>CM027674.1:28850000-30152500 GCA_015731905.1 Salix dunnii | reverse complement strand
CATTCGAAGTTGTCACCATTCAGCTCAGTAAACTTATTCATGGAGGAACACTAATCCATGTTTTTTTTATATATGAAATCAATAAGAAACAAATATCATCTGAGCATTCCTTCGAAACTCAAGGCTCCAGTTCGATGCCCGTCATTCTGGTGAAAGGCTAAAATATTATCCTTTCCAAAACAGAACAAAATGTTAGTCTTCCATGATGGAAAGAAGGCATTGAACGAACCTTTTGTTCTTATTGGGGATGGAAAAATAAATACAAAATGCTCTGCATATTAATAGAGCCGAAGTTGTCACAGCACGCATGGCTGCATGCAGGTTAAGGATTAGGAACCAAATGGCGTTCCAGTTTGTCTTAGGGGGTGTTTGGGATTGCTGTTGCGGTTGCTTTTCAAAACTTTTCAAAAAATTTTTCATGCCGAAATATATTAAAATGATATTTTTTATTTTTTAAAAATTATTATTGACATCAACACATCAAAATAATCTAACACACAAAAAAAAATTAAATTTTATTCAAAAAGAAAAAAAATAAATTTTGCACCGCAGCAAACCTGCGGTGCAAAAGCTAAGCCAAACATGCTTTTACATTTTGTTTTTGTCTAGTGGTCGTATCTCATATGGTATCTCCCCTTTTCTTTTCTTTTCTTTTATTTTCTTTTCTTGAACTAAAGTTGTACTTGTCAAAGAATCAAAAACTTAGATAAGTTATTAAATTGTGATATCACATCAAATAATTATATTAAGCAGGTTCTCTCTTTCTCTTTCTTTGATTTTTTATTTAATTTTTATCCTTTAAAAATAATTAATTATTCATTATAATTTATTTTTTATAAAATTATCATAGTCTCGACAAATAAAGATTATGATATTTGACTAGAACTTGATTTTATAAACACCTATTTTTATTATAATATAGTATAAAATATTTTAAAAATAGAGTTATTAAATTTATTGGAGTTCATGATTTTGATTGGATGATTGACGGGCTAAATTATGAGGGTAGGATTAATACAATATATTATTATATTAGAATATATATAAAACAATATCACGTTATTTTTTTTTTTAAATCAATATATGTACTTACAAATAAACTACTTTATAATGTATACATAAAAAGATTATTATTTATTAGATGTTATCTGATTAAATTATTTAATTTTTTTCAGCATCCAAATTAAATGCTTTTTTTTAATCACTATCATAATTAGAAACGTCCCCAACCCCCCTGAAAACAAGATACGGAATCACGAAAAAATCAGACAAGACAAAAGTACAGTCCAAGACCTTTGGACACTCTCCACCTACTGCAAAATGTCAACAGAAAAAATAGATTCCTAATATTTTTACAAGAATCAAATTTATAATATAATTTTTTTATTGGTATTTTTTTTATAGACAAATGGTAAAAAAATATTTAAAAAATTCATTATATTTTAGTATATTTAATACTTAACTATTTTAATAAATTAGTATACATACTATTATAAATCAATTTAATATTACAAAAATAATAATAATCTGAGTTGACTGAGATGTTCTTATTAAATTCATAATATAAACTTTAAGATCAAAATAATATTATAAAAAACAAAATAAAAATATATATTTTAAAAAATAAAATAAAAATATTATTACAATAAATAATATTTTAATATTCTTATAAGAGGTGTAAAAATGGCATTTTTGAAATAACAATGCAAAAATAATATTTTATTTAGCTCTTTTTTTTTTTTTGAAAAGAAAACAAGAAAAACAAGTTAAAATTTGTTATTATTTTTATTAGTTTTGGCTCTTGATTTATCACTTCCGTTGTCTTGTAAGACCATTATTTTATTGTAACTACTACTTCAGTATTCACTATAAACATGATCTCTTACTGATCATTTTCTTCGAACATCTTTTCATTATCACTGCCTTCTGCAAGGCACATCGATCAGTTAACTTCCTCCCCTTCCATAATTCGGCCCTGCTTACTTGGTTGTCTCTGATTCGTGATTTATCATCAATTGTTGAGCTTATTCGGTGTTTTTGTGTTTTCTTGGTTGTGCAGAAGGTGATATGGCTTCATTGGAGGTTGAAAATGGAGGTGACTTCAAGGTTCCTGTGTTTTCATCATCCTCGGAGGTTATAAACCCCACACCCCATATTTTTGTTTTATAAAATTCATCTTTATTTTGTATTTTGGGTCTGGCCTTGTTTGTTTGAATGATTTATGATTCCGAATCACATGGACATGTACTTTAATTTTAATCCTTTTTGAATAAGTAATGAAGTAGCATAAATGTGTATATATATTTATATAGAAATCCCAACTGATATATGGCATGCAATCCAAAAATTCCTCTAGTTGCTTGTGTAGCTCTCATGATCCTGGTCCATCACCTGCCCTTACCTGCCCAAAACCCAGAATGAAAGAGTATATCCGTTCTCTGTGAAAGATCCTGTCCACGGGAAATCTTCTTATCAAGTAATACTGCTTTCTAGTTTCTAATAATTATCAGAAATGAAACTTGAATGGGGTTATCTTTTGTTATGTAAGATGAGAAAACTGATTCTACAATCAGCTGATGCCTTTGTATGAGATACTCATGTTCTATCTATATCAGCAACTTTTCCCGGGGTAAATTCTCTGTAATAAAGGATAACAAGAGTTTGAGTTCGTCAGCTGACAACAAAAAATTTGGCCAAATGGGCATCAGGATGTCAACATATGGAAAAGGTCAACTTAATCCGATGAACTATATCTTCCATGGGATTGATTAGCTGTGTTTCTAGCAGCAGGGATTTTTTTTCCTTGTGCTGGTAAAAGAAAGATTACTGCTGCACAAATAATACAAAGAATTTCATAACGATCCTTATTTTTAAGTGACATATCTGCATCATTCCTTCTTCTCCTTCCATTACTTACCATTGCACTAAACTTTCTTTTCCATTCCAATTGCTGTATCGACCAGTTGCTTGAGAGTCTACACGAGAAGTGGAGTTCAGTGAAAAAGCAACCATACCCAGCAATGTATTCAAGTGTATATGGCGGAGTTATTCTTGATCCAGCAATGATGGTAATTCCTATGGATGATCACATGGTTCATCGAGGGCATGGCGTGTTTGATACGGCTATCATTCTTGATGGGTATGCCTTAATACTCTCTTACATCTACATACATGTCACATGCTAGCTGCACTCTGCTTTAACTTTCAATTCCAGGATTCTAAATTAGCATAAATTTGGGTTCGGATCATTAAGCAATCTGTTTAATCCAGACATCTGTATGAACTTGATGTTCATCTAGACCGCTTCTTAAGATCAGCATCCAAAGCAAGGGTAGCCTCTCCTTTCCCCAAGTCAATACTTCGAAGCATCCTTATCCAAATGACTGCGGCATCTAAATGTGAAAAGGGATCCATAAGATACTGGCTAAGTGCAGGTCCTGGAAACTTCTTACTCTCGCCCGCAGGCTGTCCAGCTTCTGCATTCTATGCTATAGTCATTGATGATGACTTCTCTCAGCACAAAGAAGGGGTTAAAGTGGTGACATCCACTATCCCTATGAAGTCACCATTGTTTGCAACAATGAAGAATGTGAACTACCTGCCAAACGTGCTCTCAGTAATGGAAGCTGAAGACCAGGGAGCATTTTCCTCCATCTGGATTGACGAGGAAGGCTATATTGCAGAGGGTCCAAATATGAATGTGGCTTTCATAAGCCAAGATCAGGAGCTTATCTTGCCTTGTTTTGACAAGATCCTCAGCGGTTGCACTGCATTGAGGCTTCTTCAGCTTGCGCATAAACTGGTCGAGCAAGGGCGATTGAAAAGTATAATGACAGGAAATCTAATTGTGGAGGAAGCTAAAAATGCTGCTGAAATGATGTATGTCGGAAGCACACTTCCTATATTGCCAATTGTTACGTGGGATGAGCAACCCGTAGGAGATGGTAACACATCTATCCTCAATAATTATTTCTGGACATTTTATCTTTTTTCATCCTCTTTTCTCGCAACATAAATTCTTACAAATCTCAAGTTCCTATCGATCAAACTTCTCTTTCTTCAATAGGATAAAACATGGTTTCAATCGCTTAGAGTTCTTTGCTAGAAATGATTTCAACTATTTAAATGATTTTTTATTTTATTTTAAGATTGTGGAATTTATTTGACCCAAAATACCCAACTTATCTTCATTTCTAAAGAACTTATTCCCAGCATGCATGAGACAAATGGAGAGAAAGGGAGTTAGTGAAATTATTATTTAACGGGTCAATTCTGAACAAATCATACACTAAGTAATCATAGATTAGGTTATGCTTAATTAAAAACTACATTACCTTTTCTTCTTCTTTTCGTTGTGGGAACAGGGAAGGTGGGAGAGCTGACAAAGGCACTCTCTGATCTGCTTTGGGATGACATGGTTGCTGGCCCTGTTACCTTGAGGATTCCTGTTCCCTACGGGAAGTGAGCCATATGAATGGAGCCAGATAAATGATTTCATATTGCATGGCTCGAAGATTTGCTTGTTTTGTTCGGTTCATTTCATGTTGAATAAAATTTTAAAGTTTGTTGTGTCCTTATGCATTTGCTACTCCATGCCTAAAGAGCGAGAAAAATTATAAAAAATGAGAAATTTATTTTTTATGATATTATTTATAATGGTATGAATAAAAACTAGAATCTTCAAGTTACAACTTCAGACTTCCCTAGTTTTCGACCAAGAATTCTTATATAAAAAATATTTTTGTTAAATATTACATAGACAATAAAATCAAAATAATATTAGAATTTGTAAACTATACAAATCCTTGTAAATCTTAGTATTTAAATAAATATTACAATAAAAATAATTATATAATGAAATTAAAAAAAAAATAATTCATGTCAGTCTATTTTACTTGTAAAAAACTCATCATCAAGTTAACTAGCAGAAATTAAACTTGATCATGTTAAAAAATAGATATTTTCAATATAATATTATAATTAGTCTATTCACAAACCGAGATAAAAAAAACATTGTATTTTTTATATACTTGTTTGCAAGATCTTCATCCAGGCTTAAAAAAAAAAAAGATTTATTGATGAGGTCTCTTTCAATAATTTATAAAGAAGAATGTATAACTTGAATAATAGGGAAAGATCCTCATTATACATTACCCCATATAATTTCTGAAAATTTTATTTCCACTTGTATGAGAATGCCTTTTGAGTTTGTCAATAAAATAAATTATATTTCTCTTTATTTTTAAATAAAATCTCCATGTTTTTAAATGATTGTTCTATGTGCCCCCGTTTAGTATTGTGGTTTGAACCACGTTTGAAAAAAAAACTAATGAAATGTTGTTTGGTTATCTCTAAAAGCAGCAATATATTTACATGGGCTCACCACTAAAACCTCTCCTACCGCCGGTTAATGAAGAGCAGCAAATAGTTGATTTTCAATGCTTTTCATCAGCAATAATTCTATTGCAACCACAAAAATACCATAGAAATTACCGTTGAAATTTAATTCCAAATTAATCCTCGTTTCTTCTCCTTGACACACAACAAGTATAGATAAGCAAAACTGAAACATGATCGCTGTGCAACACTTGTTTATTCTCCTTCATATACCATAGGCACAGATAAGCAGGGGGCACAAAACCCAAACATGCTCGTTGTGCAACATGGTTTTGGAATCAAAAGGCATAGACAAGCAGATAGAGGAAAGGGTCTGCGGCCTTGCTGGAAAGGGAGAGGGGGGGGAATAGGGTTGCTGGAAAGCGAACTTACAAGTATTATTATTAGATAGTTAAGATAGAGTGTTTGAGGTTTCAATAAAGAAGATTTGAGAGAGGGGGGGGGGTTGGATCTGGAGAAGAAAGGGGCATTTAAGAGGGGTGGGTAGCTGGAACAAAAAGAGAGGGGGAAGTAATAATATATGGTTTAGTATTATTATTATATTTTTTAATATTAAAATAATCTTAAAATCTAAAAACTTAATTGAAATATATATATATATATATATATATATATGTGTGTGTGTGTGTGTGTGTGTGTGTGTGTGTGTGTGCATTTTAAAATTATTTTTGAATATATATATATATATATATATATATATATATATTAATATTTTTTAGTGTTTTTTTTAATAATTTGGATATAAAGAAGAAATATTTTTAAAAAATATTTAATATATTTTTAAACAAAAATATTTTTTTAAAAAATAATTAGTATATTACTCTATGCCCTTTAAAGTAATTTCACAAGTTCAAAGCAATATAAAAAGTTTGGTAACCAAACACATGAAACTGCTTTTCATTAACCTCAAACTTTATCACAATTTTAACTAAACACTCCACTACTTATTTTAAACCGCAGCTAAAAGTGCTTTTCATGAAATTATTTTTTTAAAACCTCAACAGCAAAAGCAAAAGCAATACTAAACACACCCTATGTCTTTAAACGAGTCTCAATATCTCCAGTAAAATCTCCATGTTAAGATCTTCATCTCTACTAATATCTCCATGTCATTAGATGAATTATCCATATATCTAAATGGATTTTCATGTCTCTAATAAAATCTCTATTTATTTAATAAAAATCTTTATCTATGTAACGTCTCATTACACAATACTTTAACACTATTTTCAAGATCACAAGAATCCTTCACTTTTTAATAATAATGTTCTTTATTTTAAGAGTAACCAAACTTATTGAACTCATATCTCACTTATAGGCATATTAACAAAAGCCATTAAAAGACAAATTGATAAAAATAATGAAAAAACACATTGATGAGATCCACTAATAGGATCGTGTTAACAAAAAGTCACAAGAATGTAACATGACATGCATAAAATATGAAGTATTTTTTTTTTCTCTTACTTGAATTGATTAAGTCTTTAAAACATGATTATTTTATATGATTGATGATCATATCTTTTTAACTTATGATGATGTTTCCCTTGACAATTCAAGATCTCCTTGATTGATTTGTATTCAACATCATAAATTATACTTTAAGTGTCTACATGTACAAATTCTTATTAAGATCTTATTCTATTTTCAATATAAAAATATCTACAATGTTTGTTCATGTTTCTAGTCTCTCTACTCGTGCCTTCTCAATATGGAAATATAAAGAATAATTATTATTTCCTATGAAATATGTGATCCATGATAAATACTTAATGTTCATGTTAATATTTAGATATGTATATATTATAGTTCATGTCAATATTAATATATTATGTCAATATTAAAATATATATTCTTGTATTGTATTAAAAAAAATTGATCTTATATATATATATATAAATTGAAAATATGTAGGATATAGATATAAAAAAAACTCTATCATATAGAGACCCATTGTCACTCCTATTTGTAAACAATAATGGGTTTATACCTATAATAATTACGGTATTAATGAATTCATTTTATTTTATTACAGTAAAATAGGCCTAAAGATAACTAATAACAATTGGTGGGCCTATGAAGTGGTTGAAATGACTTGGTGCAACATTAAAATATTGAAATCATGGGGTTTTACCATAATAATTGCCGTTATCATTGAACTCACAATCATATAGAAACACATTCAAATTATCATCATCAATCATAATTCAATTAATTACTATGTGTGTAAAAAATACAAGCAAAAAGTACATATAAAAAACACACATAACTCTATATTTGACAAAAATATTGAAAACAATAAAACATATACAAATGATAAAACAAAATGATCTAAAAAGATATTAATGATGGTAAAACATCAACACATGAAAATAACAATAATATGTATGATGTTAAACAATTCAAAATCAAATAAAAGGTTTGAAAAGACTTTTAACATTGAAAAGAAAATTAAACTATCCAATAATGAAATACAAATTCTATGTAAAACAAGTTTTTTAATTTCAAACAAAAGTTGTGACATGGAAATTTTTTGGATTGGCTTATATTTTGCTAAAGATATTAAATTTAACATCTAATTCTCAAACTTAAAATTCACATGTAAATCTCCAACCATCGTCTAAAGCCCTTTGGGCCATACGCTAAATTCGCTACTAACAAAAGCGAAACAATAAGAAGCGATGTTGTCTCTTTAAGACATGTATTATAAGCTCTTCTTCCTGTACGTTCTCTATGTATGATGGGAAAATATATCCTTTGTTTAGGATCAACTATAAGATTTTCTCCCACCGTGAGCTTCGTCATTGGCTATCCTCCGTGATCGATTAGACTCTGGCGAATCGCTTGTGTATTGGTGTTTGGGAAAGTGTAAGACGCTATTGCTCACAACTAGGTCTCACACGGTTTGTCAGTCTAACAAAGAAGGTGAACAACTTAATTTTCATGAATTTTAAAAATAAAGTTAGCTGGACAAGAAAACCAACATTTAGCTCAATTTAATAATGAATAAATACTACAAATGCACTATAAACACTATTGACATCTAAAAGCATAATTTACAAACGCATGAAAAATGATTCAAGAATCAAACATACATATAGCTTTGAATTTAAGAAACTATAAGTAAAAACTTAATCCTAACATGGATTTGAATGAAAGATTTAAAAAAACAAAACATATATACAATAAATGCATAAAGAAAAATACAACACATATGTAACTAAAAAGTCATTCTAAACTAAACCAATGTAATTTACAAATTCAAAATAGATATAATCATAAACATGTAGTATGTCCACATCAAGTAGATACATCATAACATTTTAGATGTCAATCAGTATCACAAGTTACCAAAATACAAGCAAATAAATCATAATGAAATAACTATGAGACTAATCATTATAACTTGGTTGATACTGTATAGAATTAATCATCTCTTTATTTCTTTATATTGTCCTCAATAGTCTTTAGCTTTTAAGATTTTGTGAAATGGACATGATTTTCCCCCCATAAAATTTTTAGTTAAATAACAAAAAAAAAAACAAAAACAATATAAGGTGAGAAATATATACCTATAGATTTTTTAGAATAAAATTGTGTGTGAAACCCATGCAATGATGTATAAGTCTATAAACTAGTGACAACTAGGACTTTTAAATAGCTAGATCATGTGCAACTTATCATCATGTTCCTCTTTCTGGTGGTCGTGAAGTTCAAAATTGTTAAGAGGATAAGAGAAGTTTATAGATAATTTGACTTTTCCTTTTCTTCCATCATTGACATAATTATTGGCCATTATCATGTTATTGTCTGGAGTGCTTTTACAAAGGTGTGAGGAGGTGAGAGAGAGAACTATAAAAGGTGGAGATTTAGGTTCAAGTTCTTTGAGTAGATTGTTCTATTTTGTACAATTTAGACTATTTATTTAAATTATGGTTTTGTAGAGTTGTTCAGTTTTGTTTGGATAAATTATGTTGGAATGGTTAATGCGTTTGGATGCAAGGGTATGAATGACTTATGATATGTGGTTGTATTAGTGGTGGTGATGATGAACTAGATTGGTTCATCAACAATTATGAAGTTATGTGTCAGCATTTATTAAATTAACGATAGATAGTTTGGTTGACTATGTTTCTCAACCTGTTAGACTCTAGTTAAGAAAAAAAGGTGAAAGTTGATTTTTTACAAAGAAAAGAGAAAACTATTTTTTTTATGTTTGAAAAAGAGATGGGATTGTTATTAAACTCAGTCTAATATAATGAGTTGGTACAATGACTAGGCAATTAGAACTTGATGCATTCTAAGTTTTATTTAAATAATTTTGAGCATTGATTTGGTTTTTCTTATGTAAAATTGATATAATTCGTGTGTTACTATGCATACATTAATGGAAAAAATAATTTGAAAAATCAATTGTATTAAAGTGGAAAAAATAAGTATTTTATTTTTTCTCCAAGGAGTTTGATGTCATTTTCTTTTTATATAATTGCATTTATTGATTTTTTTCCTGCCCCACTTTGTTGGTTTTGACTTTTTTTGAGAGATACAAAAATAAAAATAACATTTTCGGAAAAGAAAAGACATTTTATATTTTACTTGACATAGATAAATAAATAAGTAAATGTTAAAATAATAAATCCATTTCGAATTTTCATGCCAAGTCTATGAATTCCAGGCGCTCGGATAGGTGGCAGTGTAACCCACCATCTTCCACTGCACTCCTTGAGCCGCAAAAACTCACCATTCATAAAGCATCTTTCTCCAACATGCAAAGAGAAAAGCAGCCGAATAGAAAACGCTAAGGTGGAGACCAGACACTAAAATAAATAATTAGGGTTTGGGAATTCGAGGCGAATAAAAAAGAATGGCAACACCAACAGAAACAGGAAGGGAACCACAAGAAGAGAGCAGCAATGCGGGTGGGAAACCTGGACTTAGAAAGCCTGTCTTCACAAAAGTCGACCTGCTTAAGCCTGGAACTGGAGGTCATACCTTGACTGTCAAGGTCCTTAATTCCATTGCTGTCCCTCCGAAGGGCCGACCGGTCTCTCACCATCTCCGTCAGTCACGAATCGCTGAATGTCGTATTGGGGATGACATAGGTTCTATCATTTTCACCTCAAGAAACGATCAAGGTTCCTTTTTTCTTTCCTTTTTTGTTTTAAGAAAAGAATTTTGGTTTATGATTTATTTAACTTTTTAACATTTAATGTTTTCTGCTTGTTTATTGAGATACATTTTATGTGAAGGAAAAATGGTGCATCAATTTGTGTATGTTTCAATGGATTATATGCTTTGATGTAAAACATTTTTGGGTTCTCTTCCTTTTCATAAGAAGTTTAGGATTCACGATGATTTTCCTTATCACCCTCTCCGCATAGGAAGAGAGATGAAAGTTTAGGATTTGGAATTGTTTTTGTTCCCATAAATGAAATTATCGTTGCATCTTTGTGTTGAATTTGGTTCCTTTTGAGATTGAAAAAATGTTTTTGGGCCTTGTTTTGAAATGTCATTAAAATTTAAGCTGAGCATGATAGAAAATTCCCTAAAGTGCGATGCCAATCACTCTATAAACCGTAGTCCCGGTTATGATAAGCCACTCTATGAAGCGGAATGATGTTTATTAGGTCTGGATGGGGAACTGTATCCAAGCTAATATTAGCGGTGTAGAGGCTTTCTCCTCAACTTGACTTGCAAAAGTTAGCCAATTACGCTAATTAACTCCCATTTTAACTTAGAAATGAAAAGCATTTTTTCCAATGGCAACGGGTGGATTGTCAGCGAATCTATAAAATATTGATGAACTGTGGTTTTCTCTTAATTCAACTGCATGCTTGGTTAGGAATGGTTGCAGTATCCATAACTACAAAAAACAAACCAATCTATATGTGCGTGCGTGTGATCTTGTTGTGAATATGATTATTATTTTTATGCAGTAGATGTGGATGAGTGCTAGATTTGTTTTGTTCAATAGAGGGGGCTATGTTTAACTTGATGGGCTGATGTTCTGCATCAGAGGTGGTGTTATCCACATCATTGGTTACTGCTTATAGTATGCACTCTGGTTCTTCTTCTCTGTGAATCAGTCGTATTTGATGGAAATGGCTTTACAAAGCAAAACCTCTTATTGTATGTCTGCCATAGTTAACATGGTATCAGATCAGACCTGAAAACAAAATTTTTTTAACACTGTTCTTTTTCTGCATCTCTCTTTGAACTTTGTATTCTACGAACTTTGAAAACAAACTTTCACAAATTGAATTTTTGTTCTCCTGCCAACAATGACAGAACAAGAATGAAGCCCAGTAGTTCCAGTCACCCCGAACAACCCCCTGTCAAACCCAATTAGCATTCAGCAGGAAACTTCTGGCTTTCCTATCAATGTTCTTCTCAATGAAACAAACTACACATTATGGTCTCAGTTGATGGAGATGCATATTGGAGCTCGTAACAAGGTGGGGTATCTCACTGGAGCAACAATGAAACCTGCACTCAATGATCTAAACTATGATACATGGATTACCGAAAATTATAAAGTAAAAAGTTGGCTCATCGAATCAATGAGCCCTCACCTAATGCAGAGATTCATCCATCTTGTTACAGCAAGAGAAATCTGGGAGGCAGTGTCAAAGACCTTCCATGATGGATTTGATGAAACATGATTGTTCGAATTGAATCAACAATCTTTTTCAACCACTCAGAATGGGAGATCTTTATCCACATATTATAATGAACTTGTTGCAGTCTTCCAGGAAATTGATCATTGCAGCACACTGCAGGCAGAATCTGTTGAAGGAATAGACCAAATTCATGCAGTGATGATGAGATTGCAGGTACATATTTTTTTAAGTGGTCTTAATCCTGAATATGATCAAATTCGTGGAGAAATGCTTCGAAAAGAACCAAAACTGGACCTAGAAGCAGCCAATGCATGTGTGAGAAGAGAGTCACAGCAGCGCCAAGTTATGGGAGTTTTGCGCCTAGCCTCTGAAAATACAGCCATGATAACTAACGGATACCAACGAGGGACAGGTTCTAGTTTTGCCAAAGGAAAAAATAATCCAGGCGTAGGAGAACCGAAAAATTATGTTTGTACCCATTGTGGTGAAACTGGCCATTCTAAGCTGCGTTGCTACGAGCTTATTGGATATCCTGAATGGTGGGATTTTTCAAAGAAACCACGGAAGCACATTACTAGGAAAGCTGCGATGGCCACATCAAGTGCAAGCATTCTAAGTCAGGAGGGGACTTCGATGCTCACTGTTAATGTAACTCGGCCAGGTAGTATTGGTAAGGCTAGTGTTCTTTCTACAAATATTATGGGTAATACGGGTTATTAAAAGTGGTGCATCTAATCATATGATTAGAGACTCATAAATTACAAAACCTTCTCCCATCGTCCCAACAGGTCATATCTACAGCCAATGGTGGTACCTCCCTATTACAGGGAAGGGCTCCATTGATCTCACTACAAGTGTAAACCTTGATACAATATTGGTTGTTCCTAGTTTTGAATACAATTTATCTGTAAGCCAAATCATTTCAGCACTAAATTTTACTGTTATTTTTTGGTCTTTTTTTTGTGTTTTTCAGGATATTATGACCCTGAAGACTCTTGGTTGTGGTGTTAAACGAGGCAACCTTTACTACTTGGAATTGACAACAAATGGCAAAGGGCAGGATTACAAGGTGTGTTTTGCAACAAAGGGCGATAGTTCATTGTCTGAGGTGTGGCTTTGGCATAAGAGGCTAGGACATCTTTAGTTTAGCTATCTCAAAAAATTGAAACCAATTTGTTTACAAATTTGCAAATTTTGGATTTTCAATGTAACACTAATGAATTGACAAAAAGCCATTGTAAACCTTATTTTCCTTCCTCAAATAAAATCTCTAAACCCTTTATGGTTATTCACTCTGATATTTGGGAATCTGCAGCCATTTTATCTATGTCTAAAGCTCGTTATTTTATTACATTTATTGATGAATGCACTCGGATGACGTGGGAATCTTTGTTTCATAAAAAAAGTGATGCCGGTATTGACTTTCGGGAATTCATCAATATAGTGAAAACTCAATTTCAGAGACAGATTCAGGTATCACAATCTGACAATGCCATGGAATTCCTTGAGAACTCTCTTTGTGATTATCTTTGACAATAAGGTATTAGACATCATGCCTCTGGCACATATACACCTCAATAAAATGGCCTTGCAGAGAGCAAGAATAGGCAGATTATGGAGATGGTATGTGCATCCCTCTTTCAAATGAATATGCCTTGTTTCTATTGGGGAGAGGCTGTCAAGTCTGCTGTGTACATTACGAACAGAGTGCTTTCCCGGGTGATTGAATTTCAGACTCCATACCAGAAATTACAAGCCTTCTTTGACACACCGCATCAACCAAACTTGGAGCCCAAAACCTTTAGCTGTACCGTGTATGTTCATATATCTAAGGTCTTGCTCAACAAACTTGATCCATGTGCGCAACGTTGTGTCTTTGTTGGCTACTCTGATTTTCAGAAACGGTAACGCTGATACTGCCCTCAAACACACAAGCTCCATGTCTCCCTTGATGTCTCCCATGGAACGAATCCTTATTAATTAGCAGATAACGTAGGCTCTCCTGTCCAGAGGGAGACTGTGAAGGAGATCTTTGCAAAGCTATTTTTGATAAAAGTAAGGGTGATGGTGTTTTTATAGAGCTGGAAACATTTGAAAAGAGATGAGTAGCAGCAAACAGAATGTAACCTCGCCTACTGCTACTCAAACTATTCCAAACACGAGGAATTTATCGTTGGACAATTATGACACAAGCTGCAAATCATGATGGGGAAGAAGTTGAGATGATTGAATTATGCTCTGGTGACACGGAAGCCGTGAACTCTGACGAGGAAGAAGCTGAGATGATTGAATTATGTTCTGATGACACAGAAGTCGTGAACTATGATGAGGAAAAAACTACGAGGTCTCACTTGCCTGCACCACCAACCAAAGACTCTTCTGCTCAGAATATCCTGGATAATCCCATCACTAAAGACACTTCTCAACCAGCTCCCAGGTATTCATAAAGACCCAATAAAGGTGTTACGAAGAAACAATATGAGCCGGACTTTAAAAACATTTCATAGTGATCCTTAGTTTTAAGTGACAGATCTGCATTATTCCTTCTTCCCCTTCTATTACTTACCACATCACTAAACTTTCTTATCCATTCCAATTGCTGTATCGATCAGTTGCTTGAGAGTTTGCTAGAAATGATTTCAACTATTTAAATAAATGAAATGATTTGATTTTCCAATTAATTTTTTATTTTATTTTAAGATTGTGGAATCTATATGACCTCTTAAAAATACCCAACTTATCCTCATTTCTAATAAACTTATTCCCAGCATGCATGAGACAAATGGAGAGAAAGGGAGTTACTGAAATTATTATTTAGCGGGTCATTTCTAAACAAATCATACACTAAGTAATCATAGATTAGATTATGCTTAATTAAAACTACATTATCTTTTCTTCTTCTATTTTTCGTAGTGGGAACAGGGAAGGAGGTAGAGCTGACAGGGGCACTCTCTGATTTGCTTTGGGATGACATAGTTGCTGGCCCTGTTACCCTGAGGATTCCTGATTCCTACGGGGCCAGATAAATGATTTCATATTGCATGGCTCGAAGATTTGCTTGCTTTGTTCGGTTCATATTATGTTGAATAAAATTTCAAAGTTCGCTATGTCCTTTTGCATTTACTACTCCATGTCTAAAGAGCGAGAAAAATGCGAAATGTATTTTTCTTGATATTATTTATAATAGTGTGAATAAAAACTAGAATCTTCAAATTACAACTTCAAACTTCCCAAGTTTTAGACCAAGATTTCTTATATAAAAAATATTTTTATTAAATATTACATATATAATAAAATCAAAATAATATTAGAATTTATAAACCATACAAATCCTTGTAAAACTTACCAATTAAATAAATAGTACAATAAAAATAATTATAAAATGAAATAAAAAAAAATGTTTCATGTTAGTCCCTTATACTTGTGAAAAACTCATCCTCGAGTTAACTAGTAGAAATTAAACTTTATACATATTAAAAAATAGATATTTTGAATATAATATTATAACTAGTCTATTCACAATCTAAGACAATATATATATCATTGTATCTCTCATGTACTTGTTTGCAAGATCTTCATTCATAACAAAAAATTCATTGTTTTGTCTAACTTAATAACAAAATACAGAAATTATTTTTCAACTCCATCTTCAACCCTGCTATCTTAATGACAATGGGGTAACTTTTACATTTTTAAAATTAGATGCTTTTTATATCTAAATCTTCTTCTTTTTTTACTCTATTTAATCCACCACCAAGCAAATTAACTTTGATAGTAATCTTTAGTAAGGAAGACTTTCATGGATCTCACAATAATTATACTTTTTGCATATATTCTTTAATGTTTTGAATTATGGTTTTAATCTCAACATCTTTTTCCATAGACAATAATGAAGTTAAAGGTGTTTGATTATGCTTTTCTAATATATATTTTTAGGACCGTAAACTTGAAGGACTGCTTGGTAAAGGAGGAGTTGTTGTTTGGTAGAGAAAGAGAAAAAAAAAGGAGAAAATGTGTGTGTGAGTAGTGGTAGAGGGGGTGGGGGGATGGGGTTACGACATGCTGGTTTGTTTATGTGGGTAGGATGATAATAATTGGTTTTGGAATGGGAGAAAATGAGGAAAGAGGATGAAGGTGAGACTATTGTGGTTTGAGAAGGAATATGGGTTTATGGGGGTTGATGAGCAATGAGAGGCTGAAACAAGAGTGCGAGGAAAAATGGTGATGGTTAAGGTTGTTGAGGGTTAGAGTGTCTTAATTGGTGGAGAGATCATATGGATGGTGGAGGTGGAATGATTTTTTTTTTTGTCGGCGGCTCCCAACATAAAAAAGAAAGGGATTTATGTTGAATAACAATATTACTCAACTAATGGATACTCATGTGGATTTTCGAAGCTTGACAAATAGGTAGGAGGTGTATATATATAAAACTTACATATAGGCACGATGTA
This sequence comes from Salix dunnii, assembly GCA_015731905.1. Classification (NCBI taxonomy): domain Eukaryota; kingdom Viridiplantae; phylum Streptophyta; class Magnoliopsida; order Malpighiales; family Salicaceae; genus Salix; species Salix dunnii. The sequence continues at coordinate 30,136,032 of CM027674.1, read as the reverse complement.
GATATAAAAAAACTCTATCATATAGATACCCCCATTGTCACTCCTATTTGTAAACAATAACGGGTTTATACCTCAAACAACTGTAGAAACCAATTGTTTTTTATTTGATTTGATTTTATTATGGTAAAAAAGGCCTAAAGATAACTAATAACACTTGATAGGCCTATTACGTGGTTGAAATGACTTGGTGCAACATTAAAATATTGAAATCATGGATTTTTACCACAATAATTGTTGTCATCATTGAAATCACAATCATACAGAAACACATTCAGATTATCATCATCAATCATTAGTCAATTAATTACTGTGTGTGTGTAAGAAATACAAGCAAAAATACATATAAAAAATACACACACAACTTTACATTTGACTAAAATATTGAAAACAATAAAACATATACAAATGATAAGACAAAATGATCTAAAAACATATTAATGATGGTAAAACATCGATACATGAAAACAACAATAATTATCTATGATGTTAAATAAATCAAATTCAAACAAAAGGTTTGAAAAGACTTTTAACATTGCAAAGAAAATTAAAATTATCCAATTATGAAATAAAAATTCTATGTAAACCAAGTTTTTTAATTTGAAACGAAAGTTGTGACATGGAAATTTGTTGAATTGGCTAATATTTTGCTAAAAATAATTATATTTAACATCTAATTCTCAAACTTAAAACTTATATGTATAACTTAACTTTCATGAATTTTAAAAATAAAGTTAGCTTGACAAGAAAACTAACATTTAGTTCAAATTAATGGTGAATAAATACTACAAATACACTATGAACACAACTGACATCTAAAAGCATAATTTATACAAGCATGAAAAATGATTCAAGAAACAAACATACACATAGCTTTGAATTCAAGAAACTTTAAGTAAAAAGTTAATCCTTACATGGATTTGACATGAAAGGGTTATAAACATAAAACATATATACAATAAGTGCATAAAGAATAATACAACACACATGTAACTTAAAAGTCATTCTAAACCAAATTGATATTATTTACAAATTCAAAATACATATAATCATAAACATGTAGTAGGTCTTAATCAAGTAAAGACATCATAACATTTTAGATGTCAATCAGTATCACAAGATATCAAAATACAAGCAAATAGAAACAAATAAATGATATTGAAATAACTACGAGAATAATCATTACTACTTGGTTGATACTATACAGAATTAGTCATCTCTTTATTCCTTTATAATATCCTCAATACTCTTTAGCCTTTAAGGTGTTATGAAATGGACATGATTTTCCCCCCCATAAATTTTTTAGATCAACAACATGATAATAAAAAAAACAATATAAGATGTGAGGATAAATGGAGTCCATAGACAATTTGACTTTTCCTTTTCTTTTTTTCCATCATTGACATTGCTATTGGCCACTATCATGTTATTGTCTAGTATACTTTTACAAAGGTGTGAGAAGGAGGAGAGAGAATAACAATAGGTAGAGCTTCAGGTTCAAGTTCTTTAAGTAGGTTGTTCAGTTCGGTACAATTAGATGATTTATTTAAATATTAGTTTGGTAGAGTTGTTCAATTTTGTTTGGATAAATTATGTTGGAATGGTTCATGAATCTGGTTGAAAAGGTATGAGTGACTAATGATACGTGGTTGTGCTTGTGTTGGTGATGAACTAGATTGGTTCATGGATTTGATGTTATTGTAGTGTTGGTTTAGTTAGCAATTATGATGTTGCGTGTTAGCATTGATTTAATTGATGAGAGATAATTTGGTTGACTAACTTTTTCAACATGTTAGATTCCAATCAAGAAAAAAAAGATGGAAGTCGACATTTTACAAAGAAGAGAGAAGACTATTTTTTTATGTGTGAAAAAGAGATGAGATTGTTATTAAACTAGAACCGAACAATGACTAAACAATTAGAACTTGATGAATTGTAAGTTTCATTTAAATAATTTTGAACATTAATTTGGTTATCTTAGGTAAAATTTATATAATTTGTGTTTTACTATGCATACTTTAATGAAAAAAAAAAACATTTGAAAAATCAGTTGGATTAAAGTGTTTAAGTTTTTCTTCAAGGATTTTGATGTCATTTTCTTTTTATTTAATTGCATTTAATTGATTTATTTTTTACTGGCCCCACTTTGTTGGTTTTAATTTTTTAGAGAAATATACAAAAATAACATTTTTGGAAAGAGAAAAGACATTTTATATTTTTCTTAGCATCAAAATAAATAAAACAGTATTGAAGAGTAAAATAATAAAAATTAAGAGATAGAAAAATCAAAATCTGTAAAGAAGAAAGAAAGATAAAAACTATGTCGCACAAAGTAAAGACAACAACATAAATATATAAATAAGTAAATGTTAAATTAATAAATCCATTTCGAACTATTCATGCAAAGTCTATGCACTGTCGTATATGTGGTTTTGTTTTGGCCAGTCGAATCGTTTGTAACCAATTAAAAATTAAGATAAAATAATATTATTTTTAGTTTGGTTTAATTTTCATCCGTTTTGGATTTTTTTTATCAAATATCGGTCAAAATATTCCGGTTTTATTTCACTTGTTCTATTTTGGCCGAATAGTATTTTTTAAATAATAAATAATTTTATAATATCAATCATGTCTCTCAATCTGATCGTTTGAGATGAAATTTTACGAGGAGTCTTTTGATATATTTAAATATATTATGTTAAAATTTCATAACAACTAAAGAATCTGATGATCTTGTAAGATTGATGATGATATTCTTGTAATATTATACATGTTAATAATTTTGTTTAGAAAAATTATTTTATTAATTTTTTTTAGATTAAATTATATAATTATAAATAATTTTATTTTTAGATATGAACTAATTTTTTTTTGAATATATATATAAAAAAACAATATCAAAATAACATATTAAAATATTTTAAAATTAAAAAAATAAATTATCAACCGAAACATATTGATAATCTCGAATCTATAAATTCCAGGCTAGGTGGCAGTGTAACTCATCATCTTCCACAGCACCCCATGAGCCGCAAAAACTAACCATTCATAAAGCATCTTTCTCCAACATGCAAAGAGAAAAGCAGCCGAATAGAAATCGCCTAACGCTAACGCTAAGCTGGAGACCTGACACTAAAATAAATAAATAAATATAATCCATCTTGATCCCAAAATAATAATAAAAAATTAGGGTTAGGGAATTCGGGACAAATAAAAAAGAATGGCAACACCAACAAAAACAGGAAGGGAACGACAAGGAGAGAGCAGCAATGCGGGTGGGAAACCTGGACTTAGAAAGCCTGTCTTCACAAAAGTCGACCTGCTTAAGCCTGGAACTGGAGGTCATAACTTGACTGTCAAGGTCCTTAATTCCATTGCTGTCCCTCCGAAGGGCCGACCGGTCTCTCACCTTCTCCGTCAGTCACGAATCGCTGAATGTCTTATTGGGGATGACACTGGTTCCATCATTTTCACCGCAAGAAACGATCAAGGTTCCTTTTTTCTTTCTTTTTTTCTTAAAAGAAGAATTTTGGTTTATGATTTATTTAATTCTTTAACATTTAATGTTTTCTGCCTGTTTGTTGAGATACATTTTATGTGAAGGAAAAATGGTGCTTCAATTTGTGTATGTTTCAATGGATTAAATGCCTTGATGTAAAACATATTTGGGTTCTCTTCCTTTGCATAAGTTTAGGATTCACGATAATTTTTCTTTATCACCTTCTCCACATAGGAAAAGAGATGAAAGTTTAGGATTTAGAATTGTTTTTGTTCCCATAAATGAAATTATCGTTGCATCTTGTGTTGAATTTGGTTCCTTATGAGATTGAAAAAATGAATTTGGGCCTTGTTTTGAAATGTCATTAAAATTTATGCTGAGTATGATAGAAGATTCCCCAGAGTGCGATGCCAATCACTCTATAAACCGTAGTCCAGGTTATGACAAGCCACTCTACGAAGCGGAATGATGTCGCCAAGTTAATTTTAGCGGTCTAGAGGCTTTCTCCTCAACTTGACTAGCAAAAGGTAGCCAATTACGCTTAATAACTCCCATTTCAACTGAGAAACGAAAAGCATGTTTTCCAATGGCAAAGGGTAAATTGTCAGCGAATCTATAAAATATTGATGAACAGTGGTTTTCTCTTAATTCAACTGCATACTTCGCTAGGAATGGTTGCAGTATCCATAGCTATAAAGAAAAAACAAATCAATCTATATGTGAGTGCGTTTGATCTTGTTGTGAATATGGTAATTATTTTTATGCAGTAGATGTGGATGAGTGCTAGATTTATTTCTTTCAATGGAGGGGGCTATGTTTAACTTGATGGGCTGATGTTCTGCATCAGAGGTGGTGCTCTCCACATCATTGGTTACTGCTTATAGTATGCACTCTGGTTCTTCTCTGTGAATAGGTCATGTTTGATGGAACTTTGGCATCAACATGAAATTTCCAAAAACTTAAACTAAAGTCTGAGTGTTAAATTATATTTGTTGGGTTGTTTAATAACTAGATGCTTAGGGGGTTTATATTCATGATTAAAGTCTTCTAAATTGTCAGTACAGTTTTCAATATTGTCTTGGAATTCAAATGGTTTTTGAAATTGTGGAACAAGCCGTATATGGATAAAAATGTAGATTCTCTGTGATTTAAAGTTTATTTTAATAACCTTACAAATGTCCCCATTATTAGCTGCATTATTGTTCAAACAACTCTTTTGTTTCCTCAGTTGATTTGATGAAGCCAGGGACAACTGTAATCCTCCGCAATGCAAAGATTGACATGTTTAAGGGATCTATGAGGCTAGCAGTTGACAAATGGGGTCGTGTTGAAGTCACTGAGCCTGCACAATTTGCTGTCAAGGAAGACAATAATCTCTCTCTTGTTGAATATGAGCTTGTGAATATTGCAGAAGAGTGATAGGGTTCTATTGGTCAATATATTATGATACAGAGTAGCTTCAGAAATCTAAAAACTATGGTGGCACTTTTCTAATTTCGAGTAATATTCTGATGTGGTCACAGTTTATTTTGTGGATGGTGTATCTAGCTTGAAATGGTTCATAGACATGACGAGAACCAAAGCAACGCTTTCTTTTCCTTGAAGATGACCTCAATGAACTATGAATCATGTGCTGGTATTATATTGCAAAGTATGTCCCCGATACTCTTTTGGCGTTGAGTACGATGCCGTATAGAAGCTAAAAGCCCCCTTTTGTTTTGTCGTTGAATTACTATGACATTCTCTTCCTGTTGGAGTGGTGCTTGTTGGCGAAGATCATCCGGTTTATCGTTGTCGACGCTTCCTCCTCTTTTTTACTTTCCTCTGCTTTGAAATCAAGCTGACCATTCAAATTTTTACTGGTTGTCTTCTTAGTTATTCATATTTCAACTTTATTCTTTTGATTTCTAATTTTTGCTCTGGATCCTTTTGTAAAGTTTTTCTTTTTAATGTTAACATTCAATCCCAATATGTCATGTATCTGTTTTTAATTTGGTCTTTATTTTTTATTTTTATATTACTTCTTGATCCTTTTCTGTATTTTTAATTGTCTTCAAACTCATCCTACAATCTAAATTTATGATATATTATTTTTTTCCAATTTGATAGTTGTTCTTTTGATTTTGTTTATTTTTTTGTCATTTTTTCTTTGTTTTTAATTTCATTATTCAATCCCAATTTTCAATTTATAATTTTTCCAATTTGATCCTTACTTTTTTTACTACTCTTTTTAATCCTTTTGATAAATTGATTCTTCTTTCCAATTTGTCTATTCACTAAAAAAAACTTGTAGTTGATCTTTAAGTTAATTCTTTATTTTAATTTTGATTGTTATTTTTTATCCTTTTGTATAATTGATTTTCTCCTGACTTTGCTCTTTAACATTTGATTAGTTAGAGATTGAACTTTATAGTCTTGCCAGGTATGGTGCTCCCAATCTACTAACTGGGTCATCTGTATAAAAAATGACGAGGGCTGACATATGTTTTTTTTTTTAAATCATATCTTTTTTATTTTTTTATTTTCCATCATTCAAGACCTTTTGTTTCTTTTAAAAAAACATATATATATATATTTTTTTTTATTCCATCATCAACACCTTGTGTTTTCAAATAGGCTTTGTGATTTTTTTTTCTTTTCTATCAAGTTATTTTTATATCATGATCTGGGTTACAAATTTCATATGTTAATCTAGTTAGCTTGTCCTTTATTACCCAGGTTACATAATTATCATGCAAATTTTATTTGACTTGAGTTGGGTTTTTTTGTTCAATTTTGTCTTTCCATATTTAATTGATCAATAATTACGTTGTATTGTTTTTCTTTTTTTGTAAAAAAAGTTTTTTCTTCAAATAATCTTTTTTTATAAAATCTTTTCCCCATTTTGATACTATCATCTATTTTTTTATCATTAAATTAAAATAAAACCAATTTATTTGATTCATTCAGGTTTATAACCTGAGTCACAATTGTTTTTCTTTAAAATATACTTGTAACACTTTGAACATATTTTTTATGAAAAATATTCAACCTTGAAATGCAGTGCCAAACAAAGTCCAAATAATCTTAATATTGGTCAATCAAACAAATTCTTGCAACTTTGAGTTACATTATGCTCCGATCATCTATTCACTTCCTACTTAAATTATAGCAATATTTTCTTTCAAAGATGACACTGTCCTCTCTTTTTTTTTATGCTAAAAGCATAATGTTTGGGATAGATATTTTATTTAATTTGCTCAAGTTTTATTTTCTTAACCGGACCAAAGCCCAAAAGAGAGTAATTCATTCATATTAAATTAATGTTAATCTTGGCAACAAAAAAGAAAAGAAAAGATGAAGATAAAAATGGACCATTCATTCACTTATAGAAGGGAAATCCTTACCTTTATCCATAATAAATAAATAACTCATAAATCTCAAACAAACATTAAGTGTATGTATGATAATGCTAAAAATATTTTTCAATTAAAAATATATTACATGACATCTTTTTGGATATTTTATTGGGATAATTATAAAAACCTTCTATAATAAATGTAAATTTGCACACTTTTCTTATAAACCCGTCTTTATCTCCTGTCTCTCTTTCTAATAACAAAACACACCCACATAAAAACACTAAATTATAAGCAAATTTTTATTTATACTTAATGTTTTTGCACGAGCATTAAGAGCCAAAAACCTCTTGTTAGGGTTATATTATTCAACCTTTTTTTTTCTTGGGAACAACGGATAAAAGTGGAGAGATAAGTTTTTAAGTGAATCTTAATTGAATAACTTGTGTGTTGGTTTATTTTATGTTAAATCAATGGTTATAAATTATGTGTAGTAGTAATGTTTAAATTATATTTTATACTTTTAATGCATGTCTTGTGAAACAAAGACCAAAACTCCCAATTTAATGAATTACGGTTATTGTAAATAGAAATCTTAATGTTTAAAATTGTATGTTTTAGTCTATTCAAGTATTGACAAGCTTGTAGGCTATTAGCATTTCATGAATATGATGACATTGTTTCAAAGATAAGTTCTTGAAATACTTAGACGGAAAGCTTACATGCTAATATAAAAATCTTTGATTTTTGTATGGAAAGAATTTTGTTCTTAGGTTATATTGTTAATACAAAAGGGATTAAGATGGATGTAACAAGATTAAGACTATTTAAGAATAACCTACACTTAAAATGAGTAAGTGAGGTAATAAATTTCCATGGTTTAGCTAGTTTTTATAAAATATTTGTCAAAGATTTTAGTACTTTAGCTGCTCTATTAACTGAAATTGTAATGAAAATAGTATGGTTTAAACAAGATGGTGATAAAAAAGGCTTTTATAAAAGAAATGTTTATTTTAGACCTATTGCTTGCTTGACGTGACTTTACAAAAAAAAAAAAATTAAGATTGAGTGTGATGCCTCATAAGCAATTTTAATAGGAAAATACCTCATAACTTATTTTAAGTGGAAGCTTAATAGAGTAACTTTTAATTACTCAATATATTATAAAAAGTGTATGCATTGACAAAGACCTTAGAAACTGGACAACATGATCTTTGGCCTACTAAGTTTATAATATATATAGATCATTAATCTTTCAACTACTTAAAAATCCAAGGTAAGATGAATAGATAATATGCCAAGTGATTTGAATTCGTTGAGATGTTCTCATATGTCATTAAGTACAAGTAAGGTAAGTTAGAAATGTTAAATATCTAGGCTAAATTTGGAAAATTTTATTGGGGCAAGTTAATAATTAAATTGTTACTTTATACTAATTAGCATCCATAACATAAATAGCCAAACATATATGGTAAATGGAACTTTAACTCAATTATGGGTAACATTATCCTAAAAAATCTTAAAAATTAGAAAGATTATATCATATATTGAGTTTGCATATAATATAAGTATGCATTCTATAACAAAGTTTTTTTCTTTTTAAAATTGTTTATAGTTTTAATTTTGTTGGATTTATTGCTTTATCCTATTGGTAAAGAGTTAATTTTGATGGAAATATAAAAGAAAAAGTTGTCAAAGATTTGCATTCAAAAGTATGATAACATATTAAAAAGATGGATGTTAAAATGCATTTTAAATCTAATAAAAGAAATAGAAAATATAGTATTTGGATTATGAGATTAAATTTTGGTACATATGAGGAAAAATACATTTTCAACTCATATAAGATCTAAGTTGATGTTAAGAGTAGATAAATTATTCCAAATCATTCAGAGGATCAATGATAACACTTATACAATAGAATTACCAATTGAATATGGTCATGATGTTCTATTTAGGGGGTGTTTGGGAGAGTTGTTGCTGTAGCTTTTCAAAGTGTGTTTCGTGCCGAAATACATTAAAATGATGTTTTTTTTATTTTTTAAAAATCATTTTTGATATCAGCACATCATAATGATCTAAAAACATTAACCGTCTATTTTTAAAATTTTTTTTAAAAAAAAATGGACCAAAAGCACCCAAAAGCGTTTTTGGGTGGCTTCCCAAACACCCCCTTAATATATCTATCCATTCTTTATTTAATATAGGTGATGATTTAAGGGTGAATCATTTTGAGGAGATAGGGAATGATGCGATCCTAACTTCAACACTAAGAGACCTATTAGAGGTTTCATTTAGTCTTGTCACAAGAATTAGAGATAAGAGGTTTAAGGACATGATTAATGGATTTTTTCAAGATAAATGAGCTAATATGAACTTCAAAAGGATTTTAAAAGAATGAAAAATAAGTCTAGAATAATTTGTAAATGAGCATTTAGACTTTACAAAATATACTTCTCATTGTCATATCATTTTAGACATAAGTAGAAATGATTAACTGTATATAATTTTGGTTCTCCAAGGCAAGGGTCTTATTTGGTTAAGTTATAAACTTTTTTGCAAACCTTAAATTACCAATCTAAAGGACAACTCTAGATCACCTTTTTTTTTTTCTTTTCTCCTCTCTTGGATAAATCCTTAATAATTCCTATTTTGGCTAAATCAAACCTTTTTATTTATTGGCTCATTTTATTTTCACTCTTTATCATATTCTCACATGATTAATATTTTTCTTCAGCTTTGCTTTCTCCTTTAGAAAAATATTGGTTTTCATATTTTTTTTCTATAAGACAGTGGTATAAGGGTGAATGACTTCCTTTCCTCTTCAAGAAAATACATGTTCTTAAACTCATAATACTTGACTTTTCTATCAAATTATAAGGGTCTTCCTAACAATAAATGAGTAACATGCATAAGCACAATATCATATAAAATCTCATTCTTTTATTGTATAATAAAAGAAGAAATTAAAACCTATTTGGTAACTCTTACTTTTCTATAATCATTTAACCATTAAAATATACAAGGCCTTTCATATTTAATAGTATTCATATTCATTTTTCAACAAATATAGTACTAACAATATTATCATAACTTCTATTACCAATGGTCATACTACATATATTATTATCTATGTGGCATCTAATATGGAATTCCTCAACATTATCATCCTTCATTTGAAAATTAAGTAATCTTTTAATAGTAAAATCCTCATCATGAATTGTATAATTAATATATTATAATCCTCGAATGTTGATATTTTATCCTCCCCATATTTATCACTTTTAAATTCAATATGCCCACTCTCCAAATACTTGAAACACTTAATATCATGGTTTTGATTAGATGAGGTCTTGTGTTTACATTTTATTTTAGTAGTTAACTCCTTTCACCAAGCCTTAGATGGTTCAACTTTATTACGCACAATATTTAGATTTGATATGACACCCTCCTCTCTCTAGTAATTATGTCTTTAATCTAAAAATAAACCTAAATTACCTCATTAATTAGTCCTACCTTTTCTTTTCAACTACCTCTCTATCTTGGTAGCCATATGAGCTATAATTTAAAACTCAATATAGTTTTGCCACTCAATCATATTAGTTATCTCTTTATTCAATCCATGTAATAAGCTTGACATTATAGCTTCTATACTATCCATGACAATAAAGCTAGTAATGACAATCTCTATTTACTTGTCATAATCCTCCACACTCTTAGAAGTATAATATAAACTTTATGATCTTTGATATAGTTCTCTATAATAATAATAAAAAATAAATCTATTTTTCATGACTACTTCTCTATGAGTCTCTCTACATTCCTCCTTCTTCCTAAGACAAGTTGATAACATCAAATAATAGAATAGTTATTAAACTTAATAACGATAAATTTTACTCTCTTTTTAACCTCGAAGTAATATTGACAATAAAAAATCAACCTCAATTTTTTTCCACTCCGAATAAGGTTCTAAATAATTGTTTCCTTTGAAAATTCAAAATCTCTATCTTAATATTATCTAAATCTTTATTCAAACTATCCAAAAATTCATCCTTCATATCTACTCTCGTATGGTTGAATTGCTCAAGTGGTTGTTCTTTAAGACTTTTTAGATGGTTCAAACTTATCACCATGATTATCATCAAAATCCTTGGCATCTTTTTCTTTATTTTTGGCTATAGATTCTTTTGGAGGTTAATTAGCTCGTCTCACATGCATTCATCCTTCCAAACTCATTTGGTCTAGGACATCTCAAAGACTAGTCATTTTAATTCTCAAGCAGGTCATCTCCTCAACCAACCTTATATTCATAAACTTTAATTATAATTGGATAACCTCATTTAGGATTATTTTTATTTTTTATGGTGTTTCATACTCTATGTCTTGTACAAGGTGTTTAAGGATAAATGTTATACCTTTGACAACATTTAATTCTCCATTGATAAAGATCACGAGATCATCATCAAAATGTAGAGGAAGAAGATGGATTTATTTGCATTTAGAGTGATACGTGGTGATGGGATAGGACTCAACCTTATTATTTATCAAACAAGTGAATAGTCCCCATGAAAAACACGAATGGGGATGGTGGATTACCCTGCTGGAGTTCCTCTTCTTCCCTAAAAATCGCCAACCAAGCCACCATGCATGCATGCTGATAGAGAAGCTAGCAATTGTCACGCAAATTTTACAAAATTAATGAACAATATAATGAATTAAATGTAATATCGAGGACTAATTTATCATGTCCCAAATTCTGAATGGTCTTGTATTGGCCATGGAAGCGTACCAAGAACAACAGTAGTCCGAAATTGAACTTGGAAGAGAAGTCTCTCACTCTCACCCTTAAAGGAAACATTCAAAACCCCATGAACCCAAAAATATACTTCTATGGAAGCTTGTATCTGTGATCAAATCGTTAATTTCGAACTTTCTAAAACACCCATTACTCTTTTCTTGTTTTTAGGGTAGTTTTGGAAATCAATAATCTTGCAGAGCCCAAGGTTTCCGCGTGCAAGGTGTACTCATTTGCATGTTACTATAAAAATAAAAATTGCTATTGCTCAGGAAGATAATGATTATAATTAACCTTTCTTGCTTTGGATCCCTTTTCTCTCGCTAAACACCAAATTTATCCTTGTTGGCGAAAAGGGATTTGTCCTGTGTTGTTGATACCTGAAGAACACAAAGATAAAAATAGAAAAAAGGAGAAGAGAAGATTATATATTATGGGTGATTGCAGGCCTTTAGGTTTCTTGATTGGATTGCCCTTTGCTCTTATTGCTTTGGTTTTGTCTCTAATCGGTGCTGTTGTTTGGGTTATCGGGTGAGCGTTCCCTTCCATTTCCATCTGCGTTGTTAATTTTAATTTTAACTTTCGAGTGGATTTACTCTGCATTTCTCGTGTAATTCATGGAAATGTATCTTCGATATACATATATAAAAACAAATCAAGATCTTGTGGTAGAGGTGTTTCTTGCATTGTATTTTCCTTGCGACTGATTTAGGCATCTCCCCTTTTCCCGGTTCTTCAGAGCTCGATCTTATGCCAAGTTAATAAATTTTATAGTTTATTGACGATTTGTTTTTTCTGTTTATCAAATACATTTGATGAAATTATTGTGAATTAATAATCATTGAGACAATGATTGATTTGATGATGACAGTTCTGTGCTTAGTTGCATCTGCCCTTGCTGCGTTTGTTGTGCTGGCCTGGCAAATCTTGCAGTGAGCCTGGTGAAGTTGCCTGTGAAAATCATTCTATGGTTTACTGATCTGATTCCTTGTTGATTGATTTCAACAATAGCCCAGCAAACTCGAGATATTCAATTACTTGATTCTTCCGTAGGGTCGTGCAGGCCAGGAGTTTCAATCGATAGCAGTTCTAGTTAGGAGAGCTTCCTGTAATTAATTATTTCTATTCGTATGCGATTTAGCTGTGTTCATGGAAAATCTTTGTACTCGGAGTTGATTTCCTGATGATTTTTCCGTTGATTTTCTTCACCACAGAAATCGTGTAAAGCTCATCTCATCTTTTAAATCTTATTTTCCATCCCCATCTATTTTATTCTGCCTTCATTTTAGGGGCTGGCATGCTTATACAATTAGCTACCTAAGGTCAATGCATCTTGCTAATTTTAATTAATTAATTAATTAACTATTATAATTTGGTTGAGATTTTCAATGTTACTACATAATTAGTAAATTTTGCAACCCAGTCAAACAAAATAAATAAATTAAAATAATACAAAAGGATTCTAATTATTATTATTTTTTCAAAGATATAAAACATGGATTATCAATAGATCATTTAGATCTTACCTCACTTTGCCTCAAATTTCTGGAAACCTTTTCAAAAGGATTAAATAAGAAATGGCAGTTCGTCTAATGACTTAAATCATGCTTTTGATAACAAAATATTCCATTCCACAGAAGGTGTTTGATGATGATAGCTTTTGATCAACATTTTGCCAGAAAATATAGAGATCATCAAGTCTTGAGAAAATTTATTCGAGATTTAGTTGGTTTATTGCTATTTTAAAAGGCACAAATAAGTTTATTTAGATTTATTGGATATTCCTGAGGTGTTTTCAGGAAAAAAAAAAAAAAGAAAACTGATTGATTAGTAGAAGTAAAAATAAAAATAAAAATATTTCTCGTGTCTAGTTTTTGGCAACTTTGGCGGCCTAAGAATATACAAGCTAACAACAATTTATTCTTGTTTGAGAATGTGGTTGAATTTATTTTTAAAAATATTTTTAATTTAAAAATATATTAAAATGATATTTTTTATATATATTTTTTTAATATCAACCTATAAAAATAATTTAAAAAACATAAAAAAATAAATTTAAAATAAAAAATAAAAAAATATTTTTAATATATTTTTTTTAAAAAACTTTTAAAACCCACTATCAAACACTTCCTTCATCTTTTGCCTAAGACAACACATCATTTGCTTTAGTTTTTCCCAAAAACAAACTAAAGGGTGGTCTTGAGGGGGAATAGTAGCTAGGTTTGACTCATTTTTCTTTCGTATTAAAATTAATTTAAAAAATAAAAAATATTTAATAATTACAATCTTGATAATAAATATTTTTTTTATTGAATCAATTGTATATAAATATTAGTTTTTATTATCATTTAATTGAAATAAAATTTAATTTTAATAAATAAATTCACTAAGCGTAAATCACTAAGATTAAATATATTAATATAAATTTGTCTTTTAATTTTTTTAATTTAATTTTTATTTATTTTTAATAATTTTTATATGTGAATCATTCTGAATTTATTTAATTATATGTATGCATAAATGTCTTAATTTATACATAAAAAAATCTTATGTAAGCAAATATATTGAAAAGATCTATATGTATAATTGTTTTTATTGATAGAAAAATATCATTTGGGCCATACTACTTGGGCTACCATTAAAATATTTGGGCTACAGCCGACGTGAGTACATATTTGTGTGGACAAAAGCACTTCTCGTTCCAAACCATAAAAGGCAATGTATATTCTACTTTCACCCAGCTTGTTAATACTGTTTTGATTATCGTTTTGTTTTTTTATTTGTACGAAATATTTTAGTTTTGAAATATTTTGGTGTACCATTTCGAGGTTGTACTATTAACATATAATTAATTAAATATATATATGAAAAAACTTAAAAAAAAATATAATTTTAGTTTTTATAAAATCAAAATTGATAACGATTTAATTTTTTTATAATATATATTTTTTTAATTTTTATTATATTAATTTTTATATTTTCAATACATCTCAAACAATATATATATATATATATATATATATATATATATATATATATATATATATATATATATATATATATATCAAATGGAAGAAGCGGCCGAAACGGAACACTCGGGGTAATTCCGGGGTGTTCCGGCCAGTATTTGACAGGTATTTCTGGTACCGACCGGTATTTAAAACCAGACAAAAACAACGCCGTTTTGTTTTGTTTTTTTTTTTTACCTAAAACGACACGTTTCGGCTGTTTCGGCCGAAACGAAACGGTATTAATAACTTTGCTTTCACCTCGTGATACAGTTTGTTTCGGTGGTTTAGTTTGATTTTCAAAACTCCTTTTATTTTTTAAAATTATAAATTAAAAGTTTAAATAATATTTAATAGTTTTAAGTTCACATATAAAAAAAATACAATTTTAATTTTAAAGTAATACTACTTCCCAAATAAATAAATAAAATATAAAAAAGCCTAATAATGGATCGAGTGAGTTTACAATATTGAGAGTTGGAAGCTCCATGGTGCCTTCAATCCCATTTCATAGCCGATATTGATAAGGTAAACTGATTTGAGGTCTCTTTCCTGATCGATAAATGCATACTTACTTCCTGTCTGTAGTTTCAATTGTTTTTAAAATTATTTTTTTATTTATAAATATACCAGATAATATTTTTTTTATATAAATTATTTTTTATATCTGTACATAAAAATAATATAAAAATACTATTTTTTAATTTAAAGTATAAATTAAAAAGATTTTTTTTCAAAAATATTTTTAATACACTTTTCTCACTAAGAAATTGTTAAGGAACCATCTCACCTAAAAGCTTAATCTCATAGGTAAGACCCTAGAATATGATTTATATTATTCTCTAACACATCTCCTCGAATGAAAATCCTTTGGCCTTAAAACTTACACAGACCCAATCTACCTTGTGCTTAAGTTTTTTATCAAATAGAATAGAAGTGGTGAGATTTGAACTTCTATTCTATTTGAACTCATGACCGCTAGGTCAACAAGGTTCTGATACCATATTAAGAAACCATCTCATCTAAAAACTTAAGCTTATAGATAAGATCACATAATATAATTTATATTATTTTTTAAAAAGCATCATTAGAATTATTAGATGGAACTAGCCAGCTTTTGTGGAGGATACAAGGATCAGTAGATAATTTGTTTGAACCAGTCAGCAACTCGGTTCCTTTTTGACTCTGCAAGTGGCAGTTTTTGGTTTAAAAGACATTATTAGAATTATTACATGGTTCTTCCTGGTCAATTTCTGCGATGGTTGAAGTCTGTGCATTGCTACTCCGAAATTTTTCGCACAAAATAATATCGGGTGAAAGGTTAAACCAGAGACTTGTTCTTATTCATGTAGAGGATTGTATTTGCTGTTTCTGAATCGTTGATTGCTTGCAGCTTTAGAACTTTCTTTTATTTTCAAGACTTTTGTGCTGGGGATAAGATCCTCCGTGGTTGCTCTGATAATGAAATCTTCATTCATCAACTGTTAGGAAAAAATAAAATATTTGTACAGCACAACGGTGACACACAGGCTTACAGCATGCATGGGTTTTTTCTCGTACCAGCCCTGCCATCCCGGTCCACCACTAGCTGTCATATGATTGAGGGAGGAAAGCAAGAGCAAGCACCAAGGTTCAACCTTAGGTGTCCATGGGAAATAAAATCAAGCCAGTGATGATACCTGGAAAAATCCTATCAGCCAGAAACTACACTGCGATTTATTCTGTATATAATCCGCATGATTATTTCTTTCTACACACCGAAAGCCAGTCCACTTGCAGGTAGCTGGATAGGAAATCAAGAATCATTAACGCACATAAGGTAAGGTGACCATTGATGTCATAATCTACAATCAAACATTGTCGGCTCTTCGACCTGGTAATTAGTTTCTGTTCCACCAATAGTGTTTTGAGTTGACCGCGTATTACCTTACCAAAGAAGGGTCCAAGTATATCAGTTAATTTCATTTTATTTTGGTTGAAATGAATGAAATATTTTGTATCAGCCGAAACATTCCAGTTTGGTTTTGTTTGTATTTTATTCAAATAATATTTTTTTAAATAATAAATAATTTTACAATATTAATTATATCTTTTAATCCGACTGTTAGATTGGGATGAAATTTTACGAGAAATCTCTAGACATATTTATATATATTATGTTAACATTTCAGAGCAATCAAAGAATATAATAACTTTGCGAGATTGATAATAACATTCTTGTAATATTATATATGTTCATAATTTTATTTATAAAAATAATTTTATTGTGGTTTTTTAAAATTAAATTGCCCAATTCTAATAATTTTATTTTTAAATTTGAACTAATTTTTTTAATTATTATTTTTAAATTATATATATATAAGCAATACAACCCTAAAATGACATCCCAAAATACATCAAAATCAAAATATTTTATTCTAATTAAAATACCAACCGAAATGAAATTGAAAAACTTGAGTTTATCCCAATTCGTAGCCGCAGACATCTCTGTGTCAAAGAAAAAGTTTGAAGGTCAAAGTTTTTCTCTTCCCGGCAATGAAAATACAGAAATTATTGTTAAAAAAAAAGAAGAAAAACTTAAAGATGGTGGGTGCGTCTTAAAGAGCTGGCATTATATAATATGAAATTTCATGTTTTCAGAAGGTGTTTTGTAAAAATCCAGGCAGAAACTAATTGAAAGCAGTGGCACCAGATATTAATTGGTCGATGATGATGCGTTCTAGAGAATTCAAAGTGTACGTTGTGCTATATATTTATAAATTAATGAAGGGAAGAAAGTCATTTACATATCCAACGTTTTGTTGAGCAAAGAATAAAAGCCATGAAATAATGTTTGAGTTTCGTGGCAATCAATTCATACAAGCATGTTAGGAAATAAGACGGGTCAGTCTCAAGGATAAGATGCTAAAGAGTATATGATCCTAAAAAGTTTATGATCTGCATAATATGTTTTAAATGTATAAAATATGTTTTTTTGGAGATGGAATTTTCTTATATTCAAAATATATAAAAAAAAAAAAATAAGACGGGTCCAAATTTATTCTCCCATAAACTTATGCAAGAAATACTGACAAGAGTGGAGCAGATCATGTTGACTGCTTAAATCATTCATGCATCTGGGAGGGGAAGAAGACATCAAAACTTTGAACGAGTCTCGTGTGATGCTGACTGATATTGTCACTTGCTCTAGCTAGCTACTCTTTGGAGAAGAAGCTAGGAAGGCCCAACCAAGCATCACATTCAGAGGGTCTAGCCTCCAAATCATCGTGACGTTAGTGTGGGGAAAGGTGTGTACCCCTCCAAACGCACAACTTCTTTGATTAAACGCGTGGAATAGAGTTTTTGAAAGGCATCCATTCAAGAATTAGCTCTAACTTGAGAGACACAATTATTTTAGTGTATCCCTTTTGAGAGGCCTAATTATGCCCTGATTATTTGTGAGCGGTGCTCTAAATACATGCACTTGGCTGCATGATATGACCTCACGTCAAAAATACTATACAGTTGCCTGATGGGTGTGGTAGAAGGGAAAAACACGACCATAAATCATTTGCTATGTGGGCATCTTTGTGTAAAGGGGACAAAACTAAACAGGAATAAGGTTCTCGGTAAGTGCATTTCAGGTGTACTTATCTCTCCGATGCTGTCCCGAAACAAGGGCTAAGGACAGCCTCTCACTATATTTCATAGCCCTTCATTGAATGGTAGGTAGACATATCCAAACGGGCCGTAACAAGTTTTCAAATTCATAGCGGTAGCCATGGAACATAATTTCATCTTTTAATAGGTATTAATAAGGCAGTTCATGTATTCTAATTAATTCCTTGACCAAATTAGATTCTATATTTATTCGTAGCTACGACTTGAGTGAGCAGTGACCCATTGAAAACGGTCTAAATTAATAGCTACATGTAATATTTAAAATACATTGTGTCATCAATGAGCATCTAAGTCTTTATTTATCTACAAATTATTAATTATTATTTCCATGACCCCTATCTGGATATTAAAAACTAAACCTAACACTTGATGCGAACTGTGATAGATCAGAATTGGTGATATGATAGAAAGGGAAAAGCATCTAGATGAAGTCCTCGTTCTCCTTCGTTATCCTTTAATTTAACTTATTAAGTTTTTTAATAGCTTCATTAGGATTCTATTATCTTCTATGAGTCTATGACAAATGGCGCCGCAAATCATAGGGTGGAAAGAGAGGTGGGATATGCAGATTGAAAGATTTCTTAAGAAAAAAAATCCTTTGAGGTAAAGTTAATGATATGGATAATTGATTAATTTCTTGATTTTAACTATTTAATTTATTTTTTATAGTCAAGGTAGCTGCAAATGAGTGTTTACAACAAGCAAAAATATCACCTTTGGTGAATTTTAGGATTCTCTTATAATTAAAAAATCAATGACTTTTCAAGAGAAAATACAATAATGTTACACAAATATATTCTAAAAATATATATGCAATGGAGAGTGGAGATTTTGAACCTGCTACTTAAATGATATATCGTCTATTTATAGTTCATGAGTCTTTTAGGGATAAGAGATTAAAATGTAATTTTATCATGATAGTATTAATAAGAAAAAAAATCCTTAAAATATATATCCCTGATATGTGTGTGTGTGTGTGTGTGTGGAAGAAAATATCATGAGCCCTTAAAGAATTTTACACACCATCTCATACACAATATTAACATCATAAATATATGATATGTTTTTAGAGGAATTTTATACACCTTCTCATATCCCATTTATGGGTTATTATCTAAAAAATAATACAATAACAAAAATAAAATAAAAAGGCTAACGTTGCTAAAAAAAATAAAGATGGAAATTTTGAACAGATTTGAGAGCCCGATCGTGCATCTATTATGCCTAAAAATAAAAGAAAATGTAGATCCAAGGAAATAATAATTTATTATTTGATAAATCTGCATAAAAATTAAGTTGAATGACTTACTTATATTTTTTTATTGGTCAATTTGATTTAATCGTGGGTCAATTTAAAATATAATTATATTTATAAATTAATTTAGGGTTCAATTGAAGGATTTAATTAAATGCAAGAATTTAATTATACTTTAAATTGGTCAAATTAATTTTATTAGGGGTTTAATTGATTAAAATCTAGTTTGTAAGTCTTAATTGAGAAGAATGGAATTTTTGACGACCAAATTTAATTTTTACCAAGTTAATCGGATGAAATTGAAGAAAATTAAAAGTTTAATGGTCAATTGAGGGTCAAATTGTATAAATCTGAGTCAAGAACCGAAGCAAAAAAAGATGCGCAAATTTAAGGATGCTATTGAAGTTTGGTGGGGATAAAATTGCATAATTTAAAAGTTTAAGGTCAATAAAGAGCGCAATCAAAACTATCATAAATTAGGGGACCAATTTGTACTTTGCCATCATATAGAATTTTCAAGCAGTCAATACAGTGTTATGTGCACTGATATGTAACAGTGTATGTCTGCCTTAGTTTTCATCATTGTAGCAATCTGCAAACACCATCATTGCACGCAATTGTTAATTGAAGGGTCGCTGTATTGTTATAAATACTTGCAAGAAAGAATGAAAAAGGGAGGGGTGAAGAAAAAAAGAACGAAGGAGAAAAGAACAAAAGAGAGACCTACGAAAGGAAAAAACACAAAATAATAATGAAGATAAAAAACATAGAACATTAATGAATGAAGAAAGAAAATAAAGCACAAAAAAACTGGTAACAACCCCTCGGCACCATCAGTTTTTCTCTCCTCATTATAGACATCAATCTCTTTTTCTTCACCTTCGGCGGTAACAGTGGCAACAACATCGGCAACCTCAATTCTCTTCTTCTGCACCATTGACAACAATCCAATCTTCTTCTCTCCAGCACAAACTTCTTTGTCCCCTTTAGTAGCAGCTACACCTTTTTTTTCCAGCAACACAGAGACAATTACTCGTCTTCTTTTTCATCTCCAATGATAGCATTAATAGCTATTTGGTCACATCAGCATCAATTGTATCTCTCCAGCATTAGTTGTGACAGCTCCTTCAGTGACAACAATATCTATTATTCTCTCTATTGCAGTAAACTTCACCTCCCTCTATCAAGCACCACCGACCACCATTGTCACCACCAACACCACCTCCGGCACCGTCTTGACCTCCTTAAGTTCACTTAGGCTTTTTTATATTTAATTAAGTGTTTATATCAATTCAATCGTTCAACATTGAGTTACTTTATAATTGAGCTTTCCCTTTTATTGTTGTCAAGATTATTCATGTGTTTTGCTGGTTAATCTAAGTAGATCAAAAGTGTTTCCATCTTAATATTAAATAAAAATAACCAATTCTTGGTCGTGAAGAATAATAATAAAAAGCTTTTTCCTTTTATTAAATGTTCTTATAATTTTATCTATTCTACATCTTTAACTATTATAAAATAAAAAAAAATAAAAAAAATATTTGAAAAAAGTACAAAGGCATCAACAAAACCGGAAAGAGAGGGATTCAAACCCTCGAAACAAATAACTTGTACATCGGAGTAGCAATCCGACAGTATAGTTTAGTCCACTCAGCCATATCTCCAAATTGAGAAAAGATAATGACTATTGCATTACACAACAATACACAACAAGTAGGGCCTGGAAAAAAAGAAGTCCTTCTTATACTTTGTTTTATCCAAAATTGTTTTCATGTATTTTTAATGCAATCATTGTATGACCTAATTCCATGAAATGAGTTTTTAAATTGCAGTAGAAAGATGAATTTATATATTTATATCAATATTTAGTTGCTAAGATAAAATGAATGAAATGTTTACAATAAAAAAAGAATAATTATTGTAAAATATTTGGATGTTCATCTATTTTTTAATTTTTCTATGAAGATTACTATACCATTTTAACTCTTTTTATATTTTGGACACTATCATTTCTATAGCTGACAAGCAAGTTTTATGTTCAAAAACAAAGGATCTACTAATGGAGTAAAAAAAAACTAAGTAAAAAGCAAACATTTAAACAGTTGTAGCTTTGAACTAGTTTTTCACATTGAATTTATAAATCTCATCTGAAATTTTTGAACTATAATTTTCGTCCTTCTGAAACTTGGGATTGACAACCTTATCTTCTTCTCGATGTCATCACATAACCATTATTGTCAACCTGCCCTGAGGCCTAGTTTCAAACAAGGCATGCTGCAGAAAGAGATCCAATTAACCAGCGACTCAATCCACGAGGTTTGACCACTGGGTCAAACATCTAAGTTAACCTAGGCTGCTACCTTTCAGTAGACCTTTCTTTTTCTTTCGGACGGTTTAAAATAATTTGTTTTTATTTATCTTTAAAATTATTTATTTAAAACATATACCACTAATTTCAACCAAGCATATATTTTTAACACCTATTTCCATAAGAATTATCATAAAATCAAATATAATAACCATGCAGGTGAGTGGTTTGATGTTAGGGAGCATGCCCAGTTTGTCATCCCGGCGAAGGCAACTGTTATGATACAACAGCCATTAATTATATCTGTACAATGGCAGTTGCATGGATCTATCACCCTTTTATTACATCCAAAGTCAAAAGGCCTCCACTGTGAACTGATCACAGCACCACTAGAGGCTGTTTCATGACAGAAATTAAACAAATTCAAATTTATTAAACCAAATAAAGTGGATAAAATCACAACAGAGGTAAAGCCCAAAATCTCACAGGCACCAACTAATCTCTCACAGAGATCATTATATTTACACATATACTTGAAGACTTTACAAAATCATGATTCACCTCAACACACACACACATATGAATATTATGTACATGTTTGGCACTGCGTTTCAACCGGTTTTTTGCTGAAATTTGATTTTTTTTTATATATTTTAAATGAAAATTTTTTGGTGTTTTTAGATCATTTTGATGTACTGATGTCAAAAATGATTTTTAAAAAATAAAAAAAAATATCATTTTGATGTATTTTTAAACGAAAAATATTTTGAAAAGCAACCACAACTACATCCCAAACACCCCCTATATCACATCGGGAATACATTTATCTTCATTGAAATTTACTAGTATTTTACTAAAATATGAATATTGCTCAGTGATAGTCTTGCATAAATATTTTGAAGAATCTAACGAGGTGAAAAAATAAAAAAAATCATTGGAGGGTCAAAGCTATAAACATTGTCTCCAGTAATAGAAAGTGGCATGCACTGATGTTTTTATTATTTGTTTTGTCGCAAAATTATGATAATTTCGTGAGATGCAGAATCCCATATGCTCACACGCACAGATCCGAACTCCCTACTACTTTGATAAGTTAACAAGGTTGTCAAAGAAAAGCACAACAAATCCCAAAAAGAACTGATAGAACGAGAAGCATTTTATAACAAAGAAAATTATGCCAGAAAATGGTATAAACTATATTAGACCAAAACTAGAATAAGATAAAGAGCACAAAGCTACTCTGAAAAAATAAAATAAATAATTAAATGATAGAAACTTGGTTGTTCAAACACTTTTGTTTTTTATAAGAGAAACCCATCTTTGAAGTATGTTTTGCGGGCTCGGAAAATATAGTAAAATCCTGACTATACCAAACTCTTATAAAATATATATGTTTTTACTCGAAATCAAGAATATAAATCATTTTAGATAGTAAATAAATACAATATCAAAACCATTTTTTTCAACGTTTTATAATAGTTCCTCTCAACTTGCATGGTCCACGAATTCAACCAACTAATCTAGAGGTATTTATTCCTCCTCCAATTCTGAATTAAATTTCCTACCGGTAATTAATAATTCAATTCTTTTCTTACTACAGAACAGATACAGAACCCTTTTGCACTCAGTGATACAACTCTTTCATCTCAATAGTTAATCTTCACACACTAGAAACTGTGGGAAGCTCTCGATTTGGCTCAAGAATCAATATTTTCAATTCAGTGTTCTGTGCTAATTGATGGAAGAAGAATAGGACAATTTTTAAGGTTCATGCATTATAACTCTTCATGGTACCCGAACTTGAAACATAGTAGAGGCTATGAACATGGGTAGATGGGTTCTCAAAGAGAGCGTAACGTGATGAAGGAGAATTTTTGATCTGCATAATAAATCTTGAATTCGAGTTGGAATATATATTTGTAGTAAGAATTTATAACAACTAAAATTTTATTTTTTTATTTGTACTCATAAAATTATTTTCTGAATATAAAATTTTCTGGCATCCAAAAAATTATAGAAAGATGATTGAAATAACTTTTCTTTTCCAATTTGGGTTTAGGATAGGACACATAAATGTACAAAATTGTAAAAATTTGTGAGGTAAGCAGCTCCATATAAATTATAAGAACAAATAAACTCTTGGACATGAAAAAGCCTGTTTGTGTGCTCCACTGGATTCTGAAAATTACTATTTCCATAGAGAAGCAAACTATATTTGTGGCAGATTATTGGTTGGATTATGACTTTGGATTACTTTCAAAAATAGCGTTGGAGTTTGACTGAATTTTTGGGTCCTTAAATGAGCAATTTGGTGGAGCATCGGTGGTCAAATAGAATAAATAAATAAATAAAATAAATCTTTGTAATATAAAAGAAATACCAATAAATTATTTAATGGTTTAAACTTGTAGCGATGCCTGATAAATCATTAATGTTTGTGTTGAAGTTCCTTGTTGCGTGGACTTTCAGTATTCTCACCTCTATCTTATCCGTCATTTTGAACCAGGCGGCGGGCAGCCGCCACACGTGAACGCAAGCACCGATCAAATGAACGACCAGTGACGGTCAAATTCTTCAATTTTCAAGGACTTTTTACGGGCATGTGCTCTTCTCAATACTATTATAATAATTGATATTATAATAATTATTATTTTATAATTTTTTTAAATATATTTAAATAATTCTTTTAATTATAAGATTTATTTTTAACATCGTTATATTAAAACAATATTAAAAAAAACTAATTTAAATTACTTTTTACTTTAACTTCATCATATAAGCCAAAGTGGGAGTGTACTAGGGCATATTTCCTTTCTTTGCTCTTATTTTCTTCAACTTCTTTTGCTAATAGCCGGTTTTAGTCGAGATTTGTTATTTAATTTGTGAAGGCCTTATTGCAATATATTCTCTCAGATTCACTAAGCTTTTATTTGATAACAAGGTTCAACATGCTATTAAAATGTTTTTAATTTTCTTATGATTTAATACAATACTATTAAAACAAATATTATTTAAATAAACTGTTTATAAAAAAGCCCATATATCATATTATCAAACTAGTTCTCATGGGAGTCTTCATGTTCGAAACAACAAATTTCATTGCCATGCAACCTACAAACAGAGAACATTTTCTAAGCAAGAATTGAACCCAGTTGATCAATTATTGTTGCTGTATCTTAAGCAGCTTGAAAACTTACTCGTAATATCTTAAAAATTGCAGGGGACATAAAAACCAAACTGTGATTGATATTGTGATGTGATATATATATATATATATATATATATATATATATAGATATATATATATATATGTGTTTTAATAATTGTTTTTACTTTAACACTTTATGAAAAAATAAAAAGTAAATGTTAGAACAAGATTCCGACCCAATACAACGAAGATAGTGCTAAGTTTTTGTTAACCTTTTTTCATTGCTGCTAGTCTGTATAATATAATTATAATCAAGAATGTCTCTAAACTAAAATGCCGGATAATTATATAATTATAATCAAGAGTAGGACCATCTTCACGTGATGACCGCACGAATAGTGCCATACTTGTATACTTAGAATACTTATATAGCCGCCTGTATTTCTCTCTCCCATCTTTGAAAACAAAATCTTATAGAATTATAATTTTTTTTTTTTTTTTGGGGGTGGGGTGGGGGGGTAACTTTAGGAAGCCTGCGAACCCTTATAAAAACGAAATGAACCCACCATTTTGTTTGAACCAACTTGCATTATTTTCAGCACAATCATTTTCCAGCTTTTTTCTATCTCATCATTTTCTGTAATCTTCTTCATCATCCAAAGCAGAATGGATTTCTCCCATTCTCAAACCCAACAAAAACAACACTACTTGCCGAAACACAACAAGAAGAGGCTCACAGAAGACCAAGTGCGGCTCCTAGAGAGAACCTTCACAACCACCAAGAAGCTTGAGCCAGAGCTTAAGGTTCAACTTGCGAACCAACTCGGGGTGCCACCGAGACAAATTGCTATTTGGTACCAGAACAAGAGAGCAAGATGGAAGACGCAGAGCCTAGAGCTTGATTATAATACACTCCAAGTGAAACTAGAGAATGCGTTATCCGATAGGAGGCGGCTAGAACGAGAAGTGGTGCAGCTTCAAGAGGAGTTGTGGCGGGCTCGACAAATGGTGTTCAGTTTGAGCCAAGAAACAACAGTTCAACCTACTGTTAATGGTTCCTGTAACTCATCTTGTGATGATAGAGGTAGCTCCAGCTTACATGAAGAAGTTGATGGTGACGTGTTGCAACTTGATGAGCTCTATGCTTGTTTGTATGGTGCTGGTGGTGGGTCAACCTGGGTTTAATAGAGCTGTAGCAGCTAATTTCATGTACCATATATCTACTTGTTCATCAAAATCATTAGCTTGCTTGGCATCATGGGTGGAGAAATTCTTAAGTAGACCTCGTCCATGGTGGCTCACCTACAAATTAAGCACGAGACGTTTCCCATACATTGGTGTCTACGGATAATTTGTTGTGAGTATGACATATATTAATTAGACCAGGTCCATATAAAAAAATTTCTCTACTCAGTAGATATTTGAAGAAAAAAGATGCTTTTCCTTGATGGTATTTCTTTTTTATCAATGAGGGTGTTTGAGTCAATTTATAAGTGTCTCGATTAATTTTACGGGTTATAAATTTAATATAAATTTTTAATAATTATCTTATTAAAAACCATACTACTTGAATATACAAAAAAAAAAAAACTTTTTAGTTTCAAACTCACATTAATAACCACATCCTATATATGGTTGGTTGATGATATCTTGAGTGGTGGAGAGAGTGACTAGCTAGTGGCCATTGATGTTAATTTCAAGGTTGTAGCAAGTTGCAGTGTAATAGTTGATTGATCAGGGGGACCGAGTTACAGGTCAACTTGTAATGTAATGCCTAATTACATGCATGGTTTGTCTTTAAATTTCCTACCGGCTGGCTGGCTACCCTTTTACAGATTGAACACATTCAGCAAGTGGCACTTGTCTCCTTACACGGTCACTTCAATGAAATAGTAATGTATTAATAGCTTTAACTGCATCTCTTAACCAGAGTGTTTGATACAAGATTAAGGTGAAAATGAATTATTACAGGATTTATTATTAAAGATATAAATATTTGTTTCTAATAATTTGTTGTGTATTTAATAAGCTAAATCATGAATTGAAAATCAAAGAAGAGAGGAGCATATAATGCGTTAAGGGGAGAGCAAGAAGAAAAGTTTAAGATTTGCTGGATAATGATTAGGTCAGTAACAATTTACCATCAGGGCTGTGCTTTGTTCACGTTCCTACAAAAATACTTTAAAAGAATGAGTATTGGTTGCTTTTAGATGGAGAAATCTTGTATAAAAAGGGATTCGATGTAACTTTGTCGAGATGTTTGGATAAAAAAATAGGAAATGGAATAAATACATGAAGGAGGGATGTGGAGACAAATGCAAAGAGTGGGCATTTCTGGTCAACTATGGAGAAAAATTGCATTGAATATGTGTGGGAGTGTCACAAATGCCAAGTCCTTACAAATAAAATCAATGCATCACCAGTACCACTTCGCAATATGATTGTGCCATGGTCATTTGTAATGTGGGGAATAGATATAATCGGTCTGATAAATACGAAAGCTCGTCGAATAAATTAGTAGAAACAACAAACAAAAAAATAAAGAAAATTGTTTAGAAACTAGTAATTATTTATAGAGATCGACACAAAATATCACTGTATGGATTGCATGGATCAAGAAATGGTTGTCTGGATATCGATGGGTGCACCCCTGTATTCTCTAGTTTGTGGGATGAAGGCGGTGACACCATTAGAAGTTAAGATACCTTCTTTGAAGTTATTGGAAGAAACAGAGTTAGAAGTATTAGAGTAGATAAAGATCTGATATGCACAATTGAATTTAATTAACGAGAAAAGGGTGGTTGCAATCCGCCATGGATAATTATATCAGAAAAGGATGGTTATGGCGTACAACAGTCGCCAAAACATCCATGCATTCTCCACCTCTGTCCACAACATCTGCAGTAGTAGACATCTCCAACTCTCCTCTCCTCGCCTTAAAAAAAGCTCTACGAAACAATAGCCAGTGAGATAAGATAGAAAGATATAGAGACACGAAAATGCCAAGTGGAAGGTGAAGAAGATAAATAACAGTAGCTATATGGAATTTTGTGTGCTTGTTTCTCTATTTGCAGGTTGTTGTTTGTGTCACCGCTAGCACCACTGTGAAGAGGAGAATAAGGATTACATGATCCTACTAGTCACTCGCCACTCCAATCATTGAAAACTGGAATAACACGCCACCAGCCATGGCAGTGCGTAGATCACACACGCCGACGCTGTGCCCTTTTTAATCTATTAACTTTCCAGGCAACTTGAGTTAATTTTGGAAGATATGTTTTGAACCCAAGTTAAATTACTCGGCACGTTTAACACGTTGATTTTTGTAGTGATATTGGTTTGATTTAATAACCTTTAATATGGTATACATGACTGTGATTACTAAATGTATTTTTATTGTGATTTGCGATGTAGGGACATGATGTTTGAGGTGATATATTTATTATTATTTAGATGAATTCTCTTGTTGTTGTTTGTGAATTTATTATCATAATTGGGCATAAGATAAACAAAAGCTTGAATAGTTTTATCCTTAAAATTCAATGTAAAAATGATAATAAAGTTTTTTGAAATAATAATAATAATAATATATTTTTAATTCATAAATATTTGGTTGCGGTTTTATTATTAGAAGTGGACATAGGATAAAAAGAAAGCCTCAACGGTTTTATCCTTAAAAATCGATATAAAAAATATTACTTTTTAAGTAATAATAGCAATATATTTTCAACTCGTAAATATGTTTTTGAGGTTTTATTATCATAAGTGGACATAAAATTAAAAAAAACATTAATGATTTTTATTTTATGAAGTCTATGGAAAACGATGATAAAATTGAAAATAAAATGAAATAATGTCTTTAACGTATAAAAATTTGTTTGAGGCTTTATTATCATAATCAGACATATGATAAATAAAAACTAACAACTTATCTTATATATATGATATATAACTTGATGTCTGTGTTTTTGTTAAAATAATCAATTCTTTACCTCAAATCTTTAAACGACTAGTTAAGATTTCTACTTATTATAAAATTAGGTTATGACATTTTCTTTTAGATTTTTACCCACCTCACAAGTTAGGTTGCCTCGATAAAAAAAATATATATTTTTTTTATTTTCAATTAATTTTTTTATTATTTTCAGATCGTTTTGATATGTTTATGTAAAAGATAATTTTTTAAAATTAAAAAAAATATTATTTTGATGTATATTTTTTTTAATACAATCAGTATACTTGACATCCATTTAGCTCAGCCAAACCTGTTATATCTTCCTTATTTTTGTCAGGTAAGGAAGGAAGATGAGAAAAAGAAGAGAAGGGCACTGGTTTGTATCTGTATTTATTGTGTTTGTATTAGGGTATTCTCTATACCAGGAAACCAATCATCTTTATGACATCGTCAGACACATTAAACCAGGAATTCAAACCATGTTCGCCTCACAGAAGGACTAAAAATCCTTGTCGCCAGACCCAATCTTCGTTGGTTGTCTTTATCTGTAGCTGAGTTGATTTTTAGTTGTCCATGTCATTAATCGCACCATTGATCAGGCTTGATTCAATCAACGCTGTGGGGTTTCGCTTTGACCAAAACCACTATTGAATTTTAAACTTGGATAAGCCAATGGCTAGATTCCTTCTATAAAGGGCTACCAATTTTGGCTGCAGCTTTTGACATCTGGAATTGTCTCCACCGTTACTGTTTTACTCGCTTCAGCCACTGCTTCTATTTCACAGCATTAAAACTTGGATAAATATTTTATTTTATTACATTAATATTATCCAGTAATATCTAAAAAAAACATATCAATTTAATATATTTTTTTATATAAAAAACACTTTAACAAACAGCAAAAGCAAACCCTCGTTGACTTCGAGGCAGTCTCTTTAATACCTGAAAAAATCCAAAAATTATCCACAGGGAGGCCTCAGAATTTCCTCTTTTTATATAGTTGTTCAGTGACCAATTCAATGTGATATTATTCAGGAAATGGAATACTAAAAGGAAAAAAAGAATTGTTCAAAGTCTGGTTGAATTGAAGATGGGAACAGTGAATGTAGGTGGCAATTACCTTACAATGAATGCTTCTTCTTTTTTGCTCTTTGTTTTTCTACAATAAATAAGCTTTGACCTTTGCCTTGCAATAATTCTACCTGTTTTGATCCGCAATATTATCGGAAATAAATAGGATCCAGTGATTCCTCTTCTTGATTTGAATTCATTTTGTTGTATTTCTTGACATGATAAATGATCAGTTACAAATTAAAATTATATAGTTTTCTATTTTTTTTTATTATGATTCGGTCGTGGTTTAGCTGCCAAGGAATGGCGTTGGGAGGTACTTATCAGGATAAGACCCGAGGCAAGATAAAACATGGAGGGAGAGGAGGAGGCTGTCAAGGCAAAGATTGGAAAAAACCAAATTGAAGTAAATCGTGTGTTTGCATGTTTCTGTGTATGACTCACCAGAAAATATAAAGAATATGACTAATATCGATATTTTATAAATAATTCTATAATGAAAATAACTCTCAGGAAAATCTAAAACTTTATTAAATAGTTCAATGAGGTAAGCTAAAGGCTTACAACTATATTTAAAGCAGAAACTTTAGCTCTAACTTTTATTGGAAAAGGAAACGATACTAACTATTAAAAATTACCAAAAATAGAAAAAATGAGATAATTACGGAAATTGAAATTGCTAGAATTCTTGAGCAAGCCAGAATTGACAAAAGTTGATTTGGACTTTAAGAGTTATGGTTGAAACAAAACTTTCATAAAATGAAAAAATAATGATTTCGGGGCCTAAACGATGGAAATCAGCCAAGAAATAGTATGCACAAATAGCAAGGTTTTTGACTAATTCCGGAATCGTCGAGACACATTGACACATCAGATGGGTGAGTTTCATGTCATTTGACATCAACACCTAGACTGTTGAAAAATTCAATTGCTTTTAAATTTTGGATGTTCCCTCTTGAGCATGTATGCCTCTACCAGTTGTTCTACATCAGTGTGGTGGCTACCTTAGCTCGTATAATCATTTGATGAGATATCCAAAAAAAATATAGCTATCCATACTTGTAGATTTATTTCATCCTATAATTTACATCTAAAAACTCTATGTCAAGGAGGCTTGAGATTAATTTATCACAAGGGGGGAAAATAACTCCCATTCTATAGTAGGGGATGACTTGACCTGGATTCGATTCAAGTTGAACAAATACAAAATGAAAATAAGCTAAAAGAAATAGCCATCCAAATCACAAATAGGGAGTGCTTCTTTGTCAGCTTGTTCCATGTGGGTAAAATGCTTCTCGCCCATTCGACAATTATGTCATAACCAACCTCACTCATTCTATAATCTAACTTGATTGTTTAACAGCTATGTCAAAACTGATAATTTACTATGATTTATGCAACCATCCTATAATAATTCATCATAGTATTTTAGAAGATCAAAAAAAATTATCATCTCTATACTAGGTTTTTCATTTACAATTGGGCATCACCTGCAATATCATTATCATCTTATCCATATCAATATTCCTATAAGAATTATTGTTGACATCTACAACTCTATGCATGTTGATGGAACTAGAGGTCGAAGCAACCTAGCTTTGTACCATGATCATGCGAGGAACAAAGTTTTCTCTATGTGCATACCAACAAAGATATTCCATTATAGACCTTCTTTATAGAATATGTATCGTTACAACCTATGGACCGTTAACTCTTTTTTTACATCTTCTACATGTACATATAAGAATGCCTCCACTGATATTTTTCAGATTAAATATTGTGTAATTAATACAACCCTAAACCTTCATTGCAATAATCCATCCTACACAACCCTTGGGGTAATTCATGATATATCCATGAATGATCCTCCGCTACTTATATCAAACACATATACAATAATCATGTATTAGTTAAATACATTAACTAAAAAAATATTATTTTATATAATCTAAAACAAACCCTAACATGCATACATCATAAATCCATACAATAAATTTATATGATAAAAAAATTATAAAAGAAACAGCAAGCACAAAAAAAAAATCAATGTACTTCAAAAAATGCAAAAACAATTAACAATATGGTAGACTTACTTTTTTTTTAAAGTGAAGAATCCTAAAAAATATAGAATCAAAATACAAATTCTCATAAACTTAGTGTTTTGGTTGCTGAATTTTTTGTGAGAGATTAAATTGTGATGACATTAAGGGAAAGGGTGACTAGGGCTTGCAGAGAAAAAAATGCAGAAGGAAGAAGAAGACAAAGAAAAGGGGGAGAGGAAGGTCGATGATCGAGTCATAAATTAAAGAATTACCGACAAATATATTTGTTGATAAATTCATAGGTAATTTTATCAATAACAATATCATATCATCATACTTCATAGATTTTTAAATCCTACTCTAATCCCACCTGCCAATATATTGGTATTTACCAACGACATTAACGACCAAAATATATTTGTTGGTAACTCTATCGGTATTTATGTTGGAAACAATGTCACATCATCGTATAGTATAAGTTTTTTAATCCTATTGTAATTTTTTCAGAGTTTACCACCAATATTTACCAACAAAACATTTCATCATTAATGGTGTCTATAAAATATCGATGAAAATTGTGACAATAATATTTTGTTGGTAATATTATTGACTAAATACTTAAAGAAAAATTCTATTGGCATTTCTATATGAATTAGTCAAGTTTTTGGTAGTGGTTTCTGTTCATGTTCAAATTTTTACAATAAAATTGTTTGGGTGTGAGCTTTTTCTTCTATTCTTCATCTCTCATGAAGGCATTTAATTGTCAAGAAACTTCAATATATGAATAACCATAAAGTATTTAGCAACTGTCAAAATGCATGTTGAATATGAGGATGTTAAAATAGAAAAAATGGATCATTATCAAGAATATCAATCCATCGGCCAGCATGCAACTCAATATTATGAAGAGCTATTTTCAGGGCAAACCACTAGAGATTAAATTTTCAACAACATCATATGAGTCCTAACTGTTCAAGCAATGGATCAACCTTTCACTAGCAGCGAAATCAAGGAAACTCTTTTTGTTGTTCCTAGGGAAAAATATCCAAGGCTAGATTGTTTTACATCCTATTTTTTTCAAGACAAGCTGAAACATTGTTGGCCTAGACTTCATCCAGGCAGTCAAATTTTTTTCTACATATCCTTCATAAATGCATTACAAATATGATAGTTGTAAGGTTAAAGAAGGCCCTAAAAGAGGTTTAAACCCCTCTCAAATGATGTTTCTTCCCAGCATGTATATTTCTAATGCAATCCTTCTAACTCAAAAACTCATGCACAATTACAACTTAAACAAAGGTCTCAAAATGGGTCTCAGAAAGGCTTTTGAAACAAATCATTGGGACTATATATCTTGGAAGCTATGGGAGATTGCTTCATAAGCTATAAAAGAAGTTGTCAACAATTTTATTTCTACTTAGTATTTTTAATTTTTATTCAAATAAGAAATTGTTGTCCTAGTTTTTAGGAATTAGTTAATCTATTAAAATGTCAATAGATCATAGCAGGACTTTATGCTACAAATTTTCAATTCAGTTTTCAATTAGCTCAATATAAATATTTGTACGGATTGCAACAAACTATGCAATCAATTTCTTTAATTTCCAGCTTCAATAAACAGTTAAACAATTACTATTCAAGTTCAATTCTGGTGAATGTTTTCTTCTTTTAAATTCAAACGCTTTCAATTGATATCAGAGTTGATTTCTTAAAAAAAACCTATGATCGATGTTGAGACAAGTTTTTCTCATATTTCTTCTCCAATCTTCAATTGAGACAATTATCAACTTTGGACAGTAAAATTGAAAACCTACTTATAAGCTTTAGATCTCTGGGAAGTTATTGAAAAGGATTACAAAATTTCACCACTGCCAAATAATCCAACAATGACTCAGATCAAGAGTCATAAGGAGAGAAAAACTAAAAATTCAAAAGCAAAGGCATGTATGTTTGCTGCTATTTCAACAATAGTCTTCACAAGGATCATGTCCCTAAAATTTTCCAAAGATGTGTGGGATTATTTGAAGGAGGAATATGCAGGAGATGAAAGAATTCATGGAATGCAAAGTCTATTAAATATATACATGTCCCTAAAATTTTCCAAAGAGGTTTTTTTTTCATGTCCCTAAAATTTTCCAAAGAGGTTTTTTTTTTCTCTCTCTCTCTATATATATATATATTTTCAGACGTTAATATTAAATAAATATTAAAATATATAGTTAGTCTCACATATTTATAATAAAAGAAACCTAAATAGATGGCAAAACAAAGATAAATATAAGTAGATTAAAAAAAATTGACTTGAAAGATAAAAAAGATTTAAAAACAACAAAGAGAAAAAATAATAAATATTAATTTTAAAATGATCACCAGCACAAATTAAAATATAAATATTAAAAAAAACCTTAATAATAGTAGAAATAATAAAAATTGGTGAGACCATAATTATTGTTAGAAAAAAAATATTCCATAATTTTTTTATTCTATAATATTTATTACTCATATTATTATATTAAAATTATTTCAGAACAATGATAGTAATTTTTTTCCCAAAAAACCTAGGTTATATATATATATATAACAAAATATATAACAAAAAATAGTTGTGTTGACATCAGCTTGCGCAGGCAGAAAAGAGAAAAGACGGGGAAATTCAAACGACCATTGACACGTCTCCGACCACCGTATATTCACACGCTCCGCATCAGGGGGAAGAGAACATGTCTGAAAATCATTCTAGATGCCGGTTGGGTATTTTTGGATGCCGAAATAAGCCTCATGCTCCATCCGAAACATGCATGAGTGCTAAATGGATGGCGCGTCCGGTGAAGCGCCAACAGTAAATCGGCAAAAAAAAATTAAAAAAAATGATAAATTACTAGAGCACCCCTCCTGCCCAGACCTGAATTTTGTCCTTTTCAAAGGACAAAAAGGTTATTTCACTGTGCAAAGAAATATTAAAAAATCAATTAACCAACTAGACGAACATAACTGGATCGGATCAAAAATGTGCAATTACTTTCGAACCTCTCAGTCCAATGGCCTTGTTTTGTCTTTCTTTTTATGGATAAATTCGTTATTTCACTATACAAAAAAGAAAAAAAAATAATGAACCAAACAAACTAAATCAAACCGAACCAAACTGGAAAATGAGTTTTACTATTACTATCTATAGTGAATTATCTCATTGTGAACAGCAACCTGACCATGATACCTTTTAGCTTATAAATAATGTATTCGAGAGGTATGCCACTTGCCATCATGTAATTTTCTTTTCTTGCAACACGTAATCTTTTCCAAAAACAAAATAGAAAAATGGACATGCTGTAGTGGAGATCCATAATGTATAAAGTTTATAGACATAAATCATAGTGACCAATTCCTTCCATCTAAAACATTCAACAAGACTCACAATGCGTAAATATAACATATACTGGTTAACATGGAACTTCCACCCTTTGGAATTATATGACCACAACACATCTGCGTTTGTAAATACTTATTTCTCAAGCCAAAGTCCAGGACTATAGCCGTTAAACCATAATGTGGCAAGGTGTGAAAACTCACCTCATTTCACAATAGCCAAAAAGTTTAGCTACAGGGGTAAAACTAAGGAACATTTCACCAATTTCTAGACAGATGATTATTCTGGTTTTTGCTTCTAGTGCTCAAGCCACTAATCATCTGCCGATTCCACAGTCCCCAGCTCCACCATAAATAAAGGATGATGATATCTAGCTACTAGTCCAATGTTCCACCTTCCAATCGTCATTCTTTGAGATGGTCTTAATTCCTATGATGAAACTGAATCTAATCTGCCTGAAACTCATAAACAAACAATAAAAACTAGTCTCGAAAGATTTTTCTCACTGCATGGAAGGGACAAGCATATAATAAGCTAAAAACGCAAAACTTTACAACATTTGAATTGATACTACATCAACCTGATCGCTTGTAGCGGATTCAAATTAATCATTCAGAACTTGGAAGGGGGGCGGGGCATCACAAAATCTCTTTATAGCTCATAGCAAAACCACTCTTAGTTGATATGCTCTGTAAAATCAGCTCACTGGCACTCTACATTTCAATGATAATACCGTCCTCAATCTCATAGATTTCATCTTCTCTCAAACTTTCAATTTGAGATGAACAATAATCTATTCTACATTAACTCTTCAAAAGAAGATGAGTGCAGATCGTCCGTTCAAGATTGAAGTTAAATTAACTTATATTAGCATCCTAATAAGATGTTTGACATAACACTTCCAGATTGTTAGAGACGTTTTGAAAATTTCAAATAACTAAAGTTTATGGTGTGCTAGATCTTTAATTTTGAATCTGCCAATACTCCTAACATCTAGGAACTAGTTTTGTTTTGCAGATCAGTGTTTGACTGTTTCCTAATTGTTTACCATGATCTTAGAATTGTTAAAGATGTGGGCTGTTATCGAGCTATTCAGTTATTTGTAATGGCTTTATAAGCCAATTCCCTTTCATTCAATAAACACTCATACACTTCAGAGTCTATCTGTTTCAACACAGATAATCCCCTTCCAGGACTACAAATCCAGCAGTCTCATTCTCCAACTCCTCTCTACGTGATACAAGAGATTTAATTTAGGACTTGCTACAGTCCATAGGCCTTGTTAGACACAATCAAGATGATCGAATATCTCTAACTTCAGATACATGATCAAATGACAAAGGGAAGAAAGGAGAAAGTCTTTGGTGACTGGAGTTTGAATTAAGATTCGTAAGAAAAGCTGTAACTTGACGGAAGCACGAGAAAGAAAGAGTAAACAACTACCATGCATCCTCACAGCAGTTGGTTCAAAGAACCCTATCCTGAAACGAAACAACTGCAAATTCTGACTGGGAATTTCGAAATATAAAGGCGTGATGTAGAGCTCCAAAACCCTAAACCCACTTACCACACCATACAAAAAACTAAAACCAAAATTACTTGATCGACAAAATAACAAACAAAAAATCAGCACTGCAATGAACAGGGACACTATACACTACGGCAAGTAGTAGTTGTAACAATCAATACCAAGTGATCTTCACGTTAAAAGTAAGAGAAATTCTCAACCTTTTCTACCTATTTAAAATTATTCGACCACACGAATTTCGACACAGGCCGAAGCTTCTGAATAAAAGGAAGATAACATCATGAGCTATCAACACAAAGTGGAGAAAAGGAATCCATTTCTTATATAACAAAAACCAAATGAATTCCCTCCTAGTAATTAAAGAAGAAACAGAGAAAAAACGCACTCTAACAATGTCCTTGTTTTTTATTTTAGAAATCGTTTTACTTCATAAACATATTTCTTAGTTTTCTAAAGAGAAATACTTTTAAATTACATAAAAATACACACACTAAATATCATGTTTCTGCGCGCGCGCGCGCACACATATAAGTTTTGATAAATTCCAAGGACTTAATGTTGTCTTGAACTTCTAACTATGTCATCACCTATGATATGTGAGGGTTTTTTTTTTTTTTACTTAATAATATGATTATACAAATTATTTTCAAGTAAAATATTTAATATCAAAATAATTATTTTATAATAAAATTGGTGTACATAAATATTTAAATAATCAACTAGTTATTTTCTAAAAATAAAAACAACTTTAAGTATTTAATAATAAAGGTACTCTTTAATCCTACAATCGTTAGATTTTCTCTCATCAACGAGTGTCTTTCTCAATTTATAGTTTATTATATGTTGGTTACCATTGTAAGGAAATTTACTCTCATTATACAAATTCTCTCAAAAAAACTTTTTTTTGTAATAATCCATTTTTATCAGTCTATTTTATATTATTAAAAAAACCACTTACCTGCCGAGGGCTTGACGGAAGCCATGTTACAGCCATGCCTTTAACCTAATCTACACAATACACCATCCCGTGGACAACACTACTATACCTGCAAAAATCTATAAAAGGGGAGGAAAATTTGACGCTGCGATGAACAAAAAATGTGAAATAATACACAGATGAGGGGGGAAATAATACATGGGGGGAATTTTGAGACAATCATGGGGATAGACCAGTTAACAAGGGGAGGAAAATTTGCACAGAGGGGGAAATACAGAAACGGGGAGGAAAATTTTGATTGGGAGAGGACTGGACACAGACGGGATGATGGTTAAAACTGTAGGAATGACAGGGGGAAATTTGAGCAATTTGTAGACAAGAAAGACACATACACAAGAGGATTTCAGCCAACCCACATGTAAAAAAGACTATAAACAACCCCCTCTGGCCTCCCTTGGCAATAGCAGCCCATCATCTCCATCTTCGGCAACAGTTCTCCCTCTCCATCTTCATTGTCAGCTTTCTCCCTCTCCCTTGCACCGTTAGCTCTCTCTCCCTACCACTGTCAACGTCCCTCTCTCTTTCCCTTTGTAGTGATTGCTCTCCCCCTCTCTCTCCTATAGTCATCAGTGTCTCTCTCCTCCAGCACAGGCTAGTCCCCTAGGCAATGAGTGAATTCTCTACCGTCGACCACCACTTGGTCTTCCTTCCCAGCTTTGGCAGCACCTGCAACAGCTCAACCTTCTTCTCTAGCTCTAGCAAGCAGCTTCATCATGATCGGCCGACCACCTTGTTACTATTCACGTGCATGCAGAAGCTATATATATTTATATAGTGTTTTGGGTCTAGGCCGGGTCCAGCCCAAGTCTAGCATAGCTGGGCCTTTGGCCCACCTTGGTTATGCCGGTCATTTTGTTAGGCCAAGCCCAACCTAATTTTTTATTATTATTTTTATAAAAAAATATCATTATAAAATACAAAACAAAAAATATGTTGTTTTTGTCCATACAGCTGAATTTCAAGGTTTTTCAAGTATTTTTTCGTAAAAAAAATATATGTTGCATCTTTTGTATATTTTGAACGAAAATTGGATATCATAACCAGTTTATGATTATCAGTTAGAATTTGGCCAAAATATAAAAAAATAAAATTATTTTGTTTTAAATATTGGGCTGTAAAATTATATTGTAAAGTACACCCGCAGATAAGAAAAAAAGTTTTTTTAACTGTGGTGTAAAATTACATTGTAAAGAATACCCGTGGGAAAATGTTTTTATTTTTTTTGAAAATTTAGTGTAAATGTTTTTTTAAAAAACTTAGAAAAAAAATCAAATAACAATACAGCTTGTCTTAGTAGGGTGCACTGGGGGTGATGTGTCTTCTTCTTGTACAACAAGTCCCCTTACCTAAAACTCTCACAGACCATTAGGTTCTTAGTGACTTTAATACTAGGTGGCGACTCTTCAAAATTATAGTCATAATTTTTATAACTATAAACAAACCCCCTTTTCACTGCGCATCATTCTCCCCCCAATCAAGGGATGGTGGGATGCGATGCATGAAAAATTAATGTCATGGCAATGTCACGATCAAAATTACTGACAAGACTAAAACAAGTCAAAACCAAAACACAATGTGTGGACATGATAAAACAAAATAGTTATTATAAAAGCAAACTTCATTTTCTAATTCTAATGCACTTCTCTTTCAAAAGCTCT
Organism: Salix dunnii; assembly: GCA_015731905.1. Taxonomy (NCBI): domain Eukaryota; kingdom Viridiplantae; phylum Streptophyta; class Magnoliopsida; order Malpighiales; family Salicaceae; genus Salix; species Salix dunnii. The sequence continues at coordinate 30,096,409 of CM027674.1, read as the reverse complement.
TATAGAGGTTAGTTTAATGGTATGAATACTTGGTACACCCCTTTGATTTGTCATTTTCACTAAGCAACCATTCAACTTCCTAAAGCTTAATTGGGCATAGGGTTTGGAGTTTCCTCAAATATTATGCACCCAACATTAATTAGTTGTGTTGCGATGATTGATTTTTTTCTCACATCACGCGTTGACATCCCGGAGAGGAGATGCAACACTCAGGAAAGGGTTTTTTCTATAATTTTTAGGAGGGCTCATCTAGTATTAAGATCATTAGGAAATCTAATGGTATGTGAGAGTATGGGTATATGGACCTATTATGCAAGGAAAGACGTATTACTCCCAGTGCACCCTACCCGAGGTGAGCTATATTATTGTCTAATTGTTTTTTTAAGTCAGATTTTTTTTTATATTTTTATCTTTTTTAAAACTCGAAGTAGATCTCTCTTCGTGAGGGAGTCTCTACCTCATTGGGTCAAAAACCTAATCGTTCTAAAATCTAACTTTTAGCATTGCATTTGTTATCTTTTTAATACCTATAGGTGTACTTTACAATGTAATTTTACACTTCAATAATTAAAATTTAATGAAAAAAAGGAACAATGTGATCATTGAAAGATTTTTGATAATTTGGCCGAACTTTAATGAATAATCATAAATTGGATAGGATATCCCATTTTCATTTCGAAACATGAGAAAAATTGTGATTTTTACCATGCAAAAGTAAAAGATATCACCACATGAAAATATTTTTACCATGACTACTTTTTTCTTATTTCATTTGTTTCTAAATAAAATGAGGTATTTTCTTATTTACTAGGTTATGGATCATGCTATGCAATTAGTTAAGCCAGGTTTTCTCCAATGTTAAAAAACGATAATCAAGCAACAATAGCATTTTAAAAGAAGCAAGAAATATTTAAGACTCTAATCACTGTCTCAACTAGGTTTAATAAGCCCGGGTAATTTAAGAATATAATTAAAAAATGAAACACCAAAAAAAATAAACTAAACAAAAATATTGACAATGATTAAGTAAAAAAAAAAAATGAATGTTTACCAATATTACAAAAAGACATCCTACAAACATTCTTAAAAAGGTTTGCATTATCTCATTTGATAATAAAACAAAAATTAAATGAGAGTGATAATTTCTTTGAAAGAAAAATTTTAAAAAAAAGGTATAAAGCTCAATTTCTAGTAAATCAAATGCTAAATGGAAAATTTCAATGAAAAATCAAATTCAAGGGAATAACTCAAGTTCATTTAACTAAGCTTGCCAATTTTATGACACAGCTATGAGGCCAAAATAACACTATAAAAAATTGAATAAAACACTAAAGCTCAATTCTTTAACAACTCAATATTGTAAGCAAACATTAAAGGCAAAAAAAAAAATCAATTTAAAACAAGCAACGAGAAAAAGAATCAAGTTAACCTACCAAGTTAATAACCCTAGATATGAGATCAAAATAATTTCATAGATAAAAAATACAGTAAAAAATATAAAGTTTACTCATCAACCAACCCAACATTTAAGGATGAAATTGAAAAAAAAAATTATTAAAACATGACTAAAATAACAAACTGAAATCACCTCAAGCTAATCTATATATTTATATTAGAAGAAGATCGCAAGATAATTTGACTTTGTTAAATATGATCACAATTTTAATTTTATTCCGGATGATTTTTTCTCAAATGTTGTTACTCACTCAAATAGTTAAAGATCACAGAAGCCTTCACATGTGGATTTTATATGACATGAAATTGCAAATACTTTGATGGGACAATAAAAATAATATAATGTACAAGGATTATTTATTTCATTATGTAATTATAATTATAAATCTACAATATCTTGAAAATGAACAATATGTGTGTGTGTATTTTTTTTTTAGTACTATTACAAGTAAACCTCAATATAAAAAATTTATTAATCACATATATGTAATTGTTTTTGTTCATTCTCTCTTATTCATAGTTTTAACCAAATATTTAAATTTAAATTATAAAATTAAATTAAAAATAATTTTTATAAAATTGTTTTTTTTTTTTAAACACGCACTACAAAATCAACAACAATGCCAATCACATTCAAATTCATGTGGGGGTTGAGATCCCACCCACCCACCGGTTTACTCATAGCCTCAAATATTCATTCAGAGCTATCATTTTGCTACGCATTGGAGCTGTCCATTGTCTGTAATTTTTCCTTTGAAAATTACGAGACAACAATAAAAACTTTTGGACGACAGAAACAAGCGACCACAGGTGGGCACTTTGGTCCCCGTCCTAACAACGTATTGATGCAGTTAAGAATTGCAACCACATTCTCATGGTCCCTCTCCCTCAAAGCCACGCATTGACTGGTAGCGTACTGCTTCAGCTTTTCAATGTACTTTATATCACTTCATTGTCAATGGGCATGGTTACCACCACTCGGTTTCAAGTTTATAGCCGTACGATATGAGAAAAAAAATTATGTTCTTCTAGTTCATCTTATAAATTAAGTTTTTACATTAGAATCTTATTAATTTAATGGTCTTGAATTTAAATTTTATATCTCTATTTTATTTGATAAAAATTAAGAATAAAATACTATGATCATGTATTCAAATTTCGAGATCAAATGTTTTTTGTTTGAGAAAATTTATTCAACAATAATATAAATTATATTTTAAAATCTCATCTAACAATTTAATTTTTTAAGTGAAGTAATTTTTGATATATAATTGTCTATATTCAAATAGAAAAAGGGAAATACATAGTTTTCCAGTGAAATTATGCATCTCGTTATGCAAATAGCTCTAAGTAGATGTATCCCCAACTTGTTAAACAAACCCACCGTACGGGTAATCGTGAACGGGAAAAATCTAGGGTTCATATCCGCATCCCCATCAGCTACGTGATCATCGTTATCTGTGCGCAATTTCGTCGATACTGTGGATCTGTTTTTTCACTCCCCTTGTTTCCGAACTTGTTTAATCTTAAAGACATGAAGTTGCCAGTCAAATAGTCCAGTAATTAAGCTATTTACTTGGCCATGGGGGTATACATGAAAGTTGAGCTTTGATTATATTTTGCAAGTTGAGCTTCGAGACTATGTGACTATTTTAATTCATATTAATATTTTTTATTATTATTATTTTAAATGATTTTTTACATCAACAAACAAAAATAATTTTAAAAAACCAAAAAATCTAATTTAAAGTAAAATAAAAAAAAATCTTTTTTTTTTCAAAATACTTTAATACAAGGTGACAAACAGAGCCTCCATCTGAGTGGAGTGTGGCGCACCGCGCATGAGAGACGTTTCCTGTCTTTACCAGTTTCCCTCCATGAGAGGTCGTCTTCATGCAATTAAAACGAAAAAGGTGGCGGTTGCTGAAAGATCCAAGCCCATAACATGGCGATAAACTTAAATACAAGTTAATACATAATAATTTGTTCCTACCATGTATTTTGTTTATTTTTTTCCTTTGAAATTATAGAAATTAATTTTTCGTTATTTAAAAAAAATAAGAGGTTCAAAACGGATAATCCTTATGTTGGTCGCTAGGTTGTCGGCCTGTTGTGCTAGGGCATCAAAAGCATATGCCAAAATTATTATTATAGCTGGGCCTTAATGAATGATTGTGACTATACTCTTAGACCTTGCGTACTATTCACACACAACTATCTTTTTTGTGTGTAAACAGTTATAATTTTATAACTCTTTGCTATTGTTATCATAAGAAAAAGTAAGTGGTATGGTGAAATTAACATGGAGTATATTGTGGACACACCCAATTTAATTGTGAATATCAATGGTGAAACGATAATTCTGCCATTGAAATGTTTAGAGCTTGAATCATGTGAAGAGGCTTCTTTCGGGTTTTTTGTCCGACTTTTCGAAGTTAAGAGCTCTATAATACAAAAAGGGAATTAGGATTAAAAAGAGAAAGGAGAGATCAATGATTCTCGATCCCTTTTGCGGTTCCTTTGAAATAGGATGGTGTTTTAGAAGTGAGATACAGAAGGAGATGAGGAAAAAGGATAAGTTGAGGGGAGAAGAACATTGAAATAGATACGAGGAGCCATGTCCTTTTGCAATGTTAGAACAAAGAAGCAGAGGGAGAAGAGCAATGAACAGCTTGAACTGGGATTACCCAGTCTCCTCTAATTTTATCCAAGTTCATTTGATGTAAATTTCTAGGGTTTCCTTAAAATGAATCCTTGTTTTTAGGGATTTTAAATAACTCTTGTCTTTGTTTTGTTATTTGATGTACTATAACAATTCGTACTTGATTAACTATTGTTAACAGCGATAAATGGATTTTTTTAATTATTAATATTTAGGTTAATATTGTTAAAAAAAGTTAGATAGTTCGATCAATTTTGTTGTCGTGTCGTGTGTTTAAACACAAAGATAAAGAGATGCTAGAAAACCAACGAAAGGTTGAGCTCGATTAATGTTTTTTATGGGTTTTTAATATGGACTGAATAGGAGTGTGGTTGCTTTTGAAAATATTTTTTGTTTAGAAATATATTAAAATGATATTTTTTTTATTTTTTAAAATTATTTTTAACTTCGGCATATCAATCTAAAAACATCAAAAAATATTAATTTAAAATAAAAAATAAAAATTTTATTTTTTTTCAAAAATACTTTCGAAAAGTACTCTCACACACCCATGGTTAAGAAGGAGGAGCTTTAGTTATAGAAGCGAATAATAAAATAAAAAAGAAGAAATATTAAGGGAAACTCTATGTTGTCTTTAGTTGATTGTTTTATTTTATTCAAAAAAAAATTCATTATTCTTATAGGATAATATGATAGGGAAGCAGAGATGAGATCTTCAAGTGAAACAACAAATATCATAGCAAGATTATCTAGTATCATATTATCCAATAAGAATGATAAAAGGAAGGGAGGTTTGTCATTTGATGAAATAATTAAGAATATGATACAAATTAAATATGTTCATGAAATGAACATATGGTAAAATGTGTATGATAAAAAGCAAGGAGGTTTAACATTTGATAAAATGAATGGGATAAAAGTGCAATATGAAATATGCAATATCTTATAGATTCAATATGTTATGATAAGTATAATAAAAAAGATAGAGGGGCCCATTGATTGATGAAATAAATTGGAACAATAAAAAACATCCAAAATATTTATTTTATATTCATCTAAGTCTTGCTAAAAAACCTATTGCAATTTTATATATAAAAATCTATGAATGTTGAATAGAAAAATAAGAAAAGAAAAACTATTTTCTTCGCGTGGAGAAGCTAGAAAAGCCTACTAAGAAGGTGTTTGGTACTCTGTTTTTTTTTTAAAATATTTTTGAAATAATTTAAAAAATATATTTTTATATTTTAAACTAATTTTTATTTTATTTTCTTATATCATTTTCATGCGCTGATGACAAAAATAACTTTAAAAAATATCATTTTAATATATTTCTGAATAAAAAACATTTTAAAAAACAGCTCTCAAACAAGCACTAAATAAAAAAAAAATAAGATTCTTAAACTTAAAAATAAGAAATGAAAAGAAATATTTATTTTTCAAGAAGTTACTTCAACATTTTTTCTAAATGAATTGAAAATAGCTTTGCCTAAACAAAGAAGGTAAATTGGCTGTCGGTTTCTGTTTAGTAATGCATTGACAGCGTCGGTCACATGCAAACTTACCGCATGAAAGCTACAATCAAACCCTGGCTTCAAATTTCTACAGGCAAATACATCATTATAAATTCTGGGGAGAGTGTTACTGCAAGTCATCTCCTCCTCCTCCTTTTCTTTATACTAGTTTTCCATTTTTACCCTTTTCTCCTCCTCCTCTGTGCTCTCCAGTTCACATGGCCAAGTTACAAACCCCATGGTTCATGACAGTAGCTCCCCCACAATTTATCTCTGTGACTAAACGCCCAGCGACAATAATTTTGGACACAATTGTTGAGGAAGAGAAGGATTTTGGTGTCAGTGGTAGCCCGTTATCATCATCACCAGTTTTCATATCGTCTTCGTTGCATCTACCAAGACACATGGAGGGGTCTTTCTGCTTGACCAAACCAAGATTTTAGCCATGTGAAACTTGGGGTTGCCGGTTTTTTTTTTTCTTGAGAGTAAATAAAGAGCCATGGTTTTTACTGTATATCATGGCTCCCGGTTGCTGCATCAAATAAGTAGGGGAGGGACAGCAATTTTGCTACTGCATTATGTTGTTTTTGCCATTGTAGTCTCTGTTTTTCGTCATGCTGGGGTGATTTTTTTAAGCTCCATCTGTATTACTCATTCCGGTAATTAATAATTTTGCTTGGTTAGCTTGCTCGAAGATCTGATTTTGCCTTGTTGTGTCGTTTTATTTTCTGAACAATCCGGGTTGTTCGATCTTTCCATTGCTGTTGAGCTGTGTATTTTAGGTGTTTTTTCTGAATTCTTGCCTATTTTTTCATATCATTTTTTACTTGGTTTGTCTCCTGATATTTGTGTTGTCTCATATTTACATAGAAATATCTGGCTTGTTTCAATTAAACCTGGTATCTTTCATTTTTATTCCACGCTTTATTTCTGTTCATTTCTTCTGCAAAATAGTAACTTAAGAAAATGTGTAAATCTCAATTTCATTCTCAAAGTTAATGGAATATCTTATTTAACCTAAAGAATAATAAAATAAAAATATTAATTTAAAAAGACATTTAAAACAAATACGATAAAAAGCTTTCATTGATGCTAGTTGGTGAATTGGCATCAAAGCCTAACTTTGATTGCGTGAAATGGTATTAAAGCCTACCTTTCCTATTTGTTTTCTACTATACTTTTTTACTACCATTGTTGGAGGTCGTAAAGAACTTGGTTGTAATAGAGAAGGAAGATTTCTAGACGATGAAATTCCTCATAACAGTACTATTTTAACTAGTACAATTAAATGGATTTTTTCTAGTCTGAGGTTACATAATTGACCCATCATTTCATGGATAAGGATTCAGAGGTTCGTGAGATGGATGATTGAAAAGGTTTATAAAACCACCGTGTATTTGTCTAGTGGTGCAAATCTTATTTATAAAGTAATACTACAACAATTATATCAAGGTAATTAATACAAAGAGTCAATGTATCCTTCTATACATGGCTATTGTCTATAATCAAGTAATTGCTAGAATCATGGGGTTGAGCTTTGATAACAGATACGACATGATTTGAAGAGAATTTTGAGGATCCTCGTGTATCAGTAATACCCCCCTACAAGCCTTGTATCTCAGAATCAAAGATGCGAAGCTTGGAACGGAAGAAAATAAAGGCAGGATGGCCAAGACTTTTGGTGAATATGTTAGCAATTTGTAAGTGAGTTGGAGCATAAAGAATGGTGAGGACTCTGTAGGTCACCAGCTCTCTCACAAAATGGTAATCCAAATCAATATGCTTAGAACGCTTATGGGAGACAGGATTGACAACAAGAAAAATGGAGCTTTAATTGTCACAGAGTAGGACCGGAGGAGATGGAGAAGATACATGAAGGTCTTGAAGAAGATGTCACAGCTATTTAACCTCTATGGCAGTATGAGCCAATGCCTGATATTCAGATTCACGGCTAGACCGAGAAACCGTCAGTTGCTTCCTAGAACTCTAGGACACTAAGCACGACCAAAATAAATAGCATATCCAAAAACTGAGCGACGGGTATCTGGACATCTAACCCAATCAACATTTGAATAAGCAGTAAGTTATCTAGAAAAAGATGGAGTGAAAGACAAGCTAAAACAAAGAGTCTCATTAACATAACGTAGTATCCATTTGACAACTTGAAAATGAGAAATAAATGGCTTATGCATGAACTAACTAGCAGCACTTATAGCGTAAGCAATATTAGGACAAGTAATTGTAAGATATTAAAGGGCACAAACAAGCGACCGATAAAGAGATGGATCATCAAAATCAGGGTCAGGCATGGAAAAATATTGAGCAACGACCATAGGAGTACCTACCGATTTGGAGTCAACCAACTGAGCACGCTGTAGAATTTCATAAGCATACTTAACTTGGCTAAGAAAAAGAACAGTAGATGCGCGATGAGCTTCCAAGCCCAAGAAATAGTTCAAAGAGCCAAGATCCGTAGTGGAAAATTCATGAGTCGGCTTGCCAATAAAGGCGTGAAGGAGTGCTGAGTTACTGTCAGTCATGACAATATCATCAACATACAATAATAAGTATATTAAGTTATCACCCATGGAGAGCACAAATAAAGATGGGTCAACAAAACTACAAATGAAGCCATTGGCTAAGAGAAAGGAGCTGAAGTGATTAAACCATGTGCAGGGAGCTTGCTTGAGGCCAGAGAGAGCACGACGAAGCTAACAGACATGTGTAGGATATTTGGAATTAACATAAATAGATGGTTGATCCATGTAAACTTCTTCCGGCAAAAGTCCATTAAGAAAGGCATTATTGACGTCAAGTTGTCGAAGATGCTAATTATGTGAGACTGCTAGGAACAAAACAACTCTAATGGTGGAAGCCTTGACAATAGGGCTAAATGTATCGGTGAAGTCAATGCCCGGTTACTGCGTATACCCTTTGCGACAAGACTATCCACAAAACCATAAAATAGGTATTTGATGCGGAAAACCCATTTTGATCCTACAACATTTTGGTTGGGTGATCTAGGCACTAGATCCCAAATATGATTCTGATGAAGGGCCTGAATTTCTGCATCCATGGTAGCAATTCAGCTGGGATGCTTAGAAGCAGACTTGAAACCTTTAGGCTCACGCATGGTGAGAAGAGAATGGAGCAAGCTGGAGTGAGGAAATGTGCATACATGGGAGTAGTGAGAGGGTTTGAAAATGCCTAATTTGGAGTGACTCTATATCAGATGAGTGCCAATCTAGGAAGGATAGCTTAGGTTTGTAGCAGAGGATGCATCAGCAACAAGATCTTGGTAAGTGGACACAAAAGGTGAGGCAGGCAAAGACTCGTGAATCAAAGGAGTAGTGGAGTCAGAAACAAGAGCCTGCAAGCCTAAAAGATGAACAACACTAGTAGATCATTCAGTTAAGCAGGATCCATATGCAAGTGGTATAGAATTAGGTTGTGCTGGTAGGTCAGCCACTGGAATGGAAGCAGACTCAAGGAATGCACTAACAGGGGAGTTAGGGAGGGACAGAAAGCAAGAGGTGCCTTGAAAAGGATAATGAATTTCATCAAAAATAGCATGCCTGGAAATAAATACATGATTACTAGAACGATCAAGGCAACGAAAACCATGATAGGACATACTATAGCCAAGAAAGACACATGGACGACTGCGAGGAGTTAATTTGTGGGGAGAATAGTTACATAAATAAAAAAATACAAGACAACCAAAAGGATGAAAATTGGAATAAATGGGAGATTTACTGTATATCAAATTAAAGGGAGACAAGCCATCAAGATTTGGTGTGGGTAATCGATTGACGATGAAAGTAATTGTGTTAAAGGCATCAACCTAAAATTGTAGAGGAACGTGTGAATGAAAAAGCATTGCTAAACCAGATTCATTTATATGTCTATGTTTTCGCTCGGCTCAACCATTTTAGGCTAGTGTATAAGGACAAGACATTTGATGATGAATCCCACAATTTAGTAAGTGATCCTGAAATTGATGATTTGTAAATTCATTTCCTCCATTGCTTTGAAATGCTTTGATTTTAAGTGAAAATTGAGTTTCTATAAATTTTTGGAATTGAATAAAAATGCAAAAAAACTCTTATTTAAGTTTTAAAGGATAGAGTCACGTAAATCGAGAATGATCATCAATAAAAATAACATGATATCTATAACCTAAATTAGATGGAACGGAAGATGGACCCCATCACAATGAATAAGATCCAAAACATTAGATGCTCGTTTGTCATTATATTGAAATGGCAGTTTATGGCTTTTTGCGAGTTGGCAACTAGAGTAAATAGTGGGAGGAGGCAACAAAGAGGTCACATATAATTGGCACTTTTTATTTAAAAGAGAAATAATAAAGTGACACACATGGCCTAAACGCGCATACCAAACATCAAATGAAGCTCGAGGGCAATTATTTTGAAAAATAGAAAGAAAAGAGTGATGCCCACGTTCAAACACATAAAGATCATTTTTCACGTCACTTAGTTGCCACCACCTTTCCTAATACTAGATTTTGTATAACAAAGCGGTCACTAGTAAATATAATACAGAAAGAAAAATCAGAGGTAAGTTTGCTAATGAAAATCAATTTTTTTTGTTAAGCCAGACATGATTAAAACATCCTTTAAAGTAAGGGAAGGAGTCGAGAAAGGATACTAGCATGAGAAATGGGAAGAGTGGCACTATTACCAACAATAACACAATCCTTACTAGTGTACATATCAGACTTGTTCAGCTGAGCAACATCATTAGTCATGTGTGTAGTAGCACCAATGTCTGTATACTAATAAGTGGCCTAAGTAAAGACTCCACAAGGTTATCAAATTTTGAGGGATGAGAGTAACGATCATGACAAGAAGTGGCATAATGACCTTCCTCTCGATAAATTTGCCAGCGAATAAGGCGGTTATGTTAAAAGCGACCATTCCACGGCTATGACCCCCACGAGAGGGATGATTTCCACCATGAGTAAGGACAAATTTATTACTGTGGTAAGCAAAAAAAGTAGTAGAAGTGGATCCTATGGGAGGTTATTTAATAAAGTTTTCATAAATCTTTGCCATGGGAACAATCTTCGTAAAGGAAGAGAGAGATGGAAGAGATAGTTGTGTAGTATAAAAGGTGGAGAAAGCAGAGCCAAGTCCATGTAAATACCAATGTATTTTGTTAAGATCATCTACAAGGCGACCCAGTGCAGCAGGCTGGTCACAAAAAGTCTTAAACTCACGGGAATATTCAACTACAGATCAAGAATCTTTCTTTATGTGCTGCAATTCATCTTTGAAATGTAGTTCCCAAGATTTAGAGCGTTGAATAAATGTTGTCTACAAGGTGAACCAGATTGCATGTGAGGAGGTTAAGCCAACAACAACAAACATGGCTTTTTCAGTTAACGAAGTAAGAAGAATACTTAGAGTAAGTTGATTGGTTTGCTGCCATTTAGCAAATGTTGGATTGATAGTGGCAGAGTCACTAGAACTGATAGTTGCAGAAGAAGGTTTAATGGAGCCATCAATATATCAAAGAAGATGTTGGCACTACAATACTGTAGCACTTAACTAAGCCAAAGAAGAAAATTAGAGCAAGATAACTTGATGGTCAAGAAATGGACGATGGTGTTAAAAAAAAAGGTAGAGGATGGAATTTCAGAGCCCATTTGGATCAAGGGAGGTGAATCCTTAGAGAAGCTTTGATACCATGAAAATGTTTGTAAAACTAATGTATTTGTCTAGTGGTGCAGATCTTATTTATAGAGTAATATTACAGTAATTACATCAAGGCAATTAAAGTATGAAGTCAATGTATCCTTCTATACATGGCTCTTCTCTATAATCAAGTAATTGCCTAAAATCATGACGTTGAGCTTTGATAACAGATACGACATGATTTGAGGAGAATTTTAGGGATCCTACTATATTTGTAATAATGATCATGACTCCACTTCCAATTTCAAGAACTTGTATCACAGGTATGATTGGAAAAGTTAACCTCTTATTTAAAATGATTTATATAGAGATTTAGATATTTTGGTGGAACTTCCCAAGTTTGCACGCACCCTATAAGTTGAGATATTTATGAATTGATTTCATGAAGTAAAATGATTTTCTTTCAGTAAAAAAAAATTATGGGGCCTCATTTAAAAGTTTAAGCTTTTAGGTGAGATGGTTTCTTAACATAAAGTTTAGTGGTTTGCATATAGGGTTTCTTTAAAATAAAAGGTATTATTATAGTGTTTCTCTGTCTTAAATATATCATTAGTATAAAGATTAAAAACAAAAGATGCCCAAAATAAACATATTTGGATACACTAATAAGATTACTTATATACGGTGTTGAAATAAGTTTTGCAATAGTCAGAATAAAGGTGAGATAAGAAGAAAAAGTGTGGGGACTACAATTGAGTGAAAAGCCTATATTTTAATAAAACATGAGAGAAATGTAAACACGTGAGGGGTTGGTTGAGGAATATATATTTATTTTCAACTAACTATTTTTCAAATTCAAAGATATATGAGACAAGTAACAACATGGCATCATAGAGAGAAGGTAATGAGATTGTAACTTAGTTATGTATTATGAATTAGTGAATAGATAGGTTGGCCAATGAGTTTGGAGATAGGCTAGATAGGTACAAGAATCAAAATGCTAATGATCATAGTGGGGTTCAAAATAGGTCAGAGCAAAGAGAATTTAATTTTAAGAGGGTTGTTAGGTAAGTTAACACTAATATGGATGAGTTTATGGATAATAATACGAATATGAATGATGTTGTTTTTTGAAGAGGTGTCCATTAAACATGGGGAAAAAATTTAAAGGGGAAATATATAGTGATATTTTTGGCTAAAGGGGTAATTATAGATATAAAAAAAATTAATACCGTTTTAAAAATAATTTATTCTAAATTAAAGAATTAATTAAGTATAAATGACCCTCATGATTGTGTAATTTATAGTAAAAAATAGATGAAGAAGAAGCAGAGAGAGAATAGAGGAGAGAGGGAGGGAGGAGGACAATTTTTTTTATAATTGTTTATTGTTCTCTCACACATATTTTGTGTTACAACAGCATACTCTATATTTATACTCTAACATCCCCCTCAATCTTTTTCTTTGATAAATCAAGCATGAGATTGCAGCAATGAAAGCGAAATAAATGAGTACTTAATCCTTTTCACATAAATCAGTATGTAAAAGAGAAAGAGAAAAATCGAAAGAAAAGAAAGATGAATTTAAATTTTATTGAGAGATTTGAGAAATTGAGAGATTACGAAGAAAAAGAAGAATGCTCAGATGGTAGAGAAGGGAGAGCATAGAGGGAAGAAATTTCATTTGTCTATTTCTTGATTTGAATTTCATTTATCTGTGAAAGAAATTGAAAAGAAAGGGACAAAAGGGAAGATAAGGGATAGAATTTGTTTGAATTTCATTTGTCTGTGTAAGAAATTGAGAAGAGAGGGAAAAGAGGGGATAGATTTTGTATTTCATATTCGACTTGTTGATGAATTTCTTATCTCTATAAGAGTTCATTTTCTACTTCTCGATGATTTTTTTATTTTTTTATTTCAACCAATCAAAAATGCATATTTGTTACACACAAAACAACACCACAATACAAATCACAAATTCACACATCTCTCTCCCGATTGTGTACATTTGTGTCGCCTCCTTGTGCTTCTAAGCTCGTTCTCCTTCAACTCTACAAAGCGATGGTGCCAGGGGAGATGGCTGATGCAGATTTTAAGTATGTTGATGGTGCTCCTAGAAAGATTGACCTTTATGTTGGAAAGGCGGTGGTAAAGCGATCGTGGCGTAAATCAAAAACCAGCGACAACAGCAAGACAAGAAGAAGATCCTAGAACTCTTGATCATATTATCAAGTCTTGAGCTCGATGACTAATGGCTCGAAATAGTTTGTTTGATCTCTTACTGGTGATGTATCATCGTTTAAATAGATTCAAGCTCACAAGCTAAAGACATCGTAGTTGACCACCCGATCTAGTCTTACTCAATGTCGTCGCCGACTACCTAACCGGTCTAACTCTGCTGACTCCTCTACCTTCCTTAACTACATCCATGGTTGTCAAAATCACGATTTTGACACGAATCAGAAGTTGTTTCTGAACTCGAATTGTAAAATTAAAATTGTAAAATCGTACTTAAAATTTACCATACAAAAATCTTAAAATCACAACTAAAATTGTATAGGTAGAAAAATCATAAAATCATAAGTAAAATATTTTTTAATACAATATAATATAATTATGGCCATAAAATTTTATTAGTTAAGGTTTATACATGATTTGAAGAAAAATAAAAATACATAACAATTATATTATTATATTAGTGATTTTTTATTTTAAAACAGGAGAGAGATGGGGGGAGGCGCCTAACCTGGAAGGGCTAGCGTGGGAAGAGAAAAAGGGAGAGGAGGGATGGGATAGGGGCATAAGGCTAGGTGGGTAGGGTGTAGGCAGAAAGGATGGATTTTGGGTAAAATTGAGGGATTGTAAAATCAGACTGATCCGATCCAATTTTATGATTACGTACGATTTTAATGTTTTTTGACCGAGTTTGACCCAAACAGATTTTTCTACCCAAGTTAACAAGGTTTGATGAGTTGACTCGTACAATTTTGCGAGTTAACTCGTGATTTTGACAACCATGACTAAGTCGATGAGTTACCTACAAGTTTTTTTTTTTTTTACTGTACCTTAAATTGAGCGAGAATATTGACACAGAAGAATTGAAGAAATCATTGAAGTTTGTATTTCTTGAGCCTGTAACGATTGTTGAACTTCTTTGAACATGAGTTCACTAGAACAAGAAAGGTATGAGAAATCATCGGAGCTTATGCTTAATTGAATTGTTTTCCAATCGCAGCTATGAGTTTTGGAGATTAGAGTACTTGATCCTAGGACCAGTGATTGCCACCTGCACCAGGTAGATACTGTTAGGATTGTTGATTCTGCAATTGAAATTTGTATAAATTTTGCTTCAATTTGATAGATTACGGAAGCGAAAGGTATGATAAATTTTGACTGAATGTGTTTGCGTGAGCATTTGAGACTCTATTACTATGTTAGGATTGTGTAATTTACAGTAAAGAATAGATGAAGAAGCAGAGAGAGGAAGGAAGAGGAGAATTTGTATTTTGTAATTGTTTATTATTCTCTCACACACATTGTGTGTTACAATAGAATACTCTATATTTATACTCTAATAATTAAGACTTAATTAGACTTATAATTAGTCAAATGGTTGTCTAATTAGAAATAAAGGTCGAAGGAGATAAAAATTAAAGAACGAAATTTTGGCTTTAAAGAGGGAAATACAAGGTTAGAGTTTTTTTAAGGAGAAAGGTATGATAAGACAAATAGTGTTCTTATGGGGTTTATTACACAGATCCACGCTTATTGTAATTCAGATTAGGTCAACTTCCCTATGATGTGTTGCTCTATAACTGGATATTGTATATTTGTGAGCACTAGTCGATTTTCTTAGAAAGATAATACATAATACATTATATCTCACTTGAATTTTTCCATAAAGTATTTCTTGCGAGATCGGATTAAGAGTGTTTTTTTTGTTGACTAAGATATTTTGCTTATAATTTTTTCAATATTTATTGATTATGATTATGATTATGTTGATGAAAAAGACTATAAGCTTTTAATTATGGAACTGAGAAGAACCCCCATCACTAGAACTTGTTTTTTCTCTTCTTAGTTAACCTTTGCTCCAATGGTGTATTGTTTTAGTATGTTGAATTTTTTTTCCCATGCTTTCATGTAAAGTCTAAATGGTAAACCTATGATTATATCTTCAGCATATATATATATATATATATCCATTTTTCAACTCACATTCTTTTAAAATCAATTTTGGTGGCTGGGATTTTGGTAGAAAAGATAATGATAAGTGTTTTTTGCTAGGGATTTTAGGGTTTTTTATACCTAATATTCGTTAATTACAATCCCAAATATTGATCAAATATAACGATTGATAAATAGAGCTTGAACATCATGAAGTTTTTTTATTTTTAAAACTATTTAATAATTATTCGTTAATGACAATGTCCTTAAATTATTATTTCACTAAATTCTTTAATTATGTGCTTCCTCTTAAGAACCCTACCAATTTATAAACATGGATAGATAGATAGATAGATAAAAAGTCTATTTTGATGAGAAAAAATTAATTTAAAAAAATAAAAATAAAAAATTCTAATTTTTTTCATAAGTATTTTTAAAGCACAGTGTCATACATCTAAGATGGAACTAACAAGTATTACATATTATACAATCGAGAAAGAGACACACATAGATATAAATTAAAGGTATATTATAATTTTTAAGTTAGACTCCTTATTTATTATAAATATTTTGTATAGATTTGGAATTAAAAACTGTCATTAAACTCAAACTCTATGACAACATAAAAAATTTCATCTAGTTATTAAAACCATGTGCAGAGCACGTGTATGTATAGAAATTGAAGTTTACAATACATGAAGGCATTTTCAGCTAGTTTTGGAAACTGAGGTAGACATTAACTGATAAATGTATCAATTGTTGAAGAACAATATTTTAAAAAAGACTAATACAGAACACATATATTTGAGTAGGTTAAAATGAGATTAATCCTATTTTCCATCTTGATTAAAGAAAAAAATACTTAGTATTGGTTCAAGATTTGGACTCTGAATCGTCTCATGAGACGACTTGTGTAATGAATGCACTTTGATTTTTCAAAAAAAATAAAAAACTGTTCTTTTGTTGACAAAATGATGCACAGGAAAATCCGAACATTTCAAAAGAACTGGTAGGAGAAATCGGCTAATCGTATAGCAGAATACAAGGAAATTCTACAATGCAATTCTTGAAGCAGTCTGACCATTCTGGTGCAATCAATGACAACAAACCCGGTTCATCAGTAAATCCCGGTCTTGATCCATATTAATGGATGACCCATATGCAAATCAATGATCATAGTTTAATATATTGATGAGGCTTGGAACCATATCTGCATCGTTGCTCTCTGATCCTTACCGAAGTACATACACATGCCAGGGTTTGGGCTGACTATATTGACAATGTAAGCTTCTAGAGCAGATTTGTTATTTTCTTATATATTAATCAATTCTTTCTTATTGTGTTATTGTGAGGTGGAAAGGGAGTGTGTGTTAGGGGTGGGAAGGAAACGTCAATTAAAAAATATGTTTTGTCAGTACACTATATATATATATACACACACATAATCTGTCTTTGTTGCCATGCAAATTGCTTTCGTGCTGGTCTATCCTAATGGACAGAATCTATGGGCGTCTTAAGGTGAAGTCAAAGAATTATCAAAGAAGGACTTGATTGATCGCTGCTTCGAAATTTAGAAAGGAGACAGGTCATATTCTGGGGGTGAGAACTTTGAGGACATATACTTGGAGATTATCCCATCCTACAGCTTCTTTTACAGTTTTGAAACCCTAGAAATCTGAACATGGGAGCCGAGTGCCCTAGGCTCAGAGCGGGCTTAGAATTGCCTGGAAAAGGAGAGTGTCTTTAAGTGACCAGAAAAAGGCTTACGAAGTCATTTTGCAGATAAAAAATAATCTGGAGTTGAATAAATATTTAGCAGTGCAAAAGAAGCTTGATAACATCGTGGGATTCGGTGTTTATTAACTTGCCGTGGAATTGTAATAGGTTGGTTTGCTCGGCCTGAAACCAATAACAGGGTTCTTAAAGGATAACATTTATGGAATGAAAATACGGGGCGCCCCCTATGTGTTAACTTTTAAGCTTGAAGCCTGAGTTTGTGAGACCTTTGTGTTATTCAAAGGAATTGAAGGCGGGCCATGTCGGAATTCGATATGCAAAGGCTTGTTTGGCATGAGATAGAGAAGAAAGAGCTGTTGGTTTTGTGATTGAAGGATGGTTTGAAAATTTTATGTTTCAATAGACTTGTTTTACCTCAACATGTACGGCGCCTAGCCACTGACGAAGAAAAGGAAGACGGTGAAGAAGAGGTACTAGCTTGTCCTTTTCCTCACTAAATTTAACCTGGAATGGGAGAAGTTTGCGATCGATCGGATGATGGGGACATACTTTTATATGATGAGCATTCAGTGCGTAGTTTACTTTGTTTGCCATAATATATAGCATTTTCTGTTTGCTGGAATGAGGCTTAATCCATTTGTATTCTCGTGTGAGAATTTGAAGCTTCACCTTATCTTTATACCTCGCATCGATTATATATAACTTTCATGTCTGAAGGGGACCCTTTTTTAAAGAAAATCCATCCACCAATTCAGCCAAGATAAAATTAATTCGACCACAAAGATTTCAATCTCATCAAAAGGGATGATCAAGAACGGGAAAGGGCTAGTTGTAAGGAAGAATGTAACATTTAATGAAACTAAAATATATATATAGAATCCAGATCGATATTTATTTCATTGAGAAAAGAAAGAAAGAAAAATACAACCCGTTTGATGATTATGGGCAAAATTCCATTACAAAACTTAACCACTAGGTAAAAAAAATAATAGTTGCAATGAAAGTTGATAAAAGAGGACATGATATTTCATCGCAAACGAACTCCCTTGTGGGAAAAGAAAATTTGCCTTTATTATATTGTGTAGCAGAAGTTAATTGTTTGTGTTCGATGTAAGAGGTTCATTCAATCCCCAGCTTCTTCCTGTGCTCCAGAACAAACTCGTAAGCCTTGTATGGGTCAGGTAGGTTCTTGGACACACTTTCCCTTTGCAAGCATCTCTCACCCCATTGAACAAGCATGGGGCACTCTCTAGCAAAACTGAATTTCCCAAACGTCTCGTAAGTGTAGAAGTAGCCACAGAAAGGAACAAGTGCAACGTCAACAAAGCCAAAGCGCTCTCCTCCAAAATAGGGTTTGCGTCCGAGCTCTCCTTCCAGTACTTTGAAAAACTCGACGAGGTCCTTTGCTGCTGCTTTTTGGTTATCACTGTTTGGTGACCATACCAAACGTCTAATAAGGTTATAAATCTGCATTATATTTTTCAAATCATATAAGTACTTGATTTCGAAGATATTAGTGAATGTATATATATAAGATGCATGGACTCGAATAATCTTTTAACATGGAAATTAGTGGGAGCAGCAAAGAGGGGTGGGGGGGATGCGGAACAAAATGATTCAGAACCTTTTTTTCAATTAAGTGAACCCAAAACTTTGCACGAGTTCTGTCCTGGGAATTCGAAGGCAGCAAAGGAGAGTCTTCATTCCAGACCTCGTCAATGTACTCAACTATGATCATCGATTCACATATGGCCTTACCATTGTGGATCAAAACGGGGATTTGCTTATGGACTGGATTCATCTTTAGAAGCAGAGGGCTCTTGTGTTCCAAATCCTCTTCCTTAG
Organism: Salix dunnii; assembly: GCA_015731905.1. Classification (NCBI taxonomy): domain Eukaryota; kingdom Viridiplantae; phylum Streptophyta; class Magnoliopsida; order Malpighiales; family Salicaceae; genus Salix; species Salix dunnii. The sequence continues at coordinate 30,077,373 of CM027674.1, read as the reverse complement.
ACTCGTACTCTATTCCTTTCTCAGCCAATGCAATTCTCACTTTCATTGCACAAGGACTAACCCATGAATCTAGTAGTATCATTCCTGCCATTGTTAAAAGGATAGCTTGTTGCTTTTGTGTTGTTGTGAGTATTTTCTGTTAGTGCCGTTATATATATATAGAGAAACATTCAATAGGACAGCTGTTCATATATGTGTGTGTAGCTGTCCCATTGAATGTTTCTAGGTTAAAAAGTTTCCACAACTTCGAGATCACTGTGAGAATGTCATTGCTTGCATCATAACTAACCAGAGACTTGGGTTCAATACTTCACGTAAAATACTAATTCTGTGGGTGAATTAATCGTTCAGGTTGATTTCTTACAAGCCTTAATCTATACGTTTTGTCAAAGTCTTACTTAGTCTAATGTACGTGCATTTGTTGAAGCGGCTTGTAAAGATGTCTCCTGCCGTACTTTGAAAAGGAAGAAACAAAGGAAAAGGGTAGAGAAATAATAAAGTTTTGGGCATAAAAGTACTCCCACGCATCAAAGGGACGAAGAAAGAATGGAACTAAGGAAGAATGTACGGAATATCTTCAGGCTGAAAACTTTATATTAATGGTTGAAATCCAAGCTTTAAGAAATTTGGTTATGAAATTGCAGATTTAAAGAAAGCATTTGAAGACAGTATATTGCAAGTGCAAAGGGAGAAGATGATGTCAATTTCTACTACGATATGTATCATGCTATATTAGTGCCTCTTACCTATTTATCCAAATTTTATATCCCAAATCAATCAATCAATCAATCTCTCTTTTCACTAACAGTCTTAGAGGATTAACGAAGAAAAGCGTGTTCGAAGTCTTGGCATAGATCGAATTCATTGTAAATCCCATGTGTACAACTCGGATTCCATGAGTAAATTGTTTCAAGAAATTATTTTATTTAAAAATTTAAATTATTAGATGAGATATTATAATATAATTTATATTATTCTCTAATATATTATTTTAAATAAATAAAAAAATAGACTTAAAACTTGTACTTTATCAAATAGAATAGAAATTATAAGATTATTACTCGTGATTAATGGGTCAATAAAATTTTAGTATTGTATCATGAAATTATTTTATTTAAAAATTTAAATTATTTAAAAATTTAAATTATTAGGTGAAATTTTAAAATATAATTTATATTTATCAAATTGAAGATCAGAGCATGAAATGTCCCCATGCCATTATACCACTGAACGTTGACTTTGTTACGTGTGTTGAGAATCATAGAAACTGGTAGAATATCATAACAAGCGGGTGGCGGGTGGCGGGGTAATAACTCCACAACATAGGTACTTCAATTAGATATTAGTGGTTATAAAAATCCAAGTCCGAGTAGTGCTTCAACTTAGATAAGGAAAGTGACTTTGCAAGTTGGATTATTATACTCATCTTCTTCACTATAATATCACCCAAAGTGGAGATATATCAAATAAACTCCAGCATTGATATGAATAGGCTGTCTTCTCTTGAAACATGTGATCCCAAAGTCAAACAAATCCATTAGTTCAACCATTCTCGTTGCTTTTAGGAAACCTAGATGGATGAAATCATATTTATAACTGTATATGTTCTTCGTTGAATACTTCCCGAGTATGTCTAGGTTATTGGAGACTTTGAAATTGCTTGCATGAGGCCACACAGTTGTGCTGTTTTAAAAATTGACCAGTTAGTCAATAAGGGGAAGGAGTGCAAAGCTGTTGACAAGGTCTTGGCTGTGGAAGCTTGTGTGATTGGATTCTTGAACCCTGTCAGTATACCTGCACGAGCATCAATGTCAGCTGTCCAACTTTAGATTTTTCTCACGAAAAAAGCCAACGCGCTAGTTATATCGTTATTGAAAACGTCAACACACAAATAAGATTGTATAAGATTGAATTATGTATGCCACACCTTTTTTTATATTGGTAACTTTCCACGAGCTTTTTTATTATTTCGGTTGTCTCAAACCGTAGACCATTTGATTCGGGTTAGTGCACCAGAGGGTGGTAGACTATTCTTGGCTGGAATTTTGCAGCCCCCAATTTCAGAGGTCCAATATCAGATTTTTCTAGAGAGAGAATCAACGTATTTGTTTTCAAAATCCATCAAATTTTGCTACAATTCGGTCATTTGCATGACCAAATGATAACATGATTGAAGTTCTTCGATGAAACACTCTTACCATTTTTTTCTCATGTTTCAACTTAAGGTAACTGTCACCTGATTATGGCAGCTAGCCACAACTTGAAATAGCTGTATCAACTTGTAACGGGCTCTTGATTAACTTGTTCTACCCTTCAGACTTTTAAATTTCTCCAGCTAATTTAATTTGCATATTTGACTTAGCTCGCCCACTGAGTACTAAAAAAGGCTCAAGTACTTGAGGAAAAGAACACTATCACTAAAGCAAGTTCAGATAAGACCACTCTATTCTAGTTAGCATAAATGTCAAATAAAACACAATCCGTGACTGATGTATTTAGGACCTTAATACTTGGCGACCGAAACCAATTTGTTTGAGATATATGCAGATTCTCGTGCCCAAAAAAAATGAATAATCATCAATGCATGCCTAATAGAAAGCTAGAAACTGACAAAAAGTAGTGACAAAATATTACGCAATTACGATTGTCCCTCAAACTTAGATTGCAATTTAATTATATCTGCAACAAATGGAAGAAATTAGATGTATGGTAACCTCGCTCTTCAAAGAGATATAACCCTAGTGCATACCCCTGCCTGCAATGTCGCTCTACCTGTGATTTTTCCATGAACATCATACAAGCCATGCGGCTCTACTTGATAACATGCAAAAAAAAAAAACAGAGAAAAAAAACAAAAGTATGTGATACTCCCCCTGCCTCCCGATACATATCCAGCTTCCATGGAAGCAGTTAATTTGAAAAGGGATTTAGGAATGTAGCAGACCGACAAATAAAAGATCCATGCCTCGTATCAAACAGTGTCCCCAGAAAAGATTGCAATCAAATGTATTCTCCAATAAAAGAAAAAAAAAATGTGCAGAAAAAGGAAAGTGGTTGTGCCAATTACACATCAGCAGCTCAAAGAAGGGTCTGTACAAGGGATAAAACCACCGTCATGCTTGAAGGGCAAATCAATGATAGCATGCATACAACGAAATATCCAGTCACTTTTTTATGAAAAAAAATTTTAAGACATTCGTAAAACGAGGATTGTATGCTATGATATTGCCAAAATAAGTATAGTGCAAAATCTATAGGATTCCTGACTTTTTCTCTGCCAAAAGTAACTTGAAAACCATGTCATGCCTGAAGGAAAAACTCGATGATAGCATGCTCCATTCAAAGACTATCCAGACACATTTTTATGGAAAAATTGCAATGCATCCATAAAGCGAGGATTGTATGCTAAGATATTGCCAAAAAAGGTAAAGTACAAATCTATAGGATTCCTGACTTATTCTCTGCCAAAACAAACTTTACAGCGTTAAGGAAGAAAATGTTTTCAAGATTTTGAACTCAGCCTTCTCTTCTCAACACCAACAATGGTGCACCTACCAGTTTGCCATATTGCCGTGATAAATAATTAAAAAGGCAAGATAATGACCTCTTGTCACTTCCAGCACTTGCCCAGAGATGCAGGTCACAGCAGATCCCCCGTTATTATATCAAGAAAAGATATCACTGTCAATACATCAATTAGTGATAAAGATTATAAGCCAAGCTCCTCCAATGACAAAATCAAGACACTGCAAAGATATCATTGCAGAAAAGCATCGGTCATGAAACCAGCCAAACTCAGATATCAATAATAATTAAAAAAAAAAAACTCAATTACCAGTTGAGTTCCCCTAAACTCCAGAGCAATATCATTTCTCTTGACTGAATAACTGGAGGTGTTTGACTAGGTCCTCTTTCAATGACTCAGGTATTTGTGGAATAAAGGTTCGTTTGGCATCTGTAATCAACAACTTCCTGCATTTCAGAATAACAAAGGGAAACCAGTTTAAAAGCCATAACCTAAAATCTCATTTAGCTAGCTGTTTTTAATTAAACAAAGCAAGCAACCACCAGAGAGATATAACAAGGATGGCAAAAGTTAATTGGGAACCTTTCCCCTCTCCTCCCAACATAGAACAACAGTATGAAAAACTAGGTCAAACAATGACAGGAAGAAATATTTAACTTGTTCTAAATTGGCTTTCTTGCAATGTTAATGCCATATTAAAGAAAATATCCTAAAATAATTTTTTAAATTACATGGGTTGCCATTACAAGTGACATTGTCTATGGGAAGAAATTACTAGCATCAGAACTCTGAACATATATAAAACTGAACAGAAGTCAAATTAAACAAGACTTACTTTAAATCAGTACCACTTGGTTTGTTTCCTGCTTCTTGAATACATGACCTCTTTCTCGCACGCATAAAATTGTATACCTTATCTGACAAACCACATGATCCCAAAATGGAAGATGCTTCTTGTTTGAGGCTAAGACAAAATAAAACAGCACACAGACAAACAAACAAGTTAGTAGGAAAAGCAAACATGATATTACCAAAATAGTTAAGCATACAGATAAAAAGCATCAAAAATCCAAAAATATGAATAAAGCAACATCTAGTTTCACCAACTTATAATGAAAAGGCTATCAATGAAGTGATTTAAGAAGAAATAAATCAAAATACTAGGCTTTAGTATAAAGATCCAAAAGACCAGCAAAAGTTTAGTAGCAATTCTAACTTGAGTTTTTAAATTACTGAATAAGCACAACCACAAAATTTAATAAACACAAATCAAGCAAAATAAAAATTGAATGCATAATTTAGGAAATTTAGTTTATACCCCAAAAGCTAATCAGTTCAATAAATAAGACTTCAGAACAGATTAAATATAATATAACTTACACTTCTTTGAATTCTTCAACTTTGGCTAGAGATTGAGCATCCTGTAAAAGCAAAATGCAGGACTCCTCCTTTAGCTTTCTCTTCAAACCTGAAATGCCAGCGTGATACTTCATACCACCATTTTGCAATTCAAGTTGATCATGTCCTCTTCCTTGTATCAACTTGATTGTTGTATCATTACTGTCACAGATATGTGGCTTTACAGTATTAACTGCACCATTTTGAGAATGCCCATTTTCACTTGCTGCTGCAAATGTGTGACGGGTTTCACCTTCAACAGCATCAGCATGTTTATGCTTTTGAAAGCCATTACTGATTATCACTGTTGATACATCTTTGTCACATATCTCCACAGGAACTGTCTCTTTCACATTCCCATTCATTTCCTTGTTTTGAAACTTATGATCAGCCTTTCCATTAACAGGCAGAAGAACACTTTTGGATCCAGAGTTCCCAACAAAACCAAACTTTACTGGTGGGCTAGAAGGCACTCTATCAATCTTAGATGTGACTGGAATATCCTTTCTTGAAGATTGTTCAACCAGTGGTTTTGTAGGCAGTGTTTTCAAAGAGACAGAAGCCTTTGAACTTTTATAAACTTCACTGCCATTCAATTCGCGTGATTTTACTCCATTGGAGGTAAGAGCAGAGTCAGCAGATGCTGGTCTTTGGTTAGCGCGGGAAAAGAAAAGAACATAAGCCTTCTCAGACAAGACCTCCTGCAGGGTTGAGAGTGTCACATACGAATCATTGCAGCAATACCACCGACCAATTGTATCCTGCACACAAATATATGGAAATGGTATCAATAAAATATTGAAGTGCCAGCTTTTATAACTAACAAAAACCAAAATCAATAATGAAGTGCAAGTAAAAAAGAAAAAAATAAATTAAAGCCAGTGAACACGGACCTTGATATATGCATAATAGTGTCCAGATTCCAGGGAGCATCCGGCATGCACAATGGTACCAAAAAGATTATACTTGGGTTGTGGATCCTGTAATGGGTTAAAAAAGGAATAGATAAATACAGAATATGCCATAACAAGATACAGAGGCCCGCAATAGCTACAGTACAGATGAACCTTGTGCTCATTCAAACATTAAAGTTTATCAGTTTTAAATGATTGCATTGCACCAAAGAAATTACTTTAACTAACATATATGTGATTTGACTCCCCTCACAAACTTTCAATTCTTTGGGACCCTACATAAATGTACTGCCATATCATTTTTCTCTGCAATCACAACAGAGAATAAGAAGCCTGAGGAAATATTCATACTGATGAATTACAGGAAAAAAGACAGCACAACGTGAAATATTTGCAAACTATGGATTACATGTGTTCCAATCAGGTAGTTTTTTTCATTTTATAGGCTTCATCTGTTCCTGTTTTTATTTGCTGGGAGGTGGAAGAGGGCACTACAAAGAAATCTCTGTATTGTCCATTTGTCTTGTAAACTTAAGAAAGGTCACAACTAAGATACTTGAACACCAATCAATAGATCACAAATGAGAATGTACACGTGAAAAAATAACAAATGTCCTTATCTCATCAGAAATAATCTGTCAATTTTGTTTCTATTGTAAAGGCACATTCACTTTTATTGGAAAAGCAATTGTCTTTATGCAGCATGAAATTGTGATCGATTAATTGCATCAAAAGGCTACAATGCCCTCATTCATTTTCAATTCCCAAGAGAAGAGGTTGTGATAGAACTAAATGGTGATGGGGATGAAGTGTGAAGACATGGGAGTACAATCCTTTTTCATAGGCAGGAATTAGCAAACTAGTTTACCAGAAGATCCCCTTGTTGGAATGTACTGTTATTCTCCATTGTTTATGCAATTAATGATATTGAAAGACAGTGAAAATTGTTCAATCATTTGTGATAGACACTCCCCAAGTAGGTTTTGATGGTTTCAATCAATTTAGGGATCAATTTAAGAGGAAGTGGAGAGTTGGGTAAGAATACTGTCACATTTGTTTATCTGTGTCATGCTATGATACCATGTCAAGCAGCTTAAATTGCAAGGTCCTGCTAAAGGGAGTTGAAGATGACATACAGTATTGTGACGGTGTTAGGACTATGAGGTTGCAATTGTAGAATAATACACAGCACAGCAGGAATCATTTCTTTTCCAGCTTGTTTCTACAATTAAAAAGAAGGCTAAAAATAACATTCTTATAAAAGTAAATGGGATGGAAATGGTGAAAGAGCACAGGTTGGATTTCACTTGTTTTAAGATTTCATGAAGAGAGACCAAAAACAACCACGAATTGAATCTCACTTCAACAAGCTTTTGAAAATGGTATCATATCCATAAAAAAAACAAAGTGCTCACTAAACCCTAGGGGCTTACATTGCATTCTCATTATATACACATCCAATCCGAACAGTACTGTTTTAAGGCAGATTCTAGCTTAAAGATATCCAAGACTTCAATTCTGAAACTTCAAATCACTACACCTGCCTTTTATCAAGTTTTGGGCAAATCCAACTCTACCAACTAACACCTGATTCTGAAGTCTAAACCCTTTTATTAAGTTTTGAATCTAGTAAACTCAAAGAGATATAAGAAATATGAATATTATATATTCTACAGTTTATACTCATCTTCAAGAAATCACAAGTCTTCTAGTTTATTTTATTTTAATTTCAAACTAGGTGCATGTGTGTTGACGGAGAAGAGCATTTATGATGAACTAAATACTGCCAGTAGAAGTGCCCAAGTCCAACCACATAGATCTACAGGACCAACCGATTGAACTCATCAAATTATCCAAACCTGGCTTGTTTTGCTCATGAAGCTTGAAAGAACCAAAACTTCTTCAAATGCAATGGCCTTGTCAATCTTCCCACCAAATATGCCCCCAAATCTCTGCTAAAACCAAAATCCAACAATAACTCTCATCACTGAAAAGCACCATCACAACCAACTTCAAACACCTACAACCTAAATAACAACAGCAAGAAAACAATCATGAAAAGTCAAAACCCACCTTCAATTGGATAACAAGAACATTGGGCGCTTGAAGTACTGACATTTGCTTCCTAGCTGCCACTAGTTTCTTACAACTAAGCAACCATAAGTTTCTCGTTCACAAATATCAAAAACAAAAACAACAAATAAATACACACACAAATTCAAACTACTTACTTTTCGCATTTGTACTTGTTATTCCCATCCAAAATCTCAGGCTGAAAAAACTTTTGCATCGCATCTCTTACCGAATTACTATTTAAAACATCTAAACTAATATCCATAATCTCATCAACTTTATTCGACTCGCAATTGCAACACAAGCACTTCACTTGACTCTGCAATGCACCTCCAAATATCTTCTTAACCACGCTCCCATCACCACCGTTATCAATCCCTTTCCAACTCAGTTTCTTCAAACGCAAACACGTATTATGGCAGGCATCAATCACATACCGCAAAAACTCGTGTGCATCTTCCTGTCGTCCACAGCGAAAATGCTCAGCAAAAATCTTCAAACAGCTTTGAATCTTGGCTGGCGCATCGAGCGGGAGATCCAAGCTGAGTGAACGGACTATCTGTTTTTCAAGAATACAAAACGGACAGTCTCTCTTTCCCTCCCCGTTAGCGAGGGAATCACCTTGAAAAAATATCTAAGAAATTAGCCAAAAAAAAAACAAAAAAAGAGAAGAAATTGAAAGAGAAAAATGCTTACAGAGGGAGGAGTGTTGGAGACGTAGGCAGAAATTAGCAAGAGGAGGAGTGTAAGTGAGGCATTGAAGGACGCTATTGAGATAACAGGAGTTGCCGAGATTCTTTAACCCTAGAGGAGGACCGTTTTTGCGTTTTTGACTCAGCAAACTCGGTTGCCAACTCATTTGAATTTTTCGCAGCTGAAACCCGCCCATTCATTAACAGCAAAACGAAAACGATGGTGATGTTTCTTCTTCTTCTTCATTAGAAACGACGCTGTTTCCTGTCGTCAACCACCGCCAGAGCCGCCAGGAGAAGGCGAATCGCATCGAATCGAATGGAATCGAATCTTTGTGTGTTAAATAGGTATTGGTTTTGGAAAAAAAAATAATAAGGGATCAATTATTAATTGTGAAGGGTAGGAATTAAATATGGAAGCATGTGTTTAAAGACAGGAAGCTGCAGCAGCAGCAGCAGAGGCAGCATCACAGGAAGATCACCAGACCCGATAAATGCTTCTCTCTTTTATTTTATTTTTTATTTTTTTTCTCTCCTATCTCTGGTCGTCGAGGGTTAACCCCTCTCTCTCAAGCTTGGCTCCGCTCCACTCTCTCTTATAATTATTCTCTTGCTAGTAATTTTATTTTATTTTCATATAAAATCTTTTTTTATTACTAATAATTTATATTATTAAATTATTAGCAGGCATTCAAGTATAAACATGCTTGATTGACCAAGTTGAGACATTTAAGTGAGAAATTGATGCTCTCCTTCTTTTATATAATTGAAAAGGTTTAGACAATCATGATTGAATTAGCTAGGTGTTAAATAGATAACATATTTTAATTGAAATGGCTAAAACATCTTTTTTACTGTTAACTAAAAAATATTATTACATTTATTCTATTTATAAAAGAGAATCATAAATGTTTTATTCAAAAAAAAAAAGTGAAAGATCGAAGCTCTTGTTCAAAAGCATTTTTAGTAAAAAAAAATGAAAATTTTATTTTTATTTTAAATTTTATTTCATTTTTAGTAAAAAGTGAAAGATCACAGTTCTTGTTCAAGAGCACTTTTAGTAAAATAATTTGAAAATTTTTTATTTATATTTTATATTTAAAAAATTATGCCATTTTTAGTGCTGATGTCAAAAAAAATTTTAAAAAAATCATTTTAATATATTTTTAAATAAAAATTTAAAAAAAAATCAATTTTAACTACATTTTCAAACACTAGGAAGAAATTTAACATTAAATTATTTCATAAAAATCATATTTATAGTAATAGGTGTAATAATTCAAGACATAAATTATCTGAACAACCAGTTTTTTTAATTATTTAAGGATGTGAAATTTGTCCGGACCAAATTTATAATACTTAAAGTTATAGTCTTATATTATTCTCATGTCACCAAATCTATATATATATTGAATTTTTTAAAATTAATTTGTCAAAAAAAAATTATTCCTTAATGCAAGTTACAAAACCTAAAATATGATTAATCTAAGTCGTCATGTGTTAAAATATTCTATCATCATAAGATAATCTAAATTGATATATATATATATATATATATATATATATATATATATATATAAAGAGCAATATAAGCAGGGAATGATATTTTTTATTTCTCATCTCTAAAATAATGATGATAATAATGAGGTGATTATTGTGATTAATTTACTTTTCAAAAACAATATTTTTGTTTACATCATTCCGTCATATAAAATAAAATAAAATAAATTTGATATGAAAAAACAATCACTTTAAAGTTATAAAAAAAATATAATAATCAAACTCAAAATCTCTTATAAATCCATCGTTTCCACAACGCAAAAACGTTTCTTCTAATGTTCACATGTTAAAAATGCATTAACGATTAAATAAATAGGGTGATGTGTCCTAATAAAGTTATAAAAAATGACTTGAAAATACAACTCACAGTAATTACATTATTAAAAGTGATTCTTTTCATTTAATTTCTATATATATTAACTAATGTTTTAAGACATAGTTTATAGGATGTCATTAATTATAGTTTGAGCATTATCTCTTGTCACATGAATGATTTGTACGAGATATTCTCTCTATAATTAATGGCTATAACTATTAGCATTCCTGAATATTTTAAATATTAAGTGATTATGTGATATGTGTTTTATAAATATTTTTATTTTTTATTTTAAATTTATTTTTTTATTTTTTAAATCATTTTAATATACTGATATAAAAAATATTTTTTAAAAAAATATATTATTTTAATCATTCATAAATGAAACACACTTTAAAAAAATAACTTTAATCACAATTCTTAAAATGCCCTAACAATTAAATTAAGGAAGTTGTGTAAAATGCTTGAGACAAGAAGAAGAAGAAAAAGCTAATAAACATTAAATCCAATTTATTACCTCATGCTATCTTAGTTTTATTACAACGCATCATTTAGGTAAATAAAATTTAAGATATCTATAACAAGAGTCATATCAAAATTAATTAATCAAATTTATTCAGAAATGTATTAACACATGAAAACACTATTTTTTTAATTTAAAATAATAAAAAAATTATAAAAAAATATGTGTAAATGTCAGTGACAAACGAGGTTGAAGTGTCTTTATAGTTGAGTGCATAAGTGTCAATTTGTACAACTCAAAGTGTCTCTCTCTGAAGAAAAAATATGCTCAGTGATAAATTATAGCTTGACGAGGTGTCAATGAAAGATTCCCTGATTTCTAATTCCAGGTAACCTTGAGCAAGAGTATGCTAAACTGCTCTTAATGTGGCCAAGTTTTTCAAGAGAACAAAAAAAGTCCTTACTTGTGTTCTTTTTTGTTTTAGAATTTATTTAGTATTATGATAGCTATTATTTAAAAAAAAAATATTTTTTACTTTAAATATATTAATTAATTTTTTAAGGTTTGTTTTTTAAAACATGAGCTTGGTTCGAAATCATTATGAAAAACAACACTTATAAAGCATTATTTCATAAGTGGTATCAAGGAAATTAGTATCCCGAAGAGAATTTCTTTTAGAGTGGTGATGATTGTTTCTAAAGTAATTTTCATTGAAAAATATATCAAAATAATATTTTTATTATTTTTAAAAGATTATTTTTAACATAGCACATTAAAATTATCTAAACACAAAAAAATAATTCAAAATAAAAAAAATGATTTTTTATTTAAAAAAAAAACAGAGTCATTTAACCCATGGTTGTTAAAATCGCGAGTTGACTCGTAAAATTGTCCGATTTTACGAGCCAACTCATCAAACCTTGTCAACTCGGGTAGAAAAATCGATTTTGGTTAAACTCAGTCAAACTCGATCAAAATCGGTTAAAATCATAAAATCAGACCGGATAGGACCGATTTTACGATCCTACTGTTACAAAATTATAAAGCCAATTCACCTCTTATATTTATACACAAAAAATTTTGCCTCTCAATTACTTATCCGATGTGAGATAAGTTAAGAAAGGAAAAATTTAAAACTTGTTTGCCTCGGCTGAAGAGTGTAGAGTATTTAACTGAAGAATAAAGGTGGGATAATGTTATTTGTCCGATATGGGACAAATTGCATTGTCCCACACCGGACAAATCAATTTGTCCAACATTTCTGCTAGACAAATTTTGTGTGTGTGTGTGTGTGTATTTTATGATTTTTATTTTTTATAATTTTTTAATATATATATATATATATATATATATATATATATATATATATTCAAAAATATAAAATATATATATATATATATATATATATATATATTATAAAAAATAAAATTGTTGTTTTGATTTTATAAAAAATAAAAATTATATATATCATGGAATCACTCTTGAAAATCAGTGATATTAACTTTAAAATTTATACTTAAATTTTTTTATTTTTTATTTTAAATTAAAAAAAAATGATGTTTTTAAATTATTTTCATGTCTTAATGTCGAAATAATTTATTGGAGTTGGAGCTAGGTAGTAGTAATATCGGTGTTGGTACCGGTATTAGTACTGATAATCCTTTCAATAATAATGCTTTTAATAAATGTATAAAAACTAACTAGGAAAATGACAGACATGAGATTGATTTTAATTTATATAGCACATCAGTAAAATATTTATTTTAAATTTGTTAGTTTTTACCTAATGAAATTCTATGGAATAATTGTTTTGTAATATATTCTTAAGTTATTTTGAATTATATATGAACCTTAACTAATGAAATTTTATGGCCATAATTATATTATATTGTATTCGGAAATATTTTACTTACAATTTTATAATTTTTTTACCTATACGATTTTAGCTGTGATTTTACGATTTTTATATGAAAAAATTCAGATATAATTTTACGATTCAAGTTTCTAAAACCCTTTTTATATCATGTCAAAATCATAATTTTGGCAACCATGATTTAACCCCGAACCTTACATTTCAAATATCTTGATTCATCAGGAGGTCCAGAAAGTATGAGGTCCTGCAATGGAAATGCTATTTTACCGATCCCTAAATGTTTAACTAGCCTTCCGAAAGTTTGACCCCCGGCCTCTCATAAAAATCCAAAGTCTAAGCAGCATGTGCACTTGCCGACATAAATGAATCTACAGTACATGATTAGAAGCTACACTTAACAGTAAGAGTATGATTAAAATATTCTACAATAAAATATAATGCATATTTTTTTACATCAAAACTATATAAAAAAAAGATATTAATTTAAAGATATTTAAAAAAAATCCAAAAAGTACCGCACTTCAAAACACAAAGTTGAAGAAAGGAATGGAGCATACACTCTTATCTTGATAAAAATATCTTGACATTTTTCGTTAAGGTTCCTTCTTCATATTTAAGTTTTACAGTTGTTGGTCAGCAGACGCAAAATAATACGACAAAGTGAAAAGTAAACTGTTGGACTGGCACAAAAGCATCCAAGATCCGAGTTCCAGACTATACATTTGTGAATTTCATGTGTGCCCCGAGTATTGACACATATTTTCAAGATGAAAGGGGAAGAAGAAAGTAGGGACAAGGGATCCCGAATTGCTTCACTTTCTCCTTCTCTCTCCTTTACAAGTAAATGACAGAAAAAACAGACAGCAGTCAACAGCAAATATACCTCAGACATTGAAACGTTCCCGCATATGTTTCTTTTCATAGTGTGATTGATACATTCGTGGGTTTTGCATCTTTACAAATTCCACTGTTAACATGTAAGGTAGTTTCTTGACGAAAAATAAAAATTGCACGCAGAAAATTGACAGAAAAAATAGATCAATATATTACAATAAAAATACAAGCTACGAGCAACTGATATCACAGAAGCAACAAAAGATTGCTTTATGTGCAATTGCATACCTCAAAAATGTCTTCGCGCACTATTCTATGGTATAGTTAACTGTTGGAAGTTGATGATTCAGTCAATCGTATGGATTCAGGGTGTTGCGATTCATCGGAACTACCTTTAGAAGCTTCCTTCTTCAACTTGTGATTATTATATGCTGCTACACCAGCAATAGCTACAACAGGTTCAAATAAAATCACCGTTAACTTGTGCAAAATGTCACTTATAAATTGTTGGGTTTCTCTACATTTCACATGTCTAATCCTTCCATGCACAAATATGAAGGGTCTGTTCTTGGAAATGGAATTTCATGAAAAACATTTATAGCTTCAGTAGAGTTCTTGATGGAGACACTCACCAATAGCATAGCCAAACAGGTTTATAATAGTTAGCTTTGTATCTGCAAATAGAAGGGCTGACATCAAGACGACCACCCAATCCTTGACGACTCCAGCCACACGAATGGTCAGAGCACTCGTATGTGAGATCACAAGGAAAACTGATAGATTGAGAGCAAAGGTACAGAGAGAGTTGAGAATTAACACTACTGGCTGAAGGTTCCATGTCCCATGTGCTTCCATCCTTGGTTTCTCCAGAAAGATCCAAGGAATAAACAGGCAAAGAGCACTGCATAAAATAACCAAATATCGTGTTCAGACAATAGTAATTTTCCTGTTCATGGAGCTAGTAAGGAACGCTTCCACAAGAATGAAGTTTTACTAGTTAAAGATTAAATTAATACTTGCCTGCAGGGACTGACATAGTACATGACAGATACAGGGTTTAATTTCAGACCCTTCCTCTTCACCAGAATCTCCATAAAAATAAGTCTCAAGGCCTCTCCAACAACTCCACCCATCTGGTACACAACTCCAATCCAGTTGATATTTATTTCTCCATAAGAAGCCACTAGAACACCAAAGCTTATCACTGACATTATGAAAAGCATTCTGCAGTTCATCATTTCAAGTCCAGCTGCTACACCAAGAACAAAAACAGCTACTGGCACTGAAAATTTCATTGAAGAAATCAAACATCACAAAGCATCCTCAAGGAAAAATCCCAAAGTACTTAGTAATAACCGGCCAACTCTAGCAACCAAACAGAGATGCAGTCACAGAAGCTGAGGATCATGATTAATATCCATAATAGATCCAGATGATTATTCGAACTCATTATGACAATTTATCAATATGTAAAAGGGAAATGATAAATATAACAAACAGCAAAGTCATGAATCACCCGCAATAACAAAGGGGGCAAAAAGTTTTGTGTAATCACAGCCAGAGCATTGTGTTTTCATGAAGTTCTGTGTCTTTAAATTCAATGAATGTAGCATTGATCATGTAAAAAAAAGTTTATCTTTTACACTGTAAACTTAGTAAAAGAGGGACGAAAATGAAGACGGTAAACACTTACTGATAGCCTTCAACATTTGCGCAAAAGCCACAGATATATAGAGGTATGCTGTGTTTCCCAGCCACAGAGTCATTGCAAAAGTTGCACCGATTGGAATAACTGAATTTGTATATCTTGGTACACGAACATCAGTTAGATATACGACAAAGCAACAATCATATGTAATGAAATTGTCAAGGATGTTCATCAATGAACAGTTAAGGATAAATTTTAATTCTTGTACTTACATTTCCAGTGTCATTCCTTCCTCAACCTTCATAACCTGTAACGAGTTACAAATCAAGATTAAGTGTTGCATAAGGGAATTTATCATAATCAGAGAGTCCAGTCAATCAATACCTTGAAAACTTTGGTTAGTACGAAACACAAAACAGAGGAGAAAACCATGTGAAGCAGAGTCAATCCAAGAGGATAAGGAAAGTTTATTTCCTTGGATGACAAAACCCACTGCAATTAAACAAAACCATACATTAGCCACAAAGGAGCAATTTATTAAATAGTACCCATGTAAACTACTTGTGTAAAATAAAATCATGAAAAAAATTCATAAAATGAAATATTAATGATATTAAATTCACTCTATAAAAACCTATAAATATAAATATATAAAGTAATATTCCAATGCAAATGCCAGCAATGATAGGCTTTAATGCAATCTTGCCCAAAAACTCAGTAGAATACCGACGCTTAATCAGCCAGTCAGTTAATGAAGAAATGAAAAGGAAAAGGAAAACAAACAGCATGATAGAAGAAGGGAGTTGACCTTGTTAAAGAAGATCTGGCCACTGGAGAGAGCAATGTAAAGGAGAATATAAGCATAAGTTACAGCTCCTTCGTTCAGGAAACTCCGAATCCGATCCGCCATTTCCGCACACTTTCCAGATCCTGTTACTTGGTTTTCTCAGTTGAGTTTTGCTAGTAGGATTGGACCTGAAGAGAAGTGGAGGAGAGGAGAGCGGGGAAGAAGCTGTGCTTTGCTTTGCTTGCTCTCTAGTCTCGCCTCTTTCCTCGGCAGGAAATTAATGAATTGTTAGGGATGGATTGGGATTGGGTCTTTTGGTTATAAAACTTTAAGGATCTGAATATGGGCCAGTAGCCTGTCCAAATTCAGTGTTAAATGGCATACGCTGGGCTGTCCTTAGCTAAGTAAGTGCGGGTCTTTATCCCAACCTAACCGTTTTTCTGTTTAGAACTAGGCCCGCTAACACTTAAATGTTCTGCGAGTGTGACGTCAAATCAATTAATTATACAAATAGAAGCTGCGAAATGGATTTTTTTTATTTCGATTTTATTTAAAAAAAAAACATATAACTATTCAAAGGTGAGAAATTATTCACTCATCAAGAATTGTATTCACCTTTTATATATATATAATAATAAGATTTATGGATAATTCTCGTAAGAAAACTTATACTTTATAAGAAGAAAGAGCTAATATAGGATATTCGAGCGAACTTGCCAGCATGATATATTGAGTTTTTTTATATAGGAAACTGTTTAATTTTATGTATGTTGTAATTAATTATTTAAATATTTAAATATTAGAATTCTAATTGAAAATATATGTTAGAAACAAGGTTTTTTCTCATCTACAAGTGACTGGATGGTGTTACTGTCAAAACTTTTTTGATAATTATTTAATCAGTAGATTATGCAATTGAAATTGAAAAAACTATGTTCAAATAATTGATGTGTCCTATGTAACATACAGATTGATTGTTGTGTATGTTTTATTTGTTTCATTAATAATTTCATTAGCAAATAGTTAAATTATAATCATTAAATTTTAGCACATATAGTAATTTGTTTTACGCAACAAACAATGTGATTGGTAGTTTCATTTTAACTATCTTGGTAATAATTTACTTGGTAGATAGTAAAATCACAATTGATAAAATTGACCAAAGATATATTATTTATTGCGGATAACATATTAATGGTTTATTAGTAATGTTTGAACTACTTGATGAATAATTTATTTGACATATAACAAAAATACAACTGCTAAAATTTATAACAAAAAAGATTTCATATTTTTTCTTTATATTGAAAGTATTATAGAGAAATGAGATTAAATTAATGTGAGATTTCTAAAGAAAAGTTAGTTTATTTTTTTTATATATATTTAAAACGTTAACATCAAAACAATATAATAATATATAATAATTATTATTATTTTAAATGTCCTATCTATAGTAAAATAAATACATATAAAAACTATATAATCTTTAATTTTTTAAGCAGATTATTTAACTCATATGGATAATATTTTTTTTTTAAAAAAAGGACCATTACCAATTTTGTTATATATTCAAAAATTTGGTGCTGCCAGTGGCAAAATATCGGATAATTTTTATTTTATTATTGTAGATAGTTTGACACATTTTCTTAACCTGTCTTGTCAACGTGTGGTTTCATATATTTTTTCATGTCATATGAGAGTTGAAATATTATAAATCTAAAAAAAAACGCATAAGTTATTTTTTAAAAAAATAACATTGATCAAAAAATTTATGTTACAATTCTTATAGCATTCATTATAAATATTATATACATAATTAATATTTTAATCATTATTGGTCATACTATTGATGACACCATAACTATTATTCAAAAAATTATTTTTTTTAGATTATAAGATTTATTTGACATATTATTATATTATAAGTATTTTAGAACACTTATCATAAACAAAATTATATAATAGCAATAAGGGCCAGAAAAACAAATTTGAACGTTCAGGGACTAAAATGAAATTTGACAAAAAAATAATTGCATTGATGTCAACTTACGCAAGCAGGAGAGAGAAATAAAGGGGAATTCAAATGACAGTTGATACGTCTCTAGACACCATATAGTCAATGCCCCATACCAAGTGGAAGAGAATATGTCTGAAAATCATTCTAAATGCCAGTTGGGCATTTTTGGACATCGGACTAAGCAGCACGCACTGTTCAAAACACGCATGAGAGTGGAAACAGACGGCAGGTCTGGTGACGCGCCATCAATAAACCGGCGAATTTTTTTTAAAAAAATTGCTAATTACTAGATTGCCCCCCTCCACACATGATTTTTGTCCTTTTAGAGGGACAACATGGTTATTGCATTGTTCAATGAAATATTAAAAAACAAATAAACCAGCTAGATGGACCGGACCGAAAATGTGAAATTATCATGAAACCCCTAAACTCAGGTGCCTTTTTTGTCTTTTTGAAGTGACAAATTTGTTATTACACTGTGCATCAATGGAAGAAAAAAAAATAGACCGAGCTCATGTAGATTCAAAGCACCAGAGCAAATATCTAGTCCACAGTGAACAAACAATAAATGACCGATCTACTTTAGGTCTTTTTAACGAGCAATGAGAAAAATAATTTATCTTGTTTCAATTTATTTAATTTTTTATTTTATAATTTGGCTTTTATTTTTTATTTTTTATATTCTTTTTGGATAATTCTTAATTTTTTGTTTGTATTTATATATTTATACTCTTAGTTTTGACTTTAATTTTTTATCGTAAATTATCTTTATATTAAATACAACTTGCATTAACAGATAGGGTAAGTTAAGTTTTAGTGGCATGAAATGAAAGTGAAACTCTCTCTAATGCATGTATAGTGAATCTTTTATTGTTAGTGATTTGTTATTTTTTTTTTATTTGTATTTGTTTTGTCTATGTTTGACTTGATATATTTTTAGTTTAATATAATTTTTATTTTAAAAAAATTCAATTATTTTTTATGATTTTTAGATTTTATATATATATATATATATATATATATATATATATATATATATATATATATATATATATATATATATATGAAGGCTATAATATTAAACAAATATCCCATAATAAAATGAATATATAAAAAAGCTACATAATTAAAAGGATTATAAGCTTATTATCTCCTTCATATGTATAGCATCATAAAAAAAAAAAAAAAATCTAGGACTATTAATATTTTTTTACATGTTAAAAAATTTGGTTCTAGTTGCGGCGAAACACAAGGCAAGTTGCTCGTATATTTTTTCACTTTAGATAATTTGGCTTAATTTTTCCATTTATTTTATCTAAGTGTAGCTTCGTAATTTTTTATTTATTTATATAATATTAGATCTAAAATATCATATATAAAAGAGTTACAAAAATTAATTTTTAACAAAAACAACATCGACTGATAAAGTATTTTGATTATTATTCTCATTGTTATTATCATAATTGTTAAATAGTTATAATTATTATAACTTTCATTATAATCATTATTGAAAATAATTAATATTTTAATTATTACTGTAATACCATCATTGTATCATTATTGTTATAAAGAGATTTTTTTTATATATATATATTTATTCTTCATATTATTCTATTAAAAGTATTTTAGAAAAATGAGATTACATTAATTTGAAATGTAAAAAAACAATTAGTATATCTATATATATATATATATATATATATATATATATATATATATATATATATATATATATATATATTCAGGCGTAAACATTAAATAAATATTAAAATATATAATTAGCCTAATATATTTTTAAGAAAAAAAATACTTTTAAAATAATCATTATCATTATTTTAAATGTCTTTTTCATAATTAAATGAATATATAAAAAACTAAATAATCAAAAGCTTTGTAGGCTGATTATTTTGCTCAAATATATATCATCATAAAAAAAAAAATCTAAGATTATTAATATCTTCTTACATGTTAAAAAGAAAATTTTTTGTTGCGGCGAAGCACATGGCAATTGACTAATATATTTTTTCACTGTAGATAATTTGGCCTAATTTTTTCACCCATTTTGTCTATGTTTGGCTATGTGTGTGTGTGTGTGTCTATATGTGTGTGTGTGTGTGTGTGTGTGATATTAGATCTAAAATATCATACATAAAAAAGTTATAAAAATTATTTTTTAACAAAAATAACATTAAAAGAATAAAATTAATAAATAAATAGTATTAGTTTTAAAAAAACATTTAACTTCAAGAATAAATAGAAAAAAAATGGAAAAAAAATAAGAAATATAATTTTTCAAATGATCACAAATTAAAATTTAAAGACTAAATTAAAAAAAAAGATACAACCTCAACAAAATAGAAAAAAAAAAAAAAGAGTATGTATACATATAAACATGGAAAAAAGATGCAAACTATTTTAGAAATATATATAAAAAATAAAGGAATTAAAATAAAAAAATTTAAAGTACAAAGACTGAAAGAAAATAAAATGTAAGATTAATTTCAATAAAAGGATAAAATTGAAAAACATCAAAACTATTATACTAAAAATATTAAGGGATTTAAAATTAATTTAAAAATTAAAAGAATAAGAACTGAAATGAAATCGAAATATATAATCAATTTCATTTGAAGGACACAATTAAAACAAATCAAAAATGATATAACTAAAACCAGGATCATACTAAAAAATAAAAAGCTCAGGGACTGAAATGAAAAAAACATAAACTAAAGGGATTGCAATGTAATTTAGCATGTAAGGAGAGAGAAAAGAGAAAAAAAGAACAATTGACCACTGTCACGTCTTCGGCCACTGCAGGACACCATTTACATCACCATGAGAAAGAGAACATGACAACACATCCGGTGAGACGCTGAAGGGCATTTTCATGAATGAAAGGCAATTTACCCCTTAAAAAATTGTTATAATACCCAATATATTTGTTATGCGAATGCCTTTTGATAGCAATGGACTGATTCACCATTTTAATATTAATTTTAGTCATTAATGTTATTTCATCGTGAAGAATAACCATGTCTCTTGCCATAGACAATAAGATTTTATCATTAACTTCAAACGCAAAATTGTCAAATTAACATTATTTAGGGATTGGGTTAACATTACAAGAAAAAAAATAAAACATGGTTAAAGCTTTAAAGTTCAAGAATTTTGAAATTAGTAGAAATATAAGAAGTTAGCATTTTGGTGATGTCATGTACCAAATATTGTGTGATTTATAGAATATTTACCTTTATTTTTAAACCCAGAGTTAATAAAGGTTCAAATGTCAACTAGATGTTGTTAACATCTTTAAAAAGCTTTTGTTATATATGAAATGACTTCCTTAATAAGCTTTGAACATATGATATCTATTTACAACTACGATCTAAAATGTATATCTTAGACTTTTTTTAGAAGCTTGCATTGCCTATAAGACAAACACGTACTCTACTTTTTAAGAGAATGATATTGTTTTATTCAAAAAGATGTTAAAATAGCTAGCAAAAGTAAAAGTCCAACAATGATATATAAGAGCAACTCCAATGCAAAATTTTATTCGGGAAAGTTAAATTGATAAAATAATTTGTTGAATATTGCAAATATAACTTTATACACACAGACACAGACACATACATTTCAGTGGTAAAAGCCATTTAGAATAATAGAATATATTTTAATATATATCAACCAATAATATAAACACAAATAGTAAAGGAACACACAATATTATATTTTTTTTATTATTTAAAATGATACCTAACAATATTATATAATTTCTAATTATATTTTTTTAAATAAATTTTAATATATATATATATATATATATATATATATATATAATATTATAGTTTGTATAAGATTACATGTAAAAAAAAATACTATTTAGAAAATCAAATAATGTTTTATATATAATTGAGAAAAAAAATAAAAACTAACCCAATACTAAATATTCTTTTATAATTTAAAGACTCAATAAATCCATTAAAATAATTTTATGGCGGCTTAGATAATATTTGATATTGTAATAATAATGGTTTTTTAATAATATTTTTATATAAAATATATATTAAAATAATATTTTACTTATTCATGAAAAATATATTTTTAAAATCATATATAATTTTTTTTTAAAAATAACTATTATTGTCACAAATCATGCACGATATAACATCAAACACGATTTCTAAATTAAACCTCCGCACTTTTCTCTGCCCATGTTTGCTTGCCAACTATTTCTCATAGTCTTAAACAATATTATATAATTTTATAAATTTTTGACTTTTCTACAAGAACATGTAAAAATAGCATCTCAAAGAATAAAATATCATTTTAACTATTGATATAGCTATTGGGTTAGAAAGTAAAAAGTGTTTAGAGCAACTTTAATGGTATAAGGTATTTTGGAGAGCCAAATCTTTAAAATGACTTTTTGAATAGTGTATATATAGCTTTTTTGTTGATGTGTGCTTTAATGGTAAAAGCCATTTTGGAGAGCTATTTTTTTTAATATTATTTTAAATATAGTGCAATTATTTTATATGTAGTTTAATTATGCAATTAATAGGAATAGGTTATAGAATGAAAAAAATATTTTTAAAAACCCTCCAATAATATAATTATTAATTTTATATATAATTTTTTTACTTTTATTGAGATATTTTTAAATAAAAAATAAATATTTTTAATATAATTATATTATTTTTTAATATATATATATATATATATATATATATATATATATATATATATATATATATATATATATACACGTGGCACAAAATTTTGTCCTCAAAATTTTGGCTTCTCTGCACATGAGCTACTACAAATAGCACCTCATGTGATGAAAGCCATTTTTAGCTTTGCATATAGCACTGTCATTGCAGTGCCGAAAATTACTCAAAGTTGCCAAAATATTACTTTTTTATTTTTGGCTCTCAAAATACCTCTACCGCTGCAGATGCCCTTACAATAACTAAAAATAGCTTTGACTCATCGTATAGCAAGGGAGTTAGAGATGCTCTAAGAAATCCATCCCTATCATAAGAAATTATTAGTTTTAGCCTCACAATTAGGGAATTCAATTATATCATTAGGGATTTTTAGTTTCAATCCTACAATCAAGAATTTTCAATTATAACCCTACAAACAATAAATCCAATACTATCATTGGGAATTCTCAGTTTCAACTCTATAATAAGAAAATAAAATAAACTTTGTCATCAAGAAGGATAAGTGTCAACCTTGCACTAAAAAAACATTAAATTTTTATACATTTTCATCAAGAATCTTTAATTCTTAGGGAGTGTTTGTGAGTGTGGTTGCAGTTGTTTTTCAAAGTACTTTTCATTTAAAAACACATCCAAATGATATATTTTTTTTATTTTTTTAAATTATTTTTGACATCAACATATCAAAATGATTTAAAAACATCAAAAAATTTCATTTAATTTTTTTTTTTAAATTTAACTAAACAACAGTACTTGGCCAAAGAGTCACTTAACCCTGGAATCAAGAAAGCTAACCCTCCATTAGAAAAAATAAATTTCCAAACCTACCCTCTTGAAATCTAACCTTGTCACGAAAAATTTCTAGTCCTCAAACCTTCTTTCACCAATAAAAGTGTTAACCCTACTGCTAGGAAGTGCCAAGAATTTCAATCTTGCAATCAGGGATCGCGAGTTTTAAACCTGGAATCAAGAAACTCATCCCTACTATGATGATATGACCATATCATGATCTAGGTAGATATGACCTAGATACTTTTTCTCATTTCCCAATCGAGACAAATGGCTAAGATGATATGATCATATCATGATCTAGGTAGATCTGTTAATGAATACCATTTTTTTTAACAAATGGATCCCTTTGTGAATCTAATCATTTTAATGAAAAAGAATCACTAAGATAATATGAAATAATTATACGGGGTGAATGCTTGCATTTCTATAGTATAATACCGATGACTTGAACAGAGAGTGGCAGAAAAACAAGACCTCTCCATTAACCTGACATCACAGATAAAAAGTGATTGGAATGGATCTTGGAACACCGGGAAACCCGCCCTCACCCTGACTATTCTAATCCGGACGTCACAGCAAATACCAAAAGGAGGATGGAGAGCCACCCTTCAAGACGTTTCATTTTGGATTGTACTCATTTTCATTATTTATTTATTTAAAAATAATAAAAAATTGTTGATGGAAATGATAATGAGCTGAGAAACAAACAAATGCTATGTGGATGAGAAGCACCCAGTTTGCAACGATAGGATTTGATCTTAAATTCCCACCTCCAAATGCTCATCCACTCCATCACCATGCATTTTTTTCCCTCTTTTTAATTTGTTCTTCTTCTCCCGTACTCCTATCCGTTATATGTAGCCGCTGGACATATACAATAATATCAGCCCCACTACTTTTTGTCCCCATGCAGATTCCTACGTATAATTAACCTCCTTGTTTTGCTCTCTGTTTCTTTCTCTAATCTCTTATATCTGCTTTTCTGTGCATGCACTTGTCTAGTGCATACACTTGCTTCTCCAAGGTCTTTTTTGATTCTCTCTCTACCTTTCTCCACTCTTAGTTTCTTACTGCTTGCTAGGATGAAACCACAGTGGTCTTTTATCTTTTATCCTGTTCTTGAGGTTCTGCTTATGAGCATAAAACCTGCATATTTCTTCTCATGCTGCTACAAGTTACTTCTTATCCTTTTCTTTTTTTTTATTTCAATTAGAGGGTTTTGTTTATCTTGCGTCTTTTGAGTGGAATCCTACTTGAAGGTTGATACTCCCTGCTGGTTTCTTGTACCTGGACTTCTACAAGTATTTCTTTTTAGTTCATACTTTGTCAACAATTTTACTTTTACTTTTACTTTATTTAGTTCTTTCAGCGTGTCTACTCTATTTGTATCTTTAATTTCAGATGCTCTGGTGAAGATTCTTTCAGCATGAGTATAGTTTAATGATGATACAGTATTAGTTGAGAGCTGTGTTGGGATCCCATCACGTGTTTGTGTTTTTGTCCTTGTCACTGAATTTTTTATATGGCCTCTTGTGTTTATTGATTGGTAATTTGTTAAATGTTAAATATAGATTGTTTAAGTGGGAGGATTCAACAGTGGATTTCAACGATGGAGATCACCAATATCATGGAGTATGAGGCTATCGCTAAGCAGAAGTTGCCAAAGATGGCCTTTGACTATTATGCTTCTGGTGCAGAGGACCAGTGGACTCTAGCAGAAAACAGAAATGCATTCTCCAGAATTCTGTGAGCCTTTGCCTCTTTACCTTCATAGTTTATAGCCAAAACGAAGGATGTGGATTTTGATTGTAATTTGCATTTTTAGTAATGTGTTTGTTTTGGTTTGAATTATACTTAGGTTTCGACCCCGTATTCTTATTGATGTGAGCAAAATAGACATGGCCACCACTGTCTTGGGATTCAAAATATCAATGCCTATTATGATTGCTCCAACCGCCATGCAGAAAATGGCTCACCCTGAAGGTATGTAGCAGTGTGCTTCAATTTTGGTTTGTTGTTGATAATGGATCTCTTCTGGTAATGGTTTAATCTGGCCCTTGAATCTGTTGAAGAAGGGAGTGGTCCTTATTTTGATAGTGTGCTTCAATTTTGGTTTGTTGTTGATAATGGACCTCTTCTGGTAATGGTTTAATCTGGCCCTTGAATCTGTTGAAGAAGGGAGTGGTCCTTATTTTGATAGAATCCTTCTCCTTCAATGCAGGGGAGTACGCCACAGCAAGAGCGGCATCAGCTGCTGGGACGATCATGGTTTGATTTTCACCATGTTCTGTGTTTCATTTTAGATATGTGCACTGTAGCGGTCCAAACACTGAATTTTCTACCTTGAGAGGGGCACTGCCAATGTTTCATTTTTAAAGAAAAGTTAACACCAAATCAACTAGTTAATACCAAACAGAGGAGCTAATGTTCCTGTTTGTTCATGTTCTATCACATTCCTCCCTGAATTCTGATAATTTGGTGATTGCAAGTAGCTAAAGAATGTTTCATGATGTTGCTTACAATTATGGGATATGTGATTGTTTTGAAATGTCAAATGTAAATCATATTAGAAACCCTTACCTGAAGTTTATACCCTCAAACATTGAAGTCGTACTGTGGTTATATTTTTTAATTATTGAGTGTTTCACATATCTCTACTGGTTGTTTTCTTCCTTAAAACTGCTTTCTCTCTCCCTGTCTTTTCCAGCTGTTCTTCTGAAGAATGTTTTTGACAAATTTTAACATTCCCATCATAGATGCTTCTTCAACTTCAACCTTAGACGTTTTCGCAGTACTTAATTTTAAAATGTTTTCCTGATTATTTCAGACATTGTCTTCATGGGCTACATCCAGCGTTGAAGAGGTCGCATCCACTGGACCTGGCATCCGCTTTTTCCAGCTCTATGTAAGCTTGAAATAATATGTTTGACGTCCTTTTATTTGTTGGATCATGTTGTGCCTGCAGATGTCAGTCTTGACAAATGCTTTTGCTGTTTATCTTCGTAGGTGTACAAGGACAGGAATGTTGTTGCTCAGCTCGTCAGAAGAGCTGAAAGGGCAGGTTTCAAGGCTATTGCTCTTACAGTTGATACCCCAAGGTTGGGCCGCAGGGAAGCTGACATCAAGAACAGGTGCAAACTTAAAATTAACATCGACCTCCACAAACCATTCTCTCAGAGGAGTGGTATATCCTGGTTATGACTTTATATGGTTTCTGCTGATTGGTTTTCTTACAGATTCACTCTGCCGCCATTTTTGACATTGAAGAACTTTGAAGGTTTGGACCTTGGCAAGATGGACAAGGCGAGTCCAATTAATTGCACCTGTTCTCAGAAGAATAATTATATGATTCTCAGAAGATTATATAATTGTATAATTGAACATTTTAGATTGACAACTCTCTATTACACAACTCATAAGTAGCTTTGTTAGCGGTACAGGCTGATGACTCTGGACTTGCATCATATGTTGCTGGTCAAATCGATCGCACACTGAGCTGGAAGGTAAGCTAGATTGGTCTTTATGGTTGACAGATGAAACGTTCAGTGGCTTTAAGATCACTTGTAAGCATTTAGATATTTTTATTTCATGTGTTTTAATCGAATTTGAGACATTTGGTAAAAGAGGTTGGACATTTCTAAGACTTGAAAGATGTTAGGGTTTTAAATAAAAACTTTTATTATTATTTTGAGTTGTCTGTATTGGAAGTTAAGAAAGATCACTGAGCTTGTCTTAGGCAATTATCCAAATAACTTCGCTAAGGAATCTATAATTTTTCAAAATCTGAGAGTAATTGTAGACTGTAATGCTGATTATAGTGTGATTATGTGTCATTCTCAGTATAGATTAGTTGCTCCATTGATTTCTTTTGGAATATGTTTAGGATGTGGAGTGGCTTCAGACAATCACCAAACTGCCAATTCTAGTGAAGGGTGTGCTCACTGCTGAGGATGGTAAGTGCAATACAAATAATAGCAATTTTGACAGTCACTTTTATAATTTCTGTGAACGCTTGAACATGCGTGTGTGTGTGTGTTTTGCTGGTTTCGCAGCAAGGCTTTCAATTCAATCTGGAGCGGCAGGGATTATTGTGTCGAATCACGGTGCTCGCCAACTCGATTATTCCCCTTCCACTATTATGGCGCTGGAAGAGGTAACTCAACATGTTCATACCTGAAACAGATGCTAAGTTGATTAAAAAAATGATCACATTCTAAAAGGGGGATTGTATTTTCTCTCTGTATCGATGATGTCAGGTTGTCAAGGCTGCGCGAGGACGAGTTCCAGTGTTCTTGGATGGTGGTGTAAGGCGTGGAACTGACGTTTTCAAGGCATTGGCACTTGGAGCCTCTGGCATATTCGTAAGTATCACACACTGACATAACCGCAGCTTTCCTTTGAAAATCTTAATAAAAAGGCCGCATAATTATGATCCACCTATATAGACCACAATGCACAACTATTGTTAATCAAGACACTCAGTCCGCAGCCTGACTAATTTTTTTCCCAAGGTGACAGACTGACAGGTATTTAGTCTGGCAGGCTGTCTATTAGGTATTTCCTGAAGCCCATTGCTGTCCTTTTTGGCTTAATCTATCAATCCCCCGTCCATAAAAATAGGATTCGATATAACTTTGTAGATTCAGCTCCTTTTTCTAAGTCACTGGACTCGAGATGGAATTCATGGGACAAGATGAACCTTGGTGTCTTTTTTATCATCTATTAAAAGAAACTGAGAATCGAGATCTGTCTGGTGGTGTTCTTGATGACAGATTGGCCGACCAGTGGTATTTGCATTGGCTTCTGAAGGAGAGGCTGGTGTGAGAAAAGTGCTTCAAATTCTGCGTGAGGAGTTTGAACTTGCTATGGCGTTAAGTGGTTGCCGTTCCCTCAAGGAAATCACTCGTGCCCACATTGTAACCGACTGGGACCTTCCTCGTAATCGCCCAGCTCCAAGGTTATAGAAACATTCCCTGGATGTTCAGCAGCCCCGTGCCTGACAGCTTACTCTGGGCAGCTGAGAGAATGCATTTTTATCTAAAGATGTCATCACCCTGTTGATGGGTCTGCAAATCTTTTGAAATTTTCAAGCTTTTTTCTTTTTTTATTGATGATGGATGGTTACAATCTAATGCCTACTGTGCTGCCTCACTGTATATTCTTTGATCAAACAAAAAATATCATATAATATAGCTTTCGTTTTCACCAATGAGAGCTAATTTCAAATTGCTAGGCTCCACCAGTTTGGATCATACTTGTTAGTTTAGTTTTGTTTCGACTAGGTTGAAATGTCTAAACATTTTGTATTAGTTAAAAAAAGAAGGTAAAATGACACTGTTTTTATCTCGGTTTAAATTCCAATCTATTCTGGATTTTTCGGTTACATATCACCCGAAACGTTTCTGTTTCGTTTCGGCCAGATAATATTTTTTTATATAAATAATGATTATTTTACAATATCATCATATCTCTTAATCCGACCATTAGATTGAAATTAAATTTTACAAGGAGTGTTTTGACATATTTATATATTATGTTAAAATTTCAGAGTAATCATAAAATATAATGACCTTGCGAGATTGATGATGAAATTCTTGTAATATTATACATGTTCATAATTTTGTTCAGAAAAATTAATTTATTGTATCTTTTTTTAAAATTAAATTGCACAGTTCCAAATAATTTTATTTTTGGATTTGAAATTTTTTTTGAATTAATATATTTAATTATTATACATGCTCATAATTTTATTTAAAAAAATTATTTTATTATGTTTTTTTAAGATTAAATTGCACAATTCTAAATAATTTTATTTTTAGATTTGAATTAATTTTTTAGATTTAATATATTTAACTACATGTATATATACATATAAATAATATAACTTTGAAACAGTGTTTCAAAACGCTCCAAAATTAAAATATTATATTTTAATTGAAAAAACGGAATAACAACATTGTTTAAGACGGAATGGACAACATTGTATTGGATGTCGGATTGGCAATAACAACGCGCTGAGAAGCGGTATCCGCTGTCTCCGAAGCAACACCAAGCGAAAGCTAAGGCAGTTAACTTCTGCTCCTTTAGATGTTCTTATCTTGTCAAGACTTTTGCAACTTCGATGCATAAGCATGCATTGAAACAAGTTTTTGTAGGGTTCATGATGAAATCACGTAGTAGTGTCTGAAATGGTGGCATGTAGTTGTCAATAGGAGCATTGAAAGCCTGCCGCCATTGCCACAGCTGCTTCAACTCTAGGACTTCTTGTTTTCGTTAGAGATGGTCATAAAAGAACTTATGGAGTAAAGGAGAAATTACCAGTGATGATGGGGATCATAATGATGTCTTCAAGAGCTATCTCTAACTCTAGAGAAAGAAAATTATTGCTGTGTAGAGAGAGAAAATTGTCACTATAGAGAGAAAGACTATCAATTGTTTTTCATTTTGATGTTGCTTCAAGCTACTAACTAAGACTTGCAATCCATGAAACGCGTGGAAAAAAATGAATCATGATAGCAGGAAAAGTCTCATTTATTAGCTTCTCATGAGCTATGATTTTAGTCCTTTTTTTTTTTTTTGGATCCCATAATAAATTATTTTGTGTTTTCTCCATTACCAAACACCATCAAAATATGTTTTACTCCGACCTCCATTTCAACCCCAATGTCAAATGGACACACACGGATATATATACCTTTAAAATGATAGACCTTGTGTCTCTTGGACAGGAAATAATCTCAATTCGATATAAATATTTTTTTTATAACCCATTAGAGCTTGACTTTTTTTTGTTTATATCTTTTTTATTATACGTTTCCATATAAATATTGATTCCTAGTCTCTCTTTTATTTCTACAAATTAAATTAACTTTGTGTGTTTTAAATAGTGATTGATTTTTTTTAGCTGAATGATACTTCAAAAATATTAGTTTAATTTCTATCAAATTATTTTTAAATTATATTTTATATGATTTTTTTTATATATATAAATTAGAAATCATTTGTTATGAGCTACCATATTTAATGAGGACGATAAAATGATTGAAAATGTATAGAATAAAAATGATATTCTGTGTAAAATATTTATATTAAATTTCTACTATGAAGATTAGCTTTCCATTTTAATATTTAAGCAATATTAATGACTGTTTTTTTAATCTATCAGTTCATCAATTTCTTACTTTGTTTTTTAAAGCATAAACAATATTTTTATGTTTCTCAAATAAAAAATTATAATATATAAAAACATATATATAATGTATTTTTTTTATGTTAGGGACTTATCTGAAATTTTACCCGTTATGTAATTAATATATTTGCCTTTTTTAAGTATAAAAATCATAATATTTTAGAGTACATCCACAATATTCTCTTATTATGATCAAAATTAACTTGAAATTATATCTGTTAAGGAATTATCTCATCTAAAATATGATTTATATTATTATTCTCTAGCATCCCCTTCAAGTGAAAGTTCTTTGATCTTAAAACTTGTATAGACCTAAATTACTTTGTACCTGATTTTTTTTTTTATCAAATAGAATGGAGGTGTTGAGATTCTAACTCGTGACTGCTGGGTTAACAAAGCTCTGATACCATGTTAAGTAACCAACTCACTTACAAGCTTAAACTAATAGATGAAGTCTCGTAATATAATTTATATTATTCTCTAGCAATATTAATGACTAGTAAGGGTGATAAGTTTAGTGTTAGTTATTTATATATTAAAAATCACTATCACTTTGTCTTAAAGGAAACCGACCAGGTTTAATTTTTGGTTTGGTTTATTTGTTGGGCCGGGCTGGTTTATAAAACTGGTTTGAATGCAACCAATTTTATACAGTGCCTATTTGGGAGGCGGTTGCGATAGTTTTTGAAAGTATTTTTAATGTTAAAATATATCAAAATAATATTTTTTATTTTTTAAAAAATATTTTTGATATTATAAACACATATTCATTTAAAAAAAAAGAAGAAGAAGAAGAAGAAGAAGAAAGGCTGAAACGCCGGTTTGGCGGCAGCCAAACAAGCACACGGTACAATCTCTATTAGGCCTATTTGATAGAACCCAGCCAACACCTATCATTTCTAGCTCGGCAAACTTCAATTTCCGCTACATCTCTGCAGCAGCAAACTCCATTGAAATTTGGTGGTAAGTTCACGACCGCTCGCTCCAATTTGTTCTTATTCAATTCTTGATAAAATCATCTAAACCGGGCTTTACCCGATTTTGTAATGATTATTAGAAGTGAAGAGAGAGATCAGATGGGGAAAAGAGGGAGGGCATGCGTGGTGGTATTGGGAGATATCGGCCGAAGCCCTCGAATGCAGTATCATGCGCTTTCCCTTGCTCTTCAGGCATCTCTTCAAGTTGACATTGTTGCTTATGGAGGTATCCCACTTTTTCAATTTCTTTTTTCGTTTTCTTTTGATGAATTCGATTCAAATTTTCTGCAGGTTCTGAACCCCATAGAGCATTGCGGGAGAATCCTTCTATCCATATCCACAAAATGGTATTTATCACTTTAAAATCTTGCCTTCTCTTCCTTGAATATCTATATCCCATCATAATACCTTTGATTTTAATGTTTTTTGTTTTTGTTTTTGCAGAAACAGTGGCCAACAATTCCGCAGGGGTTGCCGAAGATGCTGAAGCCATTCATGCTTTTACTTAAGCCGTTATTTCAGTTTCTTATGCTTCTTTGGTATTTGTGTGTCAAAATACCGGCCCCCGATGTGTTCCTTGTGCAGGTCAGAACATGCCAGTACCATAATTCTTAGGACTTTCTTGTATGCCCGTGTAATTAGCTGTTTAAGAAAAAAAAACTTTTGATTGATGCCCATAAGACACATAGCAATTGTGGTTTGAAACTGCAATTTGCTGGAGAAAACGTGAAGTGGAATTGGTGGAAAGTGGAAAAAGTGGAGGAGAGAAGGGGTAAACTGTGTGTCAGTGGAATTGGTGGAAAGTCCTAGATGATAACCAGCTCTCAGATAGGCCTCCATGTATTCTGACTTTTATTTGTCAAATTGTGTGATTATTTGCATATTGGAAACTCAGGCACATAGTCCAATCAAGTAGAGACTACAGAACAGTTATTGAGCCCGTGCTTTGTTGCTAGGAACATGATAGAATTGCCACATTTAAGTGACCATTGTCAATTATTCAGCCTTAATTTTTTTTTTTGTAATACATTTAGCATGTAAAATATGTATAGCATTCTGTTGTTCTGGGCATTATAGCTGATATATGTATGTGTGCATGCTTATATTATCTATGCATCATTTAAATGGATTTCTAACAGGTTAAGCCAAGACTTTTCTCATTATTGTTTTTGGTTTCTGTAGAATCCTCCGTCTGTTCCAACCCTGGTAGCTGTAAAATGGGCAAGCTGGTTGAGAAATGCCAAGTTTATTGTCGATTGGCATAATTTTGGTTATACTTTGCTTGCACTATCACTTGGAAGAAATAGTCGATTTGTGACAGTATATCGTTGGTACTATTGAATTGTCCTTTGTCCTGTGAATTATCAGTTTTGTTGGTTCCATGACTGATGTCTTAGTTTTTTTTACCTGCTTAGGTTTGAGAGGCATTATGGGAAGATGGCTCATGGTGCCCTATGTGTCACAAGGGCTATGCAACATGAATTGACTCAAAACTGGGGAATTAAGTAAGATGGTCAGCTCAACATGCTCAGTTTTTCTGAATTCTGATTTGGACTATTTCATTATCATATCTTCATTGGTTTATTACTCATCTTTTGTGCATTAAACTGACAGAGCTGCAGTCCTATATGATCAACCACCTGAATTTTTTCATCCTGCCTCACTAGAGGAGAAACATAAGGTGAACCCATGTTTCATGCTAAGTTCTTCTGTCTGAAGACACTGAATTGTAAATTTCTCATGGATCATTGCAGTTATTCTGCAGGTTAGGTGAACACATCAGTGAGTCCCAAGGTGTTCATGATTGTGCCAGCCATGGTAATATCATTGATAAAATAAATTTTTGATCTTAACTTTGTCGTGGTTCAGTTAAATCCAGATTTATTTGCCAAAGTTATGAATTTTTTGCAGGAGCCATGGGAATGGGTAGCCCTAATCTAAATGAGACTTTATTTACAGCCATGGTTGCTGATGATATTTTCTTAAAGCCAAATAGGCCTGCTCTTGTTGTAAGCAGTACAAGCTGGTGAGTTGTTCTGTATGCATAAGCCCCAATTGTGAGTAATCTCAAATTATGGTGCCATTGACATATTTGGTGGTTCTTACAGTTTTCCTTCTCACTCAAACTGCATAATATCATTTCACTTACAGGTTGTCTTAAGTATGTTATGTGAACACGGTAACTGTATTGCATCATTGTTAAATGATTTTTTCCCTTTTATTCTGTTTGGATTGGCTGGAGGAATGAAAGGAAGTTGTTTAATTACCTTCATTTGAGTGCTGAAATGATAGAAGTGAAAGGAGAAGAAAAGAAGTAAGATCCTAAAATAACAAATCACTAATTAGAAAATTCCTTATCCTAGTAATCTAATTAGAAGCCCTGATATGTCTTTTTTTCCACACCAAACTCAGGGTTTTCCATGTTTCCCTATATTCACGATCATAACTTTAAATCTCAACCATGCAGAGTAATAATTCTAGTGTACCCCACTTGATTAACTAGTTGACCTTTGCATTGTGGAACACTCTTAAGTAATGAAGTGTTGCCTTTCAAATAATTCCATTGAAACTAAACTTACCAGAGCATATTAAAATGAGAGAATGGTTTGCAGGACAGCAGATGAAGATTTTGGCATTCTTCTTGAGGCAGCAGTTATGTATGATAGACGAGTTGCTGCTATTCTAAATGAAGACGATTCTAATGTGGAAGTTCTTTGGAATGAAATGTCAGCTGGAAAGCAATGTTTGTACCCTAGGTTGTTATTCATCATTACAGGTGATATTTTTGTTTGCCTCATTTATTAGCAATGTTTCTTTTGCTTCCCAAATGAGAGTTTTTGCATCTTTGGCATGCAACAACCTCTAACCCAGGATTTCACTCCTTCGATGAATAAAGGTAAAGGGCCTGAAAAAGAAAAATATGAAGAAAAAATAAGACGGTTACATCTTAAGCGTGTTGCATTTCGTACCATGTGGTTGTCAGCTGAGGATTATCCATTGCTTCTAGGTAGTAAACCATCTCACTGATTTTTTGTTATAATCTCTTCTAGCAAGTGAAGTAATTCCATCTCCCTCTCACATTCACAGGTTCAGCAGACCTTGGCGTGTGCTTGCATACTTCATCATCTGGATTGGACCTTCCAATGAAGGTATAAAACGCAATGCTGAAAAATGCATGAAAACTATTTTGCTTTTTTCTTGACCAATATAAACACTTCCTCATTGCGCAAAAGTTATGTTATTTTACTCCATAAAAATCTCTGGCATCAGGTCGTGGACATGTTTGGTTGTGGATTACCTGTTTGCGCTGTTGCCTACTCTTGGTAAAGCCTTACTGTTTATTTTTTTCAGCATGTGATTTAGGTTCTAGTTACATTATTCACTTATTCTCCATTTTTTCTTTGGCACTCTTGAATGGAAGCATCAAGGAGCTTGTGAAAATTGAGAAAAATGGTCTCCTCTTCTCATCATCTTCAGAGTTAGCTGATGAACTTTTGGTAAATTTTAATTACTTTGTTAAGATAATTTTTTTCATGAATAACTAAAATGCAAGGAAAACATTAAGCAACCTACTCGAAACTGATGATATGTTGTATAAAGGCACTGTCACTTGAAACAAAGTTATAGATGGAAAGATAATGAAGTTTTTTTTCCAGTTTGGTTAGTATCATGGCAAAAATGATGTTACAGTGAATGTGTGCAGATGCTTTTTAAGGGTTTTCCAGAAGAATGTGATGGACTGAAGCTGCTAAGAAATGGTGCACTAGAAATGGGTTCTTCAAGGTGGGCTACCGAGTGGGAAGAGCATGCTAAGCCATTAATATCAGAGGCAAGCTTACTTTTCTCAGTACAGTTATCTATATCAGCATTGTAGCAATAATTTCATTAAGTTTCCCTCAGTCTTAATCGCATTTCCTCTGACATGCTATGAAATTTTTCGTAGTGTTTTTAGTACTCAACTTTCCGATTAGGTCTTCATCTGCTATGGACTACTGCTACTAACTGAATGCTATTGTTCTCCCTACCTCTTCCTTTAATGTGCTTTCTTTAATTTTATGGTGCATGTAATTATAGGATTTGTATTTGTAAGCTTGCAGGTTATTTCTCAGAACCTGGGGTAAAATTTGCAGTTTCAGTTTGAATCTTCTTTGAAGTAATTTAAACTAGGCAAGCACAGCGAAACCCTCTTGATGGCTTTAGCTTGGACAACACGTAGCATCCAGTTGAGAATGTTTTTTCGTTGAAGCCTTGTTTTTGCGTTTGACAGATCTACAGGATCTCTGATTCTGAATTATGCGACATTTTAATTCTCAGAAGTATATACATTCGCATGTTGCTAGGGGCTCGCGCGCGCAATATGCAAAATGTCTTTCTAGTCTATAGCAACTTCAGTTGGATGAGCTATATCTGCTTCTAGTTGTTGCAAAAGAAATTTGTACATGGAAGAAGCATTGAGTTTGGTATCAAGGGGCTGACCCAATAGTAACTTGAGCTTCTCTCTCGCTGTTTTGTTTTTTGTTAATACATTTGACTTTGCTTGCAGATTTGGCTTGCATATCTTCAATTTTTATTATTATTATTTTATTTTGAAAAACAAGATCTCGCTCCTGGTCGTCATGAATGTTTTTGTAAGTTAGCATATTTTATTTTAAATAACAGGCTGAAAAATATTTAAAAATTTAGCAAAGTTGAGAGAGTCACAATTAGCATTTAAAACATGCAAGTTCAAATGTCTTCTAATAATTTTCTCAGCTTGTAGAAAAGCTTGAAGCACTCGTGTACAAGTTTGAAGCATCACTTTAGCTTGTCCAACTCAATTATTAAACTGGTAGGAAGTTTGATTGGTTAAACTATGAAGTAGGATTTATAATTTCATTCAATTTGCTTCTTTTTTTAATGTTATCACAGTCTCAAATAAAGTATAATAACATATTTTGATATTAAGTCGATTATTAATTTTGAGCAATTATTTATTATTATTATTATTATTATTATTATTATTATATGATTCAATAAAAAAAGATTTTAAAATTTGTGTTATACATGGAGTTAAGTTAGAATGTTTCAAAGTTATCCTTATTCACAAGAACAAATAAACTCCCACACCTGGAATATTTTTTTTCAAACCAAGTTTAAATCTGAAATATTGCGCGGGTGAATTACTAATATTGTAACAGAAATTAAACCTCAAATATCCAATAGGCTAACCAAGAGGCTGTGTTCATCATAAATTGACACCAGATGAATCTCAGTGTTAGTAAACAAATTATATGTACAAGGGCAGTCTGACCAAATGTATAAGAGTATTGGGAGTGATTTTAGCATCTCAAAATCTAAATCTCCAACGAGGCGTGTTCATCATAAATTGACACAAGATGAATCTCAGTGTTGGTAAACAAATTATATGTACAAGGGCAGTCTGACCAAATGTATAAGAGTATTGGGAGCAGTGTTATTAAATCCGTTTCGTTCCGGCCGGAATGGCCGGAATATTCCATTCCGTTCAATAAACCGAGATAAAATGGTGTCGTTTTCGTTCCGGTTTTAATTCCGGACCGATCCGGAAATTCCGGTCAAATTCCGGCCGGAACGCCCCGGTTCTGTTCCGAGCGTTCCGTTCCGGGTTCAAAATCTATTTTTTTTATTTTTTAAAAATTATTTTTGACATCTATACATCAAAATAATTTAAAAACACCAAAATATTTTAAATAAAAAAGAATTCAAATTTTAATTATGCTTGTAAAATTAATATTTTATTTTTTTCTATATATATATAATTAATTATATATGAACAGTACGACACCGAAACGGTATACCGAAACGCTCTGAAACCGGAACGTTCCATTCCAATCGAAAAACCGGAACGTTCCGTTCCAATCGAAAAACCGGAACGATATTGACAACTATGATTGGGAGTAATTTTAGCATCTCAGTAAATCTCCAACGAGGCTCCGCACCCGCCATCCAAAAACATATGAAGTGAGTGGAAATAGCAATTTCCCTGAGTGATGAAAAGGGTTTAGAAGAGGGTTCACTGCTGAAAAAACACAGACCACTATCATGGCGATGAAGAACTCACTGTGCAGATGCAGAGTACTTGCGAAATTCGCTACCTCACAACCAACAACAGGGCGAATTCCTCCTCCAATAACTCTCCTGCTTCAACAATCATCTTGTTACTCCACCAACGAAAAGGAGCACAGCCCACCAACAACTGTACCAAAAAAAACACCACCTTTATACAAGAAATCACCTTCCTCTACAGATTTTCCAAGGCCCAAAGAAATCCCATTTCAAGCAAAGGTTGCTAATTCCATTAACTTAACGGGGTATATCGATATGCCTATTCAAACCCTAGTTTCATCTCCTGATGGCAAGTTTACGGCTGCCACTGTTATTACCCAGGAACCTTCGTATCATTCTCCTGCTCTTCGGTACTCTCTTTTACTACTATTTTTCTTAGATTTCTCTCTTCTTCTCTCTTCCTGGGTCTCTGTTATTTTTGTCTCTTTTGCTTATGCAGAAAAAAAGATATATAGGATGGATTTGCGTTTGTAGTAAAAGCTGTTGTAAAGTTTGTTACTTTCACACTTATCAAGTTGCTTTGTTGTGTTACTGATGCTATCTATGTTTCACTTTTGGTTGGCTGGTTTGTTTGTCTCTTACAATATTAGGATTCCAGTAATATTTGAAGGTGATTTGGCCCATATTGCTGCTTCACACTTGAAGAAAGGAGATTTTGTCAACATAGGCGGGCAGTTAAGTACTGATCCCCCTCCTTTCCCTGAAATGCAGGATCAAACCCAAGTTTTGGTAAGCATTATTAACTATGGACATAAAAATGCACTCGTGCGTCACATGCACTGT
Organism: Salix dunnii; assembly: GCA_015731905.1. Taxonomy (NCBI): domain Eukaryota; kingdom Viridiplantae; phylum Streptophyta; class Magnoliopsida; order Malpighiales; family Salicaceae; genus Salix; species Salix dunnii. Next base: position 30,038,720 of record CM027674.1, on the reverse strand, counting down.
GATTTGGGGTTAATTATGTCTAGCATTGGATGCTTATAAGTATTGTGTTAATTTTATGCTGTGGAATGACATCAGGAGGGTGGTCTATTAGATTCTTTTCTTTCTTTCTTCTTTTTTGATAGAGTGGTCTATTAGATTCTGGAATTCTGGTAACCAGAACATCTTAAGAATTTTAGGTTTTGCATTACTTAGATTAGAAGAGACTTTTCCTTCGTGCCCTGAAAGAAATTCAGACATACTTGAAATATGCCCCTGCCTCAGCTCACTTCTGTTTGCATTGGTCGGTAACTAGGTGGAATAAGATCTGATGAGGTTCATTGCTTCTTGTTCAACAAGATCTCAAATTAAAAACAGAATGAATAGTAGTCCATGCCGATATTGCAATGAGTTGATATGGAGATTATAATAGAGAAATTGAATTTTTTTAAACATATGTGAAGGTGACACCAAAGATGATGCCTCATTGCATCATAAGCTGGAATTGCTTAGCGTGCCTATCTGTTGTAGGATTGGGATAGCCCTGGAGACCATCAAAAGACGCAAAAGATGCACTTTTACAAACCTGACAGGTGTTGTGCTATTGTACATGTGAAAAGCTTATAATGCTAGCTGTGCTCGTTCTTGCTAGGTTTTGGGGAACAGTATCAATTTTGTTGATGGGTCATTCCAAATGAAGAAAAGTCTTCTTGAGAAGCAATTAGAAGGGCCCTTAGATGATGATGGTAAATCCATATAAATATTTTTTTAACTTTTTTTGATGCTGATTGCTAAGCGATGGCTTACTTATCTTTCAGTCAGCATGAAGAGAAATGGTGAATCTGGATCAAATTCCTGGATTGACCTTCTTGAAAATCCAGATCAGTGGTGGGATTATCGTGGTAGTAAGCTCAGTGGATTGGTAATGATTCACTCTCTAGGTAAGTTCTTATATGGTTGTTGATATTTATGGACCCGTTACCTTCTTGCTTCTTGTTTTGAACAGGTAAAACCAAAGCACCCTGATTTTAAACACAAGAATAACGGCCAGCCTGTCTGGCTTAATGGGGCGCCAAGTTGGATTTTTTCAGGACTTGAAAAGGTGAAATTTGATGTGAAGACTGTCCTACCAACACAAACAAGGCAGCAAAAAGGTACAAACAACTTAGCTACTATCCTTAAACTACCTTCACTTGGCCTCCCTGTGCTGATTTCCCTTAAAATTGGCATATGTAGCAATGTGGATGCTTCTTGTTTTTTTATGTCAATATGTGCTTAGAGAACAATTTTTATGGGAACCATCAGTTGCTTCTTTCCCATGTGGCAAATGGCACCATGCTGGTATAAACATACAGTATCCACTCGTATGTGAAGAAGGTTTAATGATTGTTTGTAGCAAATGAGTCTTGATGTGAAGAAGAAATTTAATTCAATTTCCAAATTGTGGACTTGTTTCAAGTGGAATTGGGGAACATGTCTCTGTAGTAGGAAGATACTTGGTATTATTAAGTACTAGTTGTTAAATGGAACACTGATGATGGGTTTGCTATTCTGGCTTTCTGTAACCAGAACCAGCAGAGAAGACAAACACAGCTATAAGGAAAATGGTTTGAAGGAGGGCCGGTTTCCTTCTTACCTTGTCAAGTTGGTCATGATGACTTTTTAAAAAAAAGAAAAAACGAAGAGGCTTTTTCTCATTTCTATTTGTTTTTCTACATAAAAGGAAATGCTGAAGGGAATATGCAAAATACCTTCTTCTTCTTTAGCAATATTCCTTATAATTAAAAGGGAAACCTCGATCAACAAGAAAAAGGAGCAGAGTTTCTCTTCTCATTTCACTTTTTCATTTGTGCTCCTGGCATTCCTATTTGTGAATTTCCCATGTCATTGGGCAGCGCCCCCCTGCATGATCTCTAATCTATCTAATATTGTGTATCCAGCATAATTAAGAAAAAATAAAGGTAAAAAACTTGCTTTCTAGAAGAATTTCTCAGTGATTTTCGTTGATAATTAGGGAAGGAAGACACTGTCCAATATATCATCCATCCTTAATAATGTCAGCATCCCCATTATACTCTGTTTTTCTCTAATTTCTAATTTATCAGCAAAACTTTAGGTTACTCTGCTGGCTTTTGGCTTTCATCTTGTTTTTTAACTTAATAATACTATGTGGTATGATTTAGAGGAAGGATTCTGGAAGGACTTGGTGGAAAACCCTAATAAATGGTGGGACAACAGATTTAACAAGGTATTGCTGCAAAACTTATTCACCTGATCAAATTATTCGTTTATAACGTCATGCCCCTTTGTATTCTGTATTTAGAAAAACCCAAAATCTCCCGATTTCAAGCACAAAGAAACTGGTGAAGGATTGTGGCTTGACACATCACCACCTTGGGTGCTCCCAAAGTTGCCGCCTACAAAAGGTGCAGAGAATGTTGCTGGCACAGAGGGATACAATGCTCTATGGAGACAAGGAAGTACATAAGTCACTTTTATTAGCTGATCAGGTCTGCTGATGCAATTCCCAGTTCGGTGCAGCATTTCATATGTTTCCTTTCATTCAAAAGAATCTTTGCTCCACTCACAAGCCACATTTCCGATGATATCTCGCAGGATATTGTCGTACATAGGGTGTCCAAGTTCTCCAATACCATATATATGAAGAACCTGAAAATGAAAAGAAGCTTCTAGCTTTTATATGTTGGCTGCTATCTACTATTGGATCATGCAATCATTCTTCCAATCATGCTATGACATGGGGAGCCTGCATATCCTTGCTGAGTCTCTCTCCAAGTCTTTCAAAACTTAGTTATTAGATCAAGATGGAGTTAGATTGTCATTTTCATTATTTTTTACCTTATTAGACTTCCTAAGCTGACTCAGTTCGTTAGATATTACTTTGAAGCTTTTAGCTTCTTGTTTTCGAGCCTGTTTATTTGTGCGGTTGTACTATGCTTATCAATTTTATTTTTTTTCAAGTTTTTTTTTAATCATTTTGATTTTCTAATATTAAAACAATAATATGCCATTTTAATACATTTCTAAAAAAATAAACTTTAAAAGTCAATTTACACCCCAATCTGTTTGTCCTTTGTGTACAAAATTGAACAAGGTTGACTTAGAAAACAGGTTTCATCAAAATGGCATGTGGTAAGCTTGTAGCAGTGCTTCCATGGCTATCGACATGATTAGATATTGCACAAAGAACAGAGTCGAAATGAGTTGATGATGCGTTGAGATTTGAGATCGAATTAAGTAGGAGTTTTTAAGTTCGAAAAGGGACAGCTGATACTTGAGAGAACTTCTTGTTCAATAATGTAGTGGAAACGCTATATTTGAATCTAACTAGTTATCACTAGTTTGCATGATTGTGCTATTTTGTGGATTGTTTTCTTAAAGGGTCCTTTCATTTTGTTTTTATTTCAATTGTAGTCTTGATTCTTTTTATTACTCTCTAAATCCTTTTTTTTTTTTTTATTTCATATATGGTCCTTAATGTTTTAATTGCTTTTTTCCCTTTTTTTTTCAATTTTAACATTCAAAATTGAATTGGATCAAAATTAGGCTTCATAATTTTTTTCTATGTGATGATCATGATCTCATGAGTAGACCATAGGCTTGAAATGTCAACCTGAATTAACATTGTTTTTTTTTTAATCTCTTTTTACACCAATTTTCTTTTCCAATTGCATCATTAGACAACAGGTTTATTAAAGATAGATATTGTAATTTTTTTTTCTTTTTATGAGGATAGTCTAGTTTTCTGACTTGAGTCCTGAATTTATCATGCTAACTTGGATTCACTTGAGATTTTTATATCATTTTTATTTTTATCTAAAGTTTGACTTTATTCTTTTAAAAGTATCATCCTCTTTTAAGATTAATTTTAATTTTAATCTTATTATTCAATATCAAGTCATTGAAAATTTAGCTTCATAAATGTTTTTCAATGTGACGATTAGGGGCAAAGCCAACTAGAGCAATTGTCCCTTAACCTTAATTATTTTTTCAAAATACATATTATATTCAAATATTAAAAGAATAGCCTAAAATGTCATATCTTGCAAAAAAAATAAAATAAAAAAATAAAACAAAGAAAAGAAAAGAAAAGAAAGTAGAAAATGATGTGGCTAGAAAAAAGATCACAACTTGCGGGTTTATAACTCAATAGTATCTACCTTCTTGTTATTTTTTGCCTGTCAATTTCTTTGCATCTTCTCTTTCTATATCTCTTTCTTGATTTATTTGTATTCATTGGATATATGTCATACCTATTTTTTAGATTTTTGAGGCTACTATTATCATGACCTAATTTTAGGTTATTCCCCAAATCTACTAAAAAATAAGGAGAAAAAAAAGGGGGTTGGTGTCGACAGAAAAATCAAGGCGAAAATTTTGGACCTTTTCGAGAGCTTGACCATACCTCTTTTGTGCCCAAAAATAAAAAAAACACAGATTGAAGGCTAAAATAATTTATTATTGGATAAATCTACGTAAAAATTAAGTCGAGATATAATTATATTTATATGGGCCAATTCGATTTAATTGTTGGCCAATTAAAAATGTAATTATGTTTGAGAATTAATTTAGGGTCTAATTGAATAGTTTAATTAAGTACAAGGGTTTAATTATACTTTAAATTAAACAAATTAATTTTATTAAGGGCTTAATCAATGAAAAATCAAGTTCTTGAATTTAATTCGGTTTCAATTGATGAGATTGGAATTTTTAGAGACTAAATTGAATTTTTTAAGCCCAATTATGCGAAATCAGGGGCCAAATTGAATGGACTGAGAGTAATGGTCAATTGAGGTTTAGATCGTGAAAATAAAAAACCAAGGACCAGAATAAAAAAGGCTGTGCAAAGCTAAGGTTGATATTGAAATTCTGCGGGGGTATAATTGCATAAAATCATAAGTTTAAATCCAATTAGGGGTGCAATTAGAACAATTATAAATTGAAGGACCAAATCATACTTTCACCTTCCTAAATATTTTGAAACTTGCACTATTCAGGCGTGGCCCTACACTCCATTTTTAGGTGTTCCTTGCACTAAATTTTCATACAGCAACAACCCTTCGCTGCATACTATGGGCAGCCGAAGGGTTGCCTCTCATGGCTATAAATACTTGCATGCATGAGAATGAAGGGAGAAGGAGAAAAATAGAGGAAAATCACAAAGAACAAAGAAAAAACAAGGAAAAAAGAGGAAAAATTCATGTGAAAACCGAGGTAATCTTCATCTCCCTCATCTCCAATGCCAGTTCTCCCTCTCCCTATCGTCTCTCTCTCTCTCTCACTAAAACCAGACGTTGGCTTCTCTCTCTCCTCCAGCAGCCATCAACTCCGACCACCAAGCACCGTCTCGTCATCACCAGATCCTCCACCACCACTCCGTCTGCCCAAACACCTCCTCTAGTGAAGCAACAGCCGTAGCCCCAGCGACAGCAAGCAAAACCCTTCTTCTTCTGACGCCTACTCCGGTCACCATTTTTGATGGCATCATGACATGAGGAACCACCTCGACCTCCTCTACCCAACGGTATTAATAAGTACGACATTCGTCACACTCAAAAATTAACCATCTACTGCTCATCGTCTTCCTTGCATTCCTTGCATGCACGGGAGTGAATTAATTCACTACCCACAGGGCTCGTGGGGCTGGGTGAAGAAGACAAGGCTTCCAGCCCAAACTAAGGGTACTAGGTTGGAAGCCCAGCTCGAGTGGAGGTAGGCTCCCAGCCAATCGGGCTGGAAGCCTAGCCGAATGGGGATGGGTTGACAGCCCAACTCGAATTTCCGGTCCACCGAAAATGAAATAAATAAATAAATAAAAATACAAAATTTACATAAAAAAATATTTTTAAAAAAGGCAAAAATGTGTTGTTTTATGCATATGGTCAATACGCTAACATATTTTTTAAAATTTCTTTTTTTTAAAATAATATTATTGCAGAGTTTAAAGAAAAATTGTTTTAGCATGGATTTCGTAAACAAAAAAAAATTATTTTCTCGTATTTTTGGATTTTACAACATGTTTGTAAAATCCAAAGGGTATTGGCCAATATTCCAAAAATATAAAAATCTTATTTTTTGGTGATTCATATTATTCATTGTTGATATTTGGATAAATAAATCTAAAAAGGGTTAATATTCAAGATAGTAGCAGGGATAATTTGTTATTATTCACTGTTGATATTTAGATAAGTAAATCCTAAAAGAGTTAATATCCAAAATATTAGTGGGGATAATTCATTATTATTCACTGGTGATATTTGGGTAAAGAAATCCTAAAGGGGTTATTATTCAAAATATCAACATGGATGATTCGTTGTTATTTACTGTAAATATTTGGATAAAGAAACCTTAAGTGGTAAATATCCAAAATATTTTTATGAGAATAATACGTCATTATCATTTAACCAAATATATTTTTGAAAGATTAATAATATAGCAATCTTAAGACAAACCAAAACACCAAGCAGCTTACCTTAGGTAGGGCATACTAGGGGTGCTAAAACCTTCTATTTACGCAACTAGTCCTTTGTCTTAGAATCTCTGAAATATCAGTTTTAGGTTTCCTAGTAACCATAATACTAGGCGACGACTCTCTTTTTCATGAAAATAAAGATAAAATCCCAACATGAATTCCCCGACTCGTGGGGAGGATCGCCGTGACGCCGCGCTTTCGCGGAGGGTGCGATAGCTATAATTCTTAAATTTTTAGTGTTAGTTTATTTCCTAATTCTTTAAATAATAGATTTAGTTGTTCATATAAAATTTTATTATCATGTTTGGTATATAATTTTGATTTAAGATTTACTTTATTATCATAAAAAATAAATTACACTTGGGCCAAATATATAAGGCTAATATAGTTTTAGTTTATATATATTAATATTAGTTTATATAATGAGTGTTTGTTACTTCATAATTAAATATGATTAAGATTGTTTGATAGTCAAATTGAATCCATGTAATGTCATAATGATTATTGTATAACTATATTGGTTTTTGTTTAACAATAGATTATTATGTAGTACTGTTAATTGTTATGTAGATTTTATTGATAATAAAGAACTTGCAAGTTCATCAATTGAATTAACATGTCGCTAAACAAGTAATTCAAACATAAATCCATAAGGATAAAGAGTCATTCAAAGATTCAAGTTATGTAACTCAATCAAGTTCAAAGAAAAATCATATTGAAATCAACCTTGACATTTTTCTTGCTAATACTAGCCTAAGAAGACCGGTTTATCTAAAAAAAAGTCTTTGTCGACCTTCACTCTATGATTTTCCTAAGCAAAATACATGGTTTAGAAATATATGAACATTATGGTGCTTTAATTTGGCTTGGTTTGGGGCATACCCAATTTGGTTAGGGTGTAACATAACCAAAGATATTGCTTTTTAGCTTGTATTATTACTTTTTCATGTAAAAAAGGAATTTTGATTCATTTATAGGCGACAAGTTTTTAAATTGGAAAAGGAAGAAAAAATATAATCTTTATATTGGAAAGTCTAACAACAATAATAATACAGCTCAGATAAAATATAAGAATTCGATAAATAAAAAACAAAGTATCATAACTTTGTTATCCAAGCAAACAATAAAGAGTCAAAGAGATTATTAATCTCGATTGAATGCTTAAGTTACGTGTGCCTATTTTTTGTTGCACTAATAATTTCAATTTTATAACAACGACGAATGTGACTATTAAGAAAATTATCTAAAGCTCTTGCATTTCCTTTTTAGAAATAATGAGATTATTTAAAAAGTTACTTTTAGGTGACTTATTATTTTTAATTTAATTGATGAGTTACACGACATATCAATCAATGAATAAATAACAGCTGTTCACATATAATTGATTTCTTTTTTGGCATTTAACATGCGTCAGATATAATTGCTAGTTCACTTAAGACAATTATTGAAGCTTTGTTTTTTAAACATGAACTAAACATACCAAGATTGTGTGGTTAGGTATATAAAAGAGCTAATAACATGCGAGATGAATTCAATGACTTAAAAACACTTCTTTTAAATAACAATTCTAGTGCATACGATATATATTGTTATGTTCATAAATTTCAATCGACTATTGTGATTATTACAAAGAAGCATAATGAAGTTCAAAATGTCTTCAATTTTATTTCTAGCATTATAAACATAGATAAAGCATCATATAAGAATGGTTTAGATTTTTATCGGAAGAAATGCCATTTTTTTCTCATGAAACATGGTATTTCTATTCAAAAAATATATGATGAGTACAAGCTCTATGGACATTCAAGGTGAAAATATCAAGGGATCACAAACATATATCATTTTTATTATGAATTGTTTAACAATATCATTGACACATAACTTAATGAGTTAGGTGATCATTTCACTAAGATGAGTATAAAGTTATTTCTTTATGTGTCACGTTTAAACTCATATGACTCGTACTATGCTTTCAACAAAGAAAAGATTATTCACCTTACTTTATTATTTTATTTTATCTTAATGAATTCTCTATAGTGGATTTTATGATACTTCATAACCAATTTGATTCGAATATTATTGATTCATATATTGATGATGAGTTTTCTATACTGGAAGTATTGCTTAACTTGTAGAGAAAATGGAAAAACAAAGAAGAATATGATATTCTCATTGGCATATATGCTTATCAAATTGTCATTACTTCTACCATTTGCAAACATTACAATACAAGATAGTTTTTCTATTATGCATACTATTAATAATACATTGCAGGATAAGATGTGAGACAAGTGGATGAATGGTGATTTGGTTGTATACATAAAGAAATATATCTTTGATGAGATTGATAATGAAACTTGAAGAAAAAATTAGAATATAAATCTTCTCATTTTAAAAGTATTCTTACATTAATATCGCTTGATATGAGTTGATACATGTATTTCAAATTGATTTTTATATATAACTTATATTTAAATAATTTCAAGTGTTTATTAGTAATTTACCCTTTCATTTAAAAAGTCTTGGCTCCACTATTAACAATGATCCAAGTTTCATGACTTAGGCCACAAGTACAAAATGTTAATATGGATTGACAATGATATTTTTAAATCTTTTTTACATTGATTTTATTTTTAAATTTCAACTTTAAACATTGAGTTTATTAAAGATTAATTTTTTTTATTTTTAAATTATTTTTTTGGTATTTTCTCTTTTAATTGTTTTTTATATTATTTTTTAAATTTTTATCATTTAACATTGAATTATTAATAATTAGGCGTCAAACTTTTTTTTTATGCAATGATTCTAATCTCAAAACCTAGATCACAAATATGAAATTTGGTTTTTTTTCCTTTTCAGTTTGCTTTTTATAAGGACAACATCGTCTCACGACCTAAGTCATGATTTTATCATGCCAACTCGAATTAATTCAAGGAATTTATTTCCATAATTTTTTTTCCTTATAACAAACATTATTTTTATATTAGTCATCATTATCATATTTTTTTTTACATCTCGTGTATTTAATGTCATTGCTTTTTAAATCATATAATTAATTTCAATCTTCTTACCTAATCCAATGAGATTTATAATTAGGGTCTAGTGATCTCGTTTTGCTTTAAACTAAACTAACAATGATTGAACATTATTCTTTTTTGTTATATAAAAGATTGACTCAGCTCACAACAAAACATACATATCCCGTGTTGACTAAAAAAGTATAGAGATATTTTTTTTTTAAATTTTCTTCTTATATAAGAAGAAAAATGATAGTTAAAAATATTGAAAAAATAATTTAAAAATATCATAAAATATACTTATTATTTTTTGAGTGCTTTTCTTGTCATTGTTGTTATATAATTTAAGCACCTAGGTTTTATTTATATTATAAAATTGGTTTTTATACCTTTTTAGATTAATCTAGTTTTGGTATCGGTGCTTCACTACAGGTAAAAATAATTTTTTATAAATAAATAATTTTTAATATTGAAATAAAATAAAAAATATAAAAAAATAATTTTGATTAATTCAAAATTAACATGTAATATTGATGTTAAACTTCCTATAAAAAAAATTCATACCACAGAATTGGGCTAAGCTCAGCGGATACAAAGAACTTAGCCCATAGAAGTCAAGCCAGCCGAAAAACTTAGCCCATGAATTAAGAAACGTGAAATTCACTGCCACCAGGGCTTTCCACCAACGCGACTTCTTCTCCTTGTTTGAGAAGAAGCAAAGCAAGCAGCATTGTTCAGTCTTCTCATCTCTAAATTTCTACAACCAGCTCACTGTATCTTCCATCAATGGGGAAGGAAAGAGAGAGCCACCAAAACCCAGAACTTTTCCTCCCAGAGGATTCAGACTCTATCGCCTCCTCCACTAAAACACGATGCAAAGCATCAAAACAGCACCAGAAACAGCTAAAAGTAGTCTGCGCTTTATTTTTTTGATGCCCTTTCTGTCTTCTTTTTATGGTCTGTTTCTCTCTATCTCTCTCTCTAATTTTTTTAATGGTTTTGTACTAGATGATATCCTCGGGGATGAGCTCGAAAATCTTGAAGCAAGTGTTGATTCAGAAAAAGGAGATTCAAGCCGAGGAGAGAAACCCTAATTTTAATGCTCTGGAGGAAAAACTGCATGAGCCTGAAGGAGAGGAATATAACGAGGATCAAATTGATGATTTTAATGGCTTCTCCGAGACTTGAAGCCAGTTTAACGATTATCCTGTCAGTATTTCCATTTGTTTTCTTAAACTTTATTTTGGAGCTGTTTGTGCTCATTTTGTTGGATTGGGTTTATTTTTATTTTTAAATTTGTTTTATAAAAGGGAGTGAAATTGGACGGTTTGGCAGGAGGAGATTTATGAGAAATTGCCGGAGGCATTCTTGTCAAAGGATGCTGGTCCACAGCGAACACTTTGCCGACCTTATTATTGAAAAATTAAAAAAGACTGATGCAAATGTTTCTTCAGGTCATACTCTTACTTGAAATGATGTTTTTTTAATAAACCCTATATTTATATCTTGAAATTGTGCAGTTAATACTGTGTTTACTTTGCTATACTTTTTTGAATCTGTATAGCTCACTGTTTATGTTGAATATCTTTGTTTGATTTCAGAGTTACAGCCTATACCTAAGTTGGATCAGTCTCTGATGGATCTGTACAAGGGGTAAATTAGCTACCCTCTTTTGGACATTCTTTCCATTTTCTCTTATTAAAACATTTTTGAAAACAGACATGTGAAGGAAAGCGTTTTGAATATGATGCACACATTTTGATATAATTATGTGTAGAGTTGGCGAGTATCTGAGTAAATACACAGCTGGAAAGATACCTAAAGCATTTAAGCACATCCCTTCTATGCAACTTTGGGAGGATGTCTTGTACCTGACTGAACCCAGAAATGGTCACCAAATGCAATTTATCAAGCCAAAAGAATCTTCTCTTCTAATTTGGGTGCAAAGAAGGCAGAGCGATCTATAGGCTTGTCTTACTTCCTAGGGTTAGAGATGATATTAGGACGAATTAGAGGCTGCATTTCAGTCTGTATCAAGCTTTAAAATGTCACTGTATAAACCTGCTGCCTTCAACAAGGGAATATTGCTCCCCTTGTGCAAGGTATATACTGACATGAAAATCTTCTGCATGTTGTTTATTCTATGAATTTGATCACTGGCTGATTTGCTAATCTCTAACATTCTAGTCTCTTACTACTGCCTCTTCACCCAGTCATGATGAGTTTCTAATGCTGCTCTTGTTAGATTGACTGATGCATTAGCTTGCTGCTATCCTGTTTTTCCCGCATACTTCCCTGTTTTTGTTTAGATCCTAAATGCTATTTTGTAACTACATGTTACAATGCAGGACAGAGAGGAAGGATCAATTGAGGTTTAAACAAATTAGAGTTTTATGTTTTATTTTTTTTTATTTTGCAGAGAATTGAAATTACAGTTTTTAATTCAATTTGTAACTGAATAAGAAAAGAGGCTCACAGGAGCAAACTCAAAACCTGAACAAAGATCTCATAGGATAGACAAAAATATCCCCCATGTAAATAAATTTATTGGGCTCCAATTTATAGGATGCCCGATTCTGATAATTTTTGATTTAATGAACCACTAATTTTGCTTTAATATAGACCACTTTTTTCTTACTTGATATGCAGTCAGGGACGTGCACGCTTAGGGAAGCTGTTATTGTTGGAAGTATCATTCAAAAGGTCTCCATTCCTATGCTTCATTCATGGTATGCTTACTTTTGCAGAGGACAATCATGTATATTTCTTTGTATGTCTTGATTGGCAATCCAGACTATTCTGCCTGTTTACTTATAACATCAACTTGTTACCTGTTAAGAAGGCATGATTAACCCCATTTTGAGTTGATCTATGAATGGATAATCCTCGTGATGACCCCCCAAACCTAGTGGATGCAACTTTACTATCTATATTCCATATTCCAAAGTTCTTGAATCTTGCATTTCTTGACCCACTGTAAATTGACATTACTTACCTGCTCCAATCTTTTTCATTGTTCAGTTGGAATTTCTTTTTGAGAAAGACAAGAATTTCATGATTAACATATGCATTTTGAGATATAAAATTGATAATTAGCACTGTGGAACGTTGTGTTGCACCTTTCATTTTCGAAGTTTCAAATACTTGGGGAGGATTCTAACTCAATCATTTTTATGGAATTGCAGTGTCACACTGTTGAAGCTTGCGGAGATGGAATATTGTGGCACAACAAGGCATTTAAATGTTTACCATGTATAAAAAAGGAAAAAAGGAACAGGTAACAGCTAGCAGATTTGCTTGTCAATCCATTCTATTTATGCAATTGGTTCGCCTCTGTGTACTTCAACAGCCCATAGTCCTAATTATGCGTGAAAGCTTTGTAGAGAGTTTTCTGTGTTTCATGTGAAACACATTGTGATGAATGTTTGTGCTCCTTTCTTTCAAAAAGATTCTAATACTCTACTAGGAATTATCACACAAAGAGGCAATGGGCTGGGATTTTATATAAATACTAGCTAATGCCCCCACATCTCGTCGTGGGTGGCATCATATTTTTTTCAATGGCAAAAAATTAAATATATGAGATTTTTTTATTATAATATAAATTTAGGTGAAATAATAAATCTGTGTAGAATTTCTATTAAGATAAAAAAGCAAAATATTTTTATAAAAAAACAACAAAAAAAATCACTAAAATTATCATTATTATGGCGCAAATAATAAATTAATAAAATCATCTGATCCGAAGAATAGATAAAAATAACAGAAAACACAAAAAAGAACAAAGGAAAAAGAGAGCAATATTAATTTGAAAATGATCACCAACATAAATTAAAATTCCAGGACTGAACCAAATAAAAATAAATCTTTAATGGATGTATAAATATGGATAAAAAATAAATACTGTCGAAGAATGGCAGAAGAAACCAAAGAAATTAATAGCAAATAAAAAATTCAAATAATAAAGACCAAAATAAAAAATAAAATATATAATTAATTTCAATCGAATAACAATATTGAAACAAATAAAAATATTGGGACCGAAACAAATAAATATATATTTTAAAAAAATTACAGTATAATTTTGTTAAAAAAATAAGGATTGAAATATGACTAATTTCAACTGGAGGACACAACCAAAATAAATTAAAACAAATTATATAAACAATTCAATTGAAGGATAAAATTGAAATAAATAAAACTTTGGAACCGAAATAAATAAAGATATTTAAAAAAAAATTATAATGTTTTTACAAAATTAAAAGAATAAAGACCGAAATGAAAGATAGAATATATGATAAATTTCAATTGGAAGACTTAATCATAAGCAATTAAAACTTGCATACTGAAATAACTAAAATAACCAAGAGCAAACCAAAAACCAAAAGAATAAGAACTAAAGTGAAACCCAACCTATATAATCAGTTTCAATTGAAGGGTATAATCGAAACAAATTAAAAACTATATTAAAAAAAACAATAATAAAAGGGAAATTAAAACACTAGGGACCAAAATAAATTTGTTGACAACATTAAGGACCGGCGTGCATATCCGGCCGATAGGAGAGAGAAAAGGCAACGAAGACATAAAACCAGCCACGTGTCACACCGGGAGAAAGAGCACATGTCGGCACACAATTTGATGCTACAGAAGACGGTTTCTTAACGCCGGAAATAGTCGCACGCGCTGTTCTAAGGGCGTGTGTGACGGAAACATTGCAGGCGTGTCCGTACGATGTGCCTGCAGTATTTTCGAAAATAAATAATAAAATAATAGACAATTACCAACACACTCTTGGACCCATCCGATAAACATGAAAAAACTATCGTAGAAAATACATAAATACCCTCAAGTCCGACACTGTGTTTTGTCGTTTAGGGGGGCTAAAATCGTCGTTTCGCTGTGCAACAAATTCAGAAATACCATCCATGTCCTTTGGAAATTTCTAAAGTGCCCTTGGTCTGGTTTGCCTTATTTTGTCTTTTAGGGGGGGCTATTTTCGTCGTTTCACTGTGCAACAAATCCAGAAATACCATCTGTGTCCCCTGGAAAATTCAAAAATGCCCCAAGGTCCGGGGGTTAAAAAATTTCAGTCCTGCGGGTAAAATGGTAATTACACTGTAACAATGAATAATAAACTGAGTTTGTGTGTACAGTAAAACATTGACAATGTTTATTGTTTAGTTAATGGTCTCATAAGTCATGCCTGATGAGGATGCAAGCCTGCCCCTGCTTTAGGAAAATGAGTCTTGACTTATGTAGTGTCCTAGCAATATGTACATTGGGTTTCTTGATGTGATGGTTGTTCCAAATAATTATTGATGCTTGCAAATAAACTTCATAATAAAATACTGAAGAAAAGCTGCAAGTATGGAGAAGGTAAGTAATGAAATAATTGGTGATATTAAGAAATGTTGTACTGTTCTGAAACAATTGTTGATGCCTGAAACTGTGTAGTGTGGTTCCATACTTCAGGGAAGGAATAGGCAATAGCAAATTCACGAGTGTGGTTTATTTTTAAAATCTTTTCCATTTTTGATCTGGTGCTTTTTTAGTTGCTAAATGATCTCTGGCAAACCATTGCAGTTATTTCATGAAGCTTCTATTGGACAAGAAATATGCCTTGCCATATCATGTACTTGACGCAATTGTTGCTCATTTTATGAGATTTCTTGAGGATACAAGAATAATGCCTGTAATTTGGCACCAATCACTTCTTTCATTTGTGCAAAGGTTGGTAATTTTTCTATGTTGCCTTTTCTTGCCTCTTCTCTTTTTAGTTGTCTGAATTCTATCCGGTATGTATTGACTATAAATGCTAAATATTGAATGAGAGCTAAATGGTGTTTCTTGTTGGATTTAGCCACATCACGTCTATGTTTTGCGATGTTTCAGATGCACTGCTAAATGTTATGTGTACAGACTGTTCCCTTTCACTTTGTTTTATGATGCGTACATGTAACCTGACTGAACAAGAAATAGGAGCACGGGTGATGGGAGATTATTCTGTTTTACTGTGTTTGTTTATGTGTTTCATATATGTTCTCTATCTGATAGCTCATACAAAACACTACTGTAGCAAACTAACTCAACAGATGCAGGTCAACAAGGGAAATTACATATAATTACTATTGTCAAATTATTTTTAATTGTATTTATTGTTTGCTTTTGTAATTTTAGGAAGTTTTCCATTTGAAAATATTTGCAACAATTAGGATTTTATTATTGTTACAACATTTTATTGGTATTTTATTTGAGTAGTGATTTATTTTTTTCTCTTTAGTCTGGGGCTCCTCTAGGTTTTTTCTGTGTCTACAAGCACACATTATTTGTAATTGATAGATGGGATATATAAATATTGCTAGCTTGGAAAATCAGGTGTTTTATGTAGTGGATCTCCAGGTGTTCATCTCTTTAACAGTAATGTGGCTCTTCGATGTCTATAAGATATTTTGTTTTCTCTTTGAGCAGCAGTGAAACCCTTTTTCTAGCAGCAATAAAAACTTTTTGGAGTTGCCAATTGATGTAGAAAAGGAACATGGATTAAAGAAATAAAAAGAAGAAAAGCCCTAGAGATTGACTAAGGTTCTTTGAATTACAAGGAAAGAAAATAAACATCCTTCAAGTGAAACAATCAATTTTGAGGGTCATGATAATTGATTTAATAATTTAAAACGCCATTCAATATAATGTGCTTCTATAGGCACAAGAGAAATCTAGAAGATCCCTAAACTAATGAAGGAAACAAAATCCACAAAAAACATTCTTAGCAGTTATGAAATCCTGGTTATTTGCAACAATTTTAATAAGAGAACTTAATAATGATGGCCAACATCAGAGGAGGCAGTCTCACGGTAATATATTTTATTGCTCTCCCCTTGTTTCTGAATTTCCATCTGCCCTTTTTGGAGTCCTTTCTGAGAACTTGAGATTTCTTTTTTCCAGCTTAATTTCTCCTTTGAGCAGCACTGTATGACATGAGACGTGTCTTCCTAAACTCTCTTGCGTTATCTATTAGTTTTTATGCTATTAAATCAAGCTGCTGCCTCAATGTTTCCCTTTTGTCACAAATTCACTTCAAAGCATTATGCATGATGAATGCCCAATAAAATCTTTGATCAAATACATACTGTCGCACTTCATGTATCCCCTTATCAGTTGCTACACTAAGGCATGTCTCATGTCCGAGAAGGAAAATTACAATATTCCTGGAGCCATTTTTCTGGGGTTGGAAAGATTAAGCGGCGGTAAATGCAAGGGATACTGTTATGCTAGCTGCTTTAGCCAATGCAAGGGATACTACCATGCTAACTGCATTAGCCTGGTACTTAAAAGGGTTGCAATCCCAGTTCTCACGAGTACTAGTAGGAAAATGCTATAGTTTCACAGAACTCTTCCCCTGTTTAGTAGTTGGTGCATGAGTTAGGCATGTAAGCAAATGCATTTGATGACTTGGAATTTACTGGGTTGAATTTCTAATGAAGGAATACAAACGCATCTTGAATTGTTTAGCAGCAGCCTGCTAAGATTGTTTTCAAGTTTTCGTCCTTGCCTTTTAGGTCGCAGAAGTCGATCTAGTAGTCCCCCGCAGCCCCGTGCAGCGGTCCAATTTCAGTGTCCTGCCTTGTTCCATGTTTTTGAATGAATTATAAGATGTCTTTTCCCATTAAAATCAAGGCACGAAACAAAGGCTTTTTGGATTGTACCATGAAATAAATGTTTTTATTTGGGCCTAACCAATTATGAAATTTGCGTTAGAAATACTTGTAAATATATTGCAAGTGCCAAGACTTACGTGAATCATCAACAATGATAATTATTATTTCTTCCTAAAAATATGGGCCTCCCTTCAAATTAATATTTTTACCCAAGAATGGGGAAGGTATGGAGATCAGCTTGAGTAGGCCTATTATTGATCTCCTAGAGATGATTATTCGTGAGGCTAGCGAAGTGTTTAAAATCAAGCTAACATTGCCATCATTAATTCCATGGGCGGATGCGGCCATGACCACCATGGATGGTCCCTTGCTTATTTATTATGCAAGCGACTGGACTGTATTCAAGATTAATTTAAGTTGAACGATCAGTTAGTAGGATATTGATTGCTGCGAATCAGAACACACTCAATATTTATAGCACAGCATGTCCGTTTGGTTTTTTTTTTTTTGGATATTATGAAACTCATTTATGGGAAAATGTATTTTATGGGTATAAGTGAGCAATTAATATTGTGGTTGTCCAAATTCTTATAAAAAATAAATGTTTTGACTTAAACTCGAAATCTATTGTACTGATCATAAACGCTTCGCCATCACATCACGGTAACCAGTGTGGTTTCAACTTTCAATCGTGCATATTGCCGATTAGCTAATTCACAAACATGACTTCGATTCTCTTTGGCTGCAAATTGATCAATCAATGCTGACGCCTGACAGCCAATACAATTAAAACCCCACGCACGTGCATGGATTGCATATCTACCAGCATTTTGTTCTCTTGTTGTAAGCACCTAAATAATACTTGCAAGACACGGCCGATCTCCCTCTACTCATCCTTGGTCGGTCATAAAACAATGCACACCGATCTGGTGTAGTCTAATCTTGACCGAGAAAAAACACTGCATGGCTGGCATTAGATACTTGGTAATGTATTTGTCTGCCAAATATGCCTGATGTCTTGGTCTACGTTAAAGAGCGTCGGGATCTCTCGTATCTTCCTTCTCCAGGCAGCATATCTGGTTTGCTATCCTTGTCCGCTGCTCGATTATTATATTTTAGCTTAGGTTAATTAAGTCGGTGTGAGAACAGAACACACCTAGTTAATTACTTCTGGTACTCGAATCGCCACGTCGAAGCTCTATGATAAAAGCTTAGCACCATCATCTTCATATAACACGAATCCAAATATCAGCGCAATATTCACATATTCAGCTCTATCTTTGCATGCTGTTTTAATCTCACTGGCAATGCAGTGAAATTAAGATGAAGATGCATATATATGGAGATATTTTTTGTTAAGAAAAATAATAAAAAAAATCCCAGAAAAGTTCTCTCAAAATATGCAAAAAAACATTCATGTCACCATGGCTGCAAAGGGACCAGCCATTAGCATATTGACACGTATGGTTTCGGTCATTTTTTCTCTTGTTTTATCCTCTGGATTGATGAAGAATTTGGAGCTTTCAGACCTTTCGGCGGAAAGCAGCTCATTATTGGCTTGTCCAGCTGACCAGGCCAACTCCAATCGGCATGCGGTATCTAATCCGTCGTGTCGACGACTAGGAGCCTGTATAGAAGATCGAGTTGTAGGTGACCTCGTGGTCCAATGTGGAATCAGTAATTGTGGGTGTAAGACGTTGATATCTACTGTTTGTCAGCATCCTTGTAAAGCTATCTGTTCATTCCCAATTACCCTGTTCTCAGCACCTCACCTGATTTTTAGGGCCCTGGACCATTAATTTTTCATTCAGTTGTTATCAGCCTGGATTTTAAACCCTTGAAAGATTCCTGATTGTCTGCTGTTTCCAAGTAAACATTATAGCTGAGGTAACATAGTTTATCTAAGGCTGTACGTCAGCAGCTACAGTTTGAAATAAATTTGTTTTTGATCTTTGCTAGCTTTGTGCTATGAAGGCCAAACTATTTTTTTCAGCCCATGTTAATTTTAATCAAATCCAGCCACTCGCCTTTAACAGCTGAAATCCAGCATGCGACCTTTCCTCATTTGTGGGTGGAATTTCTCTTCATGAACTTTGACGACATATAGTTTTGTGTATAAGAAAATCGACGCATGATATACAATTCATTCTCAGCTGGCATTTGCATCTTAATTTCTCTCCATCTCTGGCAAAACTGTCTTGAACCACATATTTTGATTACAGTTACCTATATATATTTAGGTACACATTTGTTTATTAACGTTCCACATGTGCTTCCAATTCTGAGCCTTGACATGGCCGCTTCACTCAAGTATGTGGCTGCAATATATCCCACGAATGCACTGGCTTTATAGGGTTTAAAATTCAAACATTTTCAATTCCAATCATGACCTAAACCTTCTTTTCTTGGACATGATATTTTGACTGTGGTTTTGTTCTGTTCTTGAATAAAAAAAGATTGGAAAGTTCTAGACCATGACTTGGCTTGCCCATCCCGTGCGTATTTTCTGTGGAAAGCTAATGCCTACGTGTTTCCTGGTCCAGACATAGAAACTTTGGTGCTGGAGGCATTGCCCGGCTCTAGAAATTTCTCCATTGTTGATGTTGACAGTGATGGAAGCATACGTGACCTATGGCCTCCACGTAGCAAGTAATTGTAGATTTTCAACTTAGGGCAGGATAATACCTCCATGCACCCATTAAATTCCAATAGTAATGGTCAAAGGAATGCGTGTTTGTGTGGAAGAAACGTGAAGCTGCCACGAAACTTAAATTACTTATAAGGAGTTATGGAAAATTTTAGGCCTCAAAACGTAACCTTGGAGTTATAATTCTATCTGAGGTCAGAAAATGTTCCAATTTTGACACGGGTTTCTAGCAGTGACGCATTTCTTGTCTGTGGTTAAAACATTTAAAGATCAACCTTCTGCATGCTTAAGCAGCTGCCAGTGACCAAG
This sequence comes from Salix dunnii, assembly GCA_015731905.1. Taxonomy (NCBI): domain Eukaryota; kingdom Viridiplantae; phylum Streptophyta; class Magnoliopsida; order Malpighiales; family Salicaceae; genus Salix; species Salix dunnii. The sequence continues at coordinate 30,018,620 of CM027674.1, read as the reverse complement.
TATTATGCAGTAAAGCCAAGATGCTGGAACCCTGCACGGGGCCGGGGCTGATAAGCCATCAGATCAGTACTTAATTTATTAAGCATCTTGTTCTGATGTGGGTTTCTCGCAAATAATTAATTGTTCACGGTGATGTGTGGCCTAATTCATACTACATAGCTGATGATGACTTTCAACTCAGGTTGAATGTTTTGATTCCAATTTCATGGTTATAATAATCCAACATATTTAACGAGGTAGAAATTTTATGCAATGCCATGTCAGTATGTTGGAAAAGCTTTAATGATCCTGAAAGGAATTTTTGGAGCTTTTAAACGTAACAGTCAAGAATCTTTGTCGTCTTAATGATGGTAATACATAGAAGCTTTTAAACCACTAAAAATCCCAATTTTCTTCATATATATCCTTTAATCTCCTACTGATATCACCAGGTTCATATTATTTTAGTTCATCCAGGATTGAACTAATTATATTCATAAACATTATTTAATATAGGGAAAATAAATAATAAATTGGTATATATATATATATATATGTATAAATAAATAAGTAAATTAAATTCTAGCTACAATCAAATATTTAGACTAGTTGGTAAAGAGTGTTTTGATAAGTGAGCACATTTTTTTTTCCCCGTAAAATAAAACAGACAGAAAAACAATTAGGAATCTAGCACAGTTGAGAGAGTCGCAATTTACATCTGTGACTCTTATAACAGTTCATTCAATAAAAAATAACCTGTTTCCTAGCATCAAATCACAATTCATATAAGCATCACATAACATATTTAATCATAAATAAAAAGTGTTAAGTGATGATAACAACACATAACATTTTTTTAAAAATTAAACTAACTACACGTATATTCATAATTCTCACATATATAATAATATATAACTATATCTAATAATATCCCCAACTCATAGAAGGGCTTGAAATACTCGTGTACGGGTTTGGAGAATCACTGAACATGAGGAAGAGCCTGTAATATCCATATACGTGTGAAAAAAACCAATATCATTCTACCTCATGGATGAGCCAACATCCCCCACACTCCAATCTCATAAACTGCTAATGTTGCTTCAAGACATTGAACCTCCCAATCTCTTGAAGTCCACTATGAAATATTTTAAGTGTAGTGTTGGCCACAATATATCCCATCTCATTGACACCTTCACGGATAACCATTGGTGCTTTTCAAGCTTTATGTATCTAATAATTAATGTTTATACATACATAATAAATCAATTAGTAGTTATCATCCGATATTTGATAAATGTAAAACAACAATGCATACCAATCAATTCTGTCTCAAGTATCGAGTATAGAGCATTGAATTTCATGGATATCTTGGAAAATAGGACTAAGTTGATGTATTAAAGCTACATGTAATTGACAAATACCATGTCAAGTAAGTAATTATATCAAATTTCACATGCCTCTCATGTGAAATACATGAGAACTAATATTATGCTTTCTAGAGATCAAGGTAAAATACGTGACTTACTAATCAACTCCCTTGCACTGACCATGACAACTAATATTGTGCTATTCTCTTTTGGTATCAATATAATCCAGTATATGATGAGATAACTCAAATTATCTCATCATCTGATCTAGGCAATGCATTTCAACAATATTAAAGTAATGGAATGAGATCTGTGCTAATCAAATGTTAGGTCTCTTATGATATATTCAAAATTGAAAGTATAAAATCTTTTGAATATGACATTCATATAAATAAAATTACACAAAATAATGAATCAAAACTAAATAATTAACGTTCAAATAATAAAAAATTAAATGCATTTGTAATATATACTTTATGCAACAGTTGTGCACTTATCATGGTAAAGCTCATGAACACGAATAAGATTTACTGTGAAATTTCAAGCACTACACCATTTGCCAAAATAAGCCATAAAGTTAGTATATTTTTTTACATTCAATTTATATAAATAAGATATTGACTATAATTAATTATATTTTATTATTATCTAGAACCAATTGAGAGTGACTTCTCAATAACAATGTCAAACATTTGCAAACTCAATATAAATATGTTTATATGACAAGAGCTATGTTAATCAATATTAAGGATTATAAGTTAATATTTAAAATTCCATTAATTCTAATAATTAAATAAAATAAAATATATATACCTAAAAAAATAGAAGACAATCTATAATTTATCTTTTTCTTTTCAGACATACTTTCCATAGTTGTTGATATAGATATGCAAGTATGACACTCTTAAACTTAAATTTAGAATGTCTTAAAAATCATCATGTAGTGTGAGAAAGTACAATGGAACTATATTGCCAGTGATACTTGTGAAAATAAGACATTCAAACATTTTTTTAATATGTATGCCTAAACATATATAATTAGTTGGTGTGTTGTTGTATATGATGAAATGGTTTTAAAACTAGCATCCAACCATATCAATTTGATGTAATTGTCCCTATAAGTACTAGCAGGAGGTTCCCATCCTAATATACAATCATATAAAATATTTTTATCAATTGAGCCTTCATGAATGATCACATGTATCCTATATATTAGAAGACTAGTCAACATCACCACATTCTAAACTGTTGTTGTCATCTCATGAATACATAGATGGAAGGTGTGCATCTCGCGCCTTTATTTCTCAACCAATGTTGTAATTGATGCATGATTAAGATATATGTGACAGGACTGACTTATCTCATGAAATCCATAACATATGGACACACATATTTATGCAACTCCATTGCATATTGTTTAGATGTCATCGGATCACCAGGTTTATAATCAAACAACTTAGTTAAATCATCAATTAAAATTATAAAAATTAATAACTTTAATTAAAATATTTATTTAACCTCTCCACTCTAAATACCATTAGAATGATATTGATCCTTCATATATATCATTAACTTTCATCAGGATCTACATCAGAAACAAAATAGCCAAGCTTGTTGGCACTCCAAGAAAAGATCAAACCTCTTTTAATTTGAACCATGTCTATCTTAAGGTTCTCTATAAAAAAATTATTATCATTTGCAATATAATTAAGCATGTATGTGGTAAATTATAAACAATAATTAAAATTGATTAGTCATCTGGACTGATAACCTTAGATTCAGGAGCAAAAGATGTCATGCATTGATTGACAAACTTAACTAAGTCACCATCCCTATCTTCTTTATCATCCTCTATCAACCATAAATCTATCAATGAAGCACTCATCTTCATCATTACTTGATTTAGATTTTCTATAGCAATATGAAGCAAATGTCATACCTAATTTAGGTTTCATATTAACAATTTCCTACATTAACTCTTGTCTACTAGCATTACCACCTAACCTAAATGGACCAATTACTTATAATGTTTATGTGATTCTCTAAGAGTTGCTCGAAAACTAGGTCAACTCCATTCTAAAAAAGTTTCCTCGTTTAGGTCTACTATTCAAGTAGAGTTTCAACATATTAATCTCATTAATCTTCGCAAACCTTAACATTAAATTCACACTCTATCACCACAAATTTGTACAATAGCACCTACTTTGCAATGTTATTCAAGTAATTTTAACTACTATTTCAAACACATTCTAGTCAAGTCAATCACATAACATCTTTAATAACTTATTAAGAGAGATGCCTGATGTAATAGTTAAGAATTCATGAATACCTGCATTATAAATAATACTGTTGTTAGTTTTGACAATGATGCCACCATGTAAGAATAAAATTCCTCAATTATCATGCATACTATCAAACAAGATAACAAAATACAATTCTAATTTATTAATTATATTTGGGCTAATCAAAGTGTATCAATTATTAACAATTTCTAAATTCATTGGTGAACACCTACATTCATCAAATTAATCAAGAAACATTTCCATTCATCAAATCTTGCTACCATAGCAAAACCACATGTTTAATTTATGTATTTTATGGCTAGTATTAATATTTTATATGTAATTTGGTATAATTTATAATTGAACCTATATCAACACCAACACCAACCATTCCATAATCTTTATAGTTCACAATCAACTTCATTAAAAAAACATTGATTATTTAACAAAATAACCCAGCTATTAACTAAAAATATATCTAATTAGCCTATTCAATAATTTAATTTTAATAAACACAAACATTTTAAATATATAATGTTATTAATTCACAATCAACCACAAGAATCCTGAATGTCCCAGCCTCCACAAAACAAGCAAAAACAATAGAAAACATTGCAAACACGATAAAACCAATGATCTTGTGATTCTGGTGTCAAAGAGGTTGTTGCTTCAGGCTTTGGATAAAGCACTTTAAAAGGAAGAAAATAAAATAAAGCTTGTTGTCTAATTAATTTCTCTGTAATTTCACCTATAACTTTTGGAATTTGGTCCTACATTACTTAATATACTAAAACAAAACGAGAGTCAGTTACTGTAGGTTGTATGTGTTTTTACTATAGCAAATCATTGTAGCATGTGTCTGTTTTCACTATGGATTGGAATAGTATTGCTTAATTTTCGGGTTGGGTCGGGTCGATTCAGGTCGTTCGGGTGGTCGGTTCACTAGTTTTTTTTATCTTTTTACGGGGTGAAATGTCGGTTTTAACCCTTGAAGAAGACAAAAAAAAGGCGTTTAGGTGGAAGGGATCTGAGATCATTGCGCATTTCGGTCCGACTCGATCCGATCTGGTTCACCACACTTCTTGTTTTTTATTTTTATTTTATGGAAATGACTAAATACGGATATAGCCCCTAATAAGATAAAATTGATGACTTAGGCATATGGGCAATCCGGTAATTGAACATTATTTTTTATTATTTTTTTCAATTTATTGTAGGCGCGTGCGGAACACGCGACCAACAACATTTGGCATCACGCCTTGTTTAGATGTCGCGTTAGGGTTCTCCGGTGGACGGAGATTGGCTATTGGTGTCTTAATCGAATAGTCTCCACGTGGTCTTCCTCCCGGTGCAACGCGTTTGACATTTCGATGGTCGTGGACACGGCGATGGCCGATTAAAGATGTCGGCCCTGTTTTTCTCTCTCTTGCACTTAAAAGTGTACGAGAGGCCCCCGATTTTGTGTCTTTTGCACTTCTATCCCTTAACTTTTAATTTTATATATGGTTTTGATTTCTGGTATATAAGTTTTGATTTAGTTCGATTGGGTCATTTGATTGAAATCAATTAAATGCTCAAGTTTCACTTTGGTCCTTTCTTTTAATTTCCGGATTGGGTTTAAATAGCTCAATCGATTTGGTACAGAAGTTTCAATTTTTTCAGTTTTGTCATTTGATTGAAATTGATAATATATTTGATTTTCATTTCAGCCCTTATACTTTTAATTGTTTATTTTAATCTCTTTATTTTTTATATTTCTTGAATAATCCCTACTTTTATCCATATATATATAAGTGTGCTCTTAGCTTTGATTTTTAATTTTTTTTTTATTTTCTTATTTGTTAAGGTGATATTTTTTAAAAAAAATTAGCTCTTAAATTTTATTTTGTATTTATGATCATTTGAAAATTGATATTTCTATTTTTTTTCCTCCCTTTGTTCTTTCTTTTAGTTTTTTTATTGTTTCTTTTATTATTTCCAAATCAAATGAATTTTTTTACCTCATAATTCTTATTTTATTTTTTTGTTTGATCTTTTATTAAAATTATTAGGATTTTTTTTAGTCTTTCATTTAATTTTTTTTATTTTTTTTCATTATTAACATAATAATAATAATAATAATAATAATAATAATAATAATAATAATTTCAATTATTTTTCTTATTTACTCTTTTGTTAATGTTTTCATTTTTTTTTCTCTAGGGATAATTTGATAATTTTTATTGTTTTGACAGTAATAGCAATGATAGTTTTAGATGTTAAGACTTCGATGTTGCTATTTTTATAATAGAGAGTGGTGATATGTTTTATTACATTAAATTTTACATGTATAGATATTATATTTTAATTTTGGACTACCAAATACTATTAATTTCTTTAATCCCAATAATTATAAAAATTATTTGCTCAACCCGCCACGTAGTGTGGTCCATTATTTATTTTTCAAGTCAAATGATTTTTTTTCCCATTTAAAAATTTTTACTTATGTTTTATCATTTCTTTTATTTTTTATTTGTTCTTTCTTTTATTTTTTATTTTTTATTTTATTTTCAGGTCAAACGAATTTTTTTTACCTCTTAATTTTTATTTTATTTTTTTGTTTGATTTTTTTGTTAAAGCTATTAGGATTTTTTTAGCTTTTCATTTATTTATTTATTTATTATTAACACAATAATAATAATAATAATAATAATAATAATAATAATAATAATAATAATAATAATAATAATTTCAGTTATTTTTCTTGCTTCTTTTTTCTTAATGTTTTCCAGTTTTTTTCTCTCGGGATAATTTTTAAATTTTTATTATTTTGACAATAATAACAATGCTAATTTTAGATGTTAAGACTTTGACGTTACTGTTTTTATAATAGGATGTCATGATCTGTTTTATTATATTAAATTTTACATATATAAATATTATATTTTAATTTTGAGCCAACAAATCCTATTAATTTCTTTAATCCCAACAATTAGAAAAATTATTTGTTCAGCCTACAACGTAGTGCGGTTAATTTTTTTTTTAATTTTCAAGTTAAATATTTTTTTTTCAGTTAGTAATTTTTATTTTTGTTTTATAATTTTTTTTATTTTCTCTTTCTTTTATTTTTTAATTGTTTTTTTTTATTATTTTCAAGTCAAATGAATATTTTTTACCTCATAATTTTTATTTTATTTTTTTGTTTGATCTTTTGTTAAAGTTGTTTGGATTTTTTTTAATCTTTCATTTATTTTTGTTTTTCTTCATTATTAACGCAATATTAATAATAATAATAATCATGATGATGATGATGATAAGAAGAAGTGAAAAAATTTCAGTTATTTTCTTTACTTACTCTTTTGTTAATGTTTTTCAGTTTTTTTTTCTCGAGATAATTTAATAATTTTTATTGTTTTGACAGTAATAACAATGATAGTTTTAGATGTTAAGACTTTGATATTACTCTTTTTATAATAGTGTGGTGATATGTTTTATTATGTTAAATTTGACATATATAGATATTATATTTTAATTTTAGATCAGCAAATCCTATTAATTTCTTTAATTCTAATAATTATAAAAATTGTTTACTGAGCCCGCAATGTAATGCGATAAATTTTTTTAATTTTCAAGTCAAATGATTTTTTTTCCAGTCAATAATTTTTATTTTTTATCATTTATTTTATTTTTTTTATTTACTCTTTTGTTAATGTTTTTAGGCTTTGATTTAATTTTTTTTTTTCCCGTTCTTAACGCAATAATAATATTAATAATAATAATAATAATAATTTTAGTTTTTGTTCTTACTTGTTTTTTTATTAATTTTTTGTGTTTTTTCTTAGGTTTGTTTAATAATATTTATTGTTTTGACAGTAATAGTGATTATAATTTTATAAATTAAAACTTCAATGTCACTATTGTTATTATAAATTTTGTTGATTTGTTTTATTATATCAAACTTTACATGTTGAAATATTATATTTTAATTTCAACCATTATAAAAATTATTTGTTCTGCTTGAACTACGCCCGCAACGTAGGGCGGGCTATTATCTAGTTTCACACCTATACCAAAACCACATGTGTTTCTTTCTCATTAACTTGTCCCCTCTGCCCCATTATTATTATTATTATTATTAGTCATTAATTAGCAGTAAAATTAATGAATCTTAATATTAGTGTTCTTCAAGACAGTATTACAAATATCTAGAATATATGGTATAAATACTTCAAAAATGCTTTGATTTACCGTTAATTGTAATAATAAATTAATTATTTTTCTGTTAACAAAAAAATCAATTGAACAGTCTGGTAGAGCAAAATGATCTTTTCACGCTATTATTCTTTTGATTTGTTATTTTTTTTCATTGGCTATTTTATAAGTTTTCAATGTTTTGTTTTTTCGATTTTGTTTTTTAATATAAATTTATTTACTTGTTCTTTAACTTTGGTTGTGATTCCTTTATATTTATTATTTTTTCTTGTTCTTTTTATAAACTTTTAAATGTTTTAAATTTCATCATTTGATTAAAAAAACTTAATCTGCCATCTTTTCAATTACCATTTTTTTTTGGATGTTTTTGTGTAATTGTTTTTTAATCTTATCCTTTGAGATTTAATTTTTTTAAAATTAGATTTCATGTTTTGTGTTTGAAGCTTCTAATCATCTTTCTTTCTTATTGTTTTTTTTTAAATAGTTTTAATGATTTCCTTTCTATTAAGTTATTCAGTCTTGTAACATGACCTGTGGGTTTAGTTGGTTAACTTGAGTGGGCTTTAATATTTTTGAGCTTATAATTGCTATTTTTTTAATCATTTTATAGGATTGATTGTTTTTTTTAATTTTATTTTTGAATATTTAAATAGTTAAAAATTAGGCTTTGATGCGTTGCAAACGTGGTGCTTCTGGTCAAATGAATGAAGTCATCAGTGCTATTGCTAAATATTTAATTTTTAATGATTGATGCTGATATTGTTTTTAAATATTTTATAATTTGTTTTTTCTTGTCGGAACTAGATTTATAGGGTTTTTTTTTTTGGGAAGTTTTTTTTTATGGGATAGTTTATGATTTCATTTATGCGTCATAAGAGGAAATTTATATCCATCTAGAAGGACAAGTTTCATTTGATTGATAATGCCACATCCCACGTCTGTATTTTATTCTGTAAAAAATAATATTTTAGTGTTTTAAACACATTTAGATGAGATAAAAAAAAATTCAATTCTAAACTCCAATTAGGTTTAATAAGTTTATATTATTTTAATAAACAATAAAAAGAGAGCGGAATAACAAAAAAAATATTAAGAGAAACCACAAAGCCAATTCTTTTTTTTTTTAAAAAAAAAAAAACTAATGTCAAACTGTCATAACTTAATTTTAAATCCTCCAAAATTATTTAATTAAAAAAATATTTAAATATTAAAAAGTCTTTAAAAGATTATAAACTCAAAATCTTTTTTTTTTTCATAACACAAATAGATAAACCATATATTAGAATAATTAGATTGAGAATTGTTGATGATAGAGGGTGAAGGACTTAAATAGAGAAAAATTATGTTGAATGTGAATTTGACCAAAATTGAAAAAATAATTAACAGTAGGAGGTTAATCAAACTTTTAATGAGTTCAATTAACTTAATTAAGGAATAAATTGAAGAAACTCAAGTTCAAAAGTCAATTTCACCAAATTTGAAATAATTAATCAAGTTGAAGGGATTAGTTAAACTCTTAAAAAATGTTATAAAATTTGAATCCAAACCCTAACAAAATCAAAATCAAGAATTTATCAAATTACTTAATCAATATAATTTTTTTATACTGACTAATCAAAATGATATGAAAATAAAAAAGAATAAACCATGTTTAAAGTATAGAAATTCCATAATAATAATGATAAACAGACAAAATCATCAGTAAACAAGAGCTTAAAATGATCTCACCAAGATCAAATGTAGAGTATCTTAGAGAAATCCAGGACAAAATGTTAGTTAAGTAGTCGACAAAATGTCATTGGTTCAATTGATATGTGCAACCACCGAAAAGCAATGGATGGCATTCATCCAGCGGCAAATGTAATAAAGGTTGGGATTTTTTGTGTGCCCTTACGAGCGACAAAGGCATCAAAAGTTGTCTTTCAACTTCGTCAATGACAAGGTTTTCTTTCTTTAACCTAATCATGTTTTTCTTTCCTTTTAAATTTCTTTAACCTACTTCTGTTGTTGTTTTCTTTGGACATTATTTTCTCTTACTCATCAACGACGTGATTTGAGCTCTTTTTATTTTTATTTTGCTTCTAATATAAATTCAAATATTATTTTTTTTTATTTGAGAAAACCACACCCTCCAAAAAACGTATTTTGTGGGTTCAAGTGAGTGAATAAAATTCTGACTGCTTCCGGTACTTGCAAAAAATACATGCCCTGACTTGAACTCGAGATCTGCTGTGCAGATCTCCAGCCCTTTACTTCTAGAAATGATAAAAATTCAAATATTACTCTCATATGTAACTAACAAATGAATATCGATGTTTGAATAACCAAAATAACCTATTTTTCTATGAAGAATCTTGATGTAATTTAATTGTTTTTAAATTTTAATGTTAGATTCTTTATTGGTTTTTTTATAAGTTTTTTTTAAATAAAATTAATGTATCAATGTAATACTATATAGTTTAAGATTGATTCAAAAAGTTTGCTATTTTTTGTTAGTTTAATGTGTTGTAATCAATTCGATGGTTTCATATGACATTATTATTTTCATGTAATATTTATACAATATTAGATTAATGGATATGATATTTGAATTATAAATTTAGAATAAAGATAATGTTCATGAAACAAAAATATTTTGCAGAGAAAATTACAAGGTTGTTATAATTATGAAATTCTTATTGCATCAAAGCATTGTTTTTTAAATATTTCTGGTCAATGCTCTCTCAAATAGTGGACATGTATTAGATCCATATAAATCAATACATATTATGCTTTTTTATTTATGAAAGGAAACATATATTCTCATAAGCTCAGGTATAAAAAATATTTAGAGTTAACATGTAGGTGCTTGTCATTTCATATATATATATATATATATATATATATATATATTGAACTGACCTATATGGAAATTTTTTATAGAGATATCACTTATGAATATAGAAATGCTGACATGATTGTTGTATAAGTGATATCTAGATTTAAAATCACTAAATTATTTAAAAAATATTTTGTTTTAATCATATTACATGTTATATTAATCAAGGTAAGGAAGGGAATGACAATGAGTAAATTAGAGAAGAATTATACGAAAATACTTAAGTGATCAAGAGAAAATTCATCATCCTAATCTAAAGTAAATTAGAGAAAATATTCTATATGTTTTCAAATATAGAAAAGAGTTTCATATGTCATTCAAATAATAAATAATCATTATGTAAAGAACATACTTGATTTAATATGACCAATATATTTCATGCTTTAATTAAATCATAATTTTTTTGATGAAATGATATTAATTACACTGAAAAATATATTTCTAAAAATTCAAGTCAAACCACTGATGATTTTTTTAATACTTAGGAGATCATGACACTTGCTAAATAATAAACCTTATCTTTAAATATAAATTCATTAATTGTTTAATAGATAATAATTTAATTTTCTTTATTTAATTAGAATTATAATTTATATTTGTGTCAATATATTAGGAATCTAATGAACCCTACATGTTAAAAACTATTAACTAAAAATTAAATTGGAATAATTTGATAAAGTATTACATGATTAAAACATATTTTAGAAAATAAAAACTAAAATATAATAAATATAGCTGGGTTGCAAGTGGATCTTCTAGAGAAATGGTGGTTGTCCAATTATAGAAAATATTATATAAAATCTCAATAGTCAAAAAGGTTAAATTAGGTAATCGATGTGACTTTTATCTATATAGTTAAGCATAGTAATATTACAACTTTATTTTCATCGGTTGTTATGCAAGACTTTGTATTCTCATTCATTTGGATAAGTGGAGTATGATTTTTACATGCAACTGTTTGAGGGTTTTATGGAATATTATGTATGTCTACTAATAATGTCATAAAGAACCAATTAGTCTCTCCCATAATGGATTGTATGCCTGCTTGAGATAATGATTTAAATTGTTCTTAAAAATACTTTTCATTCATAAATATATTAAAATAGTATTTTATTTATTTTTTAAAAAAATATTTTTGACATCAGCACATGAAAATGATCTAAAGCATCAATTTTTTTTTAATTTAAGGTAAAAAATAAAAATAATTTTTTTTATTTTTTAAAAATATTTTTGAAACGCAATGTCAAAAAAGATTAATTAAGATTTGGAAGTAGCTAAGAAAAATCTTATAATGAATATCTAAAATGATAAATTTAGAGAACATTTGTATTTGAATTTGAGTGATAAAAAGTGCATTGGTTACTACTTATTTCATATTATACAATTTTTGTTGTCATGTGATGATATAAAATACAGGTGTTGTATTTCATATTCCTTAGTAATGGGTGATATAATGTATGTTATAATAAGCTTAGTAGGCATGTATAGCTAATCCGAAATGGTAGGTGTAAAATAGATATTTTGGTTTTTGAAAAATATAAAGAAATATGCGAGATAAATTAATTGTGCTAATTATGCTGACTTCAATTATGGTGGTATTTATTATTATTAACATGAGTATTTAGGTCAGCTTGCACATATTTAAACTAGTTTTAACGGTTTTAAAGTTAACTATGCCTTAGAGATATATATATTACTTAATGATGAAAGCAATAAAAGAATTTATTTGGCCAAGAGATCTGTTTGGTGAGCTCAATTAAGATCACTGTATAGCAATTGTGCATTATGATCGTAAAAGTTCATACATCTAATTAAAGACTAAATATTTATGAAGGGATAAAACACAGATGACATCTATCATTTTCTTGCAGGAGCTCATTGTTTAAGGTGATATATTTGTGAAGAACAAACGATACTACAAACTTGAACTTGATTTGTAAAACCAACAATAATATGACTTGGCAATGAGGGGATTTCATGGTGAAAGTTGATAAATTTGGCTTTGGCAGAATTCAAGTTAGCGTGGAGATTTGCCAAGTATGACTCAGCATGGACGGGGTTTCATGGTGAGTAGATAAATTTTCCATATTTTCTATTCCTCGCTTTAGAAATCCCACAGCTTCAGGAATATGAATCACAAGCGAAATTTCTGGCAGAAAAGTGCCCTCTAATCCTTGAAGGAAATGGCAAATGACACATCTGTCGGTGAGTTGCAGCCAGCACACACACTCACATCTTCCAGCAACTTGGTGATCGGTGTCCACCAGCAGCAGTACAAGGCAAAAGTTTATCTGATCGATGTGAATGAACATGTTGCATTTGAGTTATGACGCGTAGAGGCAAACCTCTAATTTAAGCACGAATATGTTGGCAAGATATTTTCATGTGGAGCAGCTCATTTGGCCAACCAAACAATAAAGCACGAAGATCGTGAGGGGTTTAATTTTGTCATCTTGCTAGTTTGCCACCATTGAAGTTTGAAAAGTTTTAGATGTTAGTTTGAGAGGAGATAATTTCTGTCGATGCAAGTTGACCTCATGCTGAACACTATTAATACACAGAAAACGCCGTGCAAGTAGCAGAAAGGGACAGAAGGGTTTCGAGTTTGACAAGCTAGTCCTTATTGGCTTAGCGTTGTCCGATTTCATTCTCACAAATCACAAAGCATATTGCTTCTCATTAGGAATACAATATGGCCATGACTGAACCTCCACAATATGGATGAAATTTGAATTATTCGGGATTATTCCCAAGCATAGAACCGACATGGAAAAACACTTATCATCAATGGAAAAGCACTGTCCAACACTCCTTGGCTTCGTGTAGTGGCCAAGAACATGATGAGAAACCTTTCTTTCTGCGATTGAAACGTTGTTTCGATTGGACCCTTAAAGCACCAATTTAAGCACCTACCAGCTTGCTGGAGAGAGTTTTCTTGGTGATTAAACTTGTCTTTTGAAAACCAAATATATTGAAGTTAGTATTAGAATGAAATGGCATGAAAGTCAGTAATGTCATGGAATCAGTGTTAGTTTAATGAGTCAAATGTTCATTCAAGTTCTTTGAAGTTTGTAAAAGACATTCTTAAATGTCTATATATAATGTGTGAAATTCTGATAATAAAAGTGTAAGAGTTCTCTTATTCAGCTTCTTGTATTCCACTAAAAATATGTTAGCAAAAGCTTCTTATGGGTGTTATTCCATTTCTCCGTTGTTGTTGTTTCTGAGTGATATTTCTAACAAATTTGGTATCAAAACTTGAGAGTAACCATGGCTACTAGCAATAATACTACTCAAATTCATATTTTTCGCTTACAAAACAAAACTATGATTCATGTTGCATTCAATACAAGACATTGTTTAAATCAAAAGAATTATGGGAATTAGTTGAAGAATGATACAATGAACCAAAATCAACAAGAGAAGAAGCAATAATGAACAAAGTAATGAGACATTTTCAAAAGAAGAATGGGGAATTCTCAAGATTTTGAGAAGTTGAACCAAAAGAGTAACGAGACAATTTCAAATTACTTCATAAAAGTAATCTTTTTAGCACATTAGACGAGAAGAAATGGTGAAAACATCGATGATATTCGTTGAGGTCATTGGATTCAAAATTTGATCATGTTGTGGTAGCGAAAGAATCAAAAAGAAATTTAAGTAGAAGAGTTTATGGGATCTTCGCAAGGCCATGAGTAGAAAATTGGCAAAAGAAGAGAAGGGAAATTTCTTGAACAAGCATCGCAGGCAAAGTTATCGTGAGTGTGTTTCTCCTGTCCTCTGTTTCTAACTGATATTTTGCTTCATGGACAACCCACATTCTCCGAAGCAAATATACTCCTTTCATAAACCTCTTAATATTATTAATCTTGCTCTAAAAAATGGATCACCTAGCTGCTAGTTCCTCGCATAGAATTAATCCATTCGTATCACCGAGACAATAATTTTAGCGCAATCTTCGTGTTTTAGATCATTGTGCTGCAATTGCAGTTGATATTTGGTTCCCATTTTCCAGCAGCATCATTGCTTACACGCCAATTTGCATAATGGAAACTTCACAGGGAAGCTATGCAAAGTTGACTTGAGATACTTACGTTAATGAGTCATATCACCATTGCAAGCCCACTTCAAAATCTCACTCATTGATACTTACGTGGAACGGGTAGGATTAGTTGTGTATTCCCATTTGCTGGGTACCAGGATGTTCCCTCCTGTGATTGGGTGATGGATGAACCTAACGATCACGACTCAGCCAATAACAGGTTGCCGCTATCGACTTTTCTATTGGTGTCATAATTGAAACTGGAGGAGTAATCAAGAAAAACACATCACTATTTCACAAAGTTGATGGCCTTTAGGATCAGTCCACTAGGTCACCCACAAAGTTCCTAGCGAGTTACATGTTTCGTCATGAGCCATTTCGTTTCTTTAGACCTCTTTTTTTTTTTTAAATTGACCAACTGTCATCTATCCACCTAACTTAGGCCAAATATCTTTTTAAAACTCATTTGAAATTTGAATACTTTAGCAATCTGTCTTGCCTTGGACTGCCATTGGTTCATTTTATAAGGGGAAGAATCACCAGATAACGATAATTTCTATCAGTACGTCAGGAGGCCTGCTTATAAGGGTAACTCGTATTGGGTGAAGGAGTGGAAATATGAATAGAAATCTTCGATCGACTGCATTGCTGATCATTCTGGAACATTTTGAGCAGGGAAGAAAGATTGATTAAAACTGGTTTATATTGGATAAATCAACTGCAGAATTTACAAGTGAGAAGAAGATGAAACAGAGAAAACAGAGATCTACAGTAACAGGGGGGAGATTCGATACATATGCTGTTGTAAATACATAATACTTTTTTTTTTTCATGTAAATAATAAAGTGAAAGAATAAAAAGACGACCAGCTGAGCTACAAATCTACCTAAACCCAAAAGCTACAAACTGGTCCCTTAAAACCTCTCACTCTAAAATAACCATAAAAAAAAAACTGAAACATAACCCAGCAACAGGGTTGTCGATGATACTGTATAGAGAAGGAGATTCCGGGGACTTATCTGCAAGAATCCCTCTGGAAAAATCTCCTCTCTCTGATCTGCTAACAAAAAACTAGATACAAGACACCAGGCTGTACCATCTCAGCTAGGCCTGCTTCTCCAAATCCTTGGCACCAATAAATGTGCCGTGAAAACCATATGGAACTCTAGATGGAATCTTAACTGTGGCTTCTAACTTTAAATTCATTGCATTCACAATTTGTAGCTCCGATTTCCACTCCTTCTCATCATGCACGAAAGCTACAATGTAACCGTCATCTTCCCTCTCCGAATTGGGGTCTCGTGGGAGAAACAAGGGCTCTCCGCCAAATTTCTGGTCTCCGTAAGCATGCTTGTGTACCTCCCCAGTTGAGAGGTCTACTTTTGCAAAACCTGAAACTTTAGGCCATGGCTCAGCAAGTGCTAAGTAAGCGAACCGGGTCTTTCGACCGAGCAAGTTCCGGTTCACCATTCCAGCTTCCAAATTGACCTGATCAGCTTCAGACATGATTGGACGGCGAGTAGACTTGCCAGTCTTCAAATTGAGCCTAATTTCTGATAACACACTTTTCAAACTCTCATCACATTCATTGAAAATGGAGTCTGGTGGGGTCATACATGATCCAATCACAACAACCTCATCAGTCTCAGGCTCCTCCCAAGCGTTCCAAAGATGGAAACAGAAGCAGTCAGGTGTTTCAATCCACCTCATATTGGAAGCATCGGCGGCATTCTTGTCCAAAACCCCAAACCTTGCCATCTTATTCTTGTCATAAATCACGGGAGACCCTCCCCGAATCATTTCAGGCAATTTGAACACAACTTGCTGATCAGGAACAACAACAAACCTCTCTGTGATTGCAAAATCATGCATCATAGTAGGTTGATCAAGTGATATTTCAACATCGGGTGACTTTTTTCCATCAGGGGAGACTCTGAAGTACTTGAGGTAAGGCTTTTGAACAACATCATAACTAAGTGCAAACAATTCACCTGAAACTGGATCAACTTTTGGATGAGCAATCATTGTTGTCTTAAGCTGACCATCAAAATCGTAACGACCAACTGTCTTAAGGTCACCAGAGGGCAGTACACGAACATGGTAAGGCAAATCATCTTCGGACATTGCAAGTAAGTGACCATCAAAGTAAACAAGACCAGCGTTTGCAACACCAGTTCCATGGCTAGGATCAACAATACCAAAAGCTCCACGGGCATAAAAAAGCAAGAGTCTAGCTATGCCTGAATGACCATGTAGCTCACCTATGGCTTTTGGGAATAAAGGACGTCCCAAATTACGTTCCTGAACTAGTCTATTAGTCTCAGTGAACCTGCTAGAATAGCTGACTGAGCCCTTTTTGAATTGAACAGCATGAACCATGCCATCACCATCGAAAAAATGGTGACCAGCTACTGGCTCGTGGAGTGGATTGGCTCCGTTTCTTAGATAAACACCTTGGATGCTATCCGGGATTTCCCCGGTGACCGGTAAATTGTGAACGACAGGTTGTTCCGGTACCGGAGCGAAGTTGCCGGAGATTTGAACTCTGGGGTCAGCAGTTTTGGGCAAAGAGTGCTGACGTTCATGTGAGACCAAGGCAGCTTCAACAGCATCCAAAGCCATAGCTGCTTTTCTTTGTAAGAAATTCCATTGCTTTTGCGGCTGTTGCTTTTGCTGTTGTTTTTGGGGCACAACCACAGCAGGAGAGGGAGTGGTTTGTTTTGGCTGTCTGGTGGTGGGATTGGAGATAGTGGTAGATGGTGTGCACGTAGCGGATTGCTTTCCGAAATGGAGAATGGAAGGAGTTCGGAGAGAGCAACTGTTGACATTGGGCTTTCTACCAGGCCTGTTTACAGAAGAAGAATATGAGGAGGAGCCCAAGGTTGCAGCGACTGCTGTTGCTGTTGAAGCCATGCTTCACTATCTTGGCAAAGTTGCTTGAGCTATAGCTGTGATTTCAGAAAGAGGGGTAATCTTTGCTTTGCTGGGATTCAGGAGCGATATTGTTGGCTTTTGATTCAAAGAAGAAGAAGAAGTTGTGGAAGAGAGAGCAAGAAGGAAGGGAGTGAGCGTGAGTGATCTGAGGAGAGAGGGCAGGAAGGAGAGCGGTATATATAGAGGGAGAGGAGAGGGGAGGAGGTCCACCGCGAACTTGTTAGAGGTCACACGTGTTATGTAAAATAGTAGAAAGAGAACTCAAATCGGGGGAGGGATTGACGAAGCGATATTAAACGAGTTGTGGGGATTGCGGGACATAGTTGCTTAAGACTTTGACACGACCACCCCCCTTTCTTTACACCATCTTTCTCTATTATAAAACTCTTCTTTATGTACATGTATTTGCATAATCACACTAATGGGACTCCATGAATTATTATTTTTATTTCATATATAGTAGCTAACAACAAGTATCAAGCGAGACGGTAAATTAAGACATGGGAAAAGGGTTTCTTGCTCCTAGAGAAATCAACTACACATCAAAAATAAAATAAAAAAGTATGGTTAATCCAATAGAGAGAAGTTAATATAATAAATAGAAAAGAAATTCCTTTTTCTTCCTAGAGAAACATTATGGAAGAATTGTTAAGCAATTCTATTACCTAAAAGTTTACGTTGTTAGGTGGATTTCTATAATATAATTTATATTATTCTTTAACATATTCTCTCAACTGAAAATCCTTTAATTTTGAAACTTAATAAACTCACACTATCTTGTGTTTGGTTTTTTATCAAATAGAATAAACGTGATGAATTTTGAATTCGTGACTGATAGGTCAATAAGACTCTAATATCATGTTAAGAAATCTTCTTATTTAAAAATATTAATTGTTAAATGAAATTTTAAAATATAATTTATATTACTCCATAAAAGAAATATTGTGTTATTAATGTAGGTGAGGGTTAATGGTGATGGAATGTTAGGATTGGGGCGTTGGTGGGGAGGTACGTTAATGGCTTATTGGTCCCTTGGAACACGTCTAACCCCGCGTTCTTGCCTCTTCGAAGAGTAACCTACCTCTACACGTGGCTTTCTTCTTCTTTTTTTCTTTCTTTCATTCTTGCGCTGCCGCTAACTTTTCAAAGAAAATCGTAGGTCACCTTTCACATGCCCCACACGCCTTGCCAGCCAATCCCAATTCCAGATTTTATCTATCTAATGATCTAATCTTTATTTCCCACTATATTAATTCATACCGAGTGAATCCCACAATTGTTCTGCTTCGTGCTCACAGCAAAAGCGAAAAAAAATCGATCCATTGCTACCAAACTTACTATCATCACCTGTTTCGCGTAAAAGTAGTTGACAGTAACATACAGACTTCCCTCCCTCATACGCTTGGATTTGGTTCAATTCCTTCCTCGACGTGTAAAGAGTTTTCTTTTTCTTTTGCGTTTCAACGATATTTTATAGTCATCAACAGTTTTTGCATGTTGAGATAATTGTTTTACCAATTACTTGTATATATTGAGATGGGTGAAATTGCATCCCGAAAAGTTTCAAGTAAGATCGGAGAATATTTATATCAATACTTCAAGCTCGTTTGACATTTCATGATACCATTTTGTTTTTCAATCTAGTTTTTGCTTAGAAATATACAAAAACAATATTACAATGGTAGCCATTAGAAGGTAGCACATAAATATGTTATTTCTTCTTCTTCTTCTTCTTCTTCTTCTTAAGGATGTATCTGAATTCTTGGTGATAGATTCAGAGATCCGACAAAAACATTCTGCATATTCAAGTGCTGCTGATGTTGGAAAATGTTTACTGGGGATGTGGGGTTCCCAAAACTTCATAAAGATCGTCCATAAAGCTCAAAAGTTAATATTCTTTGTTTTTTTCCTCAGAAATATTAGTTTATTGCAAGAAAATGGAGGGGGGCGGGTGACCAACCATAGATTTCAAACAGCAACAAAGCAGTAATTTTGTAGGGGAGCGAGGATTCCTTAACTTTGTAGAAAAACTGGCCACACCCATGGTCTAGAACCTGTCAGTGGACCAAAATCAAGCTCAAAACATTGCGTATTAATTAACTAGGTATAGGTAGAAGTCTGGCTCGTTAAAAAACAAAATATTTGTGGCAATAACTACGTATTTAAATGAGTCCTGCCCCATGTGGGATATCTATCCTGAAAATACTGTAATGATTAGATGCTCTATTTAATGGCACCGCCTCTCTATTCTATGGTCAATTTCTGTTGGCATATCTCCTCCGGAAAGATTTTTTCCTCTCTTCCTCACAGCAAAATAATGCTCAAAATGTTGTAAATATTAGTTCTTGCGTTTTGATGTTGTAGGTACAGATTCCTTTTTCATCAACTAATTAGACAGATCGTTTATTATTAGAGCATACAGCATCCGATCGTGGTCATGCTCTTTCATATGAAGAACAGCATTATATTATTAGTGGGATTAGTCTCGCTAATGCCATGGATGACCCCAAGCCACTAAAAGAGCACAATATTTTATTCACTACTAGAACTAATGGATGAATTGATAGAGATAATGTTCTTGGCTACTGATTATAGCGACAAGCCTGTAAATGATCAGGTTTTTAAGTTTTAATATGTGGCGAGGAATAAAAAAATAATATTCTACAATATTTAAATATTGATACTAGCTTGCAATTGAGCCTTAGTTTAACTACCCTGAGTGCACCGTCTTCCCACAACTTTTATTTTTTTTGCCTTACCTTTGCTTTACTTATCATCGGATTAATTACTTTATTTATCTTATCAACTTTGTGATCGAGGCTTGTGTGCTTAATTAATAACTATTCCTTATTACTTAATTAGGTCACAAAAAGTAAACTAATGATGTATTACGAGACTTCAATTTTAATAAAGTAAGTATAACAATGGCGTCGGAAGGTATTTTCCCACTAAAACCCTTGACCTTCTACATGGAAATCAACTACATATTTCAGGTCAGCGATGAAAGCAGAAAAACACATGTGCTGTTTCTCTTTATGCTTATGTATTTTGTACGAGGGTTACATTTTCAAAACCTTTTCACTTCATGATTCCAATATTGCTAGGGCTAGCTAGCTAGCCCAATCGTACGTGGTGCAATACATGGGACATGTCAAAGCTGTAGCTACGTAAAGCTAGGCTAGCCCATTAACCGACCACTTCTTTTCTGATAAAAGTATTCTACATTTCAACTCTGTGTATGCATAATTATTTATGATCTGTTGACTCGTACAGGTGGGTGCATGTCGATCGTGGCTGGTCACTTCACACAAGCAGACCAGTTTCGGCATTTTTTGTTTTAAAAGTATTTAAAAAAAAAATTATTTTTATTTATTATTTTAAATTAAAAAATTAGGTGTTGGTAGATTATTTTTATTTAATATGTTAAAAATAATTTTTAAAAAATAAAAAATATTATTTTAATACATTTCTAAACCAAAAATAACAGTATAAATCACTCCGTCTCTCTCTCGGACAGTCCCTTCGTATATCTGAAGAGATCATATGATCTCACCACATGGACCAGATTTTTTGCTCTGATGTCATTCAGAATTTCTGTATTTAATTAACTACATATTCACTTCATTTCTCGTTTATTATTATGTTTAGAATAATTGAAGACTGAAGTTATATGTCGCAATGATCTCTGCAGATATTAATAAATTGCATTTGCACGATTAAATGAGAGGTTGGTTTGGGCATAATTAGCGGCTAATTAAATCAATATGATTTGATAAACAATCGATGCCCGTGATCCATGAGAAGTGGGAGGTTCTCGTGATTATACTTTAAAATGAACATCATTAACGCAACACTCATGTATGGAGTAGGAATTTACCAAGTTTGATTCATTATAAGTGAAGTCCTCTAATTTGCTCTTATACATCTCATTTCCTCTAATTTGGAAAATTTCAATATACACAGCATCAACAATCCTTTTATTTAAAAATTTTGACTGACAAGGAAGATTTTAAATTATAATTTATATTATTTTATAATATATATTTTCAGGTGAAAGTTTTTTAGATTTGGACTTGCATAAAACCACAATATTTTTCAACTAACTCTTAACAAATAAAATGAAGATAGTGATATTCAAATGTATGACTATTTGATCAATAAAATTTTCATATCATGTTAAGAAATCATCTCTCATTAAAAAAATTAAATTATTAAATAAATCTCTAAAATATAAATTAGATTGTTATTCTTTTAACACATGAGCGTTCACACCTCTCTCTCTCTCTCTCTCTGTCTCTCTCTCTTTCTCTCTCTCTCTATATATATATATGAAAGGAACATTTATATTTGAAATGCATTGATGTATTTTCTCATTTCAAAATGAATGGAGATTAAATCTAGGCCGATAGGTGTGTGTGTGTGGGTGGAATACGCGTCTCTGACGATTGAAATTAATGAAGAATGTTTAAGGATCCATGTTTAAGTTGGATAATGATTATATATGCTAATAAGACTATGTTAAATTTATAATAAAATAGAAAATGATATACGATCATCTTCGGCACAAGCGCTAGTCACTATTGTAGGGTCGCCGCACATGTAACACGTGCAAGGGACCACATAATTTGGACACTCTATAGGTGTAAGGTAGCGATTGATCACATGGTGCCACATGGTCAGGTTTTGTTTTTTTGCCAGCCAACAATGATCTTGAGCAATTATTGTTTTTTGTAAGAAAAAAAACAAAGAATTAATAAATTATTAATTAAGATTGGTGTTATTCATTTCTCTTCCCTTTAATTAACTTGTTGACACTGGTCAATGGAAAAAGGGAAATGAAGTTCTTGTTAAAGAATTCTAATAATTTATTTACCCCAGTATTTTATAACTAATCAAGACTTGGAAGGTAAGATTAGGCTAATCTTAATTAGGGTACGTTAAACAGAAACGCTTAGTAGTTGTTGGGATACGAATCTTGGAATATTCTTTAAACTCCAATATATATTTTTTTCCTTTCTTTTGCTCTTGTATTGTCTCGTCTGAACATGGTGTTTGACGATGAAATTTGATTGCAAATGCTCTCTGGTTACAATCGTGCCCATAAGAAACAAAATTTATCAGGAAACACAAGAATACATACATACATATGTACATACATACATACATATGTACATACATACCTACATATGTACATACATACATACATATGTACATACATACATATATATATATATATAAACACTGCTAACACAGCCGCCAAAATCTTAAAAAACAACTTTTATTTTGCTGGATGCGTGTCTTTCTCGATTAGTTAATTGTGAAGTTCTTGATGGAAAGCTGCCGTTTCTGTATCAATAGCTACAGCAGGATATCTAGTATGCTTTCAAATAGATAGCATGGAAGGTTAGTGTCTCTGGTGGTTATGGACAAGTTATCCCAAAAATAATTGAAGCTACCCCTTTGTTGACCTCGTTGACCAACCGACATTACCTGAAAAACTGGCTAACTGCCTAGACCAACGAACCTGGCAGGAACCCCTTTTTTGTATAATTAGTGGGCATTAATCTATCAGCAAATGCTGTTTCTTTGGGCTACATGGAACGTTAAATCTCTCAATTAATTGTCGTTTCTTTTGGCTAAATGGAAGGCTACGAGGTTCAAGAAAACAATGGGTGCATGCATGCCTTCCTGCGAGTCCGTTCCACCCTGGGATTCCTTTCAGTGCTGAACATGTGTGCATTGCATAATAATTCTCCGATGAACATACAGAGAGAAGATTCAACGACTTGTGAAGATAAAAACATTCATGATGGAGTAGCAGAACATAAAACTTAACTCTTCAACTACCGCTCGAAGAACTGGGAGACAAAGCAGGATAAGATTCCTGTGCGAGAAAGAGATCAGGTGTCGAGAAGTGGTCTCTCTCCATGGCCCATTTGAAAGGATTGTGTTGGAGATCAGGCACATGGAGGCAAAATTAAAGGAGAGCAAGTGTGAGGTGATTGGATATCTGAAACCGAGAGTGGGGGTCTCTTTTTATCTATACAAAAAAGATCATTATGATCTGTTGACACTACTTGAGAATGAGAATACAACGGAGGAAGGAGTCACTAATTAATGCCTTGTCGCCAAACACAAGCATCAATCTGTCCCAAGTTTCGGTCAGTAGCTAATTAAAATACAAAGCAGTGATCACCATTCATTCTAATTCCTAGCTAGGCTCATTTCTGCTTTTTTTTGGATCGTTGGTGTAAAGCGCAACTTATACTAATCTTATGAGCCTGAACATAACAGTTAATTAAATTCTCTAGTGACATTTACTAATACGAAACTCGAACTAGTGATATCTAGGTAGTAAACCTAGAGTCTAACCGGTCAATTACACCCCTCGGAGATATCTCATGTTATGAGGATAAAGATCGCGGGGAGATCTGACGTAGAAACGCAAGCCTAATAATTCAATACTACACCCACACCGACTACAACTCTCCCCGCTATCTAAAATCATGACGCTCCATGTTCGGCAAGTCAGCCGAGATAAAAATAAAATAAAATCAATGACAAGAAGAGATCCATATGTCAATGAAGTTAATTTGGATCCATGGATTCCGACTGGGTGGTTTACGTGCCATCAACAGCTTATATGTGTTTTCCACATGTAGGTATGTATAGAGAGAAGAAAGGTTCATGATGGAAACAAAAAATGCCAATGTGTTTTTGCATAAGGCTGGTCAATCTAGAACCTTGCCAAGTCAACTCTACCAGGTGTCGGAATCGGCCATAAGCCTACCTGGAATTTTACTTAGGTGGCAGGCTGCCACTGGTTATGACCACTAGCCACTTGGACCTTTCACTGAATTTCTCTACCCGTCCCACTTACCGAGCTAGCTAGGCGATCCTAACTTGTTCCTCGCCACCTCTACCTTTTTAATTGAAGCTGCTAAGTAACATGAACCTATCGATGTTGTGATACCTAACTTTGCAAACCTAGTTTAGTTTGTAAGTCAGTCAAAAATAGTATCAGAAATTATTATATAGCTTAAAATTAAACGGAGTTCCAATAAGTCCAGCATATTAAAAAAGGAAAGGACAGACAAAGTCAATGAACAATATTTCGTACGTGGGTGATGAATGCGTATGGGATACGATGATGTTCTAAAATTATAAATTTAACATGCTTAGAAATTAGGTTTTTTGGTATTTAGATAGGGGTTAATTATATATTCATGTTAATATTCTATTATTCAGATATTAAAAATTGGATGATAGGTGATAGAAAGCTTCCACAATTGCAAAACAAACTTTTTATAGGGTTTATGGACTATTAGATAATTAAATCAATAATTTTAAAAAATAATTTTCAATAAATAAAATGTTAAACATTATATCATGAGTGTTTGTTATTTTAGCATAATAAATGTTATACGATTTTTTAAAAAAAACTGACATCTAGAGAATAAAAATTGTCAATAATTTAGGGGTTATTTATAACTTATAAGTCTTGTCGTTTTGCTGGAACAAAGGAGCTCGAGAGTTATTTTCTTATTATTATATTAATAAAAAAAATATTTATTACATAGTATTAATAAAATGACAAATATCTCTAACACAAAAATTATGAGTTCTAACATAAAATATTGATGTTAAGGATATTATTCTCCCTACACATGTAAGACTAGCAACTCACTAAACATATATATATCTGGGCTAAGCATAGTGCTATAGAAGATTTTTCTTGTAACTTACCAGACACATGTCCATTTAATTTGACATAGAGTTAAGTCTAATGAGCCTGAGTTTGGTAGTTGGCTATACTTATGTTCATTTAAGCATTGAATTTGACAATTGGTTAAACTTGTGATCTATTAGGGTCAATACATAACTAAACTCATGTCGACTTGAACTCGACTGGAGCCCCACTCAAGAGTGGTGGATATGAAAACCTTCCAAACTTTTATCTGCTTGGATTCAATATATAATGAAGCTCAAAGTTTTGAATTTGACAGCTCAACAAACTTGTATTTACTTGGAATTAAATCATAACCATACCCAAAAATAATAATTTGAAGCGAGCTAGATTTATATCTTTTAAACCTACCATTCTATTATTGAGTTATCGCACTATATTTTTTGATATTCTAAACAAGTAATTACACATAAAAATCATCCTTCACGATTGAAAAAAAAATGGTGATGCTCTACAAAATGTTATTTTTTGTGTTGTAAACGTGCTTTACGTCATTTATTTATTTATTTTTATTGGTATTTGATTTAATTCACCAAAATGATGCATATTCCCATATAATCGGGGGAGGGGGGGAGGGAGAAAAAAAAAAAAAAAAACAGAGGAGAGTATAAAGGCATATGATAAAATTGGACCGAACCAAAGGGCTAAAATGTGACTTCCTGAAGTGGGTCCTCTGCATGTCGGATTTTTGTCTGGGGGCCCACCTACACCATTTTTGTCTTGACACATCATTGATTTTTGTTGCGTGGAGGTCCTATTGCCTCTTGCCATCCCTTTCCCTTTAAAGAAAACAGCTCTCCCCACTTTCTACTTTTCCAAACAAACTTTTGAATTTGAGTTTTTACTTTCAACCTCTGGTTATGAGATTTATTTAGTGAATGGTTTTGTATTGTATTTTAAAAATATTTTAAAAAATATAATATTTTATTTTAAATTATATTTTTTTGGTGTTTTTATATCATTAAGATTTATGAATATTAAAATTAATTTTTAAAAAATAAAAAATAATTTAAACTATACTTCCAATAATTTATAATTGACGGCTTTTTATCACTCACACAATTAATGCATCACAGAGAAGAGAAAACCTTATTTATATTTTTTGCAAAATAAATAAAAATTATATCTTAAATAAGGTCAGTGGAGTCATGAAACTGTAGATAGATGCCCAGGAGGCGAGGGGCCCAGGAGGCGAGGGGCCTGTTATCTGATCGGTCGAAATGACTCCACAGCACCAATTAAAATGCATTGACTTGATGATACAATGGTCGGGTCAAATCATGGCATCTGTTGCAACTCAACTGAAACAGTTAAAGCTAGTTTGGTTGGAGAATAATTCTACTTTCACACAGTCATTTTTGTTTTTTAGTTACTGTTTTAAAAAATTATTTTTTATTTCTTATTTAAATTAGTCTTCTGCGTGTGTTTAAATTAGTTCAATATAATAATATTAAAAATAATTTTTTAAAAAATATATTATTTTTAAATAAAAAATACTTTAAAAAATAATCTTAAATATCAAACATTACCATATTGTGCTTAAAAATATCAGCTATTGATATGAAATGGGAGGAGGGTCCACTCATTTAAAACGTAAAGAGCATTTGGGACATCAATTCCATGAACCGGACATAAAAAATTTATATTTAACAAAATTTATATTTAATGGGAAAAATAATATTCATCATGTTTGGTAGTATAGTTGATATTATTTTTTAAAATATTTTTTATTTAGAATTATTTTTATATCAACATTTGAAAATAATTCAAAAATATCAAAAATCAATTATTTAAAATAAAAAAAAATCAATTTTTTTTAAATACTTTTAAAACATAATATCAAATCAGGCTTATTATATCACTGTTGAGATATTTGTGTAGATTGTAATAGCGATGTTATGATTTTGCGTTTCCAAAAGGTGTGGTGTGGTGGTAAAGGGCTTGATATCTGCATGACATGTCTTAAGTTTGAGTCCGGGCATGCACCTCTTATAAAAGCCTGTAACAACCGAGATTTTACTCGCTTATCTGGATCCATAAAATACTCTTTCCGGATAATAGAGTTTTCTTGAATAAAAAAAAAAAAAGTTATGATTTTGCTTTTCATTAAAGCAACCGAAAATGCTAATAAAAAGCTGAAGAGTAAAATATTTGTATTCATATGACTGTTTTGTTATTTTTGTTTTGAAGGAAGATACAAAAATCCTTTTATTTTTAGCATTAAAACACCCTTACTACCCTTACAAAAATTGATAGCTGATTTCTATGGAATTTTTTTAGACTTTACATTTTGTGTGACAATAAAATTCGTTTCAAAATTAATAAAGTTTTTTAGGGGCCAATTTTGTAATTTTCTTTCAAGTTATAATCAGATGGGTAAAGGGTTGTATTTGTCTTTGCAAAAATAAAAAAAATATTAAATATTAAAAGCACATCGAATTTACTAAATCACATCAAACGATATCAAGATTTATTTATATTTTTAGGGTTTTTTTTTTCTATTTTCCTTTTTTTTTTATATTGTCAGATGGGTAAAGAATAAATTGGTTTTTACAATAATTTCAAAACCAATAAGAATCCAAACATATGAGATGTGTGGAAAGTTTGTTGATTTTTCGCACGTGCGTGCCATGTGATACAATGGTGAGAGATTTTTTTCGAGAGGCGATGCGTGCTTAGGGGTGTTTGGGAAGCCACCCAAAAACGTTTTTGGGTGCTTTTGGTCCATTTTTTTTTTTTTGAATTTTAAAAACATACGGTTAGTGTTTTTAGATCATTTTGATATGCTGATATCAAAAATGATTTTTAAAAAATAAAAAAACATCATTTTAATATATTTCAGCACGAAACACACTTTCAAAAGCTACAACAACCACTCTCCCAAACACCCTCCTTGTCTACGATGGATGGATTGTCTCCTACGATGTTTTATTCATGCATGACATTGCGAACTCAGGTCTCTTGTAGTGTCGCATCTTCTTCTTCTTTTTTTATTTCAATTATTGTTTGTATTTTATTGTTTTTTTTATTTAATATTTAAGTGGTTGAGAATTGGTTTTCAAGGTTTTTGAATATTTAGGGCCTGTTTGGCGTGGCTGTTGTGGTTGTGGCTGAGGTTGAAAAAAAACAGTTTTATGAAAAGCGCTTTTAGCTGCGGTTCATAACTGAAATTTTAGTGTTTGGTTAAATCTGTGGTTGAAATTGAGTTGAATGAAAAATAATTTCGTGTGTTTGGTTACCATGCTTTTCATATTGCTGTCAACTGTTGAAATTACTTTAAAGAACACACACACACACACAAATATGTATTGTTTTTTAAATATTATAGATTAATAATCATAAAAATAAAATGTAATTAATAATACAAATAAATTAGACACTTGGTTTTATTCATTCATCAAACTACTTGCTATTCTATCACGAACTAAATTCATACGTAAATGCGTATACTTTTCCTGACTATATGATCGATGAACAATATCTGGTAAAATATCTTCATGAATAAAATTAGGATTGCGATCATATTCTGCAAAAATCATATTATCTTGTGATCTTCTTCTAATATAATTATGTAGTGCCATTGATGCAGCCACAATCTTCACTTGTGTTTTGTATGGATAAGCAAGCATGTTTTGTAAAATTCTCCATCTCTGTTTCCATACGCCAAATAAGCGTTCTATCATGTTACGTAGTGATGAGTGTGCACGATTAAAAACTTTCCAACAATATAATTATTAATTTTATATATATATTTTACTCTTTTATTGAGGTATTTTTTAATAAAAACAAAAACAAATATTTTTAATATAATTATATTATTTTCAATATATACACACACACCCCCAATCTTTCCCCCAACATACACACACACACACACACACACACACACATACCCACACACACACACACCCCACACACACCCCAATCCCAATCTCTCCCCCTCCCACCGACAACATATATATATATATATATATATATATATATATATATATATATATATATATATATATATTCTACTCTCTCTCTCTATTTATATATATCCATCTCCCATTGCATCTCCATTTCTATCCTCACTGTCTCGATCTCTTTAGGCATTTTTATTTCCATTTGCTCCATTCTAACAAACCCATTTGAATGGGTACCTTTACTGCCTCAACTAGCTCCTCTTTCAAGACATCATGAACCAGATCCTCGTAATGTTTCCTTACTTCATGCCAACTCTTTCCAAGAACATAGCTTGAAATCTTCTCCCATCGATTTGGCGTCTCCTTAGGGAATAAGACAAGGGCCTGCTCGAATTACTTGTCTTCTTGTCGAGACCAAGAAGAGAAATAGCTACTCATCATCGATTATCAATATTTGTCTGATGAATTTGTGTTCTAACTTCTAGCCTTGTTGCTGACTTTTATGTCTGCAAATTTGAAAGGGAGTGCGTTTTGTCACGAAGTTCACGCGTGAGCCGCAGATGCAAAAGCATCTCTCAGATGCTTTTGCGTCTGCGACCAAATTGATGTAAAAATGGTGGGACCCACCATCAAAAAATATTCACCCGTTTGGTATTATTGTGTTTAGCCCCGTGTTTTGCTTCAACCGCATGTTAAAACGCGGAGCCAAACACCCACTTAGTACTTCCGGTCACGGTTTCGAATAAAAAAACATTTGTACTACATCTCATAATTTGTCATTGATATTTAAAAAAAAAAACTGTGGTTATTTTTATATTTTTATACAGTTATTCTGATCTCAATCTGTGTATTTAATGGAGTAACATAGGCAAGCTCAAGCTTTTTTTTACTTATAATTGCTATATTTTTTATCCTTTTATATGTTTCTTTCTTCTTAATTTCGCTTTTTAACATTGGATTGGTTGAATAATCGGCTTCCATGTTTTTTTTATTTGTTATTTTGATCTAATGACTCAGGTCATAAGGTTTATGGATAAACACAAGTTGCCGTTATTTATTTTATTTTATTTTTTTTCATTTGACTTTGGGTTTTTCCTTTATTTAAAATGCATTTGCTTAGACTAAACATATATATGTTTTCTCATGTTTTTTTCCTTTTCATTCAGCAGTGGAGCATAGATCATATACAGATATTACATGTGATTCTCATTCCACAACAAATAAAAAAGATATAAAGAATAAAATTATCATTATCATTATTAACAATAACACTAAAAAATGATTCGGATTTACTAGTTGATCCCTCTTCATAATCTCTAAATTATTATTCACAACATTGTTCATTATACAAATGTACTTAATCATTTTTATTATTATTATTTCTCTAATTTGATCATTCATGTAACATCATCTAATTTTTAAATATAAATACACACACACCCATATTTTATTGAGATTTTAACAGAGTTTTTCTATAATTAAATAATACAAAGTTGTTAATATATACAATCAAGACATAAATCAATTTATAATTATAGTGCAATCATCTAGACTTTAACTCTCAATATCACAATTTAAGAAAAAGATATAAATGGTTTCAATTAACTCATATTTTAAAAGATAATTTGTGAAGACTAATTCAATAGTTACATATCTTATATAATCGAACAATTCACAATAATTCATATTTTTAAGGCAATCTAATCCTTATAATTAAGATAAGTCATAAAGTATACTAAATAAATACAACCTTAATACTTAAAACTAAAATAAATCATATCAATACCATTTAGTTCATTTTTACTACAAACATCATTATAGACATTATCACTCTTGTTGGTTCTTGTTGGCCTGACATGGACCTAAAACAATTAATTAGTGCATTATTACATTAACTTTTATTAGCAAATCATAAAAAAAAAAGATTTTAATAAATTAAAACATCCATGTCATCATAATTTATTTTTTTTCATCACCTTATTCCTCATCATCATTTAAATTCAAAATTCTCTCCATAAAAGAGATTTCTTCTCTTGATTTTCACTCATCCCATGATTCATAGATTAAGAGACTTTCAAGTCCTTAAATACTAATATTCTTTTTATTAAAATTTATCCATTTATCAAAATTTACCTAACATGTCTATTAATTTTCATAATTTAAACATGACTATCAGCACATTTATTTTATTCTTCTAAGCTAAAAATTAAATTAAAAAAATATCCGCCAAACCCAAAATATTTAGTTTGGACAAATAGTTTAGTACTCAAGGCAATCCTTTCTAAATTTCTCCTCCAATCTACCAGCACTCCATCCATTCAAATTTCAACTAATATTTTATTTGTGAATAACTAAAATTCAATCAAACAAATCCATGCTCTTAGACCCCTTAAATTGTTGAATTCTCCATGTAAAATCAAAGGTAGATTTTTTTTTTAATTCTTATCTTAAACCTATTATCCAATCATTTCTCATATCAAGAATCATGATTAAAAAACAATATTTTAAATCAATACACCAAGTTATGTGTTTAAATGTTTACCTAATTCATCCACACATCTCATCAATCCATAAAAATTAATTCAAAATAAATATAAAATAAAGTTTCTTATTACTTAATCACATGAAAATAAAAAATAGAAAACAAAGAAAAATGAGTTTTCTCCTCCTTTTTCAATTTTCCCTTTTTACCCACCATTATCCACTCTCTAAAAACTTCAAGAAATCTTTAGTTTCTAGTCCAAATCCTTCTAAATAACTTTTAACTAATTAAAATTCTCTTTTCTATTGTTTATTTTGTTAATATAGGTGAAAATCAAGTTGAAAAATATATAACCCTCCTCCCCATTCTTGGCAAGCCATGAATGGCTTCTAGAGAAAGCAATTCATGTCTTTATATATGTGATTTTAAACTATTTGCAACTTTGACCTTAATTTCTATTTATTATCTTTCAATTCCCATTTTTCTTATCTTTCTATTTTTAATATCACCTTCTTTAGCTAATCAAAATATAACTTTTGGTTCATTTTTTGCTATTATCATTACTCCTAAATTAACTCTTTTTTTTTTCATTTGGGTCTATTTAAATTTATTTTTATCTTAAAATATATTCTCTCTTATTTTATTTTATTTCATATTATGTGTCACTAATTCCAAGATTCTAATTAGGGGTTTACCATCCAAAGGCTATGATTTTTTCTTTCTTTTTTAATTCCATGTTATGGTATACTCGATGCATCATAGATTGTTTTGAGAATAAAAAACATGTTCATTTATATGAAAGAAAATTTAGTGCTTGTACAAACAAAATTTAAAGAACAGTGCTTAAATTAGATAATCTTATCCCTATTTTTACGATTTAAAACATGCATGAATCTACAATTTAGTCTCTCAATTTTATTGTTTTATATTTGACGCCTTCTACTTTTTTATTTTGTTTTTAGGTCCCAAACTTCACGTGTTTTAAGTGTTAATCCCTTGAGAACAAGGTGGAGAGTGAAAGTTGCTGGAAAATTTAAAAAGCTGGGGTGACCAGATTTCAACCACTAATAAGTTGGATTTTGGTATTTTAACCACTAAAAACTCTATTTACAATTTTCTATTATATATATTGATTTTAATCCTACTTCAATCCATGCAACCTATACTTCTTTTTTTGTAACTGGAGTATTCAGGTAGCTTGCGTGTATCTTCATTAATCCCACAGATCCTGAAGTGAACGATCAATTACCAATCTGCAATGACCCTAAAAGTTGTGAGACTAAAACTAGTAATCTCTAGAAAATAAACCTAGGGTTAGATCACTGAGCTAGACCTCTCAGGGTTAATACATGCAACCATTTAAATGGCTTGCGGAGAAAATACATTGTTGTAGCTAACCTGGCTACTTCAATATTTGGACAAGGGAGAATTTATTGTTTATCCTCTCATATATTTTTTGTAGATATATTGTTCAATATTTTTTTTAATTTTATCTTTCAGCCTCTTCTTTTTTTAGCAATTACATTTTATTTTGGCCAAATTCAAGGGCAATTAAATCAACTTAGAATTACATTGATGTGAAAATATATACTTGAATTCATTAGTAATAATTATAATGTATAAATCAACTTGAAATACTCTAATTTACCAAATCAAAAAAGCAAATAAAAAAGACTTGACTGCACCTGCATAATTATTATTTTTAGAAAGTTCATTGTATGATGGCTTTGTGACGGCTTGTTTGAGAATGCGATTAAATTTAATTTTAAATATATTTTTTATTTAAAATTATATCAAAATAATATATGCTAACTTTACAAATCTTTTCCATTCAATGGTGATGACCCTTGTCCCCTCTCCTTCACTTAAATATAAATAAGATTTAAATTTAAATGCAACAAAATCTAAATGATGCTGGAATTAATTGTTCCAAATCCCTATTACTCATAAATAACTCTATAAAGAAATATATCAAAATATATAAATAAATAATTTGAATACCATATTGTACAATACAATGCACTTCAATGAAAAAGGTGTCTTAGTATATGTTAATTAATAAATGGAGTTGAATAAAATAATAGTGTGAAATGACGTAATATTTCATGTTAGGGGGTGGGGGGGGGGGGGAATCCATTCTCGGCATAGCACCTTGGATACAGGGAACACGTGGCAAACCCTTATTTTATTGGATCAAGACCACATCGGTGTCTACTGTCTACCATTTTGAAAAACAAAAAACAAAAACA
Source organism: Salix dunnii (assembly GCA_015731905.1). Taxonomy (NCBI): domain Eukaryota; kingdom Viridiplantae; phylum Streptophyta; class Magnoliopsida; order Malpighiales; family Salicaceae; genus Salix; species Salix dunnii. The sequence goes on along the minus strand of CM027674.1, from coordinate 29,984,564 downwards.
TTTTATTAGTTTCCAGTGCACAGTAGTTGTCGGATTATAGCAGTGCAGTGAGATCATATTCATAATTCACGTTGACAGTCAGATGGAGATAACGACCTGGATTATTTTAATTAAAGCCACTAATTAGTCCATAACACTCGCCAAGATCATCTAAGTTATCTTACCCTACCAATATTATTGAATTTAAATCCTCCCTACCTAACATCAACTACCATTCGGCCGCGTTTTTCATTATTGTGTTTTAAAAATATTTTATTTTTAATTTTTTAATATTTTTAAAAATAATTTTAATATTTTTTTAAATAAAAAAATATTTTTAAAAATAATTTCAATAATACTCATAGGACGGGAGGATGACGATGATCGCTAATAAACTAATTGCCTATTTGGCACTGACGTTCCAAAATTCAATTTTTTTTTTATTTTAAATAAAAAATTTTTTTAGTGTTTTTAGATTATTTTGATGTGCTGATGTCAAAAATAATTTTTAAAAAATAAAAAAAAATATTATTTTAATGTATTTTTAAACGAGAAACACTTTAAAAAATAACTGTAACAACACTCTCAAACACCCGCTGAGAAACAGGCTTTTGAGTTCCATGGCCATTGACTTCTCGGCCCTTATCTTTGAGTTTTATAGCCTTACTTTATCAATAAACAATGAGTAATTAAACGATACTTTGCAGGACGGTGCAAGGAGTTAATTAAATTAATCTTCAATGTTGATGAAGGTGATAGAAGTTGCTCAAATTAAAAACCTCAAACTGCCAAGCTTGATCAACTATGGACCCCCAATTTTAATTTTATTTAACGATTAAAATAACTTCAATCTGACTCGGTGGTTTATTTTTTTTTCATCTTTTAATATACCAATCGTGCATGTCAACAGCAAGAGCATCTTTATTAAATTTAATTTCTTCCTTCTGACTTCGACATTATGGTACATAAGGCAGTCTTAGTGCGATTTAGGCATAATATTTTTATTTTTTTTTAATATATTTTTCTGGCCCACCAATATATTCTTTTTCAAGGAGTAAATAACATTACTAGAAAACTCTCCGGTACAAATGGAAATACCGGCGAAGAAAAGCTTTTTAATAAATAACAATGACTTTCACCGATGAAGTATTTACTTATTATTTCTCTGGGATTCACTAACAAAAAAATAAAAATAATGAAAAAAATAAATGACATGTCATTATTACAGACATGATCCTTGCGAAAATATGCTAATCACTGAAACGTGTCATTTATATTTTATAAAACTACCTAAAAGGGATCAGACATTCACTGTAGCATGTGAGGGAAAATATTGTGGATTATAATACTATATTTTTAATTCGGTTCGGTTCTCGGTTCGTTCGGCTCGATTGATTTGTCATTTTTTCTATTTTTTATCATTATTTGCACAGTAAATTAACATTTTTAGCCCTCAGAAAAGACAAAAAAAAATAGCTTTTGGGCGGAGAGGCGCAGTAATTACACATTTTTGGATCGGACCGGTTCAATCCACCTACCTTTTAATTGTTTTATATTTTTTTAAAAAATAGCTACATACGGATCTAGCCCCTAATAAGATAAAATTGATTACTTGGGCTCAGGGGTATACCAGTAATTGACTTTTTTTTTCTTTTTTTTTATTGTCAGCGCGTGTGTCACACGCGATCGACAGTATGCCGCCTCACGCCATGTTTAGGTGGCGCGTGAGACGTTATTCAGTCACCGAAGATGACCGACCAACGCTCAATGCGCTGCCACGTGGTCTTCCTTCCGGTACAACGGGTTTTGTTCAAAGGTGGGCGTGGACGTGGCGGTGGCCAGTTAAAGACGTTGGAGATGTTTCTTTCTCTCCTGCACATAAAAGTGCAAGAGAGTCCCCCGGTTTTTGTATTTTTTCACTTCGGTCCCTATACTTTTAATTTTTTTTATAGTCATGATTTTTGTTATATAAGTTTTGATTTAGTTCGATTGGTTCCTTCGATTGAAATTAATTCAATGTTAATGTTTCACTTCGGTCCTTCTTCTTTTAATTTCCGGATTGAATTTAAAAAGATTAATTTATTCGGTACAGCAGTTTCAATTTTGTCCTTTGATTGAAATTGATAATATATTTAATTTTCATTTCGGTCCTTATACTTCTAATTTTTTATTTTAATCCCTTCATATTTGATTTTCATTTCAGCCTTTATACTTTTAATTTTTAATTTTAGTCCCTTTATTTCTTTATTTTTCTATAATAATCCCTACTTTTGTCCATGTATATATAAGTGTGCTCTTAGTTTTGATTTTTAATTTTTGTTATTTTCTTATTTGTTGAGGTGATGTTTTTTTTCAAAAAAATTAGCTCTTAAATTTTATTTTGTATTTATGATTTGAAAATTGATATTTCTATTTTTTTCTCCCTTTGTTCTTTCTTTTAGTTTTTTTTTATTTTTATTTTCAAGTCAAATGATTTTTTTTACATGATAATTTTTATTTTAGTGTTTTGTTTGATCTTTTGTTAATGTTTTTAAGATTTTTTTAGTCTTTCATTTATTTTATTTTTTTTATTATTAACACAACAACAACAACAACAACAACAACAACAACAATAACAATAATAATTTAATTATTTTTCTTACTTACTCTTTTGTTAATGTTTTTTAGGTTTTTTTTCTCTTGGGATAAATTGATAATTTTTATTGTTGTGATAGTAATAATAATGATAATTTTTATTTTTTTATTTAATCTTTTGTTAAAGTTTTTAGGAATTTTTTAGTCATTCATTTTGTTTCTTTCATTATTAACACAATAATAATAATAATAATAATAATAATTTAATTGTTTTTCTTGCTTATTCTTTTATTAATTTGATAATTTTTATTGTTTTGACAATAATAATAATGATAATTTTTATTTTTATTTTATTTTTTTGTTTCATCTTTTATTAAAGTTCTTAGGATTTCTTTTTGTCTTTTATTTATTTATTTTTTCTTTAATAATAATAATAATAATAATAATAATAATAATAATAATAATAATAATAATAATAATAATAATACCATTTTAATTATTTTTCTTGCTTACTATTTTGTTAATGTTTTTTAGTTTTGTTTTCTCAGAATAATTTGATAATTTTTATTGTTTTGATAGTAATAGCAATGATAATTTTAGATGTTATGACTCCGATGTTGTTATTGTTATAATAGGGTGTGTTGATCTATTTCATTATATTAAAGTTTGCATATATAAATACTATATTATAATTTTGATCCAGGAAATCTTATAAAAATTATTTGCTAAGCTCGCAACGTAGAGCGAATAATTTTTTTAATTTTCAAGTTAAATGATTTTTTTCAGCTAATAATTATTATTTTTGTTTTATCATCTATTATATTTTTTTTGTTTGCTCTTTTATTAAAGTTTCATGTTTTTTTTAGTCTTTGATTTAATTTTGCTTTTTTCATTATTAGTGCAATAATAATATTAATAATAATAATAATTTTAATTTTTGTTCTTATTTGCTTTTTTGTTAAATTGTTTTATATTTTTTTCTCGGGGTAATTTATTTTATTATTTTGGCAGTGATAGTGATTATAATTTTAGATGTTACGACTTCAATATTATTGTTGCTATAATAAGGTATGTTCATCTATTTCATAATATATTAAACTTTATATGTATAAATATTTTATTTTAATCTTAACAATTATAAAAATTATTTACTCAACCTACGATGCAGTGTAAACTGACAACATCACAAATGTTGATGTAAATGTTGAAAAAAAAAAATGTTTTCTCACATTTTTTTGTTGAAAAACTTTCGAGGCAATTATCTATTTCCATGTCTTTGATGTTAAAACTTCAATATTTTTATTGCGGTAGTGTGTATTGATGTGTTGTATCATATATATATATGTCTTTGTCCATTGATTTATTAGTGGAAATTATGGTCATTCAGGACTTTAATGTTCAATGTTTTAAGAAAATAAAATTTTTAGATAAAAACAACTTTTATATGGATTATCAATGATTTATATATGTATAGGATCGTTACTAGTTATAGGATGCATAAAATATTAACATGTCCATACTATATACAAAATAACAAAGCCTTTACTTTAAAAAATAATTTATATCATCTATTTTCTTATTGCCATCAAAGGAAATATTTTTTTATATAGGTAAAGTTAAAAAAGACAGTGCGGTAAAGTTGCAATCAATCACAAGTACAAAAAGAATAAAACATATTTTTTTATAGGTAAAGTTTAAAAAAATGTTGCATCACCAGTATTATTGGGTGAATAATTGTATGGTGTTGTATTATAATATAAGGATATTTATTTAGTTTTCAATTTGGTAAGCAGAAGTTTTCTAGTTACAAATACTTATTCAAATTGAAAAAAAATTAAAAATAGAAGCACATGTTGAAGCTTGAATAAGAAAGGCCTATATTGTTTAAGAGATCTCAATATTTATCTCATACTATTTTGAGTCTAATGTGAGAACAAGAATAAACCATATTCTAAGACATGATGATGTAAAACATAATGATGTAAAGGTGTCTTCAGGGAATAATTACATGTCATTTAACCTTGATGAACTGAGATCTTTTATTTAGTAAGTACATTATTACCATGTTGTTATTTTTTAATAAGTTTTCTTATAATCTCATAGATTGAAAAATTTATTATACTCTCCATCTTTGTTTTTTCCTATATTAAAATTTAGATTTGAACGAGTCTCAAATTTGCTGATTACAAGAATAATTTGCAACATGGTTTAAAACACATGTAAGAATTACTTAATAAATATTATCTATTATAATATAAATATTTAATTTTACTAAACCTTTCTTCTTAATTGTTAACTATTATAATCAAATGCCAATTTTATCAAATAAAAAATAATCTTAGGTCATGAGAAAAGGAATCAAATGCTACAATGTATGTTTTATCAATGGATATGTCTTTCATAATATAAGTATGGTTAGAGTAGAAAACAACTATAATGGTAGAGTTTTATGTTAAAGGATGAATTTATAATGAGTTTAAAGTTTATTACTATAAAAAATCAGACGAGGTTGTTAATCGCAATATCATAACAAGCTTATTAAATTTCTTTATTAAAATATTATTGGTATAATACTATAAATATAGAAATCAGAATAGATCTTTGACATGATTTGGTAGAAATTAATATAAATGCTAGACTTTATAACATCAACAATGTCTTGTTTTGTCAAGTGATGTCAATAAATTTATTACTCAAACACTTTTTTATTAAAAAATAATTGGTTTTGAATTGATTGATTATCTATAGTGTAAACCAGGTTGAGGAGTCTTGTCCATGTTGTTTAAGAAGGTAAAGATGAAGTAATTGCAAAAGATTATATCTTTGAGATTCATGAGTTAATTGATGCATATCAAGTTGTTTTTTCTATAAACTTAGAAACAATTTCTTATTTTCATCTTATTGAGAATGCTTTTGTTAATATTAACATTTAAAATTAAAAAAAAAGGCAATTTCTATTAAATTATAAAACATCAATGTGTATTTAAATTGTTTGCGATGAAATATTGTTAACATTTATGAAACATTTACTTTTGTGACTTTATTATTATGAACATAAATGATGTTATAGTGTTGTGATCTTATTGTATTTGTAGATTAGATTGATAAAAAAAATATGGGAACTTGTAAAAAAAATTATTTTATACTAATGGACAAAAAATACTTACAAATTCATTAAATGATTAAACATTCTAAAGAGTTCCAAAGAGTTATGAAAAAAAATTTAAATTATCACTGACCATTATAGACAAACTTACTGATGGACTAAACTCTTAAAGAGTTCCAAAATGTTGATGAAGAATTATAACAATTATCACTTGCCATTATTGACAAAATCATTTACAAAAGGTTATGAAATAAGTCATGACATTACCATTAAACTATAGCAAAAATCACTAAAAAAGTAAACCCCTTAAAGAGTTCATAGAGTTATGAAAGAACTACAAAAGTGGTCACCATTACCCCTTACAAATTGAATCATTGATGAAAAGTTGTAAGAAATTACATGACATTTTTATTTTATTCTGAAAAGACTCATTAGCAAAAATAAGCCCCTCATAGGATGAAAAGTTGTAAGAAATTACATGACATTTTTATTTTATTCTGAAAAGACTCATTAGCAAAAATAAGCCCCTCATAGGAATCTAGTGAGTTGGGTAATATCCAATTAAAGTTCAATCACTCACTGTAAGTTTATTTGTTTTTTTCTAAACAATTAAAAAAATAAACAATGAATAATATTTTAATAATTAATTTTAATGAATGAATGGAACTTCAAGTTTATAAATATAGAGGTTGCTCATATGATAAAAAAACCTAAATATTTTAATAAATAAAACTCATGACCTAGTAAGAATTGAATATACAAAAAAAAGTAATTATTTCATGGAGTTAGGTTTCCAAAAATCCTAAATGAAATCCCATGATTGATGCATGATTTAGAAAATTAAAGCATAATATATAGATACACAATTTTCTTCTTATAATTGTTATTCAATCAATTTTTAGATTTTAACTAACTAATTATTTTATAAAATTGACATGTAAGAAAACTCTTTATTGGGATAAGATTGACAATATTGTTGTTACGAGAGTTTAAAAGAACTAGGACATAATTAGAAAAGATTGAATTCAAAATGTTTTTAATTGAAATATTCAATTTTTATGTTTTTTATCTGAATTGATTATTTATTTCTAACATATAGGTTGTGTGATATTTGGTATGAGGCACAAAACAAAAGCAAGTAAATATGCATATGAAATATGTTTTCCAAGATATAGAAATATGACTATGTAAAGTGATTTTAGATCTTTACACATCTTAAAAGTCATTTAGAAAGCTTATATCTAGCACATAAGGTCTGATCATTTTGTACGAGGATCGCTGTCTAGTGCATATATTTTATACAAAGAGATTCATGGTTTAATTATCATGCATATCACCAAATTCATCTTGTTTGTTTTGCATGCAAGACATATGATAAAATTGTTTTTATTACATATATTTTTTTAAAATAAATTATTTTATGTGAAGATATTTAATCGGCAATAGTTTTCTTTAGCAAGCTAGAACTTTTGGTCATAAACCAAAATTAATAGAGCTTTTTTTTTTTTTTTTTTTGCATAAACTCATATATGAAATGATTACCAAACAAAAAAAAAGGTGGAATAACTCATGGATAACCAAGTTCAGAAGTTTATGGTAAGTTGGATTTCAATAGTTTTTTTTTTAAGTTATTTATTTTTTAATTAACCGACTATTTTTTCTCTAGGTAGCATATACTCTCTAATTACTAGAGAGACACATGGATGATTCTATAACCCATCTAGATCTTGATATGGATTTATGTATGGTGGCTAGATTATTTAATGAACATGATACAAATCGAGCTTACAATACCTCAAATACTACAGCTAAAGATATATGGAGTAGATGTAATGTATAAATAATTGGTTTCTCACAATTGGGTTTAAGCTCTCAAAGTCTTACCATCGATGCAATTATATTAGAACAAGTTAAATCTTAGACTGCCTAGTTTATTATGGAGATAGATGAATTTTTATAAAGCTGTTGTTGGACCTTGATAGTATTTGTGGTCTACCTTATTACCCACCTTACTCACCTTACCTTATAACCCATCTTATCTCAGTAAAGACAGGTTTTTTTTCTCCTTCTTCAACTTTCATATTCAAACTGATAATTTTTAAATTAACAATAATTATTTGATTTTATATTTTCATTTATTTATTTTAATTTTATTTTTAAAAAAAATTAAACATGTTATGGATAAAATTACTGACAAACTAAGCCTATAAAAGAGGTTTGAGAAAGTTGACAAAAATTACAAGACTTTGCCACTAACCATTATAGATGGAATCACCAACATTTTAATTTGCTATGAGAGAGAGTTTAAAAAAATACATAAAATTTCTCTTACAATATTTAAATCACTAAAGAGTTTATTCGATCAGCAATGTTATCATTAGTGCAATTATAAATTTTTTTTGTTGGTGATATTTCATTCTCACCAATCAATATACGGATGGAATTATGTTGATTTTTTTTTTGTTTGGAGTGTTTTAATATTTCTAAACTCATCATTGATTATATTACCAAAAATAGGATCAATATAATAGAATTCATCATGGATAATTTTTTTATGATCATATATTGATCATGATTTTATTGGTAAATAAATTTTTGATAGAATCAATGTCTGAATACTGAAAGAATAAATTGTTGGTATTATGAAAAAAAATCTTATAGTGTAAATAACCTTATAGAAAAAATAGTTTTGCATTGTTATTTTTTGGAAGGTTTTTTTTGTTTTTAGGAGTTGTAAATAACTCTGTATCACAACCTTTAAATTTACCTTATGTCAACTCAAATAAGCCAATATGATACTATTATAAAACACACTTGAAACATAAAAATAAAAATGATGTTTACTTGTTAGATCCTAGTCCTTTGATGTTAGATATTATACTTAGAATTTTGAATAAATATTAGATTTAATTAAATATGTGCAACACTAAAAGGAAGAAAAAAAATTATCATGTAAGTTTTTAATAAGAATAAGTAAATGTTTTTTATATATATATATAAAAACCATAATTCCTCTCTCCTACTTGAATTTATTTATTTTCAAATGGCAGGTATAGAGAGTAATTATTAGGATGTCATTAAGTATCTCTACATATTTATTTATTACTCACCGAGCGCCATAAAATTTATCTATGTTGGGTTTACTAAGCCAAAACCTATGGACTATACGTCAATGTAAGACTAAATATGTCTTTAATAATGTATAATTATTAAAATGATAATTTTTCATAATTTTTTTTTTTTAATATTTGACTTCAATTCATTAAAGATATAAAAAATATATTAGCAAAAGTCAATTTGAAAAACAAGTTGAATTATAAAACCAAACACACCCTGAAAAAAAGGAAAATGAAAATAAGAAGACATCTCTCCCATCTAATGTTCATGTCAAATTCTAATGTTCTTTATGAACTAATTTGACAAAAGCCTAAATATGTTTGAAAGTTGTTGTAACCATTTTGTCACGTTTTTATATGGATTACAATAGGAATCGATGATGTTTTTCAATTCTTTTTTTTTTCTTCCATTTTTTTTACATTTTAGTCAACTAATTTTTATTATTTAAATTTGATTCTCTCTTGCTGTGCAAGTTTGAGATTGGACTTGATGCTCAAGTTACCTAAACAAGAAGATTTGACAACGTCAATGAAAAAACCACTACTCGGTTAATGCTTGATTTGGAAAGCTAAACGTCATTTTTGTTTCCTTCTCCTTTTTTTTATTTAGTGTGGTCATGAGGTCGTCCTTGCTGATTCACTTAGGATTCCTCATGTTTCACGGCAGCCAAAAACAAGTGCAATGAATTAGAAAAATCTAGAGTCGAAATAAGCATGTGCATGAGTATGCTTGAGTCAAATGTAGAAAGAGAAACGGAAAAGTAAACGAAGGACTGGAAAACAATAGTGAAATTATTATTATTATTATTATTATTATTATTATTATAAGAAAACCTCATTTCTTAGAAATGTACTTTTTGGGACTAAATAAGAAAATAAAATCCGGGCTATCTCAGCCTCCTACAAGACATGCATGTTCTAACTTGAATTTAAAATCTGCTGTGCAGATCTTAAACTCTATGTCATCACATCCCGCTTTGTGAGAACTATACACACACACAAAAAAAAAAAATTGAATTCTTCATTGCTACAATGTGAACAATTGAACATTTTTTTTTTTGAATGATTTCTTCTCTTCTTTTTTCCCTCGACACATAATGACCAAAATAAAATTTAAGATCTAGACATAAAGTCCACGTATAACATAAACTAAATATATAAAATTGTTCAAACTATAGTTTTCTACAATGAAAAACAACTTAAAATCCTCTTAATGAAATTGATAGTTAATTCATAAAAGGAGCTATTTTCGATCGGGCATGCTATAAAATACAAATAAAAGTGAATTATAACGTATGGAAAAAGCAAAAACTGAGTGCAATAATACATAGTAAAACAAAAAAACTTAAGAAAAATAAAATAAATCATTGTAAAATGAAAAAAAAAGTGTTATTTGTTGTGTTTTAGGATAGAAACCACAATAAAAGTGGGTTTGGTATTAGAATTCAAACTATTTGGTCTATGTCATAAAAGTGTGTCAAGAGTCCATAAAAAAACCTTTATCTCATGTGTATGAATTCTAATATGAAACTTTTGGTGCGTGATAGAGAAGGAAAAAAAAAGTTGTAAATTTACTGAGCATGTACCGATGAAATTATTTTGATTGTGTTAAAACCCTATTTAGTATTGTATTTTAAAAGTATTTTTAAAAAAAAAATTAATTTTTTTTTCAAATTTAAAAAATTTAATATATTTTTATATCATTTTCATGCGCTGATATAAAAAATAATTTTTAAAAAAATGATATATTTTTAAAGAAAAAATATTTTCGAAAACAATTTCAACCACAGTTATAAACAATAACTAATGATTAACGATCATGAAATAATGAAATTTCTCTATTTTAAGTCATAAAGGATGATAATTAACATACACGATCGATCACCTATAAGACAAAAACCTTTTTTGAAATCAAATCGTTCTCCATTTTCCTGATATTATTATGCAATGCCCCTTGCCCCTAAAAACGTCAAATTATACAAAGTTGCTTTTAAGATTTCCACATTAACGAACAGTGTCTGTAAAGACTCGTAAAGCTGCCTAATAATTTTAACCCCATGCAGAATTGGTCCCCACAATATCCCCTTTATATCTTATGAAATAATTGCAAGAAAACCATTGAAAATAAATAAACTATAGTTTGATGCAATTATTTTTTACCAAAAAAAAAAATAAAAAAAAATAACGCCCATCATGATCGTTTCAAGAAGACATCTCCAAATCAATATTTTTGGCCAATCCAATCCTAGTCCAATCAAAACGTTGAAAGAGATATTTTCTCTGCATACCCGTGCCCTGTTGGCAAGCACATCATGGCTGTCAATATCTTTCGTCCGTTTTCCTTGATTGGAGGACTCACGCTTCGCACTTCTAACTAACGTTTGCAGTTCAACGGCTTGAAACTGCCGCGAAGGATACATAGCCGTTCAGTTTATGCCACGTCAATCTTAGATTCTCCGACAACATGGAAAAACGTGTCCCTGTTTTTCTCTAACCATTTGCTTTACGACGCGTGTCCAACTATGCTCTCTGCTCGAACAGATCAGCGGGAAAAAGCTTAAACCGACTCACTGTAATGATTGCTATTATTGAAGAGATAAAGTATTTGCTGCCTTTACAAACCGACCACCACACTCCGATTGTTTTTCTTGTTAACGTTTGAAATTATGCCAAAACACACATCTGTACAGTGGAAGATGTTGATGGGTTTTTTTATTTCTTCTGGATTTTCTCCTACCCCCTCCCCCTCCTCCTTCTCTTATGGCCTTTACCTACCATGGTTTGGTCAATTACTAGTCTTTTTAAATGATGTTATTTCGTGGAAGCAATTCTGAAGATGCATATTGGACCAAGTTGTCATTATCACTTTTTTGACGTGACATGTAAAATATAAAATTAAATCAGATTGTAAAGTCACAGGAACATGTTTTTTTATTATATGTTGACAATTTCAGGTAATAAATTAAATTATATTAAAATTTGAAAAAAAATATTATAATCAATTAATGGTATAAATAAATAAATAAAATAGTCAGTATCAATCAAGAAATCAATGACATGAAAAAGTAAAATATCTCACAATCATATTTTACAATATAGACAAATTACTAAATAATAGTAAATAAACAAAACTCTTGGGACAACTTGATCGTTCTCATTATAATAAGTTATAATTAACCTTTTTTAGGTGTAAGTTAATGAATCTAAATTATTAATTAACTAACGTAAATCTAATAATTAAAATAAATATGAGTGATTATTTTAAAAACCGCACCCAACAAGGTTTAAACCAACCAATTTTGATTCAATTTGATTCGTTTTCTAACTAAAAAATTGAGAAATAGTTTCGTTTTTTTAGGGTTTATTTTCCTTATTTTAGCTATTTTTTCCTTTCTCCCATTTCACCAAAATGGAATAAACAAAAAGAATTTGAACTAAGCAGGAAGAATAAAAAAATATAGTATATTTTTTTTAAATGGTTTGGTTTTTCTCGGTTAATATTTTTTCAGTTTTCTTGGTTTTTCTTTCTTTTTTGCTCCCACCTAAAAATAAACTATTAAATAATGTTTAATGTGCAAAAAAAAATAAATTAGAAATAATTATTTAACATTAAATAAAAAAAAATATGATAATAAAACACAAAGTCTTCATTCTAAAATTTTTCCATGTACTCTAAATCTCTAATTTTTATAAATTTCAGTTATGAATTAAAACACATAGTTTTTTCTTGTATGATTAAATTATTATATTTGAAAATATTGAGATGTCTAGTTTTTCTCCTATCTAGAATCGCAATAAAATTTCATTTGTAACTCTATATGTATCAAAAACAATACTTGAATGTCTAGTTTAATAATATCCATCTAGTAACTTTGACTCTTTGAAATAATATATTTATGAAATTCATATAATCTATTAATTTATCATATTTTAATGCACCCAACATTTCTCAATACAATATATTTATGAAATATCATATATTATATTATAATACCGCTAGAAATCTGAATGAAAGTCATGAATTGCTGGATTATAATTTGGACTAACAACATGGATTTGCCCAAAATTTCAGTGCACGCAAAGTTTGCTTTGAATTAAGTTTGGGACGATGAATCAGCATCTCAACTTTTGACGAGGTTCTTCATCGAATGAGAAGCTTCCGTGGACGTCAAGGACCAATTAGGCAAATGGATTTGCTCAGGAGACTTGGTGAATTAAATGTCAAATTAGAATTCCTCACACAAACTCCAACCATGCTTGCATGGGAAATGAATTGGCGTCCACTTAAATTCGATTGTCTAAATTGGAAAACATAGAAATAAAAATGGATTTGATTCAACCGTGTTACTTTCGGTGGAGCTCCACTACCGGGTCAATGGATCTCAACCGTCTATTGCTTGATCTGCAAGCAATATCGCTGCCAAATTTTCTCCGAGCTAGAAGCACTCGGGAGAATTCAAATATTCTACCAGCATTCTTTATTTTCTTATTTTATTTCTCTTCTAGAACTGGGTTTTTATTATTATTTAATGTCCACGTGAGTTAAATCTTTTGATGTTATTGGCCTTTCTATACTTGGAAAGCTAGTGCTCGAAGCACGTTGGTGAAGAATCCATGCTCTATCTAGTCTTCGAAGGTATTTATTTCGCCTGAGAAGTCTCCGGTTAGAGTTTAAAAGCGTGTGAAGATCTAGAAACGTAAGGAGTTGCCCTAGCATTAGTCTCTTCGTTAGTTTTCTCTATTGGAAATTCACTTGTAAATTGAGAAGTTCCGCCACCTGACAAAATGAAAAATACTTTCAGAATCAGATTGTGTGTCAATTAAAATTAATTTCTTTTTGCAGGTAATTTTAAAAATATAGATATTGTATTCGAAATCTAAGCTCGAATGCCTTGAAATTTCTCTGTATCGAAGAACAAACGCCGAACCAATAGCCCATATCGGAGCTACTTCGATATCAGCTATTTTCAAGAATCCAAATCTAGGTCTTGATGGAGCCCGGTAAATTAGTTTCCGGCCTGATGTAATCCTATTTTTCTTATCCAGCTCTCTTTCTTTCTCCACTGACCCCCACATAAGATAATTAAGCAGCATTTAATTTTATCATCACATAAAAAAGATAACAATCATCAGGTTAGGGATGAACATTTTCAATTCGGTTTAATTTTTATCAATAAAAATAACTAAACTGAATTTTTTTGAAAAACAAATCTGAACCAAACTGGACATAGTTTAAACCTTTTGATTTTAGTTCGATTTGATTCGGGTTTTTTTATAACCATGTTTCCCTTTTTCCATTTAACCAAAATGGAAGCAAATCAAAAAATTTAAACAAAACCAGAAGAATAAAAAATTATAACATGTTTTCGTTAAATTTGAACTGGACTGATTTTATTTTGGTTTACTGGGTTTTTACTTCAAAAACTAAAAAACGAACTGAACTAGACTTTTTTTTTAGAAAAATTTAATTGGTTTAATGGGATTTTTTTTTTAGTTCGAGTTTTTTTTTCAAGCATAAAAAAAGGGATCAATTATCAGTAGACAAGATTTTCATGCCAAATAAAGAGTGCTAAATAAATTGCAAGAAATAAAATAATATCATGAGGGTAAACCTCAAGAACACTAAAGCAACTAAATTCCCATACTAAGTTAGCTACATGGGTTTTTTTTTTTTTTTTCATTTGCTCAATAAACATATTTATCATCTCTTGAGCACTAATTCAATGTCTTTATATCAAAATATGCAAGTTGGAAGACTCATAAATAAGTGATATTTTATTCGATTTAATGATGATGAAAAGAATGAGACACCAACCCATTGTGGCCCGCACCACACCTCATAAAGTGAGCTCACAAGCCCATTGCGGCCCAACTCTCGTCTCTTTCTTTCATCTCCTCGCCAACAGTGAATCCAACCATTGTTTCTCCTCCGTCTAACCATTAGACCACCAAAGATCGATGAGCCTCCCTCCCCCCTCTGACCAGACCCTGATGAGTCCGTATTGCTGACGTCGCCGTTGACAGTGGAAAAAAGGCACGGGAAGTAAACTGGAAAATCAAACTTCATCGCTCCCGATCTACCTTCCAGAATGGTTATGAGATACACAACCACCAATAGCGGACAGAAACGATCGCGAGCTTAACCATCAGTGGAAAATGAGATCGAGAGCATTCTGATGTGTCGTCTGACGCACTAATACCTCTCTAGTCTCGATGTTGAGCCACCAACAGTGACAACATGTGGGACACGCACGCTGAGCGAACAATCAAGTGACGACAGTCAGGGGCATAATCATAATTTCATCGTTTAACTGGGGCAAAAAAGTAATTTCAACTATACCTAAACGCCTCAGATTCGGATTGGGATTGCGGTTGTCTTTAAAATTTGTTATTGGTTTAATAATATATTAAAATGATATTTTTTATTTTTAAAAAATATTTTTGAAATCAGTACATGAAAATGATATAAAAACCCTTTAAAGTTTAATCTTAAGTTAAAAATAAAAATAGAAAAAAATTTATTTTTTTAGAAGTGTTTTTAAAACGCAGTGTCAAACACCTATTAAGTGTGTGTTTCAGAGCGAGGTTAAAGATATTTTTTAAAGTATTTTTTATTTAAAATAAAATAAAATTACTTTTTTAAAATTATTTTTGATATCAATTTATGAAAATAATATAAAAATATCAATTTATTTTAATTTAAAATGAGAAATAAAAATTAAAAATTTATTTTTTTTAAAAGTATTTTAAAAATATAATGTCAAAAGAAACCTAATGCTTTTTGATAATTTACCAAATCTAAATATTATTATCTTTTAAATAATCATATTTTTATTGAATTAACTATGCGCCACATAGCATTAAACGCTAGGGGCATGACACATTCGAGTAAGTTTAAGGGGAGACAGAGATTGTATCAATGATGGATTTGAAAGGGTGAGATTGTGATTTTAATTTTTCAGGATTAACGAGAAGAGTGTCGGTTCCGTTGTTTGCATAATTAATGATTGTGGATTTGTATGACTAATTATACGATTAATTGAAGTCATGCATGATTGTTTGTTGATTACTTAGTCGGTTACTTACATTATATTTATTGTTGCTACCCAAATTTTGACCCACTTATTTTTATGTTTTGAAAAAAAAGACAAAAATATAAAAAAAAAAAGGTAAATCCAAAAATATCTTGTTACGGGGGCAAAATTGAATAAATTGAGAGTTTAACAGTCAATTGAGGATTAAATCACAAAAATCAGGAACCAAGGACCAGAATAAAAAGATCACGCAAAGCTAAGGTTGAGATTAAATTTTTGATAGGATATAATTGCATAAAATCACAAGTTTAAAATCCAATTGGGTGCAATTAAAGAAATTATAAAGGACCAAATCATTTTTTTACCTTCTAAAAAATAATAATATTAAAATAATAATAATAATAATTTTACCTGCAAACCTGCACTGTTCCGGCATGCGTTATTTCTGTAACAAACTTTGTCTCCAACCCCGACAAAGTTTGCGGAAAGTGAGAGATTAATGCTCAGCAATCAATTGAAATCAATACAGCAAATCAACAATTAGTTGGGGCAGATCAATGCAGCAGCAATCAAATGGAATCAAGGAAATCAATTAGAATAAAAATAGCAAGTCAACAGTAGCAGCACAGCAGCAATAAATTGGAGCAGATCAACAACAACCAATAGGATCAATGGACGAATCAATTGAAAATCAACAGCAATGCAGCAGCAGATCAACAGCAGATTTTATAACAGCTCAATCCCATGACTTCGTTAAAATAGATCAACCATGATTCTTTTTCCTAATCAATCTTCGGGTCTCCTCTGCTATAAATAGCAGTTTGCGCAGAAAAAAAAGGAAAGGGAGGGGCAGAGAAGAAGAAAAAAAGAAGAAGAAAAAAAGGGGGGAGCAGGAGAAAACAAAAAAACAGGGGAGGAGTTTATGTAGAGAGAGGACAGTAGAAAAAAAGAGGAGAACAAAGAGGGATTTGAAACAGAGGGACGAGCAGAAGGGGGAAGGAAATTGAAAACAGAGGAGAGCATGTAAAACGGGAGTAGTGTGGAAACAAAGAAAAAATAGAACAGAAGAAGCAGAGGGAATACAAGTGAATTTTATGCAAAACTTAATCCCTCTGCTTCATCTTCATCCTCTCGGTTTCCCTTTCTCTCTCTCTAAAACCAGAGAACTCTCTCTCTCCTACCCTTTCGGTTCATCAACACCAGCAGCCAGCTGACAACCTTGCACCATCTCCATCCACACGCCAGTCATCCCAGATTTGGTCTCCGGCGAGGCAAGCAAAGATAACAGAGCAACAGCCCGTGACAGCAACGCCACCCCGTCACCTTCCGACGTCCACTCCGGCCACCACAGGCCACCATTTCCAACGCCACCACGACCAGAAGAACCACCTCGACGTCCTCTACACGAAGGTATTAATAGGTAAGCCATTCGTCATACTCGAAAATCCCCATTTTTACTGTTCATTGTCGTTTTCATGCAAAGTGTCCTGGTTACTGTTCATAAACAGTAACCGGGACGAGAAAAAAAAAGAAAAATATATAAAAATAGGGAAAATATATAAAAAAATATATAAAAATATAATTTTGGGAAATATCTATAACAAAAATGTGGGTTTATGCATACGGCCAATACACTATCATATTTTAAAAAAAAAATCTTTTTGTTTCAAAAAATATATATTACCTTGGAATTTTAAGAAAAATGTATTTTAGCATGGATTTCGCAAAGAAAAAAAATTATTTCTTGCATTCTTGGATTTTACAACATGTTTGTAAAATCCAAAGGGTATTGGCCAATATTTCAAAAAAATATAAAATCTTATTTTTTGGGTAATTTATTATTCACCGTCGATATTTGGATAAATAAATCCTAAAGGGGCTAATATCCAAAATATTCGACGGGAATGATATGCTATTATTCACTGTTGGTATTTGGGTAAATAAATCCTAAGGGATTAATATCCAAAATATTCGACGGGAATGATACGCTATTATTCACTATCGGTATTTGGATAAATAAATCCTAAAGGGGTTAATATCCAAAATATTCGGCGGGAATAATATGATATTATTCACTGTCGGTGTTTGGATAATTAAATCCTAGGGGGTTAATATCCAAAATATTTGGCGGAGTAATATCCCATTTGCCATTTAATTAACATATGTTTTGAGTCATAACAAATCATAAGCAAACCAAACGTCAAGCAGCTTACCTTAGGTAGGGCGTACTAGGGGTGCTAAAACCTTCCCTTTACGCAACGAGTCCCTTACCCTAGAATCTCTGAAAGACCAGTTTAGATTTCCTAGTAACCATAATACTAGGTGACGACTTTCTTTTTCACGAAAATAAAGATTAGACCCTCGACACATGAATTCTCCGCGTACTGGGGAAAGTCGTCACGACGCTGCAAACCAAATCATTTCTGGGGTGCGACATTTATTTTCATGAAGTGTTTTGTTAAATAAAATCTTGAAATTAATATTCTGATTTTGATCATTTCATTTTAAAAACATGTTTTTCTTTTTTTTTTTTTATCGGTTCATCCATGAGTAATTTATTTTGACCTGTTGAGTTGTTGCATGTTTATGTATATATATATATATATATATATATATATATATATATATATATATATATATATAAAATTTAACTGATTAAACTTTAAGCTATTTGAATATTTAATTAACTCTCATGTTTTTCAAATGTGTTCCATGAGAGTCAATAGCTTGTTAATTATTCGGAAGTTAGACATTTTTATTATTACTAGATGATTTTGTATATTTATTTAGGTCATCTATCACCAATTAGATTTATCTTTAATTTACCTGTTTAAAACAATGTATCAATTTATTTAGTGATACATGCTCTATGAAAATATAAAAAGTTATGTTATAGATGAAACAAGTGATTTTGGCAGCGCGATGTGCTGAGTTTTTTTTATCTATGTAGAAAATTGATTCATTTTATATATGTTGTATTTTGTTATTTTAACATTTAATTAGTAAAATTATAATTAATAAAATATGTTAAAAACAGGTTTTTCCCCACCAAAAAGTAACTGAATGTTGCTGCTGCTAAAACTTTTTTGATAAAATCTGTTAGAAATGATTTTTTTCAATGTAGAAAATTGATTATAAAATTTATTGCTCATATTATTATATTAAAAATATTTTAGAATAATAATAAATAGGTTATATATATATATATATATATATATATATATATATATATATATATATTAAGGTGCTAATATTAAATAATTATCAAAATATATAATTGGTCTCACATATTGATAAGGAAAAAAAATATTACAAATAATCATTATCATTATTTTGAATATTTTATCTATAATAATAATAAGAAATTTTAATACCTAACAATATTAACAAAAAAAATAAAAAACTAAATAAATGAGAAAAAAATATTATTAGATTTTAACAAATTATTTGAACCGAAGAATAAAAAAAAATAGAAAATATCATTTTTGAAATAATGACCAACAAAAATTAAAATGTGAACATAAAAAAAATAACCTTAATAACAGTGAAAACAATAAAAATTGATGAGACCATAATTATTGTTAGAGAAAAAAATTCCATAATTTTTTTTATTTTCATGTTATTATATTAAAAGTATTTCAGAACAATTATATGAAAATTGTTTTCAAAAAAACTTAGGTCATTCATATATATTAAGACTCTAATATTAAATAAATATCAAAATATATAATTAGTATGATATATTTAAAAGAAAATAAAACTTGCAAATAATCATTATCATTATTTTGAATGTTTTATCTATAATAATTAGAAAATTCAATTCCTAACAATATTAACAAAAAATAAATATTATTATATTTAAAGAAATTATTTAACTTGAAGAATAAAAAAAAGAGAAATAATAACAAAAATTATTTTTTAAATGATTACCAACACAAATTAAAATTTAAACATAAAAAATATTAATAATAGTGGAATTAAAAAAAATTAGAAATAAAAACTAAGAACATGTACATATAAACATGGATATAAATAAGAATTATGTAAGAAATATATATAAAAAAGGATTTTTTTTTAGCAATGAAAAGCAAAAACCACAATTGAAATAACTATTTATTACTGTTTGAAATTGCGATATCCTTTAGCTATTCTATAAAACAATAGTCGTGGTGCTTGCAAGCTGACCCGGACACCCTGATTATAAAAGAAAAAAAATTATACATGGAAAAAAAATAGAAAAAAATGTTAAAAAAAATGGTTCCAGGTATTATTCATGGCACACGTAAGGTAGCCCGAACACTCTGATTATAAAAAAAACAAAAAAGAATATGTAAGTGAAAAAAAACATGAAAAAAAATGTATAAAAAAGTGAATTCAGAGATTAATCGTGGTGCGTGTAAGCTAGCTTAGACACCCTGTTATAAAGGTAATGATGCTCAAAGATAGTTTATAATTCGATAAACTCAGTTAGAGATTGAGAGTAATGCTACATTTGAAAGGCATTTTTCATGACAAAAAAGTTTGTTTTGCCCTTTTAAAAATAATCATGATTCCTATAAAATATTATCATGTGAATGCATTAGTTGAGGGCAAGTTGTAACAATTTATACAACATATGATTTGATAAACTACTTCAAATAAATGAAAATAATAGGATTTTACTTACTCAAAATAAAATGAGTGCATAAAAATAAAAGAATAAGACAAATATGAATGCATCATCCAACTAGAAGGTAATATCATTACTAAGTTTATCTCTTCTTAAATAACAGTTAGCATAATAGAGCTTCATTTATTGCCTAAAGGCTTAGGCTATGTGATAAAGTGGCAATTAAACACAAAGATGATATGGTTAAAACTCAAGTGGATTGATGTAATAAAGTCAACTAAACACATCCATTATATGAGCAAAACCCAAATGGGTTAGAAAGTTAAACTGAGCAACTAGTAGTTCAAATCAGTAATAGAAACCTTTCAACCAATCAAACAATGACTTGCAAGAACATGGACCTATATTTCAAAGCTAGTTACAAATGTATGTATAACATTTTAAAATATTGTTCAAGTTTTTTATATATGAATTGAGCAACAACAAAAAATCTCTTAATGAGATATAACAAATTGGAACTCGATAATGTGTTAAACCCGCCAAGGTTCTATTTGATTATGTCCTAATAAGGTTTTAAATAAAGAAAAAGTATGAAAAGGCTATAACAAATAAAAACCAACAAGGTTTTTATCCTAATAGAATTTGATTTTTAAAGTCAATTAAAGTTTCATCAAAGAAGGAATCCAACAAGTGTTGAAGCCCATTAAGGCTTAAAGCAATCTTAAACCCATCAAGTTTTAACAAGAAAGAGTTTATCAAAACTCTAATAAGAGGATCTAGCAAGGTTCTGAGTCCAACAAGGCTTTAAACGATTAAAAATCCAAGGTTGACAAAAAAAAAATCTTGCAAAAAGAACCTAATAAGGTTCTAAGCTCAACAAGTAGCTCATTGAGTAAAAAATTCTTTTTTAAAAAAAAATCTAGCATGACTCTAACAACAAAAAAAAAAAATTAGCAAGGCTTTATGCCTAGTAAAGCTTATATAGATTAAAAACCTCACAAGATTTTCAGCCTACCAAGGCTCCAAAAGATTAAAAACCCAATAAGATTTTAAACCTAGAAAACTCTCAAAGATTAAAAACTTAGCTAGGTTTCAGTAATAATAATTTAGCAAGACTTTAGTAAATGAGAACTCAATAAGGTTTTAAAACCAACAAGGCTTTAACAAATAATAAAAAATCTAGCATAGATAAATTGAAAGAAAAATCAAATAATAGTATATTTTTAAAAATAAATTCTTAGTTTCAACCCTGCCATCAGAAATGATTTACGTTAACCCTCAGTTAAAAAATGCCAAAAAGTTTAACCCTTGTCATTAGGGAATATCTATTTATATCCTTTTCACACAAGTTTTTTGGTATTATTTTCTTCTAAATGCGTCGTTGTTCCCTTACCTTCCAAATAACGTACAATTAGACTCTATATATATTACATAATGTTTTTGGCACTATTTTCTTTTAAGTGTGTTGTTGGGCCCTTACTTTCTAGATAAGATGTCATCAAGCCCTTTCTTTTTTTACATAATACTTTGGTATTATTTCTTCATGAATGCTTCATCATGCCCTCATCTTTTAGATAGCACACTATCGAGCCTTATCTTTTTAAAATATTTTTACACTATTTTTTATAGTGCATCATCATGCTCTTAACTTCCAAAATAAAATGTCATCAAATCTTATCTCTTTTCATACAATGCTTTTGCACTTTTTTTTTTGGTATATCGCTATGTCCTCATTTTTTATAAAGAACGCTTTCATGCCCTAACCCTTGTACATAATGCTTTTCACATAATTTCTTTCTAAATGCATCGTTGTGCCCTCACTTTCTAGATAACACGTCATCAAGCCTTATCTTTTTTATAAAATACTTTAGACTTGTTTCAAATATATTTTTTAGACTTGTTATTCTTGGAGATATCTTTAAATGTCCTATGATTTTGAAAATGATTAACCATGTTTTCATTCGACAAACCCATATCCTTTTTTTTTTTTTTCATTATAAACTTACTATCTAAAATTTATTGTAGGATTTTTTATCATAAACATTGTAAAGAGAAGGTAATTATCATAATCTAGTTTTGGATTTCCCTTAATGTTAGATAAACTTACTAGGTAACCTCTCTCTCCACTTGGAATGATACATGAACGATATCAGCCTAAACAACAATCAACACAAGTATGTGAATAACACACAAGCTTAACTTTATGTGATGGGAATGATCATTGTAATCAATTTCCTTTTTAGTTTTTTTTTTAAAAAAAAAAACACAAAAATGAAAACATAATGGCAACTTGGCAAAAATAGGCTGAGAAGAGTTTTAAACGCATGAAGAAAATTCAAAGTTAAATGTCTAATTTGGTATTAATTAAGAAAATTAAAATTTTAAAAGACTAAATTTAAGTTCTCCAAACTCAATTTAGTGAAGTCAAGGATAAAATTGCAAGAAAAGCAAAGTTTTGGGGTCATTAAGGATAAATTGAAAAAAACTCCAAACTAATGAAATTATTGGGAAAGATACATGAAATTAAGGACTTAATTCAATAGAATATAGGGGTGAAATTGAAGAATTTAGAAGTTTAAAGGTCAATTGATAACCAAATTGAAATTATCTAAGACTAAGAACCATGTTAAAAATGTTTTAAACTTAAAGGATTGTTTCAAATCTTATAAGGGAAAAACTGAATTAATTCTAGAAATTATAATTTAATTAAGGATCCGATTGAATAAATCTAAAAAGTTAAGGGTTAAAAGATGGATTTACGCTCAAATTTATGTTAAAACACCAAAATAGCACTGTTTTATTTAATTTAAACAATGCATTTCGTGATGTTTTGAGCAAAATGACGTGTTTTGAATATATAAAAAAATATCATATTGATCAATGGTTAGTCAAAAAAATAAAGTTAGAGAACATATCATTCTATCTTATTCATCATATTCATTAAAGGAATTCGAGAAATTTATTTTTGGTGCCACGTTTTAGACCCTTATCCTATCTCATTCCTCATCAAACAAGACAAAAATCACATCATTGTCACGTCTTAAGATTATAGTATCTTCTTAGCCTTGTCCGTGTCAATTTGCATCCATGAAGCCACTCCAATAAGTTGTTAACAACTTATTGGAGTGGCTAGCTAGCTAATTAACAACTTAATTTTTTTTTTTGATAAATCACTTACCTAGCTAGCCTTAACAACTTGATTTTATTGTGCCAGGTTATTGGTTGATAGTTAATTATTATGTCCGCAAATTATTTACCAAAACAAATTAAAATATAATACAAGAACATATTTAGCACACTTAAAATAAAAAAATATTAAGATATATTAAAAGCTCGATCAATAGAATAAAAATAGATTGAGTTAGTTACCCAAATAATAATAATTGAATTTTCTACTCGTTAAAAAAGTTCCATCAAAATTAAATAACTACTGTATATCTAATAAAATAAATGTAAATCATGTCAAGTGGATAAAAGAAACACAAATATATTTATATTCTTACAAATTAAAAATAGAAACCAAGCAATGGAAATATTACTTTTATTATTTTAAGTGAATTTGTATAAATCTATAAAACCTAATTTCATTTTTAAGTAAAACTGATTATTTTTTTTGAGACAAGGATGATGATAATAAGTAAAACCCAAATGGAATTAAAATAATATTTTTTTTAGTTTTTAAAAATTATTTTTTATATCAACACATTAAATTATCTATAAACACTAAAATAAATTAATTTAAAATATAATTTTTTAATTTTTTTCAAAAATATTTTTGAAATACAATGATAAATATCTCTTAATATTTGAGAGTATAGATTTACTTACCAAAACCTTTACTAAGGTGCCATTTGTTAGTTTTCATGTGGATTAAAAATATTTTTTTTAATTATTATAATACATTACTGTTAAAAATAGTTTTTAAAAAATATTTTAATATAGTTTTAAATAAAAATATTTTGAAAACAAATACTAAATATTATATATATATATAAAAAGCATCGAGGAATATATCCAATCCTCGTAATGCTTGGCCAATATCAATTGCCTCTCCCTCTCCTTCGCTTCACTATCTCACCCTTTTATCTTTTATCTTTTTCTTTTTGTAAAAACAATTTCAGCTTAATAAATTTGTTAATAAACTTTCACACTTTCAGAATTGAATAGAAAAGGTGACTTAAGTATCTCTCACAGAAAACTCTTTCTCACTCTCTCAGTAGCAGAAATTTCTGGAGCAGAGAACATGCATTGAGAATGTCATTCTTTCATTTGTAAGTCTCTGTCTTAGTGGTATACCTAAAGACTTGTTTTTGGAAATGGGTTTGCTTTAAATGTTTCTCAATCTGGAGTCTTGCTTCCTGAAAATTATTGATAAAAGTGGATTGAATCTTCAATTCATTGTGGGTTTGATTTCAATATGGGTTTTGACTGTTCGTTGAATTGATGAATGGAATTTTTATTTTTTTTATTCTATGAAAATGCATGCTTCTGTTAGCATTGATAGAGTGCTGCATTGCTGTTACTAGAAAAAAATCGACACTTTTATTGCTTTTAGTGGAATTATCTGTCAATTTTGGATGTAAGCATAGGTTGTGATTTCATGAGGTTCCATTAGCATAAGTCAGCTTTTTTAACATGAAAGAAGTTTGAGTGTACAATAAATGGGCTGGAACTTGGAATTCCCACTAAATTTGCTCACACTAGGAGATTTTGGTTGACTATTCTGAATTAGCTTTGTTATATTTGATGATTTTAGTTGATTGCATTGACTTATGTGGAACCTGAGAAACAATTTAAATTACTCAGGATGGATAAAATGCTCGTAGAGCTGATCGTGAATGAGGCCACCTACTGGAACACTCTTTAGCTATCCTTCTTTTGATATCAATGTATCTCCAGAACTTAAGATGCCACCTGTAATAAATACAAATTAGGTTCACATTTTTTGTGTTTTTTCAGGACATGGCTTTGGTTCGGTTGTATTTGTCTTCTGAATATCCCATTAATTTTGGTGTATGTGATTCACCAAGTTCTCATCAGGGAAATGTCATTTTATTGGTAGTTATTTGCATTTGAATAATTCATTTAAATGATTTATCATGTTTGTTCTATTCTCTTACAAAATTCATTGAAGGATTTCACCAGATTGACATTTTGGTGAAGTTCTAGAAAATACAAGAACATGAACTTGTCTGCATCCCTTGCAATCATAATAATCGTTGATGTTTGCAACATGGTAAGTTTGTGAGTGGTTTTGCTTAGGATCTGACAATAGTAACTGGATAGATAGTTCTATAAAATATGTGACTCTGTTTCCTTTCAACCATCTATCAGGAGATTGTCTGTTCCCCATTTAACATGCAACCATCTTCCAAACAATCTTTTATGGCCAACTCTGGGTTATGTGTTGGAATACACACATTTTCAACCAAATGTGCATCAGTCAAACAATTGTACATCAATTGAGAAGAAAATATGTCCCGCATATGCTTCTATTAGTACCTTCCCAAGAATTGATGATTTTGTAGCCTTGCAAATCGGTGTTGATGTCGGAGAGACTACAGATTCTAGCAAGCATGACCAGTCAAAAATTAGCCTAGATCCAGCTGAGAAGCAGACTCTGAGTGAGGACGTTCAACTTGATGGATGCCAATATTCTGCAGAAAGTACCAATGACCTTCCCAAAAAGAGAAGAAAAAGAAAGAAAAAACATGGGAACAAAGGGAAGGTTCCATGGAACAAAGGCAGAAAACATACTGCGGGTAAATGTATATCAAATAATTCCCTCTAAGGCTTAATGAAGTTGATTAATTCTGTAGTCTTATTTTCTTTTATTTTGTAGAGACCCGTGCACTGATCAAACAAAGAACAATTGAAGCCTTGACAAACCCCCAGGTGAAGTCATGCAAGGATTAATTAGTTCTTTTACAGTTTGTCTTCTGTGCAAGGGAATTACTGGAATAGTTAGTGTTCATACTGCGTGGTTGAACTATAATACTATACAGTTGTTTCCTCAAATTTAAGATCTTCACTGATGAGCATGCTCACTCATATATGCTGCATCTCTTGGAATAGCAAATAAAGCTCATACCACAAACCATTTTTTTTCTTTCATTTCCAAACATATGAATGCTCTGAATTCATTTTTCCTTCTTGGTTATTCTTTATTTCGCATAGAGTCTGAGAAAGTAACAAACACTCCTCCCCTCTGTCCTTTTTGACAAGTGCTTTGTGTATTACTCTTGTTTTTCCTCTAAAACTTGATTTTCTTTCCTCACAACTTTCAGGTTAGGAAGAAGATGTCAGGCCATCCCCGTGCTCATAGGTAATTTTTATGCTCTCTAATCACAATCTTTATAAATATGCACAACAATTGCTCTGAAAGTTATATGTGAAAAAATTGGACTGCCAAATGCACGATGTTCTACACAGGCCACATTTCCATTGATATCCACTTAAAATATTCCGCAGATAATGACCTCAAATTAAAGCTTATAGTGATGAGTTTGGATATGATTTATGCTCAGTTTACTCAGTAGATGATTTTTTGAATGAGGAAGCTTGACTCTGATTCAATGTAACTTTAAGGATTTCAGGGTTTTAATATTTGCTGAGAGTATTCTATAACCTCTATAGGCTCTGCAGCCACACAAGTTTTTCAGACTGAAAATCACAGTTCAAACAAATTCCTTGCAGTGAAGCAGTCAGGACTAAGATAAGGTCTTCGCTCAGACAACTTTGGGGTAAACGTTTGAAATTGAAAAGATTGAGAGAGAGTTTTTATATGTCATGGTCTAAAAGCATAGCAAGAGCAGCTAAGGAAGGCGGCATTGACCAACAAGAGCTAGACTGGGATGGGTACGATAAAATAAAAGAAGAAATAACTCTCAAGCAGCTTCAGGGTGCCATGGAAAGGTCAAAGGGAGAGGAGATTGCAAAGAGAACAGCTGAGAGAGAGGCAAAGAAAAAGGAAGAAAAGATGGAAAGGGTTGCTCAGAAGAGAAAAGAGCGGGAAGAGAGAGCAATGGAAAGAGAAGAAACAAAGAGGAAGGCCAGAAAATCAAAGAAAAAAACAGAAGAGTCATCTGTTGACCGAAAGTTGACTCTTAAGAAGAGATTAACAAAGGTAACCTACAGGCTACAGTGCAACATGAAAAATCAAACTATCAACTTGAGGAAAAGTATATGAAATTTGATTTTCTGAGGTGCACATTGATGCAAAGAATAGAATTAGGAATAGTTGAGTCTTGCTGACTTCATAGATTAGGAATCATATATTTAGAACTTAGAATTAATTTTTAAATCGTTATTCCAGAGAAGACAGGAATAATTGGTAGAAGACATGCAAAACACAGACATATACAAGGAAGATGGGAATCTAATGAAATGATTTTATGTTGGTGCCACACTATGGCAGACGTTTACACAGCATTCTATTATGTACACTGTTTAGTTACTTATAATCCTTTTTGTTAAAAACTGATATTTAGATGTTGGATATGCTCCTATGATACAATTACTATCTTTGTTCTTGGAATCTTTTGCATGAAACAAGCAATTCCATGATGAGACCGCGCCTTGTGGGTCCTATACATCCATTGTTGTTCCAAGTTGATTATTTTTTTTCAATATTATTTTTTTATATGTTTGTCCTAACAAGGGCTATATGTTGTCTCATATAGATTCGAAAAAAGAAATCCACTGATGATCAGGTGATTAGTCATGGGGGATCATTGACTTCTCTTAGCCGAGCTTGGGAGAAACTGAATGCAGAGATTAAGAAAGAAAAAGTTCCAAGAGAAACTTCACTTGCGGATCAGATCCAGGCTTTAAAAAATAAAAAAACTGAATCCAATACTAGGGAAGCTTTGTCAGCACCATCTACTCCACTCGTTTGCTGGGAGATGAATACAGTGAGCTAAGAGTTGCATCCTGTGAAGCAACCGAAACTCAAGTTGCATTTTTTTCATATTATGACTTCCATCCACCTGCTGTTATTCTCACACTTGAGCATTCGGCCCCTGTACAGATGATGTCTGGCAAGGGATGAAACCGGGCCTGTTCTATAAAGGATTCTACTGGAATTGAAACTAGCACTCCGAGTTCTATAACGGTTAACTGTTCTCTTGTTAATTAATATGCCCCGTCAACGATTAGTTTTACTATGTTACAAGTATAATTAGCCTGTTTGGAGTTTTGAGAGTTGTTGAAATTATTTTTTAAAATGGTTTTTATTTAAAAATATATTAAAATAATATTTTTTAATTTTTTAAAAATATTTTTAATATCAGTAAATCAAAATAATTTAAAAATATTAATTTTTTTAAATTTAAAATAAAATTTTTAAATATTATTTTAAAAATATTTCTAAAATGTAGTGTCAAATAGTCATTTAATATATTGATAAATGCTTGTTTATTTTTAATATTCATTGAATATTTGATAAAAAGATCTAATTTTTTATTAATGAATCTAGAATAAAGATAAAAACATTTATAAAATTGTTATAATTATAAATATTTTATTATATCAAAGCATTGTTTTTTTTTTTTTTAATGTTTCTAGTCAATGTCCCATTAATATTATGTATTAATTAGATTAGTTGAGGTTGGTATAAATTTTATTTTATTTTTATTTTTTTATGGAATGAAACAATTGTTTTTAAAAAAGAAAATTATTATTCTTATAAGTTAAAGTATAAAAGATACATATGATTAATATGCAAGTATTTATCATATGACATATATACCGAATTGATTTACAAGGATTTTATATGGGAAATCACTTGTTCCTATGAAAAGGTTCATGTGATGATTGTGTAACAAATGAGTAAATATTGAATATAACATCAACTATATAAAAATATTTAAATAATCAAAAAAAGAATTTATAACTTTAGATGAATTAAAAAAATAATCTATTTAATCTAAAATAGTATATAAATATTTGTGTAATGTACAATAAAATTTAAAAAGACTTTCAAATTTTATTTAAATAATCAATTATTATGTTGAATGAATAATAATTTTGCTGAGAAATTAGTCATTAAAAAGTTAAATGAAATTACTAATGATTTTTTTAATATTTAAGTAATCATGATAGATTGCTAGATATTATACTTTATTTTAAATATAAACCAATCAATTATTGAATTGATAATGAATTATTTTATTTATTTAGAATTATGATATATATTTAGCTTAACTTTTTAGGAAATTTAATGGATCACACGCATTAAAATCATTGATTAATAATTAAACTAAGATAATTAATCAAGTATGACAAGATTGTAAATATATTTTTGATTAAGGACTAAATTGTAATTAATATTGGTGATGACATTTGTAAACTTACAAACAATTAAGGACTTGATTGAATAAATTTATAAAATTAGCTTTAACCAATTATATTATTTAAAGAGCATATTGATATCTTATAATTCATATAATTTTTAGGTTATTTATAAATTAAAAATTGAGCTAGCACTTAAAATCATAACAATCTTTTACTTCTAAAAGAGGTTTAAAAGATTTTCCAGTGTTGTTATTGTGAATTACCATTGAAGATGAAAAGAACACTTAATTCTCAGATAATTTTTTATAAACCCTAAATAATTTTAGATTTGTTGAACAAAATTCCCAGAACTTCAAACTAAATATTGAAATTTATATGTATGTATGTTTTGGAAACCCTTCTTTTATTGTCCCAGTGTCTGAATCTATTTATTTGCCAGTGTCCTACACCCCTCTCTGGGCTCACAAAACCACATTCTCATCTTAAAAATTCTTGCATTTTCAAACGCACCCAGCATATATTCCTTACATATGCGAGGAAAAGGTAAAAAAATTCTCTAACAGAAATTTGAATGAGAAAACTAACTGCCACAATACAACGGAGCTATGTGCTATCCCTCTTAGGCCAGACTTGTACCTTGAACTTGTAAGGTATCAGACCGGCATCACACCAGGTCTGAAACAGCATTGAATCAAAGAACAGAAAACGTTTCCAATCATGAAAGACAACATTGCACAAGCTAACAGCAGCAAAACAAAGGGTAGGCAGCTACGATTCTATCATTTTTTTAAGCGGTACCTCATAACTGTGGGCAGGTTTCAACTTCCAACAAAATAGACTGGGTACTGAATCCTATCCTTGAAATTGATACATACTGAATCAGACATTAAAAGATGCCTCAAACAGTGTCTAACTTCATCGAAAAATTGAACAAGCCCAAGACATTTGAAATATCTTGTATATCTACACAGCATCCTGGCTTGGAGGGTAGCTGTTCTGGTAGTTTGATGGTCCACCTTGGAAGCCTCCAGTGGTAGGCCCATTCTGGTTGTTGTGTTGCATGTTTCGAGGCATGTCATTGGACCATCCTCCTGTGTTGTTCTGTGGAGGCATGTTATGCGGAGGAATGTAATTGTGTTGTGGGGGGGTGTAGTTCTGGGGGGGCATGTTGTTCTGCGGGGGCATGTTGTTCTGTGGAGGCATGTAGTTTTGCATAGGCATGTTCTGTGGCACCCTACTCATATTGTTCTGTTGCCCACCCATATAGTTGTTAGGTGGTGGTCCACCCGGTCCTCCCATGTTTTGAGGTCCACCCGGTCCGCCCATGTTTTGAGGTCCGCCCATATTATAGTTGTTAGGTGGCAGTCCACCTGGTCCTGCCCTGTAGTTGTTTTGTGGCTGTGGTGGTACACCTTGTCTGCCCATGTTTTGTGGTTGTCCAGCCATGTTGGGAGCAGTGTTTCGCATAGCCTGATTAGCCATAGGAGGAGGTGGAGCTCCACCTCGTTGCTGCATGTTTTCCATTCTTCTGTCAAAGTTCCTTGATCTGTCGACATTACGAGGTCGATCATTGCGCCTATTTCTTTCGTTTGCCCTCGCATTGTTCCTAATCCATTCCTCATGGTATTTTGGGTCATAGGGCACAGCTTTCCCATCAATAAACGGCTCCCCTAATAGAAAAATACCATCAAGAACAATAATATACAGCATCATGTCATGACTTAACTAATCACAGAGAATAAATAGTAAAAGCTACGACTTATTATTAAAAGGAGGAATTAGAACTTATTTTCATAACCAGAGTTTCGAAGAAATGAAAAAAACCCATTCCTAAGACATGACTCGGTGGAAATTGAAGAAAAGACTACCAGTACAAGAACATAATCAGGGCACCACAATATGTACCCCTAATCCCCTTAGTAAGAAAAGACTAATATGCAGCTTTCTGTGTAGAATTATGTTTAAAAATGAAGGTTGTGAAGCTATTTAAAAGCCAAATGCAGTTGATTGGCAATGCATCAGAGAATATTTAGCAAGATACAATCCTAATGGAGTTTTGCAAATTCTTTTACCCATTTATTTTTTAGAAGAAAAAAAACTCCACTCAAATGTGATAACTACATAGCAAAGCTAATCCTGAAAAATATTACTGACAAAACCTCAGTGAATTTACAAAAACTTCTTGTACAATCCATATGTGGTCAAGATCTCTAAGTGTTATAATTGCATCCAACGTAAAAAGAACAAGCTTCTACTATCATAGAATGAGAAAAAATATTCAGCATGATTTCTTGGTGCACATCACATTTGAGCCAGAAGTTTCCTTTAAAAAAAAACATGCATTTACAAAACAAATTGTATAGCATACAAAGGGTCAAAAGAGCTCCTTACCTCCATAATCTTTGTTCTTCACATCCAGGTATGAATCTGGAAGAACCCAACGGACATTTTTCAATTCTGGAATAGTGACCAACAAAACACATCCATCACAATCAAACTTTAAAGAAATAAATCATAAACCAATCACTTTGAAGCACCAACCAATGTTTTTCAACTAAAACAAGACCGATTGTCATCTTTTTAAGTGAAGGGGAGGTAGTTTTACATTCTAGGAAGGATGCATATAGGTTAAGAAAACATATTTTAAGTATCAATCTGAAAGTTGTTTTCTGGATTAAAATGGAGCAAATTATGATATTATTTAAGGGTAAGGGGATCAGTTTTCAATCTTGGGAAGGCAAGGGCCATCGTCAGCCCCCTTTGCATTTGCCCCTGCTTTAAACCAGATATACCTTTAATCTTGTAAGAAACCTCTTCAGACACCAGAGCTCCAAACGCATAGTAACATCGAGTAGAAACAGAATAGATCTTCCTCCTTGCTTCTTCCTCACTGCCATACAGCCACAAAAAGTCTATTACCATGACTTCACACATCACAAAAACCCATTAATTTCCAGATTACTCTAGTAAGATAGATTTTTATACAGCAATCCTCACACTTAAAAAAACAGACATGCAAAATATAAAAATTCAAAGTTAAAAGCATCTCGGAGAATGAAAAAGTAAACCACAAAAACCCAATACTGAAATTTTAAACTACAAAACACAATTCTCATCAAAGTCGGATACAGTAACAATTAAGCAATCAAGCTTCTTGATCCTCAAAGGAGTAATATTAAAAAGCACTCAAACCCCTCCAGAAATTGGTGAGGTACACAATCAGAAACCCTAAACACTTGTGCCAAATAAAAAATCTACCACTAAAAAAAAAAAAAAAAAAAAAACACTAACACACACAGCCACTCAACAATAAGTAACCAAATACAAAACATAAATACACAAGAAAATTACAAAACCAATTAACTTCAATAGAAATAGACTAAAAATAAATCAACAGAAAAAACAGTGATTGCTCAAACGAATACTAACATTTCAAATAACAATCATGCCAAATAAAAAAGCAAGCACTATAACTAATAAAAACGAAACCAAAAAAAAAAAAAAAAAGAACACGCACAGCCCTCAACAATAAGTAACCAAATACAGAACATAAATACACTATAAAATGACAAAAGCAGTTAACTTCAATAGAAATAGACTAAAAATAAATCAATAGAAAAAACAGTGATTTATAAAATGAATACCAACATTTCAAATAACACAATATAAAACAATCTTAAAGCAAAATCAAAAGATAAAAATAAATTAAATGAGAAATAGTTGAAGGTTTAAACTTTAATAAATTACCTGCCAACAACTTGAGCAAGAGTTTTAATATAAGAATCAATTATCTCGTCACGTGTGGGGTCTCCCTCAGGCTTATCCATAACGATGAGCCAATGCTCGAAATCGCATCCATCAAGCAAAATAGTCTCTTTTGGAGGTCTATTAGACCAGTTAGGGCTCGGATCGTTGAGGGAAGACGATGTCTGCCTGACAGAAAACGACCTGATTGAAATCCGAGAGACGGAGCGATTGATGTAGGTTGCAGAGGAGAGGGGGCGGAGGAATCGGCGGAGGAGAGAGGAGGAAGAGGCGTTGGAGGTGGAGGAGAGGGAAGTGAAGGAGCGAGAGAGGAGGGAGGAGATTAGGGTTTGTGAGGTGGGTTTTTGGAGGAGGAGAGAGCGAGTGAAGAGTGAAGTCGCCATTTCCTGGATCGGAGAAACCCTAACAGAGATGTGAGAAGAGGGGTTTAGTTGGGGTTTTATGGATGAAGTTAGAGAAATGTCCTTCAAGTTTATCGAAATGGCATTTTGGTCATGTCCAAATTAAAATATCCTCCTCTCTCGTTTTTTTGTGTATATTTAAGAATGTTGTTAAGGATGTATTTAAAAATATTATTTATTTAGAAATATATTAAAATAATATTTTTTATTTTAAAAAAATTATTTTTAATATTAATACATAAAAATAATTTAAAAACATCAAAAATATTAATTTAAAATAAAAAAATTGAAATTATAAAACACAGTGTTACATTACCTTTATCTATTAATCTATGTACTTTAATTTTATTAAAATTATATTATGACACTCGGTGAATTGGTAGTAATAAAAAAACCATTTCCTAGGAAATTAAAAAAATCATATCTTTTAAATAATAAATTATTTATAATAAAAGGAATTATGGTAAATTATTTAGCTACTTTGAATTATTGTAAATATATAATGTTAGTAAAATAGGTTTCGGAATGGCCCACAGATATTATAAAAAAAAAAAGAAGGAGGCCCAGCCTTCTAAATATGTGGGCTATTTACTCAGACTGGGCTCCATCCATGCAGCACTTAACATGTTACTCAAATGATTTAAAACCTTCCACGCTCAGCCCATCTGTTTTTACTTTTTAGATTATGATGATGAATGTTTTTTAAATAATTTTTATTTAAAAACATTTTAAAATATTTTTAAAAAAATAATTTATAGCACCATAACTTCAACAATATTTAAAAACACAGAAAATAAAATAAATTCTATTTTAAAAATAAATACTTTCAAATATAAAAACAAACGACTATTATTTTGACTGATAAGCTATTAATTTGTGTTTTAACGGTTTGAAAACATAAATTTATTTTTATTTTTATTTTTTTTAGTGAAATATGAGGTGGAAATGATGATTTTAGCCATTTAGATTTGATTGGAAGATAATAGTAAATACTAGAGCACCATCAACCTCTTTGTTTAATGGTAGATGAAGAAGGTTGCAAATCCATCACTAATTTTGAGTCTTGCGTGAACGACATCAATCCCAAGTTAGCCGTTGTAAATCCTGCCTAATTAAAAGTCATCTCCTTGTGATCTATAGGAGGTGTTTGTTTGAGAGTGTATTTGTGGTTGTTTTTTAAAGTATTTTTTATTTAGAAACATATCAAAATAATATATTTTTTATTTTTTAAAAATTATTTTTGATATCAATATATCAGAATAATCTAAAAACATAAAAAAATTCATATAAAATATTAAAAAAAATCAAAATTTAACCAAATAACAGTTCAGCCGCTTGGCCAAACATAGCATGGTAGATTTATAAGACCATTTTTTTAGCATTCCACATCAAATCTACTCTTGAGCTGGTAGTTAGGGTGGGGAAGACTGTAAGGCCAGCAACGCCAACATTCCACAGTCAACATTCAGCTCACCTGAAAAACTTCACCACCATCAGCTCCTCTTTTTTTTCTTCGTTCCTTTCTTTGTGTTTTCTTGCAACTTTCCAAACCCCTACCAGATTC
Source organism: Salix dunnii (assembly GCA_015731905.1). NCBI lineage: Eukaryota > Viridiplantae > Streptophyta > Magnoliopsida > Malpighiales > Salicaceae > Salix > Salix dunnii. The sequence goes on along the minus strand of CM027674.1, from coordinate 29,949,122 downwards.
TCACTTCCCCTAGCATATAGAAAGCACCAAGTCAAGCCCAAAGCGTAAACTGCTCAAGCCCATGCATGCCATCTTAACTCTTGGTTTTTCCAAGCTCAACTTGGTGTCTGGCACCCAGTTAGGTGTGTTAGCTCATCTCCTTTACCTCTCGCAACTTGCATTTCTTATTTTGATCTTCTCCCACTTCAACTTTCTTTAGATCTCCATCCTCTCAATGGAATTGCCAGTGAAAGCACCAGTTTCTGGTGGCCAGAAAACCTCGTACAGACTAGAAACCAAAAATCTATCGTACAAGTTATGCAGCAAATTTGACGAGCTTAATTTTATTTACTGTGGAGGGCCACCGAGAAGAGCTCCCAAATTCATTCTAAGGGATGTAAACTGTGCAGCTAGTCCTGGAGAGATTACCGCGATTGCTGGTCCTAGTGGAGCAGGGAAGACCACCTTACTAGAGATTCTTTCAGGAAAGATATCTTCACGTAAAGTGTCTGGTCAAGTGCTGGTAAATAGCCAGCCGATGAATGCCAGACATTTCAGGAGAATATCCGGGTATGTCACTCAAGATGATTCTCTATTTCCATTGCTTACAGTCAAAGAAACGCTATTGTACAGTGCACTTTTAAGGCTACCAGGAGGGAAAAAGGATGCGGCTAATAGGGTGAGTAGGCTATTGAAGGAGCTTGGACTCGAACATGTTTCTGATTCAAGGATAGGTGAGGGATCAAATTGGGGGATTTCTGGTGGTGAAAAACGTAGAGTCTCGATTGGAGTTGATTTAGTCCACGACCCTGCTGTTGTTTTCATCGATGAACCAACTTCAGGTCTGGATTCAGCATCAGCTCTTCATGTAGCGACTCTGCTCAAGTCCATGGTGTTGAATCAGGGTAAGACCATTGTTTTAACTATCCACCAACCCGGTTTTCGGATACTTGAGCTCTTTGATCGGCTTGTTTTGCTTTCCAACGGATATGCTGTCCATAATGGCTCTCTGCATTTCCTTGAAGAGAGACTAAAGTTTTCCGGTCATCAAATTCCTCTCCATGTCAATGTGCTTGAGTTTTCTTTTGATGCTATAGAGAGCCTGTCCGGGCAAAACTCAGCGTCTCTGAACAATCAATGCCCCCGTGAGATCAGACATAATGGAGGCCATATCGCGAGGACTCTATACTTCAACAATCATCAAGAAAAACCTCTCCGCTTTCCCAGATCTATATTGGAGGAGGTTTCGATACTGGGACAGAGATTTTGCAGCAACATTTTCAGAACCAAGCAACTATTTGCCACAAGAGTCATACAAGCACTGGTGGCCGGACTAATTCTTGGAACCATATTCTTGAATGTTGGAAAGAAAACAGGACAGGTCGCTTTGCAGACTCGAATCGGGTTCTTTGCCTTCAGCCTCACCTTCTTGCTATCTTCCACAACTGAGGGCCTGCCTATTTTCCTGCAAGAAAGAAGAATACTGATGAGAGAGACCTCAAGAGGAGCCTACAGAGTTTCTTCTTATGTCCTATCAAACACCCTCATCTTTCTTCCTTTCCTTTTAATGGTTGCACTTCTCTACTCTACCCCAGTTTACTGGCTAGTTGGTTTGAGGATGTCAATCCACGGATTTCTTTACTTCTCTCTAGTAGTGTGGATGGTGATTTTGATGTCAAATTCTTTCGTTGCTTGTTTCAGTGCTCTGGTGCCTAACTTCATAATGGGGACATCGGTTATTTCAGGATTAATGGGATCTTTCTTTCTATTTTCTGGGTACTTCATAACGAAGAGTAAGATTCCTAGTTACTGGGTTTTCATGCACTATTTGAGTTTGTTCAAGTACCCATTTGAGTGTTTCTTAATAAATGAATATGGCGGAGAGCATGGCTACAGGAGGTGCCTAGAGTTCGATAAAGGGGAATGCATTCTTTATGGAAGTGGGTTCCTAAGACAGCAGGGTCTAAGAGATTCACAAAAATGGAGCAATTTAGCTGTGATGTTTGGTTTTATTATTGGTTACAGAGTGCTCTGTTTTGTGATTTTGTGGTTCAGATGTTATAGAAGAAGATGAACATGTAGATCGAACATTTGTTAATTCTCTTTTCTTCCTACTGTTCTTGGATAGATCAAGCCAGTGTACACAATTTATATACTTCACTTCTCTATTTACCTGCAATAAAAATAAAGCAAGAAAATCTACTCATGTTTATGCTTTTGTTGAAAGAGAAGCAACTTCCCCGGTAGTAAGAATCTTAACTTGATCGACATTTCTCCATAGATTTTGCTTACAGGGGGGCAAAAGGGAACCCAAGCAAGCTGAAAGAATGCTCTAATGGCAGGATCAATTCAATAATGCTGGAACCAAAAGGGATTCATCATATATTAAAACAACTTTAATAATAAATGTTAAACATATTGTTTTTGTTGTTGTTATCTTTGACTCCATTATGTAAAAGGATTTATAAGTTTTATTTATTTATTGCACGATGATATTATTGTCTTCTATTAAATTTAACTTTATTATATTAAATTATTCTTTTTATCTTTTTAGAAACCAAGATAATTAAAAAAACATTAATGTCTGCAGATAGAATAAGATTTTTATACATCTTTATATCTTTAATATTTTTCTTATGTTTATTAAAAGTAAAATCTTAAAAAGAAAATAGTAAAGGCTACAGTAATATTAATAATAATTTAAAATTCACATCATCATGTATGTAAGTATTTGTGTTATATCTAATAATAATTTAAAATTCACATCATCATGTATGTAGGTATTTGTGTTATATATAATTTGTTTTTGAAAAATAACTCCTTCCAAACAAAATAATTCACAAATATTGTAATATAATTGTGATTGTAATAGGAGGAAACATTTTGATTTTATATAAAAATATGGATATTAGCATTTGAGATCCAATAGTTCATCAAGGTTTATTTCTTTTGAGTTTTTGATTATTTTTAAATATGGATAGTTAAAATATATATATATATATATATATATATATATATATATATATATATATATTACAAATTTTCCCATCTAACATCACGAAAACCTCCCTTCTTTAGTATGAAGGGAAAAATATTCTTTTTTATTGTTTAGAAAACAATAAACGGATTTATCTAGTATTATGATAATTAGAAAATCTTGATTAGTCTTTAGAATTGTAACGTAAAATTTTAGTTAAGTTAACGAGAAGATATTGTCATCCTAAAACATCTCACTTATAATAAATTACATTGCTACTTGTCTTTTAATCATAATGATTTGTTATACCTAATCTACTAGTTATCTCTCTGTATGGTTAAGATTGAATTTACTACATTGAGTTAAACTATGGGTTAACAAGTGAGTTCAAGCCTATCCATTTTTAAATCTAGATCATCTTTTTAACTTTCAATTGCATAGCGAGTTAATATATATACAATCATTTACTCTTGATTATGATATGCGAATATTAATAGTTTATCATATCATATCAATAAATAAACAGGTAGGTTTTTATTTGTCTCATTAAACATAGACCGAATCCTGCGAGGAGTTGTATCAAACATTTTGTTTATACAACATCGATTTATAGATATTCTCGATTGAGATTTTTGCTAAATGAGATTTTTTTTCCCTATTCTTAAATATTTAAGTAGTAACCATTATGATTTGATCTACTTTGATGTAAGATCAAGAGACACAAACACTTTAAACTTATTGAGAAAAACTAATATTCTTGATTGACACTTAGATGCATGTAATCAATGGATTTTTGACTTAGCTTAGAATTTGAAAAGAAAGATATAATTTAAAACAAGAGATCGAGTTGTTACTCTTCATTAACATTTAAGATAATAACTCATTATAAATTTGATTATCTATGGATGAATGAAAAAACTTTCATTTTTTAATGTTTTTTTTTTAAATTCTAAAATGAGTTTTGAAATGTTGAACCATAAGATCTTTTTAATAGGGACTAAACCCTTAGTGGATTTCATTAATAAGTTTTAAAACTTAACGCAAATTCTTGTATGAGTGTGAATATTATACTTTTATGTAAAAGAAAACTCAAGCATAAATAACAAAAAGGAATAACTAAGAACATCAAACATCAACAAAATACAAACTTTGAAATATTCAAATTAGAAGCATAAAAACTAAAAAGACATGAAAACACATCGTAACGTATTCACAATGCACTATTATATACAAAACACATCATGTCATAAAATTAAACATAGATAAATTCAAATGAATACACACACACACACAATTCATCTCATAGTTTATTCAATCTTTTTTTTTTTCACAACACATATCCAAATCAACCATGAATTAAAATAATTATATAAAATATTTAAAGTTAAAAATAGACCTTTTGGAGAGTATGTGGAGGACCAAAAGAGAATGAAACAATAGGTGGAAGTGCCAAAATAGTACTAGAAAAATCAAAGGCATGTGACTGAGTCCACAAGAGGCCCCCTCTTTCTTTTTAATGATGGCTATAGTGTAAGTCTCTATCAGTGATGGAAATAGATTTTTCCATTCAAAGTTTGCCCTTCTTTTTTTCCCTATGATGTTGCCTTTTCTAAACAACTTTGCTTCCAATGCTTATTCTAGATTTAGTACCTGTTTGGAATTGTAATTGTGATTTTTTTTAAAATATTTTTTTTGTTTTTAAATACATCAAAATAATATTTTTTTTTATTTTTAAAAAATTATTTTTAACATCAACACATAAAAATAATCTAAAAACATCAAAAAAATTTAATTTAAAGTATAAAATAAAAATAATAAAAAAATAATTTTTTTTAAATACTTTTAAAATGCAGTGCCAAACATCTATTTATAAGGGTAAGAGGAGACGTGTGGCCTAGCCAACAAGCCGAACCACTTCCTAACCTTTTTTTTGGCGGAAGCAATGTAAACCATCGCCATCGATGAAAGAAGATTTGCCAACTTGAAAGTTTGGTTGTATGCTTTAATTCTTTACTATTATACAAAAAATAAAAATAAATATAAATATAAACTAACACTACAAATTTAATTTTTAAAAAGTTAGGGCAAGTCCAACGGGAGAGCCATCATAGAAGGCAAAGCTAAATTTTTGAGATTTTGACTATTTTCATTATTATTATTTTTTTTTGCATCTCGAACAGGAGAGCCATCCGGGTAGCCAAAATGAATTTATTTTACCTCAGAAGTCATTCCTACATGTTTTGAGAGAGAAGCCAAAAATTAAAAAATACACATAAAAAAACTCATACCTCTAGAATGGAGCTGGGGCTGGGGGGGCTGATCTAGAGGTGCTTGGGGATGGGGGAGAAGGAGCTAGTTTGTGTTGGGGGGGGGGGGCTTTTCTCTGTGTATTTTGTGTGTGTGTGGGGGGGGGGGGCGGTTCTCTGTGTATTTTGTGTGTGTGTGTGTGGGGGGGGGGTATATATATATATATATATATACACACACACACTAGATAATGCCCCCGCGCGTTGCCGCGGGGCATACAATATTTTTTTAAATGTAAAAAATATTAATTATATGTATTTTTAAATTGTATTATAAATTTAGTTAAAATAAATTTGTCCAAAAATTCATCCTCACATTATTGTCATTATTATTGTTATAAGAGTTAAAATTATTATCAACATTACTGTCAAAATAATAATAAAAATTAAATTGACTTGAAAAATCATTAGAAAAAACAAAATATTTTAATAAGTAAACAATAAAAAAATAATAATTAAAATTATCATTATTATTGTGTAAATGGTAAAATCATAAAAATTATCTAATTCAAAGAGCAAATTAAAATAATAAAAAACAAAAAAGAAATAAAGCAAATAATATTTATTATTCATATTATTATTAAGACAGTAAAAATCAGTAAATTATATTGAGAGAAAGAAATATAAAAAAAATAGGAAGCACGAAAAAGCATTAAAATATTGTTATTATTATAATTCATAATAATAATAATAATAATAATAATAATAATAATAATAATATGAAAGAGTAAATAAACAATAAAAGATTAATAAAAAAATAAAAATCAAAATCAAAATCAACATTGTTATTACTACGAAAAGAATAGATATTATAAAATTACCTCGAGGAAAAAAACTTAAAAAACATTAACAAAAAAGTAAGCAAGAGAAACAATTAAATTATTATTTTTATTATTAAATAATAATTAATTAAATTACTACTACTATATTATTATTATTATTATTATTATTATTATTATTATTCTAGAATTAAAGAATTCATTGAATAACAATAGGGATCATTATAGAAATAATAAGAAATCAAGGGATGAAAAAAAAATTAAAAGTATAAGGGCCAAATATTAATTATGTTAGATTTTTTTTATCATAACATAATGTTAAACAAAATAATAAATTTGTATAGAATTTTTTAATTATAAATTTGTATAAAATAATAAATAGTTTTATCCATAAAAAGATGAATATATAAATTGAAAATATATCCTTATGTTATTATCATTATCATTATTATAACAGTTAAAATTATTATCAATATTATTGTCAAAATAATCTCAATAATTAAATTATCCTGGAAAATAAAAAAAAAAGCAAAAGATTTATATATAAATAAGAAAAAAAAAACATAAACACTAAAATTATCATGATCATTGCATAAATAGTCAAATAATAAAAATCATCTAAAAGTAATAAAAAAACCAATCACTAAAATTATTATTACTATTGCGTAAATAGTAAAATCATAAAAATTATTTAATCCAAAAAACAAATAAAAATAACAGGAAAAAAAATAAATAAAGGAAAAAAAGAAGCAATATTAATTTTAAAATGACTATCAATTTAAATTCAAATTTCAGGATTTAAGCGATTTAAATAAAATTAAAAGAAAAAAAAAGTATAAAAAAACTAAAAGTATAGATGTATAAATATGAATAAAAAAATATACATTGTCTAAGAATTTATAAAAACAAATTAAATGAATTAATATAAAAAAACTATGCAATAATCAAATAAAAAAAAATAGTTCTATCTACAAAAAGATGAGTACATAAATTGAAAATCTATCCTCATGTTATTATCATAATCACTATTATAACAGTTAAAATTATTGTCCATATTATTGTCAAAACAATTTAAATAATTAAATGGTGTTGAAAAATCATTAAAAAAAAAAGAAAAGATTTTTTTATGAAAAAAGAAAAAAAACAACTATTAAAATTATCATGATTACTGCATAAATAGTCAAATCATAAAAATCATCTAATCCAAAGAAAAAAAGAAGAAGCAAAAAAAAAAAAAAACAAAGAGAAAAAAAGAATAATATTAATAGTAAAATGATTATTATAATAGTTATAATTATTATTAATATTATTTTCAGAACAATTCAATTAATTAAATTGATTTGGAAAATCATTAAAAAAAAATGAAAAAATTTGTATAAAAAACAATTAAAAAATAACAAATGAATTAATATCAAATATTAATAAAAAAAATAACAATAAAAAATAAATTAAAATGAAAAATAATATATATAAAAAATTAATTCTAATTAAAGGATAAAATTAAAACAAAAAAGAATTGGAGGACCAAAAATAAATAATGGTGATTGGTTTCATTTTATAAAAATCAGAAGAAAATGGACTGAAATCAAACTTTGTATATATTACCAATTTCAATTGGAGGGCTAAATTGAAGAAATCAAAACATCCGTACCGGAAAAATTGAAGGAATAAAAAATCAATCAAAAATCAAAAGTATAAGGACTGAAATAAAACTTTCTTATATAATCAGTTTTAATTGAAGGGCACAATTGAAAATAAAAAAACTTTAATTTCAATAAATCAGTAAGAAAAACGAAATCAAAACATCAGGGACCAAAATGAACTTCTCGCCAACATCGGGGACCAGAGCAGAATTTGCGGCGGCAGGAGAGAGAAAAGCGACCGCCGACCAAAACACGTCCACCGTCGCTCACCCGGAGATATGTGACCGGAACGCGCCGCGACGGAGAGGAGAGGGCGTCCCGGCGCATCTTCTGGTGTGGCGGAAGAGAATTTTTGACGGCGGGAATAAGCCACACGCGCCGCCTAAAAGGCGCGTCTATGCCGGACGCTGCTGGCGCGTTCGTACGACGCGCCAGCAGTTAAAACGAAAAAAATAATAAAATAATAGGTAATGACTGACTTGCTCCTGGACCCACCGATATTTATGAAAAAACCGGGGTGGAAAAGACGGCGGTAGCCCTGGTTACTGTGCGCTATTTTGTCTTTATCAGGGTTTTTTTCGTCTGTGCACTGTGCATATAAAGAGGAAAAACCGGTGATGCCTCTGGTTCCTGTGCACTATTTTGTCTTTTCGGGGGCTTTTTCGTTAATACACTGTTCAAACCGGGGGAGAAAAAAAAAGACGGACGAACTCGCGCGACGCACGGACGAAATATGTCTAGTGAACAGTGAAATGTGTCTTGGTGCACAGTGATTTTATGCACAGGAAATGAGGGACGCCGTTTATATTATAGGCAATATATATATATATATATATATATATATATATATATATATATAGAGAGAGAGAGAGAGAGAGAGAGAGAGAGAGAGAGAGAGAGAGTATTAAATAATATAACTATATCAAAAATATTTTTATTCAAAATTACCTAATCAAAAGTGTAAAAATTTATATATAAAATTAATAATTATATTGTTGGAGGGTTTTTTAAAATAATTATTTAATTATATAACTTATTTTTATTAATTGTATAACTAATTGCATAATTAAACTACATACAAAATAATTGTATTATATTTAAAATAATATAAAAAAATAGCTCTCCAAAATAGTTTTTACCATTGGAGTATACATTAATAAAAAAATTATATATATATATATATATATATATATATATATATATATATATATATATATATATATATATATATTTAAAAAATTATTTTTTAAAATTTAACTCTTCAAAATAACTCTAGAGAAAAAACAATTGAAGGAAAAGAAATATCGTATGCTAGAGCCATGTCATCAACCTTTCACCAACAGGCGCCCTACCCACATGGAAGAGCTCAGTTCACCACTCTTAGAGTATGTTTGGCACAGCTGTTGCTGTTGTGGTTGAGGTTGAAAAAAACAGGTTTATAAAAAACACTTTTAGCTGCGGTTCGTAATTGAAATTTGTGTTTGGTTAAAACTGTGATTGAGGTTGAGTTTAATGAAAAGCAGTTTTATGTGTTTGATTACTATATTTTTCATATTGCTGTCAACTTGTGCAATTAATTAAAAATACACATGTATACATATACACATACACACATAACTATTTTATTGGAATAATTTTGTATATTTATTAATAATTATAATAATAAAATATTTGAAATAATTGAAATAAATTAAATATTTATTTTAATTTTCTCATTAAATAATTTTGTTATGCCTCCTCTCGATATCTATATTTATTTATTTAAATCAATTGTGTTTATTAATCAAAACCCACTTGGCATCGATGCTTTGTTTCTTCTCTCTTTCTTGGGGCACTTTATCATGGAAACTTACAGATGAGATGAGTGAACAAGCTTTCTGTTTGCTAGCAAAACATCTATCTGGTCTAAGCAAATAAAGTCGATGGTGCTCTGTTCTGTCTTTGTTTTTTGCATTCCCCAAGGCTGTAGTCTGGGTGTTACCTTTGAGGGAGAAGGGATGCTGGTGTCGGTGGGATTTGGGTGTGGGGAGAGGTTCTATGGGGAGAGAGGGAGAAGATGAAGCTCTATGTTTATGGTTGTGTGGAGCCTCGACAGATTTCCATTAACTGATGCCCTCTGGCCGCAGATGCAAGCTGCTTGCATCTGCCGGAAAATTTTAATTTTTTTAGCGGGATTCACAGTTAAAATCTGGGATCTAGTTTGGTAATGTTTTCTTATAGGGCTATGATTTTACGCATCCATAGGTTGTACCACCGCCCCAAACAGTATCTTAATGTCATCGTGGAAGCCAATGTTTGGGCACTAGAAGAATCCATTTGGTTTATAAATAATATTTTATATATATTAAAGCATCAAATTATTCATTAATCAACTTGATTATAGCCATAGACCAAAATTCTATGGTTTCCATCTGCACAATAACCATACAATTTAACCAGGTTATTGTGCTCTATATCTGCTATCACTTTTATTTCTGTCAAGAACTCCCGTAAACCTTGCCTTGATTCAGCTGACAGTACCTTTATGGCAGCCTCGGTGCCATCTTTAAGTATTCCCTGTCCATTAAATTACTGGAATTCAGATCAAGGATAAGTTTAGTGGTAACAAATTAAGACATAAGCATGTAAAATCACCTTGTAGACAGAACCAAAACCTCCCTCTCCCACTTTCTTGGATGAATTAAAGTTGTCAGTTGCCATTTGCAATTCCCTATGAGTGTAGCAGCAAATGTTCTGCGACCTTGAAACCTCTGTACCATATAAATCCATCGTAACACATGTAAAACAAATGGGAGAAAAGGTTTTACAATGATGTATGCGAGTGAGAGAGAATGTTCCCATTTTTCCATAGAAGAAAAGGATAGGGGAAAAAAACGAAAGGAGAGCAAGTCAGAGAATCATGCTGTGAGAAGCTTATGTGACAGCTGCTATTTCATCTCAGAAACTTCTGCTCGTGTTAGTACGTCTGAGAGAAATTGATTCAGGAAATTCTCGAACTAAATAATGGAGTGTCAGCTAATAAATTCTAACCCTTAACCATTTCCTAGCGACTACAGTAAGTCTATTCAGCTGCATACCATCATCAGCTTCTAGAGTTTGTCTAGCTCCGGAAACTCCCTTCCTTTTGCAAAATGAAAAGAAACAAGCCATCACCAGATTGTTTGGACGAATCAACGCTTCCTCCAAAATCAAGTCCCAGCCCTGCAAAAATAAACCATAAAGAATGTCATTATGCAATTCCTCTCACGTAAGCCTATTGTTGCTTAACCACACCTTTATAATTAATTCCGGAAACTTTGAAAGGGAAAATGTATAAAGGCATTTGTCATTCAAGTGATGATGGCAACGATAATCGAATTACAATGGTTTTTTTTTTCTTTTTTTCTAAAAAAATCCCCCCTTTTCATCAGAGTATGTTAGGCACATGGATGTGGATAACGCTAAAAAAGATATTCCCCATTCTAATCAATATGTTAGCCAGAATATCCTACTGCGAATTTGAAAACTAAAGCCCCGTTTGTTTACTGGAAAATGGTTTCCACTTGGAAAATGAATTCCGGAGAAAGTGAATTCCGATATTTGGCAGTGTTATGGAAAATGAACTGGAAAACACTTTCCAGTGTTTATTTATGTTATGGAAAATGATCTGGAAAATAATTTATTAATAAATTAATTTTTTTTTTCAAGTTTATTAAAATAACAAGGAACAAATCTTACAAATTAAAAAGTTGAATGAGAATGAAATTGAAAAAAAATATAATTTCATAAATTATCTCAAATAAAATAAATAATAATCAAAATAATAGAGATCAAATCTAAAAAAAAAAATTTAAAAAATAAAAGGTGAATAAATTAAAATAATAATAATTAACATTTCATAAATTATTTCAAATAAAATAAGTAACAATAAAAAAAATGAGGACCAAATTTGATAGATAAAAAATTTCAATAAAAAAATGATAAGAAAAAAGCAAATAGCAATTATAAAAATAAGAACCAAAATTAATATAAAAATTAAATTTTAAGAGATGGAATTGAAAAATAAATATTCAAAACAAATTATATATAGCAATCAAAAGTTTGAAGATCAAATTTGATATAATCAGCAAATAATGACATTTCTAAATTTTTCACAACTTCCAGAAAATGTTTTCCGCCTAAATTTTCCGGAAAACACTTTCCTGAAAACCAAGCTAAATTCTTCTTTGACTGAAAAGTATTTTCCGTTGACCGGAAAGTATTTTCCGTTAACCAACTTTCCAGAAGACAAACAAACACAGGAAAGTTTGGAAAGTGGTTTCCCGAAAAATAAATTCCAAGAAACAAACAGGCTAAAACACTCTTCAAGTATCAATCGAAGTAATATTCTGAAGGTGTTAAACTGAACCATACAGTGTAGTAAGCAAACCAAAAATTGAACCCAGAAACCAAACAAGTTATTTGGCAGATTCCAATCCCTAAAGCATCCAAATGAGCTCGATATCTCAATAACTAGCGATTCTTGAAGAGCAGATAAATATAGCTAGCTTACCTTAATCTGGCTGGTATTGCAGAAATGTCTAGATCAAAGCAAGTTGTTATCCAGGCTAAAAATATAGCAAAGCAGAGGGAGAGGAGAAGAGTCTTCTTATAGAGACCCTAGCGTTGGCTTCGCAGGTGCTGGTCTTAGGTCTTTCCACGGTCTTCCATGAGGAAGATGACCGGATGGAGATGGTGCCGTACTATCGAAGCAACCTCCTTTCGTCTGGTGCATGCGTACAGCCTTCAATGAGCTCATTAATATGGAATAGACCAGCGACAAAAATATCCAACAGCAATATTATTCCTGATCAATCCTCTATTATAAAATAAAATTCTTAAAAACAAGTCAATAAATGCTCAATTTATAATATATATTTTTCTTACGCTAGAAAAAACAACTAATGGGTTATTTGTTTCTGGAAATTGGTTGACGGGGCCAGAAGATGTGACCTTTGTAGCTGGGGCTGTACGAGGATATGGGGGTAACTCAGACATATTGACACGTCATCTGTTTAATCATAATTAACTACATGAATTAAACATAATTAACTACATGACTGCTCTTTGCGGGGTTTTCTTTTTGATGAGTTTATGCTGCATGGCACGAGGAAAAAAACACACATACAGGAAAGTACACGAAAACAATCATGCAATGATTAAACATAAAAGTCAAATCATAAGCGCTCGTGTCATTTTGTTTTATTAACTAAAAAAACTAAAAAGGGATTAGCTAAATACTGTGCACTGTTTGCTCAAGATAGAAAATGCATTATAAATAGATGATGATAGCTTTAAAGTTTATATAAAATACTATTTTTTTTGTTAATTTATATATTCAGCATCTCAATTTTTTTCCAATTGAATTTTAATATAAAAATTATTTTTATTATTTTTTAGTTCTTGATTTAAAAAGAGAGAAGTCGCTATAATTTAGCATAAAGAAAAAAAAATTGATGTCATGACTTATTCTGGACATCAAAATAGTTGATTTTAATGTTAAAGAGCTTTATTAGATAAGGGGAGTTTAACTTGTGTTTTTTAACCTTGAAATGACCTAAAAATCATACCTAAACTCTTGGAATGTTTTGGTTTCGAGTTGATTTAAAGGTTTTGAATATTGTTTTTTATTTTATTTTTAACTATTAATGGGTTTATAAAGGTATCTGAGCTATTTTCTAGATGTTTTGAATAAAAAAACAAAATAGTTTTATAGGTGCAGGAAAAATAACATTATTACATTATTCTGATGAATATTGCAATTGAATTTGGTGAACATATTTCAAACATGGTATAACTTTTGTTCATGTTTCAAAAATGGTATAACTTTTGTTCATGTTAGCCTTTTAAACCGTGTCTTGTTGCGAGCTGGATAAAAGCCTATAATTACATTAAAAAAATATATGAAAGTTGTTGTCTTTGACTTTATAAAAATGAGTTTTAACACGTAGAATTTGTGATATGCATTAAGGACCTAACCAAGACTAATAATGTTTTTTTTATAAATTAAAAAAAAAAAAACACGTAAAGGCTTGGTGGTCAAGCCCACTCACCTAACTTCATTGTGGGTTTCTATATCTTTATATTTATTCAATTTCTATTAGTTGGTATAGATCTAGGCTTCAATTCTTTTGAGGAGTGAAACATACAATGTGTTGCATGTCTTCTAGATTTTGCATCATCTCCTTTCATTAAATGAAAAATATGAGCATGAGTATCAATCAATTTGATGGTTGAAATATTAGAAAACGATGACTTTTTCTTTCTAAGTTGGAATCTAGGATAACTTTCTCTCATCTTTAAAAACAAAGGATTGAGAAATAATAAAAATATAATTATGACGTGAAATTATATTGCGAAAAACATAAAGGATAAAAGGTATAATTTTTAAAATTAAGGGACTAAAATGTACTTTGTGCATCGGCTTTAAACACATCACATATTTTTAGCTTCTTTCTAAGTTGGATATATATATATATTCCAATTATATCCTTAGCCAATAAATCTGAAGCATTCAACTATTAATTTTGCAATCACAAGACATAATCCATAAAAAAAAAGTAAACTAAGTGACCAATATATATATATATTGCTCGAGTCCACAATCCATTGTGAAAGTATGAACACTATTTTCCATTGTTTGAGGACACCTTTCATTTTAGTTTATTTTGTTATATTTGCACTTACGATGTTCTCCAAAACCATATGATTTCAGTATTTTTAGTTTTTGTAAGGAATAATGTATTTTCACTAAAAAAAACCTGTTAAAATAATATTATTTTAAAATTAACTTGAGAACCCATTAACTTATATACTATTAACCAGGTGAGAACCTAACAATTATATATAAAAAAAAACTCTTTTTAATAAGGAGAAAAACAAATGCCAGAACGCAAGCTACAGTAGCAGACAAATGAGCAACTTTTTATTCCAACCTCCACTATAAAATATATTCTGCGATCATACATGCTGAAAGTGGGAATTTGAAATGCAATGTGTCGAGTAACTAGGTATGCCCCCACATGATGATCAGTTCTCTGAAAGAAAATGCATTAAATACTGATGTGATACAGAATTGATATAATCTAGTTTCCTATTCCAGGACTGGGGACGGAACGCAAAATCCGATCGATCCTGGAAAGATGGGATACGATGAGCCTTTCATCGACGACTGTTGCATGGCCTTCACCGGCAGGATAATAAGAGGGTGCAGTACTGTCTTTCAAAGAAGGGTTTTCTCTCTTCTCCAGGCTCAAGAACTTTCTGGATTCAAAAGACGGTGCATGGCAGATCAAAATGAGAGTGAAGATGACTGAGATTTTGCTGAAACGATTCATATCTGCAGAATAGATATGCTGCAGAAAGAATTGAAGCTATATGCTGAAGAGGAGGGGTGTGACCAAGGTGGAATGCTAGCTATTTATATATAATCTGAGAGAGAAGAATGATTTTGCGCCTATCAGTAGTCGAGTCGATATCTGTGGAGTTGACAGAGGAATAACCCAGGTTTGTCAACTCAGCAATACGAAATTTGCAGGCTGGTCTGTGAAAATCCTAGTGGAATTGGGTTAGGTACATTTGAACCACGTTGCTGGCCGGCCTCCCTCAAATATTTCTTGGTGACTTTTTTCTTTCCTAGCAGTAGCACTCCTGCAATAATCTTGATTGCTCAAGATCCATGTGTCACATCTCTTTTATTTCTCCACTCCAGACATTGATTTAGTCCCTGTACTCGAACTTTCTGTAGCTAAATACACTGTAGATTAATCATAGCTAAATCAGTGACTCGTTTTGTGCTGATATGCAGTGGACTTTTTATTATTTTTAATATATAAAAAGATATTTCGATAACCACAGTATTTTTGCATACAAAAGAAATATATGAAGTTTAATAAAATGGAGCAATATAATAATCTTATTTAAACAGTAAGCAATGATAGTAAACAATATAAAAAACATTTTGAAACAATTAATTAAAATAAATGAGTCATCAATATCATACGTGAAAGGGATAGAACATATCACCAGACTCGACGTCATTATACGGTGGACATCGCCCACTACCAGAAGAGCTTGCAAAGATGGTTCAAGCTCTATTGCAAAAGGTTGCTCGATGAAATTCAAAGAAGCCACGTGGATCGCCATAGAGATGCCCATGGGAAAAAAAGAAGTGAGTATAAATCTATCTTTAATTAATCAATTTTATTTAGTTCAAGAATAAAATTTATTTTAAAAATAAATTTAACAAAACACAATAATTAAAAAGATTTGAGGTAACTCAATTAACAAAAATCAAAGAATGCAAAAAAATAAGAATCCCAACTTCTAATTAAATAAATATTGAAGGATGAAACTGAAAAAAAAAATTTATTATATATATAAAGTATAACAATCCCAATTGAGCCCCTTGAAATTGAATTAATTTTCAAAACTTGCTACTCGTGAAATCCTAAACACGCATTTAGCCAACAAGCTCAAATTAAAATAAAACAATTAAGGATGAAATCACTTAAAAAAATAACAATCCTAAATTTTTTGCAAAAGAGTAAAAACATTGATCAAAACAATGAGGATGAAATGTAAGAGAAACAAATAAAGAGTGAAATCACAAAAATAAATCTAAAAATTATACCATATTGTATAAATAGCAATTCAAATAAAAGGGATCAAATTTGAAAAAATAAGAAATTGAATAAGGATGAAATTGAAATAAATTAGTTTAAGTATAACAAATAATAATAATAAAAAAAATAAAACAAAAAAAACAAAAAAAAACAGAGAAGTTTAGCGAAAGATTTTAAAAATCACAGGGCGGCGCAAGCACCGAGAAAGAGAGTAAAGAAAATGAAAAATAAAAAGACAGGAATGGTCACTGGCTTCAACCCACAGACTTTTTTTGTGCACACGCCAACAGGTCATGGAGGAGGAAAGGTCATGATGAACCTGACGCCACCACTAGAATTAGTCGCACATGTTTAAACATTTGGTAAAGTGGCTAACTCGCTGACGTGTGCACATATATTTTAAAATACTTTTGATTTATTAAAAAACAAAACTACACCCCCAGGGTTATACTTGTGGTTTACTTTTATTTTTTATATTGATATGAAATATTTTAATTTTAAAATATTTTAGTATATTATTTCAAAATTGTATTGTTCATATATAATTAATTATTTATATAAAAAATAAAAAAATAAAAAAAATCATTTTTATTTTTTATAAAATCAAAATTGACCCAATAATTATATATATATATATATATATATATATATATATATATATATATATAAAGGTTGGGGAGTTAAACTTAAGGCTGGATTTAGTTTCTTAAAGTCATCCCACATCGAATAAACAGCTGAGAAGATAAAATATTATATGTATAAATATAAAGCATGAAGCAATATTGAAACTTACTTATCTAGATAAGGTGTATGCTCTAGGTCAGTGATATCCATTATACTTGCAATGTGTACTAGTTTAAAGGTTGAAAAGTAAGATGGATTTTTTTACTGTAATTGAAACGTTACAGACAAAATAATAATACTGGTATATTTTAGTTGGTATTTAGTTGAAAAATTTATAAAAAATTGAAATTTAAAACAAGATAAATGATGCCTGTTTTGGTTTGTTTGGTATAGACAACCATACTCCAACGAAAAATATTAGAACACTGCCAGGTATATACACCTCAGAAGCAAAATACAAAAAGAACTTAATTGTTGGTTAAAATATTATTTACTCGTCATATTATATAAAAATACAATAGTAACTCTCAATGGTAGCTCAGCAGTTTGTTTCGAAGGGCAGTGATGTATATTTACCACTTAGTGGTTAATTTATTTAATTGGCCCTCGCATCCTATTCTTGAATAGTAACTACTTAATGGTGTAAGACTTATTTCAGTTAAATTTCAATGGCTACTGCCAGAAATCACAATCAAATTTGACCCATAACAATACAAATGCTTGTTGCGTGCAGGTCTTTACAACATGAGACGCGATGTGATAACTCAAAATATATTATTTATATAGTAGATTTTAAATTTAAATATATATATATATATATATATATATATATATTATTGAAATTTAAAATAATTAGGATATTACTCCCTTATCTAGCCGAAAAATGTTCATTAGTTTGCTTAATAGTTTCATGTTGACTATTACTGTATTTAGTCATGAAAATGACTTAAATGACTTAATAAGTAATTAATGTTTCTAGGAAAAATACTATATTTTTACTTTTTTACTGGAATCGCGAGGTAGTTCTCTTAGATTATGGGGAAAATCAAATGGATAGTTAAAAATATTCTGTACATCTCAAACAACAGAATATAGATGTCTTGTGAATTCATTTGTTCTACTCTTTTTATAAACTAGGGTTAGGGTTAGGGTTTTTAAAAAATATTATGTACATCTCAAACAGTCTTTTTGGAAGAAATAAAGAGAACAAAAAAACATGGAAGAAAAAAAAAACATTGTTCATCTACTGTAGATGAATAGTGTTTTTATCTCCGGCCCATTAAATTTTTATATTATTGTTTTAACTACTGAATTTTATTTATATTTAATTATATCCTTGCACATTGAGTTGAAATGGTTTTATTTGTTATAATTTATTTTTATTTGTATTTTTCCACGTGTTTGATTTGTAGTTAAATATAATGAACTATAATTGAAAGATGAATGATCAAAAATGATATTTTACAAGAACTATTTTCACACATTTGTAGTTTTGTTTAAATGGCACAAAAATATTCAATCTTGCCTCTCCAAATTTGCTTTTCTCATAGTTGATCTCTTTTCTTAGAGCTCTTTATGTTTTGATCCTTAAATTTATTTTTGTTAACATTCCAATCCCTAAATATCATATCTATAAAAGAGAGAGGATGTCGCCAGCAATTATATAAAAGGCTCTTTCTAATAATGAGAGAAACTAATACAAGCTATGCTGCCGGCCAAATGAGCAGCTTTTTATTCAAACCACCACTGTATACACCCTGAAAGTTGCAATTTAAAATGTAATATTCCGAGAAGCCAAGCACGCCCCCACAAGATGATAAATTATATATACATCCGGAGATAATAAAATAAATCGGCTTGGTATCCGGAGGCTTTCACGACTTATATAGAATAATTAAGAGAAATACTGGTGGGATACAAAATTGATATATTCTAGTTTCCTGTTCCAGGACTGGGGACGGAACGCAAAATCCGATCGATCCTGGAAAGATGGTATACGATGAGCCTTTCATCGACGACTGTTGCATGGCCTTCATCGGCAGGATAATAAGACGGTGCAGTACTGTCTTTCAAAGAAGGGTTTTCTGTCTTCTCCAATCTCAAGAACTTTCTGGCTTCAAAAGACGGTGCATGGCAGATCAAAATGAGAGTGAAGATGAGTGAGATTTTGCTTAAACGATCCATATCTGCAGAATACATATGCTGCAGAAAGAATTGAAGCTATATGCTGAAGAGGAGGGGTGTTACCTAGGTGGAATGCTAGCAATTTATATATAATCTGAGAGGGAAGAATGGTTTGGCTAGAAGTAGTCGAGTCGACATCTGTGGAGTTGACAGAGGAGTAACCCTGGTTTGTTAATTTGCAGGCTGGTCTATGAAATGCCTCGTGGAAATGGATTAGGTACATTTTGAACCATGCTGGTCTTAGATATTTCTCGGTATTTTTAATGTGCTAATATAAATAAATAATTTTTTAAAAAATAATATAATATAATTTAGACACAAAATGCCTGCGTGGAATTAGGTTTGGTACATTTGAACCATGTTGCCGGCCTTAAATATTTCTCGGTGACTTTCTTTTGTTTTTCTATCAGGAGCACTCCTGCAATAATCTTGATTGCTCAGGATCCATGCGTCACATCTCTTATATTTCTCCACTCTAGACATTGATTTAGTCCCTGTAGCTCCATTCATGGTAGATAGATCATGATTTATATATTGGTTGATTCATTTTGATTGGCCCATACATCATATTCTTGAATTTAGACCTATAGTTTAGCTCATTTTCAATGCCTACTTTGAAGATATGACAACAAGATTTGACCCCTAAGAGTATCATCTGCTTGTTACGTGCAAGTCTTTACAAAGTTTCTGTTTCCCAAATATGTTCATCGGCTTGCTGAATAGTCTAATGTTGACTTCTGTATTTATTCATGAAACTGATTGATTTTCAAATAATTGTTTTAAACTTTTCCAGGAAAAATACTATCTTTTTACTGTAATCGCGAAAGAGCTGTAGTTTTCTTAGATTACGGGGGAAATCAAATGGATTGCAGAAGATATATGTATTGTTAATTCATTTGTTCTTCTCTTTTTACAAACTAGGCTTTCCAATCTTTTTGGTTTTTGAAAATAATAATAGTTAGGGTAATAATTGGACTTTGCGGATATTTTCTAATGGTGTGATGCTGGTCTTATAACTCATATCACATGCATAAAATGTTTGTGTTTATTTTATTTTAGTTCATGGTTTTTTTTTTTATTCATGATTTTTTCAATAAAAATTTTGATTTTTTTTTAATTTTATCATTCAATTAAAACTGATTATATATGTTTTTTTTTTTTTTTAGTTCTTATTGTTTTGATTTTAGATTCTTTTAATTTTTTTGGTATGCAAGTTTTAATTTATTTTAATTTTGTCTTCCAATTGAAATTGATCATATATGTTACTTTTCATTTCAATCTTTATTATTTAAAAAAAAATAATTAAATTACACTGTAATTTTTTTTTTTTAAATCCTTTATTCGTTCTGGTCCTAAGGTTTTGCTTGTTTCAATTTTATCATGTGATTAAAATTAATTATATATTTTATTTTTTATTTTGGCCTTTATTTTTTGAATTTTTTCGGTATTAATTTCTTTTATTTTTTCTGTTCTTTTTGGACAATGTTTATTTTATAGTAGTATTTATGCATCTATGTTTTTAGTTTTTGTTTGTAATTTTTTTGTTTTATTATTAGGGTTTTATTTTTATTTTGTTCAATCTTAAAATTTTAATTTATATTGGTGATTATATTAAAATCAATATTTCTCCTTTTGTCTTTTTGTTATTTTTATTTGTTCTTCGGATCAGATGATTTTATAATTTTATTGTTTGTGCAATAACAATAATAATTTTAGTGATGATTTTTTTTTGTTTTTTTTTTGTAAGAATATTTTCATTTTTTTTATTCTTTGGGGTAATTTAATGATTTTAATTGTTTGGAAAATAATGTGGATAATAATTTTAACTATTATAGTCATAATAATGACAATAATATAGGAATGGATTTGCAATGATGTGTTCTTCTTTTTGTGAATAGAAAAATAATTTTTTTATTTGAATATTACAGGTGTATTCACTATTTAAATTTTGTTTATTGTATTTAATTTAAATGAAATTATAAAATAAATGAATCCTAATGCAGTAAATTCGATAATTTAGGTATTTGAATCTTCTTATTTTTTTAATAATGATGATAATTTTATGGTGATGATTTCATTGAAACCTACTAAACATATAAATTTATATCGATTTTTAAAATTTATATAATTTATAAGAAACTTATACTTTATAAGAATTCTACACATATTTTTTTTATTTTGTTCAAATTTATATTATAATAAAAAAATCTTATATAATTAATATTTTTTTACATTGAAAAAAATATAATTCCGGCCACGGTAAAACACCAATAAATGATTAGTGTGTGTATATATAAACCGGAAAAAATAGAATAGACCATCTTATATCCGCAGCCAATTTTAGTAAACTTAATGAATATACGTGGCACCTAGAGCATCTACGCACCATGGCTGCATCTGCATCAGGACAGACCCATTCATTGATTTACAGTAAAGGAGAAGGAATCTTATAAAAGGAGACAAGAGATGAGTCTATAAAAACAGAAAGAAAATAAAAGAAAGATACGTACGCCTTTGGATCATGTTTGGGGCTACTTGAGAATGCATTTTAAAATAAAATATTTTTTATTTTTTATTTTAAATTAAAAAATTTAATATTTTTAGATTATTTTATATCAAAAATATTTTTTTAAAATAAAAAAAAATAATTTTAATATATTTTTAAATAAAACCTCTTTAAAAAATAACCTCAACTTCCATCATTTCTTGCTTTACAGCAGCAGGAAACCCGGTCCGACATTCCCTTTTATCCCATGGATGCGTCAATGTACTAAATTCAAACATATTCTACCTCGTCTGTACTTTTGCTTTTAAATTAATTTATTAAACTTGCTTTTTCTAAGCAAGAATTCAAACGTATCCTGCAAGTAATTTGAGCAAAAATGGGATTTATACTGTTCCAATAATATTGGAATTAATCCCTGAAAAGGTATACGACACCGTATACTTCAAGGTTCTTTAATTTTGAACTTGGAAACCCTCTTGACTCGGTTAATGACAATGATATTATATTATATGATGTAATTTTTAAATGAAAAAGTCACTAAAAGAGAAGGTTACATGCTTGTTTTACTGTGTGTTTTGGAAAAAATCTCAAAATTTTATTTTTATTTTAAGTTAATATTCAGTGTTTTTAGATTATTTTAATGTTTTAATATCAAAAATAATTTTTTTAAAATTAAAAAAATATATTATCTTTATATATTTTTAAATAAAAAATATTTTAAAAAATAAATTCGGTTCAATACAATTATTTTTGTATATATCTATATCTTAAAAATTACATAAACAAAAACATACATGTATCATAGCTAACACTATACGATGTTCTCTCATTGTCATAGTCAGCTTCGATGATCTCGATGTTGAATTATTAATTATCATGATTAGAATGCTGATTTGATTGTATTTAAAACACTTCATTATAGATATATTTTAAAGATTTAAATATTATATTTTCAAGCATTTTTATATAATTAACATATATTATGTCGAATTTTCCCTTCATTCATCTTCCCCGAGAGTTATTGTTAAAACCTTTTCATGTATTGAAAATTTTAAATTAAAAAAAATACACAAGCCTTTAGATAATTAAATATTAAGATATAATATGAATATGATAATCAATTAATTATTTTGTCCTACCAAATCTGGGGAGTCCACGTAGTAAGCATCTAGTTATATTTTAAAAACATGGAGTAATTAGAACCTTTATTTTTTTAATCTAAGATGTAAGAAAGTAGAATAATAATAATAATAATAATAAATAAATAAAAAACTACATGAACTCTTACTATATATATATATATTAGATGGCTATCACTTTCTGATTTCTGCCATTGTTGTGATCATTGAGACTTTGAAGTCGGCATAAATATTGTTAACAAAATCATTGTCACGACGGCCTAACAATTGTCTCTTGCACTTCTGTGATTGACATACCACTTTTTCACCAACATAACTATCATGATGACAACTTTGACCAAAGTTGCCTTCCCACCAATAATATATCTCACCTTTATCCATTTATTTCTATATTTTTCATATTTTTACACTTTGGAATAATTATTATTGCTCCACAATTACTGTCATGACTGCCTAATTATTATCTACTTTATTGTCGAATATCATTACTGAAAGTTATATATGATATTATGGTATTGATTATTTTTAAAGTGTATTTTAAGAAATATATTGAAATAATATTTTTTTTTTATTTTTTAAATTTTATTTTTCACATCAAAACAATATAAATATATAAGGATTTTATTAAAATATTTTTTAAATACAAAAACAAATGAGCTCTAACATCACTATCATAAAAGCAACATTGGTCAAAATTGCATCCTTATCTCTATCAATAGCATATCTAGCTTTTATCTATTTATTTTTATATTTTTATTGTTGAAAGATTTAAACTTTGTTTCACATTATATTTCAAAATGATTTTGAAAAAAAATATTTTAAATGAATTTTTGGTATTTCTATATCATTTTCATGTGTTGATATTAAAAATAATTTTTTAAAAATAAATCAAAATTTATTTTAATACAATTCTGAACAAAAAATATTTTCAAAAATAGCATCGATCACAGATAATTAATTGAAATACTATAAGGATGTAAGCAAAAACCCAATTCAGTTAATATATTATAATAAAATTTCCAGAAACTTAAAACGACCTTAATATTGGTTGAACTTGTATTTTTGGTTGCCTTTTATTCGATTTACACTTAATAAAAACTATACAATATACATCTTAATCTAAGGTTTACAATACCAAATTTAATTTGATTTAAATTAAAAAAATAATCAACAACATATATATTTTGAGAAATATCAACTCAAAGTTTTGGTTGGAAAAAACCACCAATTTCTCTTCTAAGACTACATTAATGCACCTTTTCATTTAATATACAAATCAAAAATCAAATACATTATTGGATATTAAAATGTTTTAGACTTATAACAATTCAATGAGAAAAACAATCAGCAGTTCATGTGAAAAGTTAGTAAAACTTAATTGTCTGCATAATTTATATGGGTATAAGACCTCCCTAATCACTTCTTCCTCCTTCTAGATATATATATATATATATATATATATATATATATATATATATATATATCTTAGATAGATAGATACTTATAGTTCAATATTTTTGAATTGAACCTTTTTGACAGTAAGCTTCCCAATGCAGCTTGGGAATGGTGATTTGAGACTAAACATGGCTTTGTAAAAGAAAAATAAAGCGGGGACGGCACCATTAAGGTTGTCGTCTTCAAGTGCACCAAAAGGCCTGCGAATTAAGAAGAAGAAAAAAACACCCCAAAATCATTTTCTACATATACTTAACTACAAAATAACAATTAATTAGAAACCACATTCATAAATTATCTTAACAAAGAGAGGAACAATTAATTCACATGGATGGATATAATTAATTATGATCCATCCGAGATATGCAAACAACTCGTCATTTTTTCTTCTCAGAAAATGCAGTGAACAAATTTAAAAACGAAGAACATGCATAGTATAATCTAAAATTGTGTGTGAGTGTGGAGAAAGCCATAATCAGTAGACTCACATTGAAACAAGCAATGCGCCTTCTACACGCTCTCTTTCCCTTCTTAAGCTTCAAGAAAAACTCATCCTTGGAGTAAATATGGCCTGCTGGTGAAGCCAAGAAAACCCTTCTGGCTGGTATTGGTGGAGACCAAAGACCACTCTGCTCATAATCGAAGTCATATTGAGATGCATCGAAGAACTTACCCAGAAGTCTCTCGGAGACTGATTTCGAAACCACTTGAATACTTGGACTTGCCATTGAAGAGCTTCCTGGCGATGGTGATGCCTCGGATATATTTTCCATCAACAGAGAGAATGAGACAGTGGAAGGGTTGCGGCGAGAAAGAACAGTGATGTTGTGATCGTAAAGAGTGGAAGATGTGGATGTAATAAGATTTTCTTGAATGTTGTGCTTATGTTCGAGAATTACTTTGGAGGAAGTTTTGGTATTGTTTGGTAGGCAAGAAAGTTAAGGTTTGGTCAAGGATTTATACCCTAAAGTCTTTTAATCCATGTGATTACACTAACTCGATTAATTTTATCGAATACTTTTGTTTTGTTTTTGGATATCATCCACCAATTTATACTAATATTTTAGTGGATTGATTAACAAAAAAGAGGCCTTGATATTGCACGCATTTTGAGATCTCGTGTTCAATCAAGTATAGGAAGTCACTCTCATAATGTTCCTCTGAGTTCCTCGATGCTTTTTTATATGCTGGTATTATATTAAAAATTATAAAAACAAAAAAGTAGACTATGAAAATTAATTAAGGGTTCAATTAATAAATTAACTATAGATGTATTTTTTTATGACATGTTTTTAAATTTTTAGATTTTTGATAGTCAATATAAAATATAAATATATTACTATATAGTTAAGGAGTAATTTAAATGGCTAATGTTGTGTTATTTAGACTTTAATATGGTGTATAATTATACATATAAAAATGAATTAATTTATATTTTAGAATGTTAGATTATCAATCAATTTCATCAAGTGTTTGAGCAATTATATTGCTCGAA
This sequence comes from Salix dunnii, assembly GCA_015731905.1. NCBI lineage: Eukaryota > Viridiplantae > Streptophyta > Magnoliopsida > Malpighiales > Salicaceae > Salix > Salix dunnii. The sequence goes on along the minus strand of CM027674.1, from coordinate 29,923,393 downwards.
GATCAAATTTGAACATAACCATATGATTTTAGAATACCTTCAAAAATACTTCAATGTAGAGAGAGATTTTATCCTTATTTTCATTATGGTATAAGCATTCCATTTCATGTGAGTCATACAGCACTAAATTGGTGTCATCAATGCAACGCATATTTATGTAAAGATTTCAAAATAAAGTGTGTCCATGCATAAAGGAAGGAGAGACTAGTTATTTACTTGCACATTTAACGTAAAATGTACTTAAAAAGGATAGACTTTATATTTAAGAGTCTTAGAAAATGATTTAATTAGATATTATTAATTTTATTTAGTAATGATTAGCTTAAAAAAATTCAAATAATAATTTGAATTGTATTTTGGATAAGTTATATTCAATAAATGTAGGATATATGTCACAAGTTAAGATGAAAAAAGATGGATATACGTTGAGTTCATGACTTATCACTCCTTATAATAAGAGTAATCAATATTATTTAGAAGGTTATTCTCGACATGCTCCTAAAATGGAATGAGTTATTTGATTTGAGATATGCACCATTATGCAAGGTAATTTAATGGAGATATAATTGAAAGGTTTTTGTGTTTAAAAATTCGGGTGAAAATACCTAAATGCTTTGAATGGAAGATGTGTATTATTTTTCAACACTCCTTAATGCATATTTTCAAATCAAGTTTTTCTTGTTTATGATGTGCACGCAACACATGATTTCTTCTTCGCGATGCAGCCTTGAATTGATAGTTTATTTCTTTGTGATTTGTGCTCATATCATGTATCTTAATACATATGTTATATGGTCTGTTACATAACTTACTCTTCGTAATGCTGTGTGACCCTTGCAATCACACCATTTTAATTTGTTTTCAATCTTTTGTTGTGTGGTCTTTTATGTCGCATAAAGTGCAAATTCTCAATTATTTATGTGCTTTGAAAACTTTCACCTTTTCTTTTAATGTAGTTGACCATAAGGATAAATATCGTCTATTAATGTTTGGTGGAAAAAATGAATAGAAAGCTTGGCTATCCTTCTTATCCATTGTCCCAACAACTTATGAACAACTTAGTTATCCATTAAGTTGCTTAGGTCTTAGCTTGACAATAAATAGTGAACAACCAAGTTGTCCATTATATTATTTTGATCTCGTTACTCGAGTTAAGCCTTAATATAACCCCTGAGTATCCCAATTGCATCCAACTCCCATATTAATTTTGTAGGGGAAACACTAGCACACACCATAATGTAACGTTATAATATCTAAGATGTTAGTATAATGTCACAAACTTTCTTCTTTAGCTACTCCTCATCAATATGGCGATGTAATATCTTATACTTATGAATGTGTCAATTGTCAGTATGATATCTAGTGTTTATCAACAATAGCTATCACATGTGTACTAATCTTATCAATAACTATCACTAATGATAAGTACAAAGCCTACCTTGTCTATTGTGGTGCTTGTACTGAAGAACTCATTCTATAGGTTACCAATGTGATAAAGTTAATTATTCTCAATAATTATAACCATATAGTATGTCAACACCCTCATGCATTACGAGATAATTTCATATGATAAAGATGCATAATTATCTTAAACCTCTTGGTAATAACACACAAGATCACAAAACAATATAGCTCATAACAATCACAATATTTACTTACCAACACATATCTTTCTTGTATTTTTGCTATAAATTATTTTTCTTCTTCTTATGATTTACTTATTTAAACATCAAAGAATCTCTTATATTACTAAGGAACTTGTTTTATAGGATTTTTGGAACTAGTCAAGCTTAATTTTATAAAAATTTCTCCAAAATTAGTTGTAACATCTCATTTTATTGGTTTTATACTACTTTCTAGAACTACTACCACTTAGCCTTTAAGTGAGAATTATATAAGGAATATTCATGCTAACTTCATTAAGCAGTTTATGTCTAGAATCATTAGGAGAAGTTCATTTTTTCTAATTTCCATTAAAAATGTCCATCATTTTCAATGAAAAATCATTTAACTTATTGTATTTTGCACAATTTTAAATGGGTTTTGATCCAGATAAAGAACATATAGCATATGGTGATAGGGTTTTAATAAGTAATGAGCCTAAAAATGATTATGTATTTTGAAGGGTTATCAAAGATTAAGATAATAAAAAACAAGGGATGGTGAGACACTTAATAATTATTCAAATATATTGAGATAAATAACTAATTAGCATAAACTTATGACTCTTTTGTCCTTATAAAGCTTATGAAAATTTTGTATTTACTCTGCTTTTTCAAACTCTTTCAAATATATATTAAGGGTTTTATGTGATAAAACAGTTGGTTTTTTTTCCTTTAAGTCTCCTTTTATTTTGTTCCTTTCACTTTGTGTCTCTTCTCTCTCTTTTATAAGCCTTAAGAAAGGACTTAAAACATCTCTCTGAAAACTTAATCTTGGCCTTTAATTTCATAAAAATAATCTTCACCATCCAACTCTCACTGTTTATTGCTTTTGCATTGTATTTCCAACTAATAAAGGATGTCTTTATGGGGATGGTACAACTAGTTTTGAAGGAGAAATCAAGTTTTTTTGTTTGGTTTGACAACTAGAATAAAGAACAACATGATGTAGTTTTTAGCTTCTTTTTACAACAATAATAAAAGGTACATGAGTTGTACTTTTATGGTAGATTGCACAATATTTGTAGCATGATAAATGGTTTTAAATCTCATTTTACTTCATTTTCCAAGTAGAAACTTCGATGAAAATGTGAGTTTTTATGGATTGATTTTGAAGTTAATAATAAGGGATGAAAATTATAAAATTTAGCTTGATTTGTAGCAAGTTGTGTGAACTTTAAAGATGAGTTTATGACTGTTATAGGTTGTATAATAGCTAAGAAAAGAAGTGAACTTTGGCTTAGTATGATAAGCAGGAAAAAAAACACAAGGAAATGAAGAGAATTTTTTCTTGTTTTTTGTCATAAACATGGAAAATAGAAGGATATTGTCATTTATTTTTTATTATTTAGAAAATTTTGATATCCCGACCTTTAAAAAATTACTAACATTAATATGGTAAATGAAATAATTACGAATTGATTTAATTACATCAATAAAGCATTTTTATAGGGATTTTATATTTTATTTTAAAAAAAGTAGAAAACAATGAGTGAAGCAAGGTTAAAATAAAGCTACAACATCCTATATAAAAATAAATGAGAGAGTCATCATGCCTCTAATATGCAACACTCTCAATTTAAGAAAGACCTCTATTTATCTTCTATATTTTTAATTATCTCTACTTTTTTTTGTGGCTTTAATGATTTTCCTAAATGGTACATTGTAAAGGTTTACTTCTCTAAGATTTTGTAATGTGCTGGAGATAGCTAGATATAATGTTTGATTCTTCCACATAGTATATGCATGTTAACCAGATAGGGGGTAAGCATTTTTAATTTGGTTTAGTTTTTAATAAAAACAATCAATCAAAATTATTATATATAGAGAGAGAAAGAGAACTAGACCTAACTTGAAACTAGTTCAAACCAATCAGTTTTGTTTTGGTTTGTTTTTTAAAGGGGAAAACTAGCAAAACCTGTTTGTTTCATAGTGGGTTTTCTTGAGTTTTTTTATGGCATAATCTTGTTGATCTTTATTGAAAAAGGGGTATAACCAATACAAATTCATAAATTATAGATAATAGCATATGTAAATATAATCGTAAAAATAAAGGAAAATATATAAATTTATCTAAACAACATATATAAATATATTCATAAAAGTTTGTTGCAGGAAAAACTTAGAACTTGTTCTCTTTTATACATCAAGAATAATATGAACTTTAGTTTTTAAAAATTGATGCAATCTTAAAGGTGGGTTGCGGGTTAAGTCGAAAAGGAGATTGAGAGAGTAGGGTAAAGAGTGGGAAGAGGGTGTGTGACTGTGATAATTAATTTTAGGGTTTGAGTTTTTGAATGATCATTTTTTATTTATAACCCTATTAAGTTAATACAATTTTTAAGTTTTTAGTCATATTGATATGGTTTTGTTAGGTTCAATCAGTCTTAGAAGCCTAAAATCAAAATTAAATAGGATCTAATGTTAAAGAATAAAATAATATTTGCCAAAAATCAATTATGAAGTTGAATTTTAAGATAATCCAATGTTAAAGAATAAAATTAAATACAAAAAAATCTGAGTTAATCCAAGTAAGCATGGAAAACTCATGACCTTAGTCGTGAAGTCTGGTCATCCTTAGATTAAGATGACATGCATAGTACCTCATATTGGGGAGCTAGTTTAGAAAATATCACAATATTTTTTGTTGCTTGACAACTACGTTGGACTATATATTCTGTTTCTTTTCGCAAAAGTAGCGTTGTTATTTTTTTACCATAGATTTAAGGTTGGATGAATTCCTTAAAATTTGCACAAAAAAATGATTTTGCCACTACCACAATTTCATTTCTTCAAAATAGTTTTTAACCAAGAAAATTGTAGATAGATTCTATTCATCAAAATGATTTTTTATGACTTCAGGTCCTTCATGAAAGTTGTAGTATTGCACGTGTAGATAAATTTAGGGTCTTGAATTTCCTGATTTAAATATCAAAATCTCAAGATATATCTATTTGAATGTCTAGTGTAAACACAAAAAATTTTGCCGCGAAAGGTATTGTTCATCATCATTTTAATAAACAACCTCCACCTGTAAATTCTTTCCTTTTCTCCATAACTTCCCGTTTGATTTCCATGATTTTCTCACTTGATCTTTGAGTTGCAAATCACAGTGTTTTGCCTCAAAATCATTAGAATGTCAACCGGAATATTTGTTTTCCTATTTTGTATTATCTAATTGTATAGAAAACATGATTTTGCATTCTAGATTAAATGCACTAAATCTTCCCAAAATAAAGCTATGTATAGACTATATATATCCCTTTACTGACTTGATAGGGAGAAAAGGAGAAAGATAAGAGGAGAAAAAAAGAGAATAAGAGAAGAGAAAAGAAAAGAAAAGAAAAGAAAAGAAAGAAAGAAACTAGAGCAAGAGAACGAGAGAGACAGCCAGCAGAACATAAAAACACAACACCTCTTTCCAATTGGCTTTTCTCCTTTACCACGACATCTCCCTCTCATCCAATGACTTCCAGTAACCCCTCTCTCAATCAAATTTCCTCCCGTCAGCCATAGCTAACTTTGTTGGCTTATGTTATTCTCCCTATAAGCAATGATCACCATTTATGCAGAAGCTCAGCATTAGCGTCTCCGGCTATCAACTGCCATATAAATCCCCATGCATTCTTCTTCACTTTGTATTTTAATTACATATGTATTGTTCATGCTTGTGTTTTACTGGATTCAAATGGCTTCATTAATTTTATTATAACTCATTTCTAAGTTATTATCAAAGTTTACTTACAACAAAAACAAAAACAAAAATGAGTGACATGCTAAGAAAATCAAACCAAAAATTTTAGACAAATTTGAGAGCTTAATTGTACAATTATTTTGCCCAAGAATAAAAAATACCGATGAAAGTCAAAATAAATGAATATTGCACAATTCTCTATAAAAAAAAATAAGTCCAACACCAAAGTTCAATTAATTTTTAATATCCAATTTGATTTAATTATAGGTCAAACTAAAATTTAATTATGTTTAAGAATTAATTTGGGGTCCAATTAAAGGATTTAATTAAGACGTAATTATACTTTTAAAAGCTCAAATTAATTATATTATGGACTAAATTATTAAAGCAAAAATATTAAGTTAGGAGTCTAATTCGGGTTTAATTGAGAAGATTAGAAATTACAGAGATAAAAAAAAAATCTAAGTTAATTGGTGATAACTAAGGGCGGAATTACAAGAAAAACAAAGTTTTAGGGTCAATTAGGGGTTAAATTGAAGAAATCTCCAGTCAATGATCATTTTGTAAAAAGTATCGTACAATAAATACTCATTTAGCCTTAATCAAGGGTGGAATTAAATGAAATTGAAAGTTTGATGGTCAAATTGCATAAATCTAAGACTAGGAACTCAAAGAAAAAGTATATAAATTTGGGGTTCCCATTGAAGTTTGCCAAAATTGTAAAAAAAAATAAAGTTTTTGGTTAATTAAGAGTGAAGTTAGAGCAATAAAACAATAGAGGACCAAACTGAGCATTGGCCTAGAGCAACCAAAATGACATCATTTTGGTGTAAAAGAATTAAAAAATAAAGAACTAGACAACACACCATCTGGTCTAGCAATAATGATTAGAAGACACGTTGTCTAGTCATTGTTTATCTTCTTTTTTTTGTGTGAAAAAACAGTCTAAAGACCTATTTTATGGTTGCACTTGATATCTTTATACTTCATCAAATTTGACAAATTATATATGATCAAATCTGACAGACCATATATCAAAATGATGACTTGATATTTATCTACACTATGGTATGTTCTATTCTAGTTGATGAACACCACAATCATTGCAGCGCCACCCCAAATGTGTTAATTCAGGCAGCCTTGAGTTGTCCAAATTGACGAGTTAGGGTATCTATTTTGAGTCAATGATTAAGATGCTTCCCGGTTGAATCAAGTGCTGAAAAATTACCCCGATAAAGATAAAATTACCCCGATAAAGATAAAATTACCCTATTCCACCACTTATAAGTAGAAATTCACCCCATTCTTAGAAAATCAAGAAAATATGAAGTTAAAATTAGAAAAAACCATTTTTTACCCAAAAACTTCTTCCCGTTTTTGGCCATAACTCCCCCCTTCTTTTCTTCGCCTTTAGCGATGTTACCACCTCTAACAACCATCTAACTTCCCCCCTGCAACACCGACAATAATTACAACCACCACTCATTTCCATTAAGGCAAGAAAACATATTGTTTTTCATATATTTTCACATTGTTTTGCATAATATCAAGTTATGCTACAAACCCAATATTAAAAATATACAATTTTCTATTAAACTTTAATTAAAAAAATTCTAAAACAATCTTAAGAGTCATTTCAAAAATTTTGAGATTTCATCTCATGTTGTTTCATCAATTTTGCTCTATATTAGTCTTTAGGCTTACATAATAATTTTCAGACTCCACACAAAACATTTGATTTTCTCTTAAATTTCCAAAACAAATAAAAATAAATCTTATTTTAAAAACATACAAAAATATATTGTATGTTTATGCATACATCTAAATTCTAAATTTTTCTAAGCATACTTTTACAAAAAAAAAAATTGCATTTTTTCTCATATTTTAAAATGAAAAAAGGATATCGCAATTAATTTATTATTATTCATTAAGGTTAGATCAAAATATCAAAAACCATTCACCAATCATTTTGTTATTTTTTTTTTATCAAATGTAAGTATATTAGAGATCAAAGTAACCAATCTGGCATTTTGTTAATTTTTTTCACATGTTAGGATTTAGTTGTAGACTTTAATATATAATGGTGTAAAATTACATTGTGTGGTATACCTTTAAGTATTAAAGATACAAACAAAATAAGATGTTAAAATCCACATTTTAGAATGATTAAGTTTTTAACCTAATAAGATAAAGACTTTTCATGAAGAGACACCTATCCTGAACCATAGAAAACACCGATGAATAGAAATTTGAGTTAGAAAAATAATTAAATAACAATGTAACTTATATTAGATAGGATACACACTAAGGGTAATGTGTAAAACTAGTTTTCTTACCAATACTTTTACCAACCTTTAGGTTTTATTTTCACTTTAATATTAAATAACGACTCCTGAAAATAATAATTAAAATTTTATGATTATAAAAAAATATTTTTTTTTCTCACATCCCATCTCGCAGAGAGATGCTAACAAATTCCTAAAATTTAAAATTTTGAGACAAAAAATGTAGGAGAGAAAAGAGTAAAATATTTATTCCAAGATCTTAGATCTGGATGAACAATGTTGATCTTTAATTCTCTAACCACTCCTTCGCTCCTTTTCATTTTTGGATTGCAAGAAAGAACAAAGGATATCATTTTATGTGAAAGAAACACGTATGTTTCAAAAAAATTATTAACAATCTAGAAAAATAGAAAGAAAAAGAAAACTAAATTTCATTTAAAATTATTTTTTATTACATATAATAGATTTTTTGATGTACTTACTATATTAGAAATTGCATTTTATAATAAAAAATATATTATTATAATATATTTTTATATAAAAAAACTACTTTGAAAAATAATTGTTCTTACAATATAAAAAAAATTTGATATGTTTCATTGTGTATTGAATAAGTTTTTTTATTAAAAAAAATAAAACTTTTTTTAATAGAAAACATTTAATAATTATAAATATATGTATCTATTTAATAGCATATTTGGAATCAAATCACATGTGAAATTGAGTTCAACTTTACATATGATTTAAATTCAATTGATAACATATGATAATTTTTGTATTTGTAATAAAAAAAACTAAACCATCTAATTGAATTTAATGATGTTGTTTGAACACATATGGAAATGAATTGAATTAGTGATTTTGATTAATTTGCTTTTAAAACATTTGTTTTACAATAAAAATCATTTTTTTTTTTGTTACAAGAGCTCTTAAATAATTTTCTCCCTTAAAACTTTTTTTTATTAGTAAATTAAGATTTATTCATATCGATAAACAAAAAGTTTTTTAAGAATAAACAAAGAATAAATTGCAAAAATAGACGTAAATCAAGATATTTGATCTTGCAACATGGGTCATATACTCAATTATTTTTAATAACTTTTTTTCTTAAAATAAATATTTTATTTTTTAAATTATCATTTTTACTAATAAAAAAAAGAAAAAAAGTTGTTATTGATAAAAAAAATAAAGTGGAAAACCCAAGAGATGAATGTTGATGTAGATATTTTTCTCGCAACATGAATTGTTTACATAGTTGTGTTTTGATAAATTTATTTCTTAGAATAATTTTGTTATTTAATCAAATGATAATAGAAAAATATACATTTATGAAAGCAATTGAATAAAATCAAAGAAAAAATATATTATATAGAATTTTACATACTTAAAGAAATATATGTTATAATTTGTATTGTAAATTATGTAATGACTTATTTTGAAACTCGGTAAGCATGAGGATGAAGATAAGCATACTTGAGGAGTTTTAATATTATTTAGTATTTTTTCACATCTATTTTTTTATACTAACTAGGGTATTTGTTTTGGTTAGAAATTTGTTATCACAAGTTTAGCTAAATTTTATAAGTAATTGAATCAAATGATGATAATTAAGCAAATTCAATGATGGAATGATGCAAAATGTGTTCTTATTATTCTAAAATAAGAAAAAAAATATGGTCTTCTACTTGTATATATCAATGTATATACAATCAACCAGGTATATGTAAGCCTTCAATAGAATGAAAATAGATATTGTAAACTCATAATGCAACAAAAATGATAATTAAAAAAAAATTATGAGTCTAAATATTATGTTAAATAAGTTAATATTATTTATGATTTGTGTAACACATTGACCAATTTATAAATAAATAAAATAAAATAAGTATAAATACCATTTTCTTCTTTTACATGGCCAACAACAATGTTGAGAAAATAGGGTTAAGGTTTTTATATTCATCCTTTCAAATTCTTGACAAATTCCTTCTAAAAAAATGGTTTAAAGAATTAAGAAAGTTATAAAGTGATTAGAAAAGGAAAGTGAGTGATTTAGAAGGTTTGAAAGGATTGAAAGAGCAGTTTTGTTGTAGATAGAGTAAAAGAAAACTTGAATTTCCTTTTAAAATTATCTTTAATTCCTTGTTGTTTGAAGGTAAGTGTCGTAACCCAATTTTGGGTCATTCCCCAAAACTACCCGAAAATAAAAAAAATAAAATAAAAGGGTCTGATGTCAGCAAGTCAATCGAGTTGAAATATTGGATGTTTTTGAAAACTCGATCGTATCGCTTTTGCACCCGAAAATAAAGAAAATCGCAGATTAAAAGTCGAAATAATTTATTATCAGATAAATCTACGTAAAAAAACCAAGCAAAAAAATATAATTATATTTTACGGGCCAATTCGATCTATTTTTTTTGGTTTAAATTATACTTGTATTTTTAGAATTAATTTTGGGTCCAGTTGAAGGATTTGACTATATTGGTCGAATTAATTTTACTAAGGGTTTCGTTAATAAGAAATCAGTTTCTTAAATTTTATTTGGGTTTAATTGATGAAATTGAAATTTTCGGAGACCAATTTGATTTTTCAAGTCAATTATGCGAAATCGGGGGCCGAATCGAATAAGTTGAGAGTTCAATGGTCGATGGAGGATTAAATCGTGAAAATCAAGAGCCAAGGACCAGATTAAAAAAGATCGCGCGAAGCCAAGGTTGAGATTGAATTTTTGATGGGATTTAATTGCATTAAATCAAGTTTAAATCCAATTGGGTGCAATTAAATTTAAAAAAAATATATATATATATAAAAAAATAATAAAAAATAATAATAATAATAAAAAAAATTTGAAATATGCATTTAAAAGAAATTTACTGTTCCGGCATGCGTAGCATTCAAAAAATTATCAGGCGCGAGATCACGGCAAAACAGATCAAATTTCCTTCCTATTCAGTTGCGATTTTCTTCCCGTTTCATCCCCATCACAGCAAGGCAGATCAAAACTGTATTCCATTTTTCCTAAATCAAACGTGATCTTCCCAAATTTATCTCTATCAAACTCAATTTCCTGATTCTCCTCTGATTTCTCTCGATTTGATTAACTTTCCATAACACTGCATGGCGAACTAATGCTGGGATCATCTCTGCTATAAAAAGCAGTGCATGGAGGACGAAAAAAAGAGGCAGGTGAAGACGAGAGGTGAACAGAGGAGAAAAACAGGAGTGAGCAAAAAACAATAGTGTTAAGGACGCGAGAAATAGAGATAATGGCAGAATCACTTACCTAAAAAAATTTTTGGTCAATCTTCTTCCTGCTCTCCCCATCGTCTTCTCTTGTTTATTCTGTTTCTCTCTCTAAAAACCAGTTCCCCTGTTTTTTCTTCTTCACTCTCGGCCAACCGTGTATCACCACCGTCGACCACCATTATTCCTCCTTTTCATCACTATAAGTCGCCCCTCAACCCCAGTAACTCCTCCATCATCTCAGGCGAAGGGAGGAGCAACGACAGACGCGATATCAGCCACCCCTGCAACGTGACCGTGAGTTTCCGACGATTTTTCCGGCCACCATTTCCGACGAGACAACGACCAGAAGAACCACCTCGATCTCCTCTACACAAAGGTGTTAACAGGTAAGCATTTCTTCACACTTGAAAATCTACTATTGTTACTGTTCATCTTCTACAAATTTTACGTAAAAAACCGGTTACTGTTTGTGAACAGTAACCGGGTCGGGGGCCCAGCTAAATGGGTATGCTCAACAAAGGTGGGCCAAGGCCCAACACTGCTGGGCTAGGCTAGACAAGACCCAGCCCAAAAATAAATAAATAAATGAATGAAAAACACAAAACTAGTGAACAGTAACTTGGTCGCCCAACTACGATGAGAGGTTCACCTGCTACTGCTGCCAGGTTGAGGAGGTCGAGATGGTTCTTCCTATCTTGGTAGCATTGAAAATATTTATCTTGGGTTTTGAAGAGAAAAATGTGTTTTAGCATTGATTTTACAAAAAAATCATTTCTTGCATTTTTGGATTTTACAACATGTTTGTAAAATCCAAAGGGTATTAGCAATATTCAAAAAAATATAAAAACTTTTTTGGTGATTTGTATTATTCACTATCGGTATTTGGATAAATAAATCCTAAGGGTTTAATATCCAAAATATTCGAATATGGAATACTATTATTCATCGTCGGTATTTGGATAAATAAATCCTAAGGGTTTAATATCCAAAATATTCGGAATGATAATTTATTATTCACTATCGGTATTTGGATAAATAAATCCTAAGTGATTAATATCCAAAATATTCGGAATGATATATTATTATTCACTGTTGGTATTTGGATAAATAAATCCTAAGGGTTGATATCTAAAATATTCGGCGGGAATGATATCCCATTCGTCATTTAACTAACATTGTTTTGAGAGATCAAAATCATAACAAATCATAGCCAAACAAAAATACCAAGCAGCTTACCTTAGGTAGGGCGTACTAAGGGTGCTAAAACCTTCCCTTTACGCAACCAGTCCCTTACCCTAGAATCTCTGAAAGACCAGTTTAGGTTTCCTAGTAACCATAATACTAGGTGGCGACTCTTTTCACGAAAATAAAGATTAGACCCCGTCACCTGAATTTTCCTCGCACACCACGACGCCGCGCTCATCATTTTTTGGGGTGCGACAGAATGGCGACTCTGCTGGGGACTTTGGACTAAGCTTGATTAATTTTGTTTGTTTATGATATTTTATTGTTTTCATAATTGCTATATGGATTGTTTATAGAAGCTTTAGCATGTATCTTTACTTCCTGTCATCATAATATGCCTTGTCATGCATCACTTTTATTATTTTGAGAGCACACACTAAACTTTAAGTTAAGTGGGGGACTAGCAGCTTACCTATGACTTGAGTCAAGGTTGAAGTTTGTGTAAACCCCAACTCTTTGCTGAGTGTTTAGACTGGTAGTGATTGGTACACAAGCCATCCCGCTATCTGCTAAACCCCCATATCACCTTTACGAGGGTGATCACTGGGACAGCAAGAGACCCTCTTTAGAGACCAAGTAGTAAACCTACCCTATGTCTCACGTAAAGGAATTATGACCTATCGTTAGGATGTATGCTCCATAATAATTTTTACATAAATGAAAAACCCTAAAAAACATTTTTGCCTAACAGGTCTTGTGAACGAAATGGCCACCACTACCAAACTTTCCATCATGGAATATGGGAGAAGTTCTGAATTGTCACAATTGACTGAAGGAGACTGCCTTAAAAGCAATGCTATGAGGCTATCACCAATCAAGAATCTGGATTGCATTATAAATGAGGTGAATAGGTTAACGACTCATTTTCAAGATGTGGATAAGGACACATTTTTTAGGAAATACGGACGTCTGATGGAGATTGCGAAGATAGACGTTTTAAGCCCAGCGGTGCGAGCTCTAGTTCATTTTTGGGATCCCGACCACCGTTGCTTTTCTTTTGGTAGCATAGACCTATGTCCTACTATGGAGGAATACGGGATGTTGACTGAGTTCCCAAATAATTTATACAAAATCATTCCTGAACTGTCGAAGCTGCTCGGGATCCCCAACTTGGAAAGGTTTTTAGAAAAGAAGGCTGCTGGTCTGAGATGGAAGACGTTGGAGTTGGAACTAGAACAGAAGTCTGGATCAGCGAAAGAAAGATTAATTGCCTTAGGCATATTTGGCCTTGTGTTATTCCCAAGTCGGACAGGTATAGTAAGCTTGGAAGCTGCTGCTGCTTATGTGGAATTTGAGAATGCACAAATCAACCCAGTGGCCTCTATTTTGGCTGAAACCATCATAACTCTTAACCATTGTCGAAGAAACGGTAAAGGAGCAGTGAGATGTTGCACACAGTTGCTATATATCTGGATGGTTAGCCACATTGAAACAAAAAAAATTGTTTTTAATAATTTTTGGTGGTTCAATCGAAAACCATTAAAGATAGTGGAAGAAGAAGAATGGGGAGATCTAGACAACCAAGGTTGGGTAGAAAAACTAAAAGCTATACCTAGCAGTGGTTTCAAATGAAAAGCTCCTTGGGTCAAGGCAGTGAATGTTTTAATGAGTTGCGGGCAAAGATGTTGGGTTCCGTTGATAGGGATTACAGGCTATGTGAGTTATGCTCCTGCTCTTGTGGTGAGACAACATAGGGGCATGCAATTCATTCCAAGGACCAAGGGAATTGCTCAATTCTTTGGTTTGTTTAAGGAGCCCGTTGCACAAGAAGTCGTGAAGGCCATCAAACAAGATTGGAAACATCTAGTTTTGGCGGAAATAAAAGGTTTAGGAGATCCCAGTGCAAGTGAAGGGTATGCAAAATGGAGAGACTTAGTTGCCTCAGCCGCGACCAATGAAGAAGGCAAGTCTCCCCAAACTGAAGAAAAGTCTGCTAAGAGGAAAAGAGTCGACAATGAAGAGGAATTGAGGAAACAAATCGAAAAGCTTCAGATGGAATTGAGCAAAACTCGAAGAGACAAGTTGATAATGGAAGAAATGGTGTTGGAAGGTGATAAAAGAAGAGCATTTTTAGATGAACAATTACAGTCTAGAGATGCAAAAATAACCAAGCTCGAGCTGAAGATGGTTGAGGAGGAGAATGTTAAGATGGGAATTGAGAGAGAACTAACGGAGATGAATCTAAAGTGGATGCAAAGTTGCTCTGAACTCGGTGCATTGAAGATCGAACATAAGGAATGCCAGGAGAGCATAGAATATTACCAGGAGAAATTTGCAGAGGTCCAGTGTGAGTTGATGGATAGAATTGAAAAGTATGAAGAATTGCATAAGAAGTATGTAATGTCAGAAAGTCGTTTGGCGGAGTCTGTGGAAGATAAAGCTGTTGAAGCAGAATTGGCAATTAAGGAAAACGAGATAGGAACTTTGAGGACGAAGCTCGACAAAGAGAGAGAAAAGTTGAAACATCTGGATGAGAAACTAGCATTGATAGAAAAACATAAGGATCAAATCGATGCTAATAATACCTCATTGAACAGAACCAACATGTTGCTCATTGAAAAAATATCCAAGATGGATGAACAGATGGATGAAGCTGCGGCGCACGCTCGGGTCATTAGAACCAATGCAAGAAATCTAGGGAGAGACATCATCCGTTACTGGCGAAGTCTAGTTGAGACCGATGCCTTCTTGGAGACAATCGAGAACCGCGGATTCGCTTTTCTACCCTTGGCTAAAGAGATGGCAGAGGAAGAATATTAATTTGTTTTTGTGTTTTAAAAAAAAATGTAGCAAGTTTATCCAATATAAATAAAAAGGGCGTTGACCCATCTCTTATGCAAATTCTTTTCTTTTGGTGAATATGACTTAAGCAAATGACCCGAAAAGCAGTACTCCCAACGGCAATGTGACAAGAAACCCATATTCTATGAAGTGTTGGCCATTAATAGTTCACAAGCGAAAAATGCACTCATGCATTACTTAAAACATATTCATCATAACATATGCATTTATCATACATTCTTATACATTTATGCAAACAGCTCAACTACGAAACATAGGTCCCCCTGCGAAAATCCACAACACTCGTTTGAGAAAAAAAATGGAAAACGAAGGAAGGATAGAGCCAGAGTCCCCATACCAAAAAGAGCTTGAAGCTGTCAGAAATGACGTGGCACGTTTAACCAGCCTACTCGAGAAAGCATTAAGAACAAGAGATGGAGAGGGAACGTCAGCTCAGACGGATGAAGCACCACCGGCGGTTCAAAGCCCGGGGGCACCTCATATTCTAGGGATAAGCTCACCAAAGAAGCAGCCTGAATCCACTCGGCCCATCCCAATTCCTATTACTTTGGATTTAACGGATGAGGAACCGCAAGACGCTAGATTCTCTGACCACGCAAGATATGGCAAGTGGTCCGCATTAGAAGAAAGGATAAGAGCAGTTGAAGGGAATGATCTATCTGATCCTATTAGGGTAGCCGAAGCATGTTTGGTGCCTAACATCGTGATACCGCGGAAGTTCAGGGTTCCGGAATTTATCAAGTATACGGGGATAGAGTGCCCAAAGACTCATCTTCATTCCTACTACAACAAGATGGCGGAGGTCATACACGATGATAAATTGTTAATATATTTCTTCCAGGACAGCTTGACAGGGTCGGCCCTTAGCTGGTATATGAGGTTAGATAACATCAGGATCAGAAAGTGGGCAGACTTGGCAGATGCTTTCTTAAAGCAATACAAGTTTAATATGGAGATTGCTCCTGATAGGACTAGCTTGATGACCATGGAGAAAGGAGTTCAGGAGTCCGTAAGGACTTATGCTCAAAGATGGAGGGACCAAGCTGTGAATGTATAACCTCCGTTAATAGAGACAGAAATGGTGACTCTATTTGCCAATACGTTTAGGGCCCCATACTACGAGCACCTGATGGGAAGCTCCGCCCAGCATTTTTACGATGCAGTACGAATCGCTGAGAGGATTGAGCAAGGAATCCGGAGCGGGAGAATTATGGAACCCATAGAGAAGAGGGGTTTTGTCGGGAAAAGAAAAGAAGTTGAGGTGAATAATCTGGATGATAGATACAAAGGGAAAGACAAAATTTACAAAAGCTATCAAACACCTGCACCCCAAACCACCAACGTCAACTTTTCCAAACCCTCCAATACAAACCAGCCTTTTCACACAAAATTCCCCACACATAACCAAAATAATTTTCAAAGGAGAGATTATCAATCGGAAGAATAACTACCACCTTTGCCCATGACCTTAAAAGAGTTATACGCACAGTTGCTAAACATCGGACATATTGCTCCCCTATCACTACCCCCTTTGAAACCACCTTTCCCTGCTTGGCATAACCCCAATTTGACTTGCGAATACCATGCTGGTAATGTAGGTCATAGCATCGAGACCTGTGTAGCTTTTAAGAGGAAGGTATTACAATTGATCAAGATCGGATGAGTCACCATTGAGGATCCACCCAATGTGAACCTGAATCCCTTGCCCAAGCATGCTGCAGGAAGTAATGGGGTAAATGCAGTGGAAGCTGATAACGAAGAAAGGGTTCTAAAGGTGACCATGACCAGATTATACAGTATGTTGGTACAATCTGGACATTTGACGGGATCAATCAAGCATGACATGGGCAAAAACAACTTTTGCCCGTTCCATAACGAAAAAGGGCATCACATTGATGAATGTACTGAGTTTCATCAAAAGGTCATGAGGATGTTGACTTTAGGGGAGCTAAGGATCGAGAATGTGAAAGGTAGTGGAGAGATAGCAGGGATAGAGAAGTGTAGGATCCAATCAACAGCTAGTGGGCTCTCGAGGTTGGTGCTATACAAGCCCTCATATGCAAAGGAGACAGACTATAGGGCAGCACCAGGAAATTATGTTGCTACCTCAAATGATGAAGCTTTTTTGTTCCAAACCGAGATAGGTGGTTTGACCCGAAGCGGTCGTTGTTTCACACCCGAGGAGCTAGAAAGGCAAAGAAAGGCTAAGGGTAAAGAGGTAATAGGTTTTGAAAAAGAGTTGGAGGTAAACAAACCTGTGACAGAAGAAGAAACGAACGAGTTCCTAAAGTTGATGAAGCATAGTGAGTACTGTGTGGTGGACCAGTTGAAAAAGACCCCTGCCAAGATCTCCATCATGTCTTTAATACTCAGTTCTGAGCCGCATCGTAATGCCTTACAGAAGGTACTGAATGATGCTTACGTACCTCAAGATATTGAATAAAGGACTATGGAACACTTAGTAGGGAGAATTAATGCTTCAAATTACTTGTATTTCACTGAAGATGAACTCGACGCTGAAGGAACTGGACACAACAAACCTCTGTATATCACAGTCCGATGCAAGGATTGCCTCATTGGTAAAGTTCTCATTGATAATGGCTCAGCCCTTAATGTGTTGCCAAGACACATGTTGAATGAGATGCCAGTAGATCCCTCCCATATGCAGCCAAGTGTGATAATGGCTAGAGCATATGATGGTTCACCAAGGCAAGTGTTAGGGTCGATTGAAGTTGAACTAGCCGTGGGTCCACAAGTCTTTTTGGTAACCCTTTAGGTGATGGACATCCACCCTTCCTATAGCATGCTGTTAGGAAGACCATGGATACATGCTGTAGGAGCGGTTGCCTCCTCGTTGCATCAATGTTTGAAGTACATCGCCAATGGTGTCCTGGTTACCGTTAAGGCCGAGGAAACCATATCGATGATGAAAAATGTGGCGGTGCCTTTCATTGAAGCTGAAGATTGTGTGGATGGAAACCTGCATGCGTTCGAGGTTGTGAATACTGAGTGGGTGCCTGAGAATACTATAAGAAGGAAACCAGGGATCTCAGAGGCCACTAAAATGGCCGCTAAGAACCTTTTAAAGCACAAAATACCTGCCCAATTTGGCGCAAGAAAAAGGAAGGTCGAGTGGATTGGTATAACAAAATTGAAGGCTACAGAGCAAAGATTTGGTCTGGGGTATAAGCCTAGAAAGGAGGATTACCAGCGGGCTGCTGTTGCAAGAAGGGAGAAGAGAATGGCAAGGATTGAAGGAAGGAAGCCTGAAGAAGAAAATTTAGTCATTCCTCCAATCAGGGTCTCATTCCCAAAAGCTGCTTATGTGATACAACCTGACCCAAGACATGAAAGCTCTCTTCAGAAGTTCTCATCCATCAGCATAAACACGATGGAAAAGGAGGAAGTTGCTGGCATTGCCAGGAAGATTCGATCCGAAAGAAGGGATGAAGAGCTGCCGCAGTTAACCATCTATGCTTTGGAGGAAGCTACGACCTCTACCTGTATCCAGAAGCTAGCCAAGGGAGAGAAGTTCCAGAATTGGGTGACCCAAGAAGTTCCATTGGTTTTCAGAATGTAATGAGCAGTGTTTGTTTGTTTCTGTTTTTAATTAAAGGCTCAACAAGCCCATCGAATTTTATCTTTGTTTTTTGTTGTGAACCGATTTTTTTTATAAGATCATGCATTTTTAGTTCATCTCTCTTTTTGTTTATTTTATTTTGTGCATTTACACTCATTTTCCGCTTTCAGGAAACCTGAAAGCGGAACTTCCACAACACCACCCGCACTTTACACTGAGAATGAATGGCCGAATTTTAAAGAACACATAATAGCTGTAGAAGAGGAAGAAGGGGATGAAAATAGCGTTAGGGAATTCACAAAATTAATAGAACAATACGAACAAGTTTGGAAACCCGCTAAGGAGGAACTTGAAACCATAAATGTGGGTACTGAAGAAAGCCGGAGAGAGCTCAAGATAGGAACTTTGGTCACACAGAAGGAAAGAGAAGACTTGATTACACTGCTTCAAGATTATGTGGATGTTTTTGCTTGGTCTTATGAGGATATGCCCGGGTTAAATACGAATATCGTAGTACATAGGTTACCATTGGAAGAAGGTTGCAGACCGATTAAGCAAAAGCTAAGAAGGACGCATCCAGAAGTTTTGATCAAAGTAAAGGCGGAAATTGAAAAACAATGGAACGCGGGTTTCTTAGAGGTGGTCAAGTATCCGCAATGGGTGTCTAACATAGTAGTGGTACCCAAAAAAGAGGGCAAGATCCGAGTCTGTGTGGATTTTAGGGATTTAAATCGTGCTAGCCCTAAAGATAATTTTCCTCTACCACACATAGACATGTTAGTCGACAATACAGCTCGTAGCTCCACATATTCCTTTATGGACGGGTTTTCAGGCTATAATCAGATAAAAATGGCGCAAGAAGATAAGGAGAAGACAACCTTTGTGACACCATAGGGGACTTTCTGCTATAAAGTCATGCCATTTGGGTTAAAGAATGCTGGTGCCACTTACCAAAGGGCTATGGTAACTTTATTTCACGATATGATGCACAAGGAGATTGAAGTATACGTGGATGACATGATCGCTAAATCTGGAGAAGGAGAGAATCATGTCTAGATATTGAAGAAATTATTTGAAAGGTTAAGGAAATATAAGTTGAGGCTTAACCCTGCAAAGTGTTCATTTGGGGTGAAATCTGGGAGGTTGTTAGGATTTGTGGTGAGTGACAAAGGAATAGAAGTAGATCCTGAAAAAGTAAAGGCTATTCAGGCCATGTCAGCTCCGAAGACTGAAAGAGAAGTAAGAGGTTTTTTAGGAAGGTTAAATTATATTGCTCGATTCATATCCCAATTAACTACAACCTGTGACCCAATCTTTCGTTTGCTAAGAAAGAAAAATCCTGGGATTTGGAATGCAGAATGCGAAGAGGCTTTTGAAAAAATCAAGCAGTACTTGCTTAAACCACCTCTACTTGTCCCTCCTGTACCAAAGAGGCCGTTGATATTATACTTAACAGTGACGGAAACAGCGATGGGATGTGTGCTTGGACAACATGATGAATCTGGAAGAAAGGAAAGGGCCATTTATTACCTAAGCAAGAAGTTCATGGAGTATGAGTCTAGGTATACGATGATTGAGAAGTTATGTTGTGCGCTAGCATGGGCTGCAAAAAGGTTGCGACAATATATGTTGTACCATACCACATGGTTAATTGCTAAATTAGACCCATTGAAGTATATTTGTGAAAAGCCCTACTTATCCAGCCGAATTGCCAGGTGGCAAGTTCTGCTATCCGAGTATGACATAGTGTACATGACAAGGAAAGCTGTAAGAGGGAGTGTTATTGCTGATCACCTGGCAGATTATGCTATGGAAGATTATGAGCCGTTAGACTTTGACTTTCCTGATGAAGATGTGCTTTCAGTCGAGGAAGGAAAACTAGAACGGTGGACTATGTACTTTGATGGTGCTGTAAATGTATGTGGTAACGGAGCAGGGGCAGTGATAATATCTCTGACAAGAAACAATATCCAGTGTCAACTAAATTGCAATTCGGTTGCACTAATAACACAGCCGAATATGAGGCATGTATTCTTGGTTTAGAGACGGCGTTGGATTTGAACGTAAAGAAGATAGATGTGTATGGGGATTCAATGCTAATTATTTGTCAGGTAAAAGGGGAATGGCAAACCAAAGAAGAAAAGCTAATACCCTACCAAGAATACCTATCTAAACTGGCCAAAGAATTTGAGGAAATTGAGTTCACACATCTGGGAAGGGAAGGGAATCAGTTTGCAGATGCCTTAGCCACACTAGCTTCTATGGCTAGAATAGACTTCGGGCGAAACTTACAGCCAATACACATTGACATCAGAAATAACCCAGCTCATTGTTGCTCAGTTGAAGAAGAAATAGATGGAAACCCTTGGTACTACGATATCAAGAATTTCATCCAAAAACAGGCTTATCCCATGGGGGCATCTAACATCGAAAAGAAGACTTTGAGGAGACTGGCAATGGATTTTTATCTTGATGGAGAAGTTTTGTACAAGAGGTCATCAGACGGGATTTTGTTGAGATGTTTAGATGGAGTTGAAGCCAGAAACGCGTTGCGAGAAGTCCATGAAAGGATCTGCTCGACCCATGCTAGTGGACATATGATGGCCAGGAAAATACAAAGAGCCGGTTACTTTTGGATGACATTAGAAAAGGATTGCATTGACTATGTCCGCAAATGTCATAAGTGTCAGATCTACGGTGACAAAATGAATGCCCCTCCGACCCCTCTATTTAACTTGTTATCTCCCTGGCCTTTTGTGATGTGGGGAATCGATGTGATTGGACCTATCAACCCAAAAGCCAGCAATGGTCATAGGTTCATTCTTGTGGCAATCGATTACTTTACAAAATGGGTAGAGGCCAGGTCATTTGCTCATGTAACGCAAAAGGTGGTAAAGAAGTTTGTTGAGAGAGATTTGATATGTCGGTATGGACCACCAGAAAAGATTATAACTGATAATGCACAGAACTTCAATGTGAAGTTAATAACAGAACTCTGTGCTAAATGGAAGATCAAGCATTCAAATTCCTCTCCTTATAGACCAAAGATGAATGGTGCTGTAGAAGCAGCTAATAAGAATGTCAAGAAGATTGTTCAGAAAATGGTAGTCACCTATAAGGACTGGCATGAAATGTTGCCATTTGCTCTTCATGCATACCGTACCGCAGTTCGGACCTCAACAGGAGCCACTCCGTACATGTTGGTGTATGGGATGGAGGCAGTAATGCCTTTAGAGGTAGAAATCCCATCATTAAGAGTATTGATAGACTCTGAACTAGATGAAGCAGAATGGGCAAAGGTCAGATATGAACAATTGAATTTGATCAGCGAAAAGAGGTTAACTGCAATCTGTCATCATCAACTATACCAAAGAAGGATGGCCAAATCATATGATAAAAAAGTCCGGCCTCGAAAATTCCAAGAAGGCGATCTGGTATTGAAGAAAATATTATTTGTGCCAGGGCAAGATCAGAGTAAATGGGCCCCAAACTATGAAGGCCCTTATGTGGTGAAGAAGTCATTCTCGGGAGGAGCGTTGCTATTATCTAGAATGGATGGAGGGGATCTAGTTAGGCCTGTGAATTCTGACTCTGTAAAGAAGTATTATGCCTGATATTTTGTAATCTCCCCAATCAATAAGATAAAATTCGGCCATGAATTCTCATTGCAAGGAATTTTTCCACAAAGCACATGATTTTATAATATTTATTTATGTTGTGTTAGTTATTTTATTTGAATTTTGACATACCACACCGGGGGTAAAAAAAAATATAAAAAAAAATGGTGATTTGCATTTAAAAATATCTATTTTTGCATAAACAAAACCATGTTTAGAATTTGTATTTTAAATATATATCGGTTTGAGTTTTTAAACATCGAAAGGAAACTTCAATGGAGCTAGAAAGGGCCCCATGAGGAACGGAAAAATCTCTTCACCAATCGTGAAAATACACCAAGCAGGAAGCACATCCTATGAAAGAAGACTACAACGAACAGGGGGGACCTATGTTTCTAAAGAGGTAACAAAAACATGCATATTATTGTCATAGCACTAACCTGACAGGAAAGGCATGACAAAAGCTGATGTCATTTCAAAGTTTTAGAAAGTATGGAGAAACAAAATTTCAGGACAACAAGATCGCGGAGGATGAATTGAAGATCGTTGCTACTTCGTTCCTCAAACCGGGTAGGTCACCCAGAAAAATGAGGCCATGCTAACCGGGTATGTCACCCAGAAAAATGAGGCCATGCTAACCGGGTAGGTCACCCAGAAAAATGAGGCCATACTAACCGGGTAGGTCACCCAGAAAAATGAGCTCATATTAACCGGGTAGGTCACCCAGAAAAATGAGACCATTCTAACCGGGTAGGTCACCCAGAAAAATGAGGCCATTCTAACCAGGTAGGTCACCCAGAAAAATGAGACCATGCTAACCGGGTAGGTCACCCGTCAAAATGAGACCAACTTCATTTTTTTTTCTTTCTTTACAACACTTACTAGTTAAAGTCTTTTACAAAGACTCTAGTCGTAAGTATTGTAAAGAAGGGGGCAACTGTCGTAACCCAATTTTGGGTCATTCCCCAAAACTACCCGAAAATAACAAAAATAAAATAAAAGGGTCTGATGTCAGCAAGTCAATCGAGTTGAAATATTGGATGTTTTCGAAAACTCGATCGTATCGCTTTTGCACCCGAAAATAAAGAAAATCGCAGATTAAAAGTCGAAATAATTTATTATCAGATAAATCTACGTAAAAAAACCAAGCAAAAAAATATAATTATATTTTACGGGCCAATTCGATCTATTTTTTCTGGTTTAAATTATACTTGTATTTTTAGAATTAATTTTAGGTCCAGTTGAAGGATTTGACTATATTGATCGAATTAATTTTACTAAGGGTTTTGTTAATAAGAAATCAGTTTCTTAAATTTTATTTGGGTTTAATTGATGAAATTGAAATTTTCGGAGACCAATTTGATTTTTCAAGTCAATTATGCGAAATCGGGGGCCAAATCGAATAAGTTGAGAGTTCAATGGTCGATGGAGGATTAAATCGTGAAAATCAAGAGCCAAGGACCAGATTAAAAAAGATCGCGCGAAGCCAAGGTTGAGATTGAATTTTTGATGGGATTTAATTGCATTAAATCAAGTTTAAATCCAATTGGGTGCAATTAAATTTAAAATATATATATATATATATATAAAAAAAAATAATAAAAAATAATAATAATAAAAAAAAAATTGAAATATGCATTTAAAAGAAATTTACTGTTCCGGCATGCGTAGCATTCAAAAAATTATCAGGCGCGAGATCACGGCAAAACAGATCAAATTTCCTTCCTATTCAGTTGCGATTTTCTTCCCGTTTCATCCCCATCACAGCAAGGCAGATCAAAACTGTATTCCATTTTTCCTAAATCAAACGTGATCTTCCCAAATTTATCTCTATCAAACTCAATTTCCTGATTCTCCTCTGATTTCTCTCGATTTGATTAACTTTCCATAACACTGCATGGCGAACTAATGCTGGGATCATCTCTGCTATAAATAGCAGTGCATGGAGGACGAAAAGAAAGAGGTGAAGACGAGAGGTGAACAGAGGAGAAAAACAGGAGTGAGCAAAAAACAATAGTGTTAAGGACGCGAGAAATAGAGATAATGGCAGAATCACTTACCTAAAAAAATTTTTGGTCAATCTTCTTCCTGCTCTCCCCATCGTCTTCTCTTGTTTATTCTGTTTCTCTCTCTAAAAACCAGTTCCCCTGTTTTTTCTTCTTCACTCTCGGCCAACCGTGTATCACCACCGTCGACCACCATTATTCCTCCTTTTCATCACTATAAGTCGCCCCTCAACCCCAGTAACTCCTCCATCATCTCAGGCGAAGGGAGGAGCAACGACAGACGCGATATCAGCCACCCCTGCAACGTGACCGTGAGTTTCCGACGACTTTTCCGGCCACCACAGGCCACCATTTCCGACGAGACAACGACCAGAAGAACCACCTCGATCTCCTCTACACAAAGGTGTTAACAGGTAAGCATTTCTTCACACTCGAAAATCTGCCATTGTTACTGTTCATCTTCTACAAATTTTACATAAAAAACCGGTTACTGTTTGTGAACAGTAACCGGGTCGGGTCGGGCACAAGGTCCGACCCGGGAAAAAACGGTACGGGCCTCAAGCCCGTACATCCAACCCAGCCCCAGGCGGGCTGGCATCCCAGGCTCAGGCGGGCTGGCATCCCAGGCTCAGGCGGGCTGGAGCCCAGCCCGCCAAATAAATAAATAAATAACGAAAAATAAAAAATTATATAAAAAAAAAACTTTTTTTTTTAAAAAAAATGTATTATTTTCTTTTTTTTAAAAAAGGAAATCGTTTTTGTTTCAAAAAAAATATATATATATATATATTATCTTGGGTTTTGAAGAGAAAAATGTGTTTTAGCATTGATTTTACAAAAAAAATCATTTCTTGCATTTTTTGGATTTTACAACATGTTTGTAAAATCCAAAGGGTATTGGCCAATATTCAAAAAAAATATAAAAACTTTTTTTGGTGATTTGTATTATTCACTATCGGTATTTGGATAAATAAATCCTAAGGGTTTAATATCCAAAATATTCGACGGGAATGATATACTATTATTCATCGTCGGTATTTGGATAAATAAATCCTAAGGGTTTAATATCCAAAATATTCGGGGAATGATAATTTATTATTCACTATCGGTATTTGGATAAATAAATCCTAAGTGATTAATATCCAAAATATTCGGCGGGAATGATATATTATTATTCACTGTTGGTATTTGGATAAATAAATCCTAAGGGTTGATATCCAAAATATTCGGCGGGAATGATATCCCTTTCGTCATTTAACCAACATTGTTTTGAGAGATCAAAATCATAACAAATCATAGCCAAACAAAAATACCAAGCAGCTTACCTTAGGTAGGGCGTACAAGGGGTGCTAAAACCTTCCCTTTACACAACCAGTCCCTTACTCTAGAATCTCTGAAAGACCAGTTTAGGTTTCCTAGTAACCATAATACTAGGTGGTGACTCCCTTTTTCACGAAAATAAAGATTAGACCCCCGACAACTGAATTTTCCCCGCGCACGCGGGGAACGTCGCCACGACGCCGCGCTCATCTTTTTTTGGGGTGCGACAGTAAGAGCAGTTTTTATTGTGTTTGGTTTTGAAACTTTTAGCATATTATGGTTTCTAAAAATATTTGTGTATTATGGAATAGATGAATTGTTATGGTTATGATTATTATGATTTTAAGAATAATAATTATTAGAATCGAGTTTAAAAACATGAATAAATATTGGGTAGGTTAGGAAACTGTGTATGTTTGAAAGAAATCTTTCCCTTTCATGAACACACTTATTTGGCTAGAGAGGAAAAGAATAAAAAAGGGATTTTGTTTGAAATGTTTATAAAATTGATGGATTATAAGGGTTTAATTGAACTTATTATTATTGTATTAGGTTGAAATAAAATGTTCTAATAATAGAAGGGGGGTGGAATTTATAAGGTTGACCAAGGAAAGAAATTAAGAGAAAAAATATGGAATGAAATCTATTAAAAATGGATTGTATATTTTATAGCATTGGAGGTGATGAGTGTTGAGAAAATAATGATTAAGTATAAGAATAAAATTATTCATTTAAAATCATAAATATTTATGAGGTAAAGGGGGAGGGGCCAAACAATGTCACTGATTATATTTATAGAAATAATAATAATCTTGGTTATGGTATGACATAAAACATCATTGCAGGAAGGCCACCAATAATAGACGACCTTTGCTTATAACATGTATGTACAATGATGCCTAATATAAATAATTTAGTCAGGCATTTTATCTTTGATTATTTATCATCTTATTCTTATATTAATGACAAAGGATTAGATTGCATAGAAATCTCAGGACAGGGAAATATTGTAGAAAAAGAAAATTAGGTTAGTTATCCAATGAACTTGGAGACCAATGATAGTAATGAGATTAATATGAATTATAATAGTTTCATCATCATGAAAGAAAATCAATTATAAGAAAAATATATATAATAAATTGGTCATTATTTAAAACAAGAATGAAAAATAATAGTAAGATTTTGATAATTGGCATAAATTGATTAGTCACTTTCTTTTGAAAGTGTCTAATTATAATAATAAATATAGTTGTTGGCATGAATGATAATATAGTTGTTGGCATGAATGATTAGTCCCTTGAAAAAAAAGTGATTAGTGGTAATGATATCATAATATATTGATTAGTTAATAAATGGCCAAGTATGAGTAATTAATGATATCATATGTATTGATATTGACACAAATTGATTAGTCACATGAGAAAACAAGTGATTAATAATAATGATGAATACCATTGTCACTTGTAAGCGTATATTGATTATCAATAAGGATAGTCATTGATATCATAAGTATTGCAATCAACATAAATTGATTGTTATTTGAGGGGGGAAATGACTAATAATAATGATAAATATCATTATCCATATATATTAATTACCAATTAGGGGTAATTAATATTTTATTGAGAATTGATATGAGAACAAATTGATTAGTCATTAGGAAAAAAAAAATAATTAGTGATAAAAATAAATATCTTTGTCAGCATGAATTAATTATTAAGTAATGATAATTAATAATATCATAAGTATTGACATCTATACAAATTGATTAGTCACTTGAGAGAAAAAGTGACTAGTGATAATGACAAATATTGTTGCTAGCATGGACTAACTACTAGGTGAGGTAATTTATGATATCATACATATTGATATCAACATAAACTTAGTTGTCATTTAAAGGATGAAAAGATTGATTATGATAAATATATTTGTTTTCATGGTAAATCACTAAATTTGAATCTTAAAAAATATTATGAATTTTTGTTATTCATAATCAAATGATAATACAATATTTTATATAGTGTTTCAATGATAAATGATATTTTGATAGATCCCAACGCCTAAGAATATTTAATGAATGCAAGGAAACACAATTATGACATTAAATATTTTTTAAAGCAAACATTGTATCTTATTAATTATATATGTATATGTATATGTATGTCTTGTGTTATAGGTTTTTTTTTATAGATTGTCTAGAATAGTGTGGATTACTTTCGTTTTTGGTATAGTTTAGGGAGAAATATAGCTTTCTTTTGGATTATGTATTAGAACTGAAACTTTACTAACTAAATGAATATGTAAAATGTTGAATTTATGAATAACTTTCTAGAAATTTGTCATTACATGTAATTTAATTATTTAACATTTTAATTAAATGAAATCTGGTCATTTTTTATTTTCTTTAATTATATAGTTATAATTTCTTTAATTCCATATCATAATGAAAATACACTATAAATATTTGTGTCATGTAATATATGATTGATTAATCTATATTTGAAGACTAAATATATTATTTAACAACATGACATGATCTTTCATATATTAGAAAAAAAAATATGCGGTTTGAATTCACTTTTCAACTAGTTGTTTTTATATATTAGATTTATATGTTATAGTATGAAATATGTTTACCTTGTCAAATCATATTAGTTTTCAACATCATAATTATTGATAATTTAAATAATAATTTTTTCAAATGTTATTTCATTTTGTCCAAGGATTTCATAATCAATATTATTTGAGAATATGTGAATATTTTTCAGGTGATGAATTTTTCATATAGAATCTTCATGCAAATTAGTTAAGTGCACTTGTTAGTTAACAAACATGTATATTTTAGTTTTTTGTATCCTTCATATCTCTACTTATAAGAACAATCATTTCATTTCATAAAAAATATATATAATTTGTATTAGTCTTAATGACTTTAATTAATATCTAAGTTTAATAAAGCATTGATCATAAACATTTAAAAGTAATGCTTTGATGCATTATGAATCTTAAAATGATAATTGTTTTAAAAACAATTTTTATTCTAATTACTTTTATCTTCACTCTAAATTCATTAATTAAACATAGATAAATATATAAAAAAAAATTCAAAACCTTT
Organism: Salix dunnii; assembly: GCA_015731905.1. Lineage (NCBI taxonomy): Eukaryota > Viridiplantae > Streptophyta > Magnoliopsida > Malpighiales > Salicaceae > Salix > Salix dunnii. Next base: position 29,894,825 of record CM027674.1, on the reverse strand, counting down.
CATTAATACTAAATATGCTTGTACAAGAATAAAGTTAGTGTCATGTGTAATCAATTGATTGGTTACATGACATATATACTAATAATTTTTTATTTGCATAAAATTTATTCGTTAATGCATCTAATATTATATCACTTCATATGACGATAACACTTTTATTGGGATAATGCCTTAATGAGAGAGTATTCAATATTCTTTTTAGTTAACACTCACTTTATCTTTACATCTTTTATTTCCATGATCTTAGTTAATATTCACTAAAAAAAAAAAGGAAAAAAACAAAGCAAATATGAGTGAACCTTCTAACAATTTAATATTGAATAATAAAATTATATATTTAGTCTTAATTAAGAAGTTCAATAACTAATCAATTTAATATTAAAAAATAAGACAAATTAATTTAAAAAACAAAATCCCTTTTAATTTTTTTTAAACAAAGATGAAGAAAAAAACCAAGCAAAACTATACCAATTTAATGATAAAGGATAAGATAAAAAATTTAATTCAATATAATTAAAAAGATCCTTTTAAAAAGCTAAACCTAACAAAGCTTGGAAAAACCCTCGAGATAACCCATGCTATTCTTAAAACAAAAAACAATTCTTAGGAAACAAATAAAAAATAAAAGAAAATGAAAAAAATAGTATTTTTTAAATACACAAATTTGGTCAAACCTCTTAAAACTAAACTGATATTTAAAACTAGTAACCCATTACTATATATCTAAAACTATATTTAAACATAATCGTACTGTAACACAATTACAGTGGATTGTAGCACAATTACTGTATCTCTAGACTCATTTTACTATGGATTGTAACAGTGAAATTAATAATTTAAACATACCCAAACTGAACGTTAGCGTGGAAGTAGCTTAGGCAGTACGCCACTTGCCATACATGTGACAAGTTTAGGTTCAGTCCCCTACATCTCCATGAATCCATGTGTATTTTTTTTTTTATCATTTTGCTAATTTTTAACAAATATCTTTTGGTGGGTGTATATACAGGGTGTTTGGCACTGCGTTTCAAAAGTATTTTTGAAAAAAATTATTATTTTTTATTTTTACTTTAAATTAATAAAAAGATTAGTATTTTTAGATCATTTTTATATAACCTAAAATAGAATGGGAGTTTAAACAGTGTTTTGGACTGTTCATCAAGACTTAGAAGTATTGTGGATTGGAATAGTAAAACTATATAATAAAATAAATATTATTTGTATACTAGAATGACAATGAAGTGAATTTGGCCGTGTGGTTAAGGCGTGCACTAATAAGATTCTTGCAAGAGTTTGAATCTCACCAGCCATGAAATAAAAGTACTTACTAATATAAGTATTATTTATATACTACAACAGCACAACGAAATTGTTTGGTTGAGTGATTAAGACATGTGGCTTTCCCCGCAACAAGAGGTCGGATCTTTCAGGCTACAAAATTGCACTTTTAAATAATAATGAACAGTGAAGTCACTATTTATTATTGTTTGAAAAAGTGATTTTTTTTAACCAGACTTTTTTTTTTATATAATCGAGATGTCTAGGTTAGCTTACGTGCACAATGATTAATCTCAGGACCCACTTTTTTTTAATATTTTTTTGGTTTTTTTTTTTATAACTAGAGTGTTTAGACCAGCTTACGCGCACCACGATTTTTTTTCCCACGCATATTTTTTTTTTAATCTCCGAACATACTTTTTTTTTACATTTTTTTCTTCTTTTTTGTTTTCCACATATACATTTTGTTTTTGATAACCAGGGTGCTTGAGACAACTTATGAGTGCCACGAATAATCCCTAGACCCACTTTTTTTTTCCACTTATAATATTTTCTTTTATAACCAGGATGTCCGGGTCATTTACGAGCACCATGACTATTATTTTATAGAATAGCTAAAGAAGATCGCAATTTCAAATAATAATAAATAGTTATTTCAACTGTGATTTTTGTTGTTCATTACTATTTGAAAAAAAAATCCTTTTTTATATATTTCTCACATGATTCTTATTTCTGTCCATATTTATATGGAAATGCTCTTAGTTATTGTTTCTATTTTTTTTAATTCCTCTGTTATTAAGATTTTTTTAATGTTTAAATTTTAATTTATGTTGGTAATAATTTCTAAAATAATATTTATTATTATTTCTCTTTTTTTATTCTTCAAGTTAAATAATTTCTTTAAATATAATAATATTTATTTTTTGTTAATATTGTTAGGTATTGAATTTTCTAATTATTATATATAAAAACATTCAAAATAATAATAATGATTATTTGTAAGTTTTACTTTCTTTAAAATATGTTAGTCTAATTATATATTTTCATATTTATTTAATATTAGAGCCTCAATATATATATATATATATATATATATATATATATATATATATATATATATATATATATATAAATGACCTAAGATTTTTTGAAGAAAATAATAATATCATTGTTCTAAAATACATTTAAAATAATAATATGAAAATAAAAAAATATGGATTTTTTTCTCTAACAATAATTATGGACTCACTAATTTTATTATTTCCACTGTTATTAAAGTTATTTTTTTTAATGTTTACATTTTAATTTCTGTTGGTGATTATTTCAAAAATGATATTGTCTATTTTTTCTTTTTTTTTTTATTCTTCAATTCAAATATTTTTTTAAATATAATAAAATTTATTTTTGTTTTGTCATTTATTTAGTTTTTTAATTATTGTTTTTGTTAATATTGTTAGGTATTGAAATTTTTTATTATTATAGATAAGGCATTCAAAATAATGATAATAATTATTTGTAATATTTTTTTTTCTTATAATATGTGAGACTAATTATATATTTTGATATTTATTTAATATCAACTTAATATATATATCCTATTTATTATTTTCAAAAAATAAAAAGTTACTAGTAGTAATCTAAAATATTTTTAATATGATAATATGAGTAATAAATTTTACAATCAGTTTCTTACATAGAAAAAGAAAATGTTAACAAATTTTATCTAAAGAGTTTTAGCAGTAGCAATATTCAATCGTTTTTTGATGAAAAAAAAACCTGTTTCTAATAGATTTGATGAATTATAATTTTACTAATTAAAAATTAAAATAAAAAATTATAACACACAAAAAATCAATAAATTTTCTATACATAAAAAAAAAATCTTAGTGGATCACGCCACAAATTCAGATCTAGAGCTGGACTCGATCAAGAAGCTCCACACCCAATAGATTTAATGAAAAATGATTAAATAAAAAAATAAAAAAATAAATCTTTAAGGAAAAAAATAGAAATAATAAAAATATAAAACAAAAAGGGAAATACACAATGCCCCTGTATGACAACTTCTTTATTTCGGATGGGTGATATAAATAATTCATCATGTAATTAAACATGAAAAATCAAAATTACCTCTAAATGAGAGATACATATCATTTTATTTTTAATGATAAAAAAGTCATTATACAATGCATAAAATTTTGTGCACTCCCATTTGGCTCCAATTAAAATGGGCAACGCCTAATGAACTCCTTGGAAAAGAAAAGAAAAAGGCTTTGATAGTACACGCAATCAATTATATCAAAATGCTTAAAACATTAAATTACTATTTCAATCCATGAAATTTCAAACCAATATTCAAAATAACGTACAACTTTTTTAATTGTAATATAGTATTTTAGTATACAATGTAATAAATTGGTTTTCAATGAATATATATCAATGAAGATAGATATAGATCATTTATATAAGACTCAATTCTATTTGACATTGTATTTCAAAAGTGTTTTTTTAAATATTTTTATTTTTTATTTTAAATTATTTTTTTATGTTTTTAGATTATTTTTATATGCTGATATCAAAAATAATTTAAAAAAAATAAAAATAAAATTATTTTTAATATATTTTTGAATAAAAAATATTTTCAAAACAACTATAACCAAACTTCTAAATAAACACTTATACAAACAAAAACTAATTTAAAATTATCCTCGACATAAAAACTAAATTTTTCTCTATTATATTTATACTCGAAATCAAAATATAAGTTTAAGTTTTCTATTTTACCTCTCCCAAAGAAACGCTACACTTTTCATACGAGTAATGCATCCTTATTTATTGTTAGAATCATTTAGTAAAAGTATTTGACATTATATTTTTTTTGTTTTAAATTAAATATTTTTAATGTGTATATATCATTTTTATATAACAATTTTAAAAATATTTTTTTAAAAATAAAAAATAAATTTTAACATATTTTTAAATTAAAAATATTTTTAAAAATTATTAACCACAATCTCAAATATTCATTCATTATCATCAGATATTGGAACTGCTTTTTCCTTAAAATTTCTTTCTCATGACATTTCCTTTTCCTCTTTTGTCAAATAAACCATTTCAAAGAATAATTTTTTAAAAATTAATCAATTGCTTTTCATTTTTTTTTCTCAATACAAATATTACTTATTAACTCAGGACACCTTCTTTTGAACAAATACATAATTATCAACTTTGGATGGTAATAAATAAAAAATAGAAATAGAAATCTAAAAATCTAAAGTAGTAAGCAACTATGGAAATAACTTGCATGTAATCAAGTTTAAATTTAATGTTTCAAATTATCTCTCATTAAAAGATATAGAGTAAAGAAATATTTTAAGAATATCACTCAATAAATTAAAATTTAATTTAGTGAAAAATCTTGAAATAAAATCATTATTTTCTTTCTAAATATTTGATAAAAATTAAATAGAATATATAAAATATTTATTTGATCATGTACACATCAATTGATACATTTTCATTAATTTTGATGGTAAAAATATAATGAAAAATTAAATTGAAACATAATTATAATATCCAATTTAAATGTCGATTTCCAAGACTTGATTATTTTTCTTATATAAATAAATCCAAAATAAGGTTTCTTTGGAGAAAAATATATATATTTTTTTATTAAATCATCTTGAATCATATTACAAATGGATATATTATAGTTAGGGCTAGTTTGAGAGTATCATTGAAGTTATTTTTAAAAGTATTTTTTATTTAGAAATATATTGAAATAATATTTTTTATTTTTTAAAAATTATTTTTGACATCATTATCTTAAAATAATATAAAAACACTAAATTTTTTAATTTAAAATAAAAAAATTCAATTTATTTCAAAAATATTTTTAAAACAAAATGTTAAATACTCCCTTAATCTATTATGTAGGGTCCGATGATTGGGATTAAAAGCAGAACAACTTTTTTTAATGATAAAATGGATGTAATTAAACTTATAAAAATAAATTAGATACAAATTATAAGAATAAGTGGAGTTATTTTCCAGTTAAATAATCGGAAAACCCAATCCATTGAAAAGTAAATAAATCAATCTTGTTCATCCTCGTTGGACTTTGCCTTAAAAGCCAAAGAATGACGGTGTCCCAAAATCCCTAAAAAGGGTTTCTTGGGACAGTGAAATGACATAATAGATATATAATTTTTAAAAAAGAAAACCCAAAACAGAAAAAAAAGAAAACACCAAAGTGGTGAGGTCAGTTTTCGAGAGAGAGAGAGAGACAGTACAAGCGAGGTGTGGTGTACACATGACATACATGCACATGGTAATTGTGGAGAGAAAAGGAGAGGAAGAAGGAAAGAGAGGAGAGGTATATGCATCTTCAGAAGAAGAGTGCACTATGTGGGTTCTCCAAAGCTAGTAGATACCCTTTTATCTCTTTCTCTTTAGCCAGCTTTGAAACTTGATGAGGTTAAAAGCAAAAACATTTTTTATTGCTCACTCCATGGTTTAAATATTCTGTCTTTAATGTCAATCTCGCTTTTGAAGAAGACCCATTTATCATCTTCAACTTCTCCTCCCTTATTTCAATCAAATTTCTCCTCTTTGCTCCTCTTTGCATGTTGATCCCAAGATGCATTGTTGAGGTAAGGTGATTTTTTTACGGTTTTCTTATTATGTTTTTGAACTATTTGATTGAAATGTGGAAATTTGAATGTGGGTTTTGAAGGTAATTGATTTGGCGTTTGGTGATCTGTGTAATTTTTGGGTGTTTTGGATAGCTCATCTGAGTTTTCAGATTTGTGAATTCTGGATATAAGTTGATGGGTTCCCTTCTCTAATTTGTTTTTCTTTTCTTTTTTTGTGCTGTTTTATCCTCTTTTGATTCAATGTATGGGGTTTATATGCTATATAGGCGGTACTTCATTCTTTCTCTCATTGGTTATCATAAGATGTGTGAAATTCTTTTGCCCTTCTAATGAGATCTCCAGATGACATATTAGATTATGGATATCAGTTCAAGAGCTTTTCTGTTATGAGAATTCGGTACGATTTACTGGTGTTTTCGAGGCAGAAACCAAGAGCAGCTGCTGTTTATTGCATGACTATTTTTGCCTCTTTTTTTTGTGTTTTTTAAGGTATTGGAAAGCAGATTTGAGAGCTCAATACTTAATGCACGCCTGAAACTTTTCTTAAGAAGAATCCATTTAGTCGTGAGTCTGACACTCATTTTTTGGCTTTATATGCTGTTGTGGCATAAGTAGAATGGTTCATTTTGTGATTGGGATTTTGCTTAGCACGCACAGGTGACAGAAGAACGACTTAGATTTAATTTGATGTCAACCTAACCTTCTCTGTCTCCAATAATAGATGACCTTACTAATCTATAGAAGCGAAGCTTGAAAAGACACGGAGAAATACAAAGAACTATGTTTGTTTCATATCAAATCATTTTTGAGGGAGTTGTTCGTATTAGCCATGTTCAAGTGTAGAGTAATGAACTTGCGAAAGCCACATTGGATGAAAGTTTTCATGTTATGCTACCAGAAGTGTCTTACACAGAAAGAAAAGGAAATGTTGACATTTGCTGATCATTTTGGTTGATTTGGATGTGGATGGAGTGTGGGAGGATGCTTCTTTATGTAGGTTGAAGGTTTTGCATTGTTGGGATAAAAATATTGGATCTCTCTTTCTCTCTATCTCATCTATGAGCTTTAGCTAAGTAAATTGTAATTAGGTGTAAGTTAGCTCAATAGTTTTTGTCTTCCTTGGGATAGAGGTGCCCCTCTTTTGGCACTGGAGCTAACATACTTTTGCATTATTTATAAAAGAAAGATACCACTGAATTCTATCCCAAAAAGAGAGAATTAAACTAGTTAGTATGATGCGGCTTGTAAGCAGTGGGTAGTAGGGTAAGGTAGAGGGTAGTATACTACATATAGTCTACAGGTATAATTATTGTCACCTGGAGTGGTTGGTAGCACTGTTTCATTTTCAAGGGCTGGCTTACTGTTATATAAGTTGGATTAGTCAATTATACCAGTGTTGAAGCTAAAACTGTAGCTTTTGTTGCTCTTCAAAGGTTCCTTTGCTTTTTTCCAACAAGAGAATGAAATCCAGACAGCTGCAATTATGGTAAGACCCAATTTCTAGTATCTTGATGATCTGAACACAAATATGTTACGTAGGTGTGTCGAATATAACTATGAGTATGTGACTACTAGAGAACTTGCTGATTTGGTGTAATTTTTTGGGCTGTTATATCTCCGCGTTTTGGGTAGTTTGAATTATAGATTATAATAGTCCTTTGATATGCTAAATTTCCTGTTTTTCCCCTCTAATGTTCCTTGTGTCACATCAGTTATTTTCTGGATCAAGGGATTTCTATGTTGAACTGCGAAGATAAACCAACTTTATGACGAATAAAACAATAAGGCCCGTGCCATATTCAATTCTCATCAATTCGCCTCAGGCTTGCAGTCACATAAAGAACTTGAAGGCATAACAGAAGATGCAATAATAAGTCTCATTTTCTGTAGTAAGATTGTTAAATCCAAGAATTTTGGGCATCTTATTCATTTGTTATTTATCCCAAAACAGAAAGAATATGGGGTATTATTCAGCTCATCGTAGTTTCTTTAATTGGTTGCTGACATGCATTTGTCAAGCCTGTCCCATTCTCTCTCTCTCTCTCTCTCTCTCTCTCTACACATGCTAATTAGACATCAAAACATTTGTTTATCTATAGATGTATCATGTATATAGGCCTTTCTGAACAAGGCTTGTAACTTCTCACCAAATGCTCTTACCAAAGCTCTTGTTTGCTGAATTTGATTGTGAGGAAAATAAATATTTGTCAAGTATGTATATGCTTTTTATTAGAATAATGAAATTTCAAGTCCCATATTATGCTTGTTTGTTATCTAATGCTTGAAGAAAGCATGGAGATGCTGACTCGATGGATGGATATGTAGTATAATATAATGACATATGCAACAAAAACGAAATGGTACAGCTTCTATGAATATAGAAATGGGAAGCCATTTACATCATATTAATGAAGCTGATGAGGCGTAACACTTTTTGATGTCCCAATATGTTCTCTATTTCAAGTGAAATCTCTTCTGTTTCAGTACTGAGCAGACCGTCATTCCAAACTGATATGATATCATTTTAAATCTTATCACTTGGTTTTGTCCTTATTTGCCTTCAGCTTACTCAAATTAATACACTCAATGAACATGATCAGAAATAAAAAGTTTTCCCTTGTGGGGTAGGCTCAGCTATTAAAGGGTAGATTATTTATGTGCATGCTTCGAAGCATACTATAAGATAGGAAATGATGCTGTCAAACTCAACTGTGGGTTCCTCCCTTTTAATTGCCATTGAGAAATACTTGTATCCATTGGACTTCATTTTTACTTATGAAGCCTTTTTAGACTTAAGCCTCATGTGACTAAAAATGTAATGGGAAAAATGGACGAACCCTTACAGTTCATACTGGTTGGAATTGTATGTAAGATTGAGATCCCACGTGATATTATGGTTTTAGCTGACCTAAGCCCAAATCTTCTTTCTATGGGATTTTTGTGAAATTTGAATTGTTTGGGGATTTGTAGATGATAGATTCTTTTGGGCATATTTCCAAAAGTTCCATCCCAGATACTCACTTGGACCAATTTTGGGCATTGATCTTTTTCCTTTTTCAGACACGCTTTAGTTCCTTGTGCCATTTATAAATATTGATTTCCTCTATTAAATGCAGATTTTTCCAGCGTTTTAGCATTGTATGTTAAACTGTGATCTACTGGGTGTTAAAATGCATCTCGGTATTTGTCTAAATTGGTTGTGTTTTAATGCAGATTTTTTCGCAACTGTAGGATTGCATGAACTCAGTATATCACATGGGTTTTTCCTTTCCAATGAAACATGAATGATGAACAGAGATGGTGGGTAACAAGCCTTTCTGAAGATTTTATTCAGTATGTGATTAGCAAGATTTATAATTCTCTAGGAAATAAAGCTAGAGAGTGATGAAAAAGTGTAGATAGGGGATATAAAATAAAGGTTCTTGAGAAAAATAGTTACAGCATTTCCATCAAATTTGGCAGTTATGGTTGAGATTTTGTCATTTTCTTCTTTTTAGGGTGATGCCTGATCTTCAGACCTAATTTGTTTGATATTTTCTGGTTGATCTTTTCATGCCTATTTGAGGCTCGTGCAGATATCCAACTCAAATTATGGGATTTTATCTGTTACCTTTTTTTTGTTCTATTCATTCCATAAATGTTGTGCCAGGTGGTTCCTTGTTGAGGTCATCCTTTGTCGGTTCACGTGCTGGTTTTCCTTATTTATCACTTTGTACATTTATCTATGTGTTTATTTTATGGCCTGAAAACTTTAAATGAATATCGAATTCTTATGAAAGCACTTGTCTTGCCTAATCACATGATCAAGATTTTAATAATTTTGCTTCAAATTGCGTTAGCCAATACCTAAGACATGCATTGATGAAAAGGATTAAGCCAAAATCTAGCATTTACATCACATATTAATGCAAAAGAACTGCCAAAAAAATTAATTCAAAAACCTTCTTCAATATGCTTCTACACAAATCTACTATCTCATTACAAAATATAAATTGTAACACAGACGAGATAAGCTAACTCATTTTAGTAAAACATGATTGACCTTAGTTATAATGTGAAAGGAAAAATGTAACTAAACAATTGTTGTTTTTTTTAAGGTAAAGGTCTGACACCACAACATCATAGATTGTACATGTAGCATTTGCAATTGTCACGAAATTTGTTACTAGCATGGTAACAACTGTCTTGTTTTGTAACAATTATGAGTATAAAATCACCTCCATTTGGCTTTGGATTTCATTTCCATCCTGTGATGGTTTTTATTTGAGTCCATGGTTCTAGCAATTGAGTTCAAGTTTGGATGACATTTTGTAATGTTGCCCCAGCTTTTCTTTTTCCACTAGTCTTAGGAAAATTTAGAATTAAATATTAAACGAGACTATGAGAGTTTCGAGAATGCCAAATTGGAATGATCGGCATTCTATTGAAATTTTTGTGCACACAATATTTCCTAAACAAGCCTTTCAATAATCACGTATATAGTTCTTTAGATGATTAAGTAGCTTGTAGGAAAATCAGGCATTTTTTTTTTAGCTCTTTTTTTTTTGTTTTTTTAATGGTTATCATGCACAAATAGTATTCTTTCAAGGTGCGAATTTTGATATTTATTCCTCACTAAAGTTGCTGTTATGTATAGATGCAACTTTCAAGCAAAAATCGTACTACACAGTGAAACTTCATATGCAAGAATAGATTCAACAAATTTACAGAGAAGCTTTCCATGGTTTTTAAGTACGCTTATAACATCTAGCTGTTTTTTAGACTGTTGATTGTTGCAATTTATTATGTAATGGGCTGTAATGATTTTGTTGGATGAAACACTCATGCATGTGACAGCTGCAGTTGCTCATGTCAGCCTGCATTTTGACATGTTTGTTATTCACATACTGGGGACTAAGAATTGCAATATCTGCATCACATTTTCAGCTAAATATCTAGGCTTTTTAGATACACTGCTTGATCGATGCTATGTTGCCATGTAGCAAGTAGAAAAATACTTTAATATACGTTGATATATGATGCTGTTACTGATTGATGATAGTCATACAGATGGAAGGAATTGTTGACTTGTGGATTTAGATGTGGTTTGCTTGGTCAACTGTCGCTTAGGGGAGGCGTAAAATATATCAAGATTCTTAACTTTCCTAACTTATCAGCAGAAAGATAGTTATATCTACTTTGAGGTTTTTCTTCTCTATCACTCTATTATCTATATATCTATCTTCCTGTCCATCTATTGATCTTTCTTCTCTAATTAAAGTAACATTGATAAATGGGATTTAGGTTGGAGGGTAATGACTTGTTTTAAGCGGTAAAAAATAATCTCCCACCATGAAAACTGACAAAAAGCGTAGCCCTTGACAGAACTGAATGGAGGAAGTATTGCTAATTGATGTCTTATGTTAATGAAACAAAAGAGCATGGCACATGGTGAATTATGGTTTCCAATTCTCTTGCTCTGGATTTTGTAAATGACCTTTGAAGTCATAAGAACATTAAAATCCTCCAGAGTCCTCTCTCTCTCTCTCTCTCTCTCTCTCTCTCTCACTCTTTTTATTTTTTATCTTTGACACAGCAGATGGAGGTGCATTAGAGCGGGACTAGCTTTAGCATTTCCATTTGATTTATCTGGGAATGTCGTCTTCACTTTTATTTGAATTGGAAATGGCAGCTTGGTTAGCCAAACGTTAAACTTTTTCTTGCTTGATTTTTTTTCTTAATTTGTGTTTATTTGTGGGTTTGGCCTATTCAGTGGTGGTATAGCCAGAGGATTGGCTTTATCTTTTCATGGTCTAACTACTCATGAGCCAGCTGAAAACTAATTCCCTAACAATCAGGGCAGTTGAAATTTCTATATCTTGGTTTTTGCTGTTATATCTCAATTTTTCTGCATGGAAATTATTAAATGCACTTGGTTACCTGATTATTTCTTTGTATTTCCTCTCAAACTTAGTATCGGTTATAATGATCTGTTTTAGGTGCTCCGCTCCCTCCATCGATAATATACTCTTGCCATGCAAATCCATAATTTTTTTTCCTTGTGCAATTAGAGTGGAATTCATTTCTTTGCATGCAATGGATTTCCTTAAGTTGCATGTAATGCAAGGTTTTGCAACTTTGGAGAGGAGATCTGTGGAATATGTTCATCCATACACATTGTATGAGTAAAGCGGACACAACTACATCAGAAGTTCAACATGCAATTACCTTATATATGCATATGCTTTTCTTTTATTTTCTTTTCTACTTTTTATGTTATACCTCCTTAATTTAGAGTTTTACCGTACACATTGTTTTTACTTTTATTTTTTTGCTAATAGGAGTGAATAATTGTTCAGTCACTAATACTGGTTGCTTACTCCTTTTGTTTTTATTGTTTCTCACCAGATTATGTATCTTTTAAATTTGAATGGATGGATGCCTTTGGCTTGAGAATATATGTGTGGAAAAGTTTGGAGAATCTAGAAGTTTGGTTAGGCTGTAGTGATGACCAGTTCAGCAATTGATGATTTTCAGGGTGATGGCTTTGAGGGATCACATCGAGAGCACTGTATTTTTGCAGATGTTTTCTTTGGCAAGGATACTGGTGGGACAGGTAAGAGGAGTATTGGTACTGGATTTATTAATTTAAAGAGCCAGGACTGTAAGATTGCAGATCCTTTGCTGCATACTAACAATGAATACTCAGCTGTCACTACTCTTTCTTCTCCTATAAGTTTGTCAATCAAGGATTCTAATGTGAATGAGAATTCTATAGGGGCAACTGCTTCTGGATGTTTTACAGAAAGATTTACCTTTGTGGAGGGCACTAAACAGAATGAGACTGTCAAGCGAATTAAGTTTGCAGTTGATGGGCCTTTGGACACTGAACCTGATACGTTGAAAGTTCTTACTTCATCCTTACTGCCTAAAGAGATTGTTAGTGGTACAGCTGCTGCAGATGTGGACTCACTGAGCCAAACAGTACCATTACATTTAGTCGAATCATCCTCTCAGGGTGTTGTGTCTACCAGCTATCTGTTAAAGCAACATGCAAAAATAGACAGACAAGGTGATGCACGCGAGCCAGATGTTCTGAAGTGCAGTTTGCCAAACTCAGATGCTGTTGCTGGCAAAGCTATTGCTTCACCTGTTTCCCAAGAGAGCTATGCAACAAGGATATTGCTTGCAAGATCTTCTGTAGATGTTGTTGGGAAGCCTGGACCCCCTTTAAATACAGAGGAAAGAGCAAAGGCATTCAATTCACCAGGATTGGATGTCTCCATTATCTCAAAGACAGATTCCAAGATGGATCCTCGTCCTTTTCTCCAAAGTCATATCACCCGCTTGCTTTCAGCTTTAGGTTGGTGTATTGGAAAGCGCAAGAGACCCAGTCGAAAATATATGGAGTCTATTTATCAATCACCTGAGGGGAGATTATTTCGTGATTTCCCTAAAGTGTGGAGGCTGTGTGGTCAAAAATTTTCTGCAAATGGATACAAGGTGGTGCAGGAAGGTGATGGTAAGGAATGGGCTGATATAAGTCACTTTTGGTCTGATCTCTCAGATACATTGACTATTATTAAGAAAGACATGGATAAATCAGATCTTGCTAAAGCCTTGGCACATCAGTGGAGTATTTTAGATCCCTTTGTTAATGTTGTGTTCATTGAGAGGAAGGTTGGCATACTGAGAAAGGGATGTATGGTTAAAGCTGCACAAAGCTTAGTGAATGATAGAAATGTGAAAAGTGAAGATGACATTGGAAAAGAGTTTGCTCAGAAAAATTTGTGGGCTTGGCATAGTGATTCTTTTCCGGTCACTAAAAGCGCATCAACAATTTGTGAAGGAAGCTACCATGACTGTGATGTACAATCTGGCAACAGGACTTTCTCAGAATGCGGACAAGAATCAATGGTGAAAGGTCAGATAGATGCATCTATTCATATGAACGACAGAGAAGGCATGTGCTCTGATGGGATGGGAAATCAATCTTGCAGCATGTGCAAGGACAAAATAGACGGTGTGGGTATGACTGACTGGCTAACTTGTGGGACAGATTGCACTTCTGCCCAGTTGTGTAGTTGCCAATGCAATGATTTTCCTGTTATTGCTGGGAACATTATAGTGCATGGGGCGTCTGAATCTGTTTCCCCTCATCAAGACAGCAACTTAGTTGATCCAGATGATGGCACTGGTCATATGGACTCCATCCACCATGATGAGCCAACTTCTGCCCAAGCTGTGACTTCAGGTGTTTTGCAGCAATCCAGATTCAGTGAAGAGGAGGGTTTAGAGTGCATTCAAGCTTCAAGGTTCAAAACAAGGGATAAAGCAGCTATTAAAAAGATGCGTAGAAAGTCCAGAAAAATATCAGAAATCAGATCAACCATATTAAGCCAAAGTGAAAATAATGATGTGCTTGGCAGTCCGTTTGAACCAAACAAAGTTGAAGAAAAGCTTATCAAAAGAACTAAAAAGAGCTGCATGAAGTCCTCCCCTATGGGTAATTGCCTACATCAGGTGCTAACATATGGTACAAATTTAAAGAGGACACACGGCAATAGTTATGGTTCCAAATACAAACAAAAGAAAATAACTGGCTGCCAAATTGAAGATGATGATTTGTTGATTGCAGCCATTATCAAGAACAAAGATTTTAGCCCAGGTGCCACCAGATCTATTTCTAAAAAGAAATCCTGCATAATAAGAGCTGGCACAAAGCGCAAACGGAAAAAAGGCGGCTGCAAGCTACTCCCTAGAAATCTGGGTAAACTGGGAAAGCATTATGTGGGTGGTAAGTGGTCAAGAATGGGATCTAGGACAGTTTTGACATGGTTGATAGATGCTGGGGTCTTGTCTTTAAAAGATGTAGTCCAATACCGAAATCTAAAAGATGATTTTGTGATTAAAGAAGGTGTAGTTACCAAGGATGGCATCATGTGTAAGTGCTGCCATATGGTGCTTTCGGTTACCAAGTTTAAGAGTCATGCTGGGTTCAAGCTTAGCCGACCATGTTCAAACCTTTTCATGGAATCTGGAAAGCCTTTTACTTTATGTCAGCTGCAAGCATGGTCTTCTGAATATAAGAGTAGGAAAAGTGGTACCAAATTGATTTGTGCCGATGAAGATGATAAGAATGATGACTCATGTGGGCTGTGCGGTGATGGTGGAGAGTTGATATGCTGTGATAATTGCCCCTCTACTTTTCATCAATCTTGCTTGTGTGCAGAGGTTTGTGATTTGCTTTTCTTCTGTGCTTTATGGTGCATTTTCTTTTCCTGTAGATTCTTATAATTAATTGTTTCCTTTTGTTCTTTTTTTATTTGTCTCTAGCAGACTATTTAGCAACTATAAGGTCCAAGTTGTGGTTTAAGATGGACTGACATGGCCATTAGTGTCTCAATATTCTGGTTGTCAAATCTTGTTGGAAATAAATAGCATTTTGATTGCAATATTTATGGTCGTTTTTCCTGTTTGGATTCCAAATAATTGATGTCCTTATTATCAAAAGAGTTCATAGATAATTAGTTCTGAAACAGAATAGAATGGAGGAAAACATGTAAGCTGTGGAACAACCATGTTAATTGTGCATTTTGGTTTTTATCAATATTTATGGTCATTTTTCCTGTTTGGATTTCAAATAATCGATGTCCTCTTTATCTTAAGAGTTCACAGATAATTAGTTCTGAAACAGAATAGATTGGAGGAAAACATGCAAGCTGTGGAACAACCATGTTAATTGTGCAGTTTGGTTTTTATCAATATTTATGGTCATTTTTCCTGTTTGGATTTCAAATAATTGATGTCCTTTTTATCATAAGAGTTCACAGATAATTAGTTCTGAAAAAGAATAGAATGGAGGAAAACATGCAAGTGGTGGAACAACCATGTTAATTGTGCAGTTTGGTTTTTATGAATGCCAATATGATTAGTTACACAAAAGGAGCATGGTGACTTCTCTCTGAGCTAAGATTGTTTTAGTTTTAGCTGCAATAGCTATATCAACATTTTTTTTTATTTATTTATTTATTGTACTGCAGGAGCTTCCTGAAGGCAGTTGGTATTGCCCGAACTGCACCTGTTGGATATGTGGGGATCTGGTCAATGATAAAGAGGCTTCAAGTTCTGTTGGTGCTTATAAATGTTTGCAGTGTGAGCACAAATGTACATCTCCCACCTCCATTTTCTTTAGCTTGATTGTTTTCATTGAATCTAAAATTCCTTGCAAAGTCCATGGATGGCTTGAGAACTGATTCAGGATGCACATGTTAAAGTATGAATTGTACATGAAATTAAAGCTCATGCTTCTTGGAGCGGGTAATTTCTCTAAGTATTATGGTGGCTTGAAATTATTTTTGCTGGACATATATGTTAAAATCAAACTAGATTTGTTTCTCGTGTAATGGGGAAACTTTTCTGTAGTTTACTGTTGTAGACAATAATGTTGAAAAGCTTGTTAGAATTGCAAGGTGATGACACTAATTTCTTGGATCATAACTTGTTCTAAATCTAATCTTTTTCAACCCTACAATGCTACTGCCAACTTCTTAAGAGATTCAACTTCTATTCTAGAAAATCTAAGTATTAAATTAATGCATTTGTTTTCACTAAAAATAAATCTTGTACACCAATCTTTCCGATAATTTCCTGATGTATAGAGTGAGGAGCTATTTCACTTCAGTAGGGTGGCTTGGCATAATAATCATGTCATTGAGCTATTGTTTGTGCTTCCCTATCCTATTAATCACTAGGATTTTCTATTCATCTTTGTTGGTAATTGATTTCTCACATAACATTTCATAATGGTATGTGGACTTGTATCCCTGTATCCCTTTGGTTACCCTATTCCATAATATTGAGTCTATAATTTACCAGTTGATTATATTTTTTACAGATCATGGGGATTGCCAAAAAGGAAGACCAATATATGAAGGACTGGTTTCTGATACTTGGTTTTGTAGTGGAAGCTGTCAAGAGGTACTTTGGCTCTATTTTTTGTAAAGTACATTGGATGTCAAATTGAACCCTTCTAGTAGTGTGAAGCTTCAAGTGCTGAAGAGTGATTAATTGTTGCCTAGCATGTCAATCTTGTGTATCTGACCTCACACTTATCACATTTTGGTTTCTTTATTTCTAATGAATCCCTTATTTATGTTTTCCATAAATTTGGTACGTAGCATTTAATCCAGACTCTTATTCTGATTTCCTGGAGCCAGACATGAAAAGCACTTGTTTGGAAAATGCCAATTCCCTGATTCTTATTGCGTCCTGTGATTTTGTAATGTTGATTTATGAAGGTTAGTGCTTGCATCTTCATATTACTGTTGAATGAACCTGGATGATTCTACAAATTTTGCTTGCTTTTACATATTTTAATTTCTGTACTTGCAATGTTTCTACCTTGCTTTAGTATTTAATCGAAATAATCATGCCAAGGAAAATAGCTTCCTGGTAAAGATACTGAACCCTTTATTGATCATAATCATGAATGAAGTTTGTAGAGTATGTTGTGCCTGTTGGAAATAGCAAACTAGATCTATTCTAGAGTTCCATTCTTCTGCAAATTAGTTTCTGCTAAGATTTATCTAATCTAGACTAATTGTTTCTGTGTAGCTTTATCTAGTTTAGCATGCTTTGCTTTATTAGGTTTGTTTAGCTTTATAATTATCCAAATGATTAGCTTGTCACCTCCCTACAAATGGGACTCTGCAAGCAAGTTAGTGCACAACAAGAGAGAAAGAGATCATTGAGATTATTTGTGCAGAGAAGTGTCTATGCTCATCAAGAGATCAATAAAATAATTAATCTCACGGCTCCAAATCTGACCAGTAGAGCAAACACCTCATCTTAGTCAATCCCGTATTTCTTTCAGTATCCATTTTCCACAAGCCTAGCCCTGTAAAGATCAACATTGTCATCCACAATTCTCTTAAATCTGTAGAGATCAACATTATTTCGTCAAGCTCTGATACCAGATATTGGTTTAGACAAAAGCAACGACACTCCTCTGCATAGACAATCTCAATGATTTATTTCTCTCTTGTTGTGAACTATCTTGCACAGTCCCATTTACAGGGAGTTAATTATTTGGATAACTATAATGCTAATCGAACTTGATAAAGCAATGCAAATTAAGCTAGATAAAGCTCATGGAAAACTATCAATCTAAAATAGTAAAAGCTCAGCAGGAGCTAATTTGCAGAAGAATAGAACTTTAAAACAGATCTACTTTGCTATTTCCAACATAGAAACTAAAGGATCCTCCATGCCTGCTTCCCTATTTTTCTGATTTTTTTTTTTAATTTCTTCATGTGATATTTTGTGTTTAAACCACCAGTCCCTGCTGAATTAGCTTTCATTGCATCTGTTCGTCTGATTTACTGATTCCTAATTAAGGACTTGGTTTGCTGGTGTTTGCAGGTGTACTCTGGTCTTCACTCTCGTGTTGGGATCAGTAATCCAATAGCTGATGGCTTTTATTGGACTCTTCTCAGATGCATTCACGAAGATCAAAAGGTTCTTTCTGCTCAAAGACTTGCCCTTAAGGCAGAATGCAACTCAAAATTAGCTGTTGCTCTTACCATTATGGAGGAGTGCTTTCAGTCTATGGTAGACCCAAGAACAGGCATAGACATGATACCTCATGCTTTATACAATTGGGAGTGAGTGCCTTGTTGTTTGCAATACTTTTCTTTTCATGTATCTTCTGTAACAAGATAGGCATCTCATGTAAATATCATTTGTCTTGTTTTGTGTTTTGCTAGAGTTTAGACAATGTAGGATTTGGTTTATTTCTATATTGCACTGAGCTAGACATGCCTCACTTTCAAAAAACTGCAACTTTTAAGTTTTATCATCATAAATGTCGACAAATTTATGTTTTAGAACAAGAGTTGTGAGCCTATATGGATGGAGAGCATCCCGGCTTAATCATCATCTAAAATATAAAACAGTCTCTCATCCATCTAGTGCAAGTGGAACTATAAGAAAGCTTGGAGTTATGTAATTTAGCTTACTGTACTTAGAGATTAGAAGTGATGATTATAAATGACCTTTGATGCTTGTCTTTGCAAATTCTTTCAATCCTATCCTAGAGAAAATATAATTGCACTTGATTTTTTGTTAATATTTGCTTTCTTTTTTTGTATGCTCTTCAGGTCAGATTTTGCTCGTCTAAATTTCTTTGGGTTTTACACTGTGGTGTTGGAGAAAGATGATGTGCTTGTAGCTGCAGCATCTGTCAGGTGACATGCATTATTTGCTCAGAATATTTAACATTTTATAATTCTAATCATGCCTGTAGGAATTGTGTACTTTCAAAGTATTTTCCTTTGATTCTGTGATTTATATTTGATGCTGAAATATTTCTAGGATTTCAGATTGACAGATTTTATCCCAATTTCTGAACCATATTTGTTGATGAAACTTCTTTCATGATGTGTGGCAGATCAAACTGACTATCATCATCTGATGGTTGAGTTAGAGACTCCTAGATTTTGGGATGGTAGAAGAAAGGGTTTGCAGCTTTAAGTTTGACCACAATTAAAAGTATAATGAGTTTTAAAGGTCAAAGTTAAAGAATGGTTTGGAACATGAAGGAATTTGATGCTAATAAAATAGAAAAAACTAAGTTTTAGTTCCGTAAGGAAACTAAAGTTCTATTTTAAGTTTTAAATATAAAATTTTAATACCTTAAAGTGCTATATATATACAATTATCATACAATATTGAAGTTCCTAAATAATCAAATAATAATTCCCTTTGTTGACTTTCTTGATTCCCCACCGAAGGCAATTGTTGTCATTTATTTGTCATTGACATCTCAACGAGAGTAAAAAAAAAAAAAACATTTATGAAGTAAAGTTTTATAGACTCCTGAAACTTTCATGTTAGATAATAATATAAATCATATTCTAGAGTCTCATCTAACAATTTGAGTTTTTAGGTGAGATGGTTTCTTAACATGGTATCAAAACCTTGTTGACCCAGCAGTCAAGAGTTCAAATCTCATCATCCTTATTTTATTTGATAAAAATTAAGCATAAGGTAGTGTGGACCTGTGTGCAAATTTCAAGCCTAAAGGGTTTTCATTTGAGGGGGCATTTCAGAGAAAAATATAAATCATTTTTTGGGATCTCATCTAATAACTTAAATTTTTAGATGAGATGGTTCATTAACATTTCAGTGGTATACAAATCTTCTCAATACTGTTAGCTGAAATCACTCTTATTCATTAAGGTATCTTTATCATTTAAGTTTCTAAATTTTGGATTTGATGCATGGTTGGGATTTGATGTAGGAAGAAAAGGCAAAAGATAGCTAAAGATAATTAACACTGTCAAAGGCTGGTTGTTTGGGCTAAACAACTAGAAAAGAGAATAAACACTTTATAATATTGTCAAAATATCATATTTGTTTATTTACAGTTGTAGCAGCCTTTTAAATACTAGCAAAACTAAGTAAAATAAACCCTTGTTCTAAAAAATAACTAAATCTTAGCTATCCAAATTACCATCATAACTACTGCGTAAATAACCTATCAAAAGAAAAACCCTAATTATATGAAAATTATTGCAGTTCTACCTCCTGAACCATACTCCTGGGGTTGGAAGAAACTTGTCCACAAGTTGAAACCGTTCTTGCCTCAATCCTAAGGGTGACCAATTATAAATTGCTAACCTTTTTTCTGTTTCATACACATATATAGTGAATAGTAGTTTTATTTCATGGTCAGGATGACAAACTTGTACTTGCAATTCATTCCCTCCCAATTCTTGTCATGGATAATAAACTGTAATCTCTATAGAAGCTTATTCTTGAACTTGTATCAAGCATGTAATGGTTTGAACTGATGAATTCATTTTCTGAAACAACACAATGATGCAATCTTTGCATTTTGTTGCTATTTTTTCATGGTTTTCTTGATAGTTGTCATTGTTCTCCTTATCAAGTTCATCATCACAATAAACATTGTAGGTGTAGAATCTCAATCCACATTGATCTCATCATATATTGCAAAAAAACTCCAATCCATTTCTTTTTTCTCATCAAATAGTGCTATTGCTCCTCAACTCGCTCCCTCCATTGAAATACAGTGTTTTTCCCTTTTTCAAACCACCTCACACTATTTGGTTTATGGCTTCAGCATGAAGAGCCTTGACCCTTATGACTACCTTCAGGAATGTATAAGGGGTTGTAATCAACTTCCAAAGTCTCCTTTACGGCTTCCACTCTAATTTCAAGCATGGTTAACACCTTTTGCTTTAGTTGGTTTAGTATCCTGCTACAAACTGATATTGGAAAAAAAGGCAAGATATAGCTAAAGATAGCTAACACGACACAACTAAAGAAAAACGATAACAAACTCTTTATAAAATTATCAAAATTTCAATAATTGTTTTCTTACAGTGGTAGCAGTCCTTCAAATAATAATAATAATAAAAACTAAGTAAAATAAAATCTTACCCTTAAAAATAACTAAATCATAGCTGTCCAAACTATCATCATAAATATTACCCAAAAAAACTATTAAAAGAAAAACCCTAATTACATGAAAGCTACTACAGTTCTAGTGCATCAAGATATGTATATTGAATAAAATTACTCTAGCTTGTTTGGATGATTTCTTAGTTCTTCTCTTTGTGCATTTCTATCTCTTTATGTTTTCTCCCTTTGCCACATTGCGTGCTATTCTCTCCATAAATTCTCATTATCTATTACTAATGTTCTCAAACTGTAATTACCTTTTTCTATGCAAGACAGCCCCCAATCTTTCTATTTCTTAAGCAGTCTTGCGTCATTTATGCCTTAAATAGTATTTAAAACTCCCCATACAAGGGTTCAACCTTTTAGAGTAACTGGATGCTGGGAGATGCAAATCGTGTTTTACCCACCTTACCTATTCCACCAGTCTTATATCACTTTGGTAAACCATATTTGGAAGAATAGGGTTCCATTTTTCATTGAAAACTTTTGCTTGGTCTATTATCCTTCCTATGTTTCAGGTGCAATGAAGGCTGGATAAGACAATGTCTCAGATCTGTGTCATCTATCTTAATAGCACAAGAGTGGATCACCCTTTTTTCTTTCCGTTGCCTTGTTCCAAGAAATACATGGAAATGTGATATATGCCTTTTTTGGGGCGTGGAAGTGGTGTTGGCCATAAACCTCGGAGGATTTGATATTGATTTGTTTCCTGGGTTTAAGAAGGGAAAGATGGCTAGAAACTTTAGTGATGTGCAGTGTTTGCAGTTATTTGTTGTGCTTGAATGGTGATAAATGCTAGGATTTTTCAGAATCACTCTTTCTTATAATGTACTTTGGGATGGGATGGTCATTATATGTTCAGCTTTTGGAGTATTTGTGAGAAATGTTCCTAGCTTTTCTGATATTGAGGAATGTGTTTTTGCCCTGCATTCTCTTTGTCTGTAATTTTATATTGCAACTAACATTTCATCTTTTTGCAGGGTGCATGGAGTAACAGTTGCAGAGATGCCCCTCATTGCAACTTGCAGCAACTACCGCCGTCAGGGGATGTGTCGACACCTTATGAATGCTATCGAAGAGGTATATATTCAAACTAAACCCATGTTTGGGTATCAATCATATATCTGTAAAAAATTTAAAAATAAAAATAAAAAAAGAAGATATCACATGTCTGTATTTATGGACTTGGGGATGTATTTTAGGTTGCAATGCCTAATTACTGATCTAACATTTCATTTCTGTATTTAATTGGATTTTAGAAAAGTAATTTCAATACCATCAAAGATTTTATATCTGAACTTGTATGGGTTGCCTGCATGTTTGCTACTCTGCTTTATCTTCGGCCCCCTTCTTTACAAATTTTAGGTCATCATAACCTTGTGACCCCAACCAATGTCATTTCAGAAGTTCCTTGTAGTACTTCAATTGCTCTCAAGACTCCTTGTGCTTTGAGTTCTTTTTTTCTTATATCGTTTAACTCATCCCTGTCATTTCCATACTGATTATTCGCATCACATACTGTGGCTTATGTTATCACCTTTAATGTCACTGGTTTTCAAGTTGTCACTGTTCACACATCTGCTGCACGTTGAGTTTTTTATTTATTTCTCTTATAACAAGCCTATTTGTGATCTACATTTCCATTTTCCTTCCTTCTAACCTCATTCATGGTGGTCCCAGATGCTAATTTCCTTAAAGGTGGAAAAGCTTGTTATATCCGCCATCCCAGATTTGGTTGAGACATGGACTAAGGGTTTTGGCTTCATACCAGTGAGTAAAGATGAAAAGCGAAGTCTGAACAAGATAAACTTCATGGTGTTCCCTGGAACAATATTGTTGAAAAAACAGTTGTTTAATACAAAAGAAGCAGATACACAATCAGGTGAGTGTTTGGCCCCTTTTCGAAAGAAACCCAGTTTATTGTTGATCATCTCCAATTTTCTGAGAAATCAATGTAATTTTCTATGGTCATTTAGACTTAGGTCATGAAGTAGATATTTGCCCCACAGAGGAGCATGTCACCGAATTGGTGCAGCAATCCTATGAGAACAGCTACCTTGATGAAGCTGGTATATTAGCAGAGCTCAAACATGTTGAAAGCCAGAATTTGCAAGAATCTGAACCTAGCAGTGAAGGGGAAACTCAAGGTAACTACCACCTTGATGAAGTTGGTATCTCAGCAGAGCTCAAACATATTGAAAACCAGAACTTGCATGAATCTGAACCTAGCAGTGAAAGGGAAACTCATGATGGTGCTGATGGATTAGGACGAGCACCGCCCATGGTAACTAACCATTCGTCTGAAGTAGGACTCTGTTCTGATGGAATGCCCTTTGTTGAGTCCGACAGAAAATTTTGTTCTAACAAACATGCTGCTAAAAGGGAAGACAAGAGTCCCATGGCGGCGCAAACCCAAGTTAGTAGTTTGCAGGAACAACTTTCAAAGCTGTCCTGTGGAGACTTAGTTTCAGCCCTAGGTGGCGGCCCAGGTGAAGTGGCATGTAATGTTCAAAATGTTTGTTATGTTTCTTCTCTGGACACACCTTCACAGCAAGTCTCCGAGTTAAATGAGAAGTAGAAACAAAATTGTTAAACTATTTCTTTACTCGTTGTCAATCACCTCACACCTACAAACGCATCTTGCAGCATAATGGCAGTAGAAAATAAAGTAATAGAGCAGAGAGACTTGAAAGTTTCGGCAGCTTCGGGATGGTTCTGATCCTGAAGGCTTAAGAAAGGGAACAAAAACAATGTATCCAGTTATGAACGGGTAAACCAAACCAAAACAGCCGAGGATAAAAAGTAACGCAAAAAAGGCATACTTATTTGCGGGGAGGGACTAAAAAATGATCTGTGTAGGTGAAGTGATGTAATTGTTCTGCCCTATTACTTTTTACTATTTAGGATACCTCTGAAAGTTTTGAAGCATTTTAGATGAAATGATTTTAACAAATTGAGAATAGCAGTTTGCCAAATTTAGGGTTCACAAAAATCAAGGCAAAGTCCTTGTTTAATATGTAATTTCCGGAAAAAGTTGTCTTCATATATTGCCCAGAGAGGACACAGTTCGACAAACCATGAATCCTTGATGGTGAGACCTGTATTTTTCAGACGCTGGACTGATGCATAACGTTTGTTTATAAGATCCGAATTGCTGCGCAGGCGCTATTGACTGTTGAATGGAAAAAAACTAGTATGATTCCATTCAAATCAATTCATGCTTCATATTATTTTGAAGCACCCCAATAAATCTGAATAAAATAGCCAAAATAATATCACTAAATTAAAAAAATAATAGCCTAATAATTTTCAAAATTGCATCGGTACTCAGAAACATCAATGTAGAGGGACAATAGCAATGGTGTCTGACAATTATTAAATTTGCTAATTCATTCATCTCAATCAATCTTGAAATCCATGGATGGACATTCAGTCCTTGATTATTCAATAACTCTCCAACTTAATCTTCAAATTAGCTCGACTGGTCAACATTAAAGGAAGATTCCTATTTAGGCTTTGATTTGTCATTTCAATCTTCAAATTAAGGCTCAACCAGATAGCATGCAAGGAAATATTATATATATACACACCCTTAATATATATTGTTATTAAACTTACATAGTAAAAAAAATTGATATTATTTTACTTTAGTATATATCAAGTGTTGAAATTAATAATATTATAATAACTTTAGTTATTAACCAGGATAACTTGATTAAGTTGATATAAGGCCAGCAACAGTCTAAGTTGAAAAAGAAATAGAAAAGGGATTGACTCGACATAATTGAGTTAAAAACTAAGATAAACTCAAGATAAAAAAAAATGTCAAAAACTAGATTTTTGGAAGAAAAAAAAATTTAGGTAAGACAAGTTGACTTTATCGACCCATAACCTAAACCTTGCCTTGGGTTGGTTCTGGATTCAAATTTTAAAACTATGATAATAATTATTTTTATTCATGCACTAACTCAGGTCAACCTATGTTAACCCTCTCAACCAACGACTTGGTTCTTGCCCCGATTAAAGTTATATTTTAAAAATATAATAATAATATTTTTTATCCATACATTTATTTGAGTTAAATCAAGTTGATCCTCATAATCTGTGATAATGGTTTTGTCCTGAGTTAACTTTTAAATCAAGTTTTAAAACTATGATAATAAGTATTTTTATCTTATATTTACTCAAGTTAGCTTGTATTAATCCTCCTAGCACATGACTTGGGCTTTATCTCAGTCGACTATTAAGTCAAATTTTAAAACTTAAATAATAATTTTTTTTATTTTATTTTGACTCAAACAAATTATCAACCTTACTTGTGACTCGGACTTTACTCTAGATTAACTTATAGATCAAATTTTAAAATTATGATAATAATTATTTTTATTTTACACTGACTCAAGTCAACTCAAGTTATAACTTGGGCTTTATCCAAGATCGACCTCATGTTGAGTTTTAAAACTATGATAATAATCATGTTTATTTTTGCATGTTTTACTTAGATAATTTTGAAATTAAGAATTTTTTAGAGGGCTAATTTATAAATAAAAATAATGAATATTATATCTAAAAATATATAAATTAACTTCAAAATTATTTTAAAAAATAAATATAGTTTTATATTCAAATATATTTTTATGTCCGCTCCATGAACAAACGCTACCTAAGGTACAATTGCTTGCGAACATCAACGAGGTAACCAACTACCAATAACGGAAAGAAACTCCTCCACCTCACGGCACTTTCTTCTTCTCACCAGACACTGACAACTCTCTCTTTCTTTCAGAGCTGGAAAAACAAAAACACAACTCCTGCTTTAACCTCAACAAATCTGTCTCTGTGCAATCTTCTTTTATAACCAAAGGAAAGCAGACATTCTACTGATAGTTAAATCAAATTCAGAAGAAATATGACTTCTTCTCCTAAATTCCTTCACTCCCGCATATCACAACCCTCGAATTCTCGCAGATCTACGGCTCTGGTTATCTCTTGCCTTCTTATTGGGGTCTCCGGTTTCATCTTCGGCCTCACTTCCTTTCTTGCCTCCTCTCACACCTACCGTTGCTCCAATGACTCCCCGCCGCGATCCGTCCGTGTCGTCTGGGAAACCAATAGCAACAAGAATGATAAAGGCGGCGGAAACACCCTCTTTTTGGATGGTGAGGAAAGGAGAGAGAGACATAAGGTTATGGGATTTGTTGGGATTCAAACTGGGTTCGGGTCATCGGGTCGGAGACGGTCTTTGAGGAAGACTTGGATGCCATCCGATCGGCAGGGACTTCAACGGTATAGTGTAATTCTCTTTCTTTCTTTGTTGATAGCTATTGTTTGGATCTTGATAGATTTTTGCTTATAGATTCAGAAATCACATTGTTAAAATGAGAGCTTGAATTCTTGGTTTTCTTGTTTCATGAATTAGGTTTTTTTATATATATTATTATTACTATTCATTGCTAGCAAACAAGAACTCTAATAAAAGAAAGAAACAACGTTGATCTGTAACTGATTTTCTACATATTTAAGCTTTCAGCAAGAGACGTCTCAAGTTTCTCAATTTCAGTAGGACACAATATGCTTATTATGAGTAGAGAAACAATTCAGAATTTGATGTTTTCTCACTAGACATGTTTTGAGGAGATTAAGATAGGTGTGAATTTGATCTCGAACAGCGATATGTACATCATAGTCTAGTCAGATGATTTCAATTTTGTGCTATTATATTGTTGCTATTGCTGAACTCTAGATCTACTTCCTTATAGAAAAATGTTCAATAGTTTCTTTTTTTACAGACTTTCGATTCATGTTTTTGAACATTGCTGAAAACTAGTAGCTTCTATAAGGCCTTTTCTTTATATTATATCTTGGTTGTTTATAAATTAATTGGCTTGCAGGTTGGAAGAATCTACTGGTTTGGCGTTCAGGTTTATTATTGGTAAAACTAATGATAAATCGAAGACAGCGGAGCTCAAAAGGGAGATTGCAGAATATGATGATTTCTTGTTATTAGATATTGATGAACAGTATAGTAATCTCCCATATAAAACGTTAGTGCTGATGGACTGCATGGTTTTCTTACCTTCTTTTTTTTCATCAAGTTAATTATTGAATGATTGTACTGTGCTGGTTTTTATTTATTTTTTGCAGGTTAGCATTCTTTAAAGCTGCCTATGCACTTTTTGATTCTGAGTTTTATGTTAAAGCTGATGATGACATATATTTGAGGCCAGGTGGGTCAATGTGAAACTTTTTGATAGTTGTTATTGTTATTCAGTACCATTGTTCTGGAGATCAACTTTCATAGTACAGTTCCGAATAAATCACATTTCTGTCTTTTAATATATTTTCAGATCGTCTTTCAACTCTTTTGGCAAAAGAGCGTGCTCACTCTCAAACTTATCTTGGATGCATGAAAAAGGGACCAGTTTTCACTGATACAAAGCTCAAATGGTAAGCTCATTTTCCTTTTTTGTTTCTTAAGTTGTAGACAATGGCTATATATAAACATGACAATTTTTAAATCAATCCTGCTGTTTTTTGTATTTAGGTTGTTTGAATCTTGTTCTTACTAGTTTTATCATTGCATACTTCAAAATTGAGTTGAAGTCACGTTACTGAAGTGATACTATAGTAGAAACTGTTAACTAATCAAACAGCAATGCTGCTGTTCATGGAGCTGTTGTTGTGAAAAGTTTGTTCTTGGTACTTTACTTTTTTAACTTGAATCTTACCTCATGATTTGATGTTATGTAGGATTAGAATTTAATATTTATGATGTTTTGAAGTCTATATGAGCTTTATTCTATTCCCAATTTTCTAAATTTAGTACCATATTCATACAAAAACTTTATCCACTTCAAAGACTTATTTGGAATCATTTCAGGGTTGTCATACATCATGCCTTCTTCTATTGGAGATTTGGTTTGCCCAAAAAGCACTGCTTCAATACCTCTGGGCTTAATAATCTCCAAAAGAATTAGTATCCCAAATTTTATATAGCCATGACTTTTGCAGTAATCACATAATCCTGATTTTTGCAGGTATGAACCACTATCCTATTTGCTTGGGAAGGAGTACTTTCTCCATGCGTATGGTCCAATATATGCACTTTCTGCAGATGTTGTCGCAAGTTTAGTTGCTCTCAGAGATAACAGGTAAGCTTGCTCATTACCTTTATAAGGACACATCCCCTTGAGTGTTTGGCCAGCCTTCAAAAGTTTGTTTAAAATAAGATATGCAATAATGATTTTCAAGCTACAATTTTAGGGGCATGGAACCAATTGTGAAGCTCTCCAATGCCTTTCAAGAGCTATTGGCTTTTTTTCCATTTAGTGATAAACCTCATGCTTCTGTTTTTTATTCAATTTCTTAAGTTAATCGTGTTTCCTTTCTTTGTTCACATGGTGCATGCACCATGTCAATATCCAGTGTTACTTTGGCACAACAATGGAGGTGCTTTCCACCTCTTCCAAAAATTACTTTTATGCCGACTGTTATAGTATATGTAAAGTATGCCACTTGGATTTCAGTTCCTTCCCAACATAAATCACTCGCACATTCCAAAAAATAAAACCAAAAAGTCAAACAAACGAATGGCTGGTGATGATGTAGTGCCGGCATGCTGGGTCTAGATATGATAGTAGCATCAAATGCAAGTAGATCCTGTCACAGTAATCATTGAAATTTAGAGGGGAAAAAATACCTGCAAGATACACTTTCTTAACTTGTTTGTTTTGACAAGTTATGCTTTCTTAACTGGATCCTTGTCAATTCCAATTTTAGTAAATTACATAAACATCCTTAATTATATATTTAAACTTAAAGTGGCAGGTATATAGAGAGAATATTTTGCTTTTTCTCCTCCTCCTCCACCTCTCTCTCAAGCCATGCATTCCACACAACTCCTTGCTTTCAATTAAGCTTGCAAGCTTTTTTCATTGCATAATTTTTTTTTATTGCTGTTTAATCTTTTTTTGTAGTCGTTATATATGTTGGTTTTGACAAATTCTTCATGGTAGAAAATCAATTTCATTCAAAGAACCATGGGTTAATTTAAAATAAATAAATAAAGTAGCTGAAAGGTTATTGTTCACTTCAAACAAGCTGTATGATCAATCAAGATGACACCATGAGGCACAATGGATAAAGTCACCCAAGAAAAAGCTGTGTCGTGAACAAGCGTTTTTTGTTTGACTTAACAAGGCCCATCACCGGCTGAAGCTTGTTTGGGGCTTGCCTTGCTTCTGACCTGAGATAGCAAGAACATACTTTTGTTGAACATACCACGAGTAGTCCCCTGCTTGCTTGTTTGTATATATAACAACATGAAATGCCACATTATATTTGGAATTTTGGCAGTAGACAATCATAATATGTACGCTGAGGGAACTTTCTAGACACTTTCAGATTCTCAACATATATTGGAGATGATCATTTCATTCCATGTAACACCTACTTTTTTCTTAAATTATCAGTTTCCGAATGTTCAGCAATGAAGATGTTACAATAGGTGCGTGGATGCTGGCAATGAATGTTAATCATGAGGATAATAGAGCGCTGTGCTCACCAGAGTGTACACCATCATCAATTGCAGTATGGGACATTCCCAAATGTTCAGGTTGGTATCTTTATCAGCCATGAAGGAAACAGAATCAAAATGAACAATATCAGTATCACTCTCTTTTATTACTTTACAGGCATGAACATGTACACTGGTGATTTTGTTTCATTTCTAATGCAAGGAAAACCTGCCCTGCTTCAGATTTTTATGCAGAAATTGTTAAAATCATTTTTATAAATCTATAGAATTTGGTATCAGAGCAATATTCTTACGGGACTGTGGGGTATTTTTTTGAGTGAAACACAGAGAGGGTGAGTGCTAAAATACAGAGTGAATTGTGTGCAAAAACAGAGTGAGATTCATTCCAATATTTTTGATTTTTGGGTTCTTCAAGGTTTCTTGTTTTTTCATATTTTTAATCTCAGCAGTAATTGTTCTAAACAATTATTATTCAAGTCAAAAGTCCAACAATTGGTACTCATTTGATTTCTCACAAGATGATGGTTTGAATATTTTTCCACGGACCGAAAACTTATATGTTCTGATGACACCTATTAATTATAATGCAGGGCTTTGTAATCCAGAAGCCAGATTGTTACAACTCCATCAGCAGGAGAGCTGCTCAAAGAGTCCCACTGTGGAATCTGATGATTAGGATTTTTGGTTATCCTTTTCTTCCAAAGGATATAGATTGGAGTGGGATTTATGAATTGCATACTCGGTGAAGTTGGTAGCGCTGCTAACAGATACGTGTAATCATCTCTTTCAGTCCATTTCTTTTTCCTCTACCCATTTTTTCTTTTTTTATTCTTTCTTCTAATTTGTGGGTTTTCCAGTGATGTGCATTAAAAAGAACAAAGTTTTATACATTGCCACAAACGTTTTGGTAGGTTTAGACCATAGGAGAACTGAGAGTTATCAAGAGCCATTACCCCTGTAAACTTCCATTATTGAATATACTGTTTGAATATACTGTGAACTTCCATTATTGAAATATATAGTCCCATAAAATTTTGATTGCTGTTCTTGAATGACCATTTCATAAGCAAGGAGCATGACTACTTGGTTGTGTGCTCAAACATTTGCTCACTGCATATATTCATGCATTATGCGGCAGGCACATGTAAACGGCATAGCTAATTTCATATTTATAGCGTTCAAATTAGTTTTTTCGCCCGGCATTTTAGAGGCCGGACAAGTTGTCTCACTTTCTGGAAAAGAGAGTTCCCAGGGAATAGACAGCTTTTTATGCTTCCCGTGAATGTGCATTTGCCATCAGCCGAACTTCTCGACGGCTAGAACCGGACCTTGAAAGGTGGCATCTTGTAACCTTGAAGAGCTTAAGTGGGCTGTGTGCTAGGTCATGGCCCATGAGAAGCTTAATCGCTTTGCAAACTTTTTTTCTTCTTCTACTTTTTCTGCACAAGAAAAAAGAATACAGGCATAATTACATTATATACACTTTTAAGTTTATATAACAACATATGTTAATAGTTTCCATGTAATTATTCCAAATGCAGGGCATACCCAGAAATATTTCTTAGAGAGGATGAATTTGCTATAAACTATCCAAAAACATATACTTGTTGTATTAATGTTTATTTGAAAATTATTAGAGTGAAAAAACCCTAAGAACTGTGCTCACGTCTTTTACTTTTGTCAAGAGCATGTATTTTTAGGAGATCAATATTATCTGGTGGTGACAATTCTGCATCAAACTAAATTTATGGGGGAGGGGGGGATACAGGTTATGAGGGCAAATGTAACCTAAAGAACAAATCATGGGAGCAAACTTCCAACTTTTTTATGGATTTGGATGAAGAAAGTGGAGGGAATTTGCCCACGCCCTAAACCCGTCTGTCCAAATGTGCAAATCTTAAATAAAATTCAACCAGCTTTTAAAGCCAAATAATTTTGCTCCCATGCATAAGACATGTACCAGAGGTTGATGAGATTGCTGTGTTTCCATATAGGTTCTTAAATAAGATGGAAGAGAAGGATTAGAGCTAATCTAAAAACTCCATTCTCGCCTGATGGAGCCGAAACGTGTTCCGATAAAAGCACTTTTCAAGCTAGATCATGGTTGTGGGAGCCCACAGCAGATGGTATGTTGCTTGTTGATGATGTTCTTGGAAATCAAATAAATACTCGGAGTGAAAATCAGGATTATGGAAAGGCTATATGAACACTAGGATACTTATCCAAAACCGAAATAGCCTTTGCAAGATGTTTCTTGATTTTGTAGATATAATGCCAAAAACCTTATTATTATTTCTCTTCCTCGTAATCTAAACATCTTGTAGATCCCGTTGTATTCTTGCAATTGATAACATAACCACGTTAACGACTGAGAAGATCCTATCTGTTACTGGATGGGAAAACGTGAGAATCTTGTATTTAAGAGGAAAACACTCAAGGTGGGCTGTGTTTACTTGAATCAGATAAACCAGGTCTCCCTTGCAATAGAATTTTCTTGGCCAAGCTAAAAATAGCTGACCATTTTAATTATTTATTTCCTTTTGCTGTCTCTAGGGTGTTACGTTTGTGCACCGGTTCTTAACCTCATGATCTATTGCTGTCACCGGGGTGTGTTTGCCATGTGCTCAAGGCTATCCACACAATAATTTACTGAAGTGTTTGCCATGTGATACTGCAAGATGCCCTGTTGCTTTCAGCATTTCATCTTTCTGGCGAACTCAAGTTCTAACAACTGTCTAAAGGATTGATACTGATGAACATCATTAGAAAATGAAAGCAACGTTCACTGAAAAGGACTTGGTGGTGGACAAATAAAATGTCAATTCTATAAAGCTGCAATTTTAACTTCTTTCCTCCCTGAAACACACCTACAAGCACCATGTGATTTCTTCCCATTTCGCATCCATTTTGTTTTGTTTCGTTGCATCAAATGGGTGTCCATGTGTTAGAGGTCCATAATTGCCTCCCATTTACCTGTGCATAGATTCACATGAGCCACTGGCTAAACTAGCAAATCATTCAGTTCTTACCTTGATATATGCCAAGAATGGATGTGGTTTTGCATGGTAATGATAGAGTTGTGCTGGTGATCCATCTCACAGTGCCCTTCCAAGGCATAATCCACTGTTTGCCATGCGCTCGGAAGTTCTTAGATTTGGCACTGGATTTGCCATCCAATTAAGGTAATGATAACAAAAGTGGGAGGGGAGAGGAGAAGGGTGCCGTTGAACTTTCAAGGGGATTCGTGAGATTAAAGGGCCTGTGAACGATGGAGCATTTGACTGGGCCACAAAACTGCAGCCATGCCCAGGCTCTTTGAAGTTAGACTTTGAAAAGTCAATTTATTTACCCAAAATCAATCATCAAGGGGATATGGTCCATGGAGATGGGTTTTTCCAAGTAGCTGGAAGGAGTTGGCACTCCATGTCCTGTTGATTGCTTTGCTGCCAGCCTTTATATATATTCCTGTTATTATTATTATTATTATTATTTGCAAATCAGGGACTGTAATAGCAAGCTTTTCAATCATTGGAGCACTTGGGCCATAGTCTCCAAGGTTGTCCTTTTATTGTCAGTTTACAATTATTTTCATTGTATTTTTTTAATAATTTTAGATATTTTGATATCAAAAATGAATTTTAAAAAATATTATTTTGATATTATTACAAGTAAAAAACATTTTAAAAAATCATTATTATTACAATAAAAAAATACAACTTTAATTTTCAATAAATTAAATCACTTTTTATTTTAATTAAAAGAATATAAACAATTTCTTCTTTTATAAGGGACATTCCCCTTGATTTCAAAAATTGGACTCTTCACATCAAACAAATATTGAATTGTTGGTTAATTATATAGATCCTTGGTTTAAACTTTTACTTTTATGTTTTGTTTTTACTGGTTGTTGCAAAATCAAGTTCAATTAGATATTATGTTTATAATTTGCGACTCAACTTGGACCTAGTGTTGGGGTTGTATTTCTAAAATATTTTTGAAAAAAAATAAAATTATTATATATAAATATTAATTTTTTACTCTAAATTAATTTTCTTTGTTTTTTAATATTATTTTAATGTGTTAATGTCAAAATTGATTTTAAAAAATAATATCTTAATATATTTCTATACAAAAAAATATTTTAAAAAACAACTTTAATTCCTCTTCCATTCTTCCTTCTAATTTGAACACATAGTTAGTATCATTGAATTAATCCTCATTAGAAGTGTATTGTGAGTATTCATCTTTTGAACTTCAGATTTTCACTCTCTGCAAGGAAAAAAAATAGATTTGTACTAAATAAATACATTTGTTATCATAAATTTAAATTATTAGAATAATTATGAATATTTATTTTAAGTACCTTAATTTTTATTGAAAAAACCATGTTGTTAATAAAAGAAAAAAAGAAAAAGAAATGTTTCACCCATAAAAAAGGCATAAATAAGAAATGTGAATGTTGACCAAGGGAATATATTTTTCCTCTAGTCTGTTGAATATTTATTTTAATTTTCAAAGAATTAAATAAAACCTCACTTTTAAAATGGTTTTATTGCCTTTTTTATCTATTTTTTCTATGTTTCATTGTTTATTGCATCAACGATAGAATTAAGCATTACTCTATGCAACTTGCATTTATAAAATATTTATACGTCTATCTATCTTTTATTTTCATTATAAAAATCAACTTTCGCTTAGTTTTTAATTAGCATTCATAGTTATTTTTTACAATTTACCGATTGATATATTTTTTTAATATCTTTTTTTTATTCCTCAATTAATGAGATTGGAAAAGACATGCATGACACTAGTGTCTTCTTTTGGGTTGGAAATAAATTAATGTAGTAAGCCCTAAATTACTCTCTTGGCACGTGATCGATATTAATTGAAGCCCACCTACTTTCATTCCTTAATTTGAAGGGTTGACATTGTTAGAGTTTCTAATTTTGTTAGCTAAAATTAACTTAATGTACTCAGATATATATATATATATATATATATATATATATATATATATATATATATATATATATATATATATCACATAGGAAATCACTAAAGCATGGTTTTGGTTATAATATTCTTGAAGCTTGAGCAATTTAAGAACGTCAAGATTCGTTAGATGCATCCTCGATCTTATAATATCACGTACTAAGTAACTGTGAATGACAAACTAAAAAACATTAATTGCATTTCACACCAAATTAACACAAAATAAAATAATTCTACAAACAAAAAGCATATATTTTTTTTATAAACATGGATGTTCATATTAATTTATTTGTATATTGACTAATCTTACGAGTCATAAAATTAATAAACATGTAAGTTTCCAGTAATCATTAATTATATTAGCAATCACAGAATTCGAATATAAAATTAAAAAAAAATTAATTTTAAAATTTTACCACTGATCACCTATTAAATGGTTAAAAACAAATACTTGTAAGTTATACTCACAAGAAAAGGGAAGATCAACCAATGTATTCTTGTCTTAGTTGTTCCTCATCACTTTACCTCTTTACCTCATAGTCTCAAATTCTTATTATTAAATTATATTCTCAATGATTATACATCTTATGGGAGGGAGGATGACGCGATATTTCAATATCCCCCTTGAGTTTTGAGTATTTGAAACTTTCTTTATTTAATCAGTGATTCTTTTTCACTTGACATCAGACTAGTTAAGATTTTCTCTCTCGAAATTTAACCATATTAATGTTTCTTCAGTGGAAGGGATCTTTAATTACTATACAAATAAGAGTAAATCTTAAAAGAATGTAAGAAAATGCAGTCGATATATAAAAAAACAATGACTGGACCAGTTGGACTTGGGGACAGAACAGCAGGCTCTCCTCATCCCTTTGTATTATCATCCTCTCTCTCTCTCTCTCTCTCTCCCCGGAGAGGAATCCAATGTGCCCTTGGAGAGGACATTAAAAATTTGGTGTCATCTTTGCATGCTGCAGGTGATTTAGGTTGAAATTTTTATGGAGCAACAAAGTGGGTTAACTATCAAATATCAATAACAGCTAGCTGCTGCTGCTTCTTTTAAAGACGTATCAGTTATGACTGAAACGATCGACCTCTATATATTAGGGTTACGACTTGAAAGAAAAAATGGGACCTGGTAAAATGTAGGGCCAATATATGGTTAGCTAGTTGAAAAGATAAATATGGGTGTGTTCTTAGGTGCCCCACATGAATGCGGGGCTTGCCTTCCTTGCGAAACATAGCAAGCAAGCAATCAATGCACATATGATATCTATCTATCAACTGGCCCTTCAATGTTCGAACGGAACTGCAACTCACGATTATTAGTGTCTGAAAATTACCTTAAATTTATCTAATCAGTGCTCTTTTGCCATTTGAGGTCCCTCACTAACCAGACATTCCAAGTAATGGCATCCTCTCCGGAGGTCATATGTTGAGTCCTCGAAATTGCCAGATTCCAAGTACTGTATAATTCACAGCGTGTTCACTGCTTCATATCCATCCACGTTCGGTAACCTAACAAAGATGATGATGATGATGATGATGGCCATGAAGAAATTAAAATCTGTGGATACCTCCAATTTTATCTCCTATTTTCTTGTTGCAGACCATCATAAGTACACATGGAAGATTGGGAAATGACAGCACTAAGACCGGTCAAGGTTCATCAAAAGCTAGCTGTTGGGTTTCAAATCAAAAGAAAAAACAACAAAGGAGCAGGGCTGGCATTTCAATGTTCAAAGAAAGGGATCATATGGATAAAAAAATCAAACCATGGCTGTTCGTTTCTATGAGATACAAAGATTGAAGATGGGCAACGATATAGAAATTAATGTGTTAGCTTTCTTCTGGGATATTTGTAACAGTGATAAAGGTCGATGCTTTTTCTACAAATAAAAAGCAAATCTTGGCTATTCGTAACTAGTTACTAGGAGAGAAAGGATTGAAGATGTAGAATTACAAATTAGAAATTAATGTGCTAGCTTATATGGATAAAAAAAATTATAACCATTTTTAATCCATAACTAATTTTTAATAGAGATAAGGATTGAAGATGGTAATGATATCCAAAAATATGGTGTGGAGATAATAAATTTAAAATTTGATTTATAAATTTCTAATTTATATCAGAACATGTTTATTTTATAAAATCCTGAAATAATCAAGGTTTTACTCGTTTATTTCATGCTCGTAAAAAATACATAAAGTGAGGTGAGGTTTCATAAAATTAAAATAATATATAGAGATAAACTAATAATGGGCTAGCTTTTTCTTTGTATTTTTAAGCTTGTGATTATAATAGATATTATTTTTTTAAATTATTTTAAAATATATATATATATATATATATTAAAATATAATTTTTTATTGTGAGCACTAATACATCAAAACAATTTAAAAAATCAAAAGTTTACAAAATTATATTTTAACGAGTCCAAACACCGTAAAAAGCTTTAGAAAATAATTCAACACTGTCATGATCTCTCTTTCATTATCATGTGACCATCACGTGTGTTTTTGCAGTTCAATGACTAAAGCCTTAGCCCACTTATGCCTCAGGATTCAGACAGAAATATAAAAAAAAATTAGGGTGCAGATCAGAGAGCCGAAACAAAATTGTAATTTACAGAGTAAAGGGAACAGGAACATATGTAACCAATCACAATGTCTTGGTCACGATAGATATGTTCGATTAAATTGTTGTTTTCAAAAAACAATTATTTGTTTATGAATTGTTTTGACTCACAGAAACTAAAAATAATTTAAAAATATATATAATAAAATGACATATTTTAAAAAAAATCAGCTTTGCAGAGTGGCCTCCTTTTTTTACCGTCACAGTTGCCAGTTTCTACATTGTGATCAGCACTCCTTTTTCTTATTTCATGGCTGAAAAAAACCTGCACAACGAAGTTAATCTTTAGGGTTTACAGAGACTGCAGGAAGAAGACGCTATACAGAGGAACATTCTCCACCCTTTCCCTCGGAGCTGAACCCAGCACGCACTAGACTACAGTTTCTGTCTCTCTCTAACCCTCATGTGATGAACTTGCTAGCTAGTGCTGAGCCCATGTCTGCAAAATTAATCCTTAAAATTTAAAAATATAGGTGTCCGTACTGTTAAAACTGTATTCAGCCATTATTTTAAAGATGCTTTTATATAGTAAATATTTGAGTTGACCATGTAATGTTGCAGTCTATCATGCAACATGAAAGTTTTTTTTCGAATAGGGGATATGCAATTTGAATTCTCTCATGTTTTTTTCATCAGTTATATTCCAAATCTTTCCATTAATTTTAAATTCAATAATTTGAACTAGGTTAGAGAAATAAAATGATAAATAATTGTTTTGTTTTTATTGTCATCATATATTTAATTATGATTATTCAATTTAAATTCAATTATATATATTAATGAACATAATGGTCGTGATTTTAAAGAAGCATGAGGGGATATCAAACCATTAAGGCAAATCCTTTAATCACTACTTGACCACGATTTTCATATATCTCAGCTATCTCCATTAATGACTCAAAGCAACCGAATATTCTAATAAATACATCATCTAATTAAAAGCTAGAGATCAAATGCTTTATTTTATTTTATTTATTTATTTATTTATAAATGTTGTGTGTGAATTTAGCTTCGTTCAAAGGTGAAAAGTCCAAAAGTAGGAGGGAATTTAGTTTCAATCAAGAAGTTGGCATTTGACTTTTTTTCTCATATATTGTTAATATTTTTTATTTTATGTTATTTTAAGAAGACCAAATCCTGGGTATTATTTTCGTTATAATCGAATTAAATATAAAGTTTAATCAATAGAAAATGTTCGCAATTGGATTTGTTGCCCATTGACATCGTATAAGCATACCGGTGTATTCCATTTTTATATATATACACCAAGTTTCTGTTTGTTAAAGTTTGCTTAAAGAACAGTCATAAGTCCATGTATTTTAGCTTTAGCTCTTATGTTTTTAGACAATAAAGTTGTCTTATTCTCTAGGAATTTGTTAACCTGATAGTTTATTCATAGATCATGGTTTTTTTCACTATATATTTGTAAAGATTACAGTGAAAGAATTATTTTATAAGCTAAAAAACATCTCGGTTTTAAACAGTAATTTTATACTATTCATCTAGATTCACAGGCATGTGGACTGGTGGAATCTATTTCACTTCTCAGTTCGATAAAACAGTGTTCATTTTACTGCTTTCAGCCTGCAAATAATCTTTCTTTACTCAAAACACTTAAATACTTACACCGTTTGATTAATTTCTCAAATTATTGCTTGGAAAAACAAGAATTGAACCATGGCAATCTCTTCTTCTTGTTCAGTATTATATTTTAATCAGCCTATTAATTTGGTAAGACTGCCCATATGGGTGAAAGGAAATACGAAAAATTCTAGATTTGTGGGAGAAGCTAGCTCTGTTGAGGGACAATTAATAGAC
Source organism: Salix dunnii (assembly GCA_015731905.1). Lineage (NCBI taxonomy): Eukaryota > Viridiplantae > Streptophyta > Magnoliopsida > Malpighiales > Salicaceae > Salix > Salix dunnii. The sequence continues at coordinate 29,855,440 of CM027674.1, read as the reverse complement.
TGACTGTCGATCTGCAATACTGTCTGTAACTCTATGAGCTATATGCGGTCCTTTTGTAAACTTCACGCATCAAGATAGGCATGGACCTCTGTCAATTTGACATAATATTCTCCCGTGAACTTAGTAAAAAACCCTGTGATCTAATCGCCATCCATATGCATGCACTTCGAAACATAAGGGATTTCAAGAGGATAAAACTTAAGGGTAACGATAATGGCCTGCAGTACTTGAGGAATATAAAACGTCTAGAAAACAAAAAACTTGCAGTGCACATGATTTGGTCATCATGGACTGATAAAGAGTCAAAAGAGATGGATTATCCATAATTTTAGGTCTAGATTGATTGATATACGTTTCAACGGGAAGTTTGAAAGGTGATGGCTAGCTAACTATACATTGACCCTCTCTCACACACACGATAAATCATGGATCACTAGACAACAAACCCTAATTATTTCGAGTTCCATGTCGTGTTGGTAATCAACAATGGTTATTCGCTGAACAGTGCTAGCTCGCTACTCTTAGAAAATTAACAGCAACCGTGGATTATAGGTATCATATGGTGCATTGCTGACAAGTTTACAACCCAAGTTGCCACAAAGTCAAACAAAATAATCAATTGCTTGTAGCAATTAGCAAAAAAAAGTGCTGTTATAAAATGATTTGGATCTTCTAACCACCCTGTAAAAACTAATCTTCTTTGCTTTGTTGACACCACTAACGTTGAAAATGGTCTAGCCTTGGCTAGTAAAGCGTATACTAGATTCTTCAGCTAGTTTAAGATTAACGTGTAAGATAAGCCGCACTTATAAATTATGGCACTACCAAATCTGTCCACTCGCTTGATTAGGGTGGTGCCAATTGTCCTCAAACTGTAGGGAAGAGGCACCGAATCCCTAAAGCACAGAAATGCTTGACTCTTTGAAGACCTTTTTCTTGAAAAAAAAAATAAAGAGGACGAAGAAATTGAGTGCGTTTTGTTGCCTGCCTATAAAAATATGTTGCTGAGAGGGCACCTAATTCCAAAGAGTGTTTAAGAATTTTCGGCTCATAATTGATCAACCAAATACCCACAAAATGGTGGGGTGTGCTAGGCCGTGATAGTGTCTATTGGCCGGTGAGTGGGTGTAAAGAATGAGGGACCGATTTGGATTTGTTTTCGAGTTTATTTTTTAAAGTATTTTTTATTTAAAAATATATTAAAATAATATTTTTTTTATTTTTTTAATATTATTTTTTATATCCATTCATGAAAATAATCTAAAAACACTAAAAAATTCAATTTAAAATAAAAATAAAAAATTTTAAGAATAAAAAATATTTTTGAAACACGGTTAAATGCATCACCAAGAGATAAAAGGGGGGTTATTTATTAAAAAATAATAGTATTGAACTTGGCATTTTCCAAGAATATATATGCCAAAAGGAAATAAGTTACTTTACTGCTTTCCAACTTTTAACTTAAGCAACAGATTATATATATATATAATGAGGAATTCAAGAGATTAATTAATGATATAAAGATGATCCATTGCCCTATGAGGATGCATCTTAGGGCACAGTACAGTGAACCTTCCCTAGAATGCATGATTCTCTACCCAAATCAATGTTAATTTGTTGGGAAACCATGCCATTCACAAAGCTTTGTCTTGTAATACTACTGCTTAAACAAATATGGAGCTGCGCTCTGTAATCCATCTTGATTGAAAGAAAAAAGGAGATGGGGTTGTTCAGATTAAGAAAATAAATAAATAAATAAAATGGAAGGCGAATAATATCGCTGCATTGCAAGGTTGATCAACTTTTATTCAGCAAGAGACAAGACCGCCCGTCCAAACCCCATATTTATATTTTATTTTACTGAATCCCAAATACTTGTGTCTTGTGTTGTGTTTTTAGATAGTGATGTCTGGTCTGAGATGTCTTTTTAAAAATAAAAATAAAAAAGTAACATTTAATACTTGCCGACCAAGTTTTGACAATTAATGAATCATTATTTGTGACCGCACACCATAATTAAAAGGCTAGTTGCTGGCTGTGTTCACCACCTAACTATCTTATGTTTGCCCTATCTTTTTGTGTTATTCTTAAATGGTACATCTATCTATTTATTTCTTTCTTGTGTTGTCACTAGGTCGATGGTGCTCTAAGAAATCCGGATCAATTCATCCAATCCTCCATTTTCAAACCCCAAATTGTGATAATTCTTTTATATTTATTTTTTTATATTAACATGAATATCTAGAGTAGTTTGTATGTATCTCAATTAATCACATGATGTTTAAAATTAATAATAATATAAATTTATATTAGTAATCATTAGCAACCTTAAAAGATGAAATATAAAATTACAGATAAAAGTCCAATGGGTGCTTGTCCTCGAGAAAGCTCTTCCTAATGGAGTTGATGGTGATAGAGCATCCAAGGCCCAGAACCATATTTAAATATTAAGGGCAAATTGATTCGTGGAGATTACCCAGATATAGTATTATAGCATTTACTAATCTCATGTTGCCCTTTTACCCGAGTTTCATTCGTAGCAAGAAATGTGGATCATAGAAATCATCTTCTTATTTTTTATGATCATCATATTATCTTTCCTCGATGGGGACCCGATATAGATAAGTGGATACCTAAATCGAGTATGCATGGATCTTAGAGAAAATAGTAAGAAGATGGGGAGAAAAAGACAGCTCCATCTTACACGATGCGTGATTCATATATTTGTTTCTTCATAGGAAATTAAATATAGACCGAAGACCATATATTATACGGTAGAGATTAATATTAGTCTTTGATGTCAACAAGGAATCATGGCGGGAGTCTACTTAATGCAAGCTTTACGTTGATGCAATTTTAAATTGAAATGATGCCAAACGTACAATAGAAGCAAGCGATGAACGAAGACGATGGCCATATATTTTCATTAAAAAGTAAACCTTTTTGTGGATCAACTTGAGATTTTAATACGATTTTCAATTCAAGAACTGTTCAACATGGATCTCAAATTTTGATGGCAGGGACATTATAAAATTAAAAAAAAAAAATATCGAGAAGCTTATATTGTTTTTATTTTGAGAATCATATTTATTTTGTTTCAAGACTTGTAATTGGATGATTATTAACAACTATTTCCATTCTAAAAAGAGAATAAAAAGGAAATAACAAATTTAAATATTAAAAAATAATATGGTATGAAACTATGGATATTAATGCATCATAAAATATGTTGGCCTTTTCTTTCTCATAGACTGTTGCCCTATTTAAAGGTCACACATCGCGTATCATTAATTATAAATTCATCACAAGGCATGCTGTGTGGATTGCTTACCTGGCGTGAAATAGATCGCCTGCTCATCATTCCCTCTCTTCTGCTAACCACTGGATACGCTCTCCTCTCTTTCTTGTCACTGTCCTCTCTTTCCCCCGTTAACCCCGTTACTTCCTTGTTCACCACCTCACCTTTCTATTTTTGGGAATATTCACGGTATCCTCCTAACGTCATCACCTTCTTCATTATTTGCTTAGCTGGATGCCACTGTGGGCTACCCCTGTATGGAGCCAGCTGGCACTCCACTCCCTACTGCACGTGGCCAGCTACTCCTGTCTAGCATTGCACTGCACCCTAATTTACAAGGACGTCACACAGATAGCCTGTATTTGCAAAACTGCCATCTCACCTCTTCCTCGAGCCTATCGAAGGCCCCATTCGGTGCTCTTAACTCGTCCAAGAGTTTCCGTAATTAACAGGCTACCGAGGGTAATTAAGTAAAGTAACAGATATTCAGACCGCAAGCTTCTTTTATTGCCCGGATGGCGTCTGGTTTTGCTGTAAAACCCGTGTTTGGATACAATCTGTTTTCTTTAAAAGGAAAACATAATGCTCTTGTTTTAGTAGTTTTTTATATAAGATAATTTTTTTTTGAAAATGAAAATTAATTCTTATATTGAAATTTTTATAAGAAAATAAATTAAAAAATATTTTTTAGTGTTTGGATATATCTGAAAAAATAAATTGAAAAATCACTTATTGATATTTTAAGATTTTTTCAAGATTATATAACATATATAAAATAACTTGAAAAAACACTGTACATGTAATATAAATATTTAAAATATAATATTATATACATATAACATTGAAAATATCATGTTTTCTCTATGGTATCATAATTAAAAAAAAAGTGTATTTTTATTTTATATTTTCAATAAAAAGAGAGTAAGATCTATTTTGTTTGATAGAAAATCTAAGGAATTTTAAAATAAGAACTTTTTAATTTTAAATTGAGAAAAGACACCTTGCTTTCAAGGAAAGGTAAAAATGTTTATTATAAACTCACTATAATAAATTTGTCTGTTTTTATTTTATTTAAATTATTTTATTATTATTTATATATTTTTTATGTGATAGTATTAAAAATATTTAAAAAAAAATAAAAATATATTATTTTGCAAATAAAAAATACTTTAAAAAACAACTAATACTATAATATTTAATGAGCTCTTAGATTCTATTCAAAAATATGGTAGAGCTTATTTTTCAAATTGACTTTTACTTGAAAATACACCTAAATAATATATTTTTTATTTTAGTACATCAAAACAATAAAAATACTAAAAAATCACTTTTAATTATGTGGTATTGTGGTCCATCCACACAAACAAACGGGTTTAAAAGTATTTGGTATGTGGTATATTTTGAGATTGTGATTTTAAAATATATAGGTTTAAAAAAACAATTTTAATTATGTTTTAGAAAATACATGCTTGATTAAAATTGCTATTATATAGGTTTTTGCTTATATAATAAATAGAAAAAAAACGTTTTTTTATAAATAATAAACATATTATTTATCTCATACAATATTAAGTTTTAAAATATAATTATAGATGAATCCAGCATAAAATAAATATAATCTATTTAGCTTTTGACTTTGTTTTAAGATAAGATGAAATTTAAAAAGAAAAAAAGAAAAAAAAAAGAGAGAGAAACCAATCGTGGTACCATATAGTCATGATCTGGCTTTCTGTCTTTGCGTATGGAATTGAAAAATACTAGAAGAAAACACTTGAATCCAGGATAAATAGAAACTCTAGCTTAGGTCTATTCACACGATTTACATGCGTGGGTCCCATTATAAATCGGCCATGTGTCCTATTTATGATGGGATTGCCTCGAATCCGACGGTCCACATATTCTGTTTGTTTTGAGTTTGATGCCATCGTGCCTGGTGGTGGTCGTATATTCAACGTGGGGTCAATAAACAGTTGTTTTGTTTGGGGATAGATGAGGGATTCATTGCTGTTGAAGGAACGCGCAAATACAGTATTCATTGATTAAAATTAAGGGGTTGAGTCTAACATGAGCCCCAGGGCACAAGGAGCGTAACCTGCGCATTTCTCCACCACCAGACCACCCTTTAAGGGAATGTTGAGGTAAAAAATAAATTATTTTTATTTTTCAGATTATTTCACTGGACACGCGCCATTTTGGCACGTTCCTTGGACGAGCGCAATAATTCTGGTATCACCAAGCATCCATGTTCGGGCTGCGTTTAGAATGGTGCTTCTTTAAATTTTATTTTTTCATTTAAATTTTATTTATTTTCAAATGGCTTTAATATGTCGGTATAAAACTATTATTTTAATGTATTTTAGTTAGAATAGTTTTTCTTTAAATCTTATATTATTTTCTTAAATTAATTTTTAATTATTTTTAGATTATTTTAACATATTGTTATTAAAATATTATTTTAATAAATTTTAGAGTATAAAACAATATAGAAAACCTCAATTGATTTTTGTTTCTCCTTTTCTATTCTCGTTAACTACAAAGGTCTATAGTAATTAAATTTAAATTAAAAAACAAGTGGATTTTAAAAATACTTCTAGAAGTTTGGTTAGCGTGTTAAGACAACTAGGAAGGATTCAAGCATCAAAATTCCACAATATATCCATGTTGTATATTGATGATGTTTTTATTAGTGGACTGAAAGGTAATTAACAAAAAAAAATATATAGGATATGGTTTGTATAACTAAATATGGTTTAATATGTACTATTGCAATGGAATTATTATTTTTCTATTGGATACAAAAATAAAAGTCTTGATGGCAGGGTAATTTGGACTTTTCAATAACCAATTAGTCATTAAAATATTATTCCAAGGTATCCTAGTATTTTCAAAAAATAATTATATAGTAAAATATTATATTTACCTCAAGTTTAATAAAATCTAGAAAAGTTGATCGACAATTATCTTGTATTTTCAAGAATTTTTAAAATATTAAATTTATTTAATTATCCTTATGGTAAAAAAAAAAAACATAGAATTATTGTCCAATTTTTTTTATTTTCATCTCTTATAATACAATAAAAATACATTTTTATCTTTTGAAAAACATAAAAGAAAAAAGAAAAAAACAAGGCATACATCCAGGGTCTTTTTAATCCTTTCACATATTTTTTTTGACGCTATTTGATGGTCAAACCTATTACTTTATTGTTTCTTCGAAAGTATTATTGTATCATCTTCCTATTGATATAGTCATTTTTATTCTTTCTTGTTCTCTCTTAGAAAACTCACGTATAATTTTTTCTTTTGTTTTTTTACCTATTTTTATTATTATATTTTTATTCTTTATTTTCATTTCTGGACCTTATATAAAAAAAAAATCATGTTGTCAATTTAGTCATTTAATTACAGTTTTTTATGTATTTTTTTTTTCAAATTCAATCTTTATTCCTTTTCTTTTTAATTTTTAGGACTCTTTTTATTATAGTTTTTTTTTTTTGTCAACTTGATCATATAGTTTAATTTTTTTGATGTCCTCGGATTTATTTTATATTTTGATTTTTATCCTTATTTGTATGTACACACATGTATATTAAGCTTTTATTGCTTCTTAGTTGTGCAACTAGTATGTTTCCAATGTGCCCTATAAGATTTCAACACCACCACATTGATTTATATATATTTTTAAACAAGGTCATTGAATTGAAGGATATGCAACTCAAATATCTCTTAACAAAATAAATTCGAACTTTGGATATGTGAGGAAAAGTCAACACATAAAGAAAAACAACACTAAAAATAAGATTATGAAGGGTGTAAAATCTAAAAAAATCAAATTTTTTATAGTAAATTTTAAAAACTAAAAGGTTGAAGAATTAATTTTTACCATTATCAACAATTGATTAGTCACCATAAATTAAAAATTAAATCTAGAAAAATATAGGGTTTTTTTTAAGTGAAAAAACCAATTATTTTTTGAGATTAATTTCTTATTTTTTAATAATCTATTTATGTTAAAACAATTTTTCAACACAAGTACTTGATAAGAATTTTTATAGATGAGTTAAACATAGAGTTAAAGGTAAATGTTAAAGTTTGAGTGATAGAAGTTCAACCAATTTGATACATCATCTAATATAAACTTCTTCTTTCATATATATATATATATATATATATATATATATATATATATATATATATATATATATATATACATATAATTTTTTTTGGATTCGATGAAATTTCACTTTTTTTTTGGTATTTTTTACGAGTCTAAAATTTCAGCTATTTCAGACTTCGAACCCGAGACATGTGATATCATCCCACAACTCTTGAAAAATATGCATAAATCATGATTTTTATGTATTCCATATATATATTACTATGATCCATCAACTTTTCTTAAATAATATCAAATATTCTCGCAAAACAAAAAAGTAGAAGAGGAAGAAATAAGAAGATAGCAAGATGGTAGTTTCAACCGATCCATCAAATACTTGGTAGAATTAATTGGGCATTGTTTATATCCAATCTAGTTAGAAATAATTTAACGTAATTTTATGAAAACTAAACGTGGGTGAAATGTCCAATCCTATTTTACTTGTATTTTTACTGTAAGTTTTTAATTTTCTGGTTTTAATTATAGCTTGTACTGTTTGACGATGAGATTTCGTTTTGCAATACGATGATACATGGATGGGTATTTATTATATTTATGATGTTTCTGTAAATAATGGATTCAGATTTTAGAGCACAGCCATGGAAGTCAAAGCGCGTCTCAATTTCCAAGTGAAGTGGGTGGGCTAATCATCTCTCCATTCAAGTAAATACAAATTAAAAGGGAATTACGGGGTGAAAGATCTTGCGTAAAATACATACATACATACATACATATGCATATATATATATATATATATATACATATGCATACATACATACAATATATATATATATATATAAAGAAAAAAAGAAAACACGTACTGCATAAGAAAGAGAGAGGAAAGGATTCTCTTTTCCTAGTTAGAGAGAGAGAGGAGGAGGAGGAGGACGGGAATTTAGAGTCCAGAGTCAGAGAGAAGGCACGGCGAGCCAACAACAGCGAGTGATGAAACCTGTCTCGTGAGGTAGCAGGTGAGAGGCGAAACGACAAAATATAAGAAAAGGGAAAGCTCTCTCCTCTCCTCCTCTCTTTCTTTCTCTCCCTGTAAAAACCAAACAGGCAGCACCTCTCTCTAAGCTCTCGCATTCATTCTTTGCTTCTTCCTTTTATATATCACGAGATCTCCCCATCTCTTTCTTTCTTTTCTTTCCTTTTCCTCCCATGTCTTCTTCAAAGACAGCATTTTTCAGCTCGCGTTCCTTTCCTTGTTTTCCAACACCATTCTCCATTCGCTCGCATTTCTAACATCATCGCAAACCCAGTTGCATACACAGACAACTCCATTTAAGAAAGAAAGAAAAACTACTTTCGTTTTGGTTTTAGTTAAAAGAATTACTGTATAAAAATATGTCACAATCAACGAAACCCTCTGTTGGAGGAGATTTGCACCTCAACTCGCTAACTGATCAACTCCGTGACTCACTCTCTTCACTTGAAGCCAACAAGCCTGATTTTCGTGAACTCGATCTGGGTTCTCCCGTTTCACCTCTCCGACCTCGAGGTGGACTCACCACTACAACCACCGCCACAACCACCACGACCTCCTCCAGCTCTAGCTCATCCGGATCCGCATCTGGTGCCCAAAACCCACTTCACAAACCCAACAATAACAACCACTCGGGAGAGTTGTCGAACTCGAGTGAAAGCAGCCCCACAACTAGTGCCAAAAAGGGTCAACCGGGTAATTCTAGATCCGACTCTTTAACTTACTCTGCTCAAATTGGAAGCCAGTGCTCTGTAAACTCTCCGGTAACTGCTAATGTGTTACCTACCGGTAACATTTGTCCGTCGGGAAGGATCTTGAAGACAGGCATGGGAATGGTGAATCGGAATGCGAAACCAGACGTCTTAGGATCCGGGACCGCGAATTATGGTCACGGGAGCATAATGCGGGGCGGGGGGAGCGCAAAATGTGCTAACTTGGATGTTGTTAATTCAGCAAGTAGGAATGCTTGGAGTGTGCGTGGAGGGAGAGTGGATCCGGAGGAGCTGAAGAAGGCTGGAAATGAGATGTATAAGAAAGGGTGTTTTGGGGAGGCGTTGGGATTGTATGATAAGGCTATTGCTTTGGCACCAGGGAATGCTGCTTACAGGAGTAATAGGGCGGCTGCGTTGATGGGATTGGGAAGAGTTGCGGAGGCCGTGAAAGAGTGTGAGGAGGCTGTTCGGTTGGATCCTAATTATTGGAGAGCACATCAGAGGCTGGGGGCTTTGTTAATTAGGTGAGTTTGCTGATGGGGCTTGATTTTAGCTTTTCATAGGGTGTTTTCTGTGGCGGGGCTCTTGCTTTTTAGGAGGATTTTGTGATTTTTAGCAGTGATTTAATCTGCATTGCTAGGATACTTATTTGTTTGTTATTAGATTCTGAAATGAAGTTCAAAATTTTGTTCTTTCTTGTTGATTTGGACAATTCGAATTATTTTAGAGAGTTTGATGAACCGTGACAACGACGACAACCTCAAGTCTTGATTGATTGGGCTCTTAGTCGTCTTGATGGAGTTTTCATCTTTATGTGTCATTTAGTTTATGATTGCTGATTTTGTGACCATTTAGTAGGTGAATGTTATGTTTTGTTTTCATCAGTAGTCATGTTTTGATATGTATTGCTTAAGATTTGGTAGGTTGGTGAATGTGTGGAGAAATTCAATCTTCTTAGATGCTTGGAGATTGCATTACAGCCTCTAAATGTTTTGAGAACTAAATGAGTTGTGGTGGATTGTAGCAAGTTTTTCTAATTTAAATGTGTTAATCCACATGATGAGAATAGTCGATCGATTATCAAAGCACACTTATTTGTTTGCATTTGTTTTTTATGTTTATTATGGCTGTTGACATGATTTTTGTGCTGTTTGTTGCTCCTTGGATTTAAGATGCTTTTATTTTGTCTTAGCATGTTATTGGTCCTGCTGTATTTGCTGGTGCTAGTGTGGATGGATGCACCTAATCATGCTATTATATTTCTACGAGTGTTGGGCTATGTGTTTTTTGGGTACTGATGACCTGGAAACATAGCTGTGGTTGATTTGGCTTCTAGCTTGCTGCTTATCTGAACAGTTTACACCATTCTATCAATCCTTATTTTTCTTGCACACTTCTAATTAAGTAGTCTTGAGGTGCTTAAACCATTCAAATCATCCTAGAGCCAGTAATACTTTGGAATTATTTCCTTGGATGTTCCGATGCTCTGTATTGAACCATTTGTAATAAATTCAATCCATCTGTTTTGGACATATACTTGTTTGTTTTGCTTAGTATTTTTCTGTATTCAAGATTTTTACTGTGCTCTATAATTTTAACGGAGCTCTAACATTTATTTCCCCAACAGTTTTTGCAAATAGTTTGATTTTTGATGTTGGGACAGCAAGCATTGAATTTGATTTCATTGCAGGTTAGGACAGGTTGAGAGCGCTAATAAGCACCTATGCTTCCCAGGGCAGCATCCAGATCCTGCCGAGCTGCATAAGTTGCAATTAGTAGAGAAACATCTTAACAAATGTTCAGATGCCCGGAGGATTAATGACTGGAAAGGTGCATTAAGGGAAGCTGATGCTGCTATTGCTGCTGGGGCTGATTATTGCCCCCAGGTAAAATGGCAATCTGCACTTTTACTGTGTAAAATTGGCAAAATTGATATGGAAAGTAAATTAACGAATGTCTGAACTGGTTCAAATTGAATTTACAGCTCTTTATGTGTAGAACTGAAGCTCTTTTGAAGCTCCACCAACTTGAAGATGCTCAATATTGCTTATCAAAAGTTCCAAAATTAGAATCGTATGCCAGCTACTCACAGACTAGATTTTTTGGGATGCTTTCTGAAGCTTACCTATTCTTGGTTCGAGCACAGATTGAGATGGCTCTAGGAAGGTGAGTTCATAATTTCAAACCACTGCAAGATATTAGGTAATATAAAAATATGGAGAGCTTGAGAATGGATGATGGATGCCTTGCAGGTTTGAGAATGCAGTTGCAGCTGCTGAGAAAGCTGGACAGATTGATCCACGAAATGTTGAAGTAGCAGTGCTACTTAAAAATGTGCGACTAGTAGCCAGAGCTCGTAACCGTGGCAATGATCTCTTCAAATCAGAAAGGTTCACTGAAGCCTGCTCAGCATATGGGGAAGGCCTTAGTCTTGATCCGTCAAACTCTATTCTATATTGCAACAGAGCAGCATGTTGGTTTAAGCGTGGACTGTGGGAGAGATCCATCGATGACTGCAATCAAGCTTTAAACATCCAACCTAACTACACAAAAGCGCTTCTTAGAAGAGCTGCCTCAAACAGCAAGGTAAAATCACCTCAAAAGACTTGGCTTTTATGTATAATTTGCTCCTTTTTGTGCTAACCTGCTGGCTCATGTATTTTTCACGCCAAATTGATATGCTTTTTGTAAACTGCAGTTAGAAAGGTGGGCTGATGCTGTGAGAGATTATGAGGTTTTGAGGAGGGAACTTCCAGATGACAATGGAGTTGCTGAATCTCTATTTCATGCTCAAGTCGCATTGAAGAAATCTCGTGGAGAAGAAGTGTATAATATGAAGTTTGGCGGTGAAGTAGAGGAAGTGTTGGGGCTTGAACAGTTTAGAGCTGCACTATCATTACCAGGCAAGCCTTACTTTCTACATACTGAAAATTCTTTTTTCTTTGCCTGCTTCTTTATCTTCCATCTCTAGAGTTCCAAAATTGTAATGGAAATTGAATGTGCAATACAGGTGTTTCAGTGGTTCATTTCAAATCCTCCTCTAATTTTCACTGCAAGCAAATATCTCCATTTGTGGATACATTATGTGTTCGGTATCCATCCCTAAACTTTATCAAGGTAAATTACTAGCTCAATAATCCCAGTTGTACTAAGCTTTGGGATAGTTCCTGACCTTAACTTGGTTTCAGAAAGAAAAAGACAAGGAGTTTTAATTAGCTTACATCTGCTTCGTGTTTTTGTTAAAGGTGGATGTAGAGGAGAATCCAGCAATTGCAAATGCTGAGAATGTGAGGATTGTTCCAACATTCAAGATATACAAAAATGGTAACCGAGTGAAGGAGATTGTCTGCCCAAGTCATGATATGTTGGAGCATTCGGTGAGGCATTACAGCTTCTAGAACTCATGATTGTACCTGTACTATTACTATCCAATTTTTTACATTTACTTGCGATGCAAGCCCCCTGTTAGATGGGACCTCCTCACTGCCTTTCCTGTCTCTTTCTCCCATCATAAAGGACTGCCAGATACCTATGTCATAAACCTTCCAGTCTCCTCCCCCATATAAGGACTACCAGATACCCATGACATAAATCAGAGCTACATAATAATTCTATTAGCGGCCAATGCCAGAAGGAACCCAGAGAGATAGCTTAGTTCACCTTTTGCAGTTTTAATTTATTCATTCATTCCTCATTGCTCTGCGATTTCATGTTCTCATCCAGTCTCTTTCTTGTTATTCTTTTTCTTCATCTTCTTATCACCTTTTTGTTCTCTTGTAGACCAGCCTGTTCTTGTATCCCCCATTTCCATTCAGATGAAAAAGGGGAGAAAAAAAAGAGAGAATGAGAGAAATGTGTACAATTGATTAAGTTGTCTCCTTTATCATGAGGGGCGGGGTGGGTGGGGCTAGGGGGCTGGTAGAGCAAGGATCTTGTACATTTTATGTGATATATACAGAAACACTGGGAGCCATGAGGGAGATTGGATGCCTGGTGGGTACTTATTGGGTTAGTGAAAGAAGGATGAATATGTTGTTTATTAATATTGTTACTTTTTCCAACCATTTTATCAATCAATAAATTTTTCTCCCATTTTTTCCCTTCACCCTCAACATCTCATTTTCTCATGTTATACATTTGCATCTTCTGCTCATTTAGGGCATTTGAGTAATTTAGTAGGATGGATATCACTGTTACACTGATTGATTTGTTCTTGGGCCAAGGTAGAACAGTTCATGTGCTTATTATTAATCAAGCGGTGGGTTTTGTGCCCCCCCCCCAAATGACTGTGAGTGCATTTAAGGTTGTGGTTGAGTGTTGATAAAATTCATCATCTCTGCTCTCCTGCATGGCACCTTTCCTTCCTGTGAGGCGTTTGTCCTCTTCAAGACAATGGGGCGTGGATTGAGGGGCGGTGCTTACTTGTTTTGGATTGTGGTGTTTTGGGGTGATTTCAAGTTAATTAGCTTTTAACAAGCTCTGCACTGATTCTCCCATTCCATTCCAAGCAGCTTTATGTTTGTAGCTGGAGCTCCAAGGTAAGCTCATTATCTTTGATACGAGACAACATCATCACAAGACATTTGATGTTGCCCTGATAAGGGGGCATATATTTGCCGAGAGTCCCCTCTTTAACAGGGGTTTTTAGGCATCCACATGAAAAGCCATTCAAGTTATTGCCATGCTATCCATAAACACATTCCTCCACCACCTATCACCCCCAACCATAAAAGTCCAAAAAGTGCAAATGGGGTCGGTGGCAGCTCACGTCGTCAGCCCATGTGTTGACGGCACGCACCGTCGTTGTTGGATGCTTGGACCTTGGTCAGCTTGTGGTCACGTGTATGTGTGTCCTGTGTCTTCTTAATTGCTTAAAAGAAGATTAATTGCTTAAATGAATGCGTTGTGGGGCTTTAATGGGAAGTGCAGAAGAATTCTTGGTGCTGATAAGAAAGATGATGTAATTGAGTTGGGGGATATTTATTGGTGATGGGTTAGTGGAACAAAACTCTTGATTAGTAGAGGACAACTCAGAAAAAGCAGTAAGTGGTCCTTATCTACGTACTGCTACCGCTACTTCGAATAGTCATACGCTAGCAAGATCCAAACGTACATGGTCCTTATCTACGTACTGCTGCCGCTACTTCGAATAGTCATACGCTAGCAAGATCCAAACGTACATACAGGTTGTCAGATTCTTTGTTCAGATATTGCCATTACGCTTGATTTTCATCCTTTTCTTCCCTGAAATCCAATATCATGACCAAAGTTGTCAATTCCTCACCATTCTGTATCGTGTTTTGTTTATGTAGTTTCAAGGTTCTGAATTGTAACTTAAAATGTTATATATATATATCTACAAACAACAAATAAAATATCAAAAAAGTAAAATGTTTTAATAAAAAAGAAGTATTATCAAGTATAATCTTTATCATAGAAATAAAGATCTTCACCTTATAGTTATGTGTTGAGAAATGATCAATTATACATCCTGTCATTTCCCTTAAGTTCATCATCACTTGGATTTTTTCATCCCTTAAAATCAAAATAAACAAAGATACTTGAATAGTTTCTTGACTTAAACCTACTCATTTTAGAGGCCAGGCTTCCTAACTTTACTCTCTAGATTATAAAAAAATGCTTTAAGTTTTCAAAATGAAACAGAAGAAGTAAAGCTTGATCATCTCAACTGGAAATCAGACGAGATATCCTGAACGAGGTGCAATTTATTTTTCTTCGCATTATTGTTTTTATAAAAAACACCATGAGGCATACTGGTTAGCTATCTTGACATGAACAGAACAGAGTAGACTCGGACGGTAACGAAGACAACAAAATTATCATCGTAAATGATTCATAAACTTGTAAAACGAACATTTTTCCATAACCGGAACTGCCAATGATTCTCAAAATTTTTCGAAGAAACGTCAGTGTTTAAAAACAAGCGAAAGAAAATGTTGGAGACAGCACAGACGAGAAAGGTGGCGGCAGTACGTTAAGTAAATAGAGTGGCAGCCCCATTATCAATTTATTAACCACAAGCACCGACATTAATTCTACAGTGAAGTGGGGCAGACGCGGTAAAAGCAAAGCGCGTGGGCTAACTCAGGCTTAAGAAAATAAAAAAAGTTGAAAAGAAAGGAGAGAAAATGGAAAGCAAAAAGCAAATGGAGAAAGGGGTAAGGACTGCTAGAATAGATCAGCAAGAGAAGGAGCATCCTGAGAGTTTCTAATCGTGCCGTGCCCCCTTACATGGATAAACAATTGGAGCATACAGTGCTACTGTACTGAGTAGTGGTGCGGGCGGACGGGTGGAGGAGGACACACACCACAGTTACTACTCCCTTCTGTTTTGCTTGTCTGA
Organism: Salix dunnii; assembly: GCA_015731905.1. Lineage (NCBI taxonomy): Eukaryota > Viridiplantae > Streptophyta > Magnoliopsida > Malpighiales > Salicaceae > Salix > Salix dunnii. The sequence continues at coordinate 29,839,924 of CM027674.1, read as the reverse complement.
ACGGAATACGAGAAGAAGACTTTGTCAAATTCCGGCAGACATGAATGGAATCTTAAGACCATTTATGGATATCAGGGCTTCCCTTCTGATAAATGGGAGCATGTCTTTTAATAAATAAATTGAATCGAGTTCAGGCCTTCCTTTCTGATGAACGAAAGTAATGATTTCGTTAAAAAAGTAACAGGCCTGCAAATGCCCAAAACTGCTTAGGCTTTGAACGGATACTGTTCACATCGAGCCCCGCTCATTCCTATATATATATATATATATTCAAGGGCGCAGGAGAGAAATTCAAGAAGAAGAAAGAAGAGAATGGAGATAAAACGAGTTGAGTTGAAGAAGATTGGGAATGATGGATGCAGGTTTTGCTACTTTCTCTAAAAGAACAAGAACAAGTCTTTTCCAAGAAAGCCCAGACAATTGTCCTCTTCGACTGCTGCCAAATCTCTGTTCTTGTTCTCTCCCCACAAGACACTCCTTAGCTCCCTTGACATGGTCGCTTAAATATTTCCAAACGATCACACCTCCGTGAATGAAGAAAGCACTGTGGCTGTTTGGCAGGGATGGTTGATGCACGGTGGAGCGTTTATGAACCGTTGGAGCTAAGGGAGGCCAAAATTTTATTTTTATTTTTTAAGGCTAAAAATCTAATTTATTGAAGAGGGGTTGGAAAATCCCCCCTGTTTCGATTAATAATCCAATCCAAGAAGTCATTTGAGAATGTGAAAGAAAAAATAAAGGATTTTCAGTCAAAATTATCCTTTAGACACATGTAAGAAGGTTTTGTTGGTGACTGCATGGACTACGTTGCCAGGAAGACTGCGAGTCTATTCATAGGTTTGTTTTTTAAAATAATTTTTATTAAAAAAATATATTAAAATAATATTATTTTAGTTTTTAATTTTTTTATATCAGTACATTAAAATAATATAAAAATATTAAATATTTTTAATTTAAAATAAAATTTTAAAATTATTTTTTTATTTTTTTTTTCAAAACCATAAAACTTCAAACACCCCTTTAGCTTGATCTATCTATACGCGATGGAAAACCTTGGGAGAATTTATACTATCTAATGTGGATTATGAGATTTTAAATGAAATTAACTAAAGACTACTTAATTCGTTGCGAATAACTAGATTATATTTGCTAATTTAGTCTAATATATTTAAATGGTAGTTTTAACTGATTTCGTTTTTCATTTATTCGTTGGGATATCATGAATGAAACTTCTTTTGTGATTATATATGTGAATGCATATGTTCCAATATTTTTTTTAATTACTTGATACTTAAAATTATAGGTATGATAGTTTCAAAATAAATTTAGAGTAAGATTACCGATATATTAAAATATAAATGTTATTTTAAAAATATGATACGTAATTAATCATGACAATAAAATAATTACGAATCAAGACTTTTTATAGTTATTACGAATATTGTGACCTTTCATTTCTAAGCCTAATGTGAAATTATTATTGGCATAATTAATAATGTTAGGATTATGTATGTATTAGGCATTAATTGATTTACATAATCTCTAAAATGTTTGTAAGTCTTGAATCTTAAATGAAAAGCTCATGGTTGTTAAAATCGCGAGTTGACTCGCAAAATCGTATGATTTTATAAGTCAACTCATCAAAACTTGTTAAATCGAAAAGAAAAATCGATTTTGATCAAACTCGGTCAAACTCGGACAAAATCGCAAAATCGGACCGGATCGGTCCGATTTTGTGATTCTACAAATTGTGCCAATTGGCGCGCGCCACTGCACACACACACACACACACACACACACACACACACACACACACATATATATATATACATACATATATATATATATATATATATATATATATGTATATATATATGTATGTATGTATATATATATGTATGTATGTATATATATATATGTATGTATATAACTCTCTCTCCGTCTCATATATATATATATATATATATATATATATATATATATATATATATATATATAATTATCTTTCTGTCTATCTCTCTCTCTCTCTCTCTCTCTCTCTCTCTCTCTCTATATATATATATATATATATATATATATATATAATTATCTTTCTGTCTATCTCTCTTGTATATATTATGGAATTATTATTGAAAATTAGTAAAATAACTTTAAAATTTATACTTAAAATTTTTGAAAAAAATAATTTTTTTTTACTTTAAATTAAATTTTTTTATGTTTTTAAATCATTTTCATATCCTCATGTCGAAATAATTTGTTGGAGTTGGAGGTAGTACTGACAATATCGGTGTTGATACCAGTATTAGTACTGATAATCCTTTTAATAATAATCCTTTTTATGAATGTATTAAAAATAACGAGGAAAATAATGGTCATGAGACTGATTTGAATTTATGTAGCACATCAACAAAGTAATTATTTTAAATTTGTTAGTTTTTACCTAATAAAATTCTATGGACATAATTGTTTTGTAATGTATTTTTAAGTTATTTTGAATCATGTATGAACCTTAACTAATGAAGTTTTATGACCATAATTATATTGTATTGTATTCGGAAATATTTCACATACGATTTTACGATTTTTCTACCCACACGATTTTAGCTATGATTTTACGATTTTTATACGGAAAAATTCAGGTACGATTTTACGATTTTACGATCCAATCTTACGATCCGATTTTTCGAAGCCCCTTCCGTGTCGTGTCAAAATCGCGATTTTGACAACCATGGAAAAGCTATTTGCAAACAATTAGTCTAAGATATTGATATCATCATTTATTTACTTCAACGCGAGGAGATGCCTTTAACCCAAAACAAAACCATGAAGATGGTAGGGGATGCAATATGCCACCTCAAGTTAGATAAAAATGAACTTAAAGCCATCAAGATGGTACTATTATGTAACCTAAAAACAAAGATGTAAGTGTTGATTTTTGGGTCACATATTAATATTTTTTATTTTGATGAGAAGAATTACATAAAAAGTGGACTAATGATATGCTTGAATGAGTTTGAGTTAAAAATTTTTTTATATGAATATCACATCAAGAAATGTATAGAATTGAATAGATAAATTCATCAACAAATTCAAGATGCAAAGATTTAACTATTAAGAAGTCATTTTAGAGATTTTGCTAAAATATTTATATCTTATACAATAACAAACTAAAGTGAATCCACATTGCACATTGCATAAATAAATAGGGTTGACATACATTTTTTAACCGATTTAATTTTCATTGGGTTTGAAATTGCTAGAACTTGTTTTTAAACTGAATTGGTCAATCACTTAGGCATACCAAGTGAGCTGGTTGACTACTATTCATCCATGATGAACACCTGATGATTTTGTATAAAATGTTTGACCAAATGATATTATCATTTGAACTGGTCGACCACTTTACATGTCAAAGACATTCCAAAGGCTATAAATAATAGTTTTTCCTGAAATATATATACAGTCCTCCTTTATGTGAAATAAATTGAAGATTCTAAATATACATGATATATAAGCTATTATAAAAGATAAACTAACTAGGAATCATCAATCCTAAAGTACTTTTAAGTTGTGTTAAATTAAAATTTTATATTCTAGCACAAAGGTATAAAATCTCACACTCATTTAATTATCCTAAATATTAGTGAGTGAGTTATAGAGATTATAGCTTTCAACTGTATAATATATTTTTTAAGAAAACATATCTTATTGTAAACAAATCATAATTGTAAACACTAGAGAGTTTGGATAAACTCTTAACAATTCGTAAGGTATTGTGACAAAAATATTTCTTGAAAAGATGGACATCTTCAAGCTTTTCAAGTGGTGATGTTACTTTGATGTGGATTCATCTAGGCATTGTATCTTTCATTTGGATTAGTAAAAAAACACAGTACTTGAGTATGATTAGTACTTGAAATGTAAATGCAAGCTTGCCAAACCATGTTAATAATCAAGTTTGCAATCTCTTTTCCCCTATCTCTTTATTTGAAACACTTTATGTATTTTGATTATGGTGCTATATATGTTTTGTGCGATTACTTAATTGTTTTATTTTATTTAGTGAACACCTAATCACCCTTCCCTTTTAGGTGATATTATCATCTTAATAACACCAAGTAGGCTCCAATATAAATAAGATAAAGAGAAAGTCACCAAGACAAAAACAACAGTTTAAACAATAAATAAAGGAAAAGGTCATTTCAAAAATAAGAACAAAAACACGAGTAAAAAAGGTGTTTTGGACATGGCAATAAGGGACATTTTGCTCTATGATTACAACATGTCAAAAATAGTAAAGATTTTTTTGCACTTGTAAGCTCAATAAATGTTTTTAGTTTTGTTTTATTGAATGAATTTCATCCTTTATAAGTTGTAGATTTAGGTGTTATGGACTATATAACAAAGGATACAAGTGCTTTTATAGAATTTCAAAGACTCCTATATGGAGCATGTTCATGTTAGGTATATTTGGGATATAATTCCAAAGTAAAGGTAAAAAAAATTTAACACATGCAAATTAGTCATGCATGATGGTCAAATTTATTCTTATATGATGTTTTACAAGAAAGACATGGGAATTTATTTTCTATATTGGTTTTACTTAAGCTTGGGCTCAATATATATTTTCATGATAATATATTGTCTTTGAAAACAAACTTATATGGTAACATACATTTCTTAAATAACTTTATTGTATTGGATGTTGATTATAATATTACCAATGAAAGTTTCTCTTTATTTATATACTATAAAAATTAGAAATTATAGGAAGGATGAAAATAGATGACATGACATGCTATACTAGGTCATATAGGTCAACAACTATTGAAAATTATTGACCAGGTAAATTTGTTTACTTACTACTATTGTTTAGCTAGAAAAACTATAAGAAAACCATTTATAAAAGGTGCAATAGCCTAATTTTCATTGAATTAATTCATTTTGGCATTTTTGATCTAATGACCGAGAAAAACTCTTAAGTTGCTCCATAATATATATATATATATAGTTGAGAATCAATTAGATAAAAAAAATAAAAACATTACAAAACCAATCAAGATCGTGAATATTTATCTAATCAATTCAGAGATTTATGTGATGAATATAAAATAGAATGGCAATTGACTATTTCTGGAACATAACAATAGAATGGTGTTGCAGAAAGAAGAAATATAAGTCTTCCTAAAATGGTTAGGTCAATGATGATACAAACATATTTTCCAATCACATAATAGAATCATGCATCATTAACTTCTATATTTAAACCTAGCTACTTGTCTTTTAAGTCAATTGCAACTATTTCATGAGTTATATATAAAACATAAACCTAACTTAAGTGTTTAAGAATTTAGGGTGGTGCTATTTATGTTCATTATTCTTCCCATGAACATGGAAAATTAGTTCCTAACAAGAATAAATGTATTTTTATAAGATATTGGCATGTATTGGTTGGTTAGCAAGAAACTGACAATGCAACTACATTTGGGTCATGAGTTGTTATATTTTTAGATAATGATTTTACTAAATAAAAAGAGAGAGGTCAAGACTTGTCTTTGTATGAAACCTACGCCCAAATTATTCATGCTGTACAGACTCTCTATTGCATTCACTTCCAAGTGGGAGAAATTTGAGATAAATTAGTTTTATTAAATTGATTTGTCAATCTCAACCAAAATTATTAATACCGTTTCAATTGTCGTTTTATTTTTTTTACTAATACAAAACATTTCAGTTTCAAAATATTTCGATGTACCATTTCGGAATTGTACTATTCATATATAATTAATTAAATATATGTATGAAAACTTAAAAAGAATTTTTTTTTATATAAAATCAAAATTTGATAACAATTTTATTTTTTTATCATATATATTTTTTTAATTTTTATTGTTTTAATTTTTATATTTTCAATACATCTCAAACAATATCTATCTATATATATATATAGCAAATTGAAGAAGCGAGAATAGTGACCGAAACGGAACACCCGGGATAATTCCAGGATGTTTTGGCTGGTATTTGACCGGTATTTCCAGTACCGACAGATATTTAAAACGAGATAAAAACGACACCGTTTCGGTTGAAACAAAACGATATCAATAACCTTGATCTCAACTGCTATTAACAGATCATAAAATCATTTCTCATCATTATTATGAACTTGAGAGGTAAGCTTTATGGTTATCACACAAGATTTAAAGCTTTTCATCTATTTTTTCTTGACAATGCAGGAGCCAAATTTGGATGGTCTGGTTTTTCTTACTTTCAATGAAATTCTAACAATTTATCAAAAAACTTGGAAAATTAAAGGTAAATGTCGTAGAAGGATGAAGCATAAAGCTGGAACCCCAATGAATAATACATTGCTCAACAGTTTCATACACAGTTTTCACTTTGATGAAAACGAGGACATGGCATAAAAATAATTGGAAATTTCACTAACAAGATAAGATAATCGCATCAAGATGTTGATTAAAAAAAAAGGGAAGAAATAATCAAAGATGAAAGCACAGACATGAACGATATCCACAGCATCAACTCCATGATCATGCACGTCAATTTTCTTTACCATAACTAGCAGGGTTCAGATTCTTCAAGATATGGTAAAGTTGATAAAATTTGCATTTGAGAGATTGAGACAGATGCAGAGCGACACGAAGATACAGATTACACTTCTTACCTGATTGATCGTTCAAGTTCACAAAGACATGCTTCCAACAATAACAGAACAATTTAACTTGCAGTATCTGGAAGCTTTGAAAAATATTAGACTGTAAATCGTTCAAACTTCATTTCTTCCAAATTTCCATCCAAATCAAAGTCAATTGCATACATCCCATATCTTTTGAAGGGAAGTTTACATGATCATGCACCACTGGCGTATAAACGGGTCCACTCCTTTGCTGCAGAGTTCAACAGTAATTTGCAACAAAATATCAGGACTAAACCAAAACACCTGTTAGCGTTGTTTATTACAAAGCTTGAGGAAAGTAGATTCCAGGGAAACTGGTATGAACTTAATAACTGGAAATATCAACATTACCTGTCTCAACAGCTTCTGCCTCATTCGTTTTCCAATGCTTTGCAATGTTCTCAGAAAGTGGATCATCGGGGTTTGGGGCGCTAAGAAGTGCTTGGATGCTATCAAAGCCAACATTAGATAATTAAAAACTCTCATGTCTAACATATCAAGTATCTCTTACAATAAAACTTATTCTCATATTTTCCCCTCACAGTGACACTTCTTCAGTGGAAATGGAGTGGGAAAAATAAAAATAAAAGTAGGTTAGAATCTTTTAATGTTTAGTTCATCAGTCCCTAAATTGCTAGGGATCAGTTGATCAATCAATCAAGACATGAGTGCTTAGCACCACAAGTTTCAACATGGGGTCAATCTCAATAACAAGTTTGACAATATTAAACTGCAGCTCATAGTACCTCAAAAGTACAGTTCGTATCTGAAGAGCAGGACTCCATTTGTCTTTCAGAATGTCAAGGCATATCCTTCCGAGCTACATAAGAACCTTGCAGTGTTGGAGAAAAGAAATAACAAGCCCTAAACCAAAAAAATTAGAAGAAGGGGTATGAGGGCCTACCTTATCGATGTTAGGGTGGTATATTTTGGTCAGAAATCGAACCTGTAACAGAGTAATAGTAATAAGTTAAACAGCAAAGACAAAATGCTGTGAGAACTCCTGATATGAACAGACATTGCTTAAGAATGTGCATCAGGGAAAGATTGGAGACACATGCAGAGTGTCACAGCTTGCAGGTACCAAAAGAAGCAGTATATGATGACTTTTGTAAACTAGACCACGTTAAGATATGCAGGCGATACTAGAAGTCTAAAATTGCCTGGTTTGTATGGTTCCACGTTGAATTCAAAACTACATCACTAACCAATTCAATTACAATGACTAGGTTAAGATGCTAGATAAATGTTTAAACTACAAGTGCTTAATTTGTTTGAAAAATTTATTGTCCACATAGGCCAGGTCACAAAGGTATGAAATATGTCAGCCTATTTATAGATAACAATAGTTGTTCCCGGCGTTTTTCCGTTTTTGGGTTTCCTAAGGATCAAAACATGCATAACAGCCCAAGCAAACCTTGTGTGGACATGTTTATTACAAAATCCACATGCTATTATTCAACCCCAAACATTAACGAGGCGTTGACCCACCTAATAAGTTCTCCCAATACCATTCTTATTCAAGCCAAATTGTTGTCTTCCAAGTTTAACCACCCTGAAACTAAATTTTGAGAGTCTATGACAAGCACTGTGGAACATTGGATATAGTGCTATAACCCCTACCATCTATTTACAAAATAAGTTAAAGCGGATACAGCAAAAGAAGATGAGGCATCCAGATAAATTAAGCACCCAATAACTAAAATATGCATCAATACAGTTCAAAATATAAGCAAATTCAAAATTACAAGTAAAAAGTGAGACAGAAACAAATCTACAAGACTAAGTACTACTCATTCTAAACCCTAGCAAAACAAATTCTCAATTATTTGCAACTACATAACATAATAGTGATATTTTTGGGAAAGCACCACAAAGGAAAAACCAACTTGACGTACCTTAGGTGCGGCCATTGGATATTCCTCGGGCAGAAATAATTCCAGCTTGAAAACCCCTCCTAAACAAAGAACACAGTCAAGGCACACATCAAAACAAGCATACAAAAAAACTGTAAGCAAAGGAGATCAACATGATATGGAGGAAAATAAGATTTACTGTCCAAAACATTTAAATAGTTTGTGGCCCAAGCAAATAGCAAAATAAATTGAATGTCCAACTGCATTCATCCACTTCACAATCATTTCTCTCAAACTCAACCCTATAAGAAGCCAAACAAAAGTTACTTAACATTAAAGGAAATTCTCGAAGACATGCATGGGGCACCTCTCATCTAGCTACCATTCTGCAGTATCATAAATGGTAGCTTAACTATTCTTGGAAATTCTAAGCACTGGAGAAAAACAATTAATCTCCTTGCAAGGGAAATCCAACAATGCTTTATTGGAATGTAACCAGAACTTTTTCTTTTTTAATAATTCCTAAACAATGCTTCAGAAACTTATGGTTAAAATGCTGAATGAAAGCAATACCCCAGCCACTGGTTGGCATCTGAGCATACAAAGTGATGAGATTCAGCTAACATAATCCATTGCGTGAACATTAAGTACTGAACCAAATCAATCTAAAAAACAATTCAAGTCCCAATAAGCAAGAAGCAGTTGTTATTAGCCACCACCTGTCTCAACGCTGACAAGAATCTTCACATATATGGCCTCAACAGCACATCAGTAACTGCTCATAGAGTAAATTAATGTAATTCACGGTATATAACAGTAAAAATGCAATGACTATTTGAAACACTGTCTCATACAAGCCATATCACAAGGGATGCAAGTCTCCCTCCTACTGTGGATTTACACACCACATGTTGATGTACTTGGAGATCTCCAGCTCCCAAGGCCTTGCTTACATTGCAATCCATTGCAATCCAACAGTATGCCATGCCACACAATTTACATCCACAAAATCAGAAACAGCAACGAAGCAAGTTACACTCATAAGTAACTGTATGTACTGTATAGTACATCAAGATATATATAAGAGAAACCAAATGGCCCAACCTCAGTTTTAGCTAGCAATGGATTGAACTAATTAGTAATTAATGACTAGAACCTAAAAACTAATTGAATTTTCTCGTAGAATATCTGCCACATTTCCATGAACTTACAATATGCAATAGGAAATTTGTTTCAAGTCAACTATGAACTTTTATTATCACTACGTACAAGCATCACTATATGCACATAATATGGAAGAAGACATGATAAGTTCCCATTCCTAGTGCAGTTTCTTGATCAAGCACTGTTATCCATTCAAATTGCTGGATCTTGCTTTGTTTACTTATACTGCAAATACTAATTAGAAAAGAATACGCAATGATAAAGGGACAATATGATTACGAAATCCCAATTTCACACAAAAATTATCAACAATGTCTTGAAGAGCAAAGAGTTCAAGCATTCATAACCCAACTTGCTGGGGTTGGACCATACAGCCACATAGTTTAAGATGATCAGCAGCACTGAATTCCACATGAAGAGCTATTGGATTAACACAATACAGCTGGATGAGACTTAAAGCACTAAATGCCGAAAGAAACACGACAGAGTTTAGGCACTATAGTGATGATTCTATTAATTTCAACGGATATTACAATTTGCTCTTCCACATGGAAATTCAAAGCTAAAACATAAAAGAAAAAACTTAAAGCATGATAATCAAGAGAAAATCACAATTTTGAATAATTATTTCCACAGTATTAAAAAAAAATACCTTCGTAAGGAGATTGCGTTGGGCCAAGAATCATGACATTAAAATATCGCATATTATCCTCAGACGGGGAAGCACTAATTCCAGGAGCTGCCGGTGGTATCAATAAATCACAAAAATTAACAAACGGTGACTAGCAGAGTATAATAATAATAATAATCATAATAATAATAAGAATAATAATAATAATAATTCTCAAAGTTTCACACAAACAAATCACTACTCCAAAACCAAAATTTATTATTGAGTTCAAAAAGAAAAAGAAAAAAAAGAGAGTCAACTTCTCACCTGGTTCACTGAGGAGACGTTGAGTTTCCTGTTAGATCACAATTAAAAATAGCGAAATAAAAATGAAATCTTTGAAAGCGAGAATCAAATAGAGATATAAGTGAAAATTTGTGAGAGCGCACTACATTTTTCCTTATAAACGGAAACCAAACACAGACAGATAGAGCGATGGATCGGAGGACGAACCTTGATTATTCTACGAGGGAGATTACTGTCGGCCATTTTTGTTGTGGAGGTCGATTGCAAACGACGCTACTCTTTTTCAAGGGTTTTCTTAGAGAGAGAAAGAGTTTTTCTGTTCTGTTCTATTCTTTTAACTGACCCTCACACTAAACACGAAATGCTATATATATATATAGAGAGAGAGAGAGAGAGGGGCCTGTTTGCCTGCTGTTGCTGCTTTTTATAATGAGCTTTACAGGGAGGGAATGACTTCACCAATTTTGTTTTTAATCCCAATAAAGGGGTGCGAGTTACGAATGTTTTGAAGTTTTTTTTATTAATGAGTATTTCTGGATTAATTTATATGTATCTAGATTAATTTTATAAATTATAAAAATAATATTATATAAATTTCATATAATTATTATATTAGTAATTATTATGATCGAATTTAAAATTATAAAAAGAATAAATCTTTTAATTTCAAGCTCTTATCACTGTAATATTTATCAGATAATTTGTTTTGAAGTGTATTTTTAATTATATTTGAGTGTATTTTAATAATAATATTACTTTTAAAAAAATATTAAAATGATATTTTTAGTATTTTTTTTTATTTGTCTTAATGTCTGAAATTCAAAAATAAAAAAAAATCTAATTTTTGTTAAACAAACGAATATTTTTATAAAGTATCATGTACTATAAATCTAATCTAGTATGGTTAAAACTAATAATAGGCGGGCGAGTTATTAGAGAGTGCGATAATAATTTTTTTTTTAAATTGATTTTTATTTAGAAGAAAAATTAAAATAATATTTTTATAGTTTTAAAAAATTATTTTTGATATTATTATATTAAATAATCCAATATATATATATAATTTGAAATGAAATAAAATCCAAGTGTTTAAGCAACACCATTTAAAGCTCTAACCTCAGGCTCCATTTATTTAATAATATCTTGGTCCATCTTAACAATAACAAACTTGACTTTATTTATGAAGATCATTTCCAAAAATAAGAAAGAGAATATTCCTTTACTAAATAATTTTGCTTCCGAGTGTTACACATGGAAAATAATAACATATACAAAATAGAATAAAAAATAAAACATGAGAGGAAATCATGGAGATAGAATCGTGGTTGACAGATACAATCTCTCATCACCTATGATTCTCTCTCAAATTTTATCTCTTTACCCGTCCACCCTCTCAAGCTCAAGACGGTACTATACTAATGAAAAGCTTACTCTTATTTAGCATAAATTTTACCTAAATTTCAGCTGGAAAGTTATGATTGTTAAATTTTGGTCAAATAAAATATTATTTAATTTTATAGTATCAATCATATTTTTAAATCTAACCGTTGAATTATGCTAAAAATTTATAAGTAGTCTCCTCATATATTATTATATTCAAGATAAAATTTTAGAGCAGTTGGATTTTAAAAAAGCCTAACAAGACTCCAATGATATTCTCATAATTTTATTTTGAAATATCTTTATGTCTTTTTTTAGATTGATTTTTTTTAATTTTATCATTTAACAATAAATTTAATGAGAATTGAGTTTTATAATTATTTTATTTAGAATTAATATGATTTAATAACTCAAATCATGAATTTAAAAGATTAACCAAAATCAAACTAATATGTTGTCACTTCAATTTTTTTTTAAATATACTATCTTATTTTTTTTTTAAATCAAAACTTTAGATTTTTTTCATGTCATCTCAATTCAACTCACTTTTTTACATGTTTTTAAAATTTAAATTGTAAAATTTAAGTTCATTTATTTTTGAATTTGAGTTAAAATCATACTTAATAAGTGTTTATATATATAAGAACAATGCATTCTGAAACAACTCCAAAAATCAAAATGTCAATCAAATAAAAAAAAAAAAACACCAATCAATCGAGAATTGACAACTTTTTATATCATTATTATTAATAATAATAATTACCATCAACGCTGAAAATAGTGGCTTGAAGATACTATAAGATATATTTATTTACTAGTCATGGCACCCGCGTCTTATTGCAGTCAAAATCATATTTTTTTTAATATAAAAAAAATATTAATTACGTGTAATTTTATGTTATAATATAAATTTGTGCAAAAATCTTGTGAAATGCAAGTTTTCTATAAAATATATGAATTTTAAATGGATATAAATTTATTTATTTAGTAGGTTTCAATAAAATAACCAATATAAAATTATTATTATTATTATTAAAAAATAAGAAGATTCGAATATCGGAATTTGAATATATTGTACTAAGATTTGTTCATTTTACAATTCAATTTAAATTAAACACAATAAATAAAATATAAATTGTGAAAGAACTTGCATTAATCAAATAAAAAAATAAATAGTTAATTTTCTATATCCAAAAAGAAGAAAACATATATTAAAAATTCATGTCCACATTACTGTTATTATTATTACTATAACAGTTAAAATTATTATTAACATTATTATCCAAATAGTAAAAATTATTAAATTGCTCTAAAGAATTAAAAAAAATTGTCAAAAAATAAAAAAAATCACAAATTATAATTATTATTATTATGCAAACAATAAAATCATAAAATCATCTTATCCGAAAATCAGATAAAAATAACAGAAAACAAAAAAAATAGAGAAAAATTGTGAAATATTAATTTTGTAATGATCACCAACATAAATTAAAATTTCAGAATTTAACCGAATAAAAATAAAACTCCAATAAAATATCAAATGACAAGAATTCAAAACAAAAATCAAAAGTATAAATAAATGAATAAGTGCCAAAAACAAAAAAGAAATATTGTCCAAGAAAGATCGGAAAAAAAAAAGAATCAATACTAAATAAAAAATTAAAAGAATAAGTGTCAAAATGAAAACCCTAACAAAAAATAAAAACAAAATCTAAAAACATATATGTATAAATATGGATAAAAAATAAAAATTGTAAAAAAAGAACAAAAAACCAAATGAATTAAAAAATAAAGTGATAAAATGAAAAACAAAATATATAATTAATTCCAATTGAAGGATAAAAATGAAACAAATTAAAATTTTGTGACCAAAAATCAATAAAATGCAATTATTGAACTAATTAAAAGGATAAAGACCGAAATGAAAAGTAATATATATGACCAGTTTTAATTTGGGAATAAATATACAATAAATTCAAACTTGCATACCAAAATTATTAAAAGAACCGAAAAGAAACTTATCATATATAATTAATTTCAATTCAAGAGCATAATTGAAAAAAAATCATAAGTTCCATTGAAAAATCAATAATAAAAATGAAATCCAAATATTAGGGACCGAAATGAAATGCATATAAATATGAGAGACTAACTTGTACTTCCCTAGTAGCACGAGAGAGAAAATAGAGGGGAAAAGAAAAATCATCTACCAAAGATCACATAAACCTATTTGGTTGACACGTGCCGCATGTAGAAGATCTCATGGCAGCAAACCATATAAGAAGAATATTTTCCGATGACATAGCACACCAAACACGCCACATAGCACACCGAACACACCACAGTAAAAGTGTGTGCAAGTGGAACACTGTTGGCAAGTCCCGATGACATACTTACAGTGTTCCGAATAAAAAAATAAAAAAATTGATCAATTACCCATATACCTCTTGATCCCAATCATAACTATGAAAAAACCAAGAGTGAAAATTCAAAAATACCCATGGGTGCTTGTTGCATTTTTGTCATTTAGGAAAGCTAATTGTATCATTTTACTATGAAATAAATCCAGAAATACCATCCATGTCCCTAAAAAATTCAAAAATACTCCAAGTCCCAAGAGTTAAAAACTTTCCATCCTAAAGTAAAATAATCATTTTACTGTAACAATAAATAATATCCTGAATCTGGGTGATCAGGGAAGAAATCCTCAGGAAAACACATGCACGTTCTAATGTTTTGTTAATATTTTAGAAAAAAACCGAAACGACAGTACAGTATCGTTAATTTTGTAGTTGGATTAGAAGTGTACAGGGAAAAGAGCAAAAATAACCAATTGAAATATAATTGGATCCATGAAAAATTGAAAAGCCAGCAATAATCGTAGGCCACCAATATCATAACCCAACAAATATTTCTGCCAATATATAGTTGACTGAAACAGAGATCAACACCAACTGATATAAGGTACTCCAAAAATCCTCTTAAATAAAGCAAGAGCACAACACGGGGAAATCATCCTTCCCATTCACGCATTGAAGTACCAGAAGGTTCTACCAGCACCGTCACTGCATACAAAAGTAATTCAACCGATGTTCATATACCTGCAAATCTAAATAAATGAATGATTCGAAGAATAGACAATAGGCAAAGGACCCACCTCAGCATCTTCGCCCTCACCAGTTCTGGCAGAGGTTTCCATCTTCTGGTCTTCTGTCAAAATAAAAACTCAAATAACAGGTCAATTGTCCACTAAAAGCTTAACAGTATACAAATATCTAAAATATGTGCACAACAGGCAAAACTCATGCTGCAAGCAACAGGTTCAGGTTAAAGATGTGCGTTAAAAATAACTCATGTCCGTCAAAAATAATGCACTATGGTCGCTTACAGAATCTGGCACATTTTGCGCTTGTGAAGTCAAATGCATATAGATTTTACTTCGTCAATGGGCCGACTTTTCAATTTTGCTTGCTCATGCTCATTCCATTTAGTAAGATACTAGCAAACCCAAATACCCAACAGCTCCAAGTAAAGGCAAGAAATCAAGATAGTCCTTGCAATGAATGCAGCACTTACGGATACACAAACCTCATAATGATACGAAGCTAAATGCATCAATTTTTTCATTTATTTATTTTATTGTTCTGGAGAGAGGATCAAAAGAGAATGGCATTTCACTAGATCTCAGACTTTAAGCCCATTAATAGAGAGGACAGATCAACATGATTCTTCATAAAATAAAACGAAAGCTGAGCCCTTGGGAACTTTCAAGAATTAAATCTATAGATACCTCCATCCTCAGGAATATCAGAAGTCCACAAAGTGAGGTTGTCCCTCAGCAGCTGCATGATCAAAGTGCTGTCCTTGTAAGACTCTTCACTCAGGGTATCCAGCTCTGAAATAGCTTCATCAAATGCTTGCTTTGCAAGATGACAGGCCCTAATAGACCCCAAGAATGCAATTAGAAATTATATCTATAAAAATACAAATTTAAAGCTTTTCCCACATATAAGCAAATCATATTCTGCATACCGTTCAGGAGAGTTCATGATCTCATAATAGAACACAGAAAAATTAAGAGCCAAGCCTAGTCGAATGGGATGGGTGGGAGATAGATCATTAGCTGCAGTTGATGTAGCAGTCTGCAAAACCCAGCAAACATGCCGAACTAATTATATAGGCAACCTTGTCCAGAAAAATGAAAGGAAAACAAGGGTAAAGATGACAGATGCAATGAAAAACAACACCATAGAAAATTGGCAGAAAATCAAAAGGCCATAACCATAGAATGCTTTCATGGGAAAAAGCATATGAAGAATATCTAGAGAGAGGCAACAAGCCTTGTTAGATGCCAAGCAGGGCTCTGCCAACTTAAAACACCAAAACACAGCTGTGCGATGCTTTATGCAAGTTAAAGCAATCCATGGCCAATTTAACAGTAAAGGAGGATGTTATAAACTTCATAAATTTAAGTTCCGGAACCTTTCTCCTTCTAAAAACCAGCTAAACAGAAAAGAACAAAAGATGTTGGTAAACACTTGGGGTTTTAAAAAATTGGTGACAAGTGAAAACTCACCTTTTGCGATTGAGCACATGCTTCTGATTTCTATTAATCCAAACACCAACATTGAGTGCAAATGAATGGGGGAAAGAACTATCTCTGAATCAGTTTAGTGCAGATGAGTGGAAAACAGGCTTTGATTTTCTTCCATTCATATCACTTTACCAAGACTTGATTAAAACAAGTCAAGGCTTTAAGCCCTAGAATTTAACCATTGCATCAGTGAGCGGAGCTAAAAATAGACACACATACCTCATATGCCTTGAGTGACTGATCAGCTGCCTCTTTCCTCTCAGTACCACTCTTGAACTCTGCTAGATACCGGTAATAATCACCTTTCCTGCACCAAACCCAAAACCCTTCATAAAATCCACATGAAAATCAAACCCCACTACTGTCCACTTAAGCAAATTCATAAATAAAACCACAAACAAATCCACCCTTACATCTTATAGTAAAATACAGTGGATTCCCCAGCTGTACATGATGGAATAAGATGTTCATCAATCACTACCATAATATCATGGCAAATGCCAGTTAACTCTGTCTCCACCTTCTGCCTATACTCCTTGATCCTCTTCACATTCGTCTCATTCCCCTTCGACTCCTCCTTCTGATCAATAGATGACAAAATTCTCCATGATGCCCTTCTCGCACCAATCACATTCTTGTAGCCCACAGAGAGTAAGTTTCTCTCCTCCACCGTTAGCTCAACATCAAGCTTCGCTACTTTCTTCATTGCATCCACCATTTCTACATACCATCACATAAACTATCAGCATTCTAAGTTATAACAATTGCCAAAGAAAGTATCCACATCATATATTCTCTCTCCTTTTATTAGTTTCAGCTTTAAATTAATTTCGACGCACTGGAATAATTTCAGTTTTATCTTACTTCACGATTTACGTAATCATAAATAAACAAATTAGTAACTGCTAAACCAAAAATTATTATAATTTTCTTTTGGCAAGATCCGAAAAAATTTTAAAGGACAAAAACCTACATTATCAGATAAAATAAGCAAGAACTAAAGAAAAAAAATCCTCAACAAAGTACCTGCTAGCAAAAAATGATATCAGTCAAAGTAATTAAAATATGTAACATTAATTAAACGTAATTAACTTTTAATATAAAAAAACAGAGAAGAATTATTTTCAATAATTATTTTAAAGCAAAGATGATAAGCATAAAATGCAGGTTAAACAAGTAAATATAATACATAAATCTGCGATCTATCATGTGACTTTGAGTCTATAATGAGCAAAAACAGAGCGTGAAAGCACAGATCTAGAGAGATAAAGCACAAGGACGCATGTAAATATACATGGAGAGATACAGATGAACTGACCGTCGTAGCGTTCAGCTTGCTCGGCGAGCTTGGCTACGTAGACGAAGTTCTCCCGATCTTTTGAAGAATCCATGGCTATCGCTGATTAATCTCTCTCTCTAGAAAGTCACACGCAATGGCAGTTTCCCTCTCTAGAGAGAGCAGCTTCCTGTCAAAATGTAAGCCGGATACAGAGAAATGAGGGTGAAAAAAGTAGCGATGTTTTTTCTTTCTTTCTTGTATTTTTCCTTACTGAGGAAAAAGGTGCTTCTAATCCCTCTAACTATCAAACATTTTTTATTTTAGTCATTTTTACTTGCAATAACTTTCAATTTCACCATCAGTGTATTGTAATGGAGAAATTTAGCTTTTCATTCACTTGTGTTGTCGTATACGTTATTAATTTTATTAATATAATAAATTTAAATCATAAATTAAAAAAATATTTCTCTAATAGAATTATTTAATGCCTGATGCTGCACAAATTACAATACATTAATCACAAGAGGGCCTGATTGAAACGTCTATGCTAGTTAGATGGGCTATTTGTAGTTTGTCTTTTAAATTATTTGAAAGGTGACCTGGAGTAGCCGGTGCCGGTAAAGACATCAGGGCACGGGTCAGCTTGTGGGGTCTGATGATGATATTAGGCAGAAAGGATAATGATTGAACGACGAATGAGCTATAACATCTCCAAGAGAAAAAAATTATTTAAAAAAATCAAATTAACACTATATTTTTAAATAATATTCCAATAAAAAAGAGACACTAATTATATATATAACTATTTATTAATAATAAATAATTAATACAGATACAATCAAAATTATTATTTGCATACAAATATATTAAATATTTTTTTTGGTTTTTTTTTTATAAAATATATAAGAATAACTTCTCAACTTAAAAATATTATTTTAACTCTTCAATATAATAATTCCCTGAAGCTATGAAAATTAAAAATAAAAGTTAAACTTTTTGTATTTTCAACTAGTTTTTTCATTGAAGTTGCTCTTAGCTGCATGTTGTGTTGTGATTTGATGTGTAATGGCTTCAAAGCATTTTAGAAAAAAAAGAAAAAAGAAAAAAAAAGGAGGAATTTGAGGTAAAAACTAGAGAAATTGACTTTATAGCCCAGTTGAGAATACAATTACATGGTTTTCAAAATATTTTAATTAAAAAATATATTAAAATAATATATTTCTTAAAAATTATTTTAAAATACAATGTTAATCTCTTGAAGTTCGTGTCATATATGTGGTGTTAATTTATGACAAACCATGTTGAAAATTTCATATCCAAGTCTTCTCTTCTCTATACTAAGGGGGTGTTTGGGATTGCTGTTGCGGTTGCTTTCCAAAAAGTTTTTCGTGCCGAAATACATCAAAATGATATTTTTTTTATTTTTAAAAAATTATTTTTGACATCAGCACGTCAAAATAATCTAAAACACTAAAAAAATTAATTTTTATTGAAAAAAAAAAAGTTGCACCGTGGCCAAACAGACACTAAGTCTAGTCATCTAAGCTTTAACTTATTCTCATATAATTATTTCATTGGCAAAAAATAGAAAACTCAAATCTAATTATGAGAAACCAAGGATCGATACATTATTATCTATAATATTTGAGATGCTATAAATTTTAGTATTATCGGGTAAACTAGACAATTAGATCTTCAACTATAAATTCAGATAGAGTTATTAATATATTATAAGATATTCCTTGTTTACCAATGGTTGCGTGAGTATATCCATTTATATTTTACAATTTTTCTTGAAGTGTTTTCAGCTTTTTAAATAAATAAATAAATAATATTTGAATTAAAGATGTCATATTTTCTTTTTACTTTGTTCTCAACAACCCTTTATGTTTTCCAAGACAGAAAGATAATCAAATGGCTAACAAGTTATGGTTGTATCAGCCTTTGGTAATAGGCGTGTGTCATAACTCATAACCTACCTTGACGGCATCTATGAGTCAATTATAATTTTAATGCTGAGGAAAATTGAATACACACTTAATCGGAATTAATGTTTATTCGAGAACATGAAATATATTTATAGTTTATATTTCATGGTTTTCAATGCCGGCTCTTCGCAACTTCATTCATTAAGTGACATATCGGGAGTATAATTTAGATTGTTTTTTTAAAAAAAATTAGAAATATATTTAAATAATATTGTTTTATTTTTTAAAAATTATTTTTTAATATTAGTGAATAAAAATGGTATAAAACAAATTTTTTTTTAATAAAATTCATTTTTTTAATTTTTTTTAAATATTTAAGAGAAATAGTGCTAAAAAACCCGATGGCTCACGTTTGATTTGCATAATCTTTTACCATTTTTACGAGTAAGAACTAAGAATCCATGATGGCAGATATAAAACAACCAAAAGACAAAATCACAATTTTAAGACAAGAGCGATATGGTTAAGTTGAGTTCATTAAGTGGTGGTAAGGGGTAGAAATGAAGTGGAAGTTTGGTATTATGGTATAAATTGAGTTCTAAAAAAGTTCCCAACTTTAGTGTTTGATTAAAGTTAAAACACGAAAATATTGTATGGGACTCATAGAGTAAAATGAACAAAACGTCGATGGAAGAAAAGCACCTAATAGCTACTTTTCGAAAGGATTTGCAACCACCAGCGGGTCTCATAGAGTAAAATGAACAAAATATCGATGGAAGAAAAGCACCTAATAGCTACTTTTCGAAAGGATTTGCAACCACCCATGGGTCATGTAGGCTGTTTTTTTGCCATTTCTTCTTCTTCTTCTTTTTTCTTGCTTAAAATTTTGAGCAATCCTGTCTAAATTATGATAGCAATTAATTTAGAAATGTTAAGGTGTGGCAATCTGATCCTGCATAAATCCTGCAATCTCGGTTTGCTCTCTCTAGTTTCTTTAACTAACATCCAAGTTCTATCATCCTGTTTTCTTTTTATAATTATTTTGACTAAAACATAATTTAATATTTCTAATAAATATAAAATATTATTTTAAAAAGATTGGCTTACATTTGCATATGGGATATGTTTTAGGCAATGCAATAAGAGGTGATCACCAGTCAAACGATGGCTTCTCGGACAACATTCAAATTGTCTCAACAACCTCTCCATCTTTAACAAACAAATGTGGTCAATGAGCTTCTAACTTTGTGTCCACAACCCTTTTTCTTTTTTTCTTTTATCCTTTTTATTTTATTTTCACACTTTTTCTCATTTTTTCAAAGTAACTGGTTTGATTTTTTTCCCTTCGGATGTGATCGTTGTTTTTTATTTATTATTATTTGAAAATGATTTATAAAATTGGAGTTTTTTTTTTAATTCATTGTCCTTCAATTTTTATCATTTACAATATTTAATCTCATTCTTTTATTGCTATTTTTATTGAGATAAAATTGAGTGTTTTTTTTTTTTTACAATTTCATTATTCTTCTATTTTTTGTAATTAGATTTGATTCTCATTCTTATTATTGTTATTTTTTTCACTTTAATAGATTTTTTAAATTGATATTTTTTCATTTCATCATTCAACATTAAATTATTTGGAAATTGAGCATATTGATTGAGCCTAGGTTTAGGATTTCACATATTGCAAGTTTAAAAGATCAACTTGAGTTTAAGATATTATCCCGAGTTTATTTGTTCTTTTAATCTATTTTTAAGCTTATATTTTTCAATTTTAAGGTTTAAAATCTATTTAATTGGAGATTAAGTTCCATTATCTCTTATCTGCTTTCGAAAATAAATTTCACTAATTTTGAAATTGACTTGAGTTATCCTGGATCTTTTTATTTTTATTTTTTTAATTTAGATTTTTTTATTTTTAAATTAAATGATTAAATACAAGCTTACAATGCTCAGTTCATAATATTTATTGAGTTTGCCTTTTGGGTTCTTACTTTTATAGTCTTCAAGGGGTGTGGTATGATAGCAAAAGACTTGTGATCTGCACAACAAGTCATAAATTCGAGTTAGGACGAGTTTTTTTATAAAAATATGAAACAATCAAGATTAAACTAGCTCAATATACTTTCTAAAAAATAAAGTTTTCTCATATAAAAAAAAGAATTATTACTCTTATAGCACAATGATATTGGAATGATCTCGATGATAGGGCAGGGTGTCCGTTGACAAGAGATGGTGATCCTCCACCAAGCTTTTTTTCTCTTCTACTTTAAAGTATAAATCTAGCTACTTATTTTAATAGTTAATTCTTAGCAATTTTATTGTTCATTTATTTATTATACTATTGAATTAACTGAGCATATTAAACTTAATCAAGTAATTAATCCCAACATAATTTTCTTAAACCAAATGTTATGTTAATAAAAAATGATTTTATCAATAGCATATCAGGGCACACACGTCTATATTAAATCTATTTATTGACTCCTTGAAGAGACAACTATACATGTATCACGACTAATAAAGGAGACTTCAATAAAAATTAGGCAGAGTCTAGTATGTTTTATTTTGTATTTTAAAAATATCTTTTTAATGAAAATTACATTAAATTAAATTATTTTTTATATTTTTATGCTAAAAATATTTTTCATCGTCACCATATTATTTGTTTTACGTATAACTTTATAAGAAATGACTTTATAACTTTATAAGAAGTTCAATAAATAACCTATGAATTTAAAAAAGAAAAAAATTAAGATCATTTCATTCTAGATAATATGTTTTTTCTAAAAAATAAATTGAGCCGTCAACATATTAGATCAATCAAGATCAATCATGTTTAACTTACAAGACTCTTGATATGGAACATGAGCACGTAACACCACCATGGAATCAAAATTAAAACAATTTAGGAACCTCATTTCAAATTAATCAAATACTGAAGGACTGAAAAACAATTCAATAAAAAAAAAACTAAAAAAATCTCGAGCAAACCTAGAACGGTGTTTCGTGCTATGATGTTGTTCAAATCAATATTTTTATAGAAGAAATAAAAGATTAAAACTTGTGTGATTGACCCATTGTTGTGAATTATGTTATGTTTCGATCAAAACGTTTCGTACCAATAAAAAAAAAAGACAAAACGATGTAGTTTTCATCTCGTTTTAAATATCCGCCCGTACCGGATATTTTGGCCAAATACTGGCCGGAACAAGTAGATATTATACCAGCTATGCCGTTTTGGTACAGGAAATAAATTCTTCCTGCTTTCTTGCTTTTTAATGTTTACACTTTTCACTTTTTAATTCCTCCCGCCCGCTTCTTACTTTCACTCTTGTTTGGTTCGGCGGTGCAACCGCCGTTTTGCATAAATTCAATTTTTTTCATTTTAAATTAATATATTTTGATGTTTTTATATCATTTTGATGTACTGATTTCAAAAATAATTTTTTAAAAAATAAAAAAAATATCATTTTAATATATTTCGACACGAAAAATACTTTGAAAAGCTACCGCAACCGCACTCCTAAACACTCCCTCCCTCCCTCCCTCTCTCTCTCTCTCTCTCTCTCTCTCTCTATATATATATATATATATATACCCACACACCTGTGTGTGTGTGTGTGTGTGTATTATAAAAAAATAAAATTGTTGCGCAATTTTGATTTTATAAAAAATAAAATTTATAGTTTTTTTTTGTTTTTTATTTTTTTCTATATATAATTAATTAATTAGATATGAATAATACAATTTCAAAACAGCACACCGAAACGCTTTGAAACTAAAACATTATGTATCAATAAAAAAAAATGAAACATCTACTGAAACGGTATTGACAATGTTGGATTGACCTAATTGAATATGTTGAATTAGTTTAATAATACGATTAAAAAGAACAACAAACAATAAGCAAAAAGATCTAAGATAACTTGTATCAATCTCAAAATTAGTGGTAAAAAATAAAAGCCCGGAGCATATTTCTCCTTGCAATGGGCAGAAATGCAAGGAAGAGTAAACCCAGGATGAAACAGAAGTTAAATACGACCGATCAACCCCATACAAGTGGCCCTCACCACCTCCTAAGACATTATAAACTTGGAGATTAAAAACAGATGATGTCCAATGTCTTTCCTTTACAATTTATTCCACGTGTTTCACAAGCTTTCTTACACTAACTCTAGCAGCTTTTCCCTCCAATTTCTTCCTCCTATTATTTTTCTTCATTTACTACTGCCCAGATCAACTGTTACTGTTGCTAGAATTGCAGCTGTTGTAGCAATGCCCTTTCCATGAAAGCATTCTTGACCTCAAGAATGTATGTATATCAAACCTTACCTTCAAAATGTATTAAGTGAATATTTACGTAGTTCGGCAACTTGCCTACTCCACGGACCTACTAGTTTGTATTAAACAAACAATAATACAAATACAAAGAGGAAGAAAACTCAACTCTCTCTAGCTCTCTCAACACAACACATTCACTTGTGTTTTTCTTCTGTCTAATTAAGTTCTAAGAAGCCCCTCTATTTATAGCAAGTGTGGGGAGATAATCTTCTTCATAAGTCAATAGTTGGCCACCAAGAAATATCAGTTTTATCATTTTCAACAATGGTGGGGAGATAAGTTTCACACCATTGTGCATGTTTCACACCATCGTGTTCAAACTTCAACAATCTCCCACTTGGACACAATGGTGTCAATCCCTTTTAGTCTTGAAGTCCAATTGAAGCTTTGCACAACTTCAATTTTTCTATAGGTACTTTCTTTGTCATCATGTCACTAGGATTCTCAGAACCTCGAATCTTCTCAAGTATCAATTGTCCTTCATCAAGAAGAGACCGAATAAAATGATATCTCAACTGTATATGTTTTGTCCTAGAATGAAAGGCTGGATTCTTCGCAAGAAAAATAGCACTCTGACTGTCACTGTATAGAATGCCTTTATGTTGTTTCTTGCCTAATTCATCCATGAAGCTTTGTAACCAAACCATCTCCTTTCCAACTTTTGTTACTGCTACATATTTAGCTTCTACTATAGACAAAGCAACAATCTTTTATAGCTTCAAAGCCCAACACACAGCTGTATTACCCAGAGTATACACAAACCCTATAGTACTTTTTCTAGTGTCGATATCACCGGCCAAATCAGCATCTACATATCCTTGAAGCTTCAACTCTGACTTTATGAAGCACAAGGATGTATTTGAAGTACCTTTCAAATACCTCATAATCCATTTTATTGCTTCCCAATGTTGTTTGCCAGGATTGCTCATGTATCTGCTCACAACTCCCACTGCATGTGCAATGTTTGGTCTTGTACAGACCATGGCATACATGAGACTTCCGATTGCTGACGCCTAAGGAACTACATTCATATAGTTCCTTTCTTCTTCAGTTTTAGGTGACTGCTCCTTAGTAAGTTTGAAATGTTTAGCCAAAGGAGTGCTTATTGGCTTTGCTCCATCCATCTTGAACCTATGGAGCACTTTCTTCACATACTCTTCTTGTGAAAGCTTTAGAGTACTTTTATCTCTGTCCCTGATGATTCTCATACCAAGGATTTTTTTTGCAACTCTCAAATCCTTCATCTCAAACTGCTTTGACAATTGCTGCTTTAGCTTGTTAATCTCCCCGATGCTAGATCCTGCAACTAGCATATCATCTACATATATCAATAAGATGATATATGATGACCCAAAATTCTTTACATAACAACAATGGCCTGCTTGCAATCGTGTGAACCCATTGTTGCACATAAAGTTGTCAAACTTCTTGTACCATTGCCTTGGAGCTTGCTTCAAACCATATAAACTTCTTTTCAACTTGCAAACCATGTTCTCTTTTCTCTTTTCTGAGAAACCCTCTAGTTGCTTCATGTAGATATCTTCTTCTAAATCTCCATAGAGAAAAGCAGTCTTCACATCTAACTGCTCGAGATGTAGATCTTCTGCAGCTACAATTGATAGTACCAATCTAATTGTAGTCAACTTTATCACTGGAGAGAAAATATTTGTATAATCGATACCTTCTTTTTGTTGAAATCCCTTCACAACAAGTCTTGCCTTGAATCGTTTACTGCCATCATGTTCTTTTTTAATCCTGTACACCCATTTATTATGCAAGACTGTCTTCCCTTTAAGTAGAGAAGTCAATTCCCATGTTTGGTTTCTTGTCAAAGAATCCATCTCATCTTTCATGGCTAGCTCTCATTTGCTTGATTCTTCAGCTCTTGTAGCTTCTTCAAGACTTTCAGGCTCACCATTATCTGTCAATAGAATATAATTCAATGACGGCGAGAATCGATGTGGAGGTCTGATCGTCCTAGAAGATCTTCTGACAATTGTTACTGGTGTACATGGCTCTTCTTGTAGATCAGTGTTTTCTTTATCAATGATATCACCTTGTACAATACTTTTTGCAATATCATCTACATCTATTACATCAGATGTCTTGACTTTGTCAGAATCTGCTGTCTCTTTGTTCTTGTATGTCATCTTCTCATTAAATATGATATTTTTGCTTCTGATAATTTTCCGATTTTCTTCATCCCAAAATCGGTATCCAAACTCATCAGTACCATAACCGACAAAGATGCATTTTCTAGACTTTGCATCAAGCTTACTTCTTGCTTCAAAATCTATGTGCACATAAGGAATACATCCAAATACTTTCAAATGTGAAAGATTTACCTCCTTTCCTGTCCAAACCTCTTTAGGAATTCTGAAATTCAAAGGAACAAAAGGTCCTCGGTTGATTAGGTAGACTACAGTATTGACAGCTTCAGACCAGAATGTTGGAGGTAATCCAACATGCAACCTCATGCTTCTAGCTCTTTCATTAATGGTTCTATTCATTCGCTCCGCCACACCATTTTGTTGCGATGTGCTTGGAATGGTCTTCTCCATTCGGATATCATTACAAGCACAATACTTCTTGAGACCTCCATCAGTGTATTCTCCTCCATTGTCTGACCTCAAACATTTTAGCTTTAATCCTGTTTCAGTCTCCACCATAGCTTTCCACTTCTTAAAAGTCTCAAATACATTGGATTTATTTTTCAGAAAATAAACCCACACCTCTCTACTTGAGTCATCGATGAAGGTTACATAATACTTTGAACCTCTAAGTGATGCAACTGGAGATGGCCCCCCCACATCTGAGTGTACTAACTCCAATTTATTAGGTCTCGGAGGTCTTTCATTTTTCAAAAAACCCACCTTTTTCTGTTTTCCGAAGATGCACCCTTCACGCAAATCGAACTCTGCTGATTTCAATCCTGGTAGCTTTTCTTTTGAGAGAAGCAGCTTCATTCCTTTCTCACTCATATGGCCAAGTTTATAGTGCCATAAATCACCCTAATTTTCAACTTCAGCTGTAAAAATTATATCTTCTGAGGCCGGGGTCATATAAAAAGTGCCGGTTTTCTTACCTCGTGCCAAAACCATTACTCCTTTCGAGACTGTCCACGTGCCTCCCAAAAAATTAATGGAATGATTGCTTTCATCAAGTTGCCCTACCAAGATCAAGTTCTTTTTCAGCTAAGGTACATGTTTTACCTGCTGTAGCCTCCATGTAGAATTATTGGGTAGTTTTATCTCGACATCTTCTACACCAATAATTCTTAGTGGCTCTCCATCTGTTAGATATACTACACCATAGTCTCCGGCAACATAATTCTACAGGATATTTTGATGTGGAGTAGTGTGGAATGAGGCCCCCGAGTCTAACACCCAAGAATCAAGTGGACTGCTGACTGAGAGTAATAATGCTTCATGCCCTTCCTCTGCCACTATATTGGCAGATTTATCAACATCCTCCTTCTTCATCTTATAACAGTTTGCTTGAATGTGACCTGGTTTGCCACAATGCTAACATTCAATTGGTTTTCTGGATCATGACTTGCTTCGATCTTGACGAGGTCTTGGTCTGGATTTTGATCTGCCACGATTTAAGTATTTATGAAATCTTCTACCTCTAGTCTCAACATTCAAGGCAGAACCTAAAGTTGAACTTTCACCAGCATCTCTTCTACAGACTTCTTCTCCAAGTATCAAGTCTCAGATGTCATCATAATTTAACTTTGATTTTCCAGCCGAGTTACTGATTGTCGTTCTCATTGCCTCCCAGCTATTTGGCAATGAAGCCAATAGGATCAAGGCCCGTATCTCATCATCAAAATCAATTTCAACTGATGACAATTGATTTGTGATAGTGTTGAAATTATTCAGATGCTGTGTGACAGACATCTCTTCTGCCATTTTCATATTCAATAATTTCTTCATCATATACACCTTATTATTGGCAGATGGCTTTTCATACATACCAGATAAGGCTGCCAGTAGTCCTTTCTTTAATGATATTATGTGCGACCTTTCTTGTAAGTGTTAGTCGGATCAGACCTAACACCTGTTTGTCAAGAGATATCCATTCTTCATCTTTCATCGCCTCTAGCTTCTGTCCCAATAAAGGAAGATGGAGCTTCTTCCCATACAAATAATCTTCTATCTGTATTTTCCAATATCCAAAATCTCGCCCATCAAATTTTTCTATCCCAGTTTCTTTTATCACATCTGAGTCCATAGCTTCTATACTAACTCCGAGTCTGAATTTGATGAATCGGACACCACGAATGTGTCCGGAAAGGTCAAATTAGCTAAAAATAACTCAAGAATGACCAAAATTAGACTTTGGATGGCTCAAATTTGATCAATCAAAATCTGAACTAATGGACGCCTTAGATCAATCCATATATCCGAGTTTACTTGGACGCTGCTACACCAGATCAATTCCCACAAATGACGTGTCATTGATGACGTGTCAGACACGTGTTCCAAAATGATGACGTGGTAGTGACTGGACTGGTGACGTGGCCTCACCAGTCTGGTTTTCCGGTCGTCTTTTCCGGCGACGATGGCTTTTCTGTCAAAACTTTGACCGCATAGAACTCCTTCGTTTGAACTCCAAATTAAGTGAACTATACACCGTTGGAACCCTCGTGACCTCCTCTACAAGATCAAATGCTCAAAACATGTTTTTGAGCACTTTGATTTTTCTATAAAAAATCAGAAAACCTACACCATATGCTCTGATACCAGTTGTTAGGGATGACAACAGTGTAACACACACAATATTTACGTGGTTCGGCAACTTGCCTACTCCACGGAGCTACTAGTTTGTATTAAGCAAACAATAATACAAATACAAAGAGGAAGAAAACTCAACTCTCTCTAGCTCTCTCAACACAACACATTCACTTGTGTTTTTCTTCTGTCTAATTAAGTTCTAAGAAGCCCCTCTATTTATAGCAAGTGTGGGGAGATAATCTTCTTCATAAGTCAATAGTTGGCCACCAAGAAATATCAGTTTTATCATTTTCAACAATGGTGAGGAGATAAGTTTCACACCATTGTGCAGGTTTCACACCATTGTGTTCAAACTTCAACATTGCGTGACTCATCTGTTACTGGAATTGTTGAAGATGCCATTGTATTATCTCCATTCTTTATTTTAGGAAACATGGAAAGATATTTGTTACTGCTGATAACAAGAAGGATGGATCTCTCTTTCGGCGCGAATAAAGCAATGTTGTCAATTTTGGTTATTGAATATTTCGGTGTACCATTTTGGATTATATTGTTTATATATAATTAATTGATTATATATATTAAAAAAATTAAATGTAATTTTTATTTTTTATAAAATCAAAGTTGATATAACATTTTTTTTATAATATATATTTTTAATTTTTATTGTTTTGATTTTGATTCTTAATATATATATCTAAATAGTGACAACAATTTATCCATATGGGAGATGAAAAGTACATTTGCCCAAGCGGGAGATGAAAAGCAAGAAAATTAGGTCACATAAGTAACCCACAATAATTTGTCTAGATGGAAAATGATTTTTTTTTTTTTTGTAGTTGAAATGGCACAGATGAAGTAATATTGGCATGTTTTTGCTGGTATTTGACCGAAAAATCCGGAATATATCAAAATTTAAAATAAGATAAAAAGATATTGTTTTGTCTTTTTTTTTTTAACTAGTATAAAATATTTTAAATGTTTTAACTGAAACAAAACTGAAAACTATGCCAAGGAGAATAGAATTCGTCCATTCTTTCTTCTTTCTTTTCTCATCATGAGAACTACTTTTCTACTTCAGGCCTTTAACAATAGCAAGATCATGCACAGGGCATGAATGGAGATGGTCTAAAGCCAACTATTTTTTATCCTTTTTCTACTTTAAGCCTTTAACAAAAGTAAGAGCATGCATAGGGCATGAACGGAGATGGTCTAAACCCAATTTCTTATCCTCCCTTTCCCATGCATATAGATCAAAAGTAATGGCACATATTCATGTTGAAGAAGATTAATATAAGTAATGGCACAGGAAATAATAGATCAAAAGTTGAGTTTGATTACAGCATGTCCAAGAATTCATCAATTATATCATCGTTCATATAGCATATTGCATTTAGCGTTTGTAGCAGATTGCATTGAGTTGTTTTGGCATATTGCATAGAGTTGTTTGGGAACGCAGTTTCAACAACATTTCCCAAAAGTTTTATTTTTTTTCTTAAAATTATTTTATATATATATAAGCATAGCTAGTTAAGAGTTTATCATCTCATGTGGCCAAAACAACTACATTGGCCTCAAAAGTGTATTCAAGCACAACAAAATGATCATATAAGATCATACAGTGGGCAATATTAACCCATAATTTAGACCACGAGGCCGATAATTTTGACAGCATCCCTGTCGATAGCATTAGCTTATTGCATTTGGGGCAAAATCCATCTATAGAGAATAAAAGGAAAGGACACCAGCCCAGAATCATCTCCAAGGTTCTTAACCAGTGTTCTGCATGCCAGCAGCAATACCCTTCATGGTCAAGATAAGAGTGTCCTCCAAACCAGGTCCATATTCACTAGTAGGGTTCAGTTTCACCAGTTCATCAGCCGGACTGCTTGATTCCATTATTTCCTTTGATATGTGTGGTCGCACTGTTACATTGTAGTTTGGATCACGGATCCGTTTCAGTGTGTAGGCCTGGCAGACATTGAGGGTTGTGATGTATGAATCACGCAGCCGCAGTCTTTGTTTCAAGTAAGGGTCTCCTTCAAGAAGATCCTTGTGTCCAGCAATCTGAAAAGGAAATATATTAGCTTTTCCAGCTTTTTTTATATTAACTGCTAGTTACCTATTTTGATCATTAGGATAAAATTTATAAATGGGGCAGGACATCGACTTTCAGTGGAGACTTGACAATAGAAAGATTCGACTTTCTGTTGTAATTCTAGAATAAAGTAATCAATGAAAAAACAAGTTAACAAATTTGACTGAGATATTAGCAAAATGTAGAAAAGGATGGCTAGAAGTCTGGTTTTTTCCATTTTTAAATACCCCTTTTAATTTGTAACACACTGAAAAGATTAAGGGGAATTTTATCCTGGTGAATTACCTGGAGAAGGAGGCCCTTGGTTTCCTCATAGTTGGCCCTCAACTTCTCGCCAAATGGCCATAGGTCCTCAGAAACAAGAAGTTTGTCATTCAAGGCAGCGATTCCAGGGTCTCCCTTGGCGAACACCATTTCAACCAAATCAATGGTGACCCTAAAGAAAGGCCATGCATTGTACATCTCTTGCAGCATATGGAGATTTCTAATGTCCTTCTGAATGATCTGTTTGAATGCTGCTCCAAAGCCTAGCCAGACGGGAAGATGGAATCTTGTTTGTGTCCAGGCAAATATCCATGGTATTGCTCGTAGAGATTCAATACCCCCACTAGGCTTTCTCTTAGATGGACGACTTCCAATGTTCATCCTACCATACTCCATCTCTGGTGTGGCCTACAACCATGAGGAAAACAAGCATTATTTACAGGTTTCTAACAACTCAAATGGCATCAGTAACAACATGGTACATGTTTTACTTACAAGACGGAAATACTCGACAAATCGTGGTTCTTTGAAAACTATTGAACGATACTCCTCTGTCGCAACAACTGCCATTTCGTCCATCAGGGCTCTCCATTCTGGTTTTGGTGAGACTGGGGGGTGCATGCCATGCTCAAGAGTGGCAGCTGTAAAACGCTGAAGTGTTCTAAAGCACAAGTGCTCCTCTCCGAAACATTTCTCAATAACTTCACCTTGAACGGTGACACGAAGAGAACCATGAATAGTGTCTGGTGGCTGAGACAATATAGCAAGATGAGTGGGACCACCTCCTCTTCCAACAGTCCCACCTCGTCCATGGAACATTGTAAGCTTCACACCAAATTGCTTAGCTACCTTTATAAGTTCCTCTTGAGCCTTGTATAACTGCCAGGCTGCTGAGAATCTTCCAGCATCCTTGCCAGAATCAGAGTATCCAATCATGACTTCTTGTTTTCCATTGATACGGTCCCTGTACCAATCTATTGAGAAAAGCCGAGCCAAAGCAGCAGGAGCTGCCTCCAGATCTGCAAGCTTCTCAAATAGGGGAACAACTCTTAATGGTTGCTTTACATGGCATTCACGCTGAAGGAGCTCAACTGCAAGCACATCTGATGGGGCAGTTGCCATAGAGATGATGTATGCTCCAAAGTTATCTGCTGGCAATTCAGCTATGACATGAAACGTGTCCAACACATCAGAAATTTCTTCTGTTTTTGGAAGATCAGGACCAAACAGTGGGCGCTTGCCTCTGAGCTCAGATAAAAGCCATTCCTGCCTTCGTTCTTCTGACCACTCTCGGTAGGAACCAATTTCCAAGTGCTTGGTAATGGCATCTAAGACATCAGTGTGACGATCAGACTCTTGTCTAATGTCAAGTCTCACCAAGGAAAGTCCGAACGTGGAGACTTGCCTCAAGAAATCAAGAAGGCTTCCATCAGCAATTGTTCGGTCACCACAAGAGCACAGTGATCTATAACAGAGTTCCAAAGGTTCCAAGAACTACATGAAAATAAACCCAATCAATACCATGTCTATTTACATATAGCTAAACACAACAAAACCTCAAACCCATCATGCAAGGGTTTAGTTGATGAATTTTATATTCATGAATACTAGGCATAAAAACAACCAATTTGCAGTTCTTGATATCTTAAGAATGCACTCAGGAATGATCTGCCAACACAATCAGTCAATTTCATATCGAGCAAAAATAAAAGGGTCCCTTGTCATTTGAAGGCAACTATGGCACTCTTAATAGGCTAGCTGACCATGGAAGGATTTTAATAATTGAGTCGAAGACCCAGATACGGGGTTAGAATATCAAAGTAGGAAAAGATAAGGGCTGACTGTGATGGCTTGCATTTGTGCTACAGATAAGCCAGAAGACCAGAATAGGATTTAAGTAACCAGCCACACACATACACCAAAATGTAAACAGGGGTGAAAACATGATTATATACTTCCAACTAAAAAATAAAGGGGAACCAAAGATATGATACCTGCTCAACATTTATGAAAGTTGCTTCCTCTGGAATTTCAGAGATCCCATGGGATAGCAATTGACGAGAGCGTTCACGTGTCAGATACAGCTTATCCCTTAGCTCACCAAGAATCACACGATAGGGTTCATTTGGAGGAATTTGTTTCCAAAACTCTGCAACAAGAATAATGTGATTGATTATTGCATCAGTAAGATAACTAATTTATGGTTAGAGACTGACATGAATTAAGAATGAAATTTACAAAAATAAGAGGAAGTTATATTTGATAAATAGGTGATATAGCTTAGGAAATTTATTAGGGTTAGCGAGGGATAACTGTAAGCGCACCACCATAACAAAATGTTGTGACCACATTTTGTTAATCATGTCTCTTCAAGAACATTGGTTGGATAATGGGGTAGGGAGGTTTTATGGGATGGGGCAGCTATGCCTTATGGAAACCATAGCCTAGTGGTCTCCTAATTAACTGAAGAAAAAGAAGACAAAAAAAAAAAAATTGCTGATAAAAATAAAGCATCATGACACTGCTTATATGAATTCCTTTTTCTGAGTGTTCTGTAACAAAACAGGAGCAGCTCGCTAAAAAAGACATCTATGAACAAACAGTGTTTTGCTGCGTGAAATGGAATAAGAAATTAACAAAATAACTACCTATGTAGTGTTTTGCATCTCTCTTAGAGGATCTGTGGAATTCATCTGCACGAACACGGAGCTCATCACTACAGCGCCACATGGACAACTGCCAAGGAAAAATAAGAGAGAAAATTAGCACAATGACAACGAAAAGGAAATATGTTAGAAAAGATCTCTCTATAAATAACGAAGCACCAAGAAAATAATTGCAGAGAGGGACTGAAAACCTCAAACATCAGATCCTCTATCTGGGAATAGTACAAGTTAGCTGCCATCATTCTTGCCAACAAGCAAACATCCCTCGTGACCTCAGGAGTTACCCTTGGATTACCTACATTTTCATATCAAGCGGATATTGGCTGAGCAAGAGAGAGTTACAAACTTAAATTTATATAAAAAAATCCAAATACTTCCATGCCTAAGTGGTAACATTTTCACAGAAGGAAAAGATCATACCATCACGATCACCACCCATCCAAGACGAGAATTGAATCAGAGGGGCATTGTAAGGAACTCGTTCGTTAATACCAATGTTTTTCAAAGCGGTATCAACACGGCGCAAGAACTTTGGGACACCCTTCCAGATTGTCTCATGGAAATAGCTCATTCCAGCCCTCATCTCATCTTGGGGAGTCGGAGGGGTTCTTCGAATCTCATCTGTACGGAAAGCAGCTTGAATCTACACCGAAGAAAAAAATACACAGAAAGGGGAAGGAACATAAGCAATTCTTTTGGTTCTGTGAAGTAAAACATAACTGATCTGTATACGTTTTTAGTATAAGTGCATCTGCTGGAGCATGCTGCAAACTAATTCTTAGTTTTGATGGAATATTTACATACAACAATCCCTTTCAAGTTGTATTACCCCACTTTCTACAGCCAAAACTTATGCTTTGCATTGCGCATGGGAAGCCAAATAATCAAAAAGAAAAGAAGAAGAAAGCACATGATAAAGTTGAGTCTGTAGATTGTCCAGGAATTTGACAAATTGTTGGGCAGTTTATACACTCGCTCAGACAAAAAAAAATATATATATATATGAAGGCTTTGCAAAAGAGGAATTATCATAGATCCTCTTTCTCAGAAAAATCATTTGTTCAGTGACCAAATGCATCCTTCCATCAAAATTTATGTAATAGAAAACCAATCTACCACCCTCACTTCAATTAACCACGTAGCTTATGCATTTAGAAGAAAACATATTCTACTCAATTGAAGTTATTAACTGTTAATCAAGCTAACAATCTTTAGACATAGGAGACGTTCTTTAAATTGCAGAGAAAATTTAATTTTCTATATTTCTTGCAAAGTAAAGGGGATTGCTAAAAAGTTATAAACCTGCATGCAAAATAATGCTCGTGTTCGTATTCATTTAAATAAAAAAAATTAAAATTACGCTCCCTTAACATTTAAAATCTTTAGAAAAATCCATGTTTGCAGGTATTCTTTGAATGCTTGAGAAAATAAATACAAGATTTGTAATCAAATATATGCAGAATGACCTGAAGAATCAAAGGATTACGAAATAACATGAACACAGAGGCTGGTTTACAAAATGTACAGAATAGGCTATACTTTGTATAACTCAAAACAGAGTTTAAGCAAATAGATACCTCTCGCTGCAAAGCCTCATCAAGCTCCTGCTTATCATCAGGCGTAATGTCCTTGGCATACAGTTGAGCCAAGCAATTCCGTATCCTGGACAACAAGAGTAAGTAAAACAGGATGCGTCAAAATCACTTCTCAATGGGAAACGAAAAGAACTGAAATCTCAAAGCAGAGCTGTAGGATTAGATAACAAACCTAGCATGCTTTTGAAGCAAAGATCTTCGGACTGATTGCGTAGGATGAGCAGTCAAGACAAGTTCTACAGTCTGATTCTTCAAAGCATCAAAAACTTCTTCAGGAGACTTCTTCATTTCACCAACAAGTCTCTTGAGAGTTTCTTCAATATCGGATTCTGTAGTAGCATTGTTCTCATCAGCAAAGTCACCCTTCTTTAACTTGTTCCGTCGACGATGAGCAATTTGAACTTCTTCGGCCAAGTTGGCCAAGTTAAGCATGTGGGAGAAAGACTTCGCAATAACAATGGAGTCCCCGGGATCCAAACTAGTCAGGACACGTCCAAGCTCCTCCAATTTCTTGGGATCATGCTTCCCTTCATACTCAGCAGAAAGTTCATAGCACTCTTGGACCTAAGCAGAATGCATTAAAAATTTAATAAATTAATATACCTCACTAAATGAACATCATTCATCATGTCCCATAGTAAGGCACAAAAAGTTCAAGGATGTATATTTCCATGTGAAGCTTTTGATCAAACTAAGTAAGATTGTACACGATATGGTCTTTGACGCCTCCAAATCATCCAAAACCCCAGAAAAAACGGGAAAAAAAAACAATAAAGATCTCAAATCTACAACATATTCAAACGAACAATTCAGCAATCAGGTATTTTAGTATTTTGCGCCGCCTTGGGGAAATCGAATTCCAGCACATATTTGTTCTCTTGATGATTACAAAAAAAACACAAAACACAAAAAGTGAGATGAAGCTCAGTAATATTCACCGTTTCCTTGAGATCCTCTCCATGCAAATCTTGAAGAATGTCAAGAAACCGATCCAAAAGCAGAGCATCATACTCGATCAATTTGTCATCTTCACTCACTTTTCCTGGAACCAAAAGCCTAAGCTGTGCATCAATCGATGCCATCTTCTCTATATTCCTAGCATTATTATTAGCCATGACTTAACTCCTCTCTGTTTCATTCAAACACACAAAAACGACCATTAGAATTTAAACAAACACGCAAAAACAAGGCAAAAATCTGATCGCAACCCAATAGAAATAAGCCTGTAAAACAAAGATTTTAATATAACAAAATCCTCGTATAAAGAACTAGAAGGAAAAAAAAAGGTTTGATGGAACCAATGAGTTGCATGTAAGAACAGAGGAAACAGAGTACACGATGTCAAAAAGTTGTGGTTTTGTTGAAGCCCGGATGGAAATTATCGAATACCTGAATCTGGAAGAGTGAGATTTGACAACAAAGCGAGAAGGAAGCAGAGAAATACAGAGAGGGAGACGGAGAGGGATGCGGTGAGACGGAGAGAGAGAACAAGTAGACTATATATAGAAGAAAAGATAGAGGAATAATAATAATAAAATAAATAAATAAATAAAGATTTATCTCTCTTTATTTTGATGAAAACAATGTCAACTAGTGTAGTTCGTGTACGTCATGTTTGGTATTTGATTTAATTTTAAAAAGTAGATTTTTATAGTTTTAATTATTTTTTATTTTTAATATACTAATATTAATATATATATATATATATATATTAAAAAAAATTAAAAACAATTTTTACCATAGTTTCATTCATATATACGATGACGATGTTAGTAAAACAATGTTACTTCTAACGGAAAAAAGAAAACAAAAGTGAAATTTTCTGCTTATTATTATGATAGAAATTATATTTTATATATTGTTTTGCTTAAAATTATTTTTTAAAATTATTTCAATGTAATATTATCCAAAGTAAAATTAAAATTATATTATTTTATATATTATTAAATAAAAAAACCACTATTATAATTCCAATAATTCAATACCATAAACTTTTTAATCGGAGAAAAAGAGCTTTCTCCTCCTTTTTTTTGTATCTTTGTGCTTGTTTTTTCCTACTTGGTTGCTGATTCCTAACAGAATATGCTTTCGAGATCAATTGGATTTGGATATTTTATTTATTTTTATTAATTTCTAATAGCTTTTCGAATTTCAAAAGGACACGGAAAAGGAAAGATACAAAGAATATAAATTCGTTTAATGATTTCTAATATATATATATATGTGTGTGTGTGTGTCTATGATTTCGCCGAACAGAACTCTTCTTATTATTTATATTTGAAAATGATTTTTTTTTAATTTCATCCTTACAAATTTCATGGTCTCTAGAATATCTTGTGAGCGAGCGAGTATCATGTGATGTATCAATTTCTACTTTCTGTTACTGCTGATAATATGTTTCATAACTGTTTTAAAAAAAAATTAAAAAAAAATTAAATTATTTTTTAAAATATTTTTAGATTATTTTCATGTGCTGATATCAAAAAAATATTTTTAAATAATAATAATAATAACATTATTTTAATAAATTTTTTAATTAAAAAATATTTTTAAAACTAATATACTAAGGTCTTGACTCAAGTCCCACTATGCATACTTATCATCTTCACA
Organism: Salix dunnii; assembly: GCA_015731905.1. Taxonomy (NCBI): domain Eukaryota; kingdom Viridiplantae; phylum Streptophyta; class Magnoliopsida; order Malpighiales; family Salicaceae; genus Salix; species Salix dunnii. The sequence continues at coordinate 29,801,797 of CM027674.1, read as the reverse complement.
ATGCATTACATGCTCACTGAGTTTGCAGGATATTCAATTAATTCAAGGATTAGTTATCGTACCCATAAGCTGACCTGACACTCTAATCACAAAAAAATATATTTTATTTATGTTTCTATCTTTATAATAATAATAAAAAAAAGACAATCATAACTTACACTTTCGTTCTACTTATTAATTAATTTAAAGGGCCAAAACCATCAACTCCACCGCTGCGGCGGGGGGCAGAAACCAGAGATTGTAGTAATGGCTCTTCACATGACCTGGTTGGTGTTTTGCTTCATTTTTCTATTTAATAAATCACTCTTCCTGTGCCTCCTTCATCGTCCATTTGTTTTATAGGGACTGTTTGGGACAGCAATTCCAAACGCTAACCTCTAATGCTTCTGTACAAATTTCGCACAGGTCACCACTGCCATCTACACTTCTTTCGGCCTGTAAGTGACCAGTGATCCACGTCTAGACTGGAAACGTATTGACAGTCCCATCTACCCACCGCACTTTTTTTATATTCTAGGGAATTTCACTCCTGCTGTATTTTATTGATAAAATTACGATTATTTTATATTTTTATAAAAAAAAATACTTCTTATTTAAATTTGAGATCTAATATAGATCTTAAATTCTTTGTCATCACGTCAAATACTTTATAATATATTTTTTTAAGAATATTATATAAATATTTATATAGAAAGAGAGAGAATCATTATTTATGCAAATAAAATAAGAAAAATTGTAAACAGTAATCAAGAGAAAAAAACACACAAAAAAAAAAATGATAGTAGATAAAGATATTGAATCAAATAAAATGAGAAACTCATCTAATTATGTTTTCTAAACTTGTTTATAAAATTGAATTAAAGATAAATCCACGCTCTGAAAACCCATAGCATAAAAAATAAGAGAAATAAAATTGATTTGATAAACTCATGAACTAAACAAAGTATTATGCAAGGGCATCACATCAATAATATTATTTAAATAATATTATTTAAATTTGGGAGGTAGACAGATACAGATACTCCTCTAGTATGCTCACACCGTAAGCACAGATGCATGAACCCGTTTACTGTTCAAATCGCTGATGGGAAGTCAACTTTTCCTGGTCTAAAAAGCATGCACCGTGATGCAGCATCAAATGTCAATTGCGCATGCATGCCTGCGTACTGTTCTATGACCCTTTTGTCACGTCTTCTTTTCTTTACTTTTCTTTTATGCTACCAGTCAATTGTGATATTCGAGTTCTATCAATTTGACAAATACATTTTTATTATTCCAGCTATTGAGTTTTCATAGATTAAATTATTAGACAGCTGGAGTTTTTTTTTTTTTAATTAATTTGTCGTTTCTTTTATATGTTTTTAATCCTGTAAATTTCAAGTTTACAAATATTAAAATTGCGATAACAATTAAAAATGAACTTATGAGTATTCTAGTGCTTCAATGGAGTCAGATCTCCAAGAATCTTGAACGGGATCACAGTTTAATGTATGGTTTACAAGGTAATTTGCATAATCATAATCAAATATAACTTTTAATCCGACTTTGTATTGCGAAAATTGTTTATATATGTAGTATTTTGTTTTCTAGAACAATAATGATGATGCTGATAGAATCTAGAGTTTTTAAGCTCTGAAGTTAAATTTGATATTTTATAAAAGTCTAAACAATAGTTTTAATGTGAATGTTATTAAACTAATTATGATATCGCTATTTATATTAGTTCTAGATCTAAGTTTCTTTATAGAAAATTATTTCTAATCAAGACTTGCTAAGCTAATAGAGTCCATCTATAGGATTTCTAACTGGTAAAATACTAATTACATTATAAGTTCTACATTAAATGAGAAAACTAAAACCCAAACAATAAAGATAACAAGGATAATCATGCACATGAGGCTTTATTTGAAGGTCTGTCTAATCTTCATTATAAAATTTTAATCCAATAAAAAATAAATATCTCAAAATTTTTTGTTGAAATTTCAGCTTGATTTATTAGTCGGATTAAAAGTTATATTTGATTATGCAATTTTGGTGAGATTGGTAATTTTAATTTTCAAAAACCATAATTTTTATTTTCATTTACTAATAAATTATTCATTTGTACTGTATAGATTGTGTGATTTTTGGTATAAAGTGCAGAAAAACTGGTAGTAAGAGAGCCCATAAAGTGGAAGAACATGGCAGTTTAGAAGGAATTCAGGTTGTCATTCATGTCCGAGACAATATAAACATGTGATGTCCAAGCATTTAACGCAATGCTCACATTCTAGTTCATAGAACCAGAACTAGTGTTTTCTAGGTTTTTGTTATTGCACACACCAATGATTCCATGTTGTTTATTTCGCATACAAATATTTGGTAAATTTTTTTATTAATTACATTATTTTTATTCATATTTTTTCCTTAATATTTGTAGCGGACATTGTTTTTTTTTTCTTGGAGATTATAAGTCCTGGATGCAATCTATTAACGATGAAACTTTTATCGAGATGCATGTGCAGAGTAAAGACCACCAACTAACAGTGCAACTTCAATATGTGGATAGTCGCTCTTATCAGTTTGCGGTATATTGATAATTTTAATTTTCTCTTATTTAAGTTATTATTTCGTTGGATTTTTTTTTTTAAGAAATTTTTTTTTCAAAGAAACATATGATAGCAAATTGAAAGGGAAAGATGGGGATGATCCTTTGACTCATCCAGATTTTGGTTTAAAGGTAGGAATGTCGGATAAACCTAATAGAAATTAGGTATATAATCTCTTTAACACTACGACTAAGAATTTGTTATCACCCCATAGTGTTTTAATAGGTGGAATGCCTTTCAAATAAATTCCATTCAAGCAAACTTTGGAGATCCAAACAGTTTTAGTCGAGAAAGTGCATGAAAAGACAAATGAACTTTGTGTTGAAATGATTGTAATGTGTCAAATGGCCATGCAGATACAATCATATTTGGGTGATCCACGTGCTCCTTTTAAATCCAACAATCTTGGGCTACCTCTCCTTTTCCCCTAGAGTTAGTTGTGTTTTAGATTTATTGTTATTGAATTTTTAGTGTTAAAAATCCAATAATTTATAATAAATATTTGAATTTTAATAATTTAATATAACTCAAAATATATTTTGATTTTTAATTTATTTTTTATATTATTCGAATTATTTCTCAGTTTATTTTTAGAAAAACATTAAAATACTAGTGATGAAATTATAGAAGGAACATTTTGTTGGTATTCTCAAGAGAGTTTGACAGTATATACTCAAAATATCACAGTTACCGATGGTTATACCAATGATACCCTCCATTAGTATTTTTAAAGAGTTGGATAATAATTACTCAAAATGACATCATTACTAAGGACTATACTGATAAAATGTTACTGATATAATTGTTGGCAAAATGATAATGATTGAATCACCAATGATATATTTTGATGGCTCTATTAATCGGATATATTGATGCAATTAAAGTCGATCTTTTTTATCGGTAGATTTATAACTAGTATTTTTGTTGATAAATTCAATGTCAATGGAATATCCGATAGGAAAAAAAATTATCGATGAGTGTTTTACCAATGGACTATTCATGTTTGTGTGATTTTTACTGATGAAAATTACATTACATTACTGTCAAATATCTTTATTGATAAAATAATTAATTCTAGTAGTATATAATTGAAATTATTTTTTAAATTTTCTCTTTCTATATCTGATTGATTGAGAATTAAACTTCATAGTTTTTCCAGATAAAGTGTTTTCAATCTAATGACCCAGATCACATGTTTAAAAGTTAACACAAATTAGTTTCTTAAGAAAAATATTTTATATTTTTTTAATTTATAAAATTATTTCAATTTTATAATATAAATCACGAGTTTGGTGGGATATTTTAGGTTAATTTAGTTCTGAATATTAGGGTGACATGTTTATCATGCAGGACTAATTATTTTTATGTCATTAGCTTATCCTACTTCGTTATTCCTTATTTAATAGGTTATGGATTGAAATACATTGTTTGCCCCCTTTAGAAAAAAAAAAATAACCCAGCTTTGTCATGCAGGCACTGAAGCCAGTGTGTATACGTCCTCCAGCGGCCATTGATACGTTGCGTGATCAATTCCACTTATGGGCTAGATAGCTTATTAATTTGTAATGATACAGCAAGCAACTTATCAACATCTACCTCCAATGACATTCTCAGCCACAAATTGAATTAAATACTACTCCTACATCTGATTAGGTTGAGTAGCATGAACTCATTTCTATGGTTGACTAAATTAGTGGTGTGGCTCATCATGTTGACCTTTCTTCACGATATGGTAATTTGATTCTGTATTGTTTTATGGCTGTGCTAGGAATATTCCATTTGAGATGGCTTGCTGTATCATGCATTGAAAAGCATGGTCAAGGACTGGTGCCGTCCTCTCCTCCAAGTTCCACAGTCATACTCGGAAGTTGTGGATCTTTCCACTGCCTACAAATCTCGCAATTTTCCATGGAGGTGGGAGAATTTTGACAAAGGAGTACTGTGAAGGGTAAACGTATAGAAAAAACGAAGCTACGAGGACTTTCACGTTACACTTGGCTGCTTGCATGGGGACTATATAGCTGTTTGTATTTTTTTTCTGATTTTTATTCGTATTTTTTTAGCATATTCCATATGGTTTTATCTTCAATAGGTTTTATATTTATATAAATAATCGTACCCAAAACAATAAATAATCCATAAATGATTTAACAAATGTTTCTTTGTCACGGGCTGCTGTGATATCCATCTTCATTTAAACCAAAAAAAAAAAATTATTAACTTGAATATTCGGGTCAGTATGTGTGCACCTTGATTAATTTCAGTGACCCTATAGTTAACGATTATGTAAGCTTCTAGTGACCATCATATTAACAATCACATAACTTGAATCTTATACCATAAGGGGAGTAAACTTCTTTATCTCAAACTTTTACCATTGAATCACCTACTATATGATTTTCTTCATTTAAGCCAAACTTTTACTATTGGGTGTTCGGGACAGCTTGTGTTCACCTCGACTAATTCTGTAGACCGACCATGTAAGCCTCCAATGACCATCATATTAACAATCACAAGGGGAGTTAATTTCTTAATCCCAAACTTTTATCACTAGGCTACCTACTATATGGTTTTCTTCGTTTAAGCCAAAAAAAAATTTATTAACGTGGATATTCGGGTTAACTTATGTGCACTTCGACTAATTCCAACAGCTCTAAAATTAATGGTCATATAAACCTCCAATAATTATCATATTAATCATAAAACTAAAACTTTAAACCACAATAAAAATCTCTTAATCAGAAGCTATTAATATTAGCCACTACTATGTGGTTTTTTTAAGCCAATTCTTGAATGGATCAGTCGTGTTCTAAAGTAGATGGCAAGCTCATATATGTATATAAAATGATGCCCGAAGAGCTACAGACCACTAACTATAATAACTGAAAAAAGAAACACTTTCTTTTTCATAACACTAATGCAGCTCTTGTAAAATAATGGCTTGGCCAGCTCTCTCGAAATATATGCTGATGTAAGCAGCAATAAATTTTCCATTGAGTCGACATGCACCGCATACCTATAATGTTGAAGTGACAGGTGGATGGACAATTTTTTTAAGGAAAATAAAATAAAATAAAACTCAATAATTCTCATATCACCAGCTTTGTTTAAGTTATCATGTGGGTTGCTGACTATTTTATTCGGCGTTATTCCTTAGTTTATGTGATAATCTGTCTTGATTGCTGAGAGAGGTTGCTTAGTTTAATGGTCACTGTCAAGTTTTGATACTTAAATAAATAAATAAATAAACAGTAGCAAAATGAGAGCTAAAATTGAATAATTAGATGAGCCGAGATGCTAGCTGAGCTGTGCCTAAGAGTTTGAATAAGAAAGTTGTGACTGGAGATTCCTTTGCAAAATTAATTAATTAATTAAGATATCCAGATATTTGATCATAATGATGTTTGACCATTTGCAAATAATTTAGCATGCGTCCATAAAAATATAATTTTAACTTCAAATGTTAAATCAATCGATATTATATTATAAATATAATATAAGAACAAAATAAATCTATCTACCAATCAATGCACTAACTATATACTTATTTATTGTAAAATCAACAACCTACCATTGCAAACACTTTTGAGATAGCCTTCCCTTCCTTTTACTTTCCTTACAAACTATACCAATGCTTTGGTAAATGACATAAAGCAATGAATTTGTACAATTTATACATTCGTGGACTTTACTCTAATACCATAATGATTAGTACATGCATAACATTTTTTAGTAGATATAAAAGTTCACCAGGATAATTATGATTTTGTAAAGTTAAATTTATTAGTTTTAAACAAATAAAAAAAAATATACTATGTAGAGAAATTATTGTAGCTCTAGATATAATTTACTGTGGATTTTAATAGTATAATTATTATTTCACCCTTTAGTACCTAAGCATTAACTCTTGGACTCAGGTGTATTTTAGCCCTTTCCATTGCATTTGTGTGTCATTCACATATTGTTTGGAGGTGTTTGTGTTTTTTCCGTTTTAATATAAACAATGAAACTACATATTTATCCCTAAAATATACACAAAATAAAGACTGGTCAAGGGTATTTTTGGTTTTTTCTATTGACCATGAATAATAAAATACAACTTTACCCTAAGGTGACAAAAAATAGTGAGGGTATTTTTTGGCTTTTCATATTTAGGTGAACAATCAACTAATGAAATACTCTTAGAAATGACAAAAACAGAGGGTTAGGGGTATAATGACATTTTGATACCTAGTTTTTCCGTTATTATCTCCGGCTCAATGTGTGTTTAGATAATTCCATATTTTTTTTGAGGTAATTGCAAGCATGTTTGCTTGAGGCGCCGGCTAATGTCTCTCATACATGCCTTTAAGGTGGCGTGTTTAGTGGCCTGCACTGATTGAAAATGATCTAACGCCATGTTCTCTTCCATATGGTAGTGTGCGTGTTGGCAAGTGATAGATGCAAGATTGTCGGTGGTCGGTTTTTTCTTTTCTTACATCTTTTTCTCTCTTGAAATGACAAAATACATGTTAATCCACTTTGTTTATTGGTATTTCATTTCAGTCCATGATCTTTTGATTTCTTTTTTCTTCCTGATTTCTTCACTAGAAGTTTTTTTTTTTTTTAATTTTACCCTTCAATTGAAATTAATCATATATAATGTTTTTCTTTTTAACCCTTATTCTTTTGATTTATGGTTTTTTTTAATTTTATTTGTCTCTAGATTTTAATTTCTTTCAATTTTTGCCTCCAATTGAAATTGATCATATATGTTTTTTTTTTGCCATTATTCTTTTGATTTTTTTGTTTGTTTTAAATCCATTTAATTTTTTCAGTTTCAAGGTTTTGATTTCTTATAATTTTATCCTCCAATTAAAATTAATTATATATTTTCCTTTTCAGTTTAGTCCTTGTTTTGATTTAGAGGTAGGAATGTCTGAAAAACCTGATAGAAATTGGGTATACAAACTCTCTGACACTACGACTAAGAATTTGTGATTGCCCCATAATGTTTTAACGGGTGGAATGCCTTTCAAATAAATTCCATTCAAGCATACTTTGGAGTTACAAATGTTTTTAGTCGAGAAAGTGCATGATAAGACAATAGAACTTCGTGTTGAAATTATTGTATTGTGTCAAATGGTTATGCAGATACAATTATATTTGGGTGATCCATTTGCTCCTTTTAAATCCAACAGTCTTGACCTACCTCTCCTCTTCCTCCAGAGTCAGTTGTGTTTTAGATTTATTGTCATTGTATTTTTAATGTTAAAAATCCAGTAATTTGTAATAAATATTTGAATTTTAATAATTTATTATAATTTAAAATATACCTTGAATTTTAATTTATTTTTTATATTATTCAAATTATTTCTCAGTTTATTTTAGCAAAAAATTAAAATACTAGCGATGAAATTACAGAAGGAACATTCTATTGGTATTCTCATGAGACTTTGATAGTAAATACTCAAAATATCACCATTAGTGATGGTTATACCAACGATACCCTCCATTGATATTTTTAAGGAGATAGACAATTATTATTCAAAATGACACCATTACTAAGGACTATACCGTCAAAATGTTGCCGATAGAATTGTTAGCAAAATGATAATGATTGAATCACCAATGATATATTTTTATGGCTCTACTAATCGGATATATTGATGGAATTAAAGCCAATCTTTTTGTTGGTAGATTTATAACCGGTGTTTTTATTGATAAATTCAATGCTGATGGAATATCCATGTCGTAACCTAATTATTGGGTTACTCCCCAAAATAAAATAAAAATAACAAAAATAAAATAAAAGGGTTTTGGCGTCAGTAGAAAAATCACGGTGGAAATTTTGAAAATTTTCTGAGCCGGATCGTATCTCTTTTATGCCCAAAAATGAGAGAAAATATAAATTCAAGGTAAAAATTAAGTAAAAAATCATAATTATATTTTTTTATAAGCCAATTTGATTTAATAATGGGCTAATTCAAAATATTATTATGTTTGGGAATTAATTTAGGATCCAATTGAAGAATTTAATCAAGTGCAAGGACTTAATTATGCTTTAAATTGGTCAAATTAATTTTATTAAGGGCTTAATTGATGAAAAATTAAACTCTTGAATTTAATTCGAGCTCAATTGAGAAGATTGGAATTTTTGGAGACCCAATTGAATTTTCCAAGCTAATTTGGCATAATTAAGGATCAAATTGAAGACAATTGAGAGTTTAATTGTCAATTGAGGGTCAAATTACGTGAATTAGAAGTAAGGGATCAAAATGAAAAAGGCACGCAAAGTTAAGGCTAATGTTGAAATTTGGACAGGGGAACAATTGCATAAAATTACAAATTTAAATCCAATTGGGGGTGTAATTAGAACAATTAAAAGTAAAGTACCAAATTGCATTTTCACTTCCCTCCAAAATAGAAACCCTGCCGCTGCCTTTATCTGCATGCCTGCCGACAACCGCCTGAACGCCCGCCGACCAGCCACTGTTACAGGCACGCTAGCCACCACCTCCACCAAAAGTAGCCCAGCTAAGCAAGCCACCGTGTGTGTAAATACAGGCCACCGTGTGTATAAATACAGGCCACCATGCACGACGGAAAGGGGGAGAAAAAAAGAAAAACAAAGGAGAAAAGCCAGGGGAGAAAAGAGAGAGCTTCGTCTTCCTCGTCTCCAGCAACAGGCAAATCTCGACTCCGGCGACAGCAACAGACCAACCATTTTCCCTATCTCCAGTTGAACCAACACAGCCAGCAACCTCTCTCCCTCTCTCGGTCTGCAAATCCTTCTTCTCTCTCCCCGACAACGTCCTCTCTCTCTAAAAACTCAACGTAAAACAGCCACACCTCCCTCCTCCTCGGCAACAACAACTCCATCGTCATCTTCCCCAGCTCCAGCAAAAACATCGAATCTCTCTCCTCTCGCAGAATCAACTCTCTATCTCTCTCTTTCCGCAACCCGTTGCAGCTCCTTCTCTCTCCTTGACGGTGCCTCTCTCTCTCTAAAAACAGACGTGAAACAGCTCCTCCTCTTCCTCCTCCAGCCAGTTCCCGGTGACCTCCAGAAGCTTCCCAACAATGAGCCTAACTCTTCTTCTCCATCACCGACGACGTAGGAGCCGAGGCAGATACTAACACAGCATAGGTCAGCCCTTCCGACGCTCCTACCAGCCGCCATGGGCCACTATTTTTAACGCCATCACGACAGGGAGAACCACCTCGACGTCCTCTACCCGGCGGCAGTGGTAGATGACCCTTTCGTCGTGGTCGGCCGACCACCATTTTACTGTTCGTGTAATACGTGAACAATATTTCACGTATTACAGGTTTCTTTCTTTTTTTTTTAATTTTTTCTCTTTGCGCTGGGCTACTCTCAGCCCAGCCCAGCCCATTTTAATTGAGCTTCAGCCCATATTGTCTGGGCCTTGTTGGGCTTCCAGGCCAGCCCACATTAAAATGGGCTCCCAGCCCGTGAATGCTGGAAGCCCAACCCACATCCATCTGGGCTTCCAGCACGCGAGGACTGGAAGCCCAGCCCACTGTGGCTGACAGCCCAGCCTATTAAACAATAAAAAAACAAAAACAAAATAAAGAATAAAGAATATTTTTTTTTCTACTACTATTATTACTACAAAAAAATTTTAAAAATATAAAATGTGTTGTTTTCGTGCATACGGCCAAATTTCAATGTTTCTTTCAGTATATTTTTCGTAAAAAAAAATATTGCATCTTTCTCATGTTTTAAAACAAAATTGGATATCGTAACTGGTTTATGATTATCCATTGGAATTTGCCCAAAATATCAAAAATAATCAAAATCATTTTTGTTTTATCTATTAGGATGTAAATTTACATTGTAAAATACATTTATGGATAAAAAAAAAATTTACTACGGTGTAAATTTAAATTGTAAATTACATCCATAGATAAAAAAAAAAGGATTTCCTAAATGTGGTGTAAAATTATATCGTAAAGTACACCCCCAAATAAAATAAATATTTTTTTAATACAGTGTAAAAAAGTAAACTTAAAAAAAAAAAAACAATCAAACAACAATGCAGCTTACCCTAGGTAGGGTGCACTGGGGGTGATGCGTCTTCCCCTTGCACAACAAGTCCCCTTATCCAGAGTCTCGCAGACCAATAGGTTCCTAGTGACCTTAATACTAGGTGGCGACTCCTTATATTTATAGTCGTAATTTTTACTGCTATAAAACAAACAACCCATTTTCACCGCGCGCCATTGTCTCCCCAAAATGCGGGGGATGACAGGGCGCGAAGCGCGTAAAAAAATCACCGTCAAGACAATCCAATAGAAAAAATATTATCGATAAGAGTTTTATCAATGGAAGATTCATGTTTGTGTGATTGTTACCGATGGAAATTACATTGCATTACTGTCAAAGATCTTAATTGATAAAATAGTTAATTCTAGTAGTGTATATAATTGAAATCATGTTTTCAATTTTATTCTTCAATATTTGATTGATTGAGAATTGAACTTTGTAGTTTTTCTAAATAGAGTGCTTTGAGTCTAATAACCCAGATCACATGTTTAAAAGTTAACGCAAGTTATTTTTTTTAAGAAAAAGGTTTTATAATTTGATAAGATTATTTCAATCTCATAATATAGATCATAAATTTGGTAGGATATCTTAGGTTAGTTTGGTTCTAATTATTAGAGTTACATGTTTATCATACCAATTCAGGTTAATTAGGACTAATTTTTTTATGTCATTAGCTTATCCTATTTTATTATTCCTTATTTAATAGGTTATGGATTGAAATACATTGTGCGCCACCTTTAGAAAAAATAATAATAACCCGGCTCTGTGGTGGAATGCAGGCACTGAAGCCAGTGTGTATACGTCCTCAGCGGCCATTGATACGTTGCATGATCAATTCCGTTTATGGGCTAGATAGCTTATTAATTTGTCATGATACAGAGACCAACTTATCAACATCTACATCCAATGAGATTCTCAGCCACAAATTGAATTAAATACAACTGCTACATCTAATTGGGTTGAGTGGCATGAACTCATAGCTATGGTTGACTAAATTAGTGCCATAGCTCGGGCCTTTATTTCCGATACGGTAATTGATTCTGTCGTGCTTTATGGCTGTGCCAGGAATATTCCATTTGAGATGGCTTGCTGTATCATGCATTGAAAAGCATGGTCAACGACTGGTGCCGTCCTCTCCTCCAAGTTCCACAGTCATACACGGAAGTTGTGGATCTTTCCACCGCCCACAAATCTCGCCATTTTCCTTGGCGGGGGAGAATTTTGACAAAGGAGTACTGTGAAGGGTAAACGTATAGAAAAAAAGAAGCAACAAGGGCTTTCACGTTACACTTGGCTGCTTGCATGGGAACTATATAGCTGTTTGTCTTTTTTTTCTGATTTATATTCGTATTTTTTTTAGCATATTCCATATGGTTTTATCTTCATGAGGTTTTATATTCATATAAATAATCGTACCCAAAACAATAAATAATCCATAAATGAATTAACAAATGTTTCTTTGTCACTGGCTGCTGTGCTATCCATCTTCATTTAACCCAAAAAGAAATTACTACCTTAGCTATTCGAGTCAGCTTATATGTATCGTAATTAATTCTATTGGTTTTAGAATTAATGATGATGTGAATTTCTAGTTATTATCATATTAGCAACCACATAACTTGAATTTAAGACCACGGGAGAGTAAACTTCTTAGTCCAAAACTTTTACTACTAAGTCATCTACTATATGATTTTCTTTATTTAAGCCAAAAAATTTTATTAACAAGAATATCTTGATCAACTTACACGCACCTCGATTAATTCTACAAACCCTAAAAGTCAAGACCATGTAAGTTTTCAATGACCATCATATTAGCAACCATAGGGGGAGCAAACCTCTTAATTCCAAGTTTTTACTACTAAGCCACCTACTATAAGGTTTTATTCAATTAAGCCAAAAAAATTTTTATTAACGTGGGTACCTAGGTTAGTTTATGTGTATCTCGACTAATTCTAATAACTCTAAAGTTAATGATTATATAAACCTCCAATGATTATCATATTAATAATAAAAATCAAACTTAAAAATAAAAAAATAAACTTTTTAATCACAGATAAACCTTTTAATCAGAATCTATAAAAATATTATTTTAAACTAAGACAGCACTCATAGCCTATAATAACTGCAAAAAGAAACACTTTCTTTTTACAACACCAATGCAGCTCTCGTAAAATAATAATGGCTTGGGCAGCTCTATCGAAATATATGTAGATGTAAGCAGCAATAAAATTTCCATTGAGTTGACATACACCGCATACCTTTAATTTTTTTTTTTTTGGTAATGAAGTGGCAGATGGCTGGAGAATTTTTTTAAAGGAAAATACAATGCAATAAAATAAAATATAACCCAACAATTCTCATGCACCAGCATTGTTTAAGTTATCATGTGGGGTGCTGACTCTTTTATCCGGCATTCTTGCTTAATTTATATGATAAGCTGTCTCGATTGCTGGGAGAGGTTGCTTATTTTAATGGTCACTGTCAAGTTTTGATCCTTAAATAAATAAATAAATAAACAGTAGCAAAATGAGAGCAGAACTCAAGGTACACTAGTGAAGCTGATCGTGACCATTCCTTCACCTCCACCGATCGGCTTTTTACCTAAAAAATTGAATAATTAAATGAGCCGAGATGCTAGCTGAGCTGTGCCCTAAAAATTTGAGTAAGAAAGTTGTTTGCCCACCGACTGTACCTATGATATTCGAGATTTTACAGGAAAAAATAATTCAACATCAAATATCTCCTGATCTGAAGAGAAAAAAAATCCTAAAAAATCTCACGTCTCAAATTATTATTTTATCCTTAGGGATAGAGATTTCTTGCAAAATATAAAATAAATTAAGATATTTTATCTTGTGATATTCCTCCTCTTCCTTTGACTTCCATGACAAACTACATCAATGCTATACCCTGTAGAGAAATCATTGTAGTTCTAAATATAATTTATTATAAATTTTAATTATATAATTATTATTTTACCTTTTAGTGTCTAAACATTAATTATTGGACTCTAAGTATTTTAGATTTTTCTATTACATTTATGTGTCATTAACATATATTTTTGGAGGTGTTTGCATCTTTTTTGTTTTAATATGAACAATAAAACTACATATTTATCCTTGAAAACACACGAAATAAAGACTCATCAAGGATATTTTTGGGCTTTTCAACTAATCATGAATAGTAAAATACTACTTTACCCTCGGGTGGGGAAAAATAATGAGCAGACAGTTAGGGTATCTTTTGGTTTCTCCTACTTGGGTGAATAGTGAGCTAATGAAATACTCTCAGAAATAATAAAAATAGGGGGCAGGTGCGGGGGTATAACGACATTTTGATGCCCAGATTTTTCTCTATTATCACTGACTCAGGGTGTGTTCATGTGATTCCATATTTTATTTTTATTATTTTCGAGGAACTTAAGGCGTGTCTACTTGATGTGTTGACTATTGTTTCCCATGCAAGCCTTTAAGGTGGCATGTTTAGTGGCATGCGTCGAATGGAAATGCTTAAATGTCTTGTCTTTTTCTACATGATAGTGCGCATGTTGGCAGGTGATAGGTGCAAAAATGCTGGTGGTCGGTTTTTTTACATTTTTTCTCTCTCCTGCAACTACAAAATACATGTTACTCCTCTTTGTTCATGGATATTTCATTTCAATTCATGATCTTTTAATTTTTTCTTCTTCTTGATTTCTTCTTTAGATTTTTTTTTTCAATTTTACCTTTCAATTGAAATTAATTATATATATTGCTCATTTCAACCGTTATTCTTTTAATTTTTGGTTTGTTTTTTGTTTCTTTAATTTTATTGGTCTCAAGATTTTGATTTCTTTCAGTTTTGTCCTCTAATTAAAATATATCATATATGTTATTTTTTGTTTTAGATCTTATTCTTTTAAATTTTTTATATATTTTGAATCCCTTAAAGTTTTTTGGTTTCAATATTTTGATTTATTTCATTTTTATACTCCTATTAAAATTAATTATATATTTTATTTTTCATTATGGTCCTTGTTCTTTTTTTTATTTACTTTTTATTCCAATGATTTTTTTTTCGATCCTTCTTGGATAATCTTTCTTTTTTATTCATATTTATGTATTTATTCTTTTATTTTTAATTTTCATCATTTTTTTAGTGGGATTTTATTTTTACTTAATTTTCCTTTTTTTTTGTTTTTAATTTTAATTAAGGTTGGTGATTATTTTAAAATTGATATTTCCCCTCCCTTTTTTTTTTTAGTATTTTCTGTTATTTTTATTTATTCTTTCGTCAGATAATTTTTTTATGCTGGTAATATAAATTTTAGTTTTTTGGGTTTTTTTTTTTTTTTTTTGCTCTTTTGTTAAAGGTTTTAGATTTTTTTTTTGTTTTATTCTTTAAGATAATTTTATGATTTTCATTATTTACATAATAATAATCATAATAATCATAATAATAATAATAATAATAATAATAATAATAATAATTGTTATAGTCATAATAATAATAATGACATACCAATAGATTTTCAATTATATTTTATTCTTTTTATAGGTAGGAAATCAATGACTTATTTTTATTGTTTAGTTACTGTAAGTGTTTATACAATTTATATTTTATTATTGTATTTATAGTATATTAAATTATTATGTTTTATTCTTTTTATAGATAGAAAATTAACGATTTATTTTTATTGTTTAGTTATTGTAGATGTTTTCAAAATTTATATTTTATTATTGTGTTTAATTTATATTAAATTATTAAATGAGTTAATAATAATATAGTGAATTTAATGATTCAGATATCAAAATCTTTTTTTAATGACAATGATAATTTTATACAAGTGATTTCGTTGAAACCTCTTAAGACAAATAAATTCATATGTTTTATTGGAAACCTGTTCTTCATGAAAATTCTAGGCAAAATTATTATTTTACCCAAATTTATAGTATTATAAAAAAAAATCACTCTTAATATTTTTTTGTTGAAAAAAATATGGTTGTGGATGTATTTATTTTGGCTATTTCTATTTGCTCTTTTGCTAAAGTTTTTTGGTTTTATGTTTTTCATTGCTTGCACAATAGTAATAATAATCTTAGTGATTTTTTATTTTTTATTTTTTTTCTTGCTTACTCTTCTGTTACATTTTTTTCTAGTTTTTGAAATAATCTAATAATTTTTATTATTTAAACAGTAATAATGATGGTAACAACAATAATTTATTATATTGATTATGATATTAATGATGATAACTATGGTGCTAATAGTAACAATAACTTATAAAATAATATAAAAAATAATAATAATAACAAATTTTATTATAGTACAACTTATTATAATAATTATTTTCATAATAATAATAATACTAATTTTTCTTTTATTTTTAATTTTGTCCTATAATTACTTTTTTCACTTATTCTTCAAATCAAATAATTATTTTTATATTGCTAATATTTTTTTTAGATTTTATCTTCAATCATAATAATAATACTAATAGTAGTAATAGTAGTAGTAGTAATAAGAATAATAATTCAAATAATCTATCCTTTAATGTTGTATTATTAAGAATTAAGTTTAGCAACTTCTCTATATATAATGTTTCAAATCTAATATCATGGAATACTAGTTTGGAAAAATTATGTGACTCAATATTGTCTTTAATTTTTTATCTTATTTCTTTTCATTTTTATTACTTAACATTAGTATTAAATACAAAAAAAATTTATTTAATGTTTTTTTTCATTTCAGCTCTTATTCTTTTAGTTTTTAATTTATTTCAATTCCTTTAAATTTTTTTGTTCTTCTAAGATAGTCTCTATTTTTTTGTCCATATTTATACTTTTAATTTTGTTATTTAATTTTATCATTTTTTTCTTTTATTGGAGTTTTATTTTTATTCAATTTAGCCATGAAATTTTAATTTATGTTGATAATAATTTTAAAAATGATTTTTTTTTGTTTGATTCCTTTTTTATTCTTCAAATTAAATGATTTTTAAAATGCTAATATTATTTATTTTGATTTTGTCATTTATTTTGGTTGTTTTTACTTGATCCTATGTTAAATGTTTTTGGTTTTATTTTTCAAGATAATTTTTTTGGTTTTCATTATTTACATAATAATAATAACCTTAGTCATTGTTTTTTTATAATTGTTTTCTTGCTTACTTTTTTATTACAATTTTTATTTTGATTTTTATTCTTCGGGATAATTTAATAATTTTCATTGTTTAAGCAATAATAGTGATGATAATAATGATAACAATAATAATTTATTATAATGATTGTTGTGCTTATAGTATTAATAATTATTGCTAAAGTGCTAACAATAACAATAACTCATGAAATAATATTAAGAATATCAATAATAATTTTTTTTTATTATAATAAAAATAATTATAATAAATATATTCATAATTATAATACTGATTTGCTTTTATTCTTTAATGTTTTCCTTTAATTATTTTTATTTTTTTAAGTCAAAATGCTGATAATATTTTTTGGGCTTTGTTTTCAATCATAATAATAATAATAATAAAAATAATAATTCAACTAATCTATTATTCGATGTTGTATTTATTAAAAATTCTTGTATTTTACTTTAAATTGAATATTTTAGTGTTTTTAAATCATTTTCATATATTGATGTCAAATATTATTTTTAAAAAATAATAAAAATATTATTTTTAATTTATAAAAAAAATATTTTTAAAATCAACTTCAAACTATCAAATAGACAAATTGATAACCTAGCCCAAAGCTCAAAAAATCCTTAAAAAAAATAATAAAAATATTATTTTTAATATATTTATAAAAAAAATATTTTTAAAATCAACTTCTAACTATCAAATAGACAAATTGATGACCTAGCCCAAAGCTCAAAAAATCCTTAAAAGGTCTAAAAAAACCTCAGTAGATCTGGGGGCATGCCCAGGCATAGACACCCACCCACTTTCCTGTGTGCCATGATGCTCACATGATTCTAGACATGCTGCCGAACACCATTAGTATAACAATGCATGCATCCAAAACCCACATGGGCTATCATGCTCGAGTCTAACGTGTTTGAGTTATTATGCTACAGTTTAACGTGTTTGGGTTTAAACAGTCCTTCTACGTCTATTTTTTTATTTGTAATAGTTTTAGAGGTGTTTGAGAATGCTTATTAAAATATTTATGAAAAAATATAAAAAATTCTATTTTTATTTTAAATTTTTTTAGTATTTTTAAATATTTTGATATATTGATATTAAAAATAATTTTTAAAA
The DNA here is from genome assembly GCA_015731905.1 of Salix dunnii. Classification (NCBI taxonomy): domain Eukaryota; kingdom Viridiplantae; phylum Streptophyta; class Magnoliopsida; order Malpighiales; family Salicaceae; genus Salix; species Salix dunnii. The sequence continues at coordinate 29,783,910 of CM027674.1, read as the reverse complement.
AATAAAAAAAAATCATTTTGATGTATTTCTAAATAAAAAATACTTTTTAAAAAATAACCATAACTCCACTCTTAAATAGATTATTAAACACCTCGCATGAACCTAACATTTTTTTTAATTTTTTTTAAAACTCTGTGCAGGTCTCTTAGGATTTTATATTAATTTAATGCATATTATTTTATGCAGTGTACAACTTAAAATATCATAAGAGTAAAATTATATTGTAGTCCTTTATTGCCTTAAAAAAAGTCTTGTGAGTTATAAATATGTTATTAATTTTTTAAAATTAAGATTCGCAATTTAATCAATTTTAATACTTATATTATATATATCTTTTTTTTAATTATTATTAAATATATGAGAGTTGCCTCTAGCACCCACTGGGACTTGAACTATGTTCCCTTGAAGGAGGGTGACCTCCAACAACCAATGGGACAAACTTGCTGGCATATTAAAGTTCCATTTTGATTGGTCAGGTGGGCAAACATGTTGGAGGAAAGTGATTTTCTGGATCCGCTTTCGAGTGTATTTGGTATTGCTTTTACTTTTGTGATTGAGGTTTGAAAAAAACAGTTTTATAAAAAACACTTTTAACTGCTATTCAAAATAAGCAGTAAAGTGTTTGGTTAAAACTGCTTTTGCGTTTGAGATTAATGAAAAACAGTTTAGTGGGTGTTTGGTAACCAATCTTCTTATATTGCTTTTAACTTGTTAAATTACATTAAGTGCATCGACATGTGTGTGTGTGTGTATATATATATATATATATATATATATATATATATATTGCATAATGTTAAGAATAATGCAAGTAAATTGGATATTTTTTTATTCATACATCAAACTATTTGCAATACCATCACGAACAAGATCCATTTGTGAAGACCTATGCAATCCCTGACTATTGTCATGCGCTCCAATATCTGGTAAAAAATTATCAGGGATATAATTTGGATTACGATCAAACTCTGCAAAAACATCATCATTTTGCGACCTTCTTCTGATATAATTATGTAACGCCATTGATGCAACAACAATCTGAACTTGATTTTTGTATGGATAAGCTGGCATATTTTGTAAAATTCTCCACCTTTGCTTCCATACTCCAAAAGTACATTCAATCACATTACGGAGAGAGGAATGTGCACGATTAAACACTTCTTCTCGTCCACTTGGTTGTCCACGACGTCGAAAGTCTTGTAAATGATACCTCTCCCCTTTATATGGGCCTAAATACCCATACTTATTCAGATAACCGGCATCGACCAAATAGTACTTTCCTGAAAATACAAACACCATGCATCATTTTCATTAATTCAATAACAAAATAAGAATATTAATTTATTGAAATTCTAATTGATTTAACATATATTAAATCACAACCTGCAGGAGGTTTAGAAAATTTGATACTCCTACTGTCAATAGCCTCGAGAAAAATACGTGTATCGTGTGCACTACCTTCCCATCCTGCCCATACAAACGTGAATTACATGTCAAAACTACATGCTGCCATGATGTTTTGTGTTGGGACACCTTTTCTACCAATAAAAGGGATTTGATTTTCGACTGATACGGTAACACGAACATGTGTCCCATCGATTGCACCAATACAATTCTACACAAAAAAATAAAGTATTAGTATAAAAATATTCGAGCAACATATACGATCATAGTGAAAACTAAATTTTATATAAACTAAAAGGATTACCTTGAAATGTGGCATAAATCTTGGATTCCCCGCAATTTCTATTGGTGTGTTGGTAAATTCCGGATTAGCTGGTTTTATAACATCAACAACAAACATACATAATGCCTTAAGGACTTCTTTCATACATCTACTAACCATTTCGCCTGAATGCTGAAATCTTTCTTGTACATGTTGATTTGACGCCCCAACCGCAAGAGTAAATAGAAACATTCCGATCTTCTCAATGATGCCATCCTTCGTGACGGTTTTAAACCATAATTTGTTTTCAAATCATGACATAGGCTCAACAAAGTGTCTTTGTCCATCCGAAACATGTTAACACAGCGTCTCCAATGACCTCGTAAAATCTCATTCAACCAACGCATCCCTGTATTATACGAAACCATACATGGTTCTTTATAGACATAGTTAATATAATATATGTTAATAGCTCCAGCCGTACATATAAACAGTTTTTCATCATCAAATTCTCTCCGTATAAAATTGCCATCATCATCATCGTCACTGTCATTGTTGTCATCGTCGTCGTCGTCGTCGTCGTCATCGTCGTTGTAGTCACCGTCGTCATCGTCATTGTCGTTGTCATTATTATTTCCATAATCACCATTTCTATCATCGCTGTATGCGCTACTGCTGCCCTTATAACGACCATGGTTAATGTGGTCAACAACTCGATTCATAACATTCTCGTAGTCACCTTCGAAATCGCCGTTAAATATAGCATTCAAATGTGGATCATCCATATCTAGCAAGTCTCGAAAAGAAATACAATCAATTATTAGTGTTGCATAAACAAAGTTTGAGTGAAGTGAAGTATATTAACATAAAACAAATGCAAACCTGTTAAAAGCAGAGAAAAATTATATCAATTTAGCAATTACGCTATAACCTAGTTTATTTGTGTTGATCACTTGAACACAAAACAATTCTTAACTAGTTCAAAAAAGACATTCATAAAAAAAAAAGAAAACAAGAAATTTTGTCATAATTAAATAACTTCAAATCTTAATATAAGAGGTTGTCATGAAAATAATATGATGTCAAACATCAACATAACTAAATACTAAAGTCAAACCATGAAAAATTGTGTTCAACAAATTACTTGTTACGTTACAATCCGAAGGAAGGAAAACAAATAAACCAAACAGTCAGACAATGTCAGATGGTTGCAGTTAGGCATTTCTTCGACGCGAGATGTTTCGTGCAAGCCAATTGTATTTATTTTCAATACCCACGATGCCAAACCAAGTTTCCCTATGTCTTCGCACACCTAGAAACTCGACAGCATGGTCAAAAAAATCTTCGTCAGTTGTCGAACCAGGTATTGATTGGAACTCAGCTAAGACTTCAGGGATACTACAACCTGGGATATCCCTTCTCACAGAAGTGGAATCACTCCTACTAGACATGCTGTCCAGAAGCTGTTGTTGCATTGATACAAGTTGAGCACCAATTCTTACTGACTTTTTCTTTCTAGCTTTCGGTTCAGGCTCTTGTCTTTCTTTTCGTTTACCACTACTCTTTGTGTTACTACTACTACATATATTCACTCCTCCAATTCCTTGAGAAATATCATTTCCAGAATCTGGATTGACATTCTCCTCTGAATCCCCGCTTCCTTCTTCCAAATCAACACCGTCAAAACCGACATTGCTTGTGCCCAAATCAACTCCACTTCCATCAACATATCCTGAGGATGGTGCCCATGCATATTGTCCAATAGCGGTGACTCCAGAGAACATCCTATCAAATTTTAACTTCAATGATGGCTCGATACCGGCTTGTCTGAATTTTTTTGCACCTCTAATTTCCTGCATAAAACAAATAGTTATGATTGTACATATCATAACAAAGCATAATGAATAACATGGAATGGATAGTTTCATAAAATTCACCTGAATTTTTTTGTTTTCACCACTCATCGCTAGCCGCTATTGTCCCTAATTCGTAACTCCAACCCACACCAGTTTCAGCTATCAATTTGGTCCATATCCTCCAATCTTTTTTACATACATCCCATTTGTTTTTCAGCTGCGTTTTGGTAAACGCATGACCCATTTGTTCTTTAAATGATGTCAGAATAAATTTCCATCCGGATATATCAAAATGGGTATTCGATCTCATTCCCATGTCAGTTGCCTTAATGCATATGTCACAAAATATATGCAACATGTCTCTATTCGAACATGCTTTATCCATAGATTCATGATTGTCCATGATGTCTCGTAAAACTTGAAAACCAAAAATTCTCAACATTACTACAAACACTTAAATATTATGAAGGAACAAATGTGGTAATGCAATGTGGATCATCCGTGTATTTTACAACATATAAAACAATATTGTTATGCCAATCTTTTCAATCTTTATTACAAAACAGAAGCAATGCCTCGATTTTGAACTGCGTTAGTCAAACCAATCATGAAGAAAGTGTTGCAATACAAGGCAAGAATTCCGAAAAATCAAAACATAAAACAATGATATTATTTCATAGCCATAATAAATACAATCCACAATCCAAAAAATATCAAAAAATCTGCAACTAAAAATCCATATAACACAGCTATTCTGAAGGTAGAGGTAAATTACATAGCCAAAATAACTTCAAAGGAAAAAGATGATCGGATATTACTTGCGAGTAGAATATTATTATTGGCATGTCCATTTCGGAATTATATATGACAGAAATCAAGTCAAGCAAATTAAATATTATTTGGGCGGGTTTATATATATAATATATAAATTAGATGCCACACTAGCTAGATGCAAATCAAATCATGATTAAAACCATGTCTGAATTGAAATTGAAAACGATATCATGGATTAGACTCGTATGAAGTCATAACAGTATAGCGGGTTTCAGTGCCCGTGAGAGCTTGGAAAAAGAGTCAACCACCCCCTTTCCTCCCGGCAATATCTTGTTGGTGACAGAGGTGTCATATAACTTGATCACTAACACAAGTGATCAATACCACAAGAACAGTCAGGAAGTCACAAATGATATCCTTTCAACATGCAGAATTGAGCATCCTAAATTTCTCATCTGTTTTATGTAGCTTGTTCCTAAAACTAATGGAGAAATACCATCAGAAGATGTAGAGACATCAAATCATCAAAGACTGCTAGACAGGTCTTTTATATATTTTCCCCTCCCATGTTTTTTAATTTATGCAATTTTTCTCTGCTGGACTATTTCATAAGGTATGAATCCCCAAGTAATTTTACCTTGTATTATAACGTTCTGATTCAAACTACAAAATGAGTTAAAGAACTGACTGGAGGTGGATTAATTAGTGCCCTCTAGTATAGCTCTTGTTATTGATCAGGTTGGTTGGCGCTTACCTAAGTGTACTTCTAGTATCGCTAGCCGCTATTGTCCATAATTCTTTTTCTTCTGATTATTTTACTCAATTCTTTTCTATTTTGTCCTCTAATAAACATTCATCACATACAAATTAAGAAATATTACAATAAATTACACATTCCCCCTTAAACATCCATTATGGTTAGCCCTAGGGCTTAAAGGCATCTCTTAGTTTCTCTTCAATTCTAAGCAACTTCTACTCTATCTAGCTTTTATTCCATGTCAAACTATCAATTATATATGATAATTGGGCATGAAACCCTAGATCAAGAAGCATAAGATCACAGAAATGCTAGCTTTCAAGGTACTGAAGACAGTTAAAAAATTAACAGCACAAATAATAAACCAGGTTATATGAATGGCAGATAATACTCTACAAGCTTACAACAAATGCAGGTTCCTGCATTATTGAGATAGGACTCAAATCACTTCCACAACCCTTCACAGCACTATTTTCACATCCAAGTCCCAACATCCGTATTTCATATATTAAACTAACATTTGTAAGTTTTTCATTTTTCAGCAGAGAAGGAAGATAACATAGAAATTACAATAATTGTCCCATACATCGTCGGTAATTGCAACTCAAAAATAGCATCATAATAACTGTAATAACTTCAAAATCCATACCATAACAGAGCACACACAACAGATCTATGTGAAAAAACAAAATTAATTGATCTATTAGAGGTAAAACTTACCGATGATAGCAACACGAGCTTACTGTGGGGATCTGTTGCTTCGATGATGGGAGCGAGAGAAGGGGATAACAGATGGGTTTGTGCTCGTTTTTACAAGGATCGCAGTGAGGGACCAGAGGGGTTATGAAGGTGAAGGGAGAATGAGATCAAGGCTGTGGTGCTGCGGGGAGAATGAGGGAGGCGTTGTGAGGGGAGAGTGAGGCAACAACAATTAAATCACTGACTTTTTTCTCACTGGTTTCTGAAACCAGATTGAAGGGAGAGTGAAATGGGTCAGCTCGTTTTTGCACAAATCGAAGAGAGGGACGGGAGGGGTGGAGATGGGTTTGTGAAGGGGATAGCAGATTCAAGGGAAAGTGAAGGGGATAGCAGATTCAAGGGAAAGTGAAATGGATGAGCTTGTTTTTGCACAGATCGAAGAGAGGGACGGGAAGGGTGGAGATGGGTTTGTGCATGAGATAACAGATTCAAGGGAGAGTGATTGGGTGAGCTCGTTTTTGCACAAATCAAAGAGAGAAACAGGAGGGGTGGAGAAGGGGAGAAGGGGAGAATGAGGGAGGCGTTTCTCAGCTTGTGTTGTAACGGTCAGAAAAGCAGATAAAAGCAGATAACATTTGTGTGGCCGATAATCCATGAAAAGCAGCTCTCAGCTGCTTTTCATGGATTGGTGGTTGACTGATTTTATGGTGTAGGACCCACTATATTTAACCTGCTTTTATTAAGTTACCAAACACTTAAACACTCAACTTATTTCCAATCTCAGATTCCACCACAATACCAAACACCCACTTCATCGGGAGACAAGACACGTGGGGTTGCTAGATTGCCTTGGACTTCGTGAAAATATCAGACAATACATTCATTTTAAAAACATTTTTGAATTTGTTTATTTTAAATTAAAAAATTAATGTTTTTAAATTATTTTTATTTTTATGTACTAGTATAAAAAATAATTTTAAAAAATAAAACAATATTATTCTAATATATTTTTAAATAAAAATATTTTAAACAACAATTTCGACTAGATTCCAAAATATCCACTTAGCCGAGAGAAGTAGGAGTCTGTTCATGCTCACTGCCTAGTGTCCACATGCCGAAACAGTTATCGTTCCACGTCACCCTAGTTCAAAAACCACCCTCTGCCGACATGGACTAATCCGTACAGAATACCCTGTTTATTGTCTTTTATTTATTTATTTATTTCAATTCTCTTAAATATATATAACATTTTTCCAATAAATATAGCACATCTCGCTCCAAGAAATCAAAATCCATAATCAACGTAAAATAAGAGATAAAAATAATCTAAATCTGATTTTTATTTATATATGATATTTTGTAAATAAATGAAAAAAAAACCCTGTATTTTAAGTATTAAAATCTAAAAAAGAAAAGAAAGTCAATAGAAAGTGAAAAAAAGGGTGGCTGAGTTCCCTCGTGTACGGACTATCCAGTTACGGATTTTTGCCTCTAACTCTTCCTCGATCACTCTATGCTCCCACGATGTTGCAAGGCAAGTTTGAGCTAGTTTTAATTTAATAATTAGCAGCATGTTTTTATTAACAAAGCGTAATTAAAATAAATATTCAAAAATATTTATAGATTTAATTAAAAAGGAGAAAAATGGGTAAGACTCTCCCTTTTCATAATAACTTCTTTTATACACACACACACACACACCATGATCTAAAATGCAAGTTTTAAATAAAAAAATAATAATATTATTATAAATTTTTATTGGATGTATGAAAAAGAATGAAAGAATAACTTTTTTTTATAAAAACTGTATGAAAAAATAACAATATAAATATACACACACTATCATATTTATGTTCATTTTTTTTTATCAAAGATATTTGTTGTATATTATGCTCATACATAATTATTAACAAAGTTATATAAAATATAACTATAGAAAGTTCTAATTTTATTTTCAAAACCTAATTATTTTGAACTCCAACACGATCAAATTCAAATTAAATTTACAAACCTTACTCTATCTTGTTCATTTTTTTGGATATGTGAAAACCTTATTTTCTAGAAAATAAACTTTCTGAGCCCAAGTGAATAAATAAAACTCTTCTGGTCCCAAACTCTCATAAAAAATATACATTCTGCTTTGAAATTTAAAATTTATTATACAAATAATAAGTTTTTTTTTTTCATCTAGACACACCCTTATAATAATTTTTTAGTCGTGGTGAAGAGTAGCGAACACTGCGAATTTACCCCAAATCTTATATTTTTGTTAATGAGTTCTGGCTCCAAAAGTCATAATGAAAAGCATGCCCCCATGCCTCTTCAATACCATCTCGTGCCCCCATATCTTAGAAGGTCCCCCACTTATCTTGCATTAAAAAGAGCCCATGACCTAAATAATTTTATGGTCATTGAGCATTAAAGTACATGGAAGTTAATGGATCCGCTCTTAATGGGCCTTGTTAGTCCATCTTAATGGGCCGAGTACATGCAAAGATTTTGCACTTTTGTTTTAGAAATTTGGAATTGGGAAATAAAGATAAAATAGTTCCCAATAAATCGAAAGTGCGTTTGTCTTCCTAAAGCATGGTGGTACAGTATAAGTTATGGTGGTTATAAAATAATGATGATTTTTAAAAAATAGTTAGATATTATTATAAGAAAATTATTTCCAGATGAAATTGCTTTTCAATAAATAAAATAAATTTAAAGGTTGATTATACTTTTTCTTACTCAATGTTTCTATAAAAATATTATTAAAAAAATAAACCCAAGATAAATTAGAAAAACATTATATATATATAGATATGCATGAACAACACTTTTTTTTATGGTGTTTTTTAAAATAAATTCAATGGTAGTAAAATATTAACGATGATGTATCGGTAGTGACAATTGAATGGATGTGATGGTGGTGTATCAATGGCAGTGACGAAGGTTGTTGCTGTTGTGGAATTTTGGATAATTATTTCAAAAATAATTTAGAACTATAGATATTCTTAAATAAATGAATTGAGTTTAAGAATTGATAGTAAATTTGCTTAATTTTCTTATAAAAAATTCATAAAAATATTTTGCCCACAGCAAACTCCTACATCACTCTATATCAATTTGCATCAACATGATTGTTTGGTAGAGGTATTCTTAAATATAATGGGTTAGATTGACATATAGTTATATATAACTTAATTTCTAATAATTTTAAAATATTGATTTGATTTATTTAGTTTTTTTAGACTTGAGAAGAATAAATATATCAGATCGAGCTAATTGTTTTATGGATATTTCATATATTCACGAGCTAGATATATTAATGTATTTATTTTTTGATGATTCTAAAGTGATATCGAGCCACAATTTTATTAGAATGGGACAATACTATTAAAATACATATATTAGGATAAGGTAAAAACTATTACAATTTTGACATGAAAACAATACAAAATAAAAATTGTATTAAGACATTTTATCAAACAATTAAGGTGCAATATAAAAATAAATTAGTAAAACACAAACTATATTTCATTAGAAAAATCAAAGTTCAATCTTAATCTTGAAATTCTCATTCCTTTTTTATGGTCTCTTGGTTACCAAGTGGGAAATATTTTAATTGTAAAATGCACTATTACTATACCATATGAAACTTTGAAAACAAATAACTTTATTATTTGCGTAAAAGTGAGGAAGAAAGAGATTAGGAGATTAGGAGAGTAAGAGGCGGGTACAAGTGTGGAGAAGAGAAAGGAAGAAAAAATAATATATTTTGTTTTAATTTTATCATTTAATTAAAATTAATTATATATTTTATTTTGATTTATTTTAATTGTATCCCTTGATTGAAAATAGACATATATGTTACTTTTTATTTCGCTCCTTATTATTTTAATAAAATTATACTATAATTGTTTTTTTAATATCTTTGTTTGTTTCAGTCTCAAGATTTTTATTTGTTTTAATTTTATCCTTCGATTGAAATTCATTATATATATTATTTCTTATTTCGGTCTTTATTCTTTGAATTTTTTATTTGACATTAATTCCTTTGGTTTTTTCAGTCATTCTAGGATAATGTTTATTTTTTATCCGTATTTATGCATCTATACTTTTAGTTTTTATTTTTAATTTTTATCGTTGTATTTTTTATTGAGGTTTTATTTTTTATTAGGTTTAGTCCTGAAATTTTAATTTATATTGGTGATCATTTTAAGATTAATATTGCTCCAGTTTTTTCTTTGTTTTTTTTTTATTTTCTGTTATTTTTGCCTGCTCTTTAGATAAGATGATTTTATTGTTTGCGTAATAATAATGATAATTTTAATGATTATTTTTTTACTATTTTTTATAAAAGAAATTTTTATTTTATTTTTCGGGGAAATTTAATAATTATAATTATTTGGACAATAATGTTAATAATAATTTTAACTGTTATAGTAATAAAATAACGGTAATATAAGGATGAATTTGTAATTTATGTTTTCTTCTTTTTAGAGATAGAAAATTAACTACTTATTTTTATTATTTGATTATTGCAGGTGTTTTCATAATTTATATTTTATTTTTTGTGTTTAATTTAAATTAAATTATAAAATAAACTAACTTTAATAAATTGAATTCAATAATTCATATATCTGAATCTTATTGCATATTTAATGATGATGATAATTTTATACTGATAATTTTATTGAAACCTACTAAATAAATAAATTTATATCGATTTAAAATTCATATATTTTATGGAAAACTTACACTTCATAGAAATTTTGCATATATTTATTATTTTGCTCAAATTTATATCATAATAAAAAATCTCACATAATTAATATTTTTTGTATTAAAAAAATATAATTCTGACAGCAATAAGGCGCAATGTAGTGCCTAGTATAAATATAATTGACGAGCCAATTTTTTTTTTTTTTAACAATCCTATTAGTTGTTAGTGTAGTTTTTGGTCTAATTGTTATGACAAGATATTTTAAATTAGTGTGCTTCATGAAAAATAAATATTTTTGGTCAGAGAATTGGACACATATAAGATATATCAATCGTATCATATTAAAGTATAATGCTCAAGAAAGTTAAACTAAAACTTTCCATGATTGTGTGAGAATTTATTTAGCAAAGGTTAGGCAAAGCATATAAACAAAAATAATTATATACTCTACTCTACAATTTATTTATAAACAAAAATACCATTTAAATATAAATCCTAAGTTATTATCAATAACTATATTTAAAACTAAAAGTTGCAACTCCTGAGAATAGAGAATAAATGAGCATAAAATAATACTAATCTCTCTCTCTCTCTCTCTCTCTCTCTATATATATATATATATATATATATATATATATGGTCTTAAAGTGTGTGAAAATATTAAAAAACAAATAAAAGACATCTTATGGATGCGCTGACAGCTGTTCAAGCATATGCACCTTTCCTGGGATGGTGGAAACTAAACTTTCTACGTGTAAACTTGTACGCCACCATGTTATTTGCCCCTCGGAGTGGTGTGTGTCGGTGTTCGGTAATCGATGAATCCTCGGTGGACGAGTTTTAAAAATACCTTTATTTATTTCAGTTTCAAGATTTTTATTTGTTTTAATTTTGTTCATCAATTAGAATTAATTATATATTTTAGTTTTCATTTCGGCCTTTATTCTTTGAATTTTTTATTTTGTATTAATTTCTTTTGCTTGTTTGGTCATTCGTGGATAATATTTATTTTTTTACTCGTATTTATGTATCTATGTTTTTATTTTTTTTTAATTTTTTTCATTTATTTTTATTGGGATTTTATTTTTATTTAGTTCAGTTCTGAAATTTTAATTTATATTGGTGATAATTTTAAAATTAATATTTCTTATTTTTTTTTTGTGTTTTATGTTATTTTTATATGTTCTTTGGATCAAATAATTTTATGATTTTCATTATTTATGCAATAATAATGATAATTTTAGTGATTATTTTTTTATTGAGTTTTTGAAAAATGTTTTGCTTGTTTTCTTATTCTTTGGGGTAATTTAATGATTTTAATTATTTAGGAAATAATATTGATAATAATTTTAACTATTATGGTCATGATAATAACGGTAACGTAGGGATGAATTTTCAATGATATTTTTTTTCTTTTTATAGAGAGAAAATTAACTATTTATTTTTGATATTTGATCATTGCAGGTGTTTTTATAATTTATATTTTTTTTGTTATATTTAATCATGATTTTACCCCCCGGTCCGAAAAATTTAACCCTTGAAACTTGGGATATTTTGGACATTTCCAAGGGCATGTATGGTATTTTTAAATTGTTTTGGGTTTAACGAGGATGATGATAATTTAAATTGGATAGATCATAATACAATGAATTTAATAATTCATGTATCTGTATCTTCTTGCTTTTTTTAAATAATGATAATAATTTTATGTTGATGATTTCGTTGAAACCTACTAAATAGATTTTTAATGTCATTCTAATAATATCTATGGAACAAATTTTTACACTTTCCAAACCATTTTTCTTTTTACTCACAGGTATATAGTTTTTAAACTAGTTTTTATTCTTGGTATTATTGCAATGTAAACAAGAACTCATAATCATTGACATAAAGTGACTCTTTGTGAGTGTGATTAATATTGTTTTTGAAAGTGTTTTTGTTCAAAAATACATCAAAATGATTTTTTTTTTATTTTTAAAAAATTATTTTTGATATCATCTTATCAAATGATCTAAAATCATACTTTTTTTAATTTAAAATAAAAAATAAAAGTAAATTTTTTAAATTAAATTAAAAACACTTTTGAAATGCAATATCAAATAGCACCGAAATAGTTGGGCTTCGTAAGAAGAAAGCATAAACCCATTAAGAAGCAAAGATGCAGCAAGGCAATATGGGCTCTTATGAGCCCACACCATATGCCCAATGGACTCAACTAGACTATGCTAACCCACTTTTTGACCGTTCCCCTCTTTAAAAGCGGACTCAACGAGAACCTTCAGAGTGAAACCCTAGTCACGGAACGTGACGGCTGTACTCAGGCTTGCACAAGCTTCTCTTCTAGCTTAAGGTACTCTCCATTGCTTGTTTTTTGGTTATTGATAACCAGATTGTTATAGTTGGTAAGCAAAAAGATTTCATGTGTCAATGAAACATGAGTTAATGCTGCCTGTCACTACATCTTTTTCTTCCAGGGTATTTGACATGAGCACGAACAAAACTAGAGAACTTTCATATCTGTGTTTCAATGGCTGCCATTCATTGTATTCAAGCTCTAGGATTCTCATCAAGAACCCATGTTTTCTTTCCTATTGGTGAGCAGACCAGATATTATATTATCAACAAGAAGCAAAGGGGTTTACTAGTTTTTGCTTCTGCTGATAAAAACCCTGTTAAAGAGTTCTATAATAAATCAAAGGTACTTCAAAAGGAAATGGTTTTTTTGCTCGAAAAGATGTATTTTTATAGTTTCTTTTATTTTTGGGTTCCAAAGATATTATATCCAGACATAAGTCAGATGTCTACCGTGTTTATTGTGGTAGAGATTGTTACATGTCTGGAAAATTGAAGAGAGAGAAGGAAATTTGTTGAATGGGGTTCCCATTCGTCATTTAACCCTCTTGAAAGTCTCCATCGTTGCCCGATAACATACAATCGATTGTTATTTGAGCTACATCTGGACTCTACATGTCAATTTTTTCCTTACACTTGCTCGTGGTAATCTGACCTGGATCTCCTTGTATACAATAATCTGAAAATCTATTTTGTGAATAGATTGAAAACTCAGATACAAATTACCGTTAACATTTTTGAACAATGGTTTCTGTGCAATATATGCAGCTTTGGACTTCATCTACTTATAATCGATTCCCTCTGGTTAATATAGATTCACCCTTAATACATGTGATGGATAAAAACAGTTACGTAATTTTAAATGGGTGTATATATCAACTTAGCTGGCAGTGAAGAACCAAAGTAGAGAGTTCACTTGGTTTTCCCCATGGATTGCCTTATTAAATTTGGTTTCTTTAAAAAAATATGCTGAAGATCCGGCGTCATTGTTGCTGCTTTCAAATTTTGGTTTAATGATGATTTACACCGAGAGGCTGTATTTCTTAAATAATTTGAGTCAATATATGATTTTTAGTCTCTATCTGGGATCAGACATCAGCCAGATCTCTACCTTGTTTTGCTGTGGAGATTGTTTTATGTCTGGGAAATTAAAGAGAAGGAAATCTGATTAGTGGGATTTCCCATTTGTCCTTTTCCCTCTCGTAAGGATCCATCGTTGCCCAATAATATGCGTTTGATTGTTATTTGAGCTACATCTGGACTCTACATGTCAGCTTTTATGTTGTGCGTATTTTGCTTTCCTACGTTTTTGAAATGTGGCGCTGCCCATTTTTGTTTTATTAACGTTAGACAAGGGCAATGATTTTAAGCTTGTGTAATAGAGATTTTGGTTTTAATAGCTAATGTAGATTACATGACTTCCAGACAATGGAGATTAAGTTCAGTTTTTATTTTTTTATTTTTCAAGAGGTTGACCGTTGTAATAACTTGAGTTCTATTTTCCCCAAAGGAGTCGATTTGAACCAGAAGCAAATCTAATCCTTTGTTTGTTGACAGAACTGTCGATGTGCTTTGTGTTAATTGATGGCTTATATATATTTCAATTTTTTTATGTATCTATTTTTAAATTAAAATGTGATTTGTCTATACAAACAATTGGTAATCGATACATTTAATCATCTGATTTTAGGTCGACACATTGTTAAACAGTGTAAAATGGGACGACAAAGGTTTGGCAGTGGGAATAGCTCAAAATATCGACACGGGAGCAGTATTAATGCAAGGCTTTGTGAACAGGGTTGCACTTGCTAGAACAGTTTCGTCGAAGAAGGCAACATTTTATAGCAGGTCACGTTCAGCTCTCTGGACAAAAGGAGAAACGTCTAAGAATTTCATCCATGTCCATGACATCTATCTTGATTGTGACCGTGATTCTGTATGTTAATCTTGTAGTCGGAATACGTTCACTTTCATATTTTATTGTGCTAGGAATTGATTTAAATGGTGGGTTCTTTTGCAGATAATTTACCTGGGAAAACCAGATGGACCTACCTGCCATACAGGGGCAGAAACTTGCTATTACACATCAGTTTCTGCCTTGTTAGAAAATGAACAGGTGAATATATCTAAGCACTTTATTTTATTTATGAATGATGTTCCCGTTATTTGTATCGCAATATTTATTAAATTTGATCATTTACGGCAGGAAGAGGAAAATAAGGTGGCATTGACAACTTTGTACTCTTTGGAAACTACAATTTCCCAGCGCAAAGATGAATTAGCATTGCCACAAACTGGAAAACCCTCATGGACTAAACGATTACTTCTTGATCATGACTTACTTTGCTCGAAGATCAGGTACGTAGCTTTATTGCAATTAATATGTAAGGGTTGCCATCCTCTTGCTTCTGAGGAAGCTTGATATAGATCTTAAAATTACCAAGAACATCAAATGTTAGCGATCTGTTGCACCAAGGTCAAGTTTTAGATCCTTAATTTCCTTTACAGGGAAGAGGCAGATGAGTTATGCCGAACACTAGAGGAGAATGAGGATAAAGCACGGACTGCCTCTGAAATGGGGGATGTACTGTATCATGCCATGGTTCTTATGGCAGTTAAAGGTGTAAAAATAGAAGAGGTGCTAGAAGTTCTTCGGAAGAGATTTTCAGAGTCAGGTATCGAGGAGAAGAGAAGTCGCGGGCAGGTAAGCTAGGCGTGATAACTGGTGTTTATGGTGTTTATGGACATGGACTTGTGCTGTTTGTGGTCTTGTCTTCGGAATTGTAACTTTAGAGAAGTCGCGGGCAGGCAAGCTAAGCGTGATAGCTGGTGTTTATGGACGTGAACTTGTGCTGTTTATGGGCGTGAAATTGTGCTGTTTATGGTCTTGTCTTAGGAATTTTGTAACTTGAGAGAAGTCGCTGGCAGGCAAGCTAGGCGTGATAGCTGGTGTTTATGGACATGAACTTGTGCTCTTTATTGACGTGAACTTGTGTTGTTTATGGTCTTTTCTTAGGAATTTTGTAAAATGAGAGAAGTCGCGGGCAGGCAAGCTAGTCGTGATAACTGGTGTTTATGGATATGTAGGTGTGCTGTTTGTCTTGTCATAGGAATTTTGTAACCTGAGTTAAATAATTTGCAGAATGTCTCAATGGACAAATCTTGCAATTATCTCCCATGTCATCATATGAGAAATTCGGGTTGTGGCTGATGCAGCATGTGTGTTTCAATAATATTTTAAAATTATAATTTTAATATCAACACGTTAAAAAATTGAGCAAATGGTGTTCATGCTGTAGAAATAGAAGAGATTGTGTTTGATGAAAACCAAAATAATTATTTTTACAACAATGTATGTAGAGCGATTGGTCTTGAATGTGGGATCTTCCATTAATTTTAAAGAAAGAAAGAAACTGGAATGCTCAAATGTTTTTATAATAATGTGGAGTGGATGCATGGCTTTGGAGAGTCTGAACTCTTAATAGTGCATGGCTATTCGGGTTAAAAATTATTATTTTATTTGTTTATTTTATTTTAATTTTTTAATAAAAAACAGTATTATAATAATGTAAATATCAAATACTAGAGAATAGATTGACCCGCTAAAGAGTATCAGTGTAGTCAAAACCAGGCAAGACGAAACTGTCCTCGCGCGGTCATTTCTCTGAGTTATTTGTAAATATATTAAAATAATATTTTTTTAAAAAATATTTTTTATATAAAACTTGAAAATGAAAATTATTTTTTAATTTAAAAGACAAGAAAATAATCATAAAGCACCACGTCACCGTTCGATAGCATTTGCAAGATGATGTTCTTTGACTGTTCTTACATCTGTGTCAAAAAGCGTTTCAAAAGTCAAGGGCACGATGGATGGGAATGTATATATTTTGGTAGGGTTTTTTTTTTAATGTAATTTAAAATTATATTTAGCTTGGAAAAAATATCAAATTGAATTCTTTTAGATGGTTTTTATATAGTGGTATTAAAAATAAATATATTAAAATACATTTCAAACCATATAATTATTTTTATAAAAAAGCCCACATTACAATACCAAACCGACCTGCAGTCCAAGGGTGCTTTATTTATTGTTGACGGTAAGCTTAGACCGTCAATCCAGCTGGCAGGACCATGCATGACGCGTGTCAAGAGTCATGGCTGTCACCAAAAAATCCAACCTATCTTGAATGCCAGCCTGGAAAATAAAAAAATAACCCAGAAATGAAGAGATAGTCTGTTCATCGCTCGGCCATTAATTACAGAAAACGGAGGTCCATTCTGAAAGACATTTAAGGTTGTGATAAAAATAAATAATAATCTCATTAATTTACGAATATCTTATCCATATCCTATATTCCATGAACTTCTAAATTCATTTTTATAAGCCAGAAGTAGAGAAAATAAACAAATCATAAATTAATTAAGGATCTATACAGCAGCAAAAGCAACAATCTCTCTTTTAATCACCAGTAGCACGCTATAGTATTTTTCAGTATTATTTGATACCGTGTTTTAAAAATATTTTTTTAAAAAATTAATTTTTTATTTAAGATTTTTTTGAGTTTTTATATTACTTTTATGTACTAATATAAAAATTAATTTAAAAAATAATTTAAAAAATATTTTGATATATTTTAAAATGAAAAACACTTTAAAAAATAACTACAATTATACTCTCATACATACACGAAAAATAAGAGTTTTTTAACCCGTTTCATACCCCATAATTTTTGGCAAAATGAAATCTTTGGACATCAATGTTTGAGATTGTAACTCAAAATACTTTTTAAAATAATTATTTATTTAAAAATATATCAAAAATATTTTATTCTAAATCTTTTTTTACACTAATATTTCAAACCCATAAATATATCTCTATTTTCACACTTACATATATATTAGGAAATATAAAAAATTACTAAAATTATTATATAATTTGAGTATGGAAGAACTTTACATCTCTACATTTTAGTTATTAAACTTTATTACATCACTTAATATCTTAACTTTTTTAAAATTGTTTTCTTTTGTTTGTATAGAAAGAAGTTCAAAAATATTACAAGTTTTCTATTAGATTTTATTTGATCACTTTCTTATATATGTCTATTTTTATTATGATATAATTATATAAAAAAGTGATTTAAAAACATAATTATTATACACAATTAAGCACATGAATAATATGATGAGTTAAATCAAATTGATTCAAGTCAACTCCAAAATATTGTGATCTATAAACTAAAAAAGAAAATAAAAATAACATTATATTTAAGTTTTTTTAGTCAAACCAGGTTCTTACAAGATCATCCATGTCATATTCAGATCCAATATACTGACTTAATCATATTAGAACAACTCCAATATCATTTATGTAATGTTTAGCAGGTTAAATCGAGTTTATCCAAGTTGCTTCAAAATGTTATCACCTTTAAACTAAAAAAAAGAGTTAAAATCATGGTGTATTTTTTTTTTTTTTTTATGTTTTTAGTATTTTACTAGGTCATGCAAACTATAGTAGAAACATGGATTTAGGGATATAATCCTTCCCTTCTTTAGAAAATTAAGGTTAATAAGTGTTTCCATAAAATTATTAGAATATGTAAATAATCCTTTATTTATGGCATATATATATTTAGGATATACTCTCCTTGTATGTATCTTTAAGATATATTCTCCTCATTTAGATTAGCTAAATCTGCCAAATTTGTAGCCGAAGGACTCTTTGTTTTTCTTGTATATATCAGCTGGAAAATCAATGAGAAGGCAAGCAAATTATTTTCCATCATGGTATCAGAGCTATCCTCCATCTAACCCTAGCAGCCGTATCATCCTCTCTATTTGCCTGCTGCCATATTTTTTTTTTATCTCTAATCTCCTTATTGCTTCACCAAATCTGCCATGATAGACCAAGCAACTGACCCAGCAGCCTCTCCCTCTTCTCCTCCTCCTCCCATTCCTCCCAAAATTCATTCCTCTCATCCTGCTCTTGCAGTATCAAACATCAACACCTTCATCAAAGTCACATTAGACATTGAAAAGGGTCAGTATGTTACGTGGTCAGAGCTATTTAAAATCCATGCTAGGGCTTATCAAGTTCTTGATCACATCATTCCTCCCTCCACAGAAAAGATGAAGCAAAACTCATCTAGTCCAAACACAGATCCTGAACTTTGGTCCCGAGTTGACGCCATTATTCTCCAATGGATCTATGGCACTATATCTGAAGATCTTCTCAATACCATTCTTGAACGTGATTCCACTGCTGCACTTGCATGGAATAGGTTGAAAGACATCTTCTCGGACAATAAAATTCTAGGGCTCTTTACCTGGAACAAGAGTTTTCAAAAGTTCAAATGGAGAATTTTGCCGATGCATCATCTTACTGCCAACACCTTAAGTCCCTCTCGGATCAACTCTCCAATGTCGGCGCTCCTATCACAAATGAAAGGTTGGTTCTTCAACTCCTCTCGGGCTTAACTAATGCCTATGCTAGTGTTGGTTCCCAGATTCGCCATGGTGACTCTCTTCCCCCATTTTACAAAGCTCGATCTATGCTGGTTCTGGAGGAGACGACAAGGATAAAAAAGGTAGCTTAGACTCCCTCAAGCTCTGCATTCTTTATGTCTCAAGTTGAAAATTCTAGTGGAAACACTGCCAATCACTTCCACCACCGTCAAAACCAAAATCACAACCGTAGCTTCACCAACCGCAGTGGTAGAGGAGGTGAAGGCGCCCGTACTAGCAAGGGCAGAGGAAGAGGTGCTGGCCATGGAGGCCAACAGCACCATCATCAGCAAAACACAGCATGGCAGTCGATGCCCACATCGCAGCAGACTTGGTCTTTTTCACCATGGGCTGGGCTGTGGCAACCTTGGGCCACATCTCCATGCCCATACCCAACAACAGCCCAACTGCAGAATCAGTCCAATTCTCGCCAGCCAAGTCTACTTGGGTCCAGGCCTTCACAGGCCCACGTGGCAGCAGCAACGCCGTTGGCCCAATCATCTTATGCTCTAACCAATATTCAAGTAGCTATGCATACACTCTCAATGGTTCCTCTTGACGATCAATGGTACATGGATACCGGAGCCACATCTCACATGACCGCCAACGGAGGTAACCTTACGTCTTATTTCAATATGAGCAATAATCGTAATATTACTGTTGGTAGCGGTCATACTATTCCAATTATTGGTTGTGGAAATGCATTATTACCTAATCCCAACTCTCCCCTCACTTTAAATAATGTCTTGCATGCCTCGAACTTGATTAAAAATCTTGTTTCGGTGAGAAAATTCACCATTGACAATAATGCCTCTATTGAATTTGATCCTTTTGGTTTTTCTGTGAAGGCTTTTCCAACAAGGATACCTTTAATGAGATGTAACAGCTCGAGTGACCTATATCCAGTTACCACAAGACCACCTATTGGATTTTCAACACCATCTACCTTTACCGTTTTATCTCCCGAATTATGACATAACCGTTTAGGACATCCAAGAGCTCCTGTTTTAAGTTCTCTTCATAAAAACAATTTAATTGTTTGCAATAAATTTCAGGATAATTTTTTTTGTCATTCATGTCATCTTGGGAAGTAAGTTAAATTACCATTTTATGACTCTCTCTCATGCACTTCTTTGCCTTTTGATATTGTGCATAATGATCTTTAGACATCACCTACTCTTAGTTCGGGTGGTCATCGTTATTATGTTCTCTTTCTTGATGATTTCAAGAATTTTCTATGGACTTCTCCAATTGACATTAAATCTCAAGTACATTCCATTTTCCTATCATTTCGTACTCATATTCAAACACAATTTGAAAGGACAATTAAATGTTTCCAATGTGACAATGGAAAAGAATATGATAATGGATCATTTCACAAATTTTGCCATGAAAATAGAATGACATTTCGATTCTCTTGCCCTCATACATCTTCTCAAAATGGAAAAGTCGAGAGAAAAATTCATACCATCAACAATATCATCCGAACTCTCCTCACTCATGCCGCTTTACCATCCTCCTTTTGGCATCATGCACTTCAAATGGCTACTTATCTCCTTAACATACTCCCCAACAAAAAGCTTTCCCTCCAAACACCCATAAAAATTCTATATCAAAAAGACCCGTCCTACTCTCACCTTCGAGTTTTTGGGTGTTTATGCTATCCTTTTCTTCCGTCTACTTCTAGAAATAAATTGTAAGCTCGGTCAACACCGTGTGTTTTTTTGGGGTATCCATCCAATCATAGGGGTTATAAGTGCTATGATTTATCGAGTCATAAAATACTTGTTTCAAGGCATGTAATTTTTGATGAAAATACATTCCCCTTTTCTACATTACATACTCCTACTTATGATTTTTTGGATACAGGCCTTACACCACTCCATCACTCACTTGCTCAACCCCATCATCTTGAAGCCCAAATCCAAACTCCCTATCCTGTGCAGGCAACTCCTACTTCCTCCAGTCCTCCCTCTCCAGTTTGGCCACCCTCACCACACCTGCTTGACCGCTATTTATGATCGGCTTGTTTTAACTCGCAAGTGCACGAGTGTGCGATGTAGCAATTAACTCAGTAAGATCGAGGTCATATCCACAGAGAGCTAGATCTAGAAATTAAGCTAGGTAACAACAAAAATCTCAAGAGAATAATTAATGGATTTGTTTTCAAAGATGAAAGAGTGTAAATAGATTTTAAATGACAAGAAAAGGTAAGTCTTGGTTCCAAATCAATTTTAATGGTAATGTATTGGTGATTCCTTTAACATATACAAGATAACTCAACCTAATATCAACGATGGTGATATTAGATCGGAAGATATTACAATGAAGTTTAAAAAGATGAAGATTGATTATTGCTTAAGAATAACAAGTACTTTCATATTAAGTAAGACATTGAATCAAGCAATCTCTATATCAAAACTAAGTTTTGTTCATAAAAATTCAAGATTATAACATTACCTAAATGATTTCTAAAATTTCTTAGCAATAATAAAACATTCATGAAGAAAATGAGAAGATAGACATGAAGATTCATTCATATCTTAAAGAACTCACTTCAATCACCATTATCCTTGATTTGGTTCTAAGAAAGAGATTAGCCAACCATAATTATATATAAGAACACTCTAATAAATATGAAATTACTTGAATCAAGCTGAAATAGTAAGTTTTACAACTAAAAAAACTGAAATCTACAAAGAAGAACACAACATAATTTCGGTAGATATTCTAATACAAATCTGATGCTAACTTTGGACAGAAATTTGACACTCTTAAAAAGCCTCTCTTGGAGAAGGCTATTAGATACATATTTATAGGAAATTCTGTTAGCTTTCCAGAACATTAAATAAAATCTAATTTGAAGCTCGAAGTCAAAAGTTATGTCTGAAACACTGAAAGGTGTTCTGGAAAGTCAATTTCGACAGCTTGGAGAAGACTTTGGTGCCCGATTTTCTTCCTCCTTTTGAGCTGACACTTTGCTTCTTTTTGACCCAAATTGATGTAACAATCTCCCCTCCAGCTTTCCATCCATGTGCTTTCCCTCTTAGGTCAATGGATTACCCAAAATAAATCAAATGTTATTTGTTGTGTGGACATGTAAGATCATGGATTGCTCTTGGGCTGATTTGGGGAAAATAAGTGCTCCAAAATTTGCCCAAATCTTCAACTAAATTTCCTCTTCAATTCTTTGTTTCAAATTTTGACATTAAATTTCCTGAAATAATTCATTCAAGCTCTACAAACCTGTCGAAACGTTAAAAGAAACTTCATTACAAAAAAACACATCAATTATTATAAAAACCCAAATAAAAACAATAAATACATATGTAAAATAAGAGACTTAATGATACTTTTGATGCACAATCAGCACCCAATAGCTTCCCCCAACCAAGTACTACCTGGATCTCCCAATTCCTCACCATTGCCTATCTCTCCTTCCTCCACCGACCCGCACATTCCTCACATTCCACCTCCACCAATGGAAACAGCTCAAGCCCTTCCCCTTGCACATCCTCCTCACTCTCACCAAGTGACAACGAAATCCCAACATGGTATCTTTAAGCCCCGCAAGTTCCTTAATCTTCATACTTCGGCCGAAAATTCCATTTCTCCTTTGCCCACTAATCCCCTTAATGCATTACATGATCATAATTGGAAAATGGCCATGAAAGATGAATACGATGCTCTTATTGAAAATAAGACGTGGGACTTAGTACTCCGTCCGGTTAATGCTAATATCATTCGCGGTTTATGGATTTTCAGGCACAAAAAGAAATTTGATGGTTCTTTTGAGAGGTATAAAGCACGACTTGTAGGTGATGGTGCAGGTCAACAACCGAGTATAGATTGTGGTGAGACTTTTAGTCCGGTGGTCAAACCGGCCACTATTCGAACGGTACTAAGTATTGCTTTATCTAAATCTTGGTGTCTTCATCAGTTAGATGTAAAGAATGCCTTTTTGCATAGGAATCTCGATGAAACAATATATAGGCATCAACCTCCTGGCTTCCGAGATTCTACACACCCAAATTATGTTTGCTTGCATAAGAAGTCCTTCTATGGGCTTAAGCAAGCCCCTCGTGCTTGGTATCAATGGTTTGATGATTATGTGGCTACATTGGGGTTCTCTCATCGTATTTCAGATCATTCATTCTTCATTTATCATCAGGGCAATGATATGACATATATTCTCCTTTATATAGATGATATTATTCTTGCTGCTTCTTCATCTAATCTTCGACAAACCATTATGTCCAAGCTTGGTTCGGAGTTTGCTATGAAAGATTTGGGTCCTTTAAGTTATTTTCTAGGCATCTCTGTTACTAGATATTCAGGAGGTATTTTTCTTTCACAGAAGAAATATGCAGAGAAAATCATTGAGCGGGCTGGTCTGTCCTCTTCTAAACCATCTCCTACACCAGTGGACACGAAAGCCAAACTCAGTATGTCTTCAGGCAGTCCCGATCATGATCCAACTGAGTATCGTAGTCTTGCTGGAGCCCTGCAATATTTGACTTTTACAAGACCAGATATTTGCTATGCAGTTCAACAAATTTGTTTGTTTATGCATGACCCCAGAACTCAACACATGTCTGCCTTGAAACGTATCATTCGTTACATTAAGGGTAGTATTGATTTTGGTCTCCATATTTATCCCTCTTCAGTTCATCATCTCATTTCCTATACTGACGCCGATTGGGGTGGATGTCCAGACATGAGACAATCGACTTCTGGATATTGTGTATATCTTGGGGATAACTTAATCTCTTGGGGATAACTTAATCTCTTGGTCTGCAAAAAGACAGCCCACCTTGTCACGATCTAGTGCTGAGGCCGAGTACCGAGGGGTTGCTAATGTTGTTTCTGAATCTTGTTGGATTCGAAATTTACTTTTGGAGCTACATTGGCCTGTCTCGAAAGCCACTTTAGTATATTGTGACAATGATAGTGCAATGTATCTATCTGGCAACCCCGTTCAGCATCAACGCACTAAGCATATTGAAATGGACATACGTTTTGTGCAAGAGAAAGTCGCTCGTGGTCAAGTCCGTGTTCTACACGTCCCTTCATGTTATCAGATTGCTGACATCTTCACCAAGGAACTTC
The DNA here is from genome assembly GCA_015731905.1 of Salix dunnii. Lineage (NCBI taxonomy): Eukaryota > Viridiplantae > Streptophyta > Magnoliopsida > Malpighiales > Salicaceae > Salix > Salix dunnii. The sequence continues at coordinate 29,759,479 of CM027674.1, read as the reverse complement.
CGTTGCAACTTTTTGATGATTTTCGAGATAGTCTCAACATACGACAACCTCCAGTTTCGACTACGGGGGTGTATTAGAATATGTAAATAATCCTTTATTTATGGCATATATATCTTTAGGATAGAATCTCCTTATATGTATCTTTAATATATATTCTCCTCATTTAGATTAGCTAAATTTGCCAAATTTGTAGCGGAAGGACTCTTTATTTTTCTTGTATATATCAGCTGGAAAATCAATGAGAAGGAAAACAAATTATTTTCCATAATAAATAAATAAATCTAGAAAGTGAAAAGCAGTACAAGGAAGTCTCTTTGTCTTGGATAATTCAAATGGAGCTCACATGAGCTTAATTGTGTGTGTGTGTGTGTTTGTAGTCGCCTATTTCACATGAGCTCGCATCTAGGAAATGCTAAATTAATGCTCTCTATTTTCCAAGATTAATATATGTCAAATTTAATTTTAATTTCACTATAAACAATTTTTTTTTTGGGTTCGCTCTTGAGCATGACTAACCAAATTAATTATATTAAATGTTCTTGGAGAGTATGATAATTTTTGTTTTTAAAAGAGTTTTTTTAAAATATAATATAATATAATATTTTAAATATTTTTAATTTATAACAATCAACACATCAAATAATATTAAAAAACATATAAAGATTATTTTTTTAAAAAAATTAAAAATATTATCATACTACAATACCAAGCACCACTTAAATATGGTTTACTTAGTTTTTGATGAGCTAACTTGCTCGTGCGCTGTGTTGAATTTATTTTATATGGGCAACTGATTCATTTTCTGCGTGTTATAATTGTATATTTTAATATTTAATTAGCAAAATGATCATTCATAGAATCTGTTAGAAATAAGTTTTTTTTAACCTGAAAGTGATTAAATATTACTATTGTTAAAACTGTTTTGATAATTATTTAATCGGTATATAGAAAAAATATAACTACTAAAATTTATCAAAGATTATTTTTTCATATTATGATATTAAAATATTTTTAGAACATTATGATTAAATTAATGTGAGATTTTTAAAGAAAAAATAGTTCAATTTTTTATATATATTTTAAGACGTTAATATAAAAAAATCATAATTTATAGTTAGTATCTTCTATTTTTTAAGTAAAAAGTCTAAAAAATAATATATATAAAAATTTAGGATCATTAATAATTTTGTTACATGTTATAAAATTTGGTGTCAGTTATGGTGAAATGTAGGGTAATTTTTTATTTTATTACTATAGATAAATTAGCATAAGTTTTCTATCTGTCTTGTCTACGCGTGGTTTTGTATATTTATTTTTCATGATATGAGATCTGAAATATGACATATAAAAAAAATGCTGAAGTTATTATATTTGTTATTAGAAATACTATTATACATAATTAATAGTCTAATTATTATTGTTCATACTATTGATGACATCGTAACTATTATTTATAAAAAAACAAATGTTTTTTTTAAAGATTTATTCCTTATATTAAAAATATTATTTTATTATTCGATAGAGTAAATTATTATTTTAAAAAATAATAAATAGGTCATATATATATATATATATATATATATATATTTTAATGTGCTAATATTAAATAAATATCAAAATATATAATTAGTCTAACATTTTTATTAGAAACAAATCTTACAAATAATCATTATCATTATTTTGAATGTCTTATCTATAAGAATTAAAAATTTCAACACCTAAAAATATTAATAAAAAAAATTTAAAATACTAAATAAATGAAAAACAAAAATAAATATTATTACATTTTAAAAAATTATTTGACTTGAAGAATAAATAAAATAATTTAAAAAAACAAAGAGAAAAAAATAATAAATATTAATTTTCAAATGATTATCAACACAAATTAAAATATAAACATTGAAAAAAAAACTTTAATGACAGTGAAAATAATAAAAATTCGTGAGATCATAATTATTGTTAGAAAACATATTCCATTATTTTTTTATTATATAAGATCTATTTCTCATATTATTATATTAAAAATATTTCAGAACAATGATATTAAATTCATTTTTCAAAAAAACCTTGTTTTTTATATATATATATATTATAAGCGTTAATATTAAATAAATATCATAATATATAATTAGTCTAACATATTTAAAAGAAAAAAAAACTTACAAATAATAATTATCATCATTTTGAATTTCTTATCTGTAACAATAAAAAAATTGGAAACCAAACTATATTAACAAAAAAACAATTAAAAAACTAGATCAATGACAAAACAAAAATAAATAATATTAGTTTTAAAGAAATTATGTGACTTGAAAAATAAATAAAAATAGTGAAATAATAATAAATATTAATTTTCAAATGATCACCAACACAAATTAAAATTTAAAATTTAAATAAAAAAATATGAATAACAATGGGAAAAAAAAATTAGAATTAAAAACTAAGAGTATGTATATATAAACATGGACAGAAATATAAACTATGTAAGAAATATAAAAAAAATAAAAGAATTAAAATAAGATCCAATATTAAAAGTATAAGGGCCAAAATAAAAATCACATATATAATAAATTTCATTTAAAAATTGAAATAAATCTAAGCATTGATACTGAAAAAATTAAATAATTTAAAACAAAACTGGAAATTAAAACAACGAGGACCGAAATGAAACTGAAATATATAATCAATTTGCATGGAATGATAAAATTAAAACAAATCAAATTTTTGATACATAAAATATGAAGGATTTATAATCAATTTTCATGGAATGATAAATTGAAAAAAATCAAAATTTTGATACCAAAATATTAAGGATTTTAAATTAATATGGGAATGAAAAAACTAAGGATCGAAATAAAACTACAATATATAATTAATTTCAAATGAAGGAGCAATTTGAAACAATTGAAAACCTATATATCAGAAAGAAGGACCATTCAAAACAATTGAAAACCTATATATCAGGGACTAAACTAAAAACTCAAAATAAACATCGGTACTGACGTGTGTGTTCGTAGATCTGAGAGAGAAAATGGGAAAAATTCAACCGACCATTGACATGTCTCCTTCCATCTTGTAAGCACACGTGCCGCACCAGGAAGAAGATAACATGATAGAAAATCATTCTAGATAACAGTTGGGTATTTTTGGATGCCATAATACAATGGACGCGCTGTCTGAAACCCGCGTGATCGTAAAAATAAAAGACGTGTCCAACAAAGGATCAATAATAATTTGCCAGTAAATATAAAAATTAAAATGATAAATTACCAGAACACCCCCACAACTGTAGTTAAAATACATGTAGCTAAAATACAAGATTTTTATCTTGAATAAATGATTTTTTTTCTTTTGTTGAAAATCTGATTAATTTTTCATTTGAGTGGATGAAGGCTAATGCTTGGTACCTGTAAAATTATTAATTTCTTGTGAATTTAGAAACTCGAAGATGATTAAGTTGGTCATTTTTTGGGGACATGTTTGGAAATAAATATGCAATAGAAAATATTGATATCCAACCTTCTATTTAAGTGATGTATGATGTATTTATAGCTCATGAATTTTTTAATAGAGAGAAGGGACTAATATATAATATTGCTATGATATTACTAAAATATAAAAATGTACTCATGATATATGTATTAATCCTTACAAAAAATGCTCCACATATATTAGTATTAAAAATATCTCTAATATATGTATTAATATAAATAAAATTATGTTAAATTGTTATATGTATTGATATTAATAAAATTATGTTAAATTGCTAGAAGACTTTTATACACTCAATAGATATAAAAAAAATAGAGTATAAAAAATATAGGTGTGCTTAAGAAAAACTAGGTTCCTCCTCTCTTGACTGAGCTCAAGATAGGTTCTTAAAGAGTTTTTTCAAGGGCTTAAATGTAGGTTATCAAATATATTTGGTACTGAAATGGGATCCTTTCATTAATTAAAAATAAATAAATTGAAATGCTCAAATGTTTTTTATTACCATTTTTATTTTGTTAACATTAAACAGAAAGTTTAAATTAGACAGTTGCGAGCAAACACTGCTCCACAAAAGTCAGCAAACGATAAACTAGCTAGCCCCACCAAGCAAAACATGCATACTTGAAAATTATAACCATCTCATTACACCACTACATTCCTTGGTGAAAACAAGCAGGCCAGCTTCAATGGTGATTCGGCACTTTTATGTAACCCACATGTGCTGTATTTGCAACCTTGGTAAGGGTTTGTAGATCATAAGCGATCCAGCACATAGATGTCTTCGTGTTGTAAAAGTAACCTGAACACTTGCAGTCACTCGAACATTTCTTCTCGCAATCGATCTCCTTCACTGGTCCATTTCCAACTCCATACTTGCTCATGAAATGATCCACGCCTTCTAGTTTATAGTAGTGGAAGTTCTTGTTACATACAGTTACCTTCACAGCTTCGCAGCTCTTGGTCCAGTTCTTATGCCCATTTGGTAATGGGCAGCCAACGCATTGACTGTTCTCACAGAGCCCAAACTTGCCACATTTCTCTGGTAATTGACACTCACTTTCCCAAATACCTACATCTTTAGAGAAAAGAGTGAAAGTTTCTTCCCAGGAAGCTGAAGTTTCCTGGTCGTTGAAACTGTAGACTCGAAGATTGCCATCTACCCCGAGTCGGAGAAATGACAATGTGCTGTTGAAACTGGGTTTAGAGAGCTCGGGCCCTCCACCTGTAGAGAACTGAAGACTCAGGTGATTAGCCGAATTGACTAGCCGAACATATTGTAGACGCCCTCTCGGTATACTAAACAAATCAGACGCGTAGTAGATGTATGGCTTGGGAGAGTTTGGACTCTTATAGTACATGGCTATTCTTGTGGGTTCTAATACCAGACTATAGGCTCCATTGGTGTTCTTTTTGTCAGAGGCTCGACTCACAAGCCTGGTTACGCCTCCAACACGAAGAGATTGACCCACCAAAAGAGTGTCAGTGGGATAGTCAAAACTTTGCCAGATGAAATTGCCCTTAGAGTCATGAAGCACCATGTTACCATTCGGTAGCATTTGCAGGCCCACAACACCTTTGTCGGCAGTGTTGGTTTGCCAAGCAACCCTGCCATCAGCATCGGCCAAGATGAGGTTTCCATCCTCACCAAAAGTGAGAGTGGCATCTTCCCCAACTGGGTTGCCTCGGTTGGCTTCCCAAACAAAACGCCTCACCGCAGGTGACCTCCTCGTACCCATACGTATTGCGAGAGTGAATGCATTTGGGGTGGTGTTATAAAAGCAAACTTGGAAAACGGAGGCAGAGATGTCCAAGGCACGAAAATCTGAACTGTACTCTGAAATGGCTTCCGCCCACTCTCCAGTATTGACTTTCTTAAACGTGGAATTTGAAGGGACAGTAGATTGGGCAACGATGGATAATGAGAAGAGCAAGAAAAGAGAGAAGAACACTGACCGTTCCATAGGGGTGGAAGATTGCATCTGCTTGTCAATTATGTAGTTTGAAGTGGCCTTCATATAAAACCAGGCAGCCACCGCTGATTTATAGCAGATGAGGATGGCATGTTAGTAATTTTAAGGATGAGGTTCTTTGACTTTTCGTGCATCTTTGTGTCCAACATAAACCTCTCAAGTCAAGCACATGTTGCTTTTTCATTTTTGTAACGTTGATGGGTTGCGATTGAATCTAGAGAGAGGAATTTTCCGAAATAAGATATGGCTTTTTTACTGCACAGGTTTAAAAATTATTTTTAAAAAATAAAAAATTATTTAATATATTTTTAAATAAAAAATATTTAAAAAGACAAAGTCAACCATAGTCCAATCTATCAGGAATGACAGCTTGGAACGTGGAAAAAAAATTCAGAAAAGTAAAGGCAGACTAACTATCAATCAATATTGGTCTAAATTGATGTCTTTAAAAATCTATAACTTGGTCCTTGGCCAAGCTGTTATTGGAAAGTTCTGATTTCTATAGCTGTCTATAGCTGCATAGGTTTTAAATTATTTTTTCTGATACTATTAAATGTTTTATTATTAAAATATTAGTTTATGTCCAATATCTTTTTTAATCTATATCTATATCTATATCTATTTGTTTTAAATGATTGTTTGTATATAAAAAAATACATGCTGACTTTTACGAGCATGAAATAATTGTAAGCAATTAAAATTTGAGTTACACACTTAGTTGTGCGTGTGCATGTATACCCATATTAATAACCTTACGTAGTTTCTGAATTATTTTCCATCCTTACTAATTTTAAAAATATACTTTTACACTGTACTCCTCGTACTAATCCAGAAAGGAAAAAGCTAGTCCCACTTTATTATTATTATTATTATTATGTGGGGCTGTACCGTAAATTTTGACCCAGCAGTTGAATCGGACCCAATCTTCTCCGTCGACAAAAAGTGGAGTTAAAAGTCGGATCTTATCAGAATGATTGGGATAAGAACATGCCAGCCGGTTCCTCCTTTCCCTAGTCGTATATCTGTCACCTTAATCTGTGTTCTTTTATAAGTATTTTTGAATAAAATAAAATAAAATAAAATAGTTTTTATTTTTTATTTTAAATTAATTTTTTTGATATTTTTAGATTATTTTGATGTTCTACGTAAATATTTTTTTTAAAAATATTATTTTAATATATTTTTAAATATATTTTTTTAAAAACAATAATAACTAATCTAGACACCAAGTTTCAAAAACCATTACCTGATTGTTCGACACTTTTTTTTTTGCCTTTGAAAACAGCATCAAGATATATCTTCTTTTGTAATATTCTAATTCCCTTGACCATGAAGCTCTCAGCACGTATTTTTGTAGGCCTCAGTTTGTCATTTCTTTTATTAATGTAGCAGTGCGGGTCAATTTTTAATTATGAAGTTAATAATTATGTAATTATTTAATAATTATTTTATTAATAACAACATAACTTGAACCTAAATGTTTCTGCATGATTGCTCGGCTTGTTATTTTTTTTATAATCGAGATGTTTGGATCACTTTATACTCACCTTAATTTATCTATATATTTTTTAAACATTCTACAATTTCAATAAACAAGTAAAATAATACAAGAATAACAAATTTTCATGGCAGGACTAGAACCTAAATGAAAGAAAGAAAGATAACCTTACCTTCTAGACTGCCGGTCCAAGACCCTGCCTGCAGCTTGCCATTATTGAACTTGCACAAGGTGGTTAATTCTTGTGGTTATCGCCGTCGTTCTTCGCTATCATCTCTCTTACTTCACTGTATTTAGCCACATGCAAGGGTGAGACATGGCATAATCTTGGTTTATTTAATAATACTACTTTTCTTCTCTATGGGCTGGCCTTACCCACAAGACAATCTAGACCGAAAACATCTACTAATTAAAAAATAACTAGAAATGGCCACCTTATGAGATCTTCTCCTTTATGGAAGATTTCTCAAAATTATTGACCACTTGATTCCTTCAAAATATCTACCTAATTATATTTTCTTTTTCTTTTTCTTTTTAGAGGGTAATCCATATTGATTTATTATTATATTTACTTGCGAAACCTGTAGTATCCTGTCAATTCCCTGTGATTTGTATAAAAAATAAATTTAATTAGACGATACAAGTTCTAGATGAATATGAGATAAATTTGTATAAAAAATAAATTTGATTAGATTTTTAATCATGGGCCTTAATAAAGATTTAATTAACTTTACAAATTAATTTAGGATAAATTAAAATAATCAATTAAGTTCAAAGATCTATTTAAATTTTTAATGAGTCAAATTAATTTTATTAAGGACTTAATTGGTAAACAATTAAGTTTAGAAGCTTGATTTGAGCTTAGTTGAGAAAATTGAAATTTTGGAGGACTAGATTTAATTTCTAGAAGTTTAATTGGAGTCAAAGGTGGAATTGCAAGGAAAGAAAAATTTACAAGTCAATATAGAAACAAATTGAAGAGATTCAAGACTAAGACCTTTATGCAAAAAACATGTAACATCATGGGTTGTACCAAACTTTTTCAAGGACTAAATTATAAGGAAATTAGATTTTAAGGCTTAATTAAGGATTAAATTAAACAAATTATAAACCAAGTGATATATTTACAAATGCATCAAATTTTATGGATAATAATTCTTTTTTGGTAGTGATTTAATTACATAATTGAATCAATTTTATCTAAAATAAAGATGTTGAGCTTAAATTGAAATATTACTGACCAAATTAGATTTTTATTAAAATCCAATTTGAATTCTAATTTTTAGGGTTTAATTAGATGCCTATCACTCATATTTAATAAAGAAACAAAGTGACACTTTGTTTATCTCTGTTTTGTTATCTTTTTCAACCAAAAAGATTGGTTGAGTTGCCATCTTCAAGTGAATGAACCTGACATCTTCGATCATCTCAAGGGTTTGGACATCACCAATTGATAGAGGAGTTTTCCTTTTATAAGGTCTTACCACCTTACTATGATAAAACCCTTGACTTGTCCCAAAACTGTTTTGATTTGATGGATAAATTTTAACAATATTATACTCAACTTTGGATTAATAATGGGAAAGCTATAAGCCACCAAATTTAAAATGTTTTGATCCTAACTGAAGAATAACATCCTCTCTATAGTGTCGGTCCATAGTTTAATTAAATTCAATGACTTCATATCTACTATGATTAATTAATGGAAGATGCACCTTTAGTCAATTATTTCTTTTGCCACTTTCAATCATTACTTTTATAATTCTTTCTAGAAATTCTAATAGTGTTTGAGGCATTTAGGGAGAAGGAAAACGTAAGAGGAAGAGAGAGAAAACACCTTGTAACAAATTAGATGCATAATCTTCTACAATTTGGTTTTGACAAACCACCATTAAACCTAAAAATAGTTTCAAAACCACATGCCAATTTAGAGCTATCAAAAGAGAAAAAAGCATAGAGAGAAAAAATTAAGCTAAGAGAAAAAAACCATAAAAAAAGAAAAAAAAATCAAAAGGAAAAAGAAAAAAATAACGAAAATACTAAGAAATCAGTAGAATATATAAAATAAATTAAAGCAAACATGATAAGAATTATATTCTATGAAAGGAGAAAAGGAAACTGATTTATGCATATATGTGTATAAGATTAGATTTAATGCATGATTTATTATCTTATGGTTGTATTATGATGCTATTTATGATGTTTAAAGGAAAATCCAACATGTTTTAATGTTTGTTTTAATTGAAATGTTTATTTTGATTGTTTTTGTTTCTCAAGAAAAACATGGTTATGTGTTGTTCTAAATGGAATATTAGTTTGTTGAATCTAGGTTTATCATAATGTTAGTTAAAAATAGACATGTGCGTGTATACTAGGTGGTATTTAATCTAAGATTTTCATGTCTTAAGAACATCAATTTTATAGCTCTTAATATTCATTTATGTCTTATAATTTTTATATAAAATTAAATAATCATGGCTTTTGTTAGTTTATTATGATGACCTAGCCTTAAAATCAATTTTGAATGGTGTTTATGTGTAATCATAAGCCTTCAATTATGCTCAATTTTGTTCATCATCGAATTCAAGACAACAAATTTGATATTTAGTGTTTCTTTATTGTTTATGGACCTTATTTAAGGGGTTAGGCCATTGGGCTAGGCTAAACCCATCTTCTTAATAAGATAAAGTTTGACAAGTTATATCCGCAATGTTCATTTCAATATTTTATGTTTTTTCTAAACAGAGTCTAAATAATTTTAAGAAAATATTAAACAATTTAAGGACCATTTTAAAATTATTTATGATTCCTTTGCATTTTATTTTCAACCAATTCATTTAATATTTGAGTTATAGACTTATATTATAAGATAAAGGCTAAATATTAAATTTACCTACTATTCTTTAAAATTTTGAAAAAGATACAAAAAAACAAAAAAAAAATACTCATTTGAAAAAAAATACCAACATACATTTTTATTTGTGTGCATACGGTCAAATATTAAAAATCTTTATGCAAATTATATATATATATATATATATATATATATATATATATATATATATATATATATTGCATTTGATCACACTTTTATAAATACAAAAAATAATAAATTAATGAGTATCATAATAATTTTGTGATTATTTATTATAATTTTACCAAATTTTCAAAATAAAACTTTTTTTTGATCTTTAGAATGGTAGGTTTTCGGTTGATAAGATAAGAATTTATTTACTAAGATGACTTTTCTTAAACCTTAAACATATTTTTTTAGTGGCTTTAAAATGATTAGGTTTTCACTTGATAAAATGAGAACCTGTTTATTGAGAAGAATTTTATTTGAACTTTAGACAAATTAAAAAAATATAAATATGATCTTAGAAGAAAACACTTAATGAACAATATAGCTTACTATAAGTATGATGCAATTAGGGTGATATATCTTTTTCATGCACAATATCTTCTCACCCAAACTCTAGCAGACCATTAGATTTTCTAATGATCATAATATTAGGTAGCGAATTCTAAACCCTATCAATCATATTTTTATAATTAATTCCCAACATACCTAAAACCGGCTCGATCCAAGAGCCATACCCTTCATTCAACTCCATGCATGTCACAATAGAATGATGACTCCACTACAATATATAGCTTTGGTTAGACTAGGCTTTGTTGTTTATTCATTTTTTTTCCTTTATTTTATTTGTTCCTTGTTTTTATTTACTGGTCTTGGTGATTTAATTTTAACATGTAGTTTTTACGTATCGTGATATAATTTTTTCATACATTTTTTTTTATACATTGTTCAAGCATAAGTACTTTGAATATGGATTTATGCCTTCATGCATTATAAATTTTGAGAGTGTAAACCGAATTCAAAACTAGGAGTGAGGGTATTAGTTTGGCTCATGATTTTTAGTCGTGGTTCAGATTTGTGAAACACCCAATTATAATATGATGTTTATTTAGTAATGACAATCATATCAATCCCCTACCATTCATTATAAACCCTCATTATTATATTTCTAGGACTTAAATTATAAATGTTTGACCTTTGAAAATATTGATATGACCCTTACATATAAGGTTTATAAAGGTGAGTGTTGGTAGAAATCGCAAGTGCATGAATCGTAACAAGTAATAAAATGATGAGTAGAGTATCATCCCATAAAGATTTGCAAAAATTATCATTAAATATCAAAATTATTAAATCCCTATCTATTTGATGTTTAAATTATAAGGGTTTATGAACATTTACCTGAATTTTCGATTTCCACCACTCATCGCTAGCCGTAATTGTTCCTAATTCGTTACTTCAGCCCACACCAGTTTCAGCAATCAATTTCATCCATATTGGCCAATCTTTTTTACATGCATCCCATTTAATTTTGAATTGTGTTTTGGTGAATGCATGACCCGTTTTTTCTTTAAAAGATGAAATAAATTTCCACCCAGATTTATCGAAATGCGTATTTGGTCTCATTCCCATGTCAATGGCCAAATACCGCGAACAATTGAAACCAAAAACACATCATCACAACATTAAGAATAACACTATACTGTGAAGGAACTAATGAATATATAATACATGAAATACCTTTGACATACATAAATTGAAGTTTTTCATGTATTCACCTTGTTTGTTTTGTTATAATTTGTTGTAATTACCTTTTTGTTTTTAATTTTGGCCTCTAATGTTTCTTATTTGTTTTATTTAGTGTTTTTGTTTTTACTAATTTTGATACATAGCATAGATCATATCAGTTTTGTATTTGTCATCCCGGGTTAAATCTTGATTTGTCTTCTTAACAAAATATTTCCCGGTTCAATTAAATTAATTATTCAATGTTAGTATGAGATTTTCATTTTAATTATATTTATTATAGAATTTATTTCACTTTATTTATTGTTATTATTATTTTTAAATCATGTTAACCTAACCATAACACATGTCTAGTGCGGCATCTATGGTTGTATGGATTCATTCGTGAATGAGTGATGTGCTAATCTAGCAAGCAACTGACCTTCTCTAGGATTACAAAAAAGATAGAGCATTTATATTTATTTAGCACAATATAATCTATGTATATTTTAATATTGATATAGTTCATCTTGATTCAAGTTTGAGTCAAATTTGAAAATATATCTAAAAAAAAATATAGATTGGTTTAAATTTATATTTATTAGTGAAAATGAGATTATAATCTCTATTTTTCTCATTTTTTTACATCAACCAAATCCATCTCCCTTTTTTAAACTCTTTATTTATAGTTTCTTGTAGCATACGAATAATAATAAAAATGTTAATTTCTGATCTACAAATATTGGGGTTAATATTAACTTATTCCCTGAATTTTATTAGGAAAAATCAATCAATTATTATAGAATATAAGATAATTATTTATAGTTTCTAGATTAACTTGCATGACTGGAGACTCCATCATTTCCACCAAAACGAGTACATTACATCAGGGATAATGAATTATATGTAAAATCATCAAGTTGTTTTGTTTTGATTTTTTCACCAGCTTACTGTGTAGCTAGCAATTACTTTCAACTACGATCTTGCAGGTCCACCTCCTATTTGCTATCAATACACATATGCAATATCATACACAATTCATTGACGTATGGACAACCTCATGCACCACGAGATCTTGTTCAAAATTGCACATTAATTCCTTTAATTCATCATAAACCCATAACATCACAGTGTTCACAAAGATGTCAGAACACACATCGAAGCTCTTAACATGACAAACACATCAAAGAGAGAAAAAATCAAGCTGGTGACAGCAAGAAGAGCTTACTTTAGTTGGGTGGTGTTTCGATCTTGTTGCCCTGAAAGAGTTACCAGAGCAGTCAGGATCTGTTGCAGACTCGGTGAGGACGATGGTGATAGAAGGCCGACGCAACTGTGAGGTAGATAGAGGAGCAGAGGGTGAGGCTGAGCAGTTGTGAAGGAGACGAGGGAAGCAGCTTGATCGGGTCTGCAATTTTAGCAGCAGATGGCTCTTGACAAGATAGTGAGAAGTGAGTAGATGTGGAGCATAAGGGAGAAGAGGGGACGTTGAGGGATATATTGAGTTTGCAAGGGAGATGGGTTTGCAATTTAGGAAGATGAGTTTCAGGTGTCTGAAAAAAGAAGTTGAAAAAAAGAGAAGTGAAAGAGATGTGGTTTGCTGTCGGTGGAATCAAACAAAAGTTGAAAAAAAGCTACTTCGACCTGCTTCACACAAAACGCTGGGTTGGAACGCAAAAATGATGGGCCATAGAAACTGTTAACATGGTTTAATGTCCATTCCTTAAATTGCCAAACACTTAGGTGTTAGTTTTTTTTCAAACGTGGGTGGTACCACAAACCTAAACGGGCACTTAAAGGTCAACATATTTCTCTAATAGATGATGAAAAGGAAGTTAGCTCAATATATCGCTAATATCAACAATGAAAGGTTATTAGGATAGAATAAGTGTTTTAAAAGAACACATCATCATGATCCATCCTATGCTAGAAATCCAAGAAATGGAATTAAAAAACCTAAAAAGGACAATATTTAGAGGATGAAGAAGAACTAAGTGAACTAAAGAAAAAATTCAGAGAATGGCAAGAATACATCAATAAATTTGATATATAGATGAGCACAAAAATAAATGAACTTGATGTCGAGTGAGAGGAGCGTTGAAAGTCTAAAAACTAGATTCAACAGTTGAAAAAATATATTTTAATGCCTGATAAAACTAATGAGTCACTGGCAATAACTAATGGTGCACCGCCCTACAATAACATTTTGCTACATTATAAAATATAAGAAACAAACACCTATATCTTTTTTATGTTACTTTGTAAAATAACTCATTTTTGATATTTAATTATTTGTTAAAAATAAAATTTGAAATAATGATCGAGACTCTCTATACATATTAATTATAATAGATTGTTAATGAAATGGAGAGGATATATGACCATTGGTGGCCTTTGGAGACTTGTAATTTCAATTGCTAAAAAGTTACTTGTTATTGGTATACATCTTTCGATGAATAGTTCCTTCTTAATCTTATTACATGGGTCATGTGTCTGTGAGTTTTGATTCTTCATATTACTTTAAATGAAACAAGAAAATTACCACCGTTTGAAAAGAGAAGAAAAGGAACATACGAGGCCATTGAAAAACAAGCACTTCTTTATTAACTTAAAAAAATATAGAAAGGATCGATGAGCCCTTTATCTAATACCAAGTACAAGAATTTCCTTCTTTATTACAGTCGGAAACCAATTAAAAAAAAACTAATCTTTATTTAAAGAGCATAATAGCAGCGACCCCATTTTTCTGGTAGCTTGCCTTATTAATTAGGAGCCTTTATGTAACCCAGGTGAGCAGAATTTGCAAGCAACTTGATTGGTCAAGGTTTACCAGCTGGGAAAAGAGTGAAGGTGACTTCCCAGGCACCGATATCCACTTTATCATTGTAAGTGTAGACCTTAACATTTCCATCCACTCCAAGTCGAAGGAATGACAGTGTGCTATTGTATTTGGGTGTGGCGAGTATGGCATTCACTCCGGTAGAGAACTCCAAACTCAAATGGTAGGAAAACCCCTCCTCTGTCACCGGCTCGCTCTGGAAGGTCACGTACTGTAAACGACCTTTCTTAACACTAAACCTATCAGATGTGTAGTAGAGCTTGGGTTTTGTGGAGCTCGGAGCCATGTAATAGATGGCCAATCGTTTGGGCTCCATCACCAGGCTATACGGTCCATTTGAGTTCTGTTTCTCAGAGAATCGACTCACAAGCCTTGCTGCTCCTCCAGCGCGAAGAGACTGTCCCACCAACAAGGTGTCAGTGGGGTGGTCAAAGCTTTGCCAAATGAAGTAGCCTTTGACGTCTTGAAGAACCATGTTACCATTGGGTTGCACTTGGAAGTGAACCACTCCTTTGTTAGCAGTGTTGGTTTGCCAAGCAATCCGGCCATCGGCGTCCGCCAGCACAAGGTTTCCGTCCTCTCCGAAGGTGAGGGTGGCGTTCTCACCGACAGGGTTTCCCCGGTTGGCTTCCCAGACCCAACGCATTGTTGAAGTAGACCTGACGGTACCCATGCGCAGAGCAAGGGTGAATTCATTAGGGGTGGTGTTGTAAAAGCAAAGCTGGAAAGGAGAGTTAAACGGGTCTAGGACTCGATAATTCGCACCATACTCAACAATATAGTCCCCGAATTCTCCTTCGTTCACATATTTAAATGTGGAAGATAGAGGGACAGTTACAGCTGCAGCTTGAGCAATGAAGGAAAAGATTGAGAGCAATACCATGAGAGAGACTGGTCTAAGCTGGGAAGCCATTGTTCTTTCTAGCTAATCAGGTTTTTCGATGCAACAATGGCTTTGATATGCACAACAAAGCCATGCACGTTTCCTTTTTATAGCAGATAAAGGCGGCATTAATAAATCATTTTAGGGTTGTTCTATCCATGATTTGGTAAAATCGTCATGCATCAACATTATTGTGTTTTTTCTTTCTCTCTCTTTTTGCCTATTTCAGTCAATCCGCGTCCGCTATTCTATAACGGTGTGCTCCTGTGTCAATCCAGTGGCTGGCTTCTGTCCTCAAAAATCCAACGAGAAAATTACGGCTGTAGAAGCTCCTCCTATCGGGCAAATCACTGTATTGCTATGCGTAGATATCATTTATTATTTTCTCCAAAAAATGTTGGATTGGCTGTAAGGGATCATTTTCATAGAGAGTTCGTTCATAAACTTGAGAATTCGAAAATAAATATACAGAAAATAATAAAATGTGTTGCCAAAATAGTACGAATTGACTTTCATGCTCTTAGAATTGAGTAAAAAATGACAAGAGCTCAGGGGCGATTATCTTTTAATTTAGTTTATTTATTATTATTTTTTTGTTAAAGCTGGTATAAACTATATGTGCTTGATACAAATAAAAATATTAAACACATATAGTAATTTATATCTACTTTAAAAGATAGGATACGGGGCTTTAGGGTCTTTTTACATTTTTTTTTAATAATCAGAGTAATCAAAGTCATATGTCTTTTTATATTTATTAAATATAAATTATTTTTTTTTTAAATATTATTGGTGTTTGCGGCTATCTCACAGTAGAAAATATCCTTCCTCCGTGTCATTTGATGCATTTTCGGGTCCTTTTTATTTGATTGTGGAATATTAACATTACACTAAATGGTGAGGAAACATTATAATTCCCTATACATTTATTGCTATAGTGTTTTTTTTTTCTTTTTTCTTTTTCCTTTTTTTCTAATTATATTTTTTTTTCTAATTATTTTTTTGTTTTTTTTTCCGTTTCTTTCCTTTTTTTTTCTTGCGTTTTCTTTTTTTGTTTTTTATCATAAAATATATTTTTTGTTGGTTATATTTTTTTTTTGCTTTTCCATTTCAAAGCAAAAAAAAAAAAATTTTTTTATAAAATCAAAGCTCACCGCAATTAATCCTCAGATGCATTTTTTTTATTTTATAATTAGAGTGTCCAGACTAGCTTATGTGTACTATGACTAATCTTTAGAGCCAATTTTTTTTTTTTTTTGCTAAAGTGCTTTCCTGCTGGTAAATATATTTTTTTTTCATACTTTTGTTTTGTTCACTTATATATATTTTTTATAACCAGGGTCTACGAGCCAGCTTAAGTATATTACGACTAACTCCCGGATCAAATTTGTTTTTAAAACAATATAGATTGCTACAGTGCTTTCACGCTTATATATATATATATATATATTTTTTCTTTAACTTATACATTTTTTTTATAACTATGGCCTTTGAACCAGCCTAAGCTTTTTTTTTCCTTCTTTTTTCCTTATATTTTTTTTTATAACCAAGATCTCTGTGCCACCTTAAACGCACCACGAATAATCCCCGGATCAAATTTTTTTTTTGATAACCAGGGTTTAAACTAGCTTGAGTGCACCATGACTAAATTTCTGGACCAATTTATTATTTTTTTAAATTTTTTTTCCTTTCATTTTTTTACTTATCCCAGAACTAATTTTTTTTGGATAACTGGGGTCTCCAGGTCAACTTAAGCAAATCACGACTAATACCCGGACCAAATTTTTTTATTTAAACAATATGGATTGTAAATATTGTGGGGAAAGCACTGTAGCTCATCACACATAGTATTATTGATTGCAACAGTGCTTTCCCACTACAATGCTTTTTTTCCCTGTTTTTTGTTTCTTCTTTTTTTTTTTGTCTTTTTTTCTTATTATGCTTTTTTTTTCTTATTATATTTTTTTTCATTTATTCCCCAAAATATTTTTTTTTCTTGTTATACTTTTTTATATTTTTTTACACTTATAGATATAATCAGGGTGTCCGAGTTAGATTAAGCGCACCATGATTAATCCCTTGATCTAATTTTTTTTGATAACCAGGGTGTCTAGGCCAACTTATGCGTACCATGACAATCCTCAGACCCACTTTTTTTCCTTAAATGCTTTCCTGCTGATACATTTTTCTTCTTCTTTTTTTCTTGTATTTTTGTTTTATTAGCTTATATTTTTTTTTATAACTGAGGTTTTTAGGTCAATTTAAGCACTTCATGACTAATTCCTGAGCTGAATTTTTTTAAAACATAGTATGCATTGCTACAGTGCTTTCACGCTTATATTTTTTTCTTTCATTATATATTTTTTTTGTAACCATGGTCTCTCAGCCAACTTAAGTTTTTTTTTTTTAACCAGGATCTTCGGGTCAGCTTAAGCGCACCACCACTACTCTCCAGACCAAATTTTTTTTTTGATAATCAGAGTATCTAGGCCAACTTGGGCTCACCACGACTAATCCCCGGACCAATTTATTATTTTTTTCTTATATTTTTTGTGTTCACAGACATATTTCTTTTATAAATGGGGTCTTTGGTCCAGCTTAAGTGCACCACGACTAATTCCCGAGCTGATTTAAAAAAAAAAAAGCAATATCGATTGTTACAGTGCTTTTATGCTTATATTGTTTTGTTTTTTTTTCACTTATATTTTTTTTATAACCGGGGTCTCTGAGTTAGATTAAGTGCACCATGACTAATCCTCGGACCTTTTTTTTTATAATCAGGATGTCCGAGTCAGCTAATGCGCACCACGAGTTATATAAGTACGTATATACTCTATATAAGATAAAATCCAAGAGTTGACTACAGGGGTGTATTGGTAATTTACTAATTTTTAATTATATTTTCAATCGTGGTGTTGTGGGCTTGTTTTCGGGCATGATGTCAATTTCAAAGCTCATGTACATTTCGGATGATGTGTGCGGCGTCGTAGAATTTCTAAAAATGTATATTAGTTTTTTTATATTCATTGAATTATATAAAATGTGTTTAAAATAATATCATGGTATCAAAGTTATTTCTAATTTTTTCATTTCCGTGCATAGTACAATAATCATAATACCCTAAAATAAGATAAAAACCAAGAATTGTCAGTAGGGGTGTCTCGATAATTTTACTTTTTTAGTTCACAATAAAACAACTTTTGTAACTTCAAATAAGACAAAACAAAAGAGTTACCTGTGGTGATGTTTCAAATATTTCACGTTTAACTATGCATGTATAAGAAAGAGTTCCATTCTCATTTTATACCACCAGAACTAAACTTAACATGTTCTTTTAACGTGAGTTACATTTAATATAAATACAAATAACAATAAAAATTAAAACTCTAAACTACAGGTAAAGGTGTATAAATACAAATAAAAAATTTAAAACTATTTCAGAAGGATTGAGACAATCAAGCAATCGAAAATAAACTAAAAAAATAAAAGAATAAAAACAAAACTACAAAATAAAAAATTATGTGTTAATACTATACAAAAAAAATTTAATCCCTGTAGCGGAGCATGGGTTTATGACTCATGTCAACTATTGTTAGACTGTTTTTTGCTAGTCAATTTTCTTTTATTCTTTATATTTCTCTTCTAACTAACAAATATATGGAGATCATTTATGTTCTTGATATTTTAATTTCAATTCTTATTATTTTTCATTGATGTTTTTGCAAATTTTTTTTATAGCATTGCTAATTAGATTCTGATATAGATTGTAATATTAAATTATAAATAACAATTTTGTAAAAATCATGTCGAAGATCTAAAGTAGAAAATACGCTACAAGTAAAAATCTTACTTATCTTAAAAACAATACTAATATCTATATAATATTTAAATTACTTGAATTTTAGAAGACTTAAAGTAATTTTAGGTTATTTTTATTTTTAAAATATATTAAAACAAATCAAATAATAGGTGGTTCAATGATAAAAACTTGGAGCTAAAGGGTTTGCTCTCCATGTGGTCTTAAGTTTGAGCCATGTAGTTGTTAATATTGTTAAGGGACCATCTCACCTAAAAACTTAAGTTGGTAGGTAATGCTCCAAAATATAATTTATATTATTCTCTAATACACCCTTTCAAGTGAAAACCATTTGGGTTTGAAACTTACAAAGACTTAAGTGAGATAGTTCCTTAACATGGTATCAGAGATTTTGTTGATCAAGTGGTCACGAGTTTGAATCTCATCACTCCCATTCTATTTGATAAAAGAAAAAAATAAATCACAAGTTAATGTGAGTCTGTGCAAGTTTCAACACCTAAAGCCTTTCACTTGAGGGATCGACTTAACCTTTTAGGTGAGATGGTTCCTTAACAAATATGATAGTTTTTGGAGGTTTGTATGGTCATTAACTTCAGGATCCGTGGGATTAGTCAAGGTGCACGCAAGTTATCTGAACACCCAAGATTAATAAAAATTTAAAATTACCGAAACAATGTTGTTCATTCAATCGAGAAAAGTTGTATATTTTGGCTCTAGAGAAAGAAGCAATGGACATTTTTTTTTCTTTGATTTTATATTTGAAAATAGCGTTTTATTTTACAATTTCATCATTCTAAATTGAATTAATTAAGTGTTTTTTTTTTTAATTTTATTCATCAATTTAGATAGATAGATATTATTAAATCCAGTAGTATCTATAATTGAAGTCACATACTATATATATATATATATATATATATATATATATATATATATATATATATATATATATATATATTAATGTTGTTTTATTAAATTACAGAAAAATCAATACTCTCGATGAAGTATAGAAAACCTATTTTCTGATTATTTTTTTTAAAAAAAGAAGCACAAATAGCAAGGAGCTGAACTCCATCAGTAAAACGACTGAGCAGTGCTCGGTTTCCAATTTAATTTAATTTTTTAAATTTCCTTTCGACCAATTACGTTGGCTTTTGTTATTGAACAAATTAATATAACACTAAGCTAAATATCTAGCATAATTGATTCAACCAAAAGGTGAAATGCATGATATTAAAGATATCAATTTAAAACCCATATATAAATGTCCGAAATATATTATACAGTCTTTTATTAAATTTTTTAAGAAAAAACACCGAAATATATTTTAAATATTTTTAATATGATTATAGAGAGAACTAAAAAATTATTTTTGGAGAGCACAAAACTTGTCTTGACCAACATATATAGTTTTGAAAACAAAAGGTGATCATTTGACCTTCCAGACGGCCAACAGTGTTGACTATAATTGTCAACATTCCTTCAAGGTTTGGAGAGTAAAGGGACCAAATCAAAGACGGTTTAGATAAGTACGAATCTATAGACAAAATGAGATTATTTCATAAATGAGACCTCTTTTTTTTTTTTGGGAAGAATCGAAGAATAATCATAATTTAATGGAATTTATGTAAATGGGGGAGGCCGACCACATAATACAATAGAAGAGTTCTTTATTTACATACGAAAATAAATTTTAATAACCAATTAACCTTGCAAGATGAGCTAAGGCTTTTTGGAAATGTTAATTTTATAATATCTTTTTCTAAATTAAAAAAAAGAAGCAAAGTAAGTATCTGTTTTAAAATGTGATAGATGTTATTTTTGAAAATATTTTTCATTCAAAAATATATTAAAGTAATTTTTTTAAAATAAAAATTATTTTTGATGTTAGCACATAAAAATAATTTAAAAACATCAAAAAAATTTAATTTAAAATAAAAATAAAAATAAATTTTTTAATTTTTAATTTTTTTTAAAATATTTTTAAAATGTATTACCAAACATAATTTTAGCCACGAGATAATTGAAATACCAAACAATTGTAATACGGTTTACCTAGTCCTTACATTGTTCAGTACTTATTATTTCTTCATGTCTCCAATTAAGTTCCTACCACTGGAAATCTTGCAATTCAACCCTATATAATGATTGATCGAAGGATATTAATTTTCTGTATAAATAAATACAGTGAATTGAAGGGAAAAACAATAATAATATTATTACAATCTATAGTAATTTGTATTTACTGTTACAATAGTTTTCTGCATGGTGTAACTTAATAGTTATTTTTCTTAAATTGTAAGTCCTTTTAGGACATTAGTTTACATCATAGTTGTTTATTTTGTTCTGTTACGGTCGAAATAGTCGAAACATTTCGTAACAGTTAAAAAAATAAAACAAAATAACGTTGTTTTTATCTCGGTTTAAATTCCGGTAAGTTTTGTATTTTTCAGCTAAATACAAGCCAGAACATTCCGGTTTCCTTCCGCATGTTCTGTTTTGGCATAATAATATTTTTTTTAATAATAAATAATTTTGCAACATTAATCATATCTTTTAATCCAACCGTTAGATTGATATGAAATATTGTGAGTCTCTTGACATATTATATATATATTATGTTAAAATTTTAGACCAATCGGAGAATGTAATGACATTTCTAGATTGATGATAATATTATCGTAATATTTTACATGTTCATAGTTTTGTTCAGAAAAATCATTTTATTGTGTCTTTTTTAGATTAAATCGAACAATTATAAATAATTTTATTTTTGAATTTAAACTATTTTTAAAAAATTAATATATTTAATTATATATATACACATAAATAATACAACCCCAAAATAACATGCCAAAATATTTTGAAACCGTAATATTCCGCTTCAATTGAAAAAACAAAACACCAATTAAAACAATATTGACAACCTTGATTTACATAGGATCTCTATTATCCTCCAATGATAATTTTGAATTTTAGCATGGATTTTCCTGAGAAGCAGAGCATCCCATTCTCAAGAACGACCTTAATTGGCAAAGAGAAAACTTTCAACTATGTCAAGAAATTATCCAACCTAAAAATTTAATGTTTTAGGTGAACCTCCAAAGTATGATTTATATTATTCTCTAATATACATTTTCAAGTAAAATTTATTTGTACTTGAAACTTATACATACTCATTCTACTTTGTGCTTGATTTTTATCAAATAGAATAGGATGATGAGATTCAAACTAGTGACCATTGGGTTAACAGGATTTTGATACAATATCAAGGATCCATCTCATCTAAAAATAATTTAAAGAGAAGGATTAAATTAAAAGTGTTGTGAGGAATATATATATATATATATATATATATATATATATTAAGGCACTAATATTAAATAAATATCAAAATATATAATTAATCTAACACATTTATAAAATAATTATTTTTGACATCAGCATATGAAAATAATCTAAAAACATAATAAAAAAATTAATTTAAAATAAAAAATAAAATAAAAAAACTTGAATTTTGAATTTTAGCATGGATTTTCCTGAAAAGCAGAGCATCCCATTCTCAAGAACGAACTTAATTGGCAAAGAGATTAAAATCTTGAATAGCTCTCAGGAACTAGGCAGGATGACACTCAGCTTCTCAAGCCCACCAATTATTTCAATTTATATCATTTTTTGTGCTTCACTGTTTGCGTCGCTATTAGACAGACAATTTGTCGTTGTTTTAGACATTAATTTTCCACTCCTTTACTTTTCTTCAAGAGAGAGAGCTTTTGTTGATATTCTATAGAAATCAGTACATGGAGCAATGGACGATAGACCAGGAATGGAAGCAAAGGAATATGAATAGAGAGCAGAGAGCGACGGAGAGGGCGATGAGAATCTCTGGGAGACAGAATTGGATGACAAACAGTGACGCTGCACTCCGGCAACATTTTAGTTGCTTAGATCTTCAGTTTGAACGTGCTGATTTTGAATCCAACCATTACATCTTTCAAGAAGAAAGCTTGGTCAAACTATGCATGCGCCATGTAATCATTTTGAATCCAACCTTTTTCAACATTTTCAACTATGAAGCTGAGTTTGAGGAAGCATCTACGAATCTACGAATCAGTTTTGGTGGTGAAAGACGACTTCTTTTTTCAAATTGAAGTGATGGTAAACAATTCAAATTGCACGGGTGATTATATTAGAGAGTCTCATTTGAATTTTTAGATAAAATAATTTTTTTATATACTAATATAATTTTATTAATTTAGCAGTCACTATTTAAATTTTAATATATTTATTTTATTTAATAAAAATCAAATTTAAGTAATTGCAAGCTAAAATGTATAAAATCATCCTCTGGGCGTAGTGCAAAGCACACTTAAGCATCTAATCTATGCATTGTATTCAGCAAAGAACTGGCCACACAGCCTGACTTGTATCTGATTGATTCCAATAAAAAAAAGAAAAAAGAAAAAAGGACCTCGATTTTGTCTTTTTCTGTGTCAGTACCTATTTAAAGAATGAACATCGCGAGGCCACGCCTACTCTCCTCCACCAAGTAATACTTCCTTCCTTGCCTCCTTTGTTTCTCTCCGTGTCTCGCTTTGCTTCAATTGGACATGGCTGGGAAGCTAATGCATGCCTTGCAGTATGATAGTTACGGTGGAGGCGCTGCAGGTTTAAAGGTTCTATTCTAAAACCAAGATTTGCTCTTTTGTTAGTAATTAATTATAGTTTAAAGGTCATGGAAATGAATGTTAGATTTTTGTTACTGCATGAGATGTTGTAATAATAATAACACTGAATTACAGTTTATTACCTGCGAGGTTTTGTCAGATTCTCTGTTGCCGAATGAAAAGGCAATATTGATGCATGTATGAACTAGGTGTTACTATTGTATAACTAGTTTCTCCTGCTTGTTGCAGCATGTCGAGGTTCCAGTCCCTAGTGCCAAGAAAGACGAGGTTTTGATCAAGTTGGAAGCAACCAGTCTGAACCCATATGATTTTAATATACAGAAGGGCGTGGCGCGCCCTTTTTTACCCAGGAGTTTCCCTTACATCCCCAGTAATTCATCACCTCTTCTTGTGGATATATTTGTGTGAATAGAATCTATTCTACCAATTCAGACATTATTTTGCACTTTCCACTTTCTAGTCCCAAACTAGTTATTCTAAATTATGTTAGTTGATTGTATGATTATCTTCTTTTGGGTGCTTAAGCAACATTTGTTTTTGGATTTTAAGTTTGTGACTGTTGCATCTAAGTGATTTTTGAAATGGGATTTATTGTTCCTCTGTTTAAGTACCGTTCAGAATGAGAGAGCTTGGAAATACAATAATCTCTTATGATATATGACAAAGTGAATACAGTTTCAAGTATATTCATGTGGTGTCAAAGTTTTGAGAATTTTAGTTCTACTTGGGTATTGTTTGGCGGATGGTTTCCTTTCCATAGTTACACGCTCTTTCAGTTTTCATGACCTTATATACATAAATATAAGCAGTATAACATGAAATAGCACGCTAAAATGCTCTGAGATCAAAATATTTCATTCTAATTAAAAAACTAAAACACCATCCAAAACGGATTTGACAACTACAGATGAAGAAGCAAACAAATGGTTTAAATTTTATTCCCAGAACCGTTCCCAAAGATAGCTCATGATCCATGTGCTTAACATTCTTTGATTCTCATGCCGATTTATTAATTTCATGGTTTTAGCAGTTTTCTGTGTTTGCCAAGCATGCATTCACACACTCGCAGTGCGTTTTGTTTTTGTCTGAAGAAATCTTGTCGCAACAGGCATTGATATAGCAGGAGAGGTTGTAGCAGTTGGACTAGGAGTTGAAAATTTTAAAACTGGTGACAAAGTTGTAGCTGTGCTCAGCGCCTCTGTAAGTGCTCATTCATTATTATGGTGTTTTTTTATTTCCTTTTCTTTGTAGTTTTCCTAATGATTTGCGTTGGTGAGGCATTACCTTTATTAGTTTATCCTTTTTGATTGAATGGCTATGTACACCATTGGAGTCATCCTTCCTCTCACATATATACGCCTTGAATAATCTCATATCAAATAAGCTACCTTGGGTCAATGTGGCCTGAAGGTTATAATTTTTTATAAATTCGGCATATTGGAGGGGGAATTGGGGTGGTTAGAAGAGTTTCATAATTAAATTGTTGCATTAATCATAATCCAGAAATGTGTTTCAAGTGTGCATGATTTATTGCTAAATTTGTATGTCGTAGTTGTCCCAAGGAAGTGGCGTGATGGCAAAGTGCTTGTGATCTATATAGCAGGTGATGAGTTCAAGTCAGGCATACATCCCCTGTAATAGCATGAATTTTACTTGTTCACCTAAACCTATGAAATACATTTTCAGGTTTCCTTGCATAAAGAAAAAGTATTTGCAGCTAGCCAACCTTCTTGCCCTCGATATCTTCCTTGAAAGTGATACATGTGAAACACAAAAGCCTATACCTTAATGACATCATTGTAATTGCTCTTTTTGGCTAAAGAAAATAGGTCAACGCCTTTGATGTTTATGGAGCTCAAGGTTTACTAGTTTGTAATATTGCCAACTTGAGGTGCATTATAGAAATTATTTTCATTAAATGCCTTGCTCCTGGATCTTGTATATAGCATTAAGTTTTACGTAGGAGCATGAACATGGGACTTGGCACATGCTGTTAACATGGTTGCTATCATGAAGAGTGCATTTTTACATCTGGCAATCTTATGTGTATGAAGGAATTAATTTTACCATTGGTGTCTAAATTTTGTTTCATTGATTTAACTGCTTTATGTAATCCTAATATCAGAGTGGAGGTGGACTAGCTGAATTCGCAGTGGCTAAGAAGAGCTTGTCAGTTGCAAGGCCACCTGAAATTTCAGCAGCTGAAGCTGCAGGCTTGCCTATTGCAGGGCTCACAGCTTACGAGACTCTCACTCAATGTGCTGGGGTCAAGCTTGATGGAAGTGGCCACCAGAAAAATATTCTGATCACTGCTGCCTCAGGTGGCGTGGGTCACTATGCAGTTCAGCTAGCAAAGCTCGGAAACACTCATGTGACTGCCACTTGTGGGGCTCGAAACATTGAATTTGTCAAGAGCTTAGGGGCTGATGAGGTTCTGGATTACAAAACCCCAGAAGGAGCAGCTCTAAAGAGCCCATCTGGTAAGAAATATGATGTTGTGATCCACTGCGTCCGGACCCCAGGATTCCCTTGGAGTACTTTTGAGCCAAATCTGAGTGAAAATGGGAAGGTTATAGATATCACTCCTGGCCCCAGCGCCATGATTACTTTTGCTATGAAGAAACTTACTTTCTCCAAGAAGCAGCTGATTCCGCTGATTATTACTCCCAATGGTGAGAAACTGAAACATCTTGTTAATCTGGTGAAGGAAGGGAAGCTTAAAACAATGATCGATTCCAAGCATCCATTGCGTAAGGCTGAAGATGCGTGGGCTAAGGGAATCGATGGTCATGCCACTGGAAAGATCATTGTGGAGCCATGAAGGAAAACAATGTGCTTGAATTGTTAAGATATTTGTATTACTATGAGTTCTTGTTGTCATAACCCAATTTTCAGTCATTCCTCAAAACTATCTGAAAATAAAAAAAAATAAAATAAAAAGGGCTAGTGTCAGTAGAAAAGTAAAGTGGTCAAATTAATTTTATTAAGAGTTTAGCCGATGAGAAATCAAGTTTTTTGAATTTAATTCGGGTTCAATTGATGAGAGTGGAATTTTCGAAGACCGATTCGAATTTTTTTCAAGCCAATTATACAAATATCGAGGATCAAATTGAACAAATTGAGAGTTTAATGGTCGATTGAGGGTTAAATCGCGCAAATCATAAATCAAGCACCAAAATAAAAAAGGCACGCGAAGCCAAGGCTCACATTGAAATTCTGACGGGGTATAATTGCATAAAATCATAAGTTTAAAAGGTGATTGGGGGTGCATTTAGAACAATTATAAATTTAAGGATCAAATCATACTTGCACCCTCCCAAAATCAAATTTGCAAGTTCTTGCACTGTTTCGACACATGAACAATGCAGGAACGGCTCTTTAACGACTCTTTACAACCCTCAGCCTTCTGCGATTTCAGAGGTAGCAGCTACACACAACACACAATATGCATGTCTTCATTCCCCTATAAATACGTTGTTCGTAGCTGCAAAAAAGAGGGAGAAAAAAAGCGAGAGGAGAGAAGAACCGAAGATAAAAGAAGTAGAGGATATGAAATTTCCAGAGATGAAGACGTAGAAAAATTTATAGAAACAAAACCACACACACGCAGTGGCAGCCACCTATCTGCCTCTAGCCAACTCCGGCGTGATCTCTTTGTCTCCCCTTTGTCTCTTGGCCAGTTACAACTCTATCTCTCTCTAAAAAAAAACAACAGCCACCGTTCTCTCTCTCACTCTCATTTCAGCAACTCCGGCCACCAGCTCAGACCCCCCAGCACCACTTAGTCATCACCATTATCTCCTCCTCCACTCCAGCAACACAGCTACCTCCTTCGGTGAGGCAACAAAGCAACAACAACTGTCACTGCAACACAGTCCCGTCATCGACACCCACTCCGGCCACCACAGGCCACCATTTCCGACGCCACCACAATAGGAAGAACCACATCGACCTCCTCTACCCAACGGTATTCACAAGTACGCAGTTTGTCACACTAAAAAATCTCCCATTTTACTATTCATCGTCTCCCATGCATGTAGCCCTGGTTTACTGTTCACATGCTGTGAACAGTAAATCAGGTTGGGTCGGGCCAGGCTTGGTGCTTAGTCTAACCACTAAATGAGACGGGAATCTAGCCCGAGATAAGGACAGGCTTCCGACCCGTCTAGACTGAAAGCCTAGCCTAAGAATAAGTGGGTTGTAGCCCAGACCAAGAATAAATAGGTTGAAGCCCAGTCCGAGATTGGGCGGGCTAGCAACCTGGCCCATCAGGGTTGGGTAGCCAGCCCACCAAATAAAAAAAATAATAAAAAGAGAAAATAAATATAAACAATAAACAAATAAAAAATACAAAATTTGCAAATAAAAAATATATTATTTTTTAAAAACAAAAAAATGTGTTGTTTTCATGCATACAACTAATATGCTAATATATTTTTGAAAATTCCTTTTTTAGAACAAACATTATCTTGAAGATTAAAGAAAAATATTTTTAGCGTGGATTTCATAAACAAAAATTATTTCTCACATTTTTTGATCTTACAACATGTTTGTAAAATCCAAAGGATATTGGCCAATATTATAAAAATATCAAAATCTTATTTTTTGGGATTCGTATTATTCACTATTGATATTTTGATAAATAAATCCTAAAGGGGTTAATATCTAAAATATTGGCAGGGATAATTTGTTATTATTCACTTTGGATATTTGGATAAATAAATCCTAAAAGGAGTTAATATTCAAAATATTGGCGGGGATAATTAGCTATTATTCAATGTTGATATTTGGATAAATAAATCCTAAAGGGATTAATATCCACAATATTGGCAGGAATAATTCATTATTATTCACTATTAGTATTTGGATAAACAAATTCTTAAAGTTGTTAATATCAAAAATATTTTACAAGAATATTATACCATCATCATTTAACCAACATATTTATTTTTTACAAGATCAACACCATAGGAAATCATAAGCAAATGAACACACCGAGCAGCTTACCTTAGGTAAGGCATCCTAGGGGTGCTAAAATCTTCTCTTTACGCAACTAGTCCCTTGCCTTAGAATCTCTGAAGGACTAGTTTTAGGTTTCTAGTAGCCATAATACTAGGCAATGACTCCCTTTTTTCACGAAATTAAAGATTAAACCCCGACATAGAATATCCCCGCTCACGGGGAGGGTCACCGTTACGCCACGCTCTCGCGAAGGGAGCAACACTTGCATTGACCATGTATATCCGATAGTATGCACAGCTGAACGAGGCATTTTATGATGTGTGATTTGAACGCTCTTTTTTTTATTATTATTTTTTAACTTGATGTATCTGTAAATTATAGGGTTTGGGTTTGGTTGCTATATATTGTTTATATTTGTTCCACAGTAAAATGTTATTTTACTTTGCAATTATAATGACACTAACATAATTTTTTTGTTTTTGTCTTATTTATATTAGAGTTTGATTTTTGTCTTATTTAAGACTAAAAATTATTTTATTATGCACATAAATATAAAAAATAAAAAAATACCATTGAATCCAAAATTAAATTACTATACACCAAGGGATCTAATAATAATATTTTTATTAAAATCCATAATAATATATATCTATTATTGCAATAATTTTGTTACAGTTGAATGCTGATCACATTTAGGTTATAGGCAATAATATCTTCAGTTTGAATGTGCTGATTTTAAATCCAACAATTATATCTTTAAAAAAGAAGGGTTGGTCAAACTATGTGTCGCGATGGTGATTTTTTCACGTTTAGCGCGGCTATCCTTGGAATGGGAGACAACGGCGCACCATGAAAAAAAGATTGTTTTATAGTCGTGAAATTACAATTATAATTATTAGGTGTCACCACCTAGTATTAAGGTCACTAGAAACCTATTGGTCTGCGAGAGTCTTGGGTAAAGGGACTTGTTGTGCAAGGGGAAGACGTATCACCCCTAGTGCACCCTACCTTAGGCAAACTGCATTGTTGTTTGATTGTTTTTCCAAATTTTGATTTTTTCATTGTCTTTTCTAAAGTTTGACGTAGATCTCTCTTCATGAGAGAATCTCTACCTCATTACAAATTGAAAAACTAACCAAAAGAATTGTACACTACATTAAAATATTTTTTTTAACTATCTACGAGTGTACTTTACAATGTAATTTTACACTGCAATAACTAAAACAAAACAAAAAAAATTATTTTTCTTTGATATTTTGGCCAAATTCCAATAGATAATCATAAACTGGTTACGATATCCAATTTTTGTTTAAAATATGTGAAAGATGCAACATATATTTTTTTATGAAAAAATATGCTTGAAAAATCATGGAATTCAGTTGTATGCATGAAAAAAAGACATTTTTTTAAATGCAATTTTTTTTTAATTTTTTTAAATAAAAAAATTCAGGCAAGGTCCAGCTAAATGGGTCGGCCCACCAATGCTGGGCTAGACCATCCAGCTAACTAGGCTGGGCCAATAGCAGCCCAACTCAAAAATAAATAAATAGAAAAAACACAAAACATATGAATAGTGCATGCACAGTAACTTGGTCAGCTGACCACGATGAGAGGGTCACCGCCACTACCGCCATGTAGAGGAGGCCGAGGTGGTTCTTCCTATCGTGGTGACATCAAATATGGTGGTCCATGGTGGCCGGGAGGAGCTCTTGAAGCTGTTGGACTGATGCTGGAGGGCTGCCTTGGCGTCGTCCCTATTGCTGTTGCTTGTTGAAGCTGCCTTTGCAACTGCTGGAGTTCACTGCAAGCTCGCCGGTGATGGTGAGATGGTCCTTAGTGATCGGCTTGCTGCTGTCGAAGGAGAAGAGGAGCTGCTGCACCTTCATTTTTTAGAGAGAGAGAGAGGAGTTGTTGGGGAGAGAGAAAGGAGGGAGTTATAACGGAGAAGAAGAGAGGAGTTACAGCCACCTGCTGCCAAGCTTTGCCGTTTCTAGAGAAGACGATGAGCTGTTGCGTGTGTGATGGAGGGATGGTTGCCAATCGCGCCTTCATCTTCCTCCCCTATTAGTTTTTTATTTTCCCGTGTTTGTATATCTGTGTATTTGTTTGCTATAGTCTCTCTCTAGTCAGAAATTTTTCTAGTTACATGATTCTTCTCCAGTGCTAAATTTTCGTTCACCTGTGAATTATTTCTCCATTTTGCACCCCTGTTCCATTCCCAAGTTTCAAAACTTTCTCTTGACTGTTATTTTTTTCTCCCCTTGTGATAGTCCCTCACTATCAAAATTTTACTCGCCTTTCCCCTAGTTTTTCACTCGAATGCCTCCCTCCCTGTTTTCTGTTCAATCCCCCACCTTTTTATAGGCTTATTTGTGCAACTTGCAGTATGGTGATGCATGGGAAAGGTGTCCAAAAATGATGCTTAGGAATGGTGGCTTGTATGTTGCAAAAGGGCAAGAGGCATGGCGGCAGCATGGCTCCGGCAAGGCCATGACATTTTCAGTTTTTTTTTCTAATAATATAAAGTAGACTTATAAAAATAAATGGTTACAAAAAGAGTTTTTCGATGGGAAAAATGATATTTTTCTTTTCAATTTTGGCTTTTGATTTCAACTAAAAATTCTGATCTTCTCAACTTAACCCAGATTAAGCTTCCAAACTTAATTTATCACCAATTAAGCCTTTAATAAAATTAATTTGACCCATTTAAAGTATAATTAAGCCCTTGCACTTAATTCAGTCCTTCAAGTGGGCTCTCAATTAATTCTGAAGCATAATTACAGTTTAAAGTTGGCTAACCATTAAATCAAATTGGCCCATAAAAATATAATTATGTCTTTTGACTTAAATTTTATACAAATTTATCCAATAATAAATTATTTTAGCCTTTAATTTGCACTTTCCTTCATTTCTGGGCAAAGAAAGAGGTACGACTAGGCTTTCGAAAATGTCCGAAATTTCTACCTTGATTTTTCTACTGACACTAGCCCTTTTTATTTTTTTTATTTTTTGTTTTGGGTAGATTTGGGGAATAACCCAAAATTAGGTTATGACACTATGCATGCACAATGTAATCATTTTGAATCCAACCTTTTTTCAACATTTTCAACGATGGAGTTGAGTTTCAGGAAGCATCCATGAATCCGTTTTGGTGGTGGAAGTCGATGAGTTCTTTTTTTCCAAATTGAAGTAATGGTAAATAATCCAAATTGAACAGTGATCCATATTGTATAATAATATAAATTATATTTTAGAATTTTACTTAACAACTTAGATCTATATAGTTTTTTTTTATATAATATCAAAATTTTATTAATTTAACAATCATGAGTCTCATTATCTCTATTTTATTTGATATAAAACAAGCATAAAATAGTATGGGTCTGTGCAAATTTCATGTCCAAAAAGTTTTTACATGAAAGAAATGTTAAAAAATAATATTAATCATACTCTGGACTTTCATGAGATGTTTCTTTGAAAATCAAACTCCAGCTTCCAAAGAATAGAAAATACAATATACTATAACATTGAGGTCATTATTCTCTTGGCATAAGCTTAAGCATATAGGTGATACCCCATAATATAATTTATATTATTCTTTAATATTTTATGAGTTCGAATCTCATCATCCCCATTCTATTTGATAAAAATAAAATACAAGGTAATGTAGACCTGTGCAAGTTTTAAGCTCAAAGAGCTTTCACTTGAGGGGGTGTGTTAGAAAATAATATAAATCATATTATAAGGCTTACCTACAAGTTTAAGCTTTTAGATGAGATGGTTTCTTAACATGATATCAAAGCCTTGTTGACCCAACAGTCACGAGTTCGAATTTCACCACTCTCATTCTATTTGATACAAATCAAATACAAAGTAGTGTGAGTTTGTGCAAGTTTCAAGCCCAAAAGTCTTCCACTTGAGGGAGTGTGTTAGAGAATAATATAAATCATATTATGGGACCTCACTTAATATCTTAATCTTTTAGGTGAGATGATTCTTTAACATGGTATCAGAGCCTTGTTGACCAAGCGGTTACGAGTTCGAATCTCACTACCCTCATTTTATTTAATAAAAATCATGCATAAGATAATATGAGTATGTATAAGTTTCGAGCCTAAAGAGCTATCATTTAAGAGAACATATTAGAGAATAATATAAACCATATTATGGAGGCTCATCTAATAACGTAAGTTTTTATATAAGATAATTACTTAGCAATTATTTGCTTGGCATAAGCTTTAACGCAAGCATTTTGTTTTACTTTTCGTGTAGATCCCTTTTAATTATCCAATATACTAAAACAGATCAGCCAGAGTTACTGTATAATATGAGTGTTTTTACTGTGGATTGAAATAATAGCCTAGATCGGTTTGATTTATAGGATGTTTGGGTTACGGGCTGTGTCTTAGTTTGTGCCATGTGTCCCGTTTATTTAGAATTTTGTTTCCCTCTTTATTTTACATTGCTGCTCTTCGGTCATGCTTTCATTTTCAATTTTTTTCTTTTATATTTTTCATCTCACACATAACTTGCCTTTTCTCTTCTCTTTTATCTTTTTCATATCTTTTTTTTTTTACATCAAAATTTTTTTTTTTGCTTATAATTTTATTTTTTTTTCATTTTCTTTTTTGTTAAAGATATTGATTTTTTTTGTTTGATTGAATTTTTTTCCATTATTAACACAATAAGAACAATAATTTTTTTTTACTTCCTCTTTTTTTGATGTTTTTGATTTTTTTCCATCGGGATAATTTAATAATTTTTATTGTTTAAGCAATAATAGTAATGATATTTTTAGATGTTAAGGCTTCGATGTTTATATTATTATAATAGGGCATGTTAATATATTTCATTATATCAAATCTTGCATGTATAAATGTTATATTTTATTCAATTTTTTTGATTTTTTTTATTAAAATTGATAATATATTTGGTTTTGTTTTCAGCCCTTATACTTTTGATTTTTGATTTTAATTTCTTTATTTTTTTTATAGTTTTTAAATAACTCCTATTTTTATTTATGTTTATATATATATATGTGCCTTTAGTTTTGATTTTTAATTTTTATTATTTTCACTTTTGTTGAGCTAATATTTTTTTCAAAATTTTTGCTCTTAAATTTTAGTTTGTGTTTATGATCATTTAAAAATCGATATTTCTTATTTGTTTTCCTTTGTTTTTTTTTTTTTGTTTTTTTATTAGTTTTTTTCCATGTTAAATGATTGTTTTAGCTACTAATTTTTAGTTTTTTTTCATTTTTATTTTGTTTGCTCTTATGTTAAAGTTTTTGGGTTTTTTTATTCTTTTATTGAATTTATTTTTTCATTATTCATTAAATAATAATAATTATCATAATAATAATAATAATAATAATAATAATAATAATAATAATAATAATAATAATAGAATTTTTTTCTTGATTTCTTTTACTAATGTTTTTAAGTTTTTTTATCTTTGGAATAATTTTTATTGTTTTAACAATAGTAGTGATAATATTTTTAGATGTTAAGCCATCGATATTGTTGTTGCTATAATAGGATATTTTGATATATTTCATTATATCAAACCTTGCATATATAGATGTTATATTTTATTTTTAAACTAACAAAATCTATTAATTATTTCAATTTTAATAATTACAAAAAAATATTTATTCAACCTGCAATGTAGTGCAGGCAAATAACTAATAATTATATATATGACTACTGGCATTGCTCCGGATCTCCCAGTCTATTAGCCTAACAACAAAATATAAAATAAATTCCAGATAGATTTGTTTTCTCCATTTTGCTCGGTACACTCCGCTATACTATGATAGTTGACTACCAAAAAAACACGCATTCAAAGTAGTTTAATAAAATTTACATTAAAAAGTTGTTCGTTCTCTCAAAAAAAAAAAAAAATTATTAACCATCAAGAGAACCCTGGCTTACTTCCTCTCAATTATTTATATAAGAAATAAATAAAAGTTAAATAGATTGGGTTCAGACTTGCATCTGCAAGTTAATGTATCATAGTAAAATCATCCTCTGGGCGTAAGCAACTAATCTATGCATTGTATTCAGGAACAAAAATGGCCACATATCCTGACTAATATCCGATTGCTTCCAATAAAAAAAAAGAAAAAAAAGAGAGGCAGAAGCCTGATGATAGTGATAGATACCTTTTGCCATTTGCTAACTGTTTAAGATCTTAAAAGAATGTACACTGCGAAGCCACGCCTGCTCTCCTCCACCAGGTATTACTTTTTCTGCCTGCCAGCCTACTTTCTTCCTTCCCTCCTTCTTTGCTTCTCTCCGTCTCTCGCATTGCTTCAGTTGGACATGGCAGGGAAGCTAATGCGTGCCTTGCAGTATGATAGTTATGGTGGAGGCGTCGCAGGTTTAAAGGTTCCATTCTATAACCAGGATTTGCTCTTTTGTTAGTGTAATAAATTATGTCACTTTTCAGTGATGATCAGTACTTGGCTGGTTTTTATGCATCACTAATTGTTAGGTCATGGAAATGAATGTTACATTTTTGTTACTGAATTAAATGTTGTAATAATAATAACACTGAATTACAGTTTATTACCTGCGAGGTTTTGTCAGATTCTTTGTTGCCGAATGAAAGGCAATATTGATGGATGAACTAGGTGTTACTATCATATAACTAGTTTTTCCTGCTTGTTGCAGCATGTCGAGGTTCCAGTCCCTAGTGCCAAGAAAGACGAAGTTTTGATCAAGTTGGAAGCAACTAGTCTGAACCCATATGATATGAAAATACAGAACGGCGTGGCACGCCCTTTTTTACCTAGGAGTTTCCCTTATATCCCCAGTAATTCATCACTTCTTTTTGTGGATATATTTGTGTGAATAGAATCTATTCTACTAATTCAGACATTGTTTTGCACTTTCCACTTTCTAATCCCAAACTAGTTATTCTAAATTATGTTAGTTGATTGTATGATTATCTTCTTTTGGGTGCTTAAGCATAAATATTTTTTTGGATTTTAAGTTTGTGACTGCTGCATCTAAGTGACTTTTGAAATGGGATTTATTGTTTCTCTCTGTTTACGTACCATTCAGAATGAGAGAGCTTGGAAATACAATAATATTTTATGTTATATGACAAAGCGAATACAATAATCCATGCTGATCATCAGTCTCAAGTATTTTCATGTGGTGTCAAAGTTTTGGGAATTTTAGTTCTACTTGGGTATTGTTTGGCGGATGGTTTCCTTTCCATAGTTACACACTCTTTCAGTTCTGATGACCTGTGGGTGCTTTAGTTGGTCTGGTTCGGGAAATCTAAAAGCTTGTAAAGTTACGGAATAAATTTTGGAATAATATAAATTATATTATAAAATTTATTTAATAATTTAAATTTTTAAATAAATTAATTTCTTGATATAATATTAAAATTTTATTGACCTAGTAGTCATTTGTTTGAATTTCACCATCCAAATTTTATTTAATAAAAACCAAGTATAAAATAATATAGGTCTATATGCAGATTTTAAATTCAAAAATTTTTCACTTAAAAAAATATATTAAAAGATAATATAAATTATATTATAGAATATCGCCTATCGAATTAAGTTTTTTAAAAAATTGATCAGAGGATTGTTGCAGTCACCTATCGAATTAAGTTTTTAGAAAAATTGATCAGAGGATTGTTGCAGTCACTGCTCTAGGACATACACCGGTTCTATCTGTTCAGTATCTCACACCATATCTCAACAAAAGTCTATAACTTTGAAAGCGAGTACAGACGAAGAAGGAAGCAACTGATTTAAACTTTATTCCCAGAATCCTTCCCAAAGATAGCTCGTGATCCATGTACTTAACATTCTTTGAATCTCATGATGATATACCAATTTCATGGTTTTAGCAATATATTGTGCTTGCCAAGCATGCATTCACACACTCGCAGCGCATTTCTTTTTGGCTGAAGAAATATTTGTCGCAACAGGCATTGATATAGCTGGAGAGGTTGTGGAGGTTGGACCAGGAGTTGAAAATTTCAAAACTGGTGACAAAGTTGTGGCTGTGCTCAGCGCCTCTGTAAGTGCTGATTCATTATTATGGTGTTTTTTTATTTCCTTTTCTTTGAAGTTTTTCTAATGATTTACGTTGGTGAGGTATTACCTTTATTAGTTTATCCTTTTTGGTTGAATGGCTATGTACACCGTTGGAGTCATTGTGACTGCTCTTTTTGGCTAAAGCAAATAGGTCAACGCCTTTGATGTTTATGAAGCTCGAGTTTTACTTGTTTGTACTATTGCCTACTTGAGGTGCATTATAGAAATTATTTTTCTTAAATGCCTTGCTCCTGGATCTTGTATAGCATTAAGTTTTACGAAGGGTATGAACATGGGACTTCGCACTGCTAGTAACCTGGTTGCTACGAAGAGTGCATTTTAGCATCTGGCAATCTTATGTGTATGAAGGAATTTTACCATTGGTCTCTAAATTTTGTTTCATCGATTAACTGTTTTATGTATTCCTAATATCAGAGCGGAGGTGGGCTAGCTGAATTCGCGGTGGCTAAGAAGAGCCTGTCAGTTGCAAGGCCACCAGAAATTTCAGCAGCTGAAGCTGCAGGCTTGCCTATTGCAGGGCTCACAGCTTACGAGGCTCTCACTCAATTTGCTGGGGTCAAGCTTGATGGAAGCGGCAACCAGAAAAATATTCTGATCACTGCTGCCTCAGGTGGCGTGGGTCACTATGCAGTTCAGTTAGCAAAGCTCGGAAACACTTATGTGACTGCCACTTGTGGGGCTCGGAACATTGAATTTGTCAAGAGCTTAGGGGCTGATGAGGTTCTGGATTACAAAACCCCAGAAGGAGCAGCTCTGAAGAGCCCATCTGGTAAGAAATATGATGCTGTGATCCACTGCGCCCGGGCCCCAAGATTCCCTTGGAGCACTTTTGAGCCAAATCTGAATGAAAATGGGAAGGTTATAGATATCTCTCCTGGCCCCAGTACCATGATTACTTTTGCTGTGAAGAAACTTACTTTCTCCAAGAAGCAGCTGATTCCGCTGATTCTTACTCCCAATGGTGAGAAGCTGAAACATCTTGTTAATCTGGTGAAGGAAGGGAAGCTTAAAACAGTGATCGACTCAAAGTATCCATTGAGCAAGGCTGAAGATGCGTGGGCTAAGGGAATTGATGGTCATGCCACTGGAAAGATCATTGTGGAGCCATGAAGGAAAACAATATTGTGCTTGAATTATTAAGATATTGTATTATTATGAGTTCTTGCGTTGACCATGTATATCCGATAGTATACACAGCTGAACGAGGCATTTTATGATGTGTGATTTGCACGCTCTTTTTTTTTTTTTTTAACTTGATGTATCTGTAAATTATAGGGTTTGGGTTTGGTTGAAGTATATTGTTTATATTTGTTCCTCAATGTAAAATGCTACTTTTTTCTTTGATATTATTTATTTAATTTCTTGACACATCCTTATGGGTCAATTGTCGGTGCCTCTCTAAGGCCATCTTTTGTTTAAAAAAGTATTTTTGAAAAACATTTTAAAAAAATATTTTTATTTTTATGTTAAATTAATTTTTTTAAAATTATTTTATATTAATAATAATTTTTAAATATAAAAAATATTATTTTAATTCATTTCTGAATACAAAAATATTTTCAATAAAAACCTCATCCACACTTTGAAACTGAATTGAGATAAGATGAAATCGGGAAATTGTTTTTACTCGACCAAGAAAATTGGAATTTATATTCATGCCTTAATCGCGCTTTTTACTATAATTTTGAATGTGTATTTTAAAGTTTTTTTGAAGTTCTTTTTAGTTTTAAGTTATTTTTTTATTTTAAGTTGTTTTGATACGTTTATTTTAAAAATATTTTTTAAAAATAAATTATTATAATATATTTTTAAATAAATCACTCTCCAAAAATCACATCATTTGTTTTGTTATATTAATAAAAACCTAAGCATGTATAGGTAAGGGAGAACTAGTCACGCGTCGAATAAATTTATGGCTATCAATATATCTCAAAGAGAGTGTGAACATAAAACTTATTATGGTGGATTATATCTTAAAAAGAATTTTACATCTGATTTTCAGTAAAAAGAAAAAAACACTTTGGTCCCTCAAGTTTTTAATTTTTACATATTTTGTTTCTGTAATTTTAATAGCTAACATTTTAGTTTCAAGATTTTATTTTTGTCAAGTGTCAGGCTATGAATGATGAGAGATGAGGGAGAAAACTGTCAAAAAGAAAGAAAACAGAGAAAGACTTTCGTTGACCAAAATACCAATTTTAGTATTAATGAATTTATTTTGGAAAGGAGATGGAATTAAATCGAGTTGTTTTACCTTTTTACCAGGTAACAAACATATCAAGATTTCCTGCTTTGTTTTCTTTTAAAAAAATAATTAAAAAGTGTTTTGAAATTAAAAATAAGTTTATTGAGATTTTTATAATGTTTTTGAAGTTATTACATATAAAAAAAAACAAGGTAAAATAGAGTTTGAGAGTCGAAAAACCTTAACTCCATTTTTTTTTTCATTTTTCCTAATTAATTATTTTTTTTAATTTATACTAAACGTCTCTTTCAATAATATTATTAAGATGATATTTTACAAATTATTTCAGTATTTCGTAATTTTAATAAGATTATAGCTCTTTAAGATAATATAGTGATTGTTTTATGAATAAATATATATAAATTAAATATACAAAAACATCTAAATACAATTCTCATGAATATTCAATAAGAGTAAATTGTGTAAATTTTATTGTAGATTTTATGTGATTCATACATATTTATTATTCGATTATAATTTTATACAATCCTATACAAATTATTGAGTCATGATTTCTTTTACTTTGTATTTATTGTAACTTTATTTTTAGATCATGATGAGTTCTATTTAAGAATCAGTGTTTTTGGTGAATAAAAAGTACTTGTGCTGGGAAAATACATAAATAAGAGAAGTAAATTCGAACTCAAGATTAGAAATTTTATTCAAGAATATAAATCATTCAAATTCCTATAAATATTTATTTTAATTATAATAAAATTAAATAAAAATGTATTCTAAACATGACTCCATGAATAGATCAAAGAATTAGGTGATACTAATAGCTATTAACATGTACCAAAAAAATATTTTTTTTAGTAAACTTTAATATAGTTAATTAAACATATTAATGGAGTAGCATAATTAAAAAAATAAAAATGGGCAAAATAGAAAAGTTTGTATAAATCAAGATTAGAGAACAATAATTGCTATTCAAAATAGCAATATGTTTTAAAGATTTTAAAAAGACATGAGAGATGTCAGATTAAAAGAAACAAAGAAAGAAAATGACCTTATGGACATATTGAAATTATGATTATAACACAATTAATATCATAGAAAATATCTCGATGAGATAAATCTAATGAGAATAAGAAATATCATTATAGTGATTTCATTTGACATATTTGCCACACAAAGGTAGATGGTGGACTGCTTTTTTTTTTTTGTCAAAAATGACATTTCTTGATGTAATTAGATTCATTTAGTTGATTTTTTTATGGTATTATTTGTGCCATAATTAAAGTTTTGATGTGTTTTAAAATCCTTTTTTTTATTTCTTCTCTCACATTTTCATTTTATATTTTTTGAGGAAACAAATTGCTATTCTAAAAGGTAACAAGTTATAAAAATCATGTTTTTTAATTATGTCATGTATAAATTGTGTTGTTTTTTTCAATTCTTTTTTCAGCTATGTTACTCATCTAATTTTTTTCTTTTAAATATGCTAAAATCCAAAAATAGCCAAATAAATGAATGTTTCTAAAAATAAATATTGAAAACCTATGCAATTATCAGCGGGTGACAATGATAAGTCACTCATAAAAGATATTAAAGAGTAAGTTATACATGTGAGTTAAGTATTGTAGTAGTAGACACAAATTATTATAGATTGTAATAGTATAATTATCTTTTTGTCTTTCAATACATAAAATTAAACTCTTGGCCTCTGGAGTATTTTCATCTTTACCGCTGCACATGCTGACATTATCTGATTGTTTGGGAGTGTTTTCATTATTTTTGTATTTTTAACAGTAAATGTATAGATTTTTCCCTTGATGTAGATAAAAAGAAAAAGAAAAATCAAATTATTTTTAGTTTTTTTAAACTGTCCGTGAATAGTGAATTAACATTTTTACGCTTAGGTAGGACAAAACATTGAGCTAACGTTGAGGGATTTTTTGGTTTTCATGGTTGGTTGAACAATAAAACTACTGAAATATTCTTAGAAACAACAAAACAAAAGGTTGGAGTTGGGGCCATGATAATATTTTGATTCCAAGTTTTTTTTGTTATTATCACCTACTAGGAGGGTGTTTAGATAATTCCATAATATTTTTTTCAAGATAACTACAGACACGTCTACTTAATGCGTTGGTTGTTATCTTCTGTACATGCCTTTTAGGCGGTGCGTTCGGTGTCCTATAGTTAGTGAAAATGCCCAATCATCGTGTCTCCAGATGCACTATCAGATCTTCTTTCACATGGTGGTGCATGTATCAACAGGTGAATGATTACTAGTGGTTGATTTTTCATTTTTCACCCCTTTTCTCTCTTTTGTAATTGGAAAAAACATGTCAATCCTCTTTATTTATGAGTTTTTCATTTCAATCTTTGATCTTTTTATTTTTTTTCCTTCCTAATCTTATATAATTTTTTTTTTCAAGTTTACCCTTCATTTGCAATTAATTATATGTATTATTTTTTATTTGAACATGTTTTCTTTTGATCTTTTGTTTGTTTTTGGTTCCTTTTATTTTTTTGATCTGAAAGTTTTGATTTATTTTCAAATTTGTTCTCCAATTGAAAATGATCATATATGTTATTTCTCATTTCGCCCCTTATTTTTATTTTTATTTTTGTTTTAAATTCATATAATTTTTCCAATCTTAAGGTTTTGATTTGTTGTAATTTTGTTCTCTGGTTGAAATTTATAACTTATTATTTTAATTTCGATACTTATTCTTTTAATTTTTAATTTGGTTTTAATTCCTTTGATTTTTCCAATCCTTCTTGGACAATCTTTGTTTTATATCCTTTCTTCTGTGTCAACGTTTTTAATTTTGGTTTATAATTTTGTCTTTTTTTTTCTTTTTTTCACTGTATAACAGTATAAGAGAATTACAAATATTGGACCTACAAAAAAATACACATAGTGCCCCTAAACACCTTATTAGCCCAGCCCATATTAATAAAGCTTTAGGGTTTGGATCACTAAAATATATTTGCTTAACAACTATAGCCCAAGTCCTAAAACAGCAATCACCTACACTTTAACATGAGAATCGAAGGTGCCCTTATTTTATGCCCTCAAAAGAGGTTGATGACCCAAAAAAACATGGGCTGCATAAGCTTCCCTTCTTTCTTTTGAAATGACTGTAAAGGGAAAATGAAAATCCAAATTTTATTAAAAAGAATAATAATTAAAAAAAAAAAAAAAGAGAGAGAGGTTTCAGAACATAAGGATCAAGAAAGCAGCCGACTAGGAAATTGACAGCAGAGGCCTTAGCGAGCCCAGAAAAACAATAGATCCCATCAACAAAAGAAAGAAGATTTGTGCCACCCAAGGTCAGGCCCATATGCCGATGGGATGATTCTCACTTGGACACTTTAAAGGGTTTTTGTTTTGTTTATTTATAGTTGAAAGTATTTTTATTTATTTTAGTAGAAATTTTAAATTTATTTTAAATATTCAGAGAAAAAAATATTATTATTATTTTAAATCTTCATTTATCTACTCTAGGTTTTTATATTTATTTACGGACTTTGAATGCATTTTGATTTTTCTAAAATAACATTATCTACATTGGAAAACTTATTTTACTTTATTTTAGTGTGGTGTGTATAAAAAGATTTATTTTTGTTAGTTTTTCATTGTTTCCTGTTGATTTTAGACTCTATTTGACATTACGTTTTAAAAGTATTTTTTTTAAAAAAAATTATTTTTATTTTTTATATTAAATTAAAAAATTTAATATTTATAGATTATTTTGATATGTTGATATTAAAAATAATTTTTAAAAATTAAAAAATTATTTAAATACATTTCTAAACAATAAATTTTCAAAAACAATATTAATCATACTCTTTCTTAGTCGCTTAGTTTTCATTATATTATCTAAAGACAAAGAAAAGCCATGGGAAATGAATTATTTTATATGAAAAATAAAAAATCATGTCTATGAAGAATTACAAAATTACCACCACCATCAAGTGTGGTAACCTGTACAGAGAATACTCTTAACAATACGGCTAGTATTGAAAGATGCATGATTCTGAATCCTCTGGGTACATTCCTTCCCCCACTCTTCTTCTGCGAATTGCTTTTAGCCTACAAAACTCAGATTCTAGATCAATAACAGGCTCGTTAATCCCAGAAAAAAGAAGAATCTAAAGACAAATATGGATTTGAAACACTGCAAATGAAGAAAATATGATCTCTATCCTCATCAGCAGACTTGCACATCA
Source organism: Salix dunnii (assembly GCA_015731905.1). Lineage (NCBI taxonomy): Eukaryota > Viridiplantae > Streptophyta > Magnoliopsida > Malpighiales > Salicaceae > Salix > Salix dunnii. The sequence continues at coordinate 29,716,232 of CM027674.1, read as the reverse complement.
CACAAACAAGATCAACTGCTCTTTTTCCTGTTCTTCGCGTACCCGATTCGTAATAACAAGCCAGCCAGTGAAACTATGTCTTGGTATATGCCGAGAGAACCCCGGCAGCAGTAAAGTCTCACGCAATTTTAATAGAAAGAGTTCTTATCAGGAAGCCAACTTCCTGGAAACACTAACCTTATGCAGAATATTAGGATTGGCAAGACCACATACAACAAGCTGAGTAGCTGCCATCTTACTTGGTCTTCCCAGGCTCGGATAATATTTCCTTCTTTTTTTTATTTTATTAACGTGGATGTTCATGCAGCTAACTCACATCTTAACTAATCCCACGAGCCCTGAAATTAATAACTTTATAAATCTTCAATGATCATTATATTAGCGATCACAGAACTGATTATACGATAAGTAAATTTCTTAGTCCCCGACAGCTCTTACCAGGGCACCTTCTGATGCTTAATATTTCTTAACTAGTGGGCTGGTGGATGCCAAGATTCCCACCATAAAAACATGGGTCATTATGTTGGTGATTACATGAGGTATGGAGTGAAATTCAAGATAAAAATTCAGTAAGACTCGTCAGGATTATGTCGCCAACACTGTCACTTACTTCTTTAATGGTCATTGAAGACCGGAATTTTGTTAATTAAGGAGAAACAAACCTCATAATCTTTTCCAAAATTTCTTAAATAAATTAGTCTAAGAAACCTTGAAATGATTGTTTTTCTCTTCAAAATATATTAAAATAATTTGATAAAAATAAAACATATTATTTGGGGACTTTTCATGTTAAAGCATTCACGTCAGAGTAAGAAAAATGAAATAACCAGCTGGAAAACACAATAAATACTTGAGATGATTGTTGACCATATCCGATAACCCCATTAATTTGATTCGTCAACCTTAATTTGTGGTACAAATTGTTCATTATACACTAAGCCAATCCCAAATCTTTCCTGCTTTTAATCCACTATTTACCTTTTCTATTATCCTAGGAGCCCCTGAATATTTTAATCTTTCACTACCGAGAAAATCTTTTTATCTCTACTCCATCAGTCCATCGGATCATGATTCTGATGTATTAGAAAAATAAAAACAAAAACTTTATTGAGGTCAATTATGTACATGAATTATGGTGTCAATGCTTATTTTATTCTCTCTTTTTTCCTTAAAGAAAAAAAAAATTATGGGATTGACTGTACAAGAATACCAATAGCTGGTTAGATGTCATTATTTCCTCGGAATTATTGACAATAGTGGGTTTTATTTCAGGGACCACGCAGCAACTTGACCTCCATCGAGCCTTTTCAAGTGGATTTTTATCAGTATCAAGCCATGGTTGGTTGCTCCGCCTTGGGAAACCATTGCATGTCCCAGACTCCGACCGCTGCTTTCCTCGGTGCTCTGTATTATCCTTCAAATTTACAGAAAAAATAATGAACTTTTAATTCACTTTTATGCTCTTAATATAAATATTACCCTTTACTCCCTCCACTTTATCCCCCAATTCACCTGTAATTTCGCACTATAAGCTATTTTAAATTTAAAATTAAAAAGGAATTTGTACCTTGTTTGGAAAACAAAATGGTGTGCATGGTCAACTGATTTATTATAAGGTATAGATCTCTTGAATGGGATTTTTATTTATTTTCTTAGTCAGTATCCAAATATTAATCAGTGGACGAGCACAATAACACCACCATCCATCCATCATTATTCAAAAATAATTTCCGGATTTGAAAGTCATGTGATAGGAGTGTCAAACACCAAACATTATCTTACAGATTAAACGTCGACGGGTCGCATCCTTTAGGATCTGTCCCCGACTTGTTACACCGGCCAGTGCTCATTTTGGATGCTTGTAAATAATAATATAGCCGTCAGACAATCACATTTCAGTTGTCTGAAATGATTTTTAAAATTACGATTTACTTAATATTCGAGGGCCATGCAGCGCCATAAACAACTTGTTTGAACATATTACCTAAAATATAATTTAGGTCGATGTTTTACTGTGCTAAACTGAACACCAAGAGACACTGCATGGTGGACTGGATATTTGATCCGGTGCATAGCGTGAGCACATCCATCTTTTTTTTTTTATTGCTATTTATGAACAGTATAGTAACAGCTTTGCCCCGTGAAAACAACATAACACGCTGCCTGGACTGAGGGGCTCATCGCGTGAGCACATCCATCTTTTTTTTTTTATTGCTATTTATGAACAGTATAGTAACAGCTTTACCCCGTGAAAACAACATAACACGTTGCCTGGACTGAGGGGCTCCATGGTCATTTCCCTACCCAATCCGACCCGATCCGGTCTGGTTCGTTGCCTGTCCGAATTTTTTATTATTTTTTAAAATTGGCTAAATATGAATATATCCCCTAATAAGACAAAAAAGATGAATTCGGATCAGGGGCATAGAAGTAATTGACCATATTTTTTTATTATTTCTTTCGGTAAATGTCAAAGCGTGAAAGACACGAGCCAAATGGTTTTCCGCCTCACGCCCTGTTTAGGCAGCACGTGCACTCTCATGCGGTGACCGGAGATGAGCTACCAAAGTCTGTTCCAATGCGTCTCCGCATGTTCTTCCTCTCGGTGCGGCGCATTCTCGCCAAAGACGGCAGTGGACGCGGCGGTGGCCGGTGCAAGCCGTTGGTCACCTTTCTCTCTCTCCTACACGTCAAAGTGCAGAAGAGTCCCACAATTTTCGAGTCTTTTCCTTTAGGTCCCTATACTTTCAATTTTGTTTTTGGTCCTGATTTTTGTTATAGAAGTTTTGATTTGTTTCAATTGGGTCATTCGATTGCAATTAATTCAATGTTAATATTTCACTTCAGTCCTTCTTCTTTTATATTCCGGATTGGGTTTAAAAATAATAATTTATTCGGTTTAGCAGTTTTAATTTTTTCAATTTTATCCTTTAATTTAAATTAATAATATATTTGATTTTCATTTCAGCCCTTATACTTTTAATTTTGTATTTGAATCCCTTCATTTCTTTTTATGATTTTAATTTTGTTAAAAAATTTATGATTTTTTAGTCTTTTATTTATTTTATTTTTTTCATTATTAACACAATCATAATAATAATAATAATAATAATTTAATTGTTTTTGTTACTTACTCTTTTGTTAATATTTTTTATTTTTTTTCCTTGGGATAATTTGATGATTTTTTTTTTATTTTGACAGTGATAACAATGATAATTTTTGTTTTATTCTTTTGTTTAATCTTCTGTTTAAGTTTTTAAGATTTTCTTAGCCTTTCATTTTCAACACAAATAATAATAATAATAATAATAATAATAATAATAATAATAATAATAATTTAATTATTTTTCTTACTTACTCTTTTGTTAATGTTTTTGAAGTTTTTTCTTTCTCAAAATAATTTGATAATTTTTATTGTTTTAACAATAATAACAATAATAATTTTTAGTTTTTATTGTATTTTTTTTGTTTAATCTTTTGTTTTATTTTTTACAATTTTTTTAATTATTCTTTCATGATAATAATAATAATAATAATAATAATAATAATAATAATAATTTAATTGTTTTTCTTACTTACTATTTTGTTTATGTTTTTTAATTTTTTCCCTCAGTATAATTTGATAATTTTTATTCTTTTGATAATAATAGCAATAATAATTTTAGATGTTAAGACCCCAATGTTGCTATTGCTATACAAAAAAATTGGATTCAAGGATTAATCATAGTGCGCATAAGATAAACCAAACACCCCAATTATAAAAAAAATTAAAAAATATAAGTTGAAAAAGAAAAAATTAAAAAATATATAAACAACAAAAAAATTATTTCATGGGAAAAAATGGAAAAAAATGCAATCAGAACAAAAAAGCAAAAAAAAAAAAAGTAAGAGACAAAAAAAAATTACAAAAAAAACATAAAAATAAAACGTAATAAGAAAAAAAAAAGCAAAAAAGCAAATACATTCATATACGATGATTCGAACAAAGTAAAAAATATTTTATTTGTAATGAACCACGAATGAGGGATAAAAACCATTGAATTTATCTAAAATGGAAAATATTGTACGTGATAATTAGGATTCGCACGCGCATGAGGTTGTATAAAGATGATAAAAGTCTTATCTTAATATTTCTTCCTTTTTCCTTGTATTTTTCTTTTCTTTTATGTTATTTTTATTTGCTTTTTGGTTTAAATAACTTTTATGATTTTACTATTTGCGCAATAATAACGATGATTTTAATGATTAATTTTTTATTGTTTTCTTATAAAATTATTTTGCTTTTGTTTTTAATGATTGTTCAGGTTAATTTAATTATTTTGACAGTAATATTGATAATAATTTTAACTATTATAACAATAATAGTGACAACAACGTGAAGATGGATTTTCAATTTATGTTTTTATTTTTTTATTGATAAAAAATTAACTATTTATATTTGTTATTTAATTATTGCAAATTTTTATTTGATATTAATTCATTTAGTTTTTTTTAATTCTTGGATAATGTTTATTCTTTATTTGTCTCTATATATCTATGCTTTTAGTTTTTATTTTTTATTGGGGTTTTATTTTTAATCGGTTCAGTCCTGAAATTTTAATTTATGTTGATAATCATTACTCCCTTTTTTCCTTTATTCATTTTTTTTTGTTTTCTCTTATTTTGATTTGTTATTTGGATTAGATTATTTTTATGATTTTAGTATTTACACAATGATAATGGTAATTTTTGTTATTTTTTTAATTGTTTTTTGATAAAAATGTTTTCTTTATGTTTTTTAATGTTTTTTTCAGGGAATTTATTTATTTTAATTATTTTGATAATAATATTATTAATAATTTTAATTGTTATAGCAATGATACTAAAAATAACATTGGTATGAATTTTTAATTTAGGTTTTTTACTTTTTATGGATATAAAATTCACTATTTGTGTTTTATTTAATTATTATAGGTATTTTTACAATTTATATTTTATTTTTGTTTCATTTAAATTTAATTATAATATGAACTAATCTTAATGCAGTGAATTTAATAATTTAAATATCCAAATCTTCTTGGTTTTTTAATGGTGATGATAAATTAATGCTTGTTATTTAATTGAAAACTCCTAAACAGATAAATTTATAGCGATTTAAAATTCAGATATTTTATAGAAAACATGCACTTCACATGATTTCTGCACAACTTTATTATTTTAGCTAAATTTATAATACAATGAAAAAATACACATGATTAATATTTTTTACATTGAAAAAAATATAGTGTCACTCGCGATCAGGCACAAAAATAAAATAAATAAATGATAATAATAATAATAATAATAATAATAATAATAATAATAATAATAATAATCATTTAATTATATTGAATGCTTTTAAGGTTTTTTCTCTCTCATAATAACTGGATAATTTTTGTTCTTTTGACAGTAATAAAAATGATAATTTTTAGTTTTTATTGTATTTTTTTGTTTAATCTTTTGTTATAGTTTTTTTTTAAAAAATAGACTTTCATTCATTAATTTATTCTTTAATAATAATGATGATGATAATAATAATAATAATATTTTCATTGTTTTTCTTACTTACTATTTTGTTTATACTTTTATTTTTTTTCTCGATATGATTTGATAATTTTTATTGTTTTAATATTAACAACAATAATAATTTTAGATGTTAAAACTCAGATATTGCTATTGTTATAATATTTTAAATTAATATTGCTTTCTTTTTCCCTTTATTTTTTTTCCTAAAATTGTTTTTTGCTCTTTAGATTAAATGATTGTTATGATTTTACTATCGCGCAGTAATAACGATAATTTTAGTGATTATTTTTTTATTGTTTTCTTATAAAAATATTTTGCTTTTTTTTATGATTGTTCATATCAATTCAATTATTTTAATTCTTTTGATAATAATATTGATAATAATTTTAATTATTATAACAATGATAACAACAATAACATGAAGAAGGATTTTCAATTTATTTTTTCATTTTTTTATCAATAGAAAATTAACTATTTATATTTGTTATTTGATTATTACAGATTTTTATTTGATATTAATTCATTTTGTTGTTTTTTTTTAATTCTTGGATAATATTTATTGTTTATTCATCTCTATGCATCTGTGCTTTTAGTTTTTATTTTTTTATTGGGGTTTTATTTTTAATCAGTTCAGACCTGAAATTTTAATTTATGTTAGTAATCATTTTAAAATAAATATTGCTCCATTTTTCTCTTTATTCATTTTTTTTTCTTTTTTATGTTATTTTTATTTGTTATTTGGATTAGATGATTTATTTTATTTTATTATTAGCGCAATGATAATGATAAATTTTTTTATTTTTTTTATAAAAATCTTTTGTTTATTTTTTTTGATGTTTTTTCTAGAGAATTTATTTATTTTAATTGTTTTGATAATAATATTAGTAATAATTTTTAAATGTTATAGCAATGATAATGAAAATAACATGGGGATGAATTTTCATTTTATGGGTTTTGACTTTTTTTTTAGAAAATTAATTATTTATTTTTGTTATTTGATTATTACTGGTATATTCACAATTTATATTTTGTTTTTTTTTAGTTTAAATTGAATTATAAAATAAACTAATCTTAATGCAGTGAATTTAATAATTTAAATATATGATTTTTCTTATTTTTTTTATGACAATAATAAATTAATGCTGGTTATTTCGTTGAAAACTAGTAAATAGATAAATTTATAGTGATTTAAAATTCATATATTTTATAGAAAACTTGCACTTCATATAATTTCTAAACAAATTTATTATTTTTGCTAAATTTATAATACAATAAAAAAATACATATAATTAAAAAAAATTATATTGAAAAAAATATGATGCCGCCCGCGACGAGACGCGGGAGCATGTGGCTAGTATGAATTAAATATAGTTGTGATTATAAATAAATATTCCAAAAATTATTTAATTTCAAATTTATTATTAGGAAATTAGCAAATACAAATAGAAATACTGAAGAAAAACATAATCCTTTTGTGATTTTCTTGTTATATTTGACGGTGTTTATCAAGAGAATTATATTATGTAAAGAAAGAATGAAAAATAAAAATGAGGTGTCATTGTTACAAACAATATTACCAATAAATAAAACTTGTAGCTGATATCTATTAATAAATCCATTAGTAATGCTTAACTTATAACCCCTCCTCTCCCCCTCCCCCATTTGTTCTTCCTCTTCTAATTTTCTTAGTAATTAACAACAAGATCCCTCCTCTGATTGATCACAAATCAAACTCTTATCACCATAAATTTGGCAACCTCAACACCTAATCTATCAATATCCTTGTTCTTTTCTCTTTTTTTTAAGATTTTCCGTATCAAGTAAGCAAAATTACTCTTTTTTTTTATTTGAACTCAATTTTAAAATGTTAATGTTTATGCCATTTTGATGTAGTGTGTGTAGTTTGTTTGTGTGTTTAATTGTTATAAAAAAAATTTCATATAAATTTATTATATGAATGTCTGATGTTAGGGTGTGTTTGAGATTTTTAAAAATATATATTTGTTTTTAATTTGTTGAAATTGATTTTGATTTTGTAACTTTGGTGTTTTGTGATGAATTAAGTAATGATTTATTTAAGCGGTACATTTCATATTTTGTGAAATTTATTGTTGAGTTAAATTTTTTGGTAAATGTGGAGGAATTTGAATTTTTGTAGAAAATTGATAAATATTTAAGAATATTACTAAAATAGATTGAATAAGTTTTGATTAAACAAATGTTAGCTAATTTATATAGTTCATATAATTAATTAATACATGTTCTTACTTATATTTTATATGGGTTTGGTGTAAGTAATGGGTGATCATTCTTAGATGTGTCAAGTTTCTCCTAAAATGTTGTGCATGATGGATTATTGTAATGTGGTTGAGGATTTTATTTATTACACATTATCTAACACGAGAAATATTAGTATAGGTTGTATTAAATGTCCATATAAGAGATGTAAAAAAAAAAAGTTTCTCGATCCATATGTTGTAGTGATGTTTTTTCTATATAAAAAAAATTCATGGAGAATTATTTATATTGGTTTACATATAGAGAACCATATGTTACTTATAAGACCATGGTAAAAAAATGGTGGGGTAAATTTCTAGTTATAGTAACTTGCAAGGAATTGTAAATGATGTAATCTTTATAAAAATATAGTTATGAATGCGATCAGAATGAATCAAGACTATACAAATAAATGTTTATTCGTAAATGAAAAACTAAATACAGACCCTGCTAGATTTCGAAAAAAATCATACCCCCATGTAATAGACTATTACAAATTCAATCAACAACAAATTAACTCATTCAAAAAAATTTACAGAGTTAAAAAAAATTACACCCTTATGCCATTAACAACTACAAATGGAATTACCAAAAGAGAGAAAATTAATCGATGATTTTAGAGGGGGTTCAAGAAAATTACAGGTTAAATTGAAAGTTTGATTCTTAATTACCAATGGAATTACCAATATTAATTAAAAAAATAATATCTTTTTAATGTTTATCAATAATGTAATAGGCAAAAAAGCTACAATTAAAATATTAGAATCCCTAACTTTAGAGTACTAATTTGTCTTCTCTTTTCCTATCAGATTTTCTCTGCAACTTCTCCCTTTCTTCTCTCTTTGTCACCATTATCTTCCTTTTCTATTCCCTCTTGTTTTCTTCATATCTCACTACTTCCTCACACGAGAACCCTCCATACTAGGCGATTCTCCTTCTTTGAAGGTATTTTGTATATAATTAACTAGTATTTTTCATTTCTATTTTTCATGTGATTTTCAAATTATTAATTATCCATGTTTTCCTCATTTGATACCTACCAAAGGATGGAATTCGAAGGATATTCATCTTTGAGTATGACATGAGAGAAAAATAAATGAGCATATAATATAATTAGGGCTCGTGATTGGAAGATTTTATATTTTAATTTCACATGGAACCCATGTCATATAGTAGAGAGATGGGCTAATTTTCATTGTAAAACCAAGCTTGTTAGGCGTTTCAAATGTACCACTTCGAGCCAGAAAGCTCAAAAGATGAGAACTTACACAAACATGTGTTTGGTAATGTAAGTCATAGTGTTTTTGTAATAATATGTTTTATTTAAAAAAACCAATAAGTTAAATAACGTAATTAACTAGGGATGAAAACAAATGGTCAATATGGGACTCACCATCAGATTTATAACATCAGCAGTTTGTATACCTGGAAAATTAATTGGGGTAATAATACACTTAGCCCAGATCATGCTAGATGTCAAGGAAGTAGGTCCGCCCGCTGGGCCTAACTTTTCTAGCTTCATCAGGAGGTGTGAAAGCCAGCAAGCTGAGTAATTTGCTAGCTAGAGTTCAAGAAACAGATGATAAGGGCATGTTTGGCATCCTCTGCCCCTTGTGCATGTAATGATAAAAATTCCGAAAAAGGAAGGATATACAAAGGATACCAGTTCGAGAAGGAACAAAAACATCAGTAGCACACTACTAGTACCAGATATTATCATATTCTAACATTTATTATCATATATAATCCAACACTATCAGCAGTGTTTGATGAGTAGTGGCAGTGACTACATAAAAGCATTTATATTTAGATTATATATACGTTAGTGATTTCAATCCGAGAAAAGCTCAAGCATAACATATGCACGTCACAACAATTAATTTATTATAAATATCATAAATTCTATAATTGGTAATTGAGTATGAGCAATATAAACCTTATCATACTCAAGGGACATGGCATGATGATAGAGGGTTTGTGATCTGCACAATAGGTCTCGAGTTCGAGTCAGAACGTGCATCCCTTGTAAAAGCCTGAGACAATCATGGTTTTACTCGTTCACATGGACCCACAAAATATGTTTTTTGGGAGATGGAGTTTACTCGCATCCAAAAAAAGATTGTATCTTTGGATCGGCTTTTACGTACGAGATGTATAAACTCAAAACTATATTTACATACATGAAAATAAAAAGAGCTTCAAAAGTATGCTAAATAAAGAGGTATAAAACAACTTATACTTTACCATTTACATGTTAATACATCATTTTATATAAGAAACAATATTATAAAAAAATAATTATATATTAGGATTGAATGATAGTTTTTTGTCAACTAGATCTCTGCATTTTTTTGTATGTTCCTTTTGCTTCCACCTAGGAGAGTCAAAAACAAACCATCCAAATCTAGGAGCGTGCCACTGAGTTTTAAAATTTGAACAACTCCCTTTTCTTTTTGTTTACTTAACAACGTTTGTAAGTTGAAGCCACTTAAAAAAATAGAAAGAATCTCCCTATTAAGTGTTGTGTGTGTGTGTGTGTGTGTGTGTTAACGAAACAAATCAAAGAGATTTTGAATATTTAAGCGAAGTGGACACATCTCTTGACTTATGAAATATTGAAAAATTGATTGCTGTTGAAGGAAGCATCACATTGCTTAGGTGAGTAGCAGTACCGGGCTCACACACACACATATATATATATATGGTTGATTTTATTGTTAATTTTGTATATATTTTTTAAAATTAATTATTGATCAAGGGCAAATGCTTAAGTATTGCTGGGAGCCTGTGTTTTTTAATGGGAAAGTTAACTTTATTTAGATATGCGAGAGATTGCAAGATGCTGTTTACGATTGAGAGAGAAAGTGTAACATCATTTTATTTTATTTTATTCTCAATATGATTAAAGGTTCTTCTTGCAGCAAATCTTTTGCATGATGCTCCAATAATTAAAAACAAATCCATCTATGTAATTAACCAAATAAAAAAAAACTCAAGACATATAATTTTTAAAATTTAAAGATTTTAATATTATAGTAAAGAATGTGTGTATATAGTTTTCTAATATATATAAAAGTAGGATAAAATTGATTAAATTAAATGGTTAGTATATTGTATTGTACACCATGAAATTACCAATTAAAATACGAAGAAAAACGAACGTCTTTCTCTTGTCCTGTGGATTGATCATTGATTAGGATTGAAGCCTTGGCTGTTTAAAATAGTTGGAATCTTGTTCAAAATTCTCTGGATGGCTCCCATCAACAAAAAGATGATTAAATCATGTGAACAAGATTAATTAGGCTAAGCTACTTCCTATCAAGCACTAGGATAGGCTACGGATCACAGGACTTAACCAGTTTGGTTTCTAAATAAATTAATAGCAATTAACTTGGGGTTAATTATCAATTTTAACGTAGAAATTAACCATAGTGGGAATTAAGCTAATTATGTACAGGATAATCATTGCTTGGCTGATGGAAACACAGCAATAGAAACAAGGGGGGAAAAGTATTTCCTATTGCTATTAGTACAACTAAAGGAAGAAAATAGTGTGATAGGAAGAAAAAGAGAAGCTAAAGCAGTGTCATAGGACCCATATCATGTCTTCTCATTAGCCCCATCTGATATGATTTTCATTATTTATTTTTCTTCTCTGCAACGTTTCTCTCTTCTTCTTCTTCTTCTAGCTACTCCTGAAATATATTCTGAACACGAAACCTAAGAAAAAAAGAAAAGAGTTGCTTGATAGTAACTCACTGTTTTTGGTGATGTCAAGCAATAAAGGGAAAGATGTAGCGGAAGGTTCATCAAGAGCTGCTGCCATGGCTCCGGATCAGCAAAACCCACCTCCCTTGAGTCGATACGAATCGCAGAAGAGGCGCGATTGGAACACCTTTGGTCAGTACTTGAGGAACCAGAGACCCCCGGTTGCACTATCACAGTGCAACGCAAATCAAGTGCTTGAATTTCTTCGATACCTCGATCAATTTGGCAAGACTAAGGTGCACTTACAAGGTTGTGTCTTTTTTGGACAGCCTGAGCCACCGGGGCCTTGTACTTGCCCACTTAAGCAAGCCTGGGGTAGCCTAGATGCACTCATCGGCCGGCTTAGGGCTGCTTATGAAGAAAATGGTGGCTTGCCTGAGACAAACCCTTTTGCAAGTGGTGCTATTAGACTATATCTACGTGAAGTGAGGGACTCTCAAGCCAAGGCAAGAGGAATTCCTTATAAGAAGAAGAAGAAGAAGAGGAATCCGATGAAAGCTAACGATGAGAGCTCAAGCTTTCATATGCAGTAATCTTGATTTACTGTGGTTTTCCCTAGAAAACAAAAACAATGGTAATAAATTCAATTTCCCTCTTTGCTAGACATATATATAGCTTTAATTCAAAAAGTTGGATCCAATTAAGCTCAAAGACTGCAAGTAGTAATTAACCAATACTGATGGCTACGAATGAACCAACTTCTGTAATAATTCCATTTTGTGATTAAATTAATTAAAAATCCAACTCACCATCATTAGTATTGGTAATTAAATCTTTCTAATCAATCTCAGAACATCTCATGTCCCTCTTTTGCTTGATGCTAAACCCTCGGCCAAGGGCTCCGAAACCCTAGTCTGCATATATAGTTACTTTCAAGAGATCATACAGCTAGCACATGGCATGTATTCTTTATATATTGCAGTAGTTAGTTAAACTTTACCTGAACATCTTTAACAATCATATATATCTATATATATATATATATATATATATATATGCCCAGATGATGGTGTAAAGATCACTCTCTCTCTCTCTCTCTCTCTCTCTCTAGCAAAATCACTGTCGTATCTTAGCTGCACGATCTTGTGCCCTCCATGAACAGGCACGGAATTTGAGCGTATTATGTGTAAAGATACATAGTTGCACACGCATACATAGACCTTATGTTGTAGTCATATGTTTATAAACACGCGCGCGGGCTCATCTTTGTCAGAATCTTAAGAAAATCAGATGATTGAACACCTGAGGAGGAAAAACCAAATGCTTATTTCAGTGTCCTTGTTAGTTATTGTTGTCACTAACATCAATGACCTTATATATGCCACCATGTAAAATGCTAGATTTCGTGCTGCTCGATTTGTTTGGTTATATTTTTGTGGATTTTTTGTCCCATCTTGGAATTTTTAAACTCCGCATTATGCTAAATGTCTTTTTCTTTGGTAATGCTACGTGTAATTAATTGACCTTTGTACCTGAACCAGATCACGTTTTGTCAGCTTAGACAAGTGATATTTGACGTTCTATTATATATTGCCCCACAAAGCTTTGAAGCTAACAGTACTATGGTAGGGAGATTCTCTCAATAATTGATCAAATGGAAGGTATGATCAACTTGGTTGGTATAAAAATATTGACGGGGTTAATTAATAATTAGATTAGGTATTGAGTGATTCTAGCTAGCTACAAATCATATAATATGACCCCCCCTACATCCTTCTAGCTCGAAAATCTTGCTAGTGCAGTGCTTAGCTTTTTGGCAGCTAATATACTCAAAATCTTTTCAACTAGACTCTAAATCATAACAAGCATTTCTTTAATCAAAGTGCTTTATTACTTAGCTTTGCGGGTAACCCACTATTATGCCTTGCCTTGTTTGTCTTGCGTTTAACTTCCCAACTCCTGACCCTTTTCAGGCTCTTAAATTTCAAGTCTTGCATAAGAGACTGCATCTGGGACCTCTGTCAACTCTTCCTCAGATTGACTTATCGGCCCTTCAATCCCACAAGCAGTGTCATTTAGTTAAATTGGGAATGCATGAAGTCGATCGGTCGAGATCATAAAACCAGGAGTAATTAATGTTGGTAAGTTACATTTTCTCATCCTTTTGCTCATTTAAGATTAGTATCTCATTATCATTTGAAGCCTAGTCAAGTTTGCTGTCATGTACTATTATCCGGATATGTATTATTGAAGCATAAGCATTGTGGTATTGCAGTTTTTCTCAATTTTTTTAAAGTTTTGTTATCATCTTTACTGGCTAATAATAGATCATAGCATGCTACTAGAGCCCTTTTACCAAGAATATTAATACTCTTATGGAAGCATCGATCGATGTTGAATATTAAATGCTTGCCGTAACTTATCACTCTACCACACAGAACTAGTAATGGTCCAAAACTAAAAAGTTCAATCGTTGAGCAATATATGTCGTTGTGAATCATCCATAGAAGCTTGTTTAAGCTCCTCGGCATTGAAACAAAAGTAGAACAATCAGGATGGCTAGCCCTTCCCCGTATTTATCCCCCGCTCATATGATCAAATGCATGATGCCCCACATCTTAATAATGTGCTTTGATTTTTGTTTTTCAATTATCATCGGATTCCTTTCGGGTACTTCCATCTGCAATTATATATTTTAATTACTTTAATTTGTTTAATCAGAATTTCAACCTCCCTTCATTGATTACCATTTATTCAGATTCCTTTCTGCTTACAAAAAGTATGCACTCCCCCTCTTTCCCTAAGCTGCGAAGGCTCTTATTTTTCCTGTTCTTTTCTCTATTCCATTTAAAGATTCATCGACTCTTGAGCCATACAATGTAACTAGCTCTTTCTCAATCTCCAAGTCCCTCGACACTGAGATTTCTCCTCTTTCCCCAAGTATTAACTACTAGAATGTCCCCGTACGTCTGGACAAGGCATTGTATTTTAAACATTTTTAAAATCCCTTGATACTGAAGCAGCATGATGATTCTTAATGACGCAAAAGAGGATCTATATAGCTGACCCCATTAATTTAGTGCTGATGTTGCAACTAGAAAAGTAATGCCTTTTCCTTTCTGGGTTAATCACTGCAGCACACACACCAAAAGATAGGTGCCTCTTGTTTCTTTCCTAGAACTTCAACTCGTTGACAATTTAGATGGATGTAGAAAACCAATGCATAGGCTTCAGTTTTATGTAAATATATATCCATCCACTGTACTCTTTCTTGATCTCTTTGCCACCCGATTTAACAACACAACAGATTGTAGCTGTTATGATGAGAGTTACAGAACACTTCGATTTAAGAAGAGTTGTTATAATCAAGGGGTGAGACTTGAAGATCAGATTTTATATCTTCAACGCACCTCACACCACCCCCTCTCCTTGTAGCAGTACTGATGGCATAGTAAAAACACAGTCAAAGATCGATATAAGCAAATGTATATCAATAAAAATAAGTGTATATATGATGAGTTAACATCCCAAGTGATTAAAATTAAGTTTTTTTTTTTTTTCCTTTTAAGAAGGAACTATGCTCAATGTGAAAAGAATACATATGCAGGAGAGAGATTGTTAGGAGTGAATCCTGTGTTGTTAGGAGTCAAGAAAGCCAGAGATGGATCCCATTATCCAACAATATAGGCTTTTACAACTTAAAAGAGCGTTCAGACATGATGTCAAGGTCATCATTGCACAGAAAACTAATTGCATTCATCTACCAAACAAGAAGACTGTTCACGATTTCTATTATTCTCTTTAACCAACTCATGAAAACGAAAACAACATGGATATTCATATGCTGTATCTCTCTCAAATTTCATGTTAAACCATTAGAATTACTCCTGTGATTTGCACATGAAATTTTTCTTTGTTTGATTGATTAGGATATTTCAAAAATATAAGATAATCACATGCAAATCAAATAGCTAGCTGTAATGATTTGGCTGAAAAATCTTGATGAAAAGATATATAGATTAAAACGATGTATTTCAGAAAAAAAAAATGATTTAATTAAAAATATGAGCATAGATTAAAAAATTATTTTATGATATAAAGATAGATTAAGTCATTAATCTAAATAATAAATATAATACTAAACCAGATTTTATGTTCCTACATTTACTTCAATGATCAAGAAAACTGTGCATTCAGCCTGTGATCTTTAGGGGAAAAACCTTATACATGCATTCAGAACTGCATAAAACTTGAAGGCAAACCTGTCATCCCATTATCAATCCATTACATATAAAATAAATAAATCTTCATGTCCTATTCATAGGCTTCCTAAACAATTATTAAATTTTAGGTGAGAGCTATTTTGGTGGATAGGCACGAGTAAAGCTAAAATCATCCTGTTTAAATTGTTTAGTAGCTGGTCTAGTGTTACAAGATTGAAGCTCAGTGTGTTTTAAATTTGAGTGACGTGATTGTTAATATGATAGTTATTAGAGATTTAATAATCATTAATTTCAAAGCTGTAAAATTAGTTGAGATACACAAAAACTAACCTGAACATTCATATTAATAAAAAATTCATCCTTATTTTCAATAAATCAAATAACTTTTAGTTATAGGAATAGATTATAGGAGGAGGTGTGATAATTAGATAACACAGAAAACCAAGAAGAAAAAACGAGTACTGATGTCTTGCTATGACACTGAATATGTAGAGCAAATATTCGATACCCAAGAAAAACAGAATCATCACACTTCCCTATTGACAATAGGGAAGTAATTAAGTAACCATAAGAGGGGGAAGAAGTATTGGAATCTAAACCATGGATTCTGCCAGCCAACCTGCTATACAAGGAAGGCATATATATTATATATAGAGAGAGAGAGAGCGAAGGGAAAGTATCCATGCATTATGCTTGACGTACACTCATAATATTCCAAAATGAAGAGCACTTCTCGGTTCAATTCAGGAGCCACGTTTTACTCTTTGATGTAATCCAGGAGTGTGTCTTGCTGTCGTTCCCCCCAGTGCTTGGTCTCTTTATAATTATTGTACCAAGAAAAACATGAAACTTCATGGTTTTTAATTTTAATCTAGGAGTACAGAGTTGCATAATCCCTAAATAATATAAAATTCCATGGATCATGGCCACTTCCTAAACTAATTACATCAGACCAGACAAGTGAAAGTTGAAGCTTCTCTTGTGATGTGTTCGAGATTGTGATCAAGGGAAGGGAAGGGTTTTTCCAAAGCAAGACAAGGGAGGGATTGATAGGTGAAAACGCCATATGCTGTATTCGCAGTTACAAACACACCCTTGACAAGGGATTAGAGATTAATGCTTCTTTAATCTTAAATTCAGGATGATTTGGGAGTTGGGATGTTTTGTTAATTGGAAGATTTTTCGTTTTCTTCTCTTTCTTATTTTGCTTCCTGTTTTAATTTATATGTGATTGTGATTAGAATTTACATGGGGAAAGGATTATAGAACCAATAAACCATATTACACGGCAGAAAAGACAAGAACATGAAGTTTACATTATAAAATTTTAGAAATTTACATTAAATTCTAGAAACATGTTTATTTTTATATGTTTCTTTTTGTTCTTCAATCAAATATATATTTGTCCTTTTAATATTTTTTTTATTCTAAAACACTAACCAAAGTTCTCATAATTAGTTTTTCGAAATATGGTTTTGTGTATAATATTTGATCCTGAAATTGAGCGCCATTCAATTTAACATTCGAATGTGCAGGCACAAGTATATATGACACAGAAAAGAACCTTTTTGTGTCTACAATAATGCAAGTACTTGTGTATACGTCCTCATTGCATCCATTTGTATGCAGCGACTTAATTAAATAAAATTTTATTTTATTTTAATACGAAAAATTTCATCCCTGAAAAATATATTTTATATATTAAAATAAACAAGTAAAAAATTAATTATTTCATGTTCTTATAATAAATATATATATCCTGATTTGAACTCGAAATCTATTAAGCAAATCGTAAATTTCTTGTCATCACGTCACGTCTCTCGGTGACTTAATTAAGTAAAACCCTAATGCCTGATTTCTATCGATAAAACCCTAATGCCTGATTTCTATCGATATGGCCAAGACATGTTTAACACAATTTATACGAGCCCTTAATTAAAATATGGGGCGAAAATCAAAATTATTTGGATGTCCACGGCGTTGCTTCAATTACACCATCCAGATTTCACCTTATTCAATTAAAACACTCGCTTGAGTTTTTTGTTTTTGTTTTTGGAAATCGATGTATACATTAACAGAAACACTTAACCAGCTAAACCCCTTTTGGTCGATCTTTAAGCCGATGACTATCATCGAGCCAATGCATTGATACAGTAGTAATTAATGCTTTACTACTAGCGGATTATTGCAAAGGAAATTCTGACCTGTAATCCCCAGCACACAAAAACATTGCTTTTCCTAGTAATTCCGGCAGAAAAAGTAGTCGTCGAAAGGACAAAATATTTAATTTCAAGCAAGCTTTGTATACTTTCGGAGTCTAATTCAACTTGAATAACAGTAAGATTCTCCTTGTTTCCTTCAATTGAAAATGTATACTCGTTGATGTATTATCTTAGAAATTCAACGACAGTGTAGAAAAATCTTTGTTAAGCGAGGGGCTCGAAGAATTACAGGACCACGCATCATATCTTTCAATTTGTTCGGTGAGGAATCACATTTCAGTCTGGCCATGGAATATTAAATGCAAATTCTTGAAGCACGTGCTTATGTTGTGTTCCTCATCAGATAGCGAGATCGCTCCAGAAAAGCATGTGTCCATATGTTCATGCTAAATTAAAGGGGCTTTTTATTAATTACTTGAAGGACGTATATTCTATCTTCCCAGAAATTCAAATACTTCGGCCAAAAGCACGCAGAATGGAGGCTACTGTTTCAAGAATCCTGATATCAATACTCCATGTTTATCACAAGTGTCGTCACTTTCCATGCCCTATATATGTGTGTGTGTGTGTGTAGCAATGTCCTGCTCAATTCAAATGGAGAAAAGAAAAGGAAGAAGTAGCCGGTACAGGCAACGGAAAGAAAGTGAAGCGACCTCCACATTGGGTGATAAATGTGTGCCGTTCTAGGATTAAGTTCATCAAGTACCATTATTAATTCTAGCTACAGCTGCCGAAAGGGAAAGGGAAAGAAAAAGAAAAAAGCATCAATAAGTCGTCAGTGGACAAATAAAACGTGTTCAAGTTTATGATTCAGACACATTCTCTTGACAAAATCAGAATCTCCATCATTTTCCGCGCATAAAACCAAAATAAAAAATGAGCTAGTCAAAAAAGTAATCCAAGGAAAGTGTGGAAAGCTATTAAGATTGAAAGTTGGGAGGCTGTGAAGAAAAAAGCTATGGGATTCATTTGTCTTATGTGGCGGTCGTGAAAGATACATCTGCAAGGTTGGCCGTATATGTCCAATTTTTGCCTAATGGTTTTGATGGGAATGGCGGCTGTCACTATAGACGGCGACGGAGTTTGATCAATTTTCTAATACATCCTTGTTCCACTCAATATCTAAGCAAGTAATAAATTTAAATATTTATTAAAAATATGTATATATTATGTTGTATTAAATATATACATATCAGATTAAGTTCATAGTCAAGCTTGATAATTCTCATACATTACTCATTTACCTAATATATTGGGATAGAAATTCCCATCCCTGACAAGCAACAGCACCATATGCCATTGTCAACCAAGCTTTTGACCTGGAAAGAGATAACAAGAAATATTAGTGACATGTTCACAGTTTTGTCCAAGTTAAGGAAACAAAATTTAACAAACGCTTTCAAAAAGTAGCATTTATCGGCTCAAAAGTCCCAGATTCCATTCCTTTAAATACGACTCCAACTTTTGAGAGGAATAACCAAGTTGTCAGACTTAAATAAGTGGAGCTTTTGGCACATCAGCTGCAGAGTAGAGAATATATTTGTATTCCGCAAAATCAATAAAAGAAACGACCGATAAGAATGATTGAAGAGGGAATGATTTCCACAAGAGTAGGACGATATACATATCACCCCTCTAAGACCCCTGCCTAGGTCAGTACATGACCGGGTCATGTTTTTTTCCTAAGAAATGGCAGAAAAAATTTGAGCCAGAATATTCAAATCAAAGTTGCCCAGCAACTAAGTGTTTCTCTCACCTATTGGTGTCCTTCCCCTGTTACGAGCCAAGCAACACACAAGTGGAAATGATGCAACTTATATACACACACAAGAAAATCTCTCGACCTTCATTAATCTCTACAACAAAGAAAATACAAATATCCATGTGTGTGTGATTAAAGCACAAAACTTGCATCCTCTACACAGCCAAGGCTCTCTAATCTATTTATAGACAAGCATATGAAACGTTACAAAGCATAAAACTACCATTCTTATATTTTAGGAAGAAGTAGGGCATTTTCTTCTATATTCCCATGAGCTTAGTAGTTGGTTTTGGCCTATAATCCTATGATCTTAATATCTTGAGAAGCAATATTGCTCCTAATTTCTCCCAAACATTTCTAGACTCTACAATAACCCCCCCAATAAAAAAAAAAAAAAAAAAAAAAGCAGAATGATTTAACAAATGGCCTGTAAGTCTACTACTTTTTTATAATCGGACTGTATATACTACTACTAAACAATTTTAGACATCTCAGCTTCCCATTATATCTAACAAGGAAAAGCATACTCCCTGTTTGTCTTCCTAAACACAACAGCTAAATTAAAGCAACAGCACAAAATGTTGAAGAAAAAGTTTAAGAAATGCAAACAGCATAACCTCCAAAAATGTTATGCACCAGCTGCTGATCAGCATGACTGTCAAACTTATTAGCTCAGGGCATAAAAGTATCTCTTCTAGGCATAGTTAGTCCATAAATGTAGTCACTAATGTGATCCAATGTCCCAAACACTATATTTGCAGCACACAGAATGGGAACTAAAACCTTTTTTTTAACATATGCTTGAGTTAGGAATTGCAAGAGAAGGTTCATCACAAGAAACTCTAAAAAAAACAATCAAGATTTCCCCAGCTACAGCAATATCAGAATCCCACCCACCCCGCCCCCAACAAACACAAATAAATTAAATAATTAATAAATAAAACACAGTGCATGCCTCCTTGTTGCCTGAGTTGTTTAAACCTAAGCTCTCTGGTAGTTAAATAAAGTAAATAACACTGACCAGTATCTTCTAAAACCCATTGCTAAACAGCATAAGCTTGATGTATCTCAATGTCTACATTAATTTTATTCAGCATGGCCAATTGCAATCCCCTGGTTCTACTGTCCAAAATAATTACTAGTTGGACTTATGGTAACACCTCGTATAAAGATGAATGCACCCAAAATTCCTTCAATTCATAAGTCAAAACCCCGTCTGATGAAAATAGCATGCAGTGAACACATAAACAGGACAGAAAGCATGTAAGATGCAACAAAAGGGCTAAAGGTCGAACTCATGAAAGCTTTTTCAAAACCCATTTTGGCAGATGACAATTAAAATACAGATCACCAACTCATAAACAGGACAGGAAAAGCGAAACAATAAAACATGGATGAGTGACCAAAAACCAAATGGTTAGGCTACGACTGAGAAAGATCATAAGGTTTCAATGGGAATTGTAGGCAACAAACATTGGAGCAAATTATTTATTCTGGGTATATTTGTCTTTTAAAAGTAAACAAATTGGAAACAAGTTGGCTTAATATATAACATTCAATCATATTTGACATACTAGTTCATGCTATGAGAGAGCAAACAAAAACATTTCTAAGCAATAAATTATGCCACTAACATCTGCATTTTATTTTGAGAGAAAAGTTAAAATGGATTAATGGAAAATATTGTAAAACTAAATGTCTCTCATCTCTCCTTCATTAGGAAGACCACTAATAATAACAATAATATTATATAGAACAGCTATGAGGTTAAAAAAAAACTTTGACAGAAATCTCATGCTTTTGGAATAGCCCATATTACTAGTGAAAATTTTTTTTTCCAAGGATAAGTCAAATGTTGCTGAAGGATAGATTGATTGCTTCAATGGAATGGTTATTTTTATCAAATTGAAAGTGATGGACATAATCTGATAGATGCTACTCAAAACTAACATATATCTCATCATACAGGCACTATTAGAAGACTACCCCTAATTTGACTCAGTTTACAAATATCTGGGATTAACAGAAGTGTTTAAGACAATAAATTGATGGTAAAAATTATAAAATTCTGCCTTAAGAGAGAAGCAAGTTCCATCAGAACTGGAGTCTATATATACACTCGAAATTAGGATAGGATCTCAAGAAATTGAAGTAAAAAATCATGGTTGAAGTTAAAAATCACTTCTTATTAAGTTCAGCAGGGAGGATGTATTTTTTTTTTTTTCCATGTTTAGCTACAACTAGCTAGACATCTTCCCATATTCTATTGAAAGTCAAATTAACTAGGAGCAAAATTCACTGAATATAAATTGATTTTCAACCAAGCACCTCCTGCTCTCCTCAACTCACCTCCAAAAAATTAAAAGGGGGTAGAAACTTCAAAATGAGGCATTTAAAATAAAAAATGGAGGCGCAAAAACTTGATGATTTGATCCTCGAAAATAAATTGCATGAATAACCAGCACACACATTTTCAAAAAATGTCAGCATGAAATTGAAGCATAATGAAAACCATAATTGACAGGTAACTACAGCATAAACTTAACAATCTGGTTCTCATTTCCAAAGTTTAGAAAGTCTCCAAAACTTGAAGTGAGGTCCCAAATGTAATTCTTCAAAACATAAATGCCAGAATAATAACTTCCACACAAACATATCATTTTCAATCGCAAGGAATTTGATACAACAGAGCACCCTAGAGTAGATTGATAAAACTCATTAAACAGAGACTCTTAGAGGCTGTTTGGAATTACATTCCAAACAGCGTTTCACTAAATTTTAAAAAAATGTTTTGTTTGCTTAAAATGAATTATTTTTTATGTTTTTAGATCGTTTTAATATGCTAGTGCCAAAATTGATTTCTAAGAAAAAATATTATTTGAGGCATTTCTGCGTGAAAAAACATTTTGAAAAGCAATCTCTAGCGCACTCTCAGACACCCTCTTAGTTTCTACCATGAAATACAATTATAGAAAATTTGAAGAATTGACCCTATCTAATGTATACACTTAGCACTCACCCAAAAAAAAATTATATATATATATGAATCGGCAGAACTAAATGCTATACCTGTTCCACTATTTGGATAGGGCTCTCATCCATTTGTACCACAAAAAACATTATCAGAGATGGTCCACTACATGTTACAGAACAACAGGGGAAAAAAATACATAGCATCCAGATCATCTCTTGTAATGATAAAAAAAAATATAATCAGAAATTATCAGGGGCAAACATGAAAACTAGAGACACAATGAAAGAAAAATGACAAATTTAAAAGCTTTGAAGTAAGATTTTAGAAGGGGAAAAGGGGCTGGTACCTTGACTATCCCATGATCCATGCATGCAGAGATTGAAGGACCCCCAATTATAAAACAGGCTCTCGAGACTATATCTCATTACGATGAAAAAACAGAGCAATGACAGAAAAGGATGCACAGCATGGGTTATCTTAGGTGGAATTCCCATCAGAAGGCATTGCTAAGTATTGCTCCCATGCATCTGATCTCACTGTCCTCCTCTCTTTCTATCCGTGGACAAATGCATCTCTATTAGAGATAGCAAGAAAAGGTGCCAGAGCAGTAAGACCTACCTTCTACCCCAACAAAATAATATTATAACAACAACAAAATTCATTTGCACCTGAAACCTCAAATCACATGTAGTCAATAATTATCAACTTTCTATGTTAAAGTGAACATTAAATGGATAGGCAGGTTATCTATCACCCATGCAGATTCTTTAGCAAAGGTGTCCTATTTATCTTATAAAATAGATAATTGGATGCCCAAGTGTGCATCAAGTCAAAGCAAATATTAGGACAAAATTAACTCTCTTCTCAGATACCTATCAATCAAGCCATCACCCACACTAAGTTTCTTTAGAATTCAATACTCAGATCCAATCAAGAATCAATGAGAGGATATTTATTGAACCATCCTGAATATATTAATTACAGTTAAAAATTGAACATTACTTGTTAGCTCTTGCACAAGGCTTCATGGCTCTAATCAGCACCTTAATCAATTACAGGCTAAATTGAAATTAAATGGACAAAATGCAGGAAAAGGGTGTTTACTCAAAATGAACAACCAATTTATAAAACAAAATTGCTGACAACACTCCTCAAACTACCAATTTTGGTTCTTCCACCACATGACCTTGAGGTGTACTAAACTCCAAGCTCCTAGCAACTTCAAAAAAGTGTGCAACAGCTTCTTCTGGTGTACCAACAAGAACACCATGCCCAAGATTAAGAATATGTCCCCTCGGCCCAGCACATCTCACAACTCTGAAAAAGGTAAAACAAATAAATGAAATCCAATTAAGAATTTTGAAACTCGTCTTTAGTTTTAGTTAAGCACAACAAAATGCAAGATCCATGAGCCGATGCAGTTTATGAACATAAAATGGAGGTCCTATGTTATCCAATTTTTTCTCTCATATCATATACCAATCTGAGCTATATGATCATTGTGCCTTGACAGATATCTGAAGCATGGTTTGGAAGTTAGAACAATTTATATATGACCATTTGTAACGAAGCTAATTAAAGTAATCCATAATTACAAATCCAATTAAATGTCAATAACTATATTAACTAGAGGATAGCTTTCTATAAACTGAATTCAAGGAACAACGAATTCACTCAAGACAGGTTTCCATGAACTGAAAACCAAGAATCCATCTAAAGTAACTGATTACTCATGAAGGTTCAATCAGTATGACGTTAGGCTACAGAGAACAAGCAAGCAAGTCTTGGCTCATGAATATTGAAACTCTAAGGATGGATGCAACAGTGAAGTACGAATTGGAGAGAATGAGTATCAGATATTTTCTTAATTCATCTCACAAACCTTAGAATTTCATCAGTCAATGCAGGAAGAGGTGAAAATAAGTAAGCAGGGTCCACATTTCCTTGTACGCTGATCCCACTCCCCAAACGCTTCCTTCCATCTTCCATATCCACAGTCCAGTCCAGCCCAATCACATCAACTCCAGTTCCCTTCATACGCTCTAGAAGGCCACCATTTCCATTAATGTAAAGAACCAATGGTGTTTCAGGGCATTTATTCCTGACAGTGTTGACTATCTGCAATTTCAGAACGGCTAAATAGTCAAAAGACTCAAATCAATACAGAAGACATTGCTATATATATATTCATAAAGTATATAACTATAAATATATAACATGCAAAGCAGTTTTTCTACTGAATTTTTTTTTAGATTGCTGCACTATCTTTTGTCAATTCTAGAAGCCATGTTGCCCTATTTAGCGTTGATGTAAGGGGTAAACAGAATGTGATTCATAACTAGTCAGGTTAAAGGTATAAGATAATCTCAACCAGATTAATAGAATCATTACAAATGACCTCTTCAATATATGGCTTTGACCAACAATCCCACATGTCAGGAGGTAGTTGTCCACCCCACGAGTCAAATATTTGTATGCAATGAGCCCCAGACTCAACTTGAAAAACAATGTAGTCAGATATCGCCTTAGTCAGATGTGAGAGGAGAGCCCTTAACACTTGTGGTGCTTTATGGCACATGCTCTTTATGTTTGTGTATGTACGAGTTGTACCCCCTTCCACTATATAGGTAGCTATTGTCCAAGGTGCTCCTACAAAACCCAAAACTGCAGCACGACCCTCGACCTTCATGAGACATAAAGATATTGATTTAAAAAGGGAAGTTGATACAGTTTATTTTGCTCTAGAAGTAAAAATAAAACAACAACAACAACAACAACACTGATCTGAGATTTTTTGACCTGATATATAGATATTTAAAAGGAAGGAATAACCTCATGGCGCAATATCCTGAGTGAGTCTCCCACAAACTGAAGTTTCTCTAATTCAATCGGATGCAAAGCCTTCAAACCTTCTTCAGAACGAATAGGAGATTGAATAACAGGACCCCTCACTTCTTCTATGTCAAACGGCACACCAAATGCAGGTAGAGGTGTAAGTATGTCAGAGAAAATAATAACACCATCAGGATGAAAAGCTTCCCAAGGCTGCAAAGAAATTTCCACAATGAGATCTGTCGTCTCTGACCTCTCTCTAAAGGATGGATATTTCTCTGCAAGCTTTCTGTAAACAGCCATATACCTTCCTGCTTGACGCATCATCCATGCCGGAGGCCTACTTACTGGTTCTCCTTTAGCAGCCTTTACCAACAATGGATCTGATATGAATCCAATGACAACGTTATTCGAGATCAGGAATAAAAATGGAGCGCTTAAATATAATAATTTGTTGTTAACAATTTCTCATTCTAGTTAAAGCATTTCCTCTAATTATCACTACACGAGGCTTGAATTTTAAAAATAAACACAATGCAAATGCATTGATTTGAAGTAATTCAGATTTTGCTTCAACTATCCTGACCAAAATTGTTGATGAAATAGATTCCCTTCTCATTTAAATGAGCTAAGAAAAAAAAAACTCAAGATTCAACAGAAGGAGTTGATTTGAGTAAACTCGCAGTGTATTTAAGAGCTCGGTAATTGCAAAGAGAAACGATGTAGTCAAATACCAGAAGAGGAGGAGGACGATGAGCAGGCGATTTGGATTCTTCGGGGAGAAGATTTATAGTTTGTAGAGTGATTAAACCCTAGCTGTACGGGCACGATTGAAGAGGTTCTCCATGTTAAGCAACTGCACGCACTGCAGCAATTTACAAAATCAGCTGATGAGTTGGAGAGGGCTTAAGAAGTAGAATACTTTTGAAATTCATAATAATAAAAGAATGATAGCGTGAGTAAATTTGAATGAAGAAGACAACAGCTTTTACCTGCTAGGAGAAGCGGAGTTCATTATTTCGTTTGTGAACGAGGAGGAGAGTTCCGTTATCTCTTTCCTTTTCTTTTTTATTTTTTCTTCGTCAGTTTCTTCTACCAGCGTAGCGAGACGGCGCCGGGGGGGGGGAGGAAGAAGTGGCTTTGACGTTGATTTGTTTTCAGTCAGCTCAATCAATGGCTATGATTTTGCCACGTCCGTTGAATGATCAGAGTTAAAAAGAAATGTCCAGATCCAACATCAACATTTATTTTAAAACAAAGTTATGATAATAATGCTGTTAGATGCTCACTCACACACAAACTTCCCGATATGAAAAGTCAGCCCAACAATAGTGGGCTTTAACGCCAGCCCATGAAGCACGAGCCCTCAATGCTTCCTGATTAAACTCTGATTAGATAGCAAAGAAACTATGTACATGGTTGTTATATAGGGTGCTCCCGAAATGTAATTTATAAAATATCTATAAAATGTATTGTAACATGAAAATCAGTTTTTTCTAAACTATATATCTTCAGCTCTCATATTCTTTGTATTAAAAAATAATATAAATCATATTTTATAACCTCATCTAACTGCTTAAATTTTTGAACGAGATGATTTCTTGACAAGGTATCATAATCTAGTTGACCCAACAATCACGAGTTCGAATCTCATCACCCTCATTCTATTTGATAAAAAAATCAAGCATAAAGCACTATGGACTTGTGCAAATTTCAATCTCAAAGAGTCTTCACTCGAAGAAGGATTTTACAGAATAATATAAATTATATTTTAAGATTCACCTAACAGCTTAACCTTTTAGTTGAGATGGTTCATCGACGGTTAGAATGGACTTAAATTGATATTTATTGTCAACTTTTTTTCCATATCTAACTTGTTCTATTTTTTTTCATTATAAAAGGATACAAACATGTCATTGTTATAAAGCTCTAAAATAAGTTTGCAACTCTTTTTAGGTGGTAAGAATTAAATTTCAAATGTAATTTAATCCTTAAAAATACTACAAAAATAAATCAAAAATCAACCCTCTTATTTACAATTTCAGATAGGGAAAATTCAATATTAACTCTAACTTTTGCAAAATAACAATTTATCTCTTTTTTAACAAAATATTTTTAAAAAATTAGATGAATGTAATAAAAGTAATAATAAGAAAAATTTTATCCCTTCCAAATTTTAATTCAATTTATTTATCAATTAAATTTAAAATCAATAATATGATAATTTCTTTAGCTATAAAATAAGCATTGACTCGACAATTTGAACTAAAACTAGGATAATCCTAGATCTAAATTGGTTTGAGTTTAAGAAAAAAAAATTGATTTAAATTGATTTGATTGAGAACTCAAGTTGACTTGTAATAAATTATCGATCAAAAATCAATTAATTTTTTTTCTCTCTCAAAACAAGGTTGTGGTTAACTAGGTTGATTCTCTTGATCTGTGACTTGAACCTTATCTCTTGTTGACTCTCAAGATAGGTTTTTAAACATTAATAATAACTATTTTTTTTCATACATTGACATAAAGTCAACTCATGTTGACCCTCCTAACCCTTGACTTAGGCCTTGCTCTAATTGATCATCTAGTTAGGTTAAAAAAATTATGATAATAATAATTTTTAATTTTTATATTAATCTATGATTTGGGACTTGTTGAGGATTGACCTTTGAATTAGATTTTAAAACAATGATAATAATGATTTTTATGTTGACTCAAGTCAACCTAAATTGACACTCCTAACACGTGACTCAGGTCGACCCCTAGCTAGTTCTCAAAGCTATAATGATTATTTTTATCCTTACATGTCTTAATTGGATAATTTTAGAAATGAGAGTTTTTTACAAGGATAATTTAAAAATAAAAAATAATTTTTAATACATAAAATCACTCTAAATATATTTTAGAGATAGATTTATTTTTATATCTCTTTGTCTATCTTTATCTTTGTCCTTATTTTCTCAACCAAACACATTTATATTTTCATTGTCTCTATTCTTTTTGTCCTGCTATAATAACCAAAGGCTATATAAGAATGTAAGTTATATTAAAGTGTTGGGTTTGGTGCTCTAAACCTCTTATATGATTTTGTAACTTTAACACTACATTCTAAAAAGTAATTGTTGGTTATTGGGCTTGGCCCGATCCGTCCATGGAGGGATGGACCTAGTCCATATATTTAGAGAAGTTATGTTAAAGTAACAACTAAGATAATCGTTTCTCTATTTATATAAATAAGGACATAACCCCTATAAAAAGGAATAGTTTTTCACTATTAAAAGAACATTGTTATCTCTCTTTCTTTCCATCTTAATTCTCTTCATAAACTTGATAAGATCTACAAAGATGTTTGTTCTAGTAATTGAAGTGGCCTTGAAGTGATTGATCTAGGAATAATGAAAAAAAATATTACAAGTAAATTTTTCTTATCGAATCTACATTGATATCAAAGTTAAATGGTAAAAGCTAAATCACATTTGGCAGTTCAGACAAATGGCATTTACATGCTGAATATGGCCTGCATTCTCTATTTGGCAAATAACTGTCAAATGGCAATTAATGTTAGCAGTTCATTAAAAAAAGAGGGGGGGGAAAAGACCCCAACGTTCTCCTGAACGTATATATCTTCTCCATTTGGCAAATAACTACCAAATGACAGTTAATGTCATTCAATTGTCAAATGACAGTTCATTTATAAAAAAATGAAATGCAATTAATATAAATTGTTTAAATTATGATGTTAACTTATTCATTATTAAACTAAATTGTTTAATTTTGTTGATATTTTTTCAACAATGATGATACATGCCTTAATTACATATTAATTATAATATTTATGTGTTTCTGAAATATTTTGTTGTAGTGGATAGGTAACAACAAATTGATCATTTATTAAGTTATATGATTAATCTTATTCACAAAATTTGAGATCACATTGATTATATGTATCATTGGATGAGTAGACTGTGCATAAGTGGTGTTTACGAATTCTACATGGAACATCAAATATTGATGATTCTCAATTTTTTGCTTGACGAATGGATGTCGGTGTGATAATCATTGGAATATAGGTTGAAATCCTTAGATTTCAACAATCTCGTTGATGAAATGTTGCTTGAGAGGGAACATCATTATACCGAAAAGGGTATACGTGCACTGGAAAAAATACAAGTCATTTGGATGTTGCTGCTAAATTTATTTCATTGTTTGAGCAGACTAAACTTAGAGAAGATGACTTTGATAAAATAGATGACATAATTGGAGAACCTATTTATGTTTCTATAATATAAGATAATTCTAAAAAGTTTATTATTTTTAATATTGTATTTTTATTTTGAATTGTATATATTGTATAATTTAAGTTTTAATTACATTATATGCATGTATTTGATAATATTATATTAATTCAAATATAATATCTGCAACCTGATTGATAGGAGTTGTTAGTTGAAACTAATAACTATAAGAATGCACTCATTTAAATTTTCAATAATAATTAGACCATACAAATGGGAATTTATTAAGTGTTTAATATTTTTTTATTTTTATACTATTTGTTCAATTATTATTTGTTTAATTTATAATGGAATGACACTATATGTCATTGAAATTGTACTATAAATTATATTTGTTACTGGTGTCAATAACGCTTATTATGGTTGCATCTAAGAGTATTGTTGTTGATTTGAACCATAAAGATAAACTAAATGAAAAGAATTATGATGTTTAGCATCGTAAGATTGAATATCTCTTAGAAGAGCAAGAAATGCTAGAAACAATCACACAACCAATGACTAAACCTGAGCAAGGAAACGTTGTTCAGTATAGGCTTGATATGGAAGCATATCAAACCTATAAACACAAGGATTGTATAGCTCATGTTTTGATGTTGAGCAACATGCAAAATAATATATTATTGCATTTTGAAATGCATGATTCAACTCAATATGTTTGGGATGCAGTAAAGATTCAGTATGGGGGAACCTCCACAACTAGATTTCGTGTGTTAACTCTGAAATTCAATGGTTACAAGAGGCGCCAAAATCAGCAAGTAAGGCAGCATCTTACAATCATGTCTAACTTGATCAATGAATTATGGGCTAGTAGGTATAAGATGACTGATCAACAATAAGTCCAAATAGTTATTTGTTTTTTGCCAAGCGATTGAGAACACATGCGTGTTAACCTTACCCATAATGACAACATCATAATATTTGATAATGTTACTCATCATGTTGAGCTTGAAGAAGATAGACTTCACAATAAAAAGCCTATAAATTAGACTTTTATATCTGAGACAAAAATACATGGAACATATGACTCCAAGTATAAGAAGGGTAAGGATAAAAGCCCTAAATATGACAAGGAAGGAAAAGAAGCAAGTAATAGTGGACATAAACACAAGCGTGGAAAACATGGCGGTAAGAAAGATAAGAAAATGAATTGTTTCAATTGTGGTAAATCTGGTCATTTTGCTCTTGATTTACTGAGTTAAAGGTATTGTTTAATCACGATCATCCCTTTAACTTGTATGTTAGAAGTTGTTTAATACTTGCCAAATCTGTTCTCTTTTAATTGTAGATTCAGGAGCAACCAACCACATAGCAAGGAAGCGAACTGTCTTTGTGGAATTTCATCAAATTCCAATGTGAAATATATATATATATATATATATATATATATATATATATATATATATATATATATATACACATGGGAATAATGCTTTTGTTATTGTGTTTGGGATTAGTACCTATAAACTAGATTTATAAGGCGGTTGCACATTTATCTTCATGATGTACTTTACACTTCAGAAGTTTGATGGAATCTTGTATTTGTTCTTATTTTACTCCAATTGGGATTTAATATCGTATTTGTTGGTTATTGTGTGTATATATATATATATATATATATGGACAATATTTTCTATGGTTTTGTCTTTATATTAAATAGTTTTATGGTGTTAGACACCGTTAATATATTTATTATTAATGATGTTTTAATTTGTGTTGTTCAAAATTTTAGCACTATTAAAGATAACAATATCATAACATGACATGCTAGATAAGGACACAATGGGCAAGATTGATTACATATATTAGCACAAGCTAGTCTTTTAAGATCACTTTCCAAAGAGGAATTACCTATTTGTGAGTATTGCTTTACTGGAAAAGCAACTACATTATCATTTGTCAAAGTTAAAAGAGTTAGTATTCCATTACAACTTATTCATTCGGACATTTATGGCCCAATGAATGTGAGGGCAAGACATGAGGGAAATTATTTCATCATATTTATATATGATTTCATATGGTTTGGTCATGTTTATTGGATCTCACATAAGTATGAAGCATTGGATTGGTTCATTCAATATACAAAAATGATGGAGAATAAACTTACTAAGTTAAAAAGAATTCAAGAACAAATCAAGGACGTGAATATTTGTTTGAATAGTTCAAAAGTTTTTGTGATGAAAAAGGTATAGCTAGACATCTAACTATTTCTCATACTCTACAACAAAATGGTATGACAAAAAAAAGGAATATAACCCTATTTGACATGGTTAGGTCAATGATGGTGCAAGCTAACTTGCCAATTTCCTTTTGGGGAGATGCATTGTTAACTATTGCTTACATATTCAATTGTGCGCCCTTTAAATTTGTCTCATCCACCCTATATGAATTATGGAATGACATCAAACCTCATCTAAATTATTTCCATCGATGAGGGTGTACAACTTATATTCACAATACTTCTCATGAATATGAGAAACTTGGTCTCGGGGGGAAGAAGTATATTTTTATATGATATTCTGAACATTTCAAAGGATTTGTATTTATTAATGAAAAAGCTTATGGAAGAGTGATAGGGATTGAGTCATATGATGTTGTATCCTTAGAAGAGATTTTTTTTGAAAACATGTGAGGTTAAACAAGATTTTCGTTTATATGAAATTGAAAACTAAACTATGGCACAACAAGTCATTTAGTAGAGGACTTAAATGAATATTTTAATCCTCCTAGTAATAGTGGAAGTGATATTTTGTCTATTTGTACTCTTATAAAGCAAGATCATGAGCAATCTCAACCTCGTAGAAGCATTCGTGAACCAATTCCTCGTCGTCGATTTCAGCTTGAAAGGGAAACATTCATGATTGCTCCGCAAGATGATGAAGAATTGAGTCAAGCTATGGAAGATGAAATAAAGTCAATGAAAACTAATCAAGTCTGTGATTTAGTTGATTTACCGTTAGGATAAAGATCCATTGAAAATAAATGGGTTCTTAAAACTAAACGTAAGGCGGATGGGTTAATAGATCATTATAAAGCTCGACTAGTAGCGAAAGGCTATACTCAAGAAGAGTGAAATAATTATGAAGATACATTCTCACCAGTTGTAAGAATTATTTCAATTCGTCTTATTTTAGCTATAGTTGCATATATGGACCTGGAATTATATCAAATGGATGTTAGAACTGCATTTCTCAATGGAGAACTAGATGAGGAGATCTATATAGATCAACTTCTAGGATTTGAGACTAGAAGACAAAAATGCAAAGTTCGCAAGCCTAATAGATTCATATATAGTTTTAAGTAAGCCTTTAGACAATAGAACATAAAGTTTCATCAAGCTATCCTTAATGATGGTTTTACAATGATGGAACAAGATCATTGTGTATATTTAAAATGTTTTGATAAAATTTTTGTAATATTGTCCTTATATATTAAAGATATTTTAATAGCAGGAAATAACAAAAAGATGATTGATACTATCTAAAGTTGGTTATCATCAAACTTTAAAATAAAAGACATGGGTGAGGCCAACTTTATTCTTGGTATGAAACTCATTAGAGAACGCGTTAAAAGGCTTTTGGATTAAACTCAAGAGACATATATCAAAAAGATGTTAGAGCGCTATTACATGCAAGATAACAAACCGATAGACACCCCTATTGATAAAAGTTTGAGCCTAAGCAGTAATATGTATCCCAAGACTTTTGAAGAAAAGGAGAAAATATCTAGAGTACCTTATGCTAATGTTGTCAGTAGTTTGATGTATACATTGATGTGCACACATCTTAATATATGTTATCTTATTGGATTAGTTAACCAATATCAATCAAATCCTGGTCAGAAACACTAGATGACAGTCAAAAGGATTCTACAATATCTGAAGGGAACTTCAAATTACATGTTATGTTACAAAGAAAAAAAAGATTTACGATTGATTGGTTACTCTGATGTTAATTAGGGAGGAGATGTCAACCAATTTAAATCAACTTTAGGATTTGTTTTCTTACTTAATGATAGTGCAATACCATGGAGGAGTATGAAACAATCCTGTATAACCTTATCTACCATGGAAGCTGAGTATATAGCTTGTTCCGCAACAACACAAGATGTCGTTTGGTTAAAAAAATTCTATATCATTTAAAAATTATCAAATTAGCATTAAATCCAATGATAATTTATTATGATAACACTATTGCAATAGTTGTGGTCAAAGATCCAAAATACCATGGAAAGACTAAACACATCAAATGTGATATCACTACATTAGAGAAGCAATTAATGACCATGATGTGATCCTAAAACATATTTTTATAAATTCTATGGTTGCAGATCCACTCATAAAACTAATAACAAGGGATGCATTTATTAGACATGTGAAATCTCTTGGTCTATGTAGAATGTAATTAAGTAATGAATAAATGTCATTTGAATATTATTTTATTTAGTATTTTTTTTATGAATATATTGAGTATTGTAAAGTATAATTTGTTAAAGTATATCGATAGCTTAGATTGGCTCACTCACATGAACAATCGCCACTAGCATTTGTAAGATGCGTAGAAATGAGATTAATTGAGTTTTCATGCTCAAAAAGTGACTTGAGTGTAGAGGAAGCAATTTTAACTCAAAATGAATATTAAAAATTCACATTGGTTAGAACCAAGATGAGGTTCGTAAATAAAAGAATCAACATGAATGAATTCTCACCATTCATGTGTCTATTATGATTAAGATGAGTATGAAATTATTCATTTGTCATTAATTACAATGAGCAAATGAGAATTTCTGATTTGAAGTCCTTGTTTTTTCAACAAGATTGAGACTTGTATAGTGTATTTCCTCTAACAAGAAGAGCAATAACATACACTTTTTTTCTTTAGAAAAGGAAAAGAGTACGCTCCATTATAACATGTATTTCATACTACATGTACTGACAACCATTACAGGAGTAAAGAATGGATCCTTGCTTCTTTATTATATGAGTCTGGAGATCATATCTAAAATCTCAAAATCTTATCATTTGTGACATTTGACTATATTATAAGGTGATGAATAAATGATCGCTACTTTAGGAGTATATCTCATGGTTTTGGAATGATTTAACTTGAAAGAATACTCTTAGAAAAACAAGTTAATTCATATCTAAGTGATGTGAGAATGAAAGAAAAAGTAATTTTAGTTTTACACTTGTTACTTGTATTCCCCTGTTGGGATCATATCATTTGAATAAATTTGATATGATTTATAATACATGTAATTGTTATGATGGATTGAGTATACAATTCTTAAGGGATTGAATTATATTCATTCATATATAGCTAAAAATGCTAGAGGTATATTAGTACACTCTAAAGAATAATTAATTATGAAATAGATGTCTCCTATATAGCCTGTATTAGGTTTGTATACATTGGAGCTCCTTTCTCTGTGTGCTTCTGGTCGCACGGTCCGTTCAACAAGTATGAAATTTTTTTACAAGTTTGAAATATAATGTATTAGATAAATCTAGCCCTTCATGGGCGAGTGAGAGATATTAATTATTGGGTTTGGCTTGGTCCGCCCATGGAGGGATGAACTTAGTCCATAAATCTAAAGGAGTTACGTTAAGGTAACCGTTAAGATAACCACTTCTCTACTTATATAAATAAGGACATAACCCCTATGAAAAGAAACGGTTTTCATTATTGAAAGAACATTGTTATCTCTCTTTCTTTTCATCTCAATTTTCTGTATAAACTTGACAAGATCTATAAAGACGTTCGTATTGTGGAATATTACTTTGATTCTAGTAATTGAAGTGACCCTGAAATGATTGATCCAGGAATAAGGCAATATCACAAGTAAGTTTTTCTTATCGAATCTACAGTAATTAATACAAAAAATAATATTTATAAACTCGTTAGTATTTTTTATTTAGTGACTAAATAGCCCGTATAATAAATTTATAATGTTGTCATTAAATTAAATTAAAAAAAATAGTCACCACCTCCATCCTTTCTTTTAATTTTTCTCCCTGATGGAATCTGATCAACAAACCTTCAATTGTTTCGAGACTTCTTTTAATAGTAGTCTTTGCTGTTTTTCGCTAAAATTCCAATAGGATAAAATGAATGACATTTTTCAACAAAGAATTCCTTAATATTGCTTATGCTCAACGATACTCGATATGAATATGGTTTTTACAACAAAATCCAAATCCTTGTTATAGACAAACTTTACACACTCGACATCTACAACAGTAAATTAATTTCCTTAACACATCAGTCGAGGTACACAAAGTGTCTGCTTGGGAGTGTGGTTGAGATTGTTTTTAAAAATATTTTTCGTTTAAAAATGCATTAAAAAGATATTATTTTATTTTTTAAAAATTATTTTTGATATCACCACATAAAATGTGCTCAAAACACAAAATAATTAATTTAAAATAAAAAATAAAAAATTTAATTTTTTTAAAAATACTTTTAAAACACATTGTTAAACAAGGCCAAAGTGATTTTTCAAAACTCCATACTCATGAGTAGAAAATGACAAGTTTCAGTCCAAGAGTTCTAATTTTTGATGCATTTTTATTTTATTTTATTGACCCACTCCTTTTCACTTAATGCTTGAAAAAGAGAAGCAAATTGTAAAACTGAAATGTCAATATGAGTCAATAATTCTTTTTCTTGTCTCGCTCCTTTTCATTCAATGCTTAAACAAATGAGAGAGATTTGTATAACAAAAATCCATCAACTTGAACCTTAAGAAATTAAGAAATATCTAATCAATGTGGACAATAAAACTAAAAAACAAAACATAAAACTCAACATTAAATCAAATTTTCCAAACCTTAAAACTTAGAGTTAGAGAAATTTATGTGTCAATAAATATTAAACAGAGTTGTTAATACTAATCAAAGACTAAGTCAAGAAGTTGAGAGATAGATGCAAATTAAGATATCTAATTTTGTAAATAAAAAGCCCTTTCAATTTGTTTTATTTAATCATATGTAAATAATTTATATTCTGTATGAATAATAATGAGTAAAATTTCAATGAAACAAAATAATTCACTTATATGATTTATCCTTTCCTTATTATTTTTTTATGTTTTTTTATGCGATAATTTTATGTAACAAAAATAACAATAAATATAAATACATATTTGACAATTTCAAATAAGGATAAGGAAGACATATCATTAATTAAAATCATTTTATCTAATTAATGTTTTTTTTTTTACCAAATTATTCCTTTTTAGACACTTTATCATAATAAAAAAGCAGGTGTTAATTTAAAAGTCAATATCATGTTAAATTTTATGTAAGTTTATTAAGAAATATAAAAATATTACACCACTTAGATATTGTCACAAAAAACTCTTGAAAGTGCTCTCAAACCTAACTTGACTCAATGAGTTAACATGGAAACGACCAAATCCATGTTCTTGCATGGTGTAGGCTTCAAATCAAAATGAGTAGAAGTTGATTTGATATGGCTAAATTGACCTAACAAATTAAAATGGGACTTAGTCAAAATTCTATGTGACTTAATAACAAAAAATATAAATAAATAAAGACAACAGTCTTAAATCTCCTTTTATATCAATGAAGACGATGATGTCTTGGATTGAGTTAGACTCATTTCTGTTCATCCATAAAACTTATTGTTTAATTCATAGACACCATTGAGTTTAATAACTTTATTTATTTAATTATATAATAATAAAAATCAACATGCAGACATAAGCAACTAAATAAATTTTGAAAATAAAGTGCTACTTGATAAAATAATATTCAAAATAATTTCATAAGTAATGTATATAAATGAATTGTAATTACATATAAGAAGACGAAGAAAGGACAAGCCCAAAAAGAGGTCAGGTGCTTGGTTTTTATTTCATACTTGATAGAGAGAGAATTTCTTTCCCCTTTTATTTTTAGTGACTTTCTTTGTACTTTTGCAATATGAAGTTTCCTGTCAAAACATAAAATTCCAAAACTAAAAGGATCTAAAACAAAGTCAACATAAATATATAGGGACTAAAAATACTTTTTGTATGAATTTGAGTTAGGCCACCCAATTTTCTTTTGTTTCTTAGTGTGGTCCATATTTTTTAAATTGTGTCCTAATACCACAAATTAAATTATATCTTATTAAATTAACAATCAAGATTTAAAGTATTTTCAAAACCTTCATATCCCAAGAAAATATGAAAGATAAAAATTTTCAATTGAAAAAACTCAAAAATAAAATGATGAAATAAACAAATTATAATAAAAAATAATAATTATTGAAATCCATAGTGAATTATGAGAGCATGAAATCTCACAAAAAAAAAAGCCTTCTCTTTTATTATTGTGGTCTTTGATGACAACAAAGTAGGAATTGCTAGTTCTTTAGAGGTGACATCTTTGTATACTTGTCTTTGATTTATGTTATTTTAATATAACAAGAGAATTATTTGTCTACTTGTAATTCCAAAAATTATCATATTCTCTTGTAACTCTTATTGATGGTCATTGCTAATTAATTTGTGTTTCCTACATGTTTCAATTATGTAATGATCAAATAGGATAATTTACTTATGTTTTCTACTAATCTCAAAATTTGTAAATGTAATAATAATAATAATAATAATAATAATAATAAAATTTTAAAAAGCTAAGACCCAATGTAAAACGTCCAATTAAATAAAAGCTACTCTTAGAAGCATAGAAAACTAAAATAAGGTGGATTAAAACTGATTGTTGTGAATTTGTTTAGCTAGAATTAAATTATTTTTTTATTTGATAGTTTTTTTTTAAAATAAATATTTTTTTCAAGGAAATCCTAACTCTGGAAAGTTATTTTATAGGTTCAGGTGAACGATTAAAACTCTGATTATTCGAGATTTTTATAAAAAATACATATTTTGACTCGGACTCGAGACTTGTGTAAATCGCAAGTCTTCTGTCATTACTCCGCAACCCTTAGGACTAAAAATAAACATTTTTAAATGTTATAATAATCATAATAATAATTTATAAAAATTGTTAATAGTTAACAAATAATACATTTTTATGGTGATATAATAATAGATAGCATATCCATATTATATAACAAGCTACAATACAATATTTTATAAAAACTGACATTTATTCTAAAAACTGGTTAACGAAGTATCACCTTCATTAGACATTAACTATTTAATTAGTGAAGGTCTAAAGTGCATTTCTTTTCAGGCCATCAAAAACAAGCAGTGTCTATTCAAAAATATTAAAATAATATTTTTTTATTTTTAAAAATTATTTTTAATATATACACATTAAATTAATTTTGTTCGACCATAGTCATCTAATTCTAAACAAAACATGCACTTAGACCCTGTTTGTTTGCTGGAAAGTGGTTTCCTTTTGGAAAGTGAATTCCGGGGAAAATGAATTCCTGAAAAGTGAATTCCTAGAAAGTGAATTCCGATGTTTGACAGTGTTATGGAAAATGAACTGGAAAACACTTTCCAGTGTTTGTTTATGTTATGGAAAATGATCTGGAAAATAATTTATTAATAAATTAATTTTTTTTTCAAGTTTATTAAAATAACGAGGAACAAATCTTACAAATTAAAAAGTTGAATGAGAATGAAATTGAAAAAAAATATAATTTCATAAATTATCTCAAATAAAATAAATAATAATCAAAATAATAGAGATCAAATCTAAAAAAAAATTTAAAAAATAAAAGGTGAATAAATTAAAATAATAATAATTAACATTTCATAAATTATTTCAAATAAAATAAGTAACAATAAAAAAAATGAGGACCAAATTTGATAGATAAAAAATTTCAATAAAAAAATGATAAGAAAAAAGCAAATAGCAATTATAAAAATAAGAATCAAAATTAATATAAAAATTAAATTTTAAGAGATGAAATTGAAAAATAAATATTCAAAACAAATTATATATAGCAATCAAAAGTTTGAGGATCAAATTTGATATAATCAATAAATAATGACATTTCTAAATTTTTCACAACTTTCGGAAAGTGTTTTCCGCCCAAATTTTCTAGAAAACACTTTCCTGAAAACCAAGCCAAATTCTTCTTTGACTGGAAAGTGTTTTCCGTTAACCAACTTTCCAGAAAACAAACAAACACAAGAAAATTTGGAAAATAATTTACTGAAAAATAAATTTCAAGAAACAAACGGAGCCTAAACGAAGATTTACAGGAAAAATGATGAATAAAACGACTAAGAAAGTCACGAATCATTCACATTGATTACAAAAAAGAAACAAAATGTTGAGTGTAATTACAACCAAACTACAGTGTTCCAGGTGTTTCTGAAGTTTCGTGTCTTCAAATTCGTTAAAGGCAGGCATGGATCGTGGTGGGATCCTGGAAATAAGGGACCCAAACGACACACTGGTAAAACTATACTATCCACATACACTTTAACTTTATCCTTCTCTTCGTTCTTCTTCCTTCCTTTCTTTTCGAAGATTGCAAGCAGCACATCACCCGTCCAATAAGTCGAATGACATGTCGTCTAAGCGGAGCCACACGACTGAGCTCGGTTGCATAGCCAGCGAGGAGCTAACAGACCTCGGTGCAGGCAAGGAAGGATGGCTCGTTGAAAACCCGAACCTCGTATGCGCTCTAGACACTCATTCTCTCGCTCTTGCAAATCGGTCATTTATTTTAATCACCGGGTGGGATGATGGGCCCCGTATCAAGATCCGACCCGAGTTATCGCCGATCGAATCGGAAATCATTTCCGCTCTGGAATGGCTAGTGTTTGACGAGATTAAAGTGATCGCAGTTGGCACTTCACGTGGGTATTTCATGGTTTATTCATTGGATGGTCTTTTAATTCACAGACAGGTCTGTCAAAATACCTTATCCATCTTTTCTCTTCTGGTTGATCGTTTTAATGATAAATTTATTTAATTTTAATAGTTGGTGTATCCTGGGCGTATATTGAAATTAAGAGTCCGAGGAACTAAGAAAGATATGATGAGTAGTCATGATGGATCCAATGAGGAGGTTTCGGTCGTTATTCCAGGCGTCATTGTGCGTTTCGATGGCGCTGATATCCGGGTACTAGTAGTGGCGTTGTTTTTATTTTGATGTTAATTTTGCAAATAGTGAGGTATGACTTATGAGGGTGTTTTTTTTTGGGGGGTTAAATTTTGTATTGTTTTTTTAATGTAGAATATATTGCAAGGGTGGTTTCAAGAAAAGAATTCGCACTTCTGGGATGAAAGGTCGAAAAGGAGAGATTACGAAGAGCTAGGAAATGGTTTTAAGAGATTGCCTCATCAGCTGTGGAGTGTTGATAAATTTGGGTCGTGTGCTGATGCAGCTATCACTGGAATAATGCCTCCTCCGCTAATGGAAATTCAGGTGATCACATGGTTTTCTTATGCTGATGAACTTATTGTTATTTTCTTGAGTGGCCATTCCCATTGGTTGAGCTTATGCCTTAGAATTGGGTCCAAGATCTCTTCTTTATTAGTGGGTTTGAATGTTGTGTTATGATCACGTGGGCTTCTAAGATTTGCTTATGGAACAATATTGTTCTTCTTTTTTGGGTTTTGTGTTCAGTTCTTCCTTTTAGTTTTACATTGCAATGTAATGTTACGGGTGATTTATCAGTTACTTCTGGTATTTGAATTCAGCTGCTTTTATTGTTGGACAGTCAAGTCAACGTTACTATCGTGCAGTCACGATTGGAGAGGATGCTGTGATTTCAGCTTATAGGTTTGTGCTCTGTTTTGCACTTCACTGTCTTGCTGATTTGTTACTTCCAGTTTTCAGATCAATTTTCCTTGCAATTGTATGATGACCAAATTTAGTTTCTACATGCTAAAGGCTTTCAGAAGACAGAAGCAGGTCTTTAGTAGGAGCTATTTTGTCCAAAGTTGTGCCTGCAGCATTCTCAACTATATCTTCTGTTTCTAAAATGATATGGCGGAGTGAACGAACACCAACCAAAAAATCAGAAGTAAAGCCTCAATCATTTGCTAAAGGTAATGCAAGTTGATTCTGTTTTATATATGTTTTAGCTTTGACATGATGTTTACTCAAAGTCTATGCTGATCAGTAGCATGAGAGAGTAGCTCTAACTTTAAAGGAAATGCTTTCCCCTTGATGAAATATGATGATGCAGTGTCAAGTTCTTCTAACAAAGCATGCATGATTAGATGAAAAAAGTTATTGTAATTCATATTATGTTATTTGGTCACACTTACTTCTCCACCTTCCAATATGTATAAAATGCTATAACTTTTCTTGCTTACAATATATTATTTCCTACAAAAACTATTCTTCACTTTGTTTTGCTGATGGCAAACTGAGTAAAGAAAGCAGGTCGTTTTGACTGATCTCTTATTCTAGTTTGGGATCAAGGCTTAAGCGGATGTGACTTGAATCAAATATAGTCTTGTAATTGTCAAATAACTGGTTTTATTTATTTATTTTATAATAATAAAGAAAGACCATCTTCACTTGCTCTGACAAAAATATCTTCTTGGATGGCTTTCTGTTTTGTTTTTATGTTTTGATGAATTAAATTATTTGTTTCATAATTTTGTGACAGCTTCTCCTTTAACATGTTTGAAGGATCACCCAAGGAAAGGTGAGAAGCTCACACTATCACCTAGTGGAACATTGGCTGCAATAACAGATTCACTTGGCCGCATATTGTTATTGGACACTCAGGCACTGGTGGTTGTGCGACTGTGGAAGGTCACTCTCAGCATCCATAAATTTTAATATATTAGAAGGGCAACATCTCTCCAGTCTAACACTGGACTTCATTTTCTTCTCAGGGATATCGTGATGCTAACTGTCTGTTTATGGAGATGCTAGTTAATAAGAACAGTGCGGGGGCAAGTTCCTCTTACTATGAACCATCAAAGAGTGATTATTGCCTCTGTCTAGCAATTCATGCACCTCGGAAAGGGATCATTGAGGTATTCTTTTTTCTTTCTTTTTTTCATCTTACTTGGTGGATGGGTATAGGTTTCCTTAATTTTAGTTCTTTATTTTTTTTCTCTCATCATATTTTACTGCTCTTGATAAATCATAAATCTAAAAGGTTTTTTCTCTGTTCTTGGTGCTACATCTGGCTTATTAAGCTATAACTAGAAAAAGCAATGTGATGGTTTATAGACCTTAACTCCTGACTGAGATATACTGATACAATTGTTAAATGATCAATGTGCATGTGCATTTTAAAGGATTGAAAAGAAATGATCAGATGAAACTTTGTTAGCTCACTCATAAATTTGATACAAAGGCTGGAAAAGAGAATTGAAAGAGGTGATTAGATTTGATTAAATTTTAGATTTTTGGGTGCTGGAAAATCTCTTCCTGTTTGTTGGATAGGTGGAAATGGGAGCACTAATTCTGATTCTTCCTCGTGAGATCATTTATTTGCCATGATAATTACCTGTCAAACATGAATTACATTTCAAATTCAGCTGATCAGCTGGCGTCTGAGTCATGCAGCTAATGGAGAGGACAATAGCCTTGTTTTCCTGTATTTGATATGGGTGACCGCTTGACCTTGCTATTGATTTTTCTCAAAGAATTTCTTTATTGGTCTCTATGTTTGTTTAGTCAACCAAATGCTTTTTAGGGATCCATCTAACATAGCATGCAAGCTTGACTAAATAAAATTTATCAGAAGATGCTTCCATTATCAACAACTGTGGCTGCCATTCTTCCATTCATCACTGCAAGGCCTGATTTGACTTGATGAAATTCATATTCCATGGATATGTGACCCCATACCAGGGTTTGGAGGTGTTGTTGCAGTTTGTATTATATGTTTAGAAGTCCAATGCTTCTTGATTGTTCCTTCTGGCTCGTATATAGATAGCCTTGCACTTCCTAGATAATTCTGTGTATAAGACCTACATTTCCCGTTGGTTGAGATATGGACTTGATTGAAGCTATTCTCAATGGCGATTCACTGTATGCAGGTCTGGCAGATGAGAACTGGACCACGGCTGCTAACAATTCAATGTGCTAAGGGTAGTAAATTACTGCAACCAACATACAGGTTTGGATCATCATTGGACTCTCCATATGTTCCTCTAGAAGTGTTCTTATTGAACGGAGACTCGGGTCAATTGTCAGTTTTAAATCGTTCTCTTTAACTGAATTTGTAAATCATTCTTTCTTCAGCATTGTACCCTTTTATTTACTGTATGCCAACTGAGATAATTTCCTCAGCATCCTTCTGTTTTCTTCAGAATATATATACATAGCTAACTAATTACAAGTTCTGCCAGAGGGTGAAAAAAGAGAGTAGAAATGTCAGACCTCTGAGAAATTTCTCTTGGCTGTTGAGATTTTTTATGGCTGGCTGTGTAAGAAGCGTGTGAAAACAAGTCCGAGAGCAGGCAGGAAAAGCGCCTAGTTTTTGTGCGGAAAACGATTTATTAAAAAACTGTATACAGGCTTATGCACAGTTGATATATGGCCACGGGGAATT
Organism: Salix dunnii; assembly: GCA_015731905.1. NCBI lineage: Eukaryota > Viridiplantae > Streptophyta > Magnoliopsida > Malpighiales > Salicaceae > Salix > Salix dunnii. Next base: position 29,671,935 of record CM027674.1, on the reverse strand, counting down.
TCTTCTCTCCTTTTTATTTTTTCCTCTCCTAAGGATAATAATATTCTTTAATTACACCGTGAAATTCATGCATATAAAATTGATTTTTAAAATATTATTTTAAAACATCTCTAAATAAATAAAAATAATTTTAAAAAACAATTTCAATTATATTCTCACATTTATGCTTAATTTGGGTTGACAGGATCTATTCAAGAGTTTCCCATTGTAATGGACGTGATTCGGTGGTTTAAATCTAAATATAAGCTAGAAAAATTAATTAATTTTTAAAATATATAAATTTGATAGTAATATTAATAATGATAATAATAAATATTAAAAATAAATTAGATTTTGTTTTATTTTGTTCATTTTAATTAAATATAATATAAAAAAAACTTCCTTTATTTTGTAGTATCTCAAAAGTCAAAACAATAACTAAACTCTATATTATTTCATATACAGGCAAGTTTCACAAAGAAAGATGTCGTTTGCCAATTGCCATGAAACCAGAAAAAGAAATGAGAAATAAAGAGAACGACGTCATAAATTGAAGTATAATTATCCAGGACCTGACCATCTCCTTCGTTCAATCCGAAAATCTCCAAATGTTGCTCCACCAGGACCTTTCCTTCTCCAAAACCCTAAACCCTATTTTCTCACCTTTTCCTCTCCACCCCAAAACCCTAAGCCTGACCCTAAAACCCCAATTCCTCTCCACCACACAACCATTTTCCAGCCAAACCCCCCAATTTTGGCTCCAAAATGCCTCTCTCCGCCGTGACACCCGCTCCTTCGCGGGCCGGAGCAAGAAGGAACCTGGCTCTCCATCTCCTGGTCGAACCGGAGGCTACCGCAGACCGAAGCGAAAACCACGCATTAGAAACGTAAATATAGAGGAATCCCCTTACTTCCGGCTGAAAAACTCCAATAAAAACCACCCAGATAACCTGACAGAGGACCAATTGAACCAAATTGGTCTCGGGTACGATTACATGGCTCGGTACATGGACAAAGATGACCCGAATTTAAAACACCCGTATGATTGGTATCGATATGGAGAGTACGGGCCTTATTCATGGCGAGGTGTGGTTGTTGGTGAACCAGTGTTAGGAGGGATTACTGATGAGTGTGTGACATTATATAGTCAAGTGAAAGATGATGCAGAGTGGGATAAAATTGAGCAACATGAAATGGCTGTTGATTTTGGAGAGAGGTTGAAACAGATGAATAAAGAAGTTGGGTTTCGGCATTTTTGGGTTTTTGTGAGACACCCGAAATGGAGGTTAAATGAAATGCCATGGGAGCAGTGGACGTTGGTGAGTGAAGTTGTGGTGGAAGCAGGGAAACAACGGTTGGATAAGTGGAATTTGATGGGGAGGTTAGGGAATCAAGCAAGGCAGTTGATTACACGGTGTGCTGCTTGGTTTAGGCCGGATATTATTTATGTTAAGAGGCCAGTTTTCCAGTGTAGGTTTGAGCCTCAAGATGATTTTTTTAGGGGCTTAATGCCATTTTTGGATCCGAAAACAGAAAGGGATTTTTTGTTTGAGTTGGAGAATGAGGATGGGAGCGTGCAGTTGTGTACGTATTATGAAGGGTTGTGTAAGATTGTGAAGGTGAGTCAGAAGGCGTTTGTAGATGATGTGGTGAATGCGTATGAGAAGATGAGTGATGAGAGGAAATCAGAGTGTTTGGGGTTCTTGTTGAGGAATCATCCGGTGCAGTTGTTGCATCCATATACGAAGGAGTGGAAGGCTAAGTTGGAGGAAATGGAGTTGGGTTGTGATGCACCAGATGACGATGAGGAGTATGGTGTGAATGAAACTGAGTACACTGAGTGGATTGAGGATGATGGTGATGGTGATGATCAAGATGACGTGGTTCTGGACATGGAAGAAGGTGGAGTTGATCAAGATGATGATGGTGATAATGATGAATCAATAAGTGAAGAAGGAGATGAAGAAGAAGAAGAAGAAGAAGAAGAAGAAGAAGAAGAGAACGAGCATTATTGGGAGAAAAAGTTTAAGAAGGCATTGAGTAGCTCTGAAGAGATGGAGAATCTTGTGAAATGGAGTGTAGATAAAACTGATGAGATTTACAAGAAGCAGTGGAAGGCCATGATGCAAGGGGAAGGGAAGGAGAAAAGTGAAGCGGATGGAGATGAAACTGCATTGAGAGGTGTTCGAGCTAAAGTCAGTCCGAAAGAATGGAAGATTGTGGGGATTGGTAGATGGGGAAGGAGGATCAAGAAGGCTAAAATACCTCCGCGTTTGTTTCTGAGAGCAGCAGTGAGACCTTTTAGATATAGGAATCTAGTCAAGGAGATTGTTTTGACAAGGCATGCAATCTTGGATGGTGATATCGGTGGGAAACATTGAATTTCTGGGTCTGCGGATTGTTGTTTTTTAGAAGTGATCCTCTTCTGCGAGCAACTGTGAAATATCTATGCCAGATCCAAGTGCACATTGCCCAGGTCTTTGTTAAGTTCTGTGAGCATGTAAAACTAATCGTACAATTTTGGTCTAATTTTGTCGAGATTAGAGAATGTTAGACTCAGTATATTAATCTATACAACGTTGTGTGTTGGGATTACTGTGAAATTTCAGTGCAAAATAAAGTATGAGAGCATTGTATTTCTAGTCCATGGCACTGCAAACAGACTTTCCTTGAAACCTTCCTCCTAAATCGTGTTACATAGTTTCCAGGATAGCAGACAGATGAAAATGGTTCTTGATGAGGCAGGCAGAGGAGAGCCTAGGTAGCAGAGGCATGGGATGATTTTCATTGAGCTTAATGCATAAGCAAAACCCCAAATGACGAAAGACAAAGGAACAGGGTGCTCAGGATTTGTGGCCGGTAATTCAATATCACCATGTCAAATTACCAGGTTCTGTGAAAAGTCGACGAAGAAGAAGAAAAATACATCAATTTAATATTTTTTAAAACCAAAAGCACTTTTAAAAAACACGTAAAAACAGAAGCAGAAGTTATTCAAGCACCCCCTTTATCAATGAATACTGGCTTTTTATTTATTTTGCATACAAAACTTCAAACAAATTGGTAAAAAATATGTGGGTAACCAGGAGCTTACTGATTAATGAGTCCATAGGTTTTTTCTTTTCTTTTTTTCGGGACGAAGGTCAATATTATAAAAAATAATAATTAAGAGGAGTCAATGTACATACAAGCTCAAAATTCTGTAAATTGCTACATTATAATCACTCTTTTGCACTTCCCAAACAAAAAAAAATGATATGAACTTAAAATTATTTCTTAGCAAGATGTATTAGTTATTATCATATTAATAAGAGACAACTTGATCTTTTCCTTGTTTTAGAGTAATAAAATAATTTAATTATCTTTTAAAAAATAACTAAATTAATGTCCATGAGTTTTTTAGTCTTTTCTCTTTTTTAATATAGTAAAATGATTGAATTATACTTTAAAGGGGAAAAAAAAAAATACTAAAATAGCATTCAAAGGCTAATTTGTATTTTCATTATGGTTTTTTTTTATTATAATCAGATTGATTTAGAGGTAATTGGGTAAATGAAAAAAAAATAATATTATTTACATAAAAAAAAAGAAGTGGTAAATGTCAGCATTACATGCGTCAATTTATTCATGTAGTTGTGTGACATCTCATGATAGATAAAAACACACTTTTACGATAATATTTGAATCCTCTCAATGTCTATGCAATGTGATTGAATTTAATCCTCTCATCGTTTATGCAATGTGATTGAATTTAATTTTAGAGTGTTTTTCATTCAAAAATATATTAAAATAAAATTATTTTTTATATTAACACATCAAAATAATTTAAAAATATAAAAAAATTAATTTAAAATAAAAAAATAAAAATAAAATTTATTTTTTTAAAAATAAATTTTCCGATTATAATCTCAAACACCCACTTAATCGATGTAATATTACCAATGAACTTCTAGTTTGTTGTGTGCGACATTTGTTTGTTTTTTTTTCTTTTCCCTTGATTTTCATATCTAACCGTCCAACTTATAAAGCAACCCTTTAATTTATTCTTACTTTAGATTTGACTCATGTTATTTTACTATTTGTCTTATTTGAAATAATTTTGAAAATTAGTTTTTTTTTTTATTATAAAATTTAGTATCCGTTCGTTTTATTGTTATTCATATTATTTGAGATAAAAAAAATTATATGATTTCATTTTTTATTTAGTTTTTTTCCTATTAAATTTTATGTTTAATTTTTTATTGCTAATTTACTTTGGCAAGTTTTTAAATTGATATTTTTTTTATCCTTTCATATTAAATTAGTTAGAAAATAAAGTTATTAATTAAGCAATCTAAGATTTCATGGGTGATCTACGTTTAGGAGATTCAACTCGATTTGATTAGTTTTTTTTTTTTTAATCTCCTTTTTTTTCAATATTTATTTAATTGAAGATTAAACTCCATTATTTTTTTATTTGCTTTCTGTATATTTTTTTCATTAATTTTTAAAATAGCTTGATTATCTCAAACCTTTTATTTATCATTATTTGTTAAATTTAACTTTTTCAAAAAAGATTTTTGTTTTTCAATAAAATTAAGAAAGCCTCATGATCTCTCTTTTTTATAGCAGGACAATGTCCAAAACAAAACAATGATGAACCCGACAAAATTTTATATCTTTTCCTAGACATAATACTGTATATAATATATAATATTTACAGCTTATTTTATTATTATTATTATTACTAATTATTGCCAAAAAAAAAAAAAACCCTATCAATGTTATTAAACAAAGGCAAGGAAATAGCAAAATCTCAAAAAAAAAAAAATCTTGTTACCTTAAGATCAATAGAACAGCGAGAATATTTTTTTTTTTTAATTTTTTTTACACTAGAAAGAACTTGAACTGTCCCGCTGAGCCATCTATCCACTAGTCACAAAATCAGATCAGCCATCCCAATTCAAAACAGAGTTAGCCTCTCCTAGTTACTGATGGTTTAACAACGTTTTGTTTTGCAAGTTGTATTACAAACTTTTTAATAACTACAAAAGAAGCCAGCGGGTGCAGACGGATAGAGACTTGGCATGAATCAATCCAAAGCATATCAGCAGCTTCCAGTGCAAAAAAGAGATGTAAGAACCAGATAGATTAGCGAAGCTAATTACAACTTTGATCTGGATCTTTTCTTGTTAGTCATTTATCAAGAACGACTGTCACTAACCACGAATTCTTAGACACCAAAGTAGTCCTCTGGGACATGGAATTTCAATCCAATAGCCTGCATCCAAAACAAACCTCATTTTAACTCATGAACAAATCATTAAACCAGTTGTCAAAAGCAAGCAAAACCAATTTTCATTACTAATCCAGCCACTTACAAATCGAAAACGCAAACAGTACAGATAGCAATAAGGGATAATTTATTTAGCTAATAGAGATAAATGATCTTCTGAATATATGCATAACTGATAAATCTAACTATACCTTTGCAAATTTTAAGTCAGCATCGCTATGATCATTGGGTCTTCCTGCTGCATCACCTACATAAAAGGATCTACAAGCACAAAAAATGAGAAGCCAAATCAAACCAACAATCTGCTTCATAAATAAGTCACATTCTGTAATTTCACAACTACATACGATTGCTGATGAGAGTAAAGATAATACAGCCTTAAAAGGTCCTTCAAATGTTGAGAGTGAGATCTTATAAAGCCAACAGGCCTTGAATAAAGAAGAGAATAAATTATGGGAAAAGGAAAATAACTGATCCATGTCAATGGAGATGCCAGAGTTAAAATGTTTCTCCATAATCTGCCACATTCCAGGTTTGGGTTTGCGGAAGGGATCTTCTACTTTACCATCATACCCACAAGCTATAAAAACCTGCATGCAGACATTGAAAGTGAATTATTTCAATATGCCAACGATTATTTTCATGTTTACACTAAATGCATTACTATCTGTGTCAGATAGGGATACACTATGTCAGATGACAATGGACTGCCAGGTGATGCGAAGGCTGTGGTAAAATACAGATGAAGAACGTGTTTCCATACAATTGACTAGTCAAAACCATCATTCTTGACCAATAAAACATAGCCAATGATAAAAATCTTCACAGGCAAGAGGATGTTAACCAGCTAGTCATTTGCTCTTTTTCCAGTACTTGAAACAGATATAACCAATCCTAGGAGAAAGAATCATGCTGAGACTAGGGCCATCCAAATAACGCAATCTTATGAGTTGAAATTTCAGAGGCCAAATAGCTCACCAGCAGAAACAACTCTGAATCTTTTGAAATAATATCAGAAAAAGGTCAGGGAAGTTGAAGCTATCAATAACGTTCAGGAAGACAAAAAGCATTTGAAAATACTGGTGTGTCTGTGTAGATATGGTTGAAAGTTTTCGCATCAATATCTTATTTTGCTCTCAAACCTCTCTGAACAGGCTGATCTTCCATGAGTTGGGATTCTACAAAATGTTTGCAAAATTCAGATCTTAATGTCATTTACTTATACATGTGTTGTTGTCTCAAGGACAAAAGGTCCTGGGTTTCATGAGGATAATATAAGTCAACAGAAATTCTATCAAAAGAACAAAAATGATAAAACAAGTCAACAAATTGAACAAACCTGGATTGGAACTTTGACATGCTTGATGAAGTTGTTTAGGCGTCCAATTTTTGAGTCCACAGCTACCTGCCTTTTGTTCTTCCAGCGATTAATATTTGATTCATTTGTGAATATAACCTAAATATGGCATAAATGACGTTTTAACAGCATAAGCCTAGTAATGGGCACAAAATCTTGTGACAAGGAGCTGTAAAAATAGTTTTTTAAATCAAATTTTAAGACACAAGGCCTTAGCAAGAAAATAGACAGACCAACTTGAAGCCATCATTATACAAGTTCAGTAGCTTGTCCGGTATTGAAGGGAACATGATAGACCAAGCATCTGCACCTACTCTGAAATCAAAAAAGCATTATAAGGAAATCCAGTAGATTCTCAATTTGATCCATATAATGCAATGGAAATTCAACATAAGACTTGGAGACAGCCACTCAAAGAAATAAAGGGTTAAAGATTCCTAGTTAAAAACTCTGCCCAGGTGTCTGGTCACTAAAACTGGTATATGAAGCAATTACTTTCATGAAGCAAAAGGAGAAACACAAGAAAATACAACTTCATAGAAATCTGCAAAAGCAAAAACTGTTCAATGGATGACTTAGAAAGGGGGCGTATACCTCTTGACAGATGTTTTTGCAAGACAGCCATCGAAATCAAACGCAGCAATTTTATTCGAATCATGGAGACCATCATCCTGCAAAATGCTTAAGTTAAGTTTTCATGTGCACACCAACAACGGTTTGCAAGAGCAAAAAGAAATGGCATATTGCATCTGAACATTACTAAGAAAAATTTAAACTTATTTTACTCATGCATTAATACAAGAACTCTACACCTTTCAATTCAAGATGGTGAAGGAAATCAAACATAAACAGAGGCAAATGTCCATTTTAGTTCTCTTTCCTTGGGCCATGCTTTGAACCATAAGATAAATGGAAATTCAGTCAATCTGCAAGGGTGTGTAGTGTGGCTGGACATGGGTGTGTCTTAGCACCATTGCCCAGAAATAAGGCCAACAGCTCACCCGTTCAAGAAATATAATTGTCTGAAATGCCTTCCATTTAGGTAATAATGTAGCGTCCTGAATCAAAAGGAAAGCATAAAAAAAAGTAAGACAGAATTTTTCCAAACATGGGAAAGGTATATAAACAGAAACAAAAGAAAGCTGATATATGAAAATGAAGTCAGAAAAAATGCGACAAATGCATTCCGAATATATCTGACCTTATAATTGTCCCTAACATTTGAGAGTGAGAAGGCTATGTCCAGGTTGGCTTCCTCGTTGGCTATTGGCAACTAGGAGCAATGTTGTTCAAAATAAGATAAATAATTGTCCAATTGAAAATGAAAAGTTGTATCAAGAAAAGTAGACTACCAATGGAATATGCCAACAAATTAAGGACCTGGTAAATTAAACGCCCAGAACATCACAAGACAACCTTTCGATTGAGAACTTGACAATTAAAATTGAATCCCAAAGAAACAGATTTAAAGAGGAGAAAACAATAGCAAAATAATGAAAACAAGATCATCTACCTTAGCTTTCTTTGTATTGATTTTCTCCAGTTCACTTTCATGTGCATCTTCATCTGTTCTCTGAATCAGGTTATCAAAAAATAACAGCAATATACATATCAGCAATACATATGTGGAAGAGTACAAAAATATAGATAGCTGAGTTTTTAAGATATCCATATGCCCTTGATACCTTGGAACTTTTACGGCTTATTTCAACATCTTGATCTTCATTTGAAACCTGTAATGTTGATATATGTGTTAATTAGAACAGATAGATGCTTATAGAATAACCCTCTTGAGACCAGCCTGTACATCCCACCACACACAAATCCTTTGGCAATTTTTATATGCGCTTTGTAAATTCATCCAGCCAGGACCACATATACCTTTGTCTTTTCTAAAAAAAAAAACATTAAACAATAAAAAAGGGAATTTTCCTAAAACGAACAGGTACTTTAAATGAGATTTTTTGTCTTAAATCTCTCAAGCTGAACCAGAGAAACACATCAAAACTTATTACCATGACAGTTACAAATGCCATAACAAACCCTAGCTAATACTCCATAATCATCATAACTGCCCAATTAGAATACAACCAGTTAACCATGAAAACAAATCTAAGAACATTAACTGCTGCTCGTGTTCATAAGGAAGAGCATCAATAAATATTAACTAATACCTGTTCCGCCAATTTCTTCAGAGCTTCCTGATCACAACTCTGCAAAAAACAATCAAACGGTCAAATTCTCACTTAGCATTAACCTTTATTTTTTTGTAATTAGAACCAAACAACATAAAAATCCTCAAAACCCCACATAAACCCTAGAGCCAAAAAACTACCAGGAGAGAATCAAACCCTCCAATGAGCTCAGTAGAGTCAATCTTGTCAGAGAAGCAACCCAAGTGATGCCATTTGGTCATATCAAACCCTCTTGAGTCTCTACTGACCATACCCAACCTGAGGGCCTTAGCAGATATTGCTTTCGAGCATGTCTTGCACGATGACCTGTTCGATTTCGCGTACTCGGCGATGATGTGGGCTTTCGAAGGAGGCATTGCTCTTTTGGAGTTTTGGAGACTGGAACAAAGCCTAGTGTATTTTGTAAATCTGAGATAGAAACGAGAGATTTTGATGTTGGAGGTGAGAGCTGTACGGAAACAAACGAGCATAGAAAAGCAGGGTCCTTTCCGAAAGTCTTTTAGCCACCGGGCTTAGCCTCAACTTCTTCCCGCCAGTTTATAGGAGCGAAGCGAGCGAGCTACTTGTCGTGTACAGATTATAGAACTAGGTAACTGCCCTTGCTTCACCGATGGACTATGCTGAATTTTTTTTAACGTGAAAAAAACAATGTGAAGACAATATTAGCGAGTTTTAATTGAAATAATATATTTTGATTTGAAAGTATTTTTATATGTAATATATATAAAATTTAAAATATTAATTCAAAAAATATAATTTAAATTTAAATTCAAAAATAAACTAATTTAAAATTATACAATCTAAATTTAAAATACTAGTAAAAAAATAGAAGTTAAATCAAAATAATCCAATTTACTCAATAAACTCAAAAAAAAAAAACTTCGATGATTAATAAAAATTTAGTTTGAATTAAAAAAATAAGATGGCATATTTAAAAAAAATGAAGCGAAAATTTTGAATCATCATGAATTGAACTTTTAAATTTATAACCCGAGTTATAAGACCATAATAACCGTAAATAAAATAAATTATAAAATTTAATTCTCAATAAACCTATTGTTGAATGATCAAATTGGAAGAAAAAAAATCAATTTAAAAAAAGCACAAAAAATAATCTTTCGAAGTAAAATTGTAAATTTGTACAAAATAAAAAAAAAATATTACTGGAAGTCTTGCAAGACCTTTCTAAACCTTGTTTGCCCCAAAAATTTAACTTGAGATATAACAATATGTTGAGAGATTTTTTGTAAAATCCTGGTTTGATTCAACAATCAAATTGAGAGATATATTGATATCATAAAACTATACAATATTTTTTTAGAACAAAATGCTATTTGACCATAACAGAATGACCATAATGGAACCAGGACATTTCATCCATAATTTGAATGGAATTTATAAAACATTTCAAGATTCTAAATAAGATAAAATAAATTCTGATTTTTTTTAGACTAGAATGATATATCAGTTATTTCAAATATAATACAATGAAATTGATAATCTTGGTTTGAAAGAATATAAAAATTCATTATTAGGGTCCTTATAAGATGGTTTCACTCAGGGGTGGAGGCATGGGTGTATGTTAAGGGCATTATTGTTGTAAGAAAAAAGTTTCTCTTGTTTCCTATTGAATAAATTTAAATTTTAAATTTTAGTCTTTCCTATATTTTTTTTTTTTTCAAATTTGGCTCCCAAACCTAATATCCTTGCTTTGTCCATGATTCCATTATATGATTGATAGAGGGAGAGGGGAAGGGGGAGCAATAACTCCACATGAATTGAATTTAAAGAAAAAAAGGTGAGTATAATGGCATGCTAAAAGAAGAGGTCTTCCAAAAAGAAAAAATATTATAAAACTCAATTTCAAGACAACTTAATACTAAAGTATAAAATTGAAAAAAATATAAAGATGATAAGAAAAAAAAAAGTGACTTAAGTCAACTATCATTGTCATAACCCAATTTTGGGTTATTCTCTAGATTTTACCAAAAATAAAATAAAAATAATAAAAATAAAATAAAAAGGGTTGGCGTTGGCAAAAAAATCACGGTGAAAAATTTGAATAGTTTCGGAGCCAAATCATATCTCTTTTGTGCCCAAAAATGAGAAAAAAAAAATACTAATTCGAGGTAAGAATTAAGCCGAAATCATAATTATATTTTTTATAGGTCAATTTGATTTAATCATGGGCCAATTTAAAGTAATTATATTTGGGAATTAATTTAGAATCCAATTAAAGGATTTAATTAAGTACAAGGATTTAATTACACTTTAAATTGGTCAAATCAAATTAATTAAGGGCTTAATGAAAGAGAAATCAGGTTCTTGAATTTAATTCGAGTTCAATTGATTTGATTGGAATTTTCAAGGATCAAATTAAATTGTTTTAAGCCAATTATACAAAATCAGGGGCCAAATTGAATGAATTGAGAGTCTAATGGTCAATTAATGGTTAAATCGTGCAAATCGAAAACCAGGGACCAAAATAAAAAAGGCGCACAAAGCTAAGGATGCTTTTGAAATTCTAACGAGGATACAATTGCACAAAATTAAAAGTTTAAAACCAATTGGGGATGTAATTAGAACAATTGCAAATTAAAGGACCAAATTGCAATTTTTCAAAACCAAACTTGCATGTGACTGCATTGTTCCGACACCTGAACAGTGTAGGAACAAGGCGCTGTAGCCTTCTACCCTCTACAAATGCAGAGGCAGAGGCAGAGGCAATAACCTCATGCAATATGCATGAGAGGTGTCTCGGTCCGTTATAAATAGCAGCCAACGCTACAATGAAAAGGTGGGGGGAGAGGAAAAACCAGATGAAGGGAAGGGAGAAAAACAAAGTTTACGTGACAAAAAAAAAGAAGAGACAAAGGGGCAGAGCATGAATGAAAATCTACAGAAAATTTGCAGAAAATCTTGGCAAAGAAAAGCAAGCAAAACAACAAAGAGATATCACGCAAAATCAAACCATCATCCCTTACCTCCCTCAGCAACCAGCTCTCTCTCCCTCTCTCTCAGTTTGCAAACTTTCTCTCTCTAAAACCAGCCCCGTTGAGCTCTCTCTCTCCACTGTTAGAGGCTATTCAACCACCCACTACCACCCTTATCACCACCGTGAACCTCCCCTACACGTTAGCAATCAAGCCAAACTTTCAGGCGAAACAAAAACCACGGTGCACAGCCCAAATATGTAGAAAGGTGGGCCATTAGTTCGGCCCATCAGGGCTGGACTGACAGCCCAACCTGGAAAAAAAAAAGTGGGTTGACAACCCACCTGGGCTGTCAGCCCAAACCCATGCGAGAACGAGCTGGATAGTCAGCCCACTGTTTTTTTTAATTAATTAATTTATTTTAATTTTATTTCATATTGAAAAATGGCAAAAAAATAAAAAAAATAAAAAACATAAAATGATGTTGTTTTCATGCATACGGCCGAATTTCAAGATTTTTCAAGCATATTTTTTTCAAAAAAAATATCGTGCATCTTTCTCATATTTTAAAAACAAAAATTGGATATCGTAACCAGTTTATGATTATCCATTGAAATTCAACCAAAATATCAAAAATAATTAAATTTATTCTTGTTCTATTTTCATGATGTAAATTTACATTGTAAAATACATCCATGGATAATAAAAAAAGATTTTAACTACGATGTAAATTTACATTGTAAAGTACATCTGTAGATAACAAAAAGATTTTCTAACTGCGGTGTAAAATTACATTGTAAAGTACAACAAGTCTCCTTACCCAAAACTCTTACAGACCAATAGGTTCCTAGTAACCTTAATACTAGGTGGCGACTCTTTATATTTATAGTCGTAATTTTTACGGCTACAAAACAAACCCTTCATTTTTACCGCACGTCGTTGTCTCCCCCAAACCCAAAGGATGGCAGGGCACGAAGCACAAAAAATATCATCATCGCGATAAATGGCGACTCCACTAGGGACATTGCTAGACTGAGCATTGTTTGTTTGATTGTTATTTTTGAATTCATTTTTTACACGCATTTTTAGTGCTTTAGCATACATTTTTAAATTTCAGTCCATACAAAATATCGAGTGTGAATTATTTTAATCATGCATTTTAATTTTGCAAATAAACTCAATTCTAAGTTAGGTGGGGATTAGCAGTCTGCCTCATGATTTTCAGTCGAGGTTCAGATTCGTGAAACGTCCAACTATGAACTAAGTGTTTACTTGATAATGACAGTCATACTATGCCCCAATCATTTCTTGTAAACCCCTACACCACCTTTACTTGAGGTGGTCACTGGGCAGTTCATAGACCTTTTGAGACTAGATAGAAAGCTTATTCCTCATGTAATGATATAAAACTTATTTTTAGGTGCAAGCTCTCCAATAATTCACTCGATGTGCATGTACATGCATTTACATCCACATGCATTCATCACCGTGCATAACATATCATCAACAGAGTAAAATATAGGTCCCCGATAATCACATACCGCTCGATTCCAGCAGAGAAATATGGAGGTCGAAGGGTGTGCACACCGTGATGCTTATTTCAAGAAGAATTGGATTCTCTAAAAGCTAGTGTGGCTAGTCTTACCAGTTTACTCAAGCAATCACTGAGAAATCCCTCCGGTGAGGGTCTTTCAACTAGACCCTCAATGGCTACTTAAACATAAGCAATGAACCCCCATGAAGAGGTGACAGGAGAAAGGGTTCAGGATTAGCAACAAAACCTAGGTTTCATACAATCAGTAGTGCCGACACCTGCTGCAACCCCAACAATTATAGAAGCATCAGAGGGTATTGACCAAGATAAGATGGCGACGCTAGAAGCCAGGATAAGGGTAATTAAAGGGGTAAATTTATATGACCCAGTACAAGCTGCAGAAATATGTCTAGTCCCAAATGTGGTAATACCAAAGAAATTTTGTGTTCCTGAATTTATCAAATACACTGGAACATAATGCACTATCACTCACCTAAAATCATATTGTAATAAAATGATTATAATAAAATGGCGGAAGTAGTGCATGATGAAAAACTATTGGTGCATTTTTTTCAAGATAGTTTGAGTGGGGTAGCCTTAAATTGGTACATAAGACTAGATAACACCAGGTTTCGTAGCTGGAAAAATCTAGTAGATGCTTTCATCAAGCAATACAGGTACAACATAGACATTGCTCTTGACAAAACAAGTTTGTCCAACTTGGAGAAGAAGGACAGAGAAAGCATAAGGGAATATGCTCAAAGATGGAGAGATCTCGCTACACAAGTACATCCCTCGCTTCTAGATAAAGAGATGGTGACTTTTTTCACAAACACGCTAAGAGCGCCCTATTATGAGCATGTGATGGGTAGTTCAGCATAACAATTCTTAGATGTTGTAACTGTAGTGGAGTGAATAGAGTAAGGTATCAAAAGTGGTAGAATTTTTGCACTTGTGGAAAAAAAGGATTTTGAAGGCAAGAGAAGAAATGTCAAGCATTTTGAAGACGACTATAAGGGTAGGAACAACCAACTCCAAAACTACCATAACCCTTCATCTTAAATCGCCAACATCAATCTTCAAGCCAAAGATCCACCTAAAAATTTCCTAAACAGAAATTACCAAGAACAGCTACCTCCACTACCATTGCCTCTGAGTGAGATGTATAAAAAGTTGGTAAGCATTAAGCAAGTAGCTCCTGAACCTCAGGCACCTTGCAACCATCTTACCCTGATTGGTACAAACCCGATCTCACTTGCGAATACCATGCAAAAGCTGCAGGGTATAGCATTCACACTTGTGGTGCTTTTAAGAAGAAGCTCATGCAATTGATTAAAGTAGGGTAGATAATATTTGATGAAAATCCAGGTCTTACGTCCAATTAAGATACCAAGTGTTCACACCGTTAAAGAGACATCGATAAAGCTTTTGAAAAGAGGGTATGTCAGGATGAAGTTTGTCTCTATGATTTCCTCTTGTTTTTGGACATGTCCGTGCACTATGTTCCTGTTTTGACTTGTCGGCAATCTTGCTTGTAATGCCACAAGACCTTTTGTTAAGTAAACATTTCCCTTTAATGATCATGTATTTTCTTGTGTTTATGATGCGTTCTTATAACATAAGTACACCTTATATCCTTTCATCTAAATTATACATGAACCCATAATTTCATCAAGATTTTTGGCAAATCAAGGTCTAGTACAGAAAGGAATGCCAATTTGATTTTGTTTAACAAATATGTTTTGGGAATTCAAAGGATTTTATTGAAATATGATCTCATACCACCAAAACCCACATAATAAAGCTAAGCCCTTAACTAAACAAATAATTCAAAAATTCAAAAAAAAATCGCATGGAAAAACAAAGCTAACCGATTTAGAATGCATGCTTTTGAAATGAGGAAAGACCATCTTTGATATGCCTTCACAAAGTCTCAAATATCCATTGCAGTCCCTATTTGAGCCTAATAATTTTTTCTTGATAATTAAACCCTGACAAGGATCACACCCTACACTGGGGGGCAAGTGCGAAGAAAGAAAAAGAAAAAACTTTTTCAATCCCTAAAGTAATCCTTAATGACAAAAGATGCTCAAAGAAAGCTAGGGGGCATAAACATAAAAAGGTTTTAATACGCTATAGCAAATCATTTCAACATCTTGGTAGTATTAAAAACCCAACATAGAAAGCCCAAATAAAATACTTAGGGGCATGTCAAGTTAACATGATGAAACTGCTAAAAACCCATGATCAAGATCCCAAACAAATACCCGGGGGCATGTCAAGAGATACCCAAATAAAATTAGGGGTCATAAACATAAAAAGAGTTTTAGTACATTACGATAAATCGAGTTAACATGATAGTATTAAAAACCTATGATAAAAAACCCAAACAAAATACCGGAAGCATGTCTAGGTAAAAGCACAAACAAAATACTGGGGGCTGTCTAGGTAAAAGCTCAAACAAAATACTAGGGGGCATGTCAAGTTATGAAATTCAATCACGAGGACTAAAAGGAGTTTTAAGAGTGAGCACTAAGTGATCCTTAGTCTAGAAAACCCTCAAATACCTTTTGAGCCTTCCAATATCTTTTCTTCGTAGCCAACAACCTGAGCCTATGCTATAAGTCAGATAAAGCCCTTTCTGATCAAATACGAGTAATCTGAATCGTTAAGCAATGCTTTTCCATCTGAAATAATCCTTACAAATGCTTCATAAGACTCAATTGAAGCCCTTTTTGACATGCAAATATCATTTTATATTCTTGTCAAAACCAACATAAAACCTGACAATGAGATCACTTGAATTTTTTCGAGAGCAAGTTTGTTTAAACAAACATCAAAATGGTTTTGTGCTTGGAATGACTTTGAAATTCTAAAAATCTCACATGAAAACACAATCTTTATAAATAACCAACCCTTTCCATGCAAACACTATTATTGAAGCCCAAAACACTTGTGGGTCATGGCCAAACTAAAGGGCAATCTACAAATGCATTGAATCTGGCTCCATCATTCATTTTCAAAAAATCTGGATCAAACTCATGGGGGGATGTTGATATGAAAAATTTATCATCTTAAATTATCATAATCTTAAGTAACGGCTCGAGTAAGCAAAAGCAAAAAGGTCGTCAAAACAAAAATCCAAGCCCTAGGAAAGGAAAGCTAAGAAGAAGAAATGGGACCTATATTTCTCATGTAAGTATACATGCATCATCATGCATTTCATCCTCATTAAGAATTTAAGAAATGTTTTGAATGAATCGTAATTTACGAGCCTTCATTCATCATTTTGTGCACGCTTCCAAGCTTTCACCTCTTTTTATTTCTTGGAGCATGCTTTATCTTTTTTTTTTTTAGATGTCATCATGCATTGCATCTCCCTAGGAATCTAAGAAGTATTTTGAAGGAATTGTAATTTACAAACCTTTACTCATCATTTTTGTGTACACCTTCGAGCCCTTACCACTTTCACTTTCCTTAGTGCTCTCGTGAGCCATTCTTCAGCGCAAATAGTGTGCTTTCCAACCCTTTTTTTTTTAGTGTGTTTTTCAACCACCAATTAAGATAGTGTGTTTTCCATCCCTATCCTTCTTGTTTAAGTGTGTTTTCCTACCCTTAACTATAAGTTAAAATAGTGTGTTTTCCAACCCTATTTTTCTTTCTCTTTTGAGTGCATTTTCCAACCACTGATTAAAATAGTGCGTTTTCCATCCCCATCCTCCTCCGAGTGCGTTTTTCAACCCTTAGCCACCAACTCAAGTAGTGCGCTTTCCAACCCTTAACCATAGATCCTAGATAGCATGCTTTCTAATCCTATCTTTCATTTCATCATCTTCGCCATTTCTTAGCTCGGTAAATCCATTTTTTTCTTTACAACACTTACTGTTTACAGTCTTTTACAAAACTTTAGTTGTAAGCATTGTAAAGAGGGGGGAAACTATCATAACCCAATCTTGGGTTATTCTCCAAATTTTACCAAAAATAAAATAAAAGTAACAAAAATAAAATAAAAAGGATTGGCGTTGGCAAAAAAATGATAGTGAAAAATTTGAATAGTTTCGGAGCTAAATGGTATCTCTTTTGTGCCCAAAAATGAGAAAAAAAAATACTAATTCGAGGTAAGAATTAAGCCGAAAATCATAATTATATTTTTTATAGGTCAAATTGATTTAATCATGGGCCAATTTAAAGTAATTATGTTTGGGAATTAATTTAGGATCCAATTAAAGGATTTAATTAAGTGCAAGAACTTAATTGTCAAATCAAATTAATTAAGGGCTTAATTGAAGAGAAATCAGGTTCTTGAATTTAATTCGAGTTCAGTTGATGTGATTGGAATTTTCAAGGATCAAATTCAATTGTTTAAAGCCAATTATGCAAAATCAGGGGCCAAATTGAACGAATTGAGAGTGTAACGGTCAATTAAGGGTTAAATCGTGCAAATCAAAAACCAAGGACCAAAATAAAAAAGGCGCGCAAAGCTAAGGATGCTTTTGAAATTTTAACGGGGATACAATTGCACAAAATTAAAAGTTTAAAACCAATTGGGGATGTAATTAGAACAATTGCAAATTAAAGGACCAAATTGCAATTTCCCAAAACCAAACTTGCATGTGCCTGTATTGTTCCGACACCTGAACAGTGCAAGAACATGGCTCTGCAGCCTTTTGCCATCTGCAAATGTAGAGGCTGCAGCCCTCGGCCCTCTGCAAATACAGAGGCAGAGGTGACAACCTAATGCAATATGCATAAGGGGTGCCTAGGTCCGTTATAAATAGCAGTCAACGCTGCAATGAAAAGAAGGGGGGAGGAAAAAACAGACGGAGGGAAAGGAGAAAAACAAAGTTTACGTGACAAAAAAAACATAAGAGAAAAAGGGGCAAAGCTTGAACAAAAATCTACAGAAAATTTGCAGAAAATCTTGGCAAAGAAAAGCAAGCAAAACAACAAAGAGATATCATGCAAAATCAAACCATCATCCCTTACCTCTCTCAGCAACCAACTCACTCTCCCTCTCTCTCGGTTTGCATACTTTCTCTCTCTAAAACCAGCCCCGTTGAGCTCTCTCTCTCCACTGTTGGAGGCTATTCAACCACCCACTACCACCCTTATCACCACCATGAACCTCCTCTACACGCTAGCATTCAAGCCAAAGTTTCAGGCGAAGTAAAAACCACAGTTGCAGCAGCTACAATGTCAACCCCGATAACTTTGGAAGCTCCCTCCGGCAAACACAGTCCACCGTTGCCGACACCACCACCACTAGGACAACCACCTCGACCTCCTCTACCCAACGGTATTAACATGTACATTTTTCATCACACTTGAAAATTGGCACTATTCACCATCTTCTACCTCCCGTCCCTGCATGCAGTATGGTCATGCAGGCCGGGTGTAAGTGGGGTGGGTCGGGCTTTGTGCCCGCCCAAATATGTATAAGGTTGGGCCATCAGTTTGGCCCATCAAGGCTGGACTGTCAGAACAGCCCGAAAAAAAGAAGAAGAAGTGGGCTGACAGCCTAGCCCATGCGAGAATGGGTTGTTCGTCTAGCCCATCAGGGTTGGATAGTTAGCCCACACTTTTTTTTAATTTATTTTAATTTTCTTTCATATTGAAAAATAAAAAAAAAAAACAAAAAAAAAACATAAAATGATGTTGTTTTCATGCATACGACCAAATTTCAAGATTTTTCAAGCATATTTTTTTTATAAAAAAATATCGTACATCTTTCTCATATTTTAAAAATAAAAATTAGATATCATAACCAGTTTATGATTATCCATTGGAATATGGTCAAAATATCAAAAATAATTAAATTTATTTTTGTTTTATCTTTAGGATGTAAATTTACATTGTAAAATACATCCATAGATTAAAAAACAGAGATTTTAA
This sequence comes from Salix dunnii, assembly GCA_015731905.1. Taxonomy (NCBI): domain Eukaryota; kingdom Viridiplantae; phylum Streptophyta; class Magnoliopsida; order Malpighiales; family Salicaceae; genus Salix; species Salix dunnii. The sequence goes on along the minus strand of CM027674.1, from coordinate 29,652,770 downwards.
CTACAGTGTAAATTTACATTGTAAAGTACATCCGTAGAAAACAAAAAGATTTTCTAACTGCGGTGTAAAATTATATCGGAAAGTACACCCACAGATAAAAAAATAGTCAATACGACAGTCATATCTTAGGTCATAAAGTAGTATAATCTCATAGAACATGAATAACACAAATTAAAATGTTAAATTCCTAATAGAACAAAATATATAAGGATTAAAAAAAATCAAAGAAAGGGAACTCTAGAAATATTAAACACTAGTAAACTTAGGCAATTTATCAAACCTCCTTGGCCAAATTCTAAAGAAATTACTCAAAAAAAAGAAGATGATTCGAGCTACCTTAGGAAAACTCATTAGGCATGCATTCTAATTCATGAAACCGGATAATTTTATAGAAATGAAAGAAAAAATAACATGGCTTAATCTTTGAAATTCAAATATTGGGATTGAGGTAACTCGTTAGAGTAACTTGAAATTAAAACAATTGTTTTACTTAAAATATTCACCATAATCCCTACATTTTCAAATGTTTTAATTTAGAAAACAACCTAAAAAAATATTGAAGTCAACTTTGACTAATCTTTAAAAATTGATAACCATATAAGGCAAACCAAAAACACTATAAAGAGAAAACCCAATCAATAAAAATCCAAGGGATGAAGTTGTCCAAGAAATATATAATAAAAAAAAACATTTAATGGGATTAATATGTTTTGAGAAGGTTTTAATGTTGTACGAATTTCTACACATAATTTAGAGCAATATGGACTTGAAAAAAAGCCTACGCTCAATTGAAAGCATTCAAGTCTGCATAAATTTAATTTTTCATCATAAAATGATTTTCATTCAAAATTGTGTGTATTGCTAAAATTCATCATGCAAATTATTTTTATTACCATAACTTATATCATGTGTGTTCTTGTACTATTTAATTATTCTTAGCTAAGGTGACAAACTTATAATTCTAAAAGAAGAGTGTTTAGACACAAGTTGTTCTGTAACAATTATTGTTTTCTCAAATATAGTGAATAGACTTTTCTAATAAATAAGAAGAACATAGTGAAAAACCAAATTTCTTATATTGATTTATTCTATGTGAGTGAAGACTAAATGAGTTTTTCTACTGTAAATATCATTTTTTGACATCATGAAATTACTCTCACACTCTCCAATATTATAGTCTATTTTTTTTTTACTCCCTATCCTATTATCTTAAAGTTCTAAACCATAAGGACTTCAACTTAATCTTTTATAATATTCTATAATGAAGTGTGACAACTACTATTAGAGTTTGATTTATTGTGAAAATATAGGTGACAATGTTTTTTATAATGAAGTGTGACAACTACTAAATAGAGAGAGAATCACAATGTTTTTTATAAGAAAGTCACAATGTTCTTTTATTTTATAAGAAAAAAGATTAGTGATGTTCTCAACTTGTTTTAAGGTCAAATAAGAGAGAAATCAAAGAGATAATTTTTTAGGGTTGTTTTCTCTCTCTATTTAACTGATGATGATATATAGAATATTGGTTTCAATTAATTAAAGATTTTATAGAGGGCTTGAAAATGAAAAGAATGATTGTGGTCTTGTTAAAAATAAAGGTTGAAGGTAAAAGAAATCAAAAGAAGAAATCCAAGGTTTAGAGAGAGAAAAATAAAGGTAAGGTTTTTTTTAGGGAGAAAGTTATTAAATGAATAATATTTTTATTAGATTTATTTCTCAACATTTCAACTCATATCTACTAAAAACTAATTTATTGTACTTGGGGTTTTGGGTGGAAGAGATCATGAATAATAAGGTTTATTTTTGTGGTAGTCTATTTTCTTTACAATTTACTCATATATTTATAGCCCATAATTTTTTTCATTTTATTTTGTGTTACGTTGTCCCAAAGTAAAGTAAATCTATTTGATTTTAGTTCCTTTTTTTTTATTTTGGACTTTAGCTTTGTTCATTTTACTCTGTATTTTGATTTTGGTTTTGCTTTTTTATTTTGATTTGTTCTTAAAAAAACAATATTAACATATAATCAATAAGAAATGTAAGAAAAATCACAAAATGAACATGAATGCATCAAAAATATAGTTTAAATTTTTACAAAAATATCAATAATAGAAAAATAATTGAAAAGTATTAAAAGAGCATGTGAATGACTAAAATGCATATAAATATTGTTTTTTTGGATTTTTGGAAATATTTTTTTTTAAAAAAAGTTAAATTTTAGGCTATAATAGAGATAATACAGTTATGATGCACTCATGCTAAGAATTTATATAGATTATTAAATATATTTATTATTGGTATGGATCTAAAACAATTATTTGGAACCTCACTTTTAAAATATAAGTGTTGATATTAAAAGGATGGTAGCCATTATTGAGTTTTTGCTCTTCTAATTATGTTTAAAGATAAGTCTAAAGGACATCACTCTTACTTTATGAGCCTTTATTGGGTCATGTTAAATTAACCGAAGTTTATATATGTCAATAGAAAAGAATGTATCTCAAAACATGAAAAAATCACAAACCTTTAACATATTAAAATCTTAAAAGAAAAATATAATAACATGTATAAAAAAACTCATATTTAATCAAAATAAAAATCAATTATTATTATTATCATTAAAAATAATCAAATACAAACTTTTAATAGACACAATCTATTTATGGATCATATTATTCTTAAGTTGATTCATCAGTAAAAAAAAATATTATCAATTTATGTGAAAAATAACAAAGTATGAATTTTTAGAGAGCATGACCTATTTAAGAAACATAAAAAAACTATTTTGGTTCCTTTTAGGAATTGGATGTGACTTGTTAATCCATCTAGGGTATGAGTGTTTATATACAAGCTTGTTGATGCGTCTAACTTTTAAACTCGTCTCTCTCAGTTGTTAGATTAACTCAACCGTACCAATTGTCCTTTTAGGTTGCTAACCAACAATAAATATCTAGGGCATTAAGGAATTTAGACACATTATTGAAAGAAAATATATGGGGCATTGAATTGCCTAATTATAGGTTGTAAATAAAGTGATTAAGCAATGTAATTGGCAAGAGATTGCTTATATGTTTGTGACTTTGGTGGTGTTTTAGGAATGATAATAGTGTAATTGAGTTGAGATTAGTATGATATGGGTATGTAATTTTCAGGATGAGTTTGAGAACTTCTAAATATTCTTATTAGAGTGCTTGTTATTGTAGTATATCCTAGAATTTACTCTTTATAGCGTTGGATAAACAAAGTTCTCGATCAATTCTACCCTAACTCTTTCTAGTTCGATTAAGTTAATATATCATATCTTATATAGTATTATTGATAACCATAATATTATTAAGATAAATTACGTAAGTTATATTCTCCATCTATAATTGGATAACCTTTAAATCAATGTTAAATAGGTTTAAAATTTGATAAAATGATATTCTTTCAAGGAGAAGTCACAACTTGTTGATTAAGGTTTGGCAAAATTAGTTGTGGCCATATAATTGTGTCATCATTCCCTATAAGAGATAAACATGAGGTTATGTTAAATACATATAACCACTAACATATTTATTTGAAGCTGGTGAATGCAATGTCAATGACAAATATAAAGCTTTATAGATTACATAAGGATATTGTGATTTTTTCAAGGCGTAGTTATTTATTGATGTAGATTATTAAAAGAAATAGAGTCATCCAATTGCACATCTAATAAAGGCTACTTCTTTGTGTGGATTAACTATTATCAGTTATTATGACCATATTTTTTCTTGTCTAATTTTTTAACATGCTACCTATTTTTTTTTATTTCTTAAAAAATTTATCCCATTAGACATGAGAATCTATTAACTTAATAAATAATCAACATGTGTTTAGTGATTATTTGATCAATATGCTTCTTCTTCTTTTCTTTTTTTTTTCCTATTTGGATATTTTAGCATCATAATTAATTTTTTATTTCTTGATAGATTTATCCCATTATACATGGTGACATTTGGTATATTAAATAATTAATATGTTAATCTATTGTTGGTTCTTTGAGCAATATACTATACATTATTCATTTCTTCCTTCCAATGAGGGAAAACTACAATTAACAACTTAATCATGAGCAAAGATAGTTAGAAACTTTGCAAATCAAATAAAATATGGAGTTCTTCATTTGGCTTTAATAAGTTAAAAACAATTAAGAAATGCAGTGCAAAAAATTATGAACTAGGTGAAAACAAAGGAAATGAAACATTAAAATAAAATTTGTAAATAAAGATAAAATTGTAATAAAACATAATTTTTTTTATGAATTAGATAAAGCTTGTGAATAAATCGGGCATATGCATTTGACTATATTTACAACTATTGAATAATCTATTTACAATATCATAGAAATACTTAAACATAGAATATTAATTCCACATCAACTATATATGATGTATAAAGACTACATAGCCTTAATCCCAACATAGTATACTATTTATTTGGACACATCCTTTCTAAAAATGCATGTGTTTGTTATGATACAATACCCACATGTTTAACTATTTAAGACTTTTGTCTTATATAAGACTTAATCATTTATTGTTTTTCTAAATTCTAATCTCTTGATTGTTGGTTGATTTAATTACTTTCAACTTTCTTCACTAGTTTATTGAAAAACTAACAATGAATAACTTATTTTCATAATAGAATAACATATAAATTGATTAATTGTTATATTAACAAAACACTAAAAGGTGTGGGATATATACTATAGCAAAATCGATGTTCACTCTATAACATTTCACCATGAAATCATTATTAAAAAAAATTCTATTTTTTATTTATTTTAGTCCTTATTTTTTTTTACAATTGCATCCTTTTAGGTCAAAATAAAAGGATAATTGATTTAAATTTGTTAATCGAGGAAAAATTGAAAAAAAATGAGAACTTAAATGGAAAAGTCCTTGAAAAGGATGATAAGTTCAAAGTTCTCATAAAAAGTTCAATTTAGTCCTCCATCTTTCCAAATTATACCCATTCAGTCCCTTGAATTTTTGGCAATTCAATTTTGTTGAAAAACTTATTTTTTATTATTTTTCATTGGAAGAGAGAGAGAGAGAGAGAGAGAGAGAGATTGTCATTTTTTGGTGATAAGAGAGAAATTTATTATACATATCATTTTATACCACCAAAATTATTGTTCTTAATGTCTATAAATTCTATATGGTGAGAGAAGTTTGATGGTGATAGTTAAGAGTTTTAATGTTGTCTACAAACATAGATCTTAGTCAAGGAAAATAAATATAAACCAGTTTGATTTTAATTTTTTGAAACTTTTATAGGTTGATGAATTGGTTTATAGATGTTTTAAAGGTCTTAAAAAGTTTTTTGGTTTGAAATAGCTCAAAAAATAGGTTTGAGGGCAAAAAAAACACAATCTTGATTTTCTGGCCATCATAGTGGTGTTTGAAATCTAGGTTGCAACATGACGCGTAATCTACTTTAAAAAAATAATAATAAAGTTGGATGACAATTCATTCACCCTTTAAAAAAAATAATATAAAACCAAAGTGAGACATATGATTTTTAGTCTCTTCTTTACAAACGCCTAAACATGTTAGGCCATAAGTTTTGCATGTTTTGAAATATATATATAACTATTAAACCCGTTTAAGTTCATGACTCTAAATGCAAGTTTGACGAGTTAAGTCACAATATTTGAGCGGGGGTAATGCAATTTTTTTCTACCTATTTTTTTTTAAATACAATTTTACCATTTGTTATCAATGATATATTTTTTATTTAACTTAAAACTAAAAGAACATTACTTCACCCTCTAAAAACCTTTTTTTTTTCTTTTAGTAAACATTTCAAATAAAAAAATCTCACGCACTTTATTTTTATATAATTTGTCGCACCCCAAAAATTGTGGGCGCGGCGTCGTGACGACCCTTCCCCGTGTGCGGGGAGAATTCATGTGTAGGGGGTCTAATCTTTATTTTCGTGAAAAAAAGGGAGTCGCCACCTAGTATTATGGTTACTAGGAAACCTAAAACTGGTCTTTCAGAGATTATATGGTAAGGGACTGGTTGCGTAAAGGGAAGGTTTTAACACTCCTAGTACGCCTTACCTAAGGTAAGCTGCTTGACGTTTGGTTTGTTTATGATCTTTCAAAACATATGTTAATTAAATGGCTAATGGGATGTTATTCCACCGAATATTTTGCATATCAACCCCTCAGGATTTATTTATCCAAACACCGACAGTGAATAATAGCATATTATTCCCGCCAAATTTTTTGGATATTAACCCCTTTAGGATTTATTTATCCAAATACCGACAGTGAATAATAGCGTATCATTCCCGTCGAATATTTTTGATATTAACCCCTTAGGATTTATTTACTCAAATACCAACAGTGAATAATAGCATATCATTCCCGTCGAATATTTTGGATATTAACCCCTTTAGGATTTATTTATCCAAATACCGACGGTGAATAATAAATTCCCCAAAAAATAAGATTTTATATTTTTTGAAATATTGGCCAATACCCTTTGGATTTTACAAACATGTTGTAAAATCTTAAAATACAAGAAATGATTTTTTTCTTTGCGAAATCCATGCTAAAACTCATTTTTCTTCAAAACCCAAGATAATATATATTTTTTAAAACAAAAACAATTTCTTTTTTTTAAAAAAATGCTAGTGTATTGGCCGTATATATAAAAACCACATTTTTTTTGTTCTAAATATTTTCTCAAAAATGTATTTTTTTTATTTTTTATTTTTCATATTTTTCCTATTTTTTTATTATTATTTTTTATTTATTATATTTTTTTTCGGGTGGGCTGCCTGCCCTATTTGGAGACTGGGCTGTCAGCCTAGAGTAAACTAGGCCTGGGCTGCCAGCCCACACTGGAGCTGGGCTCGCGACCTGGCTCCACTGTTTGGGCTCGCGGCCCGGCTTCGTTCCCTGGGCCCGTGGGCTGAAGCTCCTTTCTCTTTTGGGTCGGACTTCCAGCCTAGACGGGCCGAAACCCGTACCCATTATTGTTTGGGCCGGGCACCAAACCCGGCCCGACCCGACTGATTACTGTTCACTATACATGAACAGTAACTGGGACAAATGAGAAGAAGATGAACAATAACATGGTGATTTTTCAAGTGTGACGAATGGCGTACCTGTTAACACCTTTGTGTAGAGTAGGTCGAGGTGATTTTTCTGGTCATGGTGGCGTCGAAAATGGTGGCCTGTGATGGCCGGAAATTGCTTCAGAAGGTGACATGTCTGCTTGCTGCGACGGTGAACGTTGCCACTGCCTTCGCTTGAACTGATGGACGAGTTGCTGGGGTTGAGGGGTGGTCTATGGTGATGATAAAGCAACTCTTAGTGGCTGAAGCTGGTAGCCGGAGTTGCTGAGCCGAGGGGGAGAGAGAGAGAGAGGGAGTCCTCTGGTTTTAGAGAGAGAAGACAGTCGAACGACCAAGAGAGAACAGAAGAAAGAAAGAGAGAAAAAAAACTGTTGATGCCGGGGCTGATTGAAGTAAAATGCTTGTTGTTGTTTTTTTATTTATTTCTTTTTCACTCCACCGTCTTCGTTCTCCCCCTTTTCTCACCGTGCACTGCTATTTATAGCAGAGAAGACATGCAGCGAATTAATAGCAAATCAGAGGAGAATCAGGAAGACAGGGAGGAGAATCGGGAAGTTGATTTTGAAGGAGATGAATGGGGAAGAAGATCACGATTGATATAGGAAGAATCATTGATTGATCTGCCGTGATCAATGCGCTTGGAAATTCCATGCAAAATGCACGCCAGAACAGTGTATTTTTTTTTTAAATGCAGATTTCAAAATTTTTAAGAAGGTAAAAAAAATGATTTGGTCCTTTATAATTTCTTTAATTGCACCCAATTAGATTTTAAACTTGTGATTTTATGCAATTATATCCTATCAAAAAATTTAACCTCAACCTTAACTTTGCGCGATCTTTTTATTCTGGTCCTTGGTTCCTAATTTTTGCAATTTAATCCTCAATCGACCATTAAACTCTCAATTTATTTAATTCGGCCCCGATTTCGCACAAATGACTTAAAAAATCAAATTGATCTCCGAAAATTTCAATTTCATCAATTGAACCCAAATAAAATTTAAGAAACTGATTTCTTTTTAACGAAACCCTTAGTAAAATTAATTTGACCATTTAAAAGTATAGTTAAATCTTTTAACTGGACCCTAAATTAATTCTCAAAATATAATTATAATTTAAACCAACAATTAGATCGAAATATTTTTTTGACTTAGTTTTTACGCAGATTTATCTGATAATAAATTATTTTGACCTTTAATCTGCGATTTCCTTTATCTTCGGGTACAAAAGAAATACGACCAAGTTCTCGAAGACATCCAAAATTTCACCTCGATTTTCCTGCTGACACTAGACCCCTTTATTTTATTTTTTTGTTATTTTTAGGTAGTTTTGGGGAATGACCCAAAATTGGGTTATGACATAATTAAATAAAAATAATCATTGGATGAAAATTTATTGAATCTACTAACGTGAATGGACAACGTCGAATGTTAGGTGGATTGACTTGAGCTCATCATCATTTTTTTTAGCTTTTGTGCTGCTATTTTTTTTTATGAATTTTATCATTTAACATTAAGTTAATTTAGGAGTAATATTTGTAATTTGTTTTTTGAAAGATTATCCTCGCATGTTTCATAGGTCAACTCGAGTTTCATTAGATGAAAATATTATTTGGTATGCAACTAATTTTGAATTCTTTGTTAAAATCTATTTTTCTAGAGAACACTTTAGTGATGCTTATATATGTTTTTTTTGGTGTTTGAAAAGAATTTCCCTATACCCGCTACATAGTGCAAGCAAATTCTACTATTGTTTGATTGAGTAAATAGTTTATTTCAATATACCAAGTTAGTAGGCATACTTGGGTGTATGAACTGTGTTACGAGATTAAATATCTTAATCTACATCTTTTTTATTTTTTATTTTTTTGGACTTAGGGTGTGTTTGATATTGCGGTTGCTGTTGTGGTTGAGGTTGAAAAAAAAAAGTTTAAAAAAAAACGCTTTTACTGCGGTTCAATAAGCAATGAAGTGCCTGTTTGGCACTGCTTTTGAACCGGCGTTTTGCCGAAATTCAAAAGTTTTTTTTTTCATTTTAAATAAATATATTTTGGTGTTTTTAGATCATTTTGATGTGCTGATGTAAAAAATAATTTTTTAAAAATAAAAAAAACATCATTTTGATACATTTCGGCACGAAAAACACTTTGAAAAGCAATAGCAACAGCACTCCCAAACACCCCTGAAGTGTTTGGTTAAAACTGTGATTGAGTTTGAGGTTGAAAAAAAAACAGTTTTGTGTATTTGGCTACTAAGCTTTTCATTTTGCTACTATAAAGGGCATAGAGTAATATACTAATTAATTTTAAAAAATATTTTTTTGTTTAATAATATATTAAAAAAATTAAAATGTTTCGTCTTTATATCCATATTATTAAAAAAACACTAAGAAATATTAATTTTAAAAAATATATATAAATATATTTTCAAAAATACTTTTAAAATGCATAAACAAACAAATTAGTTTAAAATTGTTTATTAGACATTTGTTTTTATTCTCTCATCAAATCACTTGTAATTTTATCACGAACTAAATCGATACGTGAATGCCTCTACGATCTCTTGCTATTTGTTCGAGTGATGCAGCAGAAAACACAAAAGAATATGATCAATGTCAATATTTTGGGATTCCCAGAAACAAGAGAAACTCTCAAGACAATTTGAAATTTTATTGAATAATTCAGTACCCGTCTAAAAGGCTTATAATGATATTAAAAGCAAAAACCCTAACCCTAATCCTTGTTGGACAAGAAATGGGATAGTTATTAAAAATTACCAAAAATAGCAAAATTGAGATAACTGCATAAATTAAAACTGCTAGAAATCTTGAGCACGTTAGAATTGATGAAAGTCAATTCGGACCTGGAAATCAAGAGTTATGGCTAAAACAAAACTTTTTTAAAATAAAAAAAATGATGATTTTTAGGGCCTAAATGAAGGAATTTGGCCAAAAAATGATATGCATTAGCTGATGTTAAGGAACCATCTCACCTAAAAGCTCAAGCTTGTAAGTGAGGCCCCATAATATGATTTATATTATTCTCTAACACACCCCCTCAAGTGAAAGCCCTTTGGGCTTGAAACTTGCACAGGCCCACATTACCTTGTGCTTGATTTTTATTAAATAGAATGGGGGTGGTGAGATTTGAACTCGTGACCACTAGGTCAACAAGGCTCTGATACCATGTTAAAGAATCATCTCACCTAAAAGCTCAAGCTTGTAAGTGAGGCCCCATAATATGATTTATATTATTCTCTAACAGCTGAGTGAGTTTCATGTCATTCTGACTCCAATGCCCGGTCTGCTCGAAAATATGGGGCATCTATCTACATATTTTTTTATTTTTTAAATTAAAAACAAAATCCAAATTGGCCTGACCCAAATTAATGGGTCGACCCAGACAAGTTGGGCCAAAAAGCCCAACTCTAGTATACTTGGGCTGGCCTTCTCTCGTCCCAGCCTAAGTCCAACTTCCATTGGCTGCCAAGCGAAACGGTGTGCTACACTGTTCACATCTTCTTCAGATGTGAACAGTGCAACATTACTGTTCACGTGAACAATAACGTAAAGTACTGTTTATCGACCACGACGAGAGCTTCAAAGGCCGATGTCGATGAATAGAGGAGGACGAGGTGGTTTTTCCTGTGGTGGTGACGTCATAAATGATGGCTTGTGGTGACCGGAATGGACATCGTAAGGTGACAGGTTTTGCTTACTATCGTTGGGGGTGTTCCTGTTGCTTCGCCCGAGGAGGTGGCTGGGCTGCTAGTGTGGAGGGGAGACTTACAGTGATGATGAGGGTGGAGCTAGGTGGTTTTTTGGCAAGTCTTTAAGGGGAGAGAGAGAGAGAGAGAGAGAGAGAGAGAGAGAGAGAGAGAGAGCTGAAGGTGGCTGGTTTTAGAGAGAGAGAGAGAGAGAGAGAGCTGAAGGTGGCTGGTTTTAGAGAGAGAGAGGAAGTTGATGACGGGAGAAAAGGGAGAGAAAAGGAGCAGACGATGTCGGGGCTAGAGAAAAAGATCACCTAAGATTCCCTGATCATATTGAAGGCTAAGTTTGCTTGATGGAGGTGCATGATTTGTTTTGGCATTTCATGCTGTTTCATGCATGACAATCCAGAATCAGTAGACTTGTTTCATGAAACGCAGGTAAAGCATAAAAAACTTGTTTCTCGTGAACCTTGGTTGCGATTGTGATTTTAGTGGATCCTATGGCAATATAAATCGTGATTATAGAGTACCAAACAGGTGCAAACTATGTTTCAAAAGTAATGCAGTTTGCACTGCGTTACCAAATAGGCACTTAGTCTTTGTTATTATTAGTATTTTTTTATTGGCACAAATAACATTTGGTTAAATAAAAAATCATTAAAAAAATAAAATTATTAAACACGGGATCATGCTACGAGATCAAATATTTTGATATATATCTATTTGTTAATGTTTACAGTCTATTCTTTATGTATCTTTAATAAACATATTTTTTTTACTTTTATTCAAGAAACAATCATTAATTTATTTAATTATATATATAAATTTTTAATGGCAAAAAATACATTTAAAAACTTATATATTTATTATTTAAAAAAAAATTAAAATTATTTGACCCCACTGGTATTTGGATAAAATAACTAGAGAAATATTATGTAAGGTAATAAATACTCCAAATAAGCTGGCACCTGTCGTCCACGCCATGCAGAAGCTCATAGTTAGTGTCAAAAAAAGGGTCTTCCGAAGTTCCAATGGCCCTCAAATTCTCACTCTAAATCTTCCCCTCTTCGATTTTTACTACAGTATGCTTCTTGGATAAAGATGGGAACATCACATCCCCTGCTTTCTCATCAGTACGATTTATCCAATCCCACCTGGTAAATTATATCCCAAAATTTAAGCAATATATCAACACGAATTTTCTTCTTCTTCAGAGCCTGAACTTTGCAACTACTGAATCAATCAATCTTTGCATCCATGAATCCTTACGAGGGACCCTTAACACCATATGAACAAACATTGAGAGATGAAGTTATTTATCTTCACTCTCTCTGGCATCAAGGCCCTCCTACCCTAAACCCTAACCCTTATCAACCCACTGATGTAAATTATTCATCAAGAAATCTCCATGTATCAAACCCTACACCCTTCAAAAAGACCAACAGACACAAACCCACATACCAAAAGGCCAACAATGTCGCCCCAGCAGGCTCAGCATACGACCCTCGACCCGACCCGGGTCCAGAATGGCTTCTCAACTCACCACAGCCATCGCCTCCTACATCAGGTTCTGGGTGGCTCGAATTCAGGTCCAATCTGAGGCCCTCAAGCTGTCCTGTTTCCGAGTCGGACCAGGGCAAGGTTTCTGCAATGCACATGCAGCAAAAGGCTGTCAAGTGTTGCAACCAGTTTGTCGTTAAAAGAATTGATTTAGATGGAAATGGAGATAATGAATTGGACGAGGCTGATGGGGATGATGACTGTTCGTGGAATGACAGTGTTGTTGAAGAGAGCGAAGAATTTAAGTTCTTTTTGAGTTTTTTCGTGGAAAATCAAGAAATGAGGGATTTTTATGAGAAGAACACTGAAAGGGGGGATTTTTACTGCTTGGTTTGTAGAGGGAAAGGAGAGAAGGTAGGGAAATCATATAGGGGTTGTGCAAGCCTTCTTCAGCATGCAAGAACGATTTGGAAAAAGAAAAGACATGGGCCTCATAGGGCCTTTGGTCACCTTATTTGCAAGGTTCTTGGTTGGGATATTAGTAGGCTTCCTATGATTGTTTTGAAAGGTGAACCTCTCAGTCACTTATTGGCGAATTCAGGCCAAACTGAGGTATATAAACATGCATTGTGTGTGCACGTGTGCTTGTGTGTGCACGTGTGCTTGTGTGTATCTGTGTGTGTGAATAGTTTACGTTTTATAGTGACCTCTGTGATGTTTGAGCTGCCTTAATTGTTGTATTTTGGACGGAATAAAAATGTTGATGTGAATAATAATATTGGTGCACCTAATTGCAGAAATATTAACGAGTCATTTGAGTATTATGTTTCCGACCTAGATTTGAATGCAGGTGAAATGGTGGTTTTTGAAAGATTAATTATGCCAATTGCTGCATGTTTTTTGTTCTGTAATGTTTTATGGAATTATCTGGAATTTAAGGGTTTTACATGAGGATAATGTTGTTCTGTACTTGCCGTGTTTGAAGCAAGGTAATGGTAGCGAATGGATTGATTCTGATTGTGGAGTTACCAGTATGAAGGCAAGTAAACAGGAAAGAAGATTGTGAGCTGAGATGAGCTTGTTTAAATGGAGATGAAAATAATACTATGTTTGTCCTTTATTTTTTGTGTGTTCTTGGATATGATCATGGCTTTAGATCATGTTTACAACACACTAGATTTTCTCAAAATATTAAACCTGTTATTTCAGTAACAATATGTTGAAGCCAGGATTGTGTTTTTGAATTAAATGGATACTATACATAAGAAGGAAATTGCAGTTCCTGTTAAAAAACAGTTTATTTACATCTATTAATTGCATGTTATGCTTTCGATTTGGGTGACTGAAGAATATTAGCCATGGAAAACAACATTTGTAGAGTACAAGAGAAAGTTGTTCTTCAGAAAACGCTTTCCATGAATTATAACTTTGCCTCATTATTAAGACAATGCTTAAATTGCATTCCCTTCAATTTTTCAAAGAGCTTTTTCTGTAATGATTTTTCCTCAACATGGATAAACAAATGGGATTATGATTTATTATTTGCAAAGACCTATTTTATGTGGGGTGTTGAGGAGTAGATGTGTTTAGCCTTTATATGTGGCATCTATTATTTTTTTTGTCTGATTTGTAGCTCTGCAGAATTTTATAGGAGGTGATGGTAAAAAGGTACTTGAAGATCTTAGTGATGAAGTGGCAAATATGGAAGCAAAGAAAGAGGGAGCCACAGATTGCCTGGTAAGATGACTCTTCTGCAACTTTGTGTGTAATTACATTCTATGGTTTCAGTGCTTTTAGTATGATACCACATCTGACACATTCTTCCCCAAACACAATCCTGCTGCTTGATGTTCAGTTGCCAGTTGCCAAGAATAATATTTTCAAACAAGTTCTCTAACATAAACAGATACTTACATGAAGTTCAAAACAAACTATTGAAGATTATGTTGAGAAATTTTTTTGAGCAATTAATCCCACTGCATTTGTGGGCACTTAGCCCCATAAACAGGACAAAGGTAACGTGTTATAGGGAGGAAGAGGATGTTCAAGGAGATTAAGATGGGAATTCACCTTAAAAGAAAGAACTGACCTTTCTTATTCTGTAAATCCATCTCTTTGCTAGATTGGCAACACCTTAAATGCCATTGTTTTAACCTGGAATGACATCTTAATGCTTCCTCATAATCTGCAAGAAGTTTCACTGTATGCCAAGAGTTGGGGAAGGTCTTATGCAACTTGACATGGACCATAAAATGCAGGGAAATTTGCACGTGTGGTTTTTGTCAAATCTTAGAGTTTGTCAGCACATTTCCGAAACAGTTTTTACTCGTTTTGGGGCTTAATGGGTATTATCAGTGTGGACTAGTGGTTTGTTATGTTTCTAAAGGAAATGCCATGCAAGAATTTGAGCCACCACCAGGCGTCCCAAAAGCCTGTTGATGAATCTCCTTCAACAATGGTGGGTTGGCCCGCCTCAAAGCCCCATTGCTCTTCAGAGGCTTCTGATGAAGAACTAGAGAGGTTTGCCATGGTGTGGTTGCCACAAAGATTATTGGATGAATGCAAAACCTTCTCAACAAACCCATCTAGTTCAATTAGTGAGGAAGATGGGGAATAGGATGATTGGATGGATGTAGATGGGAATGATGAATGTGAAGAATTCAAGTTCGTTTTGAGATTGTTCAGACAGTAATGAACTGAGGAATTATTATGAGAATCATTATGAATGAGGGGAATTTTGTTGGTGTGTTTATTGTGCTTTAAAGAAGAGGGGCTGGAGGATGTTGAAGGGGTGTCTTGGGATACTTAAGCATACCATTGCAATAATAAAGAAAGAAGAAGGCTCATAGGGCTTATGGACAGGTTATCTGTAAGGTTCTTGGTTGGGATGTTGATCAACTTTCGACAATTGTATTAAAAGGAGAACCTCTAAGGCAATCTATGGCAAAGTCAGGCATCTTGGCGGTAACCTTTGTTGGCCCTTTTCTTCTTGTCTTGTAGTTCAAGTGGGTTTGGGGGATAGGAAGGAGTCCTAGGTTCGATTTATAAACTGGAAGAAAAGTTGATGATTTTAATGTGTATTATGTTTGTTTGTTGTTATTCTTGAAGTTACAAGTAACTTGAGTCAAATATTGCAGGGTGAGCCTGAGATAAATGCTGATTGTGGTCATGAAGGTGCAATTTTTCCTCAGACTGAAACTGTTCTTGGTAATGTTAGTGTATCGGCTTCAAGGGAGGATTCTGTTAATCATCATAAAAGTTGTGTCCGGGTGAGTTGCAAGGTTAGCAACCTGTGCAACTTGAGAAGTTTCTATGTTTTCTAAATCATTTCATAATGTGAACAATTTTTTAATTGCAGAACTCATCAAAAGGAGGAATTGTTAATCAACATGTCAAGGATCTTGAAAAAGGACACATCAAAGCCAATAAATTGAGGGTGTTGGATTCCAAGGTGAATGATTGTCCTTTTTAGGCCCTTATGTTGCTTATGTTTTCTACTGATGGTATGCATATGCCTTTCTGTTCTCCTGTCACTCTTATGCCGGGTTAATATAATGACATGAACTGTCCCTTTACTACAACAAATTATTTAATTAAGTCCCTCTACCACACCATTTTTGTTAATGCACTCCCTTCAATAGTAACACCAATAAGAGAAGATAGTGACCCATCTTATTACTCGACATGTCTTTTAACTTCATTTTTTTTTCAGAATTGTTTAATTTTACTTGTTGAAATCATTTCTGATTTTTTTTATTGAACTCTAAAAAAGTCATGTTAAAAATAAATATTTTTTTTTAATTACCACTTAATTTATGACTATATGTTAGGAAAGCAGCAATAAATCTTGTAAAGTGAAATAAAATCTTTTTTAAAGGCTTCATTAGAAAAATAAATAAATGTATTCAGTTTATTGAACTCTTTATATTAGCTATTATATTGGAGATTGCTAATCTATACAAGGTGCAAGAAATTTATGTTGGGTATTTGGCTTGATTTCCTTGTGTGATTTCAGGAACAAGACCATGCCTTGATTTCAATTGGTTAAACACCATGAATTTAGAGCCCTAATTAATTTCCAACCACCACCACAAATGGTTCATGCCTGGCCATCCTCTACTTCACTTACCAAACCACCTCCATCTACTCAATCATTCAATCTAAAACACGATTTCAACCTCAAAGTCCCCAACAGCAACTGAATTAGCAAAATCAAATAAACTCTACAAAGTAAATGTAGACCAATAATGTTTTCCTAGAGAAAGAATGCCATGAGCAGTGGCTAAGAAACTCTGATTTTCATCGATAGTCCTTGGTGGCAGAGAATCCTTTGGTTCCTTCATCTTCTCCCTGTAGATTTCTTTCCTTGCCGTTAATGACAATTGTTGTTGGCGGCGACAGTAGGCTATGATGTTGGTGGTGTAGATGGGTTTTATTGATTGTGATGGTCATGGTTCTTACCATGGGTGGTGGTGGTGATAATTTTTATTTTATTTTATTTTTTTATAAGTGGGAAAGAAGGTTTCTTGTGGTGGCTCTAATGTGATGATTTGAGAAGGAGAGAGAAGAACCTGTGTGTGTTTATTCTTACTCTGGTGTTAAAATATAGTCTGAATTTCCTTATTACAAAATTTTGAATATTTCTTTTCTTTCCTTTTCTTTCCAACCTTTTTTTAAATTCCCCCTTTTATTAAGAAAAGGAAAAAAACCAGAATTGTGTTTCAACCAAGTCAAAGGACACATTTTGCTTGATTATTGGAAGTCACTGCTTTCTGTTAACGGTATTACTAAAATTACTGCAGGTAAACTTGAAGGAAAGTGGTGGGAACTATAAAAAGCAAAACATAGCGTTCTGGGTCAACTATTGCTGTTGGCCAGAAACAAAACTGTCTGAATCAACGAAGAAAGCAAATTCACGTAGATGGCCGAGGAAGTGAAGGTCAGGTTGTTAGATGGTCATCTTCCTCCCTTGGGTTTAACCAGGGTTTTACTAATTTCCATCTATGATGCATTTCAGGAGGATCCAGTTGCAAAAAAAAAAAAATGATTTTGTTATGAAGTCCTACTTTCTGCAGGGACAGAATACAGATGGAAGAGATAGAAGTGTTGGTGCTTTACCGAGTGAATGATGTCAGAAAAGAATAACATGCTCGTAGTAGTGAGCTGATATAAAACTAGACTTCCATTGTTTCTTGTGCGTGCGTGCAGTCAGGAAAGAATGACCTTGGATAGGAGCTTCAGTGGCTTTCTTTTTCGGAAAGAAGTGATGTTAAACAATTAACTCACTACCCGAAAGTTATTTAGATTTTTTTAAAATGAAAATAAAAGCAGAAGGGATTCAACTTCTTGTATTTGTTTTGATTGATTAGCGAGATGAGGTTCAATTTTATTGATTAGAGATATGGGGATTGAGTTTGAAGATTAAACAAAAATGAAGCCTTTTTTATTTTCTCTACCATGAGGAAATGATTTACATGGGGAGTTTCAAATTCTAGCCTCTTTTTTCTCCGGTAGTTCAATTGTTTTTTTGGATTCTTTTATCCTTTGGCACCATGTTTTCATGTGAATTAGAATTCATCTTAGGAGATTGTTCACTTAGTTTGAATTAAATTTAGTTGATATGAAATAATTAAAAAGCAGGAATGATATTTGAAACCAAAGACAAAATGATGGACAAGGTAATTTTGATGGTGTGCACACCATGCGCAGGATAGTGGAAGAGGTTGATGTGTTTTTGGTGGCGGTGTTGTTTTCCAGTCACCAGATCTAGCCATGGCTTTCAACTCCTATCATCATTTTCATGATCTTGATTGTGGGTATGATGAATTCATTTGAATTGACTCAAAATTGTTTTCTTGTTTTTTAGTTGAATGTTTTTGTGATTATCATGATTTGGTTGGTTTGAGAATTGATCATCATGATTTTTTTTTTGTTCTTTTTCTTTTTATTAAGTTATCTCATTCGTGTTATATCAGTTATGAGGTTCGGGTAGCTTATTGAGTTATTTTTTTTAATTAGTTTTTCTTCTTTTATATTTCATCCATTTTACTTTTAGTTTTTTGAATTGAGATTTGTATTTAATTTTATAAATTTGCTTTTCACAAGGTTATTTTAGTTTAATAACACGAGTCACGAGTGTGATAATCTTTTTTAGTTTGACTTGACTCTCTTTTATCTCTTTTTAAAGTGATTTTTCTTGTTTGAAAATAAACAATTAGAGTTGTTGTCATGTAGCTTTCTATTAGGTTACTACATTTATTTGTCTCGAGTCATAAAACTTGGCTGGCTTGCCTTGATTTGCAAGTCTTTTTTTTTTTCCAATTGTTTTCTTGGTTTCATCTTTTTTTTCATAACTTTTCTCAATGCCTAACCCTTTTTCACAAGCCACATCAAGTGTTTAGGAGGCTCGTGCAAGGACCTTTTAGTTGGTTTTTTTACTCCTTTTAAATTGAATTTATGTTCTAATTTCTCACATTTGAGTTGATTAGGAAATTAATGTCCTTACATTTTGCATTTTATTTTCCATTAGTTTATCCCATTCTTATTACTTGAGTTATTTTCTTTGTATTTTCGCTTTTATTAACATGGGTTATGTTTTGTTTCATTTTAAAAATTTTCATTTTTTAATGGCTTTTTTTTTCTTTTGTAATTTTTTTTGCTCTTATTCCATGAACCAAGATTGTTTTTGAAATGTTTTTAAATTAAAACCCATTTCTTATTAGGTTTGTTATTGTTATGGCAAAAATTTTCATACCATTCTTCAAATTGTCATGATCATTTTTTTTAACGTTTTTGTTGGTGTTTTTATCTCTTAATGTAATTAAATGAAGCAAAACAAGCTTATTAAACCTAATTAAGTTTATAATTTGAATCATAAAAAATTCCTTACTACTTTAAAATACATTAACATCTTTTTTTAACAATTTAAAAAATAGACCCAGCTAGTAATGAAGTGGTTCACTAATCTAGTGATGGTTCTAAAATCAAATCAATATTTTTTCTTAGTTACACTCTTAACATGTCAAAAGTAAATTGTGCTTCTTATATTTTTCTAACATATTTAACCAATATTTTTAGCAAAATAACACAAGATGGATACATATCTAATATAATGCTTATAATTCAATCATTCCCTAATAAAATAATATTTGTATAACTATATTTCTCTCATGATTGGCTATTGCCTAATAAAATAATATTTGTATAACAAGATGGATACATATCTAATAGAATGTTTACAATTCAGTCATTCCCTAATAAAATAATATTTGTATAACTATCTTTCTCTCATGTTTAGCTATTGCAAGAATTTTTGAATTTAGAGCCATTTACTGTTCAAATCTAGTTCCAACAATGCACTTTTTTAAAACAGGCAAGTAAAATGATTTAAAATTGCATATTTTAACTCATTAAAGCTCGATTAACATCATCATGCTCGATAAAAAAAAAAAAACTGATTTGCATCATTATGCTTGATAAAAGGAATGAGAGACGTTCTAATAGAAAAAAATTAGAAGGGAAAAAACTTTGAAAGTGTATTTATTCCCATGCAATAGTTAAGAATTCTTAATAGTACAAGTTGAAATATGTTTTTTTCCCAAACACCTTGATTCGATACTAAAAATCTCTTTGCCACTATCATAATATTCACTTTTATTTGGTGATACATAAAGCATCCATATATATTTTTTTAATTTCATAGAGATTTTATAAAATGAGCTTTTTAAAAACCTCTAATGGCCAATCTTGGCATGAATTATTAAGGATATGATAAGTCCAATATCAATTCCAAAGTTCTAGAAAAATAACACACCTTAGTCAAAGACATGAATGGTAGTCATGCCTTTCACTTAAACACACATATAACAATTACGTCTCTAAATGAATAAATAAAAAAAACATGCATACCCATCATGTCTTCAATTGAAACCCTAAATTAGCCATAGACTTAAACCTTAAATGAACCCTAAAACAAAACCCTAATGGTGTGTTTAGTAATTGAATTTTACTATATTTTTCTTGAAAATACGAGGAAAAAACATGAAAAATGAAGTTTCTATTCAAATAATGTTTTTTTTTACAAATTGAAAAAGAAGAAGATTTTTTGGCTTTAATAACATAATGCAATGAGTAAAAACACAACTAAAAGGTGTTTTTTAAATTCTCTTCTCACTAAATAAGAGTTGGAAAAAGGCATTTCTCCAACCCTTTTTGTAGAGTTTTGAAATTTTAAATAGGAAAAGAATTTTAGAATTTTGAAACTTTGAATAGAAAATGCATTAATGTCCTTGATGACTTAAGATTAGGTATAAATAAATTAAGGGTATAGTAGTAACTTGTAAAATATAATAGAAAAAAAAATTAAGAGAAGTAATTTGAAAATTGAGAGAGAAGAGAAACAGAAGAGAGATGAAAGGAGAAGAAGAGTAAAGAGGAAAGGAGAAGGAAGGAGGAGAAATAAATATTAAGTTAATGCGTATGTGTTATTGCGTAAAAGTATTGTTTAATAGTTAAGCTAATTGCTTGCATTGGTAATTAGAGTTTGTAGATTTTATTTGAATTTGATGGATGAATGGATTAAGATGTTAAGGGTTTAATGGTTTGGGTAATGGTTAATAAGTTTGATTGTAGATTATTTTGAAGTTTTTGATGTGTTTGGTTTAAGAAAATATTGAGAAAATAGTGAAAAACCCTTGCTGGAATTCTGGGCTGGAGGTTGAAGATGACAAAACTTCATTTTAGTTTTTTTGGTGGAAATTACAATTTAGTCCCCAAACTTGGAAAATTACAGTTTAGTCTCTGAACTTTGGAAAAATTGCAGTTTGGTCCCTGGGTGAAAATTTAGATTCTGGACATAATTGAGGCTGAATTATATTTCAATATAGCTATGAATTTATGAAGTGTTCAATTTAGTCATTTAATTGGATAAAATTACAATTTGACTCTGAAAATATAAGAAAATTAAAGAATGGTCCTTAGATGAAATATAAGTATTTTAGATTGGTTTGATGCATAATTTAAGCTTATTTGATGAATTATTATCAATTTTATAAATTGTATATTTTGAACTAGACTTCGGAAGAAACCATTGTTTTAGGTTCCATGAAAAATAGATAGTTTGATTCAAAACACATAGGATTATGAATTAAACTCTTAGATGCATTTATT
Organism: Salix dunnii; assembly: GCA_015731905.1. Lineage (NCBI taxonomy): Eukaryota > Viridiplantae > Streptophyta > Magnoliopsida > Malpighiales > Salicaceae > Salix > Salix dunnii. Next base: position 29,631,279 of record CM027674.1, on the reverse strand, counting down.
AAATATGTTTTAATTTTTTTGGAGTCATTTTTTAGTATTTCTTTTATATATTCAGATAATCCTGATATTCTGCCTGCAGTACGTCAGTAGGATTCCGTCAGTATTTTGTTTTGAATTCCGATCTTTTGAGTTAGGTGAGTGGATCATATTTAATATGCATGAGAAATATTATAAATATTTTATTTTTTAGTATTTGGATTATGCTTCTTGATAATATACACGTTAATCATTATTTTTGTTACGACAAAGCATAATTAATTGTTGAATATACGTTCTTGATATGAGTTAATATCTGCTTATGAATTGATAACTCCTCATTTGATTGATGCAATGAGTTGAGGCTTGAGATATGGATATGTTTGTTTGATTATGATACACACACACACACACACCCCTACGGTATGCCAGTCAGAATACCACGCTAACAGAGAAATATTAGTCTTTATGCACGTCGTATCTAAAATTCTAGTTGGTCGGGGGAGTCACCAACCTGTGCGGACTGATCATCCCATAGTACGGAGCTTCATGCTCATTGCATTATTATTTTCTCACGAGCTTTACCTATTACGTTCTTGTTATGACCTATTTGAGAAACCTTATTGTAAGAACTTCGAACCGTATTCAATAATATATTTCTCATTGCTATATCATCTCGCATGTGTATATTAGATATTATCTACCTACTGAGTTGTTGAACTCACCCCCTCATTCTTTATTATTTCAGGCTCGTAGCTCGTTAGTAGATTATTATTATTGAAATTTCAGAACTTATTATTTTGGTTGTGATCAGCACTTTTATTTCTGTCTAGTTAGTGGTCCACTATTATAACAAGATTATTCAACTTTTGTATTAAAACATTCAAATTATACAATAAAGTTTACTTTGTTATTTCCGCTGTGTTGGACTCTGAATATGAATGATAAGCTTGTAAGTTTATGTTCGTATAGGTGTGGAACCTTAAAGGGGGACCATGTCTATATGCCGGTCACGGATCCGGGAATTGGGTCGTGATATTTTTCATCTCAGTGATTTTTTTTTTATAAAAATAATCTTATACTTTTCTTCCAATTATAATCATACCATGTATATATATTCTTATTTTTTTAAACTTATGTGTAATCATTCTTCTTCCTTTTTATTCTTTATTCATCCTTAATCACCATTAAAAGATATATCTTTTAGCAATAATAGAAACAGTGGTGTGTCCAATCCTTCTAGGTAAGCAAATGTTCTTAAGGTAATTCCAATTGATCCACTTAGGAATGATAATTGCAAATATGATTTTTTGTTGTTGAGAGTTTGCAAGCCATTTTCTTCACACATATATTTTATTAGACTACATGAAAACACATCAAGTAAATAAAATTGAAAGGAAAGATTGTTAACCTTTCTAAATTAGCTCATTATTTTTTTTAAAAAATTATTTCTAAATTAAATCATGAGCAAGTTTTAAGAATATTGTTAGGAGATTTATATAAAAAAGATGCAGAGGTCAATAATTTCTCAATAACTATTTATTTTTATTACAAATCTTTTCATGTGTGAATTAAATAAGCAAAAGACCTTATATAAACTACTAACATTTTGATTCTTTTTACTAGAATAAATGGTTATGACATTTTAATAGTACAATTCTTTGTTTAACATTCTTTTACTAGAATATATGGTAATGCTGACTATAATAACATGATAAATGATGGTATGAAAGGGGAAACTTCAATCATTCTTGGAGTTATGACCATAAAGGTGTTACTTTTATGTTTATTCTTTATTGTGTGGGTTAAAAAACAGGAAAATATATGTTTACTCTAGAATAAATGTGCTTGTATTATGTGTTATTTTATTTGTCATTATACCTCTTAGTTCTTTATTAATTTGTTAGGGCAACTCCAACGGGAGGAGCCATTTTTAAGAGCTAAATTATAGAAATGGCTCTCTGAATAGTGTATAAATGGCTCTTGAGTTGATGTGGTCTCCAATGGTAAAGAGCCATTTTTAAGAGCCATTTTTTAAATCTTGTTTTAAATTAAATTCAATTACTTTGTATATAGTGTAATTATATAATTCATTATACAATTAATATGAGCTAATTATAAAATTAAATAATTATTTTCAAAAAACCCGCCAACAATAAAATTTATTTTTTTAATAAGAAAAAGAAAAAATGAATTTAATTATAATTAAAAGATCCAGAATATATGAAATTTGAAATTTTAAAATGTTGAAAATAATTTCCAAACTTTCATTTTTAAAAAAACCCGCCAAGTTTTGAAATTTTAAAATTTCAAATAATGAAAGAATTACCGCCAATAATTTAAATTTTTTGGATTTTAAATTTTGAAAAATGGTAATGAGTAGAAATCATTACAACAACGCAACTTATTGTATGTTTCTCAAGTCATTGTATGTTTTTCAAGTAATATTATTGTTGTTGTTTTTGCAGTAAATTAATGTTACTTATTGTCTTTAAGTGTTAAAAAAATTTAAAAAATAAATTTAATACATTAACAAATAACCAATAAGTTCTTACATAATTCATCAACATGCAATCCATTACAAATAATTCAATGAAATTACTTACAAATTAGTACTCTTTTTTGCCATAATTTCCAACTTTTTTTCTTCAAAATACGCTGCAGAAATTGGATCCATTGTAGAAGTATCCATCTTCATAATCTCCATTTCTTGCTTCTCTTGCTTCTGTTTAATCAATAAAGCTTGTTGCTCTAACAACATTTTTCTGTCTAGTTTTTTTTCGACCTCAATTTCAACAAACTTATCCTTCAATTCTTGTAAGATATTTGTTACACTTGTTTCCCCAACTGTCTCTTTTCCTTGTCTACGTTTAAGTCGTTTCTTTGCAGCTTTCTGGCCAATTGGTCTATTTTGGTAAATAAATGTGTCACTGTCTTCTCATAAACTAACAGAATCAGCAGTTGATGGAGTTGAGGAAGCTGGACTTGCATTTCCATGATTTTTTTTGTTTCTTGTTTGACTTCTGATGAAGAATTGCACGTTCAAATTGCCACTTGGGTTCATTTTTTAAGATAACCCAACAATGTTCCAGTTGAAATCTTTTGCCAACGACTGAAGCATACATTTGCCGAGCATCATTAATCTGGTAAATCAAATTCAATAAATAAAACTATGTTATATAATTAATATATTAAACACATAATTTAACATGTAAATGATAAAAAAAATACCCTTGATTCTTCAGTCGTTCCACTTTGTTGACGATTTTCAATTTGGGTAACAAAGCCAACAAATTTTCCAACTTCTCTATTTATTTCTTGCCATCTATTTGAGATGCTTATTGGAGAACGATTATTCAGGTTTCCTCCATTCTCGACAAAGTAAGCATGTACTCGAGCCCAAAATTGTCTTGTTTGTTGATCAACTTTTGTTACTGGATCTTTGTTAGTATTTAACCACGCAGATACAAGTAAACAATCTTCTTCTGGCGAGAAGTTTTTACTTCTTTGTGCTTTTTTAGTTGTACGAACATTATAATCATTTTGTTGAGAAACAATATATTCAGTCTCACTTATAAGAAAATCAGTGAATGAATTTGATAAATTTGAGTCCATCTGCATAGAAAATATATTATGTTAATTACGCTAATTGATCAAAAAATTCATAATTTTTCAATTTAACATATTTATTTTTGTACTAAATATTATTATTAATTACTTTTTCCTAAATATTATTATTAATTACCTCCACAACAATTCAAAACACAAAATTTACACAGTTTTTATATCTAACAACAAATTTAAAACATGTAATTAAACTAAATAATTAAACAATTTGTCATTTTTCAATTTAACATAATTATTTTGTTACAAAATATTATTATTAATGAATTTCGCATATTTATTTCTTTGTGCTAATAATAGTTAACTATTATTTTATGTTAACTATTATAATTATTATAATTAATAATAATAATAATAATAATAATAATAATAATAATAATATATAAACACACTCTCACCCTCTCACCCGTCCCTCCTCCCCCCCCAAATTTTTTGCTAACCCTAATTTTCCAAACCAGCGCCGCCGCCCTCCCTCTCCCTCTGCACTCTCCGGCCACCATCCAACCACCATTCCTCTGCATTCTCCTGCCACCCTCCCTCTCCATTTGCAGCCTCCAGCCCCCTCCCCCCGTTTACTTCACACTCCCTACCTTCCTTCCACACAGCGTCGCCCCCTCTCTCTCCCTCTGCACTCTCCGGCCACCATCCAGCCACCCTCCCTCTGCACTCTCCATCCCCCCTCCCTCTCCCCCCGTTTACTCCCCTCCAGCCCCCCCCCTCAGCACCCTCCAGCCCCCCTGTTACTCGATTTTAACTCACAATCCGTAGAACAAGTTTGGAGAACGAACCTTGAACGTATGTTGATTGAAGTGCAGATGCTGCTGCTGTGTTGGCTGGATTGTGATTTTCGATTATCTGGGTAAAATAACAATTTACCCTCTCCCCCCGTTTCGATTGAAGTTTTGTTAATTGCTGTGATTTTGCTGAATTTGCTTTGATTTTGCTGTGAATTGCTGCTGTGAATTTGCTGTGATTGTGCTGTGGATTGCTGCTGTGATTTTGCTGTGAATTTGTTGTGATTTTGCTGTGATTTTGCTTTGATTTTGCTGTGGATTGCTGCTGTGATTTTGCTGTGAATTTGTTGTGATTTTGCTGTGATTTTGCTTTGATTTTGCTGTGAATTGCTGCTGTGATTTGTAGAATTTTACAGCGTTAAATTATGTCAAAATTTCCAACGGCTAGTTTAACGGCTACTTTTGTTTTTTTTGCTCCTGGAACACTACATGTAGGAATGGCTACGAAAGAGAAGAAGAGGCAAAATTGCTCCTGCAATGGCTCTCCCGTTGGAGAGCATAAATTGATAAAAACAGCCATATTTTTTAATTTTTGGCTTTGGCTCCCAGGATAGCTACTCCCGTTGGCCTTGCCCTTATACATAGTTGTAACTATATATTACATGACATCCATAAGTTAATAGAGGTAAACAAGAAGTTTTTTGAGAATTATAACATATCCAAACTTGTATTATGTGTTATTTTATTTGTCATTATACCTCTTAGTTCTTTATTAATTTGTTATACGTAGTTGTAACTATATATTACATGACATCCATAAGTTAATAGAGGTAAACAACAAGTTTTTTGAGAATTATAACATATCCAAACCCATTGTTTATAGTTAAGATGTGGAAATGGCAAAAAAAACTATGGGAATTCAGTTTCCTTTGACCAATCCTTAGTTAAGTTTGATTGTCAACTAGAATCAAATCAATTCATTATCTATATCTTCAAGTATTATGTGATTACATGAAATTGTTTTAATTTTAGCCTGATTTTTATTTTGTTATTGTTTTATAAATGGAAAAATATATAACATGAGCATGTTTTTTAGTTTTATGAGCTGGGAAAAAAGTTTATAAATGTTAATAAATGAACAATTTTCTAATTTCCTATTAGAGAAAAAAAAAAAGAAAATGAAAAAAAAAAAAGAATTAAACTTTACTATTGAACACATCCTAAAATGCTCTAATCCCAAATTAACCCCAAACCCTAAACTACTTTAACTCTAAATTAGCCCTAAACTCTAAACTATCATAACCACAAGTCAAACACAAATCTTAAATCCTAAACTCTTAAATTCATACCCCCAAACCTATAACCCCCTAGTTTAAAAAAATTAAAGAATTAAATTCAAATCCCAAACTCATAATCCTTAACCTAAATAATACACCCACAATCCTTAAACACTACCATGTCACTAGATCTAAATACAAACTTGTAATCCGTAAATAATACTAACACTAAATTCAAATCCAAAAAATACATATAAACCTAAAAACAAAAAAAAAACAAAAGACAAAAGGATATTTTTAGGTTTAAAAAAGCATATAAAATGGCATTACAATTTCTATACATTGATGTAATATATTTTTTTCATTATAATATTAATTGATCCTTACAATAACATAACATAATTACACGTCTCATCGATTCACCTATAAATGCCATTACATTTGTTAACTTGTAAATGCTTGTTTTGTAATTATAAACATGTTATTAATGTTACATGTTCACTTGTATATTTATAATATATAATTCTTCCTACTTCAAAATAAACTTGAATGTTCGTAATATAGGAAAAATATTAAAATCTTAATATGACAAGACCAAAACAATTACTCACAAGTATAATAAAATATGAAATTAAATAAAAAATTACTCAAACATTATTTTACTCTAAATATATCCTAGTCTATCTACATCTACGATGATGAGTCGATGGGTTAACATCGTTAACATGGCTTCTTAGTTTATAAGTTGTCTCATCCTTGTAGACAAATCTCTTACATATTATGTTTCTTTAAACATCCCAAGTGTTGTGTGACATGCGTCAAATCAACAAGATGCATGATAATAAGCAAATACATTATCTTCAATCCCATGAAGATTAACAATGACCTTTCAATCATCTTGCATCAAATTACTAGTGTAATTTTTAGTAAACACAATTTTTAGTCTATAAATAAAACACAATTAACACCACACAATTTTTAGTCTATAAATAAAACACAATTAACACCACATATCAACTTAAAATTTTTAATATTACTTGCATAATTTTTCAATCCATTATGCATATGGCTTATACTCCATATTATTATGTGGAGGAATTTGCATCAAATTTGTGTGATAATATTGAGTTATGTGACAATACCACTTCATGTATTCATCCTTTGAATTAATAGTTTATATTTTCATAAAGATCTCATCTCTCCATACTCTAATTATGAGATGTAATGAAGATTATAAACCATCCAATTATAATAATTGTCCCTAGAGTATCGCTAGTATCTATATCAACCATAATATGTTCTAATAAGATGAAATGTCACATCACATGGTCTACAACTCTATAATCTAAAGAGTGAGATCATAGTTGTTCATAAATCCCTATCTAGTGTGCATATAAGATGAACAACTTCAAGGTCATCCTCAAAGTACAAATTCCACACAACCTATATGACCATTAATAATGCAATTAATTATACATATATTTTACATAAAAACTAATTAGATCAATAATTAATAATAACAAAATAATACTAAACATAGTTGATAATGTTGTAGTCTATCCAACTTACTATGATAAAATGATAAAAGATATGTTGAATTATTTTTATAGTTCTTAACCCTGCATCACCTAATATTTATAACCAATAAACCAATTAAATATGTTATTTTAATTTATTTCTAATTTAGAGATACAATTATAAACAACATATTATTGTTTCCTAATAAGAGAAGTAAATGTACTCTCACACCTATCATAAACATATAAGGTTTTGGATCAATATGGAGATGATTTAGGTGAAAATGATCTCACAATCATAACTACATGACAAAAAAAACTCAATCAATAACTAACTCAAAATCAAGATATCTATTATGATACCAAAAAAATACTTGTAAAACTGTAAAAATAGCACACATTCCCTAACTTTTTGCCCTTTTCATGTTTGCAACAGACAAGTGCTTGTACAATCAAGCAAGAAAGCCTATCCCCAATTACACTGTAAAATGACCTCAAAATGAAAGATAGAACAATAAAACATCTATCACACTAAGATCCGTGAATAATATATTGTTAAACATATAAAGTAAGCACACTTTAACATTCATATGCAACACTTCATATTATATCATCATCACATACAACATCAATTGATTCCACAATTTTTTCGAGTTTGTAAACCTTAATTTTTCTAGTTTCAATCTAATTAAAACAATAATAAATTAAAAATAAAATCTAAGAATTTAACAATGATACCCATGAATTTAAGAGAAATGCAATGTTTTTAGTTAGATTTGTCGATATCTAGGTGGTTGTGTAAGCGGTGGTCATGACAAGGAGACTAAAAGAGAAGATTAAATGATGATTTTTTTTATGAAAAATATATACTAGAATGATGCATAGAGAAGAAAGGAGGAAGTTTTTGGTGTTTTGGTGGAGAATTGGTAGCTATTTTGGTTATCTAAAGGAGGAACAATTGATTTTTGAGTGTTTTTAGATAAGAAGTGCTGAAAACCAGAAAAAATAGAAGATAATTTTTGTTTTATATTCATTAAATAATTGATTGTGAATATCAATCTTTTTTATATAACCGTATTCATGATTTATTTTTTAAACAAATATTAGCATTTTTTTTATTTTCGTTACCATTCAAAAAAATTCTTTTATTAACAATACACTAATTTATATGGGGAAAGCACTGTAGTTCCCTACATATTTTACTGTGGATGGCAATAGTGCTTCCCCCCATTTTTTTTTTCTTTCGTTTTCTTTTTTCTTTCTTTTGCTTTTTTTTTTAATTTCCTAATTACCTTTTTCTTTTCTTTTTTTTTGGTTTCTAACTCTTCTTTCTTGCCTTTTGTTTTGTTTTTTTATTATGTTTTTTTTTTCTAATTTTTTTCATTTTTTTCATTTTTTTCTTTGCTTTTTTCTTTGCTTTTTTCTTTGTTTTTATTTTCTGAATACGTTTTTTTTCTTTTTTTTCTTGCTTTTGTATTATGTTTTTTCTAATTATTTTTTTTATTTTTTCCCAAGAAATATTTTTTTATGGTTATATTTTTTTTTTACTTATATATATTTATTTTTTATAATTAGGATGTCTAAAATGCTTAAACGCACCACGATTAATCCTCAGATCCAATTTTTTTATAGCTTTTTTTCCTGATTATATTTTTTTTTTATTTTTTTCTAGTTATATTTTTTTCATTTTTTTCTTTTCTCCACTTATATATATATAATGATTAAGGTGTTCGGGCCAACTTAAACGCAACACGATTAATCATCGGATCCAATTTTTTTTTTATAGCTTTTTTTTCTAATTATGTTTTATATTTATTTTTATTATTATATTTTTTCTCAATATATATAAAAATGGTGTGGGTTAGTTTTCTCAATATTGTGTGCCATGACAATCCCCGTACCTATTTTCTTTTAAAGTGTTTTCCCACTTGTACATTTTATTTTCTTATACTTTTGTTTTGTTCCCTTATATATTTTTTTATAACCGGAATTTCCAGATCAACTTAAGCAGACTACAACTAATTCCTAGGCCGATTTTTTTTAAAAATAATATGGATGGCTATACTGTTTTCACGCTTTTTTTTTTCTTTTACTTATACATTTTTTTTATAATCATAGTCTCTCAACCAACTTAAGTTTTTTTTTTTTTTTGCTGTTTTTTTATATATATTTTTTATAACCGGGATCTCTGGGCCAACTTAAACACACCACCACCACTTCCCGAACCAAATTTATTTTTTGATAACCGGGATGTCCAGGTCAACTTGGGCGCACCACGACTAATCCTCGGATCAATTTTTTTTATTTTATTCCTTATATTTTTTTTGTTCACTTATATATTTTTTATGACTGGTTCTTCGATCCAGTTTAAGCGCATCATGACTAATTCCCGAACTAATTTTTTTAAAAAACAATATGAATCACTACAGTGTTTTCATGTTTATACTTTTTTTTTTATTATTATTTCACTTATATATTTTTTTTATAACTGGTGTCTCTGGGCCAACTTAAGCTTCTTCTTTTTTTCACTTATATATTTTTTTACAGCGAGGATCTCTAGATTAGTTTAAGTGCACCATGATTAATCCTCGAATCCTTTTTTTATAATCCGGGTTAACTGATGCGCACCACGAGTTCTATAAGTACATATACCCCTATAAGATAAAATCTAAGAGTTAACTATAGGAGTTTATTGATAATTTATCAATTTTTAATTATATTTTCTAACACAGTGTTGTGGGTGCGTCTTCAGACACGACGTCAATTTCAGAGCTCATGCACATTTTGGACGGCACATGCAGTGTCATAGAACTTCTAGAAATATATATTCATTTTATTATGTAAAATGTGTGTAAAACAATATCATGATATCAAAGGTATTTTTTTTTTCATTTTTATGCATGGTACAATAATCATAATACCTTCAAATAAGACAAAAAAACAAGAATTATCAGTGAGGGTGTCTCAAAAATTTTACTTTTTAAGTATACAGTAAAATAACTTTTGTGGCATCAAATAAAACAAAACGGAAGAGTTACCTGTAGTGGTGTTTCTAACATTTCACATTTAATTATACATGCATAGGAAAGAGTTTCACTCTCATTTTACACTACCAAAACTAAACTTACTATATTTTATAACGCAAATTGTATTTAACACAAATAAAAATAACAATAAAAATTAAAAATCTAAATTAAGAGCAAAGGTGTATAGATATAAACAAAAAATTTAAAACTATCTTAATAGGAGCGAAAAAATTAAGGGATTGAAATTAAACTAATAAATAAAAACTAAAATAAAAAATAAAAAATTATGAGTTAAATCTAGATAAAAAAAATTAATTCGTACAGCGGAGCGCGGGTTCATGGTTAGTTTTAGCTATTTTCTGAACAGGAAAGTAAAGCATTTTGATTTTTAGGTTTGCATGCAGCCCACAGGCCCATTAATTACACAGAAAAAAACATATACTGTAAATGGGGCCCAAATTCATTCGGCTAAGGGTAGGATTACTCGCCACGTAATTTGTTGATTCTTTTTTATTTTTCGATCGCCCCTCCTATTCCTATATAATGAGAAGCGGAGGCCAGTGTCCTAAAAACCAGAGATATAGCGATATCTAAAATCACCTAACCAGATATAACTAGAGAGAGAGAGAGAGAGAGAGAGAGAGAGGGAGATATTATTGTTGATAAAAAGAGGGAAGAGAAAATGTCAGGACCAATCTCTCAGGACTGGGAACCCGTAGTGATCCGCAAGAAAGCTCCCAACGCCGCCGCCAAGAAGGATGAAAAGGCCGTCAACGCCGCCCGCCGCTCCGGCGCCGAGATCGAAACCGTCAAAAAATGTATCCTTTTCCTTTCTTATTGTCTGTCGTATTATTTAGATGGCTAATCTAATTCAATCTGTCAACCCAAACATTTCTTTTTTTTATTGTTGATGATGATAGTGAAGTTAGGGTTTGTTTCTTGATACAAAAAATTAAAGAAAATTTAATAAGTGTTTTGGATCTCTCTTTGTATTCGTTGTATTGGAATATATTGTGATAATAAGTAACATTATATTTAAATTTTTTTTGGGATCAGGGTTTCTGTGATAATTTTCAACTTTCCCTTTTCAAATTATTACTAACTTGTTATGAATATAAAATAATCAAATGAAAAACACATGCATCTATCCTAATTTATAAGTTTTTAAAAACCCTAATCTAGGAAAAAAAGAAACTATAATATGGCAGCAACAGAAAATAATAAACTGCCATCATGTTTGTTTGTGTGAACTTAAAATGATTGTATTTTAATCTGACCTGCAGCAACTGCTGGTACGAACAAGGCTGCTTCTAGCAGCACTTCTTTGAACACAAGGAAGCTCGATGAAGAAACAGAGAACCTTGCTCGTGAGTATAATATATATCACTTTTTTTTTCTTTTTCTTTTTTGTGCTTGTCTGCACACCTGTAGCATTTAGTCTCATCTAGAGATAAGCTTTCCCTTTTTGATCCTTAGCTGAAGAAAGTGCCTAAAGGAATCGGTATGCCTCTGTTGCCTCCTTGTCAACATTCTAGAATTTCACTCTTCATGGTGAAAATTCTGTATTTCAGGCTTTTTAAGTCATCATGGGAATCAAAATATGAGGAACAATTCTATAAAACTATTTTTGTTTTTTCTAGGATTCTATGTACTGAATAAGTAGCACTTGCTCAGTTGAACTTCACTCATTTCTTTGATCATCTTCATGTATGATGTTACACAAAATGATGATTATGTTTCTCTAAATCACCCCCACATAAGTTTTTGGTGTTTTAGCATGTTCCTACATCTCGTTGCTTGGTTTTAGCTCTCTCCCAAGGTACTCTAGATTTTGTTAGATGTTGTGTGATACTTTTCCTTTGGAAGAAAAAACCATCCTTAAACCTTCTGGTCTGTTTGTGCTGTTCTTCCACAGATGACCGAGTGCCAAGTGAACTGAAGAAAGCAATTATGCAGGGCAGAATGGACAAGAAACTTACCCAGGCCCAACTTGGACAGGTTCCACTCTCTCTCTCTCTCTCTCTCTCTCTCTCTATCTCTCTCTCTCACATCCACAGTAACTTAAAATTTCAGTTCAGTAGTCTTATTTTTTTTCCCGGGGTGCAGTTGATCAATGAGAAGCCCCAGATAATTCAGGAGTATGAATCCGGAAAAGCCATTCCTAATCAACAGATTATAGGCAAACTGGAGAGGGCTCTTGGTGTGAAACTGCGGGGAAAGAAGTGAAGTAGGATTTGAAACACAGCAAGGAGCTACAAAGTTGTTATCCGCTGTTCTTTTGAGTCTTAAAATTGGTGGTGTAGATGAACCCTTTATACCATGGTTATGGCTCTCGCATGTAAGAAACAATCGCTTTGACCCGTTTGATGACTTTGAATTTGGATTTGCCTTTCTATCCTAGGTTCCGCTTCTGTGTTTTGTGGACCAAAATCTTTTGGATGGTTTAGACATGCAAGAATTTTCACTTGAAAACGAAGTCCCCATTTGTAAATGTCCTTCCTCATCGCATAAGGTGATGAAATTGTCTACCTCTAATTTGGAAGTTCACGGTGCCGCATGTTGAGGATGTTGTATCAGTGGTTAGTGGTTGCGTGATCACACCATTCAACCATCAAAGGTAGCCTAGCAATTCTAATGAAATCTAACTGGTTTAGTTGTAGACTTCGAGCTTTCACGAAATCCATATTTTAGGCATCCCCTCCAAATTCCGAAGTGAATTTTTTTTTTAATTTTGCAATACCAAACATGTGGGAAAACCAGCGGGGATATGCTTTTATTTACTGGAGGTTGCAACAGATAGTGATTGCATCCTATTTTTTTAGTGTTTTCTTTAAGACAATATAATTACCCCCTTGCTTTTGGTTTTAATTTTAATGGCTTTGGCATGGTTGCTTATTCATCATTCCACGGTGGATGGTTTTCTCATTATAACCATTTATATGGGCAAAGTGGTGTTTCTATAAATTAAATTAAGGAAAACACTTCATGATTGTCTACGTTGCAAGCATATGCTGCTCTGTATCTTTGAATGATGTGTGATTGATTTTGGCGATTACAAATTTGATTTGTCTTGATCTTCTTATTCTTTTTGTTAGGAGCATGCGGTGACGTTTTCAATTTTGTTTTCTTCTCAATCTACCTTACAAATTGGCATCTCGGCCTTTCAAATTGATTTCATCTCTTTTTTTTTTTTATAATCATTTTTTTTTATTTCATCCTTCATTTTTAAAATTTTTTAGATTAAGTTCCTATTTTTTTGCTCCTTATTCAATTTTAATTTGAGATGGTTTTTTAGTTTATTTTTTTCCTTTCAATTTCACCCTTCTTCCCCCATCCCATGAACATGCCAAATTAAAAATATAAAAAAATTAATTGTGATTCATAGTGTTTTGTAAAATATTTTGTTATCATATTGATATTGGAAAGGATTTTTCAATATTTTTAGTTAAAAAAATAGTTAATAAAACCAAGTTATTAAACTGTGGAGTTAATAATCAGATTTGCGAATTTGATATGGTAACTCATGTTGCCACGACTCACTAATATGGCATCATACTTCATTTGTTTTAAGAAAAATATATGTTCAAATTTGATGGTATGATTTTTTATCATATGGTTAAAAAAACATATTTTTGAAAAAGAAGTCATGTTGAATTCAAAATATAGAATACTCAATATGATCCATAATGTTTTGTAAAATATCTTGTTATCATATTACTATTAGAAAAATATTTCGACTTTATCTATTTTTTAGCATTTAGTTAAATAAACAAGTTATTAAACTTCGTGAAGTCAATGATTAGATTTGCGCGTATGACATCTTTGTTTCATGGGCTTAACATTGTAATTTGTTTTTATTTTAACTAAGTTAGATTTTGAACATCTATTTTTTTATCATATGGTTTAAAAGATATTTTTGAAAAAAAACCATGTTGAATTAAAAATAGAAAAAATCATTTGTGATCGATAATATTTTTAAAAATATCCTTTCATCAAATTAGCATAGAAAAAAAATTCCAAAAAATAATCACTAAAATTATTATTATTATTATTGCGCAAACAATAAAATCATAAAATTATCTTATCCAAAAAACAGATAAAATAACAGAGAATAAACACACAAAAAAAAAAGAATAAAGGGAAAAAATGAGCAATATTAATTTTGAAATTATCATCAATATAAGTTAAAATTTCAGAATAGAACCTAATAAAAACAAAACGTTGAAAAAAAATGAATTGAAAAAAAAATCTAAAAAATATAAATTAATAAATATAGACAGAAAACTAACACTGTCCAAACATTATATTTTTAATGTTTTTAGATAATTTTCATGTGCTGATTTTAAAAATAATTTAAAAAAACAATTATTATTTTAATATATTTCTAACAAAAATATATATTTTTTTAATAAAATCAATCACATTTCCAAGCAAAATAAAAAATATTTCATGGAAAAAAATGAAAATAAAAACAAAAAGAAAACTATAATAAAAGTTGGATTCGAGGATTAATTGTGGTGTGCTTAACATAGCTTAAACACTCCCAATTATAAAATATAAAATATAAAATATATTTATAGGTGAAAAAAGGAGAAAAAATATAAACAGTAGAAAAAATATTTTATGGAAAAAACTAAAAAAAAGAGAGAAAAAAAAACATAGTAAAGGAAAAAAAAATCAAGAAACAATGTTGTGGGAGTTAGGATTCGAACCCGCTTGCGCGCTTGCGACATCCACATTTGAGGGTGTTCAGACCAACTCAGCTACCTCATCTTATCTTTCATTGTTCTCAAAAATATATATTAATAGTACCTTTATTGTGGGTAAAATAGAAACCTGCTGAGGGTGGGATTCGAACTCCTACCCTCTCGGAGAGCTAACATGAATTCGCGCTCCGCTGGACCAACTCGGCTACCTCAAGAAATTGCTAATGTTTATCAGCAAGTTATATTAATAGTATTTTGTACTGTATATTCGTACAGTAAAAGTGCGACATAGTTTTTATATATAGTAATGTTTTTAACAATTAGTTAAATAAAAAATTTACTAAAAAATCAAGTTATTGAACTTTGTGGAATCAATGACCATGTTTACTGGTTTGACCCAGCAACTCTGGGTGCCTAGGCTATGGAGTTTGGTGTCATACTTTTTTCTCTTTTAACTGAGCTCAATTTTGATTGTTTATTATTTTTATCATATGGTTAAACAAAATTATTTTAGAAAAAATCCATGTTATTGAACTTTAGAAAATTCATGCGCCTGTTCACAAGTGATTGTTAATAAGGTTCTCGAGTATGACTTGTTGACTAGGTTCATAGGTTTGACAGGTTAAGTTTTTTTAAAATATTTTTTTATTTCAAATCTTGTCATTTGATATTATATTGATTTAGGACTAAGTTTAGAGTTATCATATTTTCATAATTTTTTTCATTTTGCTTTATACTAAGTTGCCACAATCTTAAATACATATCCTTATACCATTGGTGTATTTGGTTTCGTCATATGGATTGAGTTATATTGATCTAATTTTCACTTTGTTTAATTTGATATTTAAGTTAATCAGGGGATTGAATTGAAAAGCTCTAAAATTAATCTACCTGGTCGAGTTTAATAATGTTGTCTGACTTGCAAATTTATCCAATAGTGAAGTACAATGTGTGTATTTGATATTTGATTGGGGCTTGATCTTGTAATACAGGATTGTGTAACTAACAACAAATTACCCAAATACTTTCTTATTTGAAAAGCTAATAATATGAATAACTACATCAAGTAAAGTGAAACATCTGCATCTAGATAAACATAGCTCAGAATAAAATTACATGATTTTGTTAGTTTGTTTGCCTTTTAAAATATATTTTTTATTTAGAAATATATAAAAAAATATATTTTTTTAAGATATATGCAAGGTTGTTAAACTCCCGAGTTGACTCGTAAAATCATACGATTTTATGAGTCAACATGCATATACCTTGCAAAATTAGGTTTAAACTCGAAAACCAGTAAAATCACGAGTTGACTCGATAAAACTGGTCAAACTCATTGAATCATAAAATTCATACTTAGTTTATGATATGTAAGTGCCAAGTAGATAATTTTAGTTTTGTTCTGGTATTCTCATAATCCCACGTCCTCGTTTCCTCAATCTCATATCTCAGTATTTCAACTCTCACTCTCAGACTCTCAGCTTAGTGTCTCATCTCATACCAGTGATACCACCACCATTTGGTCATCCTTTTTTGCTCACTAGCAAGCTACATTGTGTTGTTCATCACTTTATCTACCATTATTGTGCACCAACTTATAAAGTAAATCATTGTGTTAGTCCTCACGAATCACTACATAATGTTATTTTTCTAACTCTTTTTAATTGTTAAATTTCTCTTGTTCAGTTGTTCCACTTCTAGTCCTCACTAATTTATTTGGGGATAATTTATTGGTGTAGCTTATTATTGGAGTATAAATAGTTTGGGGATAAATTATTGTGACTAAGTATTTTGTTTCAATTGAGAAATTCAGGATCTAATTAACACAATTAGTTGTGTTTTCATGCAAATGGTGTCAAGGGTATTAGAATAATAACAGTTTGGGGATAGATTATTGTAATTAGGTATTTATTTTGAATTGAGATAATTAAGCTAATTTGGGGTATAATTGATTCAATTAGGTATGTTTTCATGCAATTGGTGTTGTGAATGTCGAATGATAAAACAATAGTTATTTGTGGCATGGGTTGCTTTTCTCTAGGGTTTTCATCATAGAAGCTAAAGCTGCCCTATTCCCTCCTCTTCTTTTATGTCTAATTGATTTGTTGTTGCTTTAAGCAATTGTCATGTTCATCAGTCTTCAATTGTTTTTGTTGCTCGTCATGATATTTTTCACCAAAAAATATTTGAATTAGTTGTTTTAAAAAAATTTGCAAATTGATTGATAGAGAGGTTCACCTAGTTTCCAAACCATTAAAAGATTATAGAAGATTCTAGATGAACCAAAAGCAAAAAAATATGTTGGTTGAGTGAATAAACCAAGTGAATAATCCTTGAATTTCATCGGACACTCTAATACATAAAAGAATCATCAACAAATTGATCCCACTATTGAAGTTTAAATTGGCTCAGTTAAATCTGAACTAGAAAATTATTATTATTTAAAGAATAACTATTTATTCTCTCTATATATTTTACACATGAGAGAAACAAATTCATGAGACAATACTCTGAGAGAAACAAATTCATCCACGAACCAAACATAGTACTGTGATCAAATCAACATTTGCTAAATTATGACAAGCACACCTACCTTGGACAAATCCAACAACGATAATCAAGAATCCCATAATGAACTAGGCCACGTTACAGTTACAGTGGAAGACTAGTGTTATTTGTTAAAGGAGAACATTTTCCATGGGAAAATTGATTGCTAATTTTTTAGTATTTAGTAATCCCATGTTCAAATCCTTAACTCTAAAGAACTTGAGTTTAAAAATATTATATTCTAAGATGAAGCTAGAACAACCTTCATCTTTGATCAATTTAATTTCTTTCATGATAATACAACTTTCCTACCTCATCTCCTAGAAACTAACAATACAAGTTAAGACTCATTGACCTGTCTAATTAGATCATCAATCCAAATGATAAGATGGAAAAGAGAGAATCGATTCAATCAATCTCACCTTCTTCATATAGAGAAATGGAAGGAAATATATGAATTTCAAGTAAAACTTCCAGGATAAGTCCCCAAAATCTAAGACATATTAGGAATAAAATGCTTGCAACAATTTATTGACTTTAGTTAAAAGAAATAAAAAACTATTTTAATGCAAAAGCCATACATGGAGTGGATGTATTGGGAAAACTCAATCTCTTCCTGTTGACTTTGTTTTTCTTGTCATGATTTCCTTTGTACTCATCAACTGCTTGCAATATTTTGATAGTGTTTTTTTGTTGTGTTTAGCTTAAAAGTACAAGTAGATGAAGAAAAAAAATTAAGTTTGAAAAACATGTGATAGAATTTTATTGTATTCATAAATGCATTTTTGATTTGCATACTAATTGTTTATTTCTTATCTAATATATTATATTGATTCTTGAATTGCAAATTATATGATATCCAAAAATCCAAAAAACTACCATTGGCAATAGACTTAATGTGAGATGGCAACATGATACAAATATTGATAAGAATTCAAGAAAAGTTCAATGCAAATATTGTCAAAATATTATTAGTTGAGACATTTACTATTTTAAACATCATTTTTCTTGCACTTGAAAGGATGTTGTGTCATACCACCAAGTACCAAAAGATATGAAAAAGATGATTTTAAGTGTTTTGGATAAAAATCAAGAAGCATCAAAGAAGAAAAGAAAGACTTTTTAGTTTATTAAAAGAGATGAAGATACAGATGAAGACAATGAAGTTACCTTAGTTGACAAGGGAAAGAGAGCAACAAGTGAAGCTAGAATACACAAACAACCATCAATCAATTACTAAAAAAAGATCTCAGAGAATAAGCATGTCGATAAATTGCGAAGTTTTTCTACGCTAGTGAAATTCCATTTAATTGTATGAAAAAACCCTATGTTTGTTAATGAGTTTGAACTGGCTCCAAAGCATGGACTATGTTTGAAGCCTCTATCTTACCATGATATTAGAGAGAAGTATCCAAATCAAGAAGTATATCACATAATGAATTTGCTTGAGGAGTACAAGCTTAAATGGAAAAGAACATGTTGCTCAATAATGTCTAATGGATGAACTAATAAGAAAAGAAATTCTATTTGTAACTTTTTGGTTAATATTCCTAAAGGAACAAAATAAATTTATCATTCGTACACACCTCTAATATATCCAAGACTGCAAATAAAGTATTTGAGATGCTATATGATATTGTGGATAGGATTAGAGAGGAAAATGTGGTGCAAGTAATCACTGTCACTTGATGTGCTTCTACATACTTGACTCTTAGATGTTTGAAAGATTGTAAGATTCAATTGATGACAATGTTTACTTCCATCCAATGCAAATCATATAGGTTTTTAAAGATTGAAAAAGGGTAGAAGATTCAAAGTTATGTTTTGAACACCAAGTTTTGGCATGATGTCACTATATGTATTAAGGCAATATATCTTTTGATTAAAACTCTTTGATTAGTTGATTAAGATGAAACACCAATTATGGATTTTATATATAAAGCATGGATCAAGTGAAAGAGAAGATACATGTGAATTTTGTTTATGTGAAAAAATATGCAAATGATCTATTTTGCTAATTATTTATTTAATAGAATAAGTTGAAGCATAATAATTATTTCACTTTTATATTATGTTATTTAATGTTGATGTTAATATTCTTATTTTTTATTTGTTATGTAGTTATATACCTATATGCAATATTATTGATGCAAGATAAGAACTTCAACTTCACAGACCTTTACATGTAACAACTTATTATTTGAATCTTCATTATCATTATAATCTTAATTTTAAAGTTAATGTTGACATTGAAATTGGATTATATCAATGCTTAGAAAAGGATGGTGTCTGATACTTCTGAAAGGTGTAAAATTGTTTTACAACTTGATTCATTCAAAGATGCAAAGGAATTGTTTGGTATTGAGATTGCCAAAACAGCAAGGGATAAAAAAAAACTCTAGCTAAATGATGGAATTCTTGTAGGGATGAATATCCAGAGCTACAAAAAAAATGCAATTCGAAATCTAAGCTTGACTTGTAGGTGCATTTGAGATGGCAAGTATTTTTTTTTAAAAAAAAATAATATTTTGATATTTGATAAGAATCTCATATGTTATCAATTTGAATTATTTTCAATGGTTAATACAAAACAAAGAAATCATATGCAACACAAAAAAAAAAAAATGAATGACTTGGTATTTGTGATGTGTAATTTGAAATCAAAATATAACTAAGTCAAAAGGTAGGTTAATGATTTTGATGAAAGTTTAAATGATCTCTCATTTGATGATGACTGGATCACTGAAGAAGAAGAACATGGTGGTTCATCGAACATCGATTTACTTGATGTTATTGATAGTGCAACACAAAGAAAAAAATGAAAAAGAAGACAGAAGTGACGAATAAACTTCTAATGATGTTAAAATGGGTACTCATGATATTGAAGATGATTTTGGGATTCAGATTGATGTCAATCCAGATAATTCAAGGAGTTTAGAGTTAAATATTGTTAACAATACTAATGCTAGAGTTGGAGCAATAATATTCACAACAATATTCACAATATCGGTGTTGATACCAGTAGTAGTAGTAATTATTTTGATAATAATGATTTTGATTAATATATTAGAAATAACAAGGAAGAGACAATGAGACTGATTTTAATTTACATGGCACACCAACAGAGTGTTTGTTTTAAATTTATTAGTTTTTACCTAAAGAAATTCTATGGAATTAATTATTCAGTATTGTATTTTTTTAGTTATTTTAAATCATATATAAACCTTAACTAATAAATTTTTATAAACATAATTATACTGTATTGTATTGTATTTTTAAATATTTTACTTATAATTAATTTTAAAAAAAAAATAAGTTTAACAACCTTGCATATTTGTATCAAAGAAATTTGAAAATATTAATTTAAGCTAAAAAATCAATTTTTTTAATTAAAAAATAAACAGCGGTTATAGCCAACGCGCATTGATCAGGTCTAGGAAAGACCTGCATCCAGCGACTTGAGGTGGTGCATTGAGCTTGCAGCTCTTATAATATCTGCCCTCACCATCTGGAAAGGCAATTAAAAATTCCCGAGGACAATTTCAGAATCGTCGAACCTTGCGATTCGGCCACCCCTTCCATCACCCAGAAAACTTTCCGTCCATCAAATATCGCGTGGGGCAGAAACTAAAAATTGAAATATTGATTAAAACCGTCCGAAACCGTCAGAGAAGTCAAAAAGCATACAACCAACAGTGTCTAATATCAGCCATCACAGTCCGGGAAACTGCAAGGAACTTTCGTGGGCCGAGGCTTTCATTGACCACCATCTAAATTGAAAGCGCAACATTTTCACAGCATATCTCAAAACCATATCTAACATGAGCACAACCTCCTTATGAACGTACACAACTGCTCTCAAGTACTTCAGCGAAGAAAGCAGAGACCAAATTGTTTGAGATGAAAATTTTAAGCTCGTCATTGATACAATAACATTTACATCATTGCTTTCTTCCAGCCAAACCAACATTTGTAGAAAGGATCTCAACAGGACTGATAACCAAACATAAACAGGAATCCATTATCTTAACATCATAATTATTGAATGTAAATTACTCACATGCCAGTTTCGTGCCAAAACTAGTAAGGCACATGGCAAATGCTTGGAAAGCTGAAAGTGGCTGCCTATAATCCATGGTGAAAGTATCATCGCCTACCTTACCAAACTGGAGGAGGACAGTCTCCTCATCTCCTTTCCCTCCTGGCTGGCTTTGGTCCATAGATGCAACCAGTTGAAAGTTCTTCACCGATGCTACTGTTACCCGACCATGGAAATTCAAGCACCAACACTGCAAATGCTCATGCCACCTCGGGGCTTTGTTCCGCAAAACTGTACAGCCAGAAGAAGCAGACTCCAGTTGCTTCATCTTAGAGTTGTCAACATTTTTTACATTGGTAGTTTCTCGTGAGACTGGGCACTCAAGCAAGCAAATCATCCTCCTTGGACCTCTTGACTTCAAGATGTTAAATTTATACGAGACCTGCCCAACCTCAAAATTTCCAGCTGGAACTTGAGGGCTTATTTGCTTGCTTGCAAATCGCCGGCTAGCTCTGCTACTTGAGGGCTTAGCACCACTGTGTGGTGGCTGGCTATCATATATTGTAAAGTTGGTACCAAGGAAGTCCGAACTGCAATATTCAAAGGAGCAATGGAATTGTTTTCATGACATGTATCATCACGAACTATCCATAGCCACAACTTTTTCTATTGTTCAAGACACTACACTTTATTATTTACAAGACACTAAACAAGGTATCGTTCCAATTCAGATCCATATTACTTCTATAATGAAATGCCATGCAATATGAATCAAAAGAATAAATGAGCTTGCCAAGTAAAAACAAAACCTGAAAACTTGATCATCCAAACACTGGCATTTATGTGAATGCAAAGCATGACCATGAGAGCAAACAATGCTATCTGGATTCTTAGCAACTGCATAAATGGTTCCTAAACTCCCAGGCACAGATTGATGGGTAGGCAGTAGCTATATCCATTAAAAGTATTATTTTGGAAACAACAAATTGAGACTTCTGTTGATGAAGAAATACCCTACCTTAACTTTCCAACATAAGCATTACTTCTTTGGGATAAGTCATCAGCATCAAGCGAGATGATATACTCTGTGTGAACACCATTCCTATACCTCCGTGCTGCCAGGAGAAACTTCCCCTTATCCAGAAACGCTAGGAAAAAAAAAAAAAAGAGAGAATCTCTGATGAGACAAAGCTCAAAAGTTTACATTATGCTAGTCAAATGATGAGACAAATAATCTAGTGATGAAAAATCAAAATCCAGCAAAGGAAAATAGAAATTAAAACTAGAACATAATTTGCAACTTTGCAAACTTCAGAACACACTGCATACCAAGTCAAGCCATTCATTATAAACTTGATTGTTTAGTATTGCCTATTTACATCTCTTCCAAACATGGCTTACAACATCCTCCAAATGATTCTTTCCATAATTACCAAAAGCAAGGACAATAATGTGAGACAATGCTATAAAAGAAATAAATTGAAACCACTACCACATAAGAAATTTGAATACAGATGACATCTAATTTTCTCTAACCAAACATTTTCATTATTAACTTTCCATGTGCACTTCAGACACCAGTACCTGAGTACATTTATAATCCTTTTTTAATTTTATATTTTGCTTGAGCACCAACTCTTTTTAGTGCAAGTACCATAATTTTCCTAATAGAGAAAATGAAATTGCAAATACAAAACTCATACTTTTTGATTGATAAGATATCTAAGCAAGTCTTTCTGCCCAAGAGTTTCTACTATGACAGAAACTGCCCCGATTGCTACTTCTAGTCATGATGAACAACACACGAAGGAATATTTAATGTTAAACTCCCCGAGTACAAAACTTGAATTAATGGGGAAGAACAGCTATAATTTTTTTTATTCAACAGCACATTTGACATCCAGATTTATACCTGCAATGGAACAAATCCCAGTGCCTGAGAGTATATGTTTGCAGAAAAAATGTTGGTCCAAGTTTCCAGGCTCAATTACAAATCCATGCTGAACCATTGACCATCACAAGGCACCTCTAATAACCCATAAACAATTGGAGAAACCAAAGACATTTTCACAACTCATAGTCCACCAAATTCAAATGCTTTTACCTCTTCTTTTCCTCTTTTGTTTTTACTTAACAGAAAACTAATTTAACATTACATGCTAGTCAATATATTGACCATCACAAGGCACCTGTCATAACCCATAGACAATTTAAGAAACCAAAAACATTTTCACCACTCATAGTTCACCAAATTCAAAAGCTTTTTGCCTTTTTTTTTATTTAATATTACATGCTAGTCAATATATAGGTGAGACACCTAAATCAAATAAATTTCATCTATTGACCAGAATGCACAATATCAAATAAGGACCGAGTCAAGTTGATTTGAACAAGGGTTGGGCCACCACTCAATAATATCTACAGACAAAAGTCAAGAGTATAAGTTGACAAAATGAATGGCACCTCTTTCATCTTTGGTACTAGCAAGTCACATTCCAACAATTTACACAGGAAAACTAATTAGCTCCAAAACTAGTACAAAGAAAAATCCTCTGTGCATCTCATGATTTGAAAACACACGTCTACCAATTATTACTTACATGGAGTAAGAGCAAGATAAAGGAAAAATGTTGAAGTCTTCTTATTCCGTTTAATAAGACACTGATGGGGCAATTCACGCGGACCCGGCTACAATTACAATGGAAGAAGAAGAAAAAAATCAATTCCAAAGATATATTTGATCAACAATGGCATCAAGGCAGTAAGGCACACAACACGGATCAGCAAGGTGAATAGAGAATCCAAAAGTGACTATATTACCAGAAATACATTTTCAACAGAAATGACAAATGGAAAGAAAATAAAAGAGTAAAAAACAGCAATGTAATTTAAGATACAGCTTCGATTATTCTCCAGGAATCACCTCCTCAAAACCAAGTCACGCTTCAGCTCAGCAAGTTATACGAATAGATCTTCATTCTAAATTTACAAGTTGGTAACCCATGCCTTGTCTAATACCATATGTACTCTAACAAAAATAGAGAACAAGTTCTAACATGAAGAAGAATAGGCAAAAGAATGATCCCATCGACATATAAAATCACCATGTCCCAGATGCAGACACAACCAAAGTGGGATCTGAAAAGGGGAATTTGATGAAAATGTCCTCCATAATTTTCTAACCCAAAAGCTGACCTTGAACCTACAACTTTCACCACTGCCCCAACACCTCATATTTCTCTGAAAACGGATGAATATTCTAAAAAGTCTAAAGATGCAATTGAAATCAATTCTTGAAACCCTAAATACAAACCTCAAAGCTATATACTTTCTAATGCTTAAATTTTAAACAACTCCATTCTACTTCATTTATTATTCATAAATCTTTGGTTTTTTATTTTCCAGAAAAAGAAATTAATGCAATTTAAAACAAATCAAGAGAAGAACTAAGGTGAATTATCTAGTAAAATCTAAACAAACGCACAGAATCTTAATCACTAGATCCCCATTAACTTGAATCAATATAATTAAAATAAAACCCAATCAGAATGACAGAATATTCCTTCACAAAATATATTTATAAAACCCCCTTAGATTCAACATAATAAATAAAAAACCAGACCTGTTTAAGGCAAGAAGGGAAAGTAATTTTGCCAGAACTTCCATTATTGTTGTCGTCGTCGTTATGTTTAGGAAGAGACCTGACGATTTCTTTGGTAACTTCTCTCCATTTCTTACAAACACAAGCACAAGCGACAACGTTTTGTCTCTGTGGCCACCGATCCTCACTCTCTTCAACTCGTTTTATTATTTCTCCTAATAACTCAGGCAACATAGTCCCCCACCCACCAGACTCACCCCCCGAATCACCAGCGAGTCGCCCCGATTCCACTCCATTTCGCTCGTTTCTGTTATGGTTACTGAACGATCTCGAGAACCTTCGCGACAAAATCGATCTTCTCAGCGACATTAGAAGGCAGGCAAACGGAGAGAAAGAAAGAGTAGAAGGCAAACTTTTTTCCCCTTTTCTTTGCTCTTGTTTTTTTTCTTGAGTGTTATTGTCTTAAAAGAAAAAAAAAAAAAAAAAAAAGAGACGACGCAATCACAGACAGTTTTTTTTCTGAAATTTATTTTGGTTTGGAAATGAGACCGGTATAAAAACTGACGTGGCTGTATGATGATAACTTAGACAGATGAATGGGAGACCTGACTTCGAACAGGTGGCATGCGGATATGTGGTGTGATTAGAAGGTGAAGGTCAAGAGACGGTGCTGCTGGAGGGAGGAGATTTTTTTGACCGGGTCTGATAAGAAACAACAAAAGCGCTAAACTGTGTGTTTTATGCTGTTTGCGTTCGCATTACTTTTATTTTAATTAGAATATACTAGTTTGATGGCCCGCATCATTGCAGTCAGAGCAATTTTTTTTTATAATTATTTAGATTAAAATATAATATCTTTATATATAAATTTGATATAATGAAACAAATCAAAATACCCTATTATAATAATAATAACATTGAAGTGTTAACTTTTAAAATTATAACAAATAGGACATGGGGTGCATACCGTCGGACGCGTGTTCCTCACGCTCTGACAGTTAAAAAGAAAAAAAATAAAAAATAATGGTCAATTACCGGTACACCCTTGTGCCTAAGTCATCAATTTTGTCTTATTAGGGGCTAAACCTGTAATTAGCCATTTTCAAAAAAATATAAAATATTAAAAAGGTAGGCGGATCGAACCGGACTGGACCGGACCGGTCCGGTCCGAAATTGTGCAATTACCGCAGAGCCCCTCCACCCGTAACCGTTTTTTTATCTTTTTCGAGGGCTAAAAACATGATTTCACTGTGCAAATAATGATAAAAAATCAAAAAACCGGAAAACCAGCCGAACCGAACCAAAAATACACTATTGAAATCCACAGTGTTTTTGTTGCGGGCGGAGCAAATAATTTTTATAACTATTCAGATTAAAATATAATATTTTTACATGTAAAGTTTGATATAATGAAACAGATAAAAATACCTTATCATAATAACAGTAACATCAAAGTGTTAACTTCTAAAATTATCATCACTATTACTGCCTCGAGAGAAAAAAAAAAAGCAAGTAAGATAAAAATATTATTATTATTATTATTATTATTCTTAATATTAATATTATTATTGCGTTAATAAAAAACCAAAATTAAATCAAAGACTAAAAGAAGTCTAAAAACATTAACAAAAGAGCAAATAAAAAAAATAAAAGATAAAACAAAAATAAAAATTATTGCCTGAAAAAAATCATTTCATTTGAAAATAATAAAAATTATCAAACTATACCTAGAAAAAAAAACATCATCATCATTATTATTATAAAATAATAAATAAATAAGTGAAAGATTAAAAAAATCATAAAAAATTCAACAAAAGATAACGCAAAAAAATAAAATAAAAATAAAAATTATTATTGTTATTACCGTCAAAACAATAAAAATTATCAAATTATCATTGAAAAAAACCTAAAAAACATCAACAAAGGAGTAAGCTAGAAAAACAATTAAATTATTATTATTATTATTTTGTGTTAATAATGAAAGGAAAAAAAATGAAAGACTAAAAAAATCCTAAAAACTTCAACAAAACATCAAACAAAAAAATAAAATGAAAATAAAAATTATCATTGTTATAACTATTAAAAGAAAAAAAATTTATCAAATTATCCCGAGATGAAAAAAAAATAAAAAATATTAACAAAATAGTGAGCAAGAAAAAAATATTAAATTATTATTATTATTATTATTATGTTAATAATGAAAAAAATATAAAATACTAAAAAAACCATAAAAATCACTGTTCAAAAAACCATAAAAATCTTTGTTCAAAAAACCATAAAAAAAACAAAAAAAATAAAAAAATAAAAAAATCACTATTCAAAAAACCTAAAAATCACTATTCAAAAAAATAAATTAAAAAAAACAAAAAAAATGAAAAAAAAAGAACACTATTGAAATCCACAGTGTTTTCACTCAATTGCTACAGTGAATTCCCGTCCTTTTTTAGTATATGTTACTAAAAAAACAATTAAATTATTATTATTATTATTTTGTGTTAATAATGAAAGGAAAAAAAAGTGAAAGACTAAAAAAATCCTAAAAACTTTAACAAAACATCAAACAAAAAAATAAAATGAAAATAAAAATTATCATTGTTATAACTGTTAAAAGAAAAAAAATTATCAAATTATCCCGAGATGAAAAAAATATAAAAAACATTAACAAAAGAGTGAGCAAAAAAAAAATATTAAATTATTATTATTATTATTATTATTATGTTAATAATGAAAAAAATATAAAATACTAAAAAACACCATAAAAATCACTGTTCAAAAAACCATAAAAATCATTATTCAAAAAACCATAAAAAAACAAAAAAAATAAAAAACAATCAATGTTCAAAAAACCTAAAAATCACTGTTCAAAAAAATAAATTGAAAAAAAAAAGAAAAAAAAAACACTATTAAAATCCATATTATTTTCACTCACATGCTACAGTGTTTTACCATCCAATAATAATAATGTTGTCTTCATTGACTTTTTTTATATTTTAATTATTTGAGTTTCTAGCCAAATTCGTTTGTTTGAATGGGGGAGATCCGGATCAAACTGGAAGAAAACCGATGGAATATGTCCATAATCATCCACGTAAGCAGCAAAAAGCCGGCCTGTCTCTTACACGACAAGTTTGCATTCTGATATTCGAAATTATTGCTTTTCAAAAACACAAAATATATATATAAAAAAATAATGAGCATCTTGGTGAAATATAATAGTTTGTATATATTGTGATGGAGTCAAGCTATATTCAAACTTGTTGCTATTCATAAACACAAATTATTAAAAAACAATTGTGACAAGCTATATTCAAACTTGTTGCTACTCATAAACACAGAATATTAAAAAACAATTGTGAAATCAAATGACACAAAATTTATGATGAGGAGAGGGATAAAAATCAAATGACTCGAAGTTGCACTGAAACTTCTAATTATGACACCATTGATATCATTAAAAAAATTTTGATGAGATAAATTTAATGATACCAAGAAAGTTATTAAACACTAACAGAAGTGAGCAACATTTGTTGTCCAAAGTTGATATGTGACTCATTTATCTTTTGCGATAAGTATGATCCACTCTAATTAATATTGATAACTTTTCTTAATGTCTTTAAAGTTGTCTCATCATGATTTTTATGATGGTACCGAGCTATCATAATATAATTTTCAACATGCTTCTAAGGTCTCTCTCTCTCTCTCTCTCATTTCTTGTAACATTCTGAACATTTAGGTACAAGTTCCTTAATAATGAATCCAAAATTAGTGCATCTTTTTAATTTGTCAATAAAATAATCAATTGGTTAATCTAATAATTTCAATCAGTCACATCAATTTAAAGGTTTTGATATTTCTGATTCATTGAGATTTTCTATAAAAAAAAATCAGCTGAGTTTTTTTTGTATTTAGAACATTCCAACAAATCAAATTCATATCACAAACAACAATACTTCATAATTACAAATTCATCATCTTATTTCCAATTCAATCATCTTAGATCTCATCTCATTATATCTATTATAAAAACTATAACATTAAAACAATTACAATATCTTAATATCAACCAACAATTTAATACATATATACGTACATGTATGCATACTTAAACCAATTATATAGTTACTACAATATTAAGGTTTTTAGACAACAAGTACATTATATCACTATAATTAATTAATCATCTTTATTAGTTTAAGTCTAAGGATACTTATATTACATTCTAAAATAGAATATCCAAAATTACAACCCACAAGTTTGATATTACAACTTGATAATCCATGATTTCTTAATCTATATAAAAACAACAACTAATAATTACTCATGATGAGCCTGTATGTTACTTGTAATAAAATTTACTAAGTTAATATCTCATTTAACACCTTAAGAAAATAAAAACTTTTCATCTAGATAACATTTAATTCATTCTTTCTAATCATCCAACCCTAAGCAAATCTTGTAAATTTATAACTCAAATAATCTTCTCATCATTTTCATATTGAAATCAACATTCAAATGCTCTCTCTTGAAGTACTCATTACTTTAGCAAACCCATATTTGATCTAATGTTCACATTAAAAAACTAATAATCTGATATTTTTTAATCAATCTGGCAACCCATCATGATTACCAATCAATCTAACATTTCTATTTAGAAGCTTATAAAAAAATCAAGAACTATTAAAAAAATTTGACATGTTAAAAAATTTAATTTTGTCTATGACGAATCGCAAGGTAAGTAACTCATATATTTTTTAATTGTAGATAATTTGACCCAAATTTTTCACTTGTTTTGTCTATGTGTAGCGTCAAATATTTTTTATCCATGTGATATTAGATTTGAAATATCATACATAAAAAAGATGTATAAGTCAATTTTTAACAAAAATAACATTGATTAATGAATTATCTTGATTATTATTATTATTATTATTATTATCATGATTGTTAAATTATCACAATTATTATAATTACTATTATAACAATTATTGCAAATAATTAATATTTAATCATTACTGACAATATTATCACTCTCACAATCAATATCGTAATAAAAAGAAATTCATTTTTTTTATTTTTTAAGATTTATTCTTCATATTATTATATTTAAAATATTTCAGAGCACTAAGATTAAATTAATTTAAGATTTTTTTTAAAAAAACTTAGTTCATTTTATATATGTTTTAAACTGTTAATATTAAAAAAATATAATTATTTTTAAGAAAAAAAACCTTTAAAATAATCATTATTTTAAACATATTTTTCATAATAAAATGAATATATAAAAAACTAATATACAATAATTGTAAATAATTTTTTCATATTAATAATCTAAATTTTTGTAGACTGATTATTTCACTTAAATATATAACATCATAAAAAACTTTTAAGACCATTCATATTTTTTTGCATGTTAAAAAATTAATTTTTGGCTACAGCAAAGTAGAGGACAAGTGACTCGTATATTTTTTCCATGTAGATAATTTGACCCAATTTTTTCACATGTTTCATCTATGTATAACTTTGTATATTTTTTATTTATGTGATGTTATATATAAAATATCATACATAAAAAACTGCGAAATGCAACGTTTAAGAAAATTAACATCAAATGATGAATTATTTTGATTATTATTTTCATTATTATTATTATGATTATTAAATTATTATAATTATTATAGCTGTCATTATAATAAAAATATTCTAATTATTATTTGTTATACTATCGCTGACACCATCATTATTGTTAGAAAAAAATTAAATTATTTTTTTATTTTATAAGATTTATTCCTCATAATTATATTAAAAGTATTTCAAAATACTGCTATTAAATTAATTTGAGTTTTTTTTTAAAAAAAAATTAGGCTATTTATATAATTAGTCTCACATATTTATAAGAAAAATCATCTTAGAAATAATCATTATCATTATTTTTAATGTCTTATCTATAATAATCAGAATCTTTAACACCTAAAAATATTAACAAAAAAAATTAAAAAAATAAAATAAATGACAAAAAAAATAAATATTATTAGATTAAAAAAATATTTAACTTGAAGAATAAATACAAATAATAAAAAAAATAAAAAAGATAAAAAATAATAAATATCAATTTTCAAACTATCACCAACACAAATTAAAGTTTAAGAACTAAATTTAAAAAAAATACAAGTTTAATAGCAGAGGAAATAATAAAAATTAAAAACTAAGAGCATATATATATAAACATTGATAAAAATAAGAATAATTTCAAAAATATATTTAACAAAATAAAAGAATTAAAATAAATTCAAAGATTAAAAGTATAAGAGTTGAAATAAAAAACAAATATATAATTAATTTTATTCAAAGGAAAAAACTGGAAAAAAAAAATTTTGATACTGAAAATATTAAAGGATTTAAAACCAATCTGGAAATTAAAAAACCGAGGACCGAAATAAAACTACAATATATAATCAATTTTAATTGAAGAACAAAATTGAAACAAATCAAAATTTCTATAATAAAAATAATGACCAAACAAAACAATCAACATACCAGAGAGTATAATGGAAACCTTATAAACAAAGGGGTCTGACGTGTATTTTCACATGCATGAGAGGGGGGGATTCAACTAATCATTATCACATCTCCGGCTACCTTAGAATGCCACAAGCCACACCAGGAGGAAGATAAAATGGCGGGAAATCATTATAGATGCCGGATGAATATTTTTACAAGTTAGAATATGTCGTACGTGGTGTCCTAAATATGTGTGAGCTTGACAATTGACAGCGCGTTCGACGACGCGCACACAATATCACTGGAGAAAAATATAATTAATTACTGATAAATTACCAAAACACTCATACAACCAACTCTTGGATTTATCTTATATGGAGGTATATCTGTATTTATACATTTCAAAAAAACTGTGCAATTTCTTAATACCTCCGAGGGTAACTATTCTGCTTTGTCTTATATAAGGGTATATTTATATTTAAACATTGAAAAAAAATGTACAATATCTTTAATGCCCGACGAAAACCGTTGATTTTTGTGTTATATGATGATATTATAGTTATTTTACTATGTCAATACATACAAAAAATTGAAAATACCCCAAGTCCAAGTCTACAATCATTGTAAATAGATAGGTAAAATACTAATTTAACTATTAAAATCAAGGTTGTCAAAATCGAGATTTTGACACGAATCGGAAGGGGTTCTGAAAAATCGGATCGTAAAATCGTAAGATCGTATCCGAAGTTGTCCGTATAAAAATCATAAAATCACAGCTAAAATCGTGTAGGTAGAAAAATCATAAAATCGTAAGTAAAATATTTCTGAATATAACATAACATAATTATGGCCATAAAACTTCATTAGTTAAGGTTCATGCATGATTCAAAATAATTGAAAAGTATATTACAAAATAATTATGTCCATAGAATTTCATTAGGTAAAAATTAACAAACTAAAAATAAATATTTTGTTGATGTGATATATAAATTACAATCAGTCTCATGACCGTCATTTTCTTGTTATTTTTAATACATTAATTAAAAACATTATTATTGAAAGGATTATCAGTATTAATAAGAGTAAGTTATATAATTAAATAATTGCTTTTGAAAAACCCTCCAACAATAAAATTATTATTTTTAATTATATTTAAATTAAAAAAATGAATTTAAATATAATTAAAAGACTCACAATATTTAAGATTTGAAATTTAAACTACTTATTTTATGTTTTTGAAGTAATTGTATATTTTTTTATGGTTGTTGTATTTAAAATTAATTAATGTTATTTATTATCTTAAATTAATAAGATTGTTTTAAAAATATTTTTTATGCTAACTATTTTTATGCTAATTATTATTATTATTATTATTATAAATTTATAACCCCCTGTAATATACCTAATTACCTTTTCTTTTTTTTTTTGCTGAAATCATTACTCTTCATTCTCCCGTGCTCTAGCAATTTCGCTCCCTAGACCACTACCATGTAGTTAGGTCCCCCCAACCCTAAATCCCTAATTCCCTTCTCCCACGCCGCCGCCCACCCTCATCTCTTCATCTTTTCCATTTTTTTTTTCTTCCTCCTCATCCTCTTCTCCTTCACAGTTCACTACTTCACTCTCTTCTAGTCTTCCTCCTCCTGAGTCACAAGTAGCGCCTAGGAAAGCACGGATGAGCCACATGCCTCCTCTTCTCCTTCACTCTCTTCCAGGCTTTCATTTTTTTATGCTAGTTTTGTTTTTTTGCTGAGAAGAGAAGAGAAGATTTTGATTTCAGTCTGAGAGGTGAAGAATTGGAATTGAAGAAAGTAGAAAGCCCTTCGCCCCGTGTTGCGCACAGTAAAATATAATGAACTCGTAAAATCGGACCGATCCGGTCCGATTTTATGAGTCAACCCGATTTTGACCGAGTTTGACCGGTTTCGATTTTTCTTTCCGGTTCAACCAGGTTAGCTGAG
The DNA here is from genome assembly GCA_015731905.1 of Salix dunnii. Taxonomy (NCBI): domain Eukaryota; kingdom Viridiplantae; phylum Streptophyta; class Magnoliopsida; order Malpighiales; family Salicaceae; genus Salix; species Salix dunnii. Next base: position 29,597,773 of record CM027674.1, on the reverse strand, counting down.
CCAACTCGCAAACTCGTACGAGTTTGCGAGTTGACTCGCGAGTTTGACAACCATAATTAAAATCATCAGTAATATGAATACAGAACTACAGTGAAATTTACTATGCATTACTGTGAAAAAACACGATATCCCTTAGCTGTCTGTATGTATAATGTTAACAGTTTGCAGTCGCGATCGGAACCTTCACGATTCAACGGAAATGAAAAATTGTTGCTTTCCGATGATAATTGTCGGGCAGAAGTCAGAATTGGTGTCTAATACTGGCCACTATTTTCTTGGGTCATGAATGAATATTTATTATGATTAGTCTCTCTTGGTAAATGAGAGGTTGCCATCTCAAGAACGCGAAGTGTCACCGTGCATGTTGCATTCACTTGCAAGCAGCCACGTGCTTTCTTTAGGCTGTCGATGCCTGTGTTGGAACCATCTTTCTTAGAGTATTTTAACATAATTTAATAAAAAAATCTAAAAAAATAATACAGCTTAAACAAATATGTACATATATAAAATATTAGTTTTATACCTAAGTTGTTTAATATTAAAAAACTTCTACAAATTCATTTACATGTTCATAAATCAATTTAAAGTTTATAAAAAATCAATTATAAAAAAGAGATATTGATTTGATGTAGCAAAAAAAGAAGAATATATATATATATATATATATATAGAGAGAGAGAGAGAGAGAGAGAGAGAGAGAGAAAGAGAGAGAGAGCCAACAAGTATACACCGTGTCTCGTTGTCAATGTTGTTAAAAAAATCTTGAACACATCTTGAAGAAACATTACTATTTTTTTTTTATGCAAAAAAAATTATTTTTTTTGAAAATTATGTTTTATAAATTTAATTGAGAAAATAAAATATCGGTTGTTCTAAACTTAAAAAACCATCATTTTAACCCTAAATAAAATTCATAAACTACCTTAATTTAAAATTAATCTCAAATAAAAACCCTAACTAATTAACCTCAAATCCTCCTTTTACTTCCTTTCTGCTTTTCTCTATGCTCGTTAGGATTCGACAATTAGAGGAGTGGCGGACATGCACCTTAATAAAGCCGATTCAACAATAGATTAATGTTAAAGGAAAAAAAAGGAGAGAGCAGGATAGAAATAGAATGGCACTTCCAAAAAGTAATTAATTCTTTCTTTTTTCGTAAAAAAAAAAAAAAAAAAATTATATGTCAAACTAGCATGCGCTTGATATGGTTTATTTTTAAATATTAAATATGAACCAATTAGTTAATTTCAGTTAGTTCGAGATTAAAACGAAAGCCAATTAATTACTTTATAGTGTATGATCAAACTTACGTTCAAGGTTCAATTTCAATTGTTAGTGCAAGCTTTAAGAGGTTATCATTTGACTAAACAAAATCAATAAAAGCTGCAGGTGGGGTCTTAGGGTAATGGGGAAGGTTTCTTTTCTTACATCAGGATTCAAGTTATATTATATACTAGCAAAGTGCCCCCGCGCGTTGCTGCGGGGTACACAATATTTTTTTAAATGTAAAAAATATTAATTATATGTATTTTTAAATTGTATTATAAATTTAGTTAAAATAAATTTGTCCAGAAATTCATCCTCATATTATTGTCATTATTATTGTTATAAGAGTTAAAATTATTATCAACATTACTGTCAAAATAATAATAAAAATTAAATTGACTTGAAAAATCATTAGAAAAAACAAAATATTTTTATAAGTAAACAATAAAAAATTAATAATTAAAATTATCATTATTATTGTTTAAATAAAATTATCTAATCCAAATAGCAAATTAAAATAATAAAAAACAAAAAATAAATAAAGGAAAAAAGTGAATAATATTTATTATTCATATTATTATAAAGACAGTAAAAATTAGTAAATTATATTGAGAGAAAGAAATATAAAAAAAAATAGGAAGCACGAAAAAGCATTAAAATATTGTTCTTATTATAATAATAATAATAATAATAATAATAATAATAATAATAATATGAAAGAGTAAATAAACAATAAAAGATTAATAAAAAATAAAAATCAAAGTCAAAATTAACATTGTTATTACTACGAAAAGAATATATATTATAAAATTACCTCGATGAAAAAAAACTTAAAAAACATTAACAAAAAAGTAAGCAAGAGAAATAATTAAATTATTATTATTATTAAATAATAATTAATTAAATTACCACTACTATATTATTATTATTATTATTATTATTCTAGAATTAAAGAATTCATTGAATAATAATAGGGATCATTATAGAAATAATAAGAAATCAAGGGATAAAAACAAAAAATTAAAAGTATAAGGGCCAAATATTAATCATGTTAGTTTTTTTTTTTATTATAACATAATGTTAGACAAAATAATAAATTTGTATAGAATTTTTTAATTATAAATTTGTATAAAATAATAAATAGTTTTATCCATAAAAAGATGAATATATAAATTGAAAATATATCCTTATGTTATTATCATTTTCATTATTATAACAGTTAAAATTATTATTAATATTACTGTCAAAATAATCTCAATAATTAAATTATCTTGGAAAATAATAAAAAAATGCAAAAGATTTAAGTATAAATAAGAAAAAAAAACATAAACACTAAAATTATCATGACCATTGCATAAATAGTCAAATAATAAAAATTATCTAAAAGTAATAAAAAACCAATAACTGAAATTATTATTACTATTGCGTAAATAGTAAAATAATAAAAACCATTTAATCCAAAAAACAAATAAAAATAACAGGAAAAAAAATAAATAAAGGAAAAAAGAAGCAACTACTAAAATTATCATGATTGTCTTGAAACATCATTAAAAAAAGGAAAAGATTTTTGTATGAAAAAGGAAAAAAAAACAACTACTAAAATTATCATGATTATTGCATAAATAGTGAAATATTAAAAATCATCTAATCCAAAGAAAAAAAAAGAAGAAGAAAAAAAAACAAAGAGAAAAAAAGAAAAAAAATAAAATAAAGGAAAAAAAGAAATAATATTAATTTTAAAATGACTATCAATTTAAATTCAAATTTTAGGATTTAACTGATTTAAATAAAATCAAAAGAAAAAAAAACTATAAAAAAACTAAAAGTATAGATTTATAAATATGAATAAAAAAATATACATTGTTTAAGAATTTATAAAAATAAACTAAATGAATTAATATAAAAAAATCATGCAATAATCAAATAAAAAAATAGTTTTATAACAGTTAAAATTATTGTCCACATTACTGTCAGAACAATTTAGATAATTAAATTGTCTTGAAAAATCATTAAAAAAAGGGAAAGATTTTTGTACGAAAAAAAAAAAAAAAACAACTACTAAAATTATCATGATTACTGCATAAATAGTGAAATCTTAAAAATCATCTAATCCAAAGAAAAAAAAGAAGAAGAGAAAAAAAACAAAGAAAAAAAAAGAAAGGAAAAAGAGAAGTAATATTAATTTTAAAATGACTATCAATTTAAATTCAAGTTTTCAGGATTTAACTGATTTAAATAAAATCAAAAGGAAAAAAAACTATAAAAAAACTAAAAGTATAGATGTATAAATATGAATAAAAAAAATATACATTGTCTAAGAATTTATAAAAATAAACTAAATGAATTAATAGAAAAAAACCATGCAATAATCAAATAAAAAAAATAGTTCTATCAACAAAAAGATTAATACATGAATTGAAAATCTATCCTCATGTTAATATCATAATCACTACTATAACAGTTAAAATTATTGTCCATATTATTGTCAGAACAATTTAAATAATTAAATTGTCTTGAAAAATCATTAAAAAAAGGAAAAGATTTTTGTATGAAAAAGAAAAAAAAAACAACAAATAAAAATATCATGATTACTGCATAAATAGTCAAATCTTAAAAATCATCTAATCCAAAGAAAAAAAAGAAGAAAAAGAAAAAAAATTCAAAGAGAAAAAAAGAAAAAAAATAAAATAAAGGAAAAAAAGAAGTAATATTAATCTTAAAATGACTATCAATTTAAATTCAAATTTTAGGATTTAACTGATTTAAATAAAATCAAAAGAAAAAAAAACTATAAAAAAACTAAAAGTATAGATGTATAAATATGAATAAAAAAATATACATTGTCTAAGTATTTATAAAAATAAACTAAATGAATTAATATAAAAAAACCATGCAATAATCAAATAAAAAAAATAGTTCTATCAACAAAAAAATTAATACATGAATTGAAAATTTATCCTCATGTTAATATCATAATCACTACTATAACAGTTAAAATTATTGTCCACATTACTGTCAGAACAATTTAAATAATTAAATTGTCTTGAAAAATCATTAAAAAAAGAAAAAGATTTTTGTATGAAAAAGGAAAAAAAAAACTACTAAAATTATCATGATTACTGCATAAATAGTGAAATCATAAAAATCATCTAATTCAAAGAAAAAGAAGAAGAAGAAAAAAAAACAAAGAGAAAAAAAGAAAAAAAAATAAAATAAAGGAAAAAAAGAAGTAATATTAATCTTAAAATGACTATCAATTTAAATTCAAATTTCAGGATTTAACTGATTTAAATAAAATCAAAAGAAAAAAAACTATAAAAAAACTAAAAGTATAGATGTATAAATATGAATAAAAAAAATATATATTGTGTAAGAATTTATAAAAATAAACTAAATGAATTAATATAAAAAAATCATGCAATAATCAAATAAAACAAATAGTTTTATAACAGTTAAAATTATTGTCCACATTACTGTCAGAACAATTTAGATAATTAAATTGTCTTGAAAAATCATTAAAAAAAGGAAAAGATTTTTGTATGAAAAAGAAAAAAAAAACTACATGATCACTGCATAAATAGTCACTACTCAAAATCATCTAATCTAAAGAAAAAAAAGAAGAAGCAAAAAAAAAAAAATTTAACAAAGAGAAAAGAAAAGTAATATTAATAGTAAAATGATTATTATAATAGTTAAAATTATTATTAATATTATTGTCAGAACAATTCAAATAATTAAATTGATTTGGAAAATCATTAAAAAAATCAAGAAATTTGTATAAAAAACAATTAAAAAATAACAAATGAATTAATATCAAATATTAATAAAAAAATAACAATAAAAAATAAATTAAAATGAAAAATAATATATATAGAATTCATTATAATTAAAGGATAAAATTAAAACAAAAAAGAATTGGAGGACCAAAAATAAATAATGGTGATTGGTTTCATTTTATAAAAATCAGAAGAAAAGGGACTGAAATCAAACTTTGTATATATTACCAATTTCAACTGGAGGGCTAAATTGAAGAAATCAAAACATCCGTACCGAAAAAATTGAAGGAATAAACAATCAATCAAAAATCAAAAGTATAAGGATTGAAATAAAACTTTCTTATATAATCAGTTTTAATTGAAGGGCACAATTGAAAATAAAAAAACTTTAATTTCAATAAATCAGTAAGAAAAACGAAATCAAAACATCAGGGACCGAAATGAACTTCTCGCCAACATCGGGGACCGGACCAGAATTTGCGGCGGCAGGAGAGAGAAAAGCGACCGCCGGCCAAAACACGTCCACCGTCGCTCACCCGGACATATATGACCAGAACGCGCCGCGACGGAGAGGAGAGGGCTTCCCGGCGCATCTTCTGGTGTGGCGGAAGAGAATTTTTGACGGCGTGAATAGTATAAACGCGCCGCCTCAAAGGCGCGTCTCTATCGGACGCTGCTGGCGCGTTCGAACGACGCGCCAACAGTTAAAACAAAAAAAATAATAAAATATTAGCTAATGACTGTATTGCCCCTGGTATCACCTATATTTACGAAAAAACCTTGTTGGAAAAGACGGAGGTAGCCCTGTTTACTGTGCACTATTTTGTCTTTATAGGGGGCTTTTTTCGTCTGCGCACTGTGCATATAAGGAGGAAAAGCCGGTGATGCCCCTGGTTCCTGTGCACAATTTTGGCGTTTTCGGGGGCTAAAATCGTGCCTACACTGTTCACAAAACGAAAAAAAAATACTATTGCAATCCACAGTGCACTGTGTCTGTGTGTACAATGCATTTGTGCACAGTAAAAACGCCTCACGTTTTATAGTATAGGTAATATTTATTATTTCTGTGGTATTTTATTTATTTATTAAGTTTATAAGATATTTAATAGATTCAAAGATTAGATATGGTATATATAAATTGATTATAAAAAAAAAATCAATAAAAACCGATCTCAGACATCTAAGTCAAACCCACATTCAATAAAGGTTGACAACCAAAATGTATACAGAGATTCCTGCATTACAAAACGTAAACAGCACCTTGGACGACATCATCTAGCACAGAAAATTGTGACTGAAGCCCCCAAAACTACTAGATATGGTGCGAAAACTACCGCACCAATTTACCATCCACCACTCCCAAATCTTGATTACTATGGCATCAAGCACTTTGACATGGACGGTGATCCAGCTTCCTCCCCCATCCGTGGACTCCAAACTGCAATTCACCGGCAGCAACCAAGAATTCCACTGCTTGCTGTGTGGTCAGCAATTCAACAACCCTCCTGATTGTTCTCAGCCTCAGATCATCTGCCTTCTTCACAACACTCACCAGCCGTCCTATCTTGTCACCAAGATCTGTGAATGACCCAAGCATCACCTCATTTGCACTATCTTGCCACTCTGATAGCTCACCTGTTATTGCATTCTCTTCTTTCACTGTCTCACATTGTAACTCGCTGACTCTCCTGTTTTTTGCATGAAATTATTCATTTAGAATTATAACTGAATTTTTATTTGCCAAGTCACAAACAGTTATTATTAAAGAAAAATAAGTAAGTAAATACCAAAAATATACACAAAATGTAAAAAATCGAAACCTGAATTGATTAGGTGATAGATCACCAAGATCTCCAGTACTTTGGCCCTTTAAAATATCAGCAATATGAAACTCAAACAGAGTACTAGACTCAGTGTAGACAAGGTGAAACAAGGTGGTGGGACGCCACCCAGCAATCCAGTGAAGCGACCTCTCGAAGCAGGAGGCCCAAGGGGCTGTGAAGACTGACAAAACGTCACTCTCTATGGCCACAGATTTCACCCTATAGAACTCGGCATAGTGGCTTACGATCTTTTGGGCTAGGCTGCTAAGATGGCTTCTATCATCTTGGCTACTTGGTGGTTTGGGGGCTATCCTCAATTGTTCCAGAAGTTGATTGAGTTGGTCGAACCAGGTATCATAAAACCTGGTAAAGCTGCTGGTGCTGCTCATTTTTGTTGGTCAATTTTAAAGGGGGCGTCTCCTGTTTGTGGGTTTCTCGTTCTTTTTTCTTCTGTTTGGGAGAAAGAGAGATTTCGGGTTTGGTTTAGCTTGGCTTCAATGAATTATTAATGCATGATAAATGAAAGGGTTACTACATGCAAGACGAGTGGAGGGGACAATATGACACTTGGAGAAGTTGTATGTTTCCAACAGGATTGGTATAAATATTGATACAAATTCATAACCACTTAAGACAGCAGTGACGCCATATTGTTGACATATTCTATAATTTATTCACAGATTCAATCATGCTCTTACCCAATTGTATTTTGATTATGTTTTGTTTAGACTGGTTTTTTTTTCCACTTATGATCCATCAGATGTATTTTGTTGGTGTTTTCATACTCCAAAGATAATTCAAAATGGTAAAAGTTTTTAAAGTTATGGGAATTTCTATATGTTCATTTGACGATGATGCCTTGTAGCAATGGATATGGTTTTGTGTAAACCCTACCACCTCTATGCCATGCTATTGTCACTAAAATTAGGAGAGCCTGCTGCTGCCTCTTCTATTGTCATTTCTTTCTGTCGTGCTTGTAATATTGTTTAGATAGTATTAAGAATATAAGTGTGTGTGTGTGTGTAATACAAAATTATACTGAGTTAAATTGATAGAAAAAGATATGTAAAATAAAAGTCTTAAAGTGAATTTATGTAATATTAAAACAAATAGAATATAAGGATGTATGTCCACACACATATGGTAAGCTTTTTTAAGAGAGATTGTCTTACTAGAATCACAGAGTAGATCTTGTTCTTTTAAAAGATGTATCCTAAGGAGATAGATGTATTTTGTGCTTATAAGAGATAAGCCTGTCGTCTCTTAGTTGATATCATCATAGGTTTTTAGGCAAATAGCTTGGGTGGTTGCATCTGGTTGATGTTCTCACAAACGATGCCAATGATGATGTACATGTCTATCCTCGCACATGGTAGTAGAGGTGTGCAAAAAAAAAAAAAAAATCAATTAAAGAGATTAAAAAAAACTATAGATAGATATCAAACTATTAAAAAATATTTATTAGAATATTTTAAAAAAAATCCGGTTCAATTTAGGTTTCTTAAGGATAAACTAATAAACTATAACCGAAACGGTTCAAATTAATATATATATATATATATATATATATATATATATATATATATATATATATATATATATAAAATCTATTTTGAAACTAATAAACCATAACCGAACCAGTACGATTCAAATTTCTTTATCTAATTCCATTTTTGTTAAATGAGAGAAAATAAAGACTTGGTTAAAGTCCAAAAAAATGTTAAAAAACAATGTACTATTTTTTTTTTGTTTTTTACATAAAAAATTGAATTGGATCAAAACCGATCAATTTAAACTGATTTTGGTTTGGTTTTGGTTTTTTTTATCATGATTTTGATTTGGTTTTTTTTATAGATAAAAATCATACCGAATAAAAAATAATCACCCTTACATGATAGCTCCTTTAAAAGGTATTGTCCCACTTAAACCACAAAATGGATTTTTATTGTTCTAGATTAAGACAACTATAACATCTAAAAGGGTGAATTAAATGTTCCACTAATACTAACAAGTAGTGCAACTCAATTCAATTAAACACAACTAACACAATAATCAACAATATAATTAAAGTATTTAAAATAAATATGTAAGAGAAAGAGATTGCAAACACAATTTTTTGCATGTTCAATAAGCATACATGCACACCTCATACACAAAATTGATCTTGAATATTGTATTCTTTTACTAGTCCAAGTTCAAGATTATACTTGTCACTTGATGAATTCACATCAAGATTTTTACACTTGATGCCAGGAGTTTTTCCTCAAACTATTAAGAGTTTAAGATTTTGATTGTGTTATCATGAAATCACTCTCTCAATATAATGGATTTTACAATTGAAAATTTAAATATCTTTGTACCTCATTAAATAACAATTAAAAGATTTCAAGGTGTTTAAATGTAGTGAATATGAGATTAAATACTCTTATATTAGAATATTAAGGCTTCACTAAAAAAAGTAATTAAAAGATTATTTTAATGTGTTTTTGCACTTAGAATAGCTTGTATAATATATATGTTTAATTCTCTTAGGAATTTTACAATATATATACTACTTTAATTGCCACTGGGATAGCAACAACTATAAACTAGTTTTTGCTACAACACACGCACCTATCGAGGAGATAGATTTCTTTTGTACTTATAAGGGACTAAAGCCCTTATCTCTTTGTTGATCTAGGATAGTGAATTCATCATTATGAGAGAACATATATCTTTATTCTCAATATTCATGTCTCTTGTATTATAAGACAATAAGAAAATGCTACAAAAAGAATTCACTTGTCTTTTGATCATCATTATCACTAATACTAGATGTGGAGTCCTTCCCTAAGCTAGATGGTCATGAAATTACTGATGGCTCAATTTGGAGTAGGATGATAATAATAATAACAATAATGAATAAGTTTATTGAATATAAACAAAAATAAATATAATAAGCTTTTTTATTTATTTAAAATGATGTATTCTCTTCCTTTTTCTACAACTTCTAAACTAAAAGGAGAAAAGAAATGGAGAGAATTAAAGATTATCACCCTAAGCCATGTCAAGGAATATGTAATTTTGGCATATTTTCATAATTGTTACCCATTTCTTTCTATTTTTCAATAAGTGATATAAACTTATATGGAAGTGGGACATAAGCAATGGAATCCTTTGTATGAAGGATTATACCTTAAGAAGATACAAGGATGACTATAAAGGGAAAGTTTATTAGAAGCATGGTTATGTAAATAGAGAAAAACTTACAACCAAAATGATGAGAATTTATATAATAAGTGACCTTACCATACAAGATATCAAAGGGAGAAATGTCACAGTATGTCATAGTAATGAAGGCGTCAACCAAGTAAGAAGTAGGAATACATGAATGAAATAGAAGAACAAGGCTCATCCTAGTCACATGATGGTGCTTATATTTAGCACAACCATTTTGAGATGGTGTATATGACAAAACATTTGTTGATGAATCTTAGTATTGTGAAAGTGAGATTGAAAACATGAACTACAAAATATAATTGATTTTCTATAAAAGAATTGATTTTCCATAAAGTTCTTAAATTGGATAAAGATTTCATAGAAATTAGATTTCAAATTCACGGGATAAAACCAAGTAAAGAAAGAATGATCATCGATAAAGATATCATAATATGAAAACCCTATTATCAATTTAACAAGGGCAAAGCTCATAATATCATTATAGACAAGATCCAAAATATCATTTGACTAAGTATCAATTTTAGAAAATTAGAGCCTACGGATCCTGGCAAGTTGGCACACAGAATATATATATAAAAAAAGAGTAAGAAAGATAGATGTGAGAGAAATTTGTTCTTTTTTTATGTAATAAGAAAATAACATAATGGCTTACATGTTCAAGACAACATTACCCCATTTTAATATATAAATTAAAGACCATTATTATTATTATTATTGTTGTTGTCGTCACCTTGTTATTGCTACGCGGTTCTGAACAATATAGAAAGAGTCAACAAACATAACTTGCAAGGAAAAATCAAAAGTTAATTGGATAATGGATAAGAGGTTCTTAGTAATGTGACGAACCACTAAAACATCAAGCAAAAGTGATTAGGAAAGGAATGGGAAATGCCAACGTGAGTGATGGTAAAGAGAGATGGGAACCATTTGATACAGAGCAAGAACTGATGAAAGGATTCAGCAAGTTGTGTCAAACGATCACAGCGATTCCTGCATTTATCAGCCAGATGACCCTCTATTTTACATATCTGACATTTGGGATTGTAAGAGAATCGATTACTTTTGGGTCTATTAGTTTGACTATTACTGTTTCCAAAGGAGCTAGTGTCAAGAATACCGATAAAAACTACCACCGGAACGACGATTGTGAAATTGGTTTCCGTGTCCAAATAAGGAACAACTGGCTATAAAAGTCGCATTAAGCGAAGATTGAGATTTCAATGATTTTTGGAAGAGATCATAGCTCTCAGCCATAAAACCAAATCATGAATGGGTGGCAGTGAAGAGAGCACCAATTACATAGCAAATTCGATGCCAGGCCACGGAGAAACCAATGTGATTTGTCAACTTCATCGACGTCCAATGGCCAGTAACTAATCATAAAAAGAATTGAAATTTGGGAAAATTCATTAACAAATAAAGACCCTTTCTTTGTTGGTTGTAATTCATCTTCGAGACAGATTTCACGAGTCTTCATTTCATAACTGGAAGCATGCTCAAGAGCTAACCAGACATCACGAGAGGTGGTGAGACCAACCCATTGCCTTCTCAAAGAGGGAAGAAAGGATGAGGCTAAGAAAGTTGAGATATATTTTAATTATATAAAGATGCATACATACATGACTGTACATGAATAGAAAATAAAATATAACCGGAAAGAAATCAAACAATAAATGATTTATATCTACAGTTAAGTGTAAATTACTATAATCTTGAGAGAGTTGCTAACAGCTATTATCATGAGAGGATTCTGGCATATCCCCAACAAGTTTGTCTCCGTAGAAAGTATAAACTACCACTTCTCATTAACTGGTCTTGGGACTGCATGCATGGCAGATATGAAACCTGTTAATAATATATTCATTCCATCTATGATTTCTAATACGTTCAAGCATCTTCATACACGAGGAATCTGAGCTGCTGTTAACGTTGATCTATTTGATGCATGTACCTCATTATTATAAGCAACGGAATTACTGTGTATCTCTTGTATCTTATAACTTTACGCCTGCTCTTGAAATGATGAACAGGAATTTCTTTCATTGCATTTTCCCTCCAACATTTCAGATCTTATTCTTATCTGTTTCATGTAGCAGAGGCTGAATTTTCTGTCAATTAATCGCTTGGAAAGGAAAAACAACATAGAGTTGCAGTTTCTGCTTTGCCAGGTTTCACAGGTGAGTTCAAAAGTAGAAATATTGGGTTTACATATATATATATATATATAGATATTAGTGTCAAGGTGTTCAACAGCATCATTGAAATTTACCTACTTGTAGATTTTTGCGGTTGTATGAGTTCATGATAAACGTTAAGTTCATCATAATTCTCCATTAGTGTGCAGCCACACAAGCTGTAGTGTCCACAGATGGTGCTGGTGTGGAGAAAGGCCGACGGTTGATGCTTGCAGCTAACAGCTCTCTTATTACATGGAGTTATAGCTCAGTTATCAAAGGAATCTAATGCTGCCAAAGATCTTCCGTCTCACCAGAACTAATGCTTTTATTCTTGTTTGATGGAGAAGCTGCTGCTGATTTCATGTTATATATATATATAGAGTATTTTATAAGGCAAACCCAATTCAAGATTATTAATGAATATCATTAAACAGAGGATAACTTGCAATCAAATTCTATGTGGTCCACGCTAGATAATGAACTTTCCTAATAAGGTAGACTCTTGTGCAATCAATCTCTTTTCATTGGTGCACATGCTTTGTGTTTTTTTCCATATATGTTTCTGACCCTTCAATATTTTTGGGTCTCATTATGTGTTTGATATATGGTTTGAAAGAGTGACCAAAAGGATCACTAAAAAGAGCAATACAAGATGCAACAAAGACATTGGATAAAGAAATTGAACACAAGACTTGCATTCAAGACATTAATAGCATGAACCCTAACACATTCAAGCTCATTGTTAATTGTTGAAAGAGGAAAGGGATATGATGTAGTCACTAATTTATAAGAGCAAACACAAGAGCAATTATATAGAGTTAGAGAAATAATGTTTATTTTATTTTATTAAGTGTTCTCTCAAAAGATGCATCTCTTAGCTATTTTCTATATCTCTTTATGTATATGTGTGAGAATTCGAAATACAAATTATTTCAGTATATTCAGTATATTCAGAGTAGTTTTTTCTTACAATTTAGGGTTCAATTTATAGGAAAAAACCTAGACTAAAATAACAATAATAAAGCTTACTTTACTGTTACTTTATACAATGTCTAAAACAAGAAATTAACAGCTATATTCAACACTTCCCCTCAAGTTGGAGCGTAGATATTTATCATGCCCAACTTGTTAACTGCATTATGAAATACTCTTCCGGAGACTGCCTTTGTGAGGATATCGGCTAGCTGGTCTTCAGACTGAACAAATAGAAATTGTATGATTTTTCGATCAAGATTTTCTTTAATGAAGTGTCTGTCGACTTCAACGTGTTTGGTACGATCATGTTGAACCGGATTATGAGCAATCTCGATAGTTGCCTTATTGTCACAGTGTACACCCATAGATGTCTCATAGTCAATTCCTAGGTCTTGTAATACCTGTTTAATCCATAACAATTCACACACACCATGAGTCATACCCTGATATTCTGCTTCGGCACTTGACCTCGCGACTACTTTCTGCTTCTTACTTCTCCAAGTAACAAGGTTGCCTTCTACGAATGTAAAATATCCTGATGTCGATCTCCTATCAGTCTGATTTCCTGCCCAATCTGAGTCTATATATCCTTTAATATTTTGGACCTCTTTCTTAGAAAATAGAAGTCCTTTTCCTGGTGCACTTTTTAGATACCTTAAGATCCGATATACAGCCTCCATGTGTTCTTCTCCTAGCAAATGTATAAACTGACTTCCCACACTTACTGCATAAACGATATCTGGCCGAGTATGTGATAAGTATATTAGTTTTCCCACTAGCCGTTGATAACATCCTTTATTGGCTGGCGTCTGATCTTCTACTTGTCCCAGTTTGTGATTCATTTCCATGGGTGTATCTACCGGTTTGCATGCAAGCATTCCAGTCTCTGCCAATAAATCTAACACATATTTTCGTTGTGAAAGACATATCCCCATTTTTGACCTCGAGACTTCAATTCCTAAGAAGTACTTTAGTTGTCCGAGATCTTTCATTTCAAACTTCGATGTCAGAAACTGTTGTAGTGCCTTTCTCTCTTCTAGATCATCCCCCATTAAGACCATATCATCCACATATACTATTAGTGCCGTTATCTTCCCCCCTTTGTGTTTTATGAACAAAGTATGATCTGAATTACTTTGTTTATAGCCAAACTCCTTCATTGTGGATGAGAATCTTCCGAACCATGCCCGAGGTGACTGCTTTAAACCATATAAAGCCTTTTTTAATTTGCATACTTCAGTTTCACATGAGGACCTGGTTTTCACTCCGGGTGGTAATTCCATATATACTTCTTCTTCAAGATCTCTATTTAGAAAGGTATTCTTAACGTCGAATTGTTGTAGGGCCCAATCTCGATTAACTGCTATAGATATGAGAATCTGAATGGTGTTCATTTTTGCAACTAGAGCAAATATTTCTTGGTAATCCACTCCATACTTCTGCGTGTATCCCTTCGCGACTAACCTTGCTTTGTATCTATCAATACTTCCATCCACTTTCAACTTCACTATGAATACCCATTTACACCCGACTTTCTTCTTTCCTGTTGGTAGTTGACATAACTCCCACGTGTTATTCTTCTGCAGTGCCTTCATTTCCCCATTCATCGTCTTGGTCCATTTTGGGTCAGCTAATGCATCTTGTACATTACTAGGAATAGACACATTGGACAATTGATTAACAGTAAATGCATATGATTCCGATAATCTATGGGTAGAGATATAATTACTAATAGGATATTTAGTTTTGTGTTTTGGATCAGGTTCATACTGTTTCTTTGGGACTCCCCGGTTTAGTCTTTGAGGGTATCGATTGGACACATTATTTTCTAAGACAGGAATTTCATTTATTTCATTTGGGATAGGATTTAGGGTTACCTGGGGGGTGGAGGAGAGACATTCTTGGTTGATTCTTCGATTAATGATGTAGGCGTTGGTAATTCTAGAGACATAGGAGGGTTGTTACTGAGATCATTCTGGTCTGTGCAAACTTCTAGGTTCTCATTCCGGCTTGATCTCATTTCCTCTAATTCAAATAAATCTTCATTCTCTTCATTGTTACTCTCCCCCTGAAGAGAAGTACCGGGAACTCCCCCTGAATAGTAGGGTGTGGATTCTCGAAATGATACATCCAAGGTCACGTGTAGCTTTCGATGATGAGGATCATAGCACCGATATCCTTTCTAAAATTCTGAGTACCCGACAAACACGCATCATTTTGCACACGGATCCAATTTGCTTCGCAGAACTCTTGGTATGTGGACATATACCATACAACCAAATACCCGAGGCTCCAAATTTGGAAGGTGAGGAATCGAGAGCAGAGATTCCATTTTTTGTTGAGGAGACTGAAAATCAATTACACTGGATGGTGTTCGATTCATTAAATACGCAGCGGATTTGACTGTCTCACCCCAATAATACTTTGGCAGATTCATGCCAAATAGCGACTCGCGGATTATTTCCATAATTTGCCTGTTCTTCCTTTCGGCTAATCCATTTTGCTGCGGAGTATACGTGCAAGATGTCTGATGTTAGATTCCATGATGTCTTAAAAAATTACCTAGTACTTGATCCATAAATTCCATACTATTATCTGATTGAAGTGTATGAATGTGCCGTTGGTATTGGGTTAGCACCATTTTCTGAAAGTCCTGAAAAATTGTACCCACTTCACCTTTATTTTGGAGGAGAGAAATCCACGTCATCCAAGTACATTCATCAATAAATATAACAAAGTACCGTGCATTAGAAAAAGATGAGACCTTTGCAGGACCCAAAATATCAGAATGAATAACTGCAAATGGTTCTACACTTCTATTCAAACTTGGCAAATAGGAAATACGATGGCTTTTCGCCAGTTCACAAATTTCACACTGAAAATCCAAAATACTTAAACTTGAAAATAAATGCGGTTGTAACTTCTTAAGGTACCCAAAGGAAAGATGTTCGAGTCGTCGATGCCACAACCACACGAGAGCGTGAGCTTGATCCGTACTTCTAGCCTGATGCGTATAACCCAGCTTTAACCCCCCTTGTTCCATTAATTCCAAATAATACAGGTTGCCCTGTCTAACACCATAACCAAGAATCTTCCGGGTTAGAATGTCCTAAAAAACACAAAATAGAGGCCAAAACGTTACCGTGCACTCAAGGGTAGTCGTAATTTGACTAACCGATAAGAGATTATCCGCAAGAGACAGAACAATAAGGACAATATCTAGTGTAATAGTGTCAGTTAAAGTGATAGATCCTTCCCCGGTAACAGGGGAGGTACTATTGTTAGCAGTGCATATAGCTGACCATGAGGAGGGTTTATTGTAAAGTAAATTATCGGAATCGCTAGTCATGTGATTAGATGCACCTGTATCAATAATCCAAGTACTATTTTTAGTAATAACAGAGTGTGTAGAATTTTTTTCGATGATACCTGGATGGACCATATTTGCTGTGGGTTATACCGGATCTGCTTCCGTCAGATGCACCATGGTTTTTCTGATATTTTTCCGTGGCTTTTTTAAAAAATCCCACCATTCCGGGTAGCCGATAATTTCATAACACCTTTGTTTTGAATGTTCCATTTCACCGCAATGCGAACATATCAACCCACTAGCATTGTATTTTCGGTCAACCCCGTTTCGGTCAACACTATTTAAATGAAACCCTAATTTTTTTTCTCCCCTCTCTCTTCCCCCGTTTCGGTCACTACCAAGACCATTTACTAAATCAACCGCCCCCAACCCCTTTCTCTCCCATTCATCCCCGCCGATTGATGATGCCTCGTCATCATCACGGCGTGTTCAGTGAACCTTGGGGTTTCACCACGGTGCGTGGCCTCCATTACTTGCTGTTGGCGGATGGCGGCATAAGCATGCTCCAGGTCTAGCTTCGGTTCCTTCCTCAGAATCTCCCCCTTCACTTGGTCAAAGACGGAGTCCAAACCACTGAGGAAGATGTGTACCCGAAGCCTTGCTATGGCTGAGTGATTCTCAACCACGTCGTCGGGCGTGGTGGCCTGTGACTGGGTTCGGTGGTCGATTTCTTGGAAGATGGAAAGCAGTTCGTTGTAATAGGTGGGTAAGGGTCGACCATTCTGTTTTGTAGAGAATGATTTTTTATTCAATTCAAAAATTCAAGTCTCGTCTGACCCGTCGTAAAATGTTCGGGCTACTGCGTCCCAAATCTCTGTTGTCGTGGGTAGCCGTATGAATCGTTGCATCAATGGTGGGGTCATCGAGTCAATCAACTAGCTTTTGACTCGATGATTCTCAGTCATCCAGGATTCTCTTCTCGGGTCAGATGGGTCGGGTTTCTTCATCTCGCCAGTAAGGTACCCATCCTTATTTCTTGCACCAATTCGCATTTCCATCACTTGACTCTATAGTGAATAATTTGTTTCATCTAATGTTATTCTAGTTGGAAGAGGAGAGTTGTCCTGATGGACCACAGTCTGGGGCGCCTGGGTGGAGGTAATTTCCATATTTGATACTGAAAAAATGTTTTCTGGGTTGATTTCTGTGGTTTTCTGGGTATTGTGCTACTATGGGGATTTTTTTTTTTGATTTTTGGGTATTCCTAGGTTGGGTTAATTGCTGGGATTGTTTCGTTTGATTTCAGGTTGATTAGCTTTTGATTTCTACAGTATTGGTAACTACAGTAATAAATCACTACTATAGGAATCACGGTTCTGGGTTAGTGTTTGAAGAACTGGGTTTCGAACTAGTAGATAAAAATGCAGTAATTCAAAAAAGAAAAAAAATCAAGATTTGCTCTGATACCATGTGAGAATTCAAAATACAAATTATTTCAGTATATTCAGAGTAGTTTTTTCTTACAATTTAGGGTTTAATTTATAGGAAAAAACCTAGACTAAAATAGCAATAATAAAGCTTACTTTACTGTTACTTTATACAATGTCTAAAACAAGAAATTAACAACTATATTCAATAATATGTTTTATGCTTCTAATTACAAGCCTATTTATATGTCTCAAGTTCAGACAATCAAAGAATTAAATTACTCAAAGAAAATCTTAATCTATCTAGGAATCTAACATTCTAATTAAACTACTCAAAGAAAATCATAATCCTTCTTCATCAAGGATTCCTACATTAACTAAGATTCTTCCATTAACTAGAATTTTATTTTAATATTATGGAGTTGTATAAAAATCAAAACTCTTACAATCTCTAAATCCTAATTGTCAACATCGTTATTTATATTGAGTTTCAACACTCTCATTTAATATCAACTGTCATCATTCTTCCATCTTTTCTTTCTCTTCATGATGTCCTGTCTTAATGCGTTGATGTCCTTTCTACACCATGATTACCAAAAATTGATAAAAATACTTAACATCAATTGTTTTTTTTTTCAAACAATGTTTATATTTATAACCCTTCAACTAAATTTAAAACCTTTTCAAATTAGAATAACTTTTGGGCTTGCGTATCTTTAATTTCTTATAACTTACCCTTAATGTTATCAATTGAAACAAAAACTTCATTATAATTAATTTAATTGCTTTTTCCCTTCAATCTTAGCTTGTACCTTTCTACTTTTGTTTTGACATTCTTCTTTTCTTTATAGATCCACTTAACACCTAATAACTTCTTTCTTTGTGGTCTAAGAACCAATTTTCATATGTCATCTTCTTGATTGATGTAATCTCGTCATCCATTACAATTTTCCACTATTTATCTTTTATTGCTTCTTCAAACATAATAAGATCACATGTAGTAAGATGATAATATAGTGATACATCATCATTAATATGATTAGTTACCTCTTATAAGCATTAAAGTTTATCATCTTTCTTGACAAACTTGGAAGAACGTCACTACTTGAGCTTTCACTAGGAAAAAATAAAGATAAGGAGAAGTTAATATCATAGGTGTTTATGGAGGAGTTATTATAGGTTCTTAATGATCTTCATTTTTTTCTCCTCTTTATCAAGAATTAGTACAAAGTCATATTTCTCATTCTCATTTATCTTCCAATATCATGCTCCTTTTTCATATACTTAACATCTCTACTAATCATCATTTTTCTTTCATTATAGTTGTAAATCTTATACCCTTTGGATTTTCATTGTCTATAAAGATTATTTTTTTGCTCTTATCATTCAATTTGGTCCTTGATCATCTACATGCACATAACTAATGCTCCCAAAAACTTTCAAGTGAAAAGCACTTGGCTTTTTTTCACTTCATGTTTCTTATGGAGTTATGTCATTTAAGTGTAGGACACTTATTTAACAAGTGCATAAAATAATTTATAGCTTCAACCCAAAACTCTTTGGACATTTTTTAAGCATGTTTATTGCCATGTAGAGGATGCTTCTATTATTTCTTTCTATATTATTTCATTTTGTTATGGGGTTTAAGCATTGTTAAGAGTCTTGTTATACCATGATCTTTACAAAACTCATTAAAATTATTAGATCAAAACTCACCTTTTATCTATCCAAAATGATTTTATAGAATAATTATTTTATTTATCAATTAATGCCTTAAAATTCTTAAAACAACTCAAAACATCAAACATTCCTCTAAAAATTTATACTCAATTTTTCCTAATAAAATCGTTAATAAAAAGTAAAAAAATACAAATTTTTACCAAACAAACATGATTTGATAAGACCACAAACATCGACATGTATTTGTTATAGGGTTGATTTACTTTTGATGTGGATTTCTTCAGGAAACTTTTGTGAAATTGCTTCCCTATTAAGCATCTTCACATAACTGATTTAGATGTATAATAGATGGTAGACCTTTTAACATCTTTTTTAGTGTCATTATCTTTAAGGTATCAAAGTTTAAATGTCCAAGTTTTATCTTTCACACATGTATTTAGGCATTTAGGCACATTTATCATGACTACCTTCGGAATCAAAATTGTTTTGGTATCAAGTAATATCAAAACACGATCTTTCATCTTAATCTTATACCCCCGCCCCCCCTCCCCCCTCCAATAATTTTTCTAAGCTTAATAAGTTGTTTTTCATTGATGGTCTATAATAGACATCTTTCAATTTAATCGAAATTATACCTTTTCCTTTTATGACAATTTTTAAAACATCTACAACGGTGACATTACCTTTAATTACTTTATCAAGCTCCATGAACTTATCTTTTCTTTGCATGTGTGGTTGTTAGCTTTAATTTCTAGATACCACAAGTTCTTTTTATCTTGCATTCTTATATTGTATACACTAGTAGTATGGTGATTTCTTTCTCTTTTTCTATCATAAGATTTGCATTCTTTTTAACCTTCTTTGTTGAACTCTAGTAATCTATAGTATAATGACATGTCTTTAGACAATTATAACATTTAACTCTTAATTTGTCAAATCTGAATTTTGGATTGCTACAAATAGTTAAAACCAATCTATTAGTTCTCTTCATTCGATTGATATATTGACTTGTTAAGGTTGTCCCACCTTTCTCTCCCTTTGCTTTGTCTATGTCCTCTATCCTTTAGGAATATTATAAAACCATCTTTTTTTGATAAAAAACATTTATGCACCAACTCTCTTGAATGTTAATGACTTGGTTCTCATAGGCTTGTTATTTTCTCATATGACCTTGTATTTAAAAAAACTTATATATTTTGTAACTCTTCTATCGTGACTACCACATAATAAAATTTCTTTTGCAACGGGTGTAGGATCTTCTCTACCACACATGTCTCTTCCATCTTCTCCTCATATTTCTTCTTTTGATTGTATATGATTGATACTCTTGCAATGTATTCTAAAATATTTTCTAATTTAAAAATATGACTTTTTAAAGTCATAATATAGTTTTTACAGATGTATTTTTCTCACATGTTCAAATCCTTGGTTTGATTCTTGCAAAACTTCTTTTTCTTGCTTAACTATGGTTGCATTGGCTATTATTTCAAAAGTGATATAATCCAGACATTGATGGATAATTATGAGTACTTGTTAATCCTTCATTTGTGTTTTTTGCACAATCTTTGCTGAAATCAACATTGCTACATCTATAAGCTTCTTAAAGCCTTTTTTAACTATCTCTCATACATTTTGGAAACCTAGTCAAGCTTTTACTAGAATACATCAAGTTTCATAATTATCATTTGTCAATTTAGGATACTGAAGTGGAAAGTTTAAATTGATCAATAAATAATCAAACATAAATTTTGATACTACCAGCTAATTTAGAAACAAAAAAACACAGGAAGAAGGCTAAAGAACTAGAAGAAGAATGAGAATGAGAAGAATGATGTTTTTTTTATTAAATATCCTTTCAAAAGATATACATTCTAGCTCTTCTTT
The DNA here is from genome assembly GCA_015731905.1 of Salix dunnii. Taxonomy (NCBI): domain Eukaryota; kingdom Viridiplantae; phylum Streptophyta; class Magnoliopsida; order Malpighiales; family Salicaceae; genus Salix; species Salix dunnii. Next base: position 29,576,236 of record CM027674.1, on the reverse strand, counting down.
ATATCTCTATATTTATCTCTTGTACTCATAATTACAAGCTATTTATAGACCTCAAGTCCAAGAAAATCAAGAAATTAAACTACAAAAAGAATCTTAATCTATCTAGAAATATAACATTCTAATCAAACAAGAATTCTAATAAACTAGTCCATTACAAATCCTTCTTCGTAAAGGATTTCTACATTAAATAAAATTCCTTCTTTAACTAAAATTTTATTTTAATATTGTGAAATTCTATCAATATTAAAAAAAAAATCACCAATTCCATCTTTATGCTACTTAAGAGTTTTTTTGTTCAGATTATTATTAACACTTCTTTTTTATTTTACCCAACCAGACCATGAACTGAATCGAGTTTTTCTTAATTTTAAAACATTCTTTCTGCGCTTGAACATCCTTTTTAGTATATTTGCAGCATAACACAAGACATGTAGTTGCATCAATAGATAAAACCAAACGATACAGAATTACATTGTTGGGTATTCCCTAACTCTCCCTAATGTAATATTGCTCAACTCTAAAATGGACCAAAAGGAATCAACCCATTCAAGGACATACAGTTCAGATTCCACATACATGACAACAAGAACAAAAAGAGTATAAATAATGCCATTAAAAATAAATCATGTCAGTGGAATTAAAAAATTTTGGGGTCTATGCCTCGACGACCTTCATCTACTAGTGCCAAACTCAACATTTCATTGTAAAATTGGTCATCCGGTTTCAGCCATAAAGCCTGAATGAGAAGAAAAAATGTAAGACCAGGACCTAAAAGGGGTGAGGGAAGCACACTAGAACCACATAATAATTGTCTTTGAAAGTATACAATACTATAAGATTACTTACCTTGTGGTAGTATGTAATTGCAGCAATAAAGTTATCCTGGTCAAAAAGGGGAAAATGAGAGGCACCATATAAGATGGCTTTTAAATCATGATAGTATCAAATTGTAACATTTCCCACATTTAGACAGTCCAAACTTTCAAGCAAGTCATTATAATTTGCATTCAAACTTGTTCACTCTTTCAAGTCAATCCAAGTCCGATACGATAATCTGCAACTAGTAAATTGGAGAATCCATTATTCCTTAAAAATGAAGTTCAAAAGTAGGGTTTTAGCTTCAAGCAAATACAGGAAGTTGTTAGATGACTTTAATAATAGATAAGATTGCCAAACAATCAACACGAGAAACTGAACTGTAGTCCTATGTTAATTTGTGTACATGTTCAAATGATGACGATACTCTTTTACTAAAACTTCAGAAACCTAGTTCTCTTTTAGCTGTTTGAAACTTGACATACTTGACCCTTGGAATAGGCCTACTTGAAATCATAACAAGGTCACCAATGATCGGGTTCTACACATCAAGCATATCAAAGTTCATAGACTAGTTAAGGACCTCATCCTTCTTTTTCCTTTGCAAGAGAGATTTTAGGGCTTCTTATGAGTATAATAAATATTCAAAATTCCATAGCAGACATAGATGGTGCTCATACTTCTCATAGTACTCCTTTATAATAATAAGATTTATTCTGAAATAGTTTCTATTTTGAACCCTTGCATAACAGTCACTGGAACTATAAATTGTATAATCCAATTACTTTTCAAAACACTTTGGACTTTCATGACCACTCATTTGCACTATTAGACTTCATTATCCCTCCCACTTCAGGTACTTATCATTACTTTTCTCAAACTACTGCTTTGACCTGCAACAGCCAAATGAAATGTCAATTTAACAGACTTACATCAAAATGAAAAGAGTTCACTTTACCTGCAAATGATAAGTGTATGCAAGACCAACATAAGTACTCAAGCTTTTAGGTGATAATGTAAGTGCTCTCTCGTAATATGAAATTGCATCATGGTAATTCCTGGCATGGTAGTTTGATATGATTAATAAACAGTTATATGTCATGTCATTTATTTATACACATAATATGAAAAAAAATGTATTTCTATGATGATGGCTACAACAAGTGGAGAGAAAAACAACTCCAACTCAAATATGTACAAAAATTCAAACCTTATGTCTCAATGTCAGCCATGTTGCTCAACAAATCAATCGTGTGATGAAGAGGAACCTCTATATGACCACACTAGCATTAATGGATTCAAGAAAATTCTTGCCATCATATTCTTGAAGAGTTGGGGGTTACAAAGGCCCAAACTAATCTTCCTATAATTTTATTAATGGAATTTGAGTAGGTAGCTGCTATAACATGATACTAAATTCCTCTTTGTTGTATTTCACCAAGTTCACCAAGAAAGCTCCCAACTTGAACCTTAAAAATACTTGCACAAAAGCTTTAGGAAAGGAGATACAGAAACTAATAAGTCTATAAGAACCTTGCTAAAAACTAAAAAGATCACCAAAGGTTTACAAAAATAAAATACTGTAACTAAAAAGCTTTCATCAATATGGGTTTGCTCAGTGAACTAATTGAAATTAATGGTTTTGCAAGTTCATTTATCACAACTTACAGAAATAGTGTGATTAAAGGGTTAAACTACTTTCTTTCTTTTTCTTTCAGGTTGTTAAAGACCTTAGCAAGTGAGTATTGACAAGCAAATGCATAACATAATATCCTAATCATTGCTACAACAATATTAAAATATCAAGGCACAAAATAGAAAAACAATCTTTCAATTTGAGGATAAGATAGATATTTCATTTCAAGTATAAGGAAAATATTAGATAAAAGCATACCAATCATACATCCTGAAGTACCCTAATGGAAAGTAGCAACAGAAAAAAGGTTAGTATATTTGCCGATGCAACAAATTTTAAAACATACTTCAACTTTCTGTAGGCATGGGCAAGACTAACGACAGTTGATTCCCACAATTGATTTGAAGACGGAATGTGCTTCAAAGTCTTCTCAAACCATAACAGAGACTTATTGTACCTGGAAAAGTATGAGAAACAAAATTATGCTAGTCAAATAGCTTGACTGAAATGAAAAGGTATATATCCAATTACTAGTAGTAGAGAGCACCATATACAATCAAAGTCATACAATGAAAACTATACAACACTTAATAATGAATGTTTGCAAAATTGATTATTTTATGCTTTGAAAAGCCATGAACATTAACAACATTAAAGAGACATATTAGTAAAATTTTCAGGTCACTTCAACAAAATGATGAGAGGAATGAAATATCCTTACTCCTTCATGTTATAAGCAACAACACCAAGTTCATTGTATACAAGTGGATCTGAAGGGCAAAATGCCTTTGCCTGCATGAAAAACTGAAAAACAAATGATGAATCAGAATGATGACAAACCATAACAAGAAACATGATGAAAAGTAAAAAAAGAAACAGGATTCCTAAAGACAAAAGAGAAAAGTGAAATAATATTATGTTCGAAGTCCATCCAAGTTATTTTCATTTTGCACGCAAGCTACAAAAATTCCCCAAATGGAAAAAGGAAATAATTTGTTTAAACTACAAGCAAGAATTTGAAGTCAATGCAACAAATAATAACCTACCAAAGGTTCAAACTTCAAACCTGGCATTATTGAGCTGAAACATGACAAAACTAAAGCCGCCATCTTCATTTTTATAAAAAAAAACTAAAGCAAAGTTTTCTCAGTCATCAAGGACGAATCATGCAGTGCCGGTTAAAACACTGGTGGCTAATTGTCTTATTAAAACTCTTTTTTTTTTTTTATCAATTTCCCATATTCAAACTAAAAATAGCAGTTGCCCAATGTTCAGGAGTTAAAACATCACCTGCTCAGCAAGCTTATAGCTGTGAGTTCGCATGTACTCCATCCCAATATACAAAGTTGGTAAATGGCACCTGGAATAACAGAATATCAAGATTCAACCTGTAAAAAGACAATTGATAAGTAATAAGAGGACTTCAACAATGCATATATATATATATATATATATATTTTGTGTTTTTTTTTTTTTTGGGGACGCCACTAATTTAGCATTATATGAACGAGTAGCTTCTTTATCGACTTAAACTACCCTTGGAGATTTTGCAAGGCAGGGCAAATCAACCAACACTTTTCTGGTTTAAATTAACAACTCCAAACCTAAAAGAAACTTTATCTACTAGCCAGCCATCACCCAGAAAATATCAATCACAACAAAGCGATAAAAACCAAACTTCCAGGCAACACTATAATGTTCACATATAAAAAACTTCACCTCAATTTCCTATTATAAAGACAATACCAACAATTACACTCAGAGAACAGTAGGATCAAGAGCAACAACAAAATACGATACAGTTAGGAAAGGGCAGGTTAATGACAAAAAAAAATCCAGGATTTCATGTAAAAGTTTCACAGATAAAATGTTAAAGTGGTACTTCCATGAATCTAAAGTTTTGAATCAATTAGAGAAAGGAAGAGACAGTAAAAAAGTATTGTAAAGAAAAACACATTACAGTAAAGGAAAGGGCAGGTTATTGACAATCAAGGATTTCATCTAGAAGTTTCATAGTTAAAACGTTAGCCAGTAGTTGAGACCTGGCAAACAATAAGAAGTGGGACTGCCATGAATCTTAAGTTTTGAATCAATGTAAACAAGTGATAATATAAAAGTATGGTAAGGAAAAACATACTTCTATTCTTTCTTATTGAGGCCAAAAAGAACCATGAAAGGAAAGAAAGATGAAGGCTGAAAATATTATATGTTGAACCTTTCAATTCTTATACGTAGATGGAAGTACTAAAAGACAGTGATCCTTTTGAAAAGGTTGCGATAGAGGTCCACATGTGTACCTGTAATGATGGGGTTGTGTATGGAGAAAACAGGTTGGCCTCCAAACCAGCTTATATTTATAAAATTTGAATATTTAGGATGTTTCCATTTACATTTATATGAATATCTTTTCAAAGAACATAAAACACTCTAATTTTCTTAGACTGCTTGTGAACCAATTCTATTTATGTTTTCTTTCTCATATTTATTTTAATTTATAAATCGGAGCATTTTTATTGAAGATATTTAATAGCATATGGACCTCCCTTGGAAGCTGGTAGAGAGACCTTAAATAAAACTCCTAAAGTTAGGGAGGCAAGGAAATTCAAGTATGCAGGGAAATACTAAAATATTTTCTAAGAACAAAGGCAGCCTAACAAACGCACAAAATGCACCGAAAACATGTGCTCTCAATTTAATACAGTGAAGAAATATTATATTATTTTCAACTATAAGAGGTGACAAGGTTCTAGTCCAAATCACCCTGGGAATAAACGAGCAGCAGTGCGGTATAAGCATTCCCAAAGCCAATCCAAGCCGATGCAAAGGTTCCATCTAGACTTGTAGCCTTGCTGTAATGTAAAAAAGAGATAAAGAAGAAATCAAATTTGTTCCATAAGGCCAAAAGAAGCAAAACAATTACATGGTTTACCAAGCTTCAGGTAGCAGTTACCTGAAATAACACCGTGATTGATCATACTTCTTGATACAGTAGTAGTAGCAGCCGACAGCAAACCATGAAAGAGCCCTGAATGGCAAGAAGAAGCCCTCATAAGTAAACATGATACACGAATACATAATATCTAATGGACACTCCTTAAGTTCATGCTTAAGTTGAAGTGAAGTCTAAGATAGAGAGAAACAATCTCATTTTGTTTTCATGTTCCTTCTCTTCAAAACTTCATAATTAGTAATTGAAAAGCACTTAAGAATGAAATACAAATAAGCATCTAGAAGATATCATTTCTCTGTTTATTGCAGGATGTTGTAAATATAGTAAATCAATTATAGGATTGATTATTGTTCTAAATAGAGTAAGTCAACTGTAGGGCTGTTAGTTATAGGAAATGATCGCCGGGATGATTTATAGGCAGTCAACTGTAGCTTGACTCTAGGGATTTAAATTTAACCTGTACTCATGCATTAAGAGAAACTACTCAATTCCTTTCTTCTTTTTTTTGATAACCCTGAACCCATCTTCACTTCAAATGTACCATTTCATTTTATCGATTTAAAATCTTTTGCACTGGTTGATCTCACTTTCAAAGATTTTTATTGTTGACAATTTGAGGAACTGATTAATTACTCAAATGCAATACCTCTTGGAGGGAAGAATCTTGCAGTCAGAGCATCATATTGTTATAGGACCAGTGTTACATTACCTCTTAGGATTTACAGTCTTTACATGCATGATGGTAGAAACGTATGCAAGCTGAAAAATGTTGCGACCAGTTACACATCAGGCAAATTTTAGCTTAGTGGAAGAGAGAGTGACTGTCCTAATGGATGAGAAGCCCAATAACTACGATAGATGAATACTACTCCTTGCATAGTACTTTTTATTGGACTATGCAAGTAATCACTGGCAAATCACATGCATATCCCACATGATGCTCGTGAATGATATTTCAGGTGTTGGGGAATCATGGTTGCCAAGATTTCTTACTTCCATCTTTTAACTTCTTTATTTATGTATGTTAGTAGGGATAATAATCATGATCACATTCCATCATGATGACAAGCAAACCATTATGTGCCCTTACCGCATCTAGCAAGCAAAGAAAATAGAAGTAAAAGGGGAAAACAGAGAGCTCAACCAAAGCATAATCCTTCAAAATGAAAGGGAAATAAAGAAGTTGCTTCTAAAAGTAATCCTTCAACTCCAAAGAACACTAGTCATATGAGCATATTATTTAAGGCAGAGAAATAAAACTCACTTTTGAGGATAATCCTTCACTAAGTTTGATGCCATGAGATAAAGCTCATTTGAATTTCCAAGCTCCATAGCAGCAGTTATATGTACTAAGGTACATTTCATATGAAAAGGGTCTTTCTCAAGCAGGCTGTGAAAGAAAAGATAAAGCTCAGATCACCTCATGCATCTAAAGTACGATCGTAGATGTATTCTGTTTGAAAAAAGTTAAAAACTCACTCTGAAGTTAGATCAAAGCATTTCTGATATTCACCGCACTGATTGAAGTACTCTGCTTTGCATGCCAGAAGATCAGTATCATTTTTTAGTGTATGTATGAAAGATGGGCTAGAAGGATTGCTATTGCAGCTTTCTTTTTCAACTTTCTCTGAATTTGGCTTCTACAACACTCTCTTTGTCATACTGTGAACAGTGGACTAAGGTTAGTTTCAAAGAAGAACAGAGACTATCTAAAGCAAACAGATTATCTGGAAATGTTTAGATTGGATTGAATTGACTGGTATATTCTGAACTTGTGTGTGTTTACTTTTTTTATCAAGCATGAGTAGAAAGAAGAGAGCCACCCATCTTCTGGACCGAATTGCAATGAGGAAAGCAGACTTGTTTCTGCAATTCAGTAGCAAATATGCAGGGTTAATTTTAATTTCATTTGGTTAATGAGGCGAATGCTGGAATGGTACAGCATAGAGGAATTCTCAACAATCAACACGTTAACAATAAATACTGCAAATCAGGCAACATTAATTTTCCACATTTAAATGACAATGGGCAGCCGAACTTATTTGGCAAAACAAGTTTTGGAGAGCCGTTACCTTCTTCACATTTGAGCACATGATTTTCAATGAGGCAGTCCAAAGCCTAGGGACCAAAGAATATACAATCATGATTCATACTTCCAATCCAAATCAGTAAAAATGATGTGCAAAACTAAAGGAAAACAAGATTATGTCCAAAAACTTAGTTGAATCTATCAAGATAAATATTTAGTGCCTGTTTGTTTACGTGGTACAAACTGCGTTTTGTTGAAAACGCAGTTTGTACCTGTGATACTGTATTTGGTAACTTTAAAATTGATGGTGGGACCCATCAATTTTAAAGTTGTAACCGTGGTTTGCGGAAAGCAGCAATTTGCTGCTTTTTGCGTTCCAAATCAGAGGGCGCACTAGAATATATATAATTTTAATATTAAAATAATTTAAAAAGTAATTACAATAAATAAATATATTAGAAGAATATCACAATATAATTTTTGTCTCGCAATTCTAATTTTATTTTAAATGATATTTTACGATTGTTTCGGAATCGAAGAGCCCTTCACGTATAAATTTAGTTTGGATGAAATTACAAGTAGTTTGATGGGAGAATAAAAACAAGTATCTAATTTAGTTGAATTATTAATTATATTTTTTTTATTATAATTATTAAATATTTAAAAAACAATATATATATGCGTGTGTGTGTGCGCGCGCGGGCGCGTGCCCGCGTGCATGTGCACATGTGTTCTGTAATTTCACAAGTTAAAAGCAAAATAAAAAATTTGATAACCAAACACACAAAATACTTTTTTTTTAACCTCAAACTCAACCACGATTTTAACCAAATACTTCACTGCTTATTTTGAACCACAGTAAAAACACTTTTTTTTAAACTTTTTTTTTTCAACATAACCTTAATCCAGCTCTTAATATGGATTCACAGTTTTTGATAGAAAGCTATGTTAATGACATGCACAATTACAATAAAGAAAAGAAAGTCTATTGTGCAACTTAAAAATCTAACAGAAGGAAAAGATAAAAACAATTGCAATAGCAGGGTACCTCATAACATAAAGGATCGGCCTTGATAGCAGCTTTGTACCTTAAATCATCATACAAAAAAAATTGGCAAAAGAAACTGTAATCTGTCGTGATAAAGAAAATCGCTGAGAAAAGCTAACCACTGTCGAGCTAGGGCACGATTTTCGTAAGCCCTGCCTCTTAGAAAACAAGTTGCTGTAGAAACCTGTCCCAAAATAGAAAAAGCAACATTTTGCCCAGCAGAATTTTTAGTAATAAGTATAGCTACAATCTATGCATATTCAAGATAGCATATTTTACATTTTTATCACATTCAACTACTAGAATGCACCCAAAAAAATAAAACCTCACAATTTCACACAAAATTGTAAAGGAAGAGGAATAAAACTTTAAATGTTGAAAAGAAAATTCATTCTTGCCAATTACAAATAGCATAACTAATAGCATCCAAACAAGATTAAGAACAACTTCTCAAAAAAAAAAAAACACTCACAATGATCTCGCGATCTTCACTATCCTTATCTAAGTACACAACGTTACAATCTTCAGTATCATATATATTTCCAAGCTCATCAACCTTTATTAGAGGATGACTCATCAATACACCACGTCACTGCAGAGAAGGATGGCATGGTTACCTGAATTTTGTTACTCTGTTATTCATTCTTTAATTGCCTTTGTAAAGGACTGTACATAAAGGGTGGTATTGTTATTGCCTAGGATAAGTTAGTTAGATTATTCTTTGCCTGCTGTATATATAGACCAGCTGCGTCATTCAATAATATATAGAGAAAACTTCTCTTCACAATTATGTTTTCCTTCTATTTCATATTCGTTTGTTATATGGTATCAGAGCAGCCGATCAATGGCCAACGCTCCTAAAGAAACTGATTCCCAGGTTTTGAATGATACAAACCCCACAAACAAATATCTCAATTTTTCTGATCCTTTCAACCCATTCCGAATTGAGAATGGTGATAATCCAGCTGCTGCTCTTGTTCCTGAACTTTTAACCGCTGATAATTATGTCAGTTAGTCTCGTGCGATTTCTCGAGCTCTTCGTGTGAAGAACAAACTTGCCTTTGTTAATGGTACATTGCCTAAACCTACTGATATCTCAGATCCTCTTTTTGAAGCTTGGGAGAGATGCAACGACTTGGTCGTTTCATGGCTACAAAATTCTGTAAGTCCTTCTGTCAAATCTAGCCTTGTCTTAGTTGAGGATTCAAGAGTATTGTGGCTGGAACTCAGAGATCGTTTTACCCACCAAAATGGCCCTCGAATCTTTCAACTAAAACGTGATTTAGCTAGCTTATCTCAAAACCAAGACAACATCAGTACCTATTTTGGTCACCTCAAAACATTATGGGATGAACTTGCTATCTATGATCCTCTTCCCGATTGTTTGTGTGGAAAAATAAAAATCCTTCATGATCGTTATGACCGTGATTGTGTCATTCAATTCCTTATGGGTTTGTCTGATGCATACTCAAACAGTAGAGATCAGATCATGCTACTTGATCCTCTCCCATCCCTTAATCGTGTATTTTCCATGATCCAACAACAAGAACGACAACATTTGATGATTCCTTCTATTAAAACCCCTGACCTTATGGCAATGATGGCCAAACCAAATTTTACCTCTAGCAAAAATTTCTCCAGAACTACTTCCCAGAAAACTAATCGCCCATACTGTTCTTATTGCAAGCTTCCTGGTAATTCTCTTGAAACTTGTTTCAAGGTTGGAAATGTCGATCCACCACAATGCACTCATTGTAATATGACTGGCCATATTGCGGACAAATGTTATAAATTGCATGGCTACCCACCTGGCCACAAACTTTATACAAGGAATAATGGTAAAGGTATTGCAGCAAATGTTACTCAATTCCGAGCAACCTCAGATGATGACCTTGAGGAAGATTCAACTGAATCAATGATGCTTACCAGGAGTCAATACCAACAATTACTTTCTCTTCTGCATTCCAAGGAGACTAGTTCAGCCATGCCTTCACTATCTGTTACACAACCATCCTCTTCCACTCCCAATCCTCATGTCAGCAACTCTCGTGTTTCTGGTATGGCTACTTGTTTCAGTACACGCACACACTCATCTACTCACACATACATTCCACCTTGGATCATTGACACTGGTGCCACGGATCATATGATCTATTGTACCTCTCTTTTTACGTCCATCACAGCCACTGTTTCATACCAGGTTACATTTCCAAATGGCCAAGCTGTTCCTGTTACTCACATTGGTGTCGTAAGATTATCTAAGCATCTTGTCTTACATCATGTTTTGTGTGTGCCCTCTTTTAACTTCAACCTGCTTTCTGCCAAGCAACTTACTCAACATCATTCTTGTTGTCTCATTTTTCTGTCCAATGTTTGTTTTTTTCAGGACTTAACATCATGGACAACGATTGGGATGGGTGAAGTTAGAACTGGTCTGTATCACCTTCTCAGGTCTCGGGTGTCACCCTCTGCCTTGGTTGATGCACTGCCTCATCTCCATCCTTCACCTTCATTTCCTTCTGCTTCCGCTACTCACACTACTTCATTATGTGATTTATGGCATTATCGTTGAGGACACATTTCTCTTTCCAGATTAGCTTTAATCACTGATCCCATTATCACACGTACTCAAACATTTCATAATTCAATACCATGTTCCATTTGTCCTTTGGCTAAGCAGCGACGTGTTTCTTTTTCAATTTCTACACATTCTGCCTTACATAAATTTGATCTTGTCCACTGTGATATATGGGGTCCCAACTCAGTTATTGCAGTGGATGGCTCATGTTTCTTTCTCATAATTGTTGATGACCACTCTCGGACAACATGGGTTTATATGCTTAGAAATAAATTTGATGCCAGGTCTTGTCTTATGGCCTTTTACAACCTAATTAAAACTCAATTTCACACTAAAATCAAATCCATTAGAACTGATAATGGAGCTGAGTTCCTCATGACCGATTTCTTCCAAGCTAAGGGCATCATCCACCAAAAGAGTTGTGTCGAAACACCCCAACAAAATGGTAGGGTTGAGAGAAAACATCAACATATAATGAATATTGCTCGCGCCTTAATGTTTCAATCGCACCTTCCTCCCCAATATTGGACTGAATGTGTCCTCACAGCAACCTACCTTATTAATCGAACTCCTACCCCTCTTCTTCATAACAAAACACCCTATGAATATCTCTTCCACACTCCTCCTCAATACAAACACTTGAGAGTTTTTGGTTGCCTTGCCTATGCCTCTACCTTGTCACAAGGGCGTAAGAAGTTTGATCCTAGAGGCAGAGCATGTGTGTTTTTAGGCTATCCTTTTGGGGTTAAAGCATATAAATTACTTGATATACAAACTGATCACATTTTTTTATCCCTGTGATGTTCATTTTCATGAATCTATTTTTCCCTTCCATCCTCATTTTTCACCTTCTGTTTCACCTTCCTTAAATCCTACTTCACCATCATCTTTTCCATTACTTCCCATCATTACTCCCTCGCCTATCATTACTAATTCCCAGTCTTCTTCTCCAGATTTTTTAGCTCCGAATTCTCCTCCTTCCCCACCATAGTCTTTACATCCTTCACCTGAATTACCTCATACTCCCTTACCTTCTCCTTCTTCTTTAGTTTCACCTTCTCACAGGCCAACCAAAACTCAACGCGCCCCTGAGTACCTGCAGGATTGCCATTGTCATCAGACTGCTCTAACTCCTCCTATCCCACCGTTGGACCAGCTGTTATGTTCTCCTTCAGGTACTGCTTCCCCTCTTCATAATACTCTTTCTTACCAGTATTTTTCTCCTTCTTATAAAGCTTTTTCAACTACTATTTCCACTCATATTGAACCAAAAACATATAAGCAAGCTCTTAAAGATCCTGGATGGTGTCAAGCCATGGAAACTGAACTAGCAGCCTTGGAGGCAAATCAAACTTGGCAGATTACGGATTTACCTCCTGGCAAAGTTCCCATCGATTGCAAATATGTTTATAAAATTAAGTATCATTCTGATGGGAGTGTTGAACGTCTTAAAGCAAGACTTGTGGCTCGCGGTTTTACCCAACTTGAGAGAGTGGATTATCAAGAGACTTTTTCTCCTATGGCTAAGTTGGTTACTGTAAGGTGTCTTTTGGCTATTGCCTCAGTTAAGGGTTGGCATTTACATCAATTTGATATAAATAATGCATTTTTGCATGGGGACTTGCATGAAGATATCTACATGAATAAACCTCCTGGCTACACCAAAGGATCCCCTACTCAAGTCTGTAAATTGCTCAAAAGCTTGTATGGTCTCAAACAAGCTTCAAGGCAATGGTATTCCAAATTTTCTAATGTTTTTTTTGCTGCAGGTTTCTCTCAATCCAAGGCTGATTATAGCCTCTTCACCCGTGACATTAATGGCACCTTTGTTGTTATTCTTGTTTATGTCGACGACATACTGGTTGCAAGTTCTGACATTACTGCTGTGCAAGAATTGAAATCCATTTTTCACAAGCATTTTCAGATCAAGGACCTTGGCCCTTTACGCTACTTTCTCGGCATAGAGGTTGCACGATCCTCCAAAGGCATTTATATTTGCCAACGGAAATATACATTGGATATTCTTGCAAATTCTAGCACTTTAGGCAGCACTCCTGCTAAGGTCCCAATGCAACAAAATCTCAATCTTACTCAGACTACAGGCACTCCCTTATCTGATCCCAGTATTTACCGACGTCTTATTGGTAGGCTCCTTTATCTTACAGTCTCTCGGCCTGATATTTGTTATAGTGTCAACAATTTGAGTCAATTCATGGCTACTCCTACTGATGCACATTTACATGCCGCTCACAAAGTTCTTTATTATCTTAAGGGTGCACCAGGTCAGGGGCTTCTATTTTCTAGTTCTTCCTCTTTACAACTTGAGGCTTATTGCGATTCTGATTGGGCTTCTTGCCCTGATACAAGACGTTCTATTAGTGGCTACTGTATTTTTCTTGGATCTTCCTTAATCTCTTGGAAATCTAAGAAACAATCTGTGGTCTCTAAGTCTTCGGCAGAGGCCGAATACCGTTCCATGGCTGTCACCTGCACTGAAATATCTTGGCTGAAATACATTCTGTTTGCACTCCATGTCCCACATCTACAACCAGTTCTCCTACACTGTGACAACCAAGCTGCTATCCACATTGCGGCAAATCCTGTTTTTCATGAGAGGACTAAACATATTGAACTCGACTGCCATCTTATTCGCGACCAGATTCAGGCTGGGCATATCTGCACTCGTTATGTCTCCAGCTCTAATCAACTTGCTGATATCATGACAAAAGCTCTATCATCATTTGTTCTCCATTTTCATTTGTCCAAGATGGGTATCGTAAATTTTTACTCTCCATCTTGCAAGGGGGTATTAGAGGATGACTCATCAATACACCACGTCACTGCAGAGAAGGATGGCATGGTTACCTGAATTCTGTTACTCTGTTATTCATTCTTTAATTGCCTTTGTAAAGGATTGTACATAAAGGGTGGTATTGTTATTGCCTAGGATAAGTTAGTTAGATTATTCTTTGCCTGCTGTATATATAGACCAGCTGCATCATTCAATAATATATAGAGAAAACTTCTCTTCACAATTCTGTTTTCCTTCTATTTCATATTCGTTTGTTACAACCTTTGCATCACCGAACATTAACAAACACTGGTCCCACTCTTTCAATTCCTCCTGGCCACAATTTAAAAAAAAAAGTTAACAGGAAGATAAAAAATAATACATCAAATTTCAAATTCAAAATCTAAAACCAAAGACTGCCGAGGCCTTTAGCGGCAAGGTAGCGGAAGCGGAGGTCGTGGAGGACGATTTTGGAGGCGTTGAGAAGGTGGTAGGCATGACGGTAGTGCGGCCGAGGAAGAGAGCCTGAGCGGGAAGAAAGACAGTGCAAATGAGCGGGAGGTTTCCGTTTTGTTTTTGCTAACAACGGGCATTTTTAGGAGTATACTCGTTTTTAAAAATATTTTTTATTTAAAAATATATTAAAATAATATTTATATTTTTTAAAAAAAATATTTTTAATATTAATATATCAAAATAATATAAAAAAATAAAAAGTATTAAATAAAATTAAATATTTTTAAAATATAATATCAAATAAGCATATTCTTTGATATAGTGTTTCATGTCAGGTTGTTTTAAATGTATATTTATTTTTAAAATTATTAAATTAATTTTTATATATTTTTAAATAATTTGATATATTGATATTAAAAATTCATTGCATTTTAATACCAATTGGTTTAAGTTTAATTTTTGAAATATTGGATTCTAGTTACCCATGTGCCTAAATTGGAACTAACATTGACAACTTAATTAACATTAACATTAATGTTCTTGTTGCTTACTGTCCACACAGCAAATTGTTCTTTAGTTGCTCACTAGATATAGACCCGAGCAGCACCTCAAGATTATATTATTTTTTATATAAAAAATATTAAATAACAGAAAAAAATTATGATGCATATTATAGTTTGATAGAATATAAAATAATTTTATTTTATTTTAATTAAATTAAATTAAAAAATAAATTAGACAATTATAACATATGAGCCGAATCCAAAAAGGGACCTCCCTTTTTATCATTTTATCCAATTTATTATTCTTGATTTTCTTATATAGTCACATGAGAATAATTTTAATTTAATTTTTGATTTATAGTTACTTGACATATCATGATCAGCTTTTATTTGATCAGTTGTGATTTTTATTTAAAGAAATATATTTTTATCAAATTTTAAAACACAAAGTAATGAATAAGAATAATGAAGTTTTGGCTAAAAAAATGTTTTTTTTTCATTTAATTTAAATCATTTGTGTTTTTACAAATATCTGTTTTAATTCCTTTAAGTTCTTTTTTTCAAATAATCATGTTATTAACCAATAAAAAAATCATTGTTCTATCAAAATAAACAAAAAAATTTACAAGAGAAAATTATGTTTCTCATAATTTAAATCATTAGATTTTTTATTAATAATTATTTTAATTGTCATAAAAAGGTTTAAAATTTTGATAATATTAAATTATAAATAGATGAGTGTTTGCATAATATATTTATAAGAATGGGATTCATTGTACTTAGCCCAAAATAAATAAAAGAAAGTAAATAAAACGGGAAGAAAAACAAAAGTAATATATTTGCACTTGCATTTTTTTAACGAATAAAATCCTTACTTTGATTCAGCTTTCTATTGTAATATTATCAGTTAATTTATAAAAGTTTTTATATAAATCTATTTTTTTTTTTGTTTAAATATTGCTCATGAATACTCATTAAAGATATTTTCTTGCTTTAATTGTTAATATAATTTTCTTAAATTAATTAATTTTTTTATTTTTTATAGTTATGTTCATGATATTTTTGTTTTTTTATTGAAATTTTCTTTTCATATGATACTAAGTTTTTATTTGAAAAATCATTTTTCTAAACACAAAAATTGTTTTAAAATCAACAAGGAATGTAGTTTTGGCAAAAGAAATACATTTTTTTCTCTTTAATCAAAATCATTTAAATAAATAAATATTTTTATTGCGTTATATTTCCGTTAAAAAATTCATGTTACTTTTATATATATATATATATATAACAGTATTTTCCGCAAAATAAAAAAGATGATATTGACTAAAAAATATTATATCCTCAAATCATTGAAATTTTTAAAAATATTTATTCTCATGATTAAAAGGTATTTGAAAATACGTTTAAAAAGAGTTTTTAAAAATATTAAAAAAATTATTTGTATTTTTTATTTTAAATTAATTTTTTTAATATTTTTAAATCATTTTGATATGTTAATATCAAAAAAAAATTTAAATAAAAAAAAAATTATATATATTTTTTTTAATAAAAAACGCTTTAAAAATAAAAACTCTCACGTAGTAAATCAGTAATGTTTCAAAAATCATTCCAGAGCACCGTGTAAACGGACATGGCTAGTTATAACAATATAATTTCTTTTTTAGCATTATTCCTTTTTAAATCTATTTGCTAACCAACAAATTCCAATGCAGATCCAAAGTGAATGATAACCACAACAATTATATCTAGCATCATTCAGGGATCTGATGCATGTTTAAGGTCTCTGGTCAGGAGTCCCGGAGCTATTGGAGTTGTTGCTTGCTTTCCAGTTTCGCTACAAACTCCTCTATATTCTTGTCAGAGCTTCCACCTTCATCCATAGCCATTATGGCCAGTTTCTTCCATTTTTCAGAATTAGTTCTGATCTCATCCCTTCTTTCACCATCCATCATGACTTCCGTTATACACCTCTCGATCTCTTCTCGTGTCACCATCCCATTTTCACCTACCTTTATTCTAACCCCTACTTGCCAAACATCAGCAACAAACTTCGCATTGGTAGGTTGATCTGTCCACTGTGGCATTGCCACCATTGGCACTCCCAAGCTCAGGGCCTCGAGTGTTGAGTTCCACCCGCAGTGAGTCATGAAGCACCCCACAGATTTGTGAGCCAAGACCTCGAGTTGAGGACTCCATGTTACGATTAGACCCATCTCTGCTGTCTCCTCTGCAAAGTTGGCAGGCACCTTTTGCTTTTCTGATTCTCTTACAACCCATAGAAAGTGAGCGTTGCTTCTTTTCAGACCCCAGGCCAATTCTGCCATTTGATCATCTGTCAGGGCAGCGAGGCTGCCAAATGATACATAAACAACTGAGCCTGGTTCCTTGGAGTCTAACCATTTCATGCAAGTTTCAGAATTTGGATTGAAGAGGCTGATACCATATTCTTTGTCGTCCTCCAGCCGCTTGTCCAAGAACATTGATGGAATTGTTGGTCCTATTGGCTTGACTGGCCACTTGCTCGCCATCCAGTCGACAATCTGAATAGAAACGTTAATGTGTTTAATTACAAGATATGTTCCACTAGGCCTACCAGCAATACCACTAAGGAAATCTACCAGGGAGCCGGCCATTTACGCAATCATTTGGGTGCCGTATCGACTGTGAAGCGTGGGTGATTTTGCTAGAAAACCATACAAAACAAGAAGGAAAAGTAATTTGCACAAGAGGACATGATGCATGTCACGTGACAGCGATACAGGGCCTAAAACGACAAAATGCATGTCACGTGATAACGATTCAGGGCCTAAAACGACATGATGCATGTGATGTGACAGCTCTACAAGGCCTCAAACATGTCTTCGGTTTTCAATTAGGCATTGTAGCATCAGCCCGACACGATAAGTTTGGTTTGGGCTATTATTGTTTTTTTCAGTATTTTTTTATTAAAATAATATTTTTAAAAATTATTTTTAATATTAGTGTATTAAAATATCTAAAAATATTATAAATCAAAAAAATTTTAAATGAAAAATATTTTTAGTATTA
This sequence comes from Salix dunnii, assembly GCA_015731905.1. Lineage (NCBI taxonomy): Eukaryota > Viridiplantae > Streptophyta > Magnoliopsida > Malpighiales > Salicaceae > Salix > Salix dunnii. The sequence continues at coordinate 29,558,381 of CM027674.1, read as the reverse complement.
CATAAATACGTTAGGGATGGTTGCGACAGCTTTCCGCTTCCCTTTCCTTCGTGGGAATTGCAATAGATGGTGCCCTTAGCCGGCATGTGTATACATAGCATAGCCAATGGTTTAAATTTTTTTTTATATATTTTAAAATTATTTTATATATTGATATAAAAATAATTTTTTTTAAAATATATATATTATTTTAATACATTTCTAATAAAAAACAATTTTGAATTCAATCAACCAATCAATCACAGAAACAGATAGCACAGATAGTCTAATATTTCCTGTTGCACGATCCACAATTACATGAATATAGTTAACTTTTTGGGAACCTGGAACGCACCTCATCTTCAAGTTCGTTGAATGTGTTCCAAAGCAGCCAACTTGCTTCATCTATATTTGAGAACTGACTAAAAATGAGGCCATATACACCGGGATACGAACCTGGACCGTGAACAAGGGATGGCAGATCATTGAGCTCCAACTGCGGCAGGGAAGGCAAGGACACCAACGATTTTTCTTCCATGGCAGTTTTCAAAGCGCCCCCTTGTAGCTTATGGTAATATAAAGCAGTAACCGCGCATGTTTGGGTGAAAAAGGGACCTCCTTCTATGCCCAAACTCTTGGCCAGATCCAGAACCCATGGTAGAATGGAGTCATATATGATAAATTTAACTGGGGTTTGGGTGGCACTATATTTCTCAATGAGCTCAGTTAAGCTCAGTGGGACTGCGCCCATGAAACGCTCGATGTATTCATCTGCGGTCGCTGCTCTTTCACCTTCTTTGTAGCCATCAAAAATGTGCTCAATATTGATGGAAAAAACGTTGCCTTGCGGCATGGAGTTGCCCGTTGAAGTGGGGGTGAGTAGCGTGACCTTGAGGCCTTTTGAAGCTAAACGTTTAGAGAATTGGAGCATTGGATTTATGTGACCTTGAATCGGCAGCGGAAGGACTAGAACATGGCTTGCACTGCCGGTTCTTTGCTTCCTCATCTCCATTCTTCTCCACTACCTTCAAACCTAATTGATGGCCGTGATGAATTTATAACCAATCAATTGAAGTAAAAGGGAGATTTTTCTACAAACTCTTTATCTCTTTTGGATTTTAGCGAAAATTAGTTTTTTCTTAAAATGTTTTTGAGAGTACGATGGATGTTGTTAAGCCACGTATATTTGTTTGTGTGGAGATTATTTAATGATTTTTTTTTTTAGATTTTAATTAAATTAGATTCTATATTTCGTCCAAAAAACAGCAAAAAATTAGAACAAAAATATAATAATGGATTCAAAATTATGCATTGTCCATTGGTTTAACAGTAGATTCATAATTATAAAGTTCCTCTTGCCCTTTTCTAAGTAGAGATAAAGGCCCGAAATTAGAAATGTCAAAATAGAAATAACACTTATATTATTATTTCTTAGAAAATATATTATTATTTCTTAGAAAATATATATATATATATATATATATATATATATATATATATATATATATATATATATTCATAAAACAAATTGAGGTGGATTGAAATCAATTATCAATTCATTCATAACTATTTAGTCAAAATAGAAGTTTATTTTAATTTAACTTTAATTTTTATTTGTTTTGTTAATGAAAAATATGAAGCATGCTATTCTATTTATAGAAAAAACATTAATATTTTTATTACATTTTTTTTATTTTCAATTCACTTAGGAAGATGAATCATCTCTTAATCTTCTAGATATCTTTATATAGTTAATGTTACGTTAAATACATGCTTGTTTGTTATATTTGAATAACATCCCTAATATAAAATAATTTAATAATCTCACATCTAACAATTATTTATATAATCATCACTTTAGTCTTCTTATAATCATATATAATCTCTTTATATGAAAAACTCTCATGGAAATCAAGTAAATGTACTTATTATTTAACAAAAACACATATAGTAGTTTTTAATATCTTTTGTTTTTTAGTTGATTAGAATAATCACTTTATTATATATATATATATATATATATATATATATATATATATATATATATATATAAAGCAATATACAAGTCTTAATGGCTTTAATCAACGTTTAATTTTAATAGAGTATAAACTTTAAATATTTAGTAATAATATTTTGAAGCAATAAGATTTTACTTTAAATGACTTTATCCTTACTCTTTAATTATTAATCAAAAATATTAAAGAGGAAAATATTTTTTGCATAAATAAAATTAATACCGAATATAACCTCAACACTCTCCTTTCTGTCTCATTATCCAAGAGAAATTAGCGTTGGAAGAAATTTACAAGGACATAAGCATCCATCAATTATGAATTAACTAAACAAGTAAAGTACGAGGAAAATTTTAGCCAGTAATTTTCTGTGGGTGTTTCGAAAAGTCTCCACTTTCAAAGTGTTTTTTTAAAAGAAATGATTTTTTTATTGTTTTTAATTATTTTAATGGAATAATGTGAAAAATAACTTTTAAAAAATAAAAAAATATTTAAATATATTTTTAAATAAAAAATACTTGAAAAGTAATTGCAACTATTCTTCCGTCACCTGTAAAGTAACGAAATAGAAATTGTGTCTCTTGACCCGCTCAAAGACAAATTGATTTTGCCATGAAAAGTAGTGGACACGTGGATAATAAGAGATGAAATTTGTTAGGCTGTAGGACCAAGAAAAAGAAAGAGGACACCTAGTCTGGAACGGAGTCAAAACGAGACAAAAACATCGTGAGACAATGTATTTAGAATGCGAATCCCAATTTGTAAGTGACGTGTGTACTTACGTTATTCGCGCTGTAGTGACTTGGGAGCTATCTAGGATGCGCACGGGAGTAATGTTATGTATCCATTTGTGTTCTATTTTATTAAGAAATTTAAAAACTTCGTTTATAATTTCAACAGTACATGGCGACTTAAGAGCTGTCATGAATATTTCAAGTGATTATATGTTTATGTTGTAAGAGAATATTTGATATTATATTATTAAAATATTTAAAAAATATATAATTTTTTTTTATTTTATTTTTAATTTAGATTATTTTTTTGGGGAGTTTTACATAATTTTCATGTATTAATATCAACAATAATTTTCTAAAATAAAAAAAAAATCATTTTAATATATTTTTGAATGATTTTTTTTTCAAAAGTAACATCAACCACAGTTCTAAATAAACACTAAAAATCTAAGATAACTAAAATTTTATTCGTTTAACTAAAACTAATAAAAATATCTAAAATCGAGTGAAGTTTTCTCAAATCTAAAATAATAATAATATCAACAACTAAATAAAATCAATTTATTTGAATCATGAAATAAAGGGGGGTCACAATAGCCAACATAGTGAAAATATAATTTTGATATAAAAACAAGCTAGTTCAAAAATTCAATGTATTTTATTTTTAAGAAAATCAAAAAGCCATTAAAAAAGAAGGTCTAAAGTGGAATAAAAATATTAATATTTAAATATGTAGAGTGTAATTTATAAAGGCAACACATGCGGCAAATATTGTGATTTTTTTATCAACACTACAGAGAGATAAAACTTGGGATTTGACAGTTGACACCGTAGGCTAACGGTTGTCTCGGAGTGTTTATAATAAATATTTATGAAAAAAATTATTTTTTAATTCTTTATTTTAAATAAAAATTTGTGATGTTTTTAGATTATGTAAAAAATAATTTTTAATAAATAAAAAAATATTATTTTTATATAAAAAATACTTTTAAAAAAAAAACAACCGCACTACCGAACCAGCGCTACATGATGCTACTTCCATAAAGCAATTGGTGGGACAGGAGGTTGGAATCAAAAGTACAAAAAGATGCAATGATAACTTCTACCGACAGCATAAGTGAGACAAAAGCTTTAGTTATGTGGAGTGTGCACAAAAACTTCATGATAATGTCTTCCTGTAGTACAATGAGCATGGGATCTATAAAAAAAGTGTAATATCAAAGGTTTTTTATTTACATATTACGAGACATTTGCCATGCAATCTGATCGTAGGTAGAATTGTTTTTCTTAATTCAATATATATAATTTTTATTTTTTATTTGAGCCTTTATTATTTTATTTTTTTAAGATAATTTTTATTTTTTATGTATATATATAAAAAACTTCGATTAACACTTTGTTTTATTATTGGTATAAAATGCTTTTATTTCATAGCGTTTTGGTGCGCTGTTTTAGAGTTATACTATTCATATATAATTATATATATAAAAAATTAAAATATTAATTTAACAAAAATAATTAAAATTTATGATAAATTAACTTTAAATTATACAATATAAATACAAAGTCAAATCAACATAATCTCAAAATTAGAAAAATTTATAAAATTCCAAAATATTGTGAAAGAAAAATGTTCTAAAAAAAGAAAAATAAATCAATTATATTTTTTATAATTTATTAAGTAAAATATTATAAAATAAAAGAAATATAGCAGGTTTGATTGAATTATATTTTTTTAAAATTAATAATTAGAAAATGGATTTATAATAAAATAAATATAAATAATTTAAAAAAAATCCTGACCAAAACAACGCACATTACACGCTTTCGGCGCGTTTCAGCCTTTATTTGGTCAAAATATCCGGTACAGGCCGGAATTTGAGCCGAGACAAAAACAATATCGTTTTGTTTAGTTTAAAGTGATTTTTATTTAAAAAATTAAAATATTTTTTATTTTCTAAGATTTATTCTTGATATTATTATGTTAAAAGTATTTCAAAACACTAAAATTAAATTAGTTTATTTTTTTTAAATAATCTTAGTTCATTTTTTTTATATATTTTAATGCATTAATATTAAATTAAATATCAAAATATATAATTAAATTAACATATTTTTTAAGAAAAAATATTTTAAAAATAATCGTTATCATTATTTTTAACATCTTATCCATAATAAAATGAATATATATATAAAAAAATAATCAAAAAATTTTTAGACAAATAAGAAAGAAAATAACACATTAACTTAGATTGTGTTTGATAGTCTGGTAATGTCCTATAATGATAATAATACTGATCTTGATTTTCTCCTTTGATTTTATTCTTGAAATATTTCCATGCTCTTTATATCATTTTTTTGTCAATGCTACTAATATTGGTTTTATTTTACTTTCAATCATAATAATAACAATGACAATGATAATTCAAGTAATTTATCATTCGGTATTGTATTTATTAAGAGCTAAGTTTTTTAATTTTTATACATATAATGTTTCAAATCTAATATCCCAGATTGATGATTTGAAAAACTTTTATGGCTCAATATTATCTTTAATTTATTATAATTCAAGCGATTATAATAATTATATTTATAATGGTAATAATATGAATTTTGTTTGTCATTTAATTTTATCCTTTAACCTTTTCCTTTATTCTTCAAATCAAATAATATTTTTTTATATTGATAATATTTTTTTTTTGCCTTCAATCATAAAAGTAACAGTGATAATAACAATTGCAATAACTTATCATTCAATGTTGTATTTATTAAGAATTATTTTTTACAATATTGTTATTATTATGATTGAAAGTAAAATAAAAAACAATATTACAAAAATTGTTCTATAATAATTTTTAACTCAATGTTGTCTTTAATTTTTTTTACCTTATTTCTTTAAAATTATATTATTTAACATTAGTGCTAAATATAAAAATTGTCCTATAATTATTTTTTTTGGCATTATCTAATAAAATATATGGCTATGTTGATTATTTTGCTCAAATATATAGCATCTTAAAAAAATATGAGGACATATTTGTATTTGTACTGTTTAGAAACATTTGAAAAATTAAAAACACCACAGTGATAACTCTTAGTTTTTGTCTTCTTTAAAGATGATATGACTGCTTTACTATTAACAATAGTGTAAAAAAATCAAGAATATCCTTAAGTAGTCAAATGTTTGATGTCTGTTGGCAGGGGAAAACATAGTTTTATTATACAAAAAGCACGAAAAAAAACTTAAATACCCTCAAACATTCAGAGAATGCCAACCAGTCTCATGGAAAAAGTTGAAAATATCTCTGAGACTAAAACTTTAATTATAATGTATTGAGAGACAAAACAGTAATTACACTATTATAATTCATAACAATTTATATATATTGGTATAGCACAAAACTCTTATAGTTTTACTCTTTAATTAATAGACAAATTTTTTTGAGATTTTTTTAATGAGACTGAATTTATTATTGTTTTTTTTTAAATCACTATTTTAAATAACAAAGAAGTTATATAAATCATGTTTTTAACATGCATATATTATGCTATTTCATTTTTAAAAATATGTGTTTTTAATATATACGGCCATGAAACAGCATTCCTTCTTGAGAAACTGTTTGCTTGAGTATTCTATTTGTGATGGTTATTTAATATATACGGCCATGAAACAGCATTCCTTCTTGAGAAACCGTTTGCTTGAGTATTCTATTTGTGATGGTTAAGAAACAGCCTGATCATTATGTTCTGTTTTCTTTCTTTCTTTTCTATGCAATGCACTAACAAAGAAGCAAAGGGAAACAAACAAATACATTTTCCTAGAGCTTATTTTCCCAGAAAATTCCATTCTCATTGCCTGATAGACAAGAAGACTAGGCAAGGCAACTTGTAAAGAAATGGACTGTTACTAGCTGATATACAGATAGGGAAGCATGCAAACCTAACCTGAGAACACCAGTGGTATTTTTAAAAATTCTTCTTTATCTTCCTTCTTAACCATTTCTTCTGTTCAATCTCGACCTTTCTTACGAACCACTGTGGCTTTCCTGTCGTGAATACAATATATCCCATGGACAATCCAATCACCAACCCACTTCCATAACCCATCATGGCAAACTTCCAATCGAATAATCTTCCAGGATCTTCTTTCTCTTGGAATGGTGGGGGTTGTGCCGCATCACCACTACATTTCACGGACAACGGAAATCCGCACAACCGCAAGTTTCCAACATAGGAATCACTCGGAAAGGTTACAAATTGACTTCCCTGGGGAATTGGTCCTGCAAGCTGATTGTATGAGAGGTTTAGTACTGCAAGGAAGGTCAGACTTGTTAATTCTGAAGGAATGCCTCCATCTAGCCCATTTGATGAGAGGTCTAGCGATTCAAGTGCTGTCAGGCTCCCAAGTGATGATGGTATTTGACCAGTGAGTCTGTTTCTTGAAATATTAAGGGCTAGGAGTGAACTAAGAAGTACAACCTCCTTTGGAATCTGTCCTTCAAATCGGTTGCTTGATAGGTCAATGGTTGTAAATATAGTTAGTATTCTCTCCATTGGAATCTCTGTCCCTTTCATCGTCAAAACTATAGAATCCTGATAATATATTTCCCCAATATACTTCGGTGTGGGTTTATATTCCTCATCCACTTTCTTCATAGCTTGAAAATTTGCAATGTACTGTGTCGGAAGAAGGCCGATGAACTCATTGTGCGAGAGATCAATAATTCTTATACTAGAGAAAGGAGATATCGCAGTGGGGTTACCTATAGAACCATGGAATCTGTTAGAGCGGAGCACCAGAACCTGTAGCTTAGGAAGAGTTTGCAGCCAAAGGGGAAAAATATCATTTATGTAATTGTTTCCCAGATCGAGGACTTCCAACATTCTGCAATTTGCCAAGGATAGTGGTAACGATCCTTCCAACTCATTTCCATTCAAATCAAGACTTCTTATTTTATTTCCCTCTGTAAATGATCCTGGAATGGTGCCATGGAAGCTGTTGCTCCTCAAATTCAACACGGATAGTTCAGTACTGAAGTTCCCCAAGCACTGTGGAATATTGCCATTCAAATTATTATGAGACAAGTTTATGATCTGGAAGGTGCTGATATTGCAAATCCAAGGTGGGATTTCTCCAGTGAGCTTATTATTTGCTATTAAGAGAATGTACATGGACTGTGGCAGAATTGGAAATGGTTGTTGAAGCAAATTGGAAGTGAGGTCAAGAAACTGTAAGCTGGGCGGAAGTTCATTTACAATGGTCAGAAAGTTATGGGACAGATCCAAATATTGTAAAGACTGCATCCCCTTTGCTGACAGCCATTGGGGAATTTCTCCATGGATTCTATTGTAGGATAGAGACAAAAAGTTGAGCTGGTTTTGAATTTTTAAGAATTCTGGGAACTCAATTATGTTGCAAGACGACAATGCCAGTTTGTAAAATTGGGGCCAGGTTGAGTTCCTGCTACTATCAGTGACGACAGACAGACTGTTGTGTGAAAGATCAAGTCCCCAAAGGTTTTTCATGTTTGAAAACAGGTTCAAGTCCACAGTGCCACTCAAGTTGTTCGATGAAACATCAAAATCGGTGAGATTCACCAATTCAGAGATTGATGGTGGAATAAGACCATATATCTTGTTACTTTCCAGTCTTATTTCAAGCAAAGACTTCGACCAAGGCCCACCAAGCTCTCCAGTGAGGTGGTTATTACTGAGCTGAAACCAGACCAATGATGGGAGACCGAACAAACAAGATGGTATTGTGCCACTGAGTAAATTATATGATAGGTCAAGATAAATAACATTGTCAAGGCCACATATGTGATCAGGAAGAGTCCCCTCTAGTTGGTTTTGTGACAGGTCTAAATGTAGAAGTTCATAGATGTCAAAGATAGATGATGGCAACATACCACTGAAATTACCGTTTCCAAGGGATAATCTGTTTAGTTTGCTGAGGTTGACGAAAACATCCGGGATCTGCCCTGTCCAGTTGTTATATGAAAGATCTAATTCATTGAGCTGTTGAAGATTCCCAAGCGAAGCTGGAACTGATCCATTGAAAGCACAGTTTCCAAGATCCAGCACTTTAATGGAGTCAAGATTGCCAATTAAATCTGGCAATCCTCCTGAGAAACTTGTGGAGCTAACCTTCAACAGTTCAAGGGAACTGTTCCAACTGGACACGGGAAAATGTCCATGTAGATCGCTATTCAACGATAAACTCAGGAGCTTGAGTTTTGGTAGGTTGAAAATGTTTTCTGGGAATTGTCCTTGCAATCCACATAAGTCGAGGCTAAGAGATGTTAATGAAGAAGATAGGTTCATCAAGGAACCAAGATCAACTGAAGACATGTTTATGTAATCAAGGAAAATCTCTCTCACTAGAGTAAGGTTTTGGACAATCATTTTCATGGCCGGTGCTTCAAGTATCAATGGTTCATTCAAGGAAAGATCAAGAGAGATCATTTTGGACAAGTGCGATATTTCAGATGGGACCTGACCTGAGAACCATGTGCTAGAAAGGTTAAGGTGTGTCAAAATTGAAAACGTACCAAACTCAGGCGGGATGGAGGAGCGGTTAAAATCGTTGAAGGCAAGGTTGAGTCTCTGAAGGCGTGAAAGGTGAAAGAGACTGCTGTTGGAATTGAGGTTCCCTGTAAGACCACTGCAACTAAGGTCAAGAGCGATCACGTGACCTGTGACCCCATGACATGTGACTCCATCCCACGAGCAGCAATCTGTTCCAGATTTCCATGAAGCCAACCTAGGATAAGGAGGCTTGCAATCCAACGAAGCGGATTCATCATACTTAAATCCATCCTTAAGTTGGAGTAAAGCATAGCTTTCATCTGTAGGGCATAATTGTGACACAGTTAGTTGACAATACAACTTCAATATCAGGAGGCAGAAGATGACTTGAACAGCCCTTCCTGACCAGCTCATCGTTCTCAAGCAAGTCTGAGATTAAAGGCCAGGTGATGTTTGGAAAGGAGGTATAAAATGGCGGAAGTTATGTTCAATTTCTGCTTCAACTTGTTCGATATATCAGTCAGCAATATTAGTCTTTCAAAATAAATTAATCCTTTCAAACTCAAGTATAATTCTAGGATGTTTCGTGTGTGCAGTCTTGTGAGGTGTAGTGAGTTGGTATTAAAAAAAAATGATTTTTTTATTATTATTATAAAAAAATTAGACTTCGCATATCGAATTATTTCAACATGTATTGAACATATTCCTTGATTCGGCTTTTCAAGTCAACGATAGACACGTCCTGACACTGCCATTAAAAAATAATAATCTTATGCAAGGGTTTAATTTATTCATTTTGAATATTGAAATGGTCGAAAAAATTAAAGTAATTATTTGATAATGTTAAGGAAATGGTTATGAGATGTTGTATTGGACGCTAATAGAAAATCAAGATAGAATTAAGCAATATATATGACAGGTGGAATGAATGTGACGTTATTAATTAGTTTATTCTAGTCCTTATCTTCTTGCATGCTTTTAAAAATATTTTAAAAAAATATTTTTTTATTTTCAATTATTTTTATATCATTTTTATGCATCAATATTAAAAATATTTTTTAAAAAATACATTATTTTAATATATTTTTAAATAAAAAATATTTTAAAAATTAATTTCAACCACTCTTCCAAATACTTATTTTATTATATTGAAAAACAATAAAAAGAATATTTAAAAAAAAAAAAAAACCCACAGAATTTGCTTTCTTTAGGACACGGAGAGTTAAGATAATTGATCACCTTACACGCGTGAATAGGCAACATCAATATCCCAAGTTCTTTAATTCTTATAACTAATGAATTTATATAATTACCTCGTATCTTCGTGTAATTAACAATACACTAAATGACTTTATGTAATTACTTAGTATCTTCATGTAATTAACAATATACTAAAAGCTATGAAGAAATCACTGTATTTCCTCCACTTATTTCACTAAAGATTGCTACAGTATTTTTTTTCTAATTATTTTTTCCCTATTTTTCCGTTTCTTTCTCTCTTTTTTCTTGTCTTTTGTTTTTTTTATTACTTTTTTTTTTCTAATTTTTATTTTATTTTTTCGATGAAATATTTTTTTTGCTGGTTATATTTTTTCCACTTATATATATAAATATTTTTAATTTTTTTTTTAAATTAGAATGTCTATACTAATTTAAATACACCACGATTAATTCTCATATCCAAATTTTTTTATATCTTTTTATTTTATTTTTTTCATGATTATGTTTTTTTTTGTTTTTTTATAAAATATTTTTTTTGCTGGTTATATTTTTTTAATTTTTTTCCACGATTATATTTTTTTTATGATCGAGGTGTCCGGGCTAGCTTAAACGCACTACATTTAATCTCCACATCCAAATTTTTTTTTGATAATCAGAGTGTCCAGATCAGCTTATGCGTACCATGACTAATCCTCAATTTTTTTGCAAAAGCGCTTTCCAGCAGGTACATTTTTTTCTTATACTTTTGTTTTGTTCACTTATATATTTTTTTTATAATCAGCGTCTACCGACTAACTTAAATACACCACAACTAATTCCTGGACCGAATTTGTTTTTAAAACAATATGGATTGCTACAGTACTTTCACGCTTATATTTTTTTTCTTTAACTTATATATTTTCTTATAACCATGGTCTCTAAGTCAACTTAAGTTTTTTTTCTTTTATATTTTTTTATAACTAAGATCTCCGAGCTACTTTAAACGCATCATTACTAATCCCTGGACCAAGTATTTTTGATAACCAGGGTGTCCAGGTCAGCTTGCGCACGCCATGACTAATCCCCGGATCAATTTATTATTTTTTTTCCTTGTACTTTTTTTCACTTATACAATTTTTTTATCCCCAAACCAATTTTTTTTTTATAACTAGGGTCTCTGGGTCAGCTTAAACATATCACGATTAATTCCCAGATCAAATTTTTTTAAAACAATATAGATAGTAAATGATGTGGGGAAAGCACTGTAACCCCCCCTTCCACAACATGGTTGATTGCAACAATGTTTTCTCACTACAATGCTTTTTTCCCGTGTTTTTTGTTTCTTCTATTTTTGCTGCTTCTTTTTTGCCTTATCATGTTTTTTTCTTCTTTTTTCTTATTATATTTTTTTTTTCATTTTTTCCCCAAAATATTTTTTTTCCTGTTATACTTTTTTTTTTCTCCACTTATATATATATATTATAATCGGGGTGTCTGATCTAGCTTAAACGCACCACAATTAATTCTTAAATCCAATTTTTTTATATAACCAGGATATTCAGGCCAACTTATGCATATCATGACAATCTCCAAACATACTTTTTTTTTTCTTATACTTTTGTTTTGTTCACTTATATATATTTTTTTTATGACAAGGAACTTTGAGCTAGTTTAAGCACATCATAACTAATTCCTAGGCTAATTTTTTTAAAAACACAATATACATTGCTATAGTGCTTTCACGCTTATATTTTTTTTGTTTTCTTTCACTTATATTTTTTTTTATAACCATAGTCTTTTGGTCAGCTTAAGTTTTTTCTTTTTTTACTTATATATTTTTTTTAACTAGGATCTCTGGGCTAGCTTAAGCGCACCACCACAACTCCCAGAGCAATTTTTTTTTTATATATAATTGGGTTGTTTAGGCCAACTTAGCTGCACCACGACTAATCGTCGGATCAATTTAATATTTTTTTACTCGTACTTTTTTTTTGTTCACTCATATTTTTTTTTTATGACCAAGGTTTTAGGTCCAGCTTAAGTGCCCCACGACTAATTCTTAGATTGATTTTTTAAAAAAACAAAATCAATTGCTACAGCGCTTTCATGCTTATACTTTTTTTTTTAACTTATATATTTTCTTATAACTAATGTCTCCGGGCCAACTTAAGCTTCTTTTTTTTACCCATATACTTTTTTTATAACCAAGATCTCTAGGTTAGATTAAGTACACCATGACTAATCCTCAAACCCCTTATTTATAATCAGGGTGTCCGGGGCAGCTGATACGCACCATGAGTTGTATAAGTACGTATATACCCTCTATAAGACAAAATCCAAGAGTCAGCTATAGGGGCGTATTGATAATATACCAATTTTTAATTATATTTTCTGTAGCGGTGTTGTGAGCGTGTCTTCGGGCATAACGTCAATTCCAGAGCTCATACATATTTCAGATGGTGCGTGCAGCATCATAGAACTTCTAAAAATATATGTTAGTTCTTTATATATTCATTTTATTATGTAAAATATGTTTAAAATAATATTATGGTATCTAAGCTATTTCCAATTTTTTTTCATTTCTATGCATAGTACAATAATCATAATATCCTCAAATAAGATAAAAACCAAGAATTGTCAGTGGGGGTGTCCCGGTAATTTTACTTTTTTAGTGCACAGTAAAATAATTTTTATAACCTCAAATAAGACAAAACAGAAGAGTTAACTGAGGTAGTGTTTCAAACATTTCACGTTTACTATACATGCATAAAAAAGAGTTACACTCTCATTTTACACCACAAAAGCTAAACTTACTGTTTTTTAACTCGAGTTGCATTTAATACAAATACAAATAACAATAAAAATTAAAAATCTAAACTAAGAGCAAAGGTGTATAGATACAAAAAATAAAATAAAATTATTTTAGAAGGATCGAGAAAATCAAAAGATCGGAACTAAACTAAAAAATAAAAGAATAAAAACCAAAATAAAAATTATGTGTTAAAAGTAGATAAATTTTTAATCCCTACGGTGAAGCACAGGTTTTTGGCTTGTTGTTTTCTAAAACATAGTAACAACAACTCTAATTATTTTGGCCATTAGATTTTAATTTGTAATAATAAAGATATAATTGAGAGCAAAGGTGAATGCATTGTGGCTTAGATACAAATAATTATTCACCTCAAATGATCTTTCATAAAGGTTAATTAGTTATTATTAGATTGATAGAGAATAATTCTTTTTTTTAAAAAAAAAAAAAAGACATCATAAAAGACTAAATTATCATTAAAAAAAAATTAATTCAACTAGACCCTAGGGGCTATTTTGACTTTTTATCTTTTAAAACATAATAAAATGATTTAATTACTCTTAAAAGCAAAACTTCTTTGATCGTTATCAATGAAATATGAAATATTTTTATATTTTCTTCTTGATTTATTTGTAACAATCAAGTTGATTAAGGGTCATTCATTTTTTTTAAATATAAAGAATATAAATAAAAATTAAAAGTGGTTGACATATGTAACACTACCACCTTTAGAATGTCATTGTGATCTGGGCGTGTATAGAGTTTAATTATCTTGACAAACCCTCCATACCTAGGTAGCACATGTGTCCAACAAGATATCGATTTGACACTTTTCTCTTTAATTTCTATGCTAAATGTGTCAAATTTTTAAAGCACCTTCAATTTATTTTCTTTAAAATTGGGCCTTATTCTTTTTATTACTATTTATTTTATTTTAAATAATTTAGAGAATTAGAATATTTTTTTTCAACTTCATCATCTTTTGATTTTTTATATTTGGATTCTGTTTTATTATTTAAGAATTTTATTAAATATTCATATTTTTAGAACGATAATAGTTCTTATTCTAGGATAAATTTTAGGTTATTTTGTACGGTTCAAAATAGAAAAAGGAAGAGGCGAATTAGATTTTTCATCTCTTTCTCCTCTCTCGTTCCTTTCTTCCCTAATTATTTTAATTTATTTCATGCAATTATTTTTTTTGGTTGAAAGGATATAGAAGCCTTTGGCCATCAAGAATAATGTGATTTATTTTATCTTTTCCTTTAGTTTATATGATGAATGCAAATGTTTTTTTATGCTTATTTTCTATGATTGTTTAGTTCTGAGTATGATCATATTCAACAAAAATAACATCTTGTAATCTCCTAATATAATTATGCAGTGTCATTGATGCAACAACAATATCAATTTGTGTTTTGTATGATAAGTGAACATGTTTTATAAAAATTTTCACCTTTGTTTCCATACTCCAAAAGAATATCATGTTACATAATGACAAGTGCGTACGATTAAACATTTCTTCTCGTTCACTTGGTTGTCCACAACGTTGAAAATCTTGTAAATGATACATTACCTTAAAATTGACCTAAATACCCATACTCATTCAGATAGTCGACATCAACCACATAGTATTTTCCTGAAAATAATAACATCATACATTTTCATTAATTCAATAACAAATAAGAATATTAATTAGTGTAAATTATCAGCTCTTCAATATATTTTAAATCACAACATTCAAGTGGTTTTGCAAATTTTATACTCCTACTGTCAATAGCTTCGAGAAAAATACGTGTATCATGTGCACTACCTTTCCATACAAACGTGAATTGCATGTCAAAACTAAAAAAAAACAACCATGATGTTATGTGTCAATAATTTTTTTTTTTCAAATAAATAGAATTACTTTTGAATGATATGGTAGCACGAACATGTGTGCCATCAATTGCACCGACACGGTTCTATTCGTACAAAAATATAATGTTAGATAAAAAATAACTTATTTTATTTTGCTTCAAACAATATTTTATAAAAAAATCAAAATTTCTCTGAAATGTTACATAATCTCGAATTCATCACAATTTCTAATGGCGTGTTAGTAAATTATGGATTTGTTAGTTAGTTTGATGACATCTACAACAAACAAACATAATGATTTAAGGACTTCTTTGATGCATCTATTTACAGTTTCTCCTGAATGTTTTCTTACACTTGTCGATTTAACGTCCCTAATGCAATTGTAAATAGAAACATTCTGACCTTTTCAATTACGTTTATCCTTCATGAAAGTTTTAAACCATAATATGTTTTCAAATCACTATACAGGCTTAACAAAATATTTTTGTGCATCCTAAACATGTCAACAGAGTGCTTCCAATGACCTCTTAAAACCTTATTCAACCAACGCATCCCTGTATTGTATGAAAACATACATGGTTTTTTATACATATAATTAATATTGATTTATAGTCTCGTCCTTGTGCATAATAAGTTTTTGCTTATCAAATTGCTTTCTTATAAAATTTGCATCATCCTCATCACTATCGTTATCACTCTTATCATCGCCGTCATGGTTGCCATTATCGTTCTCATTTCCACAATCACTTCATGCGCCATTGTTTTCTTCATAACCATGATAATTAATGT
Source organism: Salix dunnii (assembly GCA_015731905.1). Lineage (NCBI taxonomy): Eukaryota > Viridiplantae > Streptophyta > Magnoliopsida > Malpighiales > Salicaceae > Salix > Salix dunnii. The sequence continues at coordinate 29,542,470 of CM027674.1, read as the reverse complement.
CTTCTGCTACAAGATTCATAATATTTTTATAATCGTCGTCAAAATATTTGCTAAATGTAACATTAAATGTGGATCATCTATATCTTACACCACTCATTGAAATACAATAAAATGTTAGGTGTTGCATAAAAAAACATATAGTCAAGTATATAAACAGAAATCAAGTGCTTGAGAAGAATAAGTTTTTGACAAATCTGTCAAGACCACATAAATATTTTTCTTGCTTGTTACAAAATCAATGCTTGTATTTGTTCTTGAGAGATTTATTGTTAATGATATATGTAACATACACATTCCACCTTATATAAAAAGAAATACATTCTCTTACAACAATAATTTGAACATGTTTACCGACATATTTCAAATGTGTGCATTTTCTTTTTTTATTTTTATAAGTTATTCCAATAATCATTGTTTTTTTTATATATAAATTATTCAAGATCCCATGTCATTTCTTTTTTATTATTATTTTTATAAATTATTCAAGATTCGAATAATAATTTTTTTGTTTGTTACAAAATATTAAAGAGTCCATTTATTTATGGTCGGTTACATTGACTCTTTAATATTTAAAAAAAAATTATTGAAATCTTAAATAATTTATAAAAATAAAGAATAAAATGACATGTAATCTTGAATAATTTATAAAAATACAAAATAATAATAATTAGAATTTTAAATAATTTATAAAAACAAAAAAGAAAATGTTCTATGTAAACAAGTTCAAATTATTGTTGTAAGACATAATGTATTTCTTTCTATATAAGAGAGAATATGTATGTTATGTATATCATTAGTATTAAATGTCTCAAGAATAAACACAAGCATCGATATGGTAACAAGCAAGGAAAATATTTATGTGATCTTCACAGGTTTGTCAAAAACTTATTTTTCTCAACTACTTGATTTCTGTCAATATACTTGACTCTATGTTGTTTTTAGACAACACTTAACATTTTATTGTATTTCAATATGAATTGTAAGATATGAATAATCCACATTTAATGTTACATTTGGTGAAGATTTTGACGACGACTATGAAAATGTTATGAATCATGTTGTAGAAGACATTAATTATCGTGGTTATGAAGGAAACAATGACGCATAAAGTGATTATGGAAATGGTGATGATGGACATGAGAACAATGATGGCAATCATGGTGGCGATGATGAGAGTAATAACGACAATGATGATAATGATGGGGATAAAGCAAATTTTATACGAAGACAGTTTGATCAGCAAAAATTTGTTATATGCATGGACAAGGCTATATTAATTTATATTATATTAATTATATCCATAAAAAACCATATATGATTACATACAATACAAGGATGCGTTGGTTGAATGAGATTTTAAGAAGTCATTATAAACGCTTTGTTACCATGTTTAGAATGGGAAAAAACACTTTGATGGGCCTATGTAATAATTTTGAAACACATTATGGTTTAAAACTTTCACGGAGAATGAACATAATTGAGAAAGTCATAATGTTTCTATTTATAATTGCAGTTGGGGTGTCAAATCGACAGGTGTAAGAAAGCATTCAGGAGAAACTATAAGTAGATGTATCAAAGAAATCCTTAAATCATTATGTTTATTTGTTGTAGATGTTATCAAACCAACAAATCCAGAATTTACCAACACGCTTTTAGAAATTGCGATGAATATGAGATTTATGCCACATTTCAAAGAAATTATGTTTTTTTGATAGAATGTTGTTTGAAATAAAATAAGATAAGTTGTTTTAATATTTTTTATACTAACACTGTATTTTTATGCTTGTAGAACTGTCGGTGCAATTGCTCATACACATGTTCGTGCTACCATATCATCTGAAAATCACATTCTATTTATTTGAGGAAAAGGTATAACAACACAAAACATCATAGTTGCTTGTAATCTTGACATGCAATTCATGTTTGTATGGGAAAGTAGTGCAAACGATACACGTATTTTTCTCGAGACTTTTGACAGTAGGAGTATAAACTTCCAAAAACCACTTGAAGGTTGTGATTTATTATATCTTGAAGAGCTAATAATTTAAACTAATTAATATTTTTCTTTGTTATTGAATTAATGAAAAGGTATCATGTTTGTATTTTCAAGAATATACTATGTGGTTGATGTCGACTATCCGAATGAGCATGAGTATTTAGATCCATTTTAAAAGTGAGATGTATCATTCACAAGATTTTCTGTGTCGTTGACAACCAAGTGAACGAGAAGTATTTAATTGTACATATTCATCATTACGTAACGTGATAGAATGTTCTTTTGAAGAATAGAAACAAAAGTGAAGAATTTTACAAAACATGTAAGTTTATTCTTCAAAAAAACAAGTTGAAATTGTTGTTATATCGATAACACTGCATAATATATTAGTAGGAGATCACAAGATGATGTTTTTTGTTGAATACGATTGTAATCTCAATTTTTTTCTGAATGATTTTTTACCAGATATTGTAGCTCGCGTAGAAAGTCAAAGATTGCAAAGGAATTCACGTATAAATTTTATACGTGATGGGATTGCAAATAGTTTGATGGGACAATAGCAAACAAATCTTTAATGTGTTAAGGAATATTAATGTTTGTATGCCATGATTATATTTAAATTTCTACTATATTTTCAAAGTGATTCATAACACATACACAAACATGTTTATGTATTTAATATTTATATCCTTCAAAGTTATTTTACATCCAAACCTCACATTGTTTTTTATTCAACTTTAATTTCAATCACAGTTTTAACCAAACACCTAACTTGATCAAACTAAAGTCATTAAAAAGTGATTTTTTTAAATTGTTTTTCTCAAAGCACAACCATATAAGTAACCACAATACCAAACACAGTTAGATTTGCATTTTGCCAACTATGGTTCGAAAGCATCTTTGTATGAGTCCCATATCAATTGCAGTTGCGGTTGTAAAATAAACAAACATAAAAACCGCTGCTTTTCCTCAAACCTCACCAACCACAATATCAAACGATCACTAAAAGGTGTTGAATTAATTTAGAGGTGATGTTTCTCTATGTAATAAAACTGAAATAATGTTGGATATTTGTTAGTACTTTATAATGCAATATATTTACATTTGTTGAGTAATTTTAGAGATGTGTTTTTTGTGTCAATAATTGCACAAGTATTTTGTTGTTGTTGCGGATTTAGTATGAGCAATTGTTGGATTAAATATGTTGATTTATTATTATTATTTGCATTCTAACATCAATTTCTCCAGCCCTTCGAGTTCCTAACAGGTTCATCAATAAAATATCCATATTGAAAAAGGAAATCATATAGCTAATTTTCCATCAGTACATTTGTCCACAACCTTAATCATCGACGAACTATTTTGTTGTCTACTATGTTAGCAAATAAACCTTAATTATCAATCAACTATTTTTTCACCTATTCAGTGAGGAAACAAACCTTAATTACTGATGGAATATATATCCCATCACCTATTTCATGGAATTTTTGTCTCAGCATGAGCCAACACTGTTGATGGACCTTTCCATCATCATTGGTTCCATCGAAAAGTCAAAACCTTTTGTAACGAAATGTGAAAAAGAATTCAATACACAACAATTATATTGAAATTCATTTCATACACAAAATAAATATGTTAAATTGAATTATATACATAAAAATACTCCGGATAACAAAATATGATTTTTATAAAGATGAAAAGGGAAGAAAATATTTTGAACCTGAACCAAAATCTCTAATCTAAAAGGGGGACAAAATTAAAAGGCCAAATATGCATGTGCTTCATGTTCAACTTCTGCTTTTATTTCATCTTTTATTTACGCCATCATCTAAGTTGGTGTTCCTGAACCTGAATTTAAACCATCTTGATGTCTGATTTGGAATAAAATATTGTGTTGAAATAGTTTGACCTAACCATATATTTTGAACTGGTGTCATGAGTGTTAACTGAACTGATTCCATTTATTAATGAAAGACATGCGTCCTGATACGGTAATTTTTTTTATGGAAAGTGTTAGTCTATTCATTTTGGAGAAGAAAACTTACACAATTTCATTGGTCATGTAAAACTCTTTTGAATAGTCTAGATGATAGAAACATGTTGAAAAGGTCAAACCAGGTGAAGTAAATGGTCGATATAATGAAGGAAATGGTTATAAAATTATATTGAAAGTTACTAGATATGGTCACGATTTGATGTTATGCATTTTTATTTATTTACAAAAAAATATATTTAGATGATTCGAACATGTTTTTTTTTAAATTAAAAAAAAAATTATGATTTGAGTTATAATCCTGACCAGATATAAGTTAGTTTTATTATAATCAGATGAAAAAAAATAATAATAAATTGATATTTTTCAAAAAAAAACTCAAGAAATACATGATTAAATAAAAAAATAACATGATAAACATAACTAATAAAAATAATTCAAGTCAGATTAATTCACAAACTATTAGTTTTAATTTTAAATTTCGCACTACGTAGAAAAAACTCTATTTAATTTAATCCAATCAAATCGGGTGTCTGTATAATAGAGGTAGGTGTACCGAGATTGATTGTAGGTACATAAAACAACCGGAAGTAGTAGTTACAAAGGTTTGCAAACCAACAAGGAGGATTCATCGTACTCAAATCCATCGGGGTAAAGCATAACTTTCATCTTCAGGGCGTTACAGTGACAGTAAGTTGACATTGCAACTTCAAAATGTGGAGGCAAAACATTATTTGACCAGCTCGTTGCTCTCATGCAAGTCTGAGATAAAAGGTGAAGTCATGTTTGAAAAGGGGTGCGAAATGGTGGGAAGCTATATGCAATCTATTCTCTAATATGTTACATATATCAGTCAGCAATGTTAGTAGTTACGACTCCAAATTATCAATTCTTTCAAACTCATTTAGGCCTCACATGTAATCAAGTCCAGAGGATTGAGTGTGGCATCTTGTCAACCAATAGGCCCTAAGGCCTGGCATGTCGCTAAGTCTAAAATGGTTGAAATTGATATCTTGCCAAACCTACATGCACTTAGACTTGGCACACAGTAAGCCTAAAAGAGGTTAGATTTAATATCGTGATAGTCTAGTGAGCACTTAGGCTAGGAGCACAGCCAGACCCAAAACATTTTGCTCTAACATCTTGCCAAACCTACAAACAATTGGGTTTGGCACGTAGCCTAAAAAAGGTTGGCTCTAGAATTCTGTTAGACCCCAGCTGCTTGGGTCTAGCGTGTAACTAAAACCAAAAGAGTTTGAGTCTAGCATCTGCCCAGATTCATAGGTATTTGGGCTTAAAACGTTACTAAGCCTAAGGGTTAGATCTAGCATGATGTCAAACCCACAAGTATTTGGACTTAGCATGCAATTAAGCTTAAAGGAGTTGAATCTAACATCTTATTAGATCCTCTTACCTTAGGCCTTGTCAGAGCTTCTATAATGGATCTTATTTATTTTGGTCCCTTCTAATCAGTCTTTGTGAGAAAAAAGGTTTTAAGTATGAAAAATGTTTATCCATCAATATTGAATGCTAATAGAAAGCTACTACTTTTTTATTTATATATAAAAAACAATGTTTATGTGATGAATATGTGTTTGAAAGAAATAAAAGCAAACTGACTTAGGTTAATAAGTTGGTTTCGTTTTGTTATCCCCAACAATAATAAACTATCAAATTTAAAAGAAAAATAAGCACTATAATAACCTTTAAAAAAACCCTCAAGAAGTGCATAATTGGATAAACAAAAAAGACAGAAAACATTGGTTCGTGTATACTCGAAGTAGTGTGATAGACATGTAACATTTGTATTAAGGTCAAGCTAACTCGAGTTAATCTACAGAACTTGTGACTCTGGTTAATAAATTGGGATAATTTATAGAAAATAAATTGAAGAAATCAAAAGGTAAAATATACACATACTTTATTTTTCCTCTTATGTTGCTTACTTATAACTAAACAAAATTGTATTAAAATTAACCCAAAACTCATAAAAACAATAATGAAAATTTGAATGATTAAAATTAAAATGAATTCCATACACAAAAACTATATTGAAATTCATTCCATACACATAATAATTATATTATAGTGGATCCCATACACAAAAATATTTCAAACAACAAATTAGAATCCCTATGAAGATGGTGAGGGATGAAAATATCTTGAACTTGAACATAAGTTTTACGAGAGGGAGGAAAATATAATATCAAATATACATATACTTCATGTGCAACTTTTGCTCTTATTTCATCTCTTAACTTGCAAAACTTGTAACTTGGATTATGAGATAAAGATAACTCAATTCAAAAGAAATCAAAGAAAACCATAAATATTTTTTTTTAAGAAAAAATAATGTTGAAATCAAAAAAGAAAATAAGATGAAAAATCATGAAATTCAATCCCTAAACAAAATATCCAAGGAATAAAAGGAGAACAAACCAAATACAAAAAGGGATTTAAAATTTTAAAAATAGAAATTAAAATATTAAAGGGTTAAAAACAAAATAAAAGATAAATTTAAGGGGAATTTTTTTTATTGAAGGATTAACTTGAAAGGAAAAATATATCTAACAAAAAGATAAAAGAATTAAAAATATATGGATCAAATTAGAAAAAAAAAATAGATTGATGGATGAAACTAAAAACATCGTACAAAATGGCCTAGGAAAAAAATTGAAAACACAAGGAGAATGAGCAAATTGGAAAATCTTAAATTAGAATTGAATGATTGAATTGTAAAAAAATAATAAAAAAAGGATTCTAGATAAAATCCAAAAATCAACAATAAATAGAATAAGAACTATAATTGAAATATCAACAATAAATAGGAAACGAAAGCTCAACCAAGGACAAACCACCCTACCACCACCATCATGTGCCTTGCTAAAAAAAAAAAGATGTAACAACACATCCAATGACATGATGAAAAAGTGTTTTACGCCATTGTAATTTGCTACACTGACCACCTAAAGAGCATGAATATCTCTCATGCATGAACGAGCTCACAACAAATGCTATCTATTTTTTTATAATTAATAAAAACAAAAATGCCCTTGATTATCTAGTAGTTACAAAAAAAAAAAAAAAACTAAATAAGAAGACCAAAAGGCCCTTGAACCCGTGTTTTAAATTTCTTACTCCAAGGATATAATTGTCAATTCACTATACATGAATAACTAGAAAAACAATTATTCCCCTCTCCATTTGTGTTATATTTGTTGTTTTCTTTTCAAGGTAATTAGGTCATTTTCCTATGCTACAAAATCAAAATATAATTATACCCTCAAATAATATTTTACTGAATAATATACCAAGTAAAAAGACAAAACTACCCTTAAAATACAGACAAGTGTTTTGTTTTAGAATAATAAAATCATATTTTTTTTACTATTATAGCGAACAATAAAGTGAATCTAAATACAGTGTTTTTGTCATACTTTTTAGTTTTTTTTTATTATTATTAACAATATATTAAACCATGTGGGCAAAACATTGTAACTCCCAATCATAGCATTGTACATTGCAACAATGCTTTCCCTCCTTTTCTTGTTCCTTGCTTTTTTTTTTTTTTTTTGCTTTTTTTTATTATGTTTTTTCTTTCTATTTATTTATTTTTGATTTTTTGTTTCTTGCTTTTTAATTCTTGCGTTTTATTCTTCTTCTTTTTTCATTTCTTTCCTTTTCCACTTATATATATATATATATATATATATATATATATATATATATATATATAATCGGAATGTCTGGACTAACTTAAGCGCTACACGATTAATCATCAGATCCAATTTTTTTTATAGCTTTTTTTATTTATTTTTTTCCTGATTGTGTTTTTTTTCCATGAAACACCTTATTTTATGGTTAAACTTTTTTAATTTTTTTTTCCACTTATATATTTAATTTTGTTCTTTATGATTGAGGTGTCCAGGCTAGTTTAAGCACATCACGATTAATCCCTGGATCCAATTTTTTTTTATAACCAGAGTATTCAAACCAACTTATGCATATCACGACTAATCCTCGCCCCCCCCCCCCCTTTTTTTTTGCTAAAATGTTTTCCTGCTGGTACATATATTTTTTTTATACCTTTTTTTGTTTACTTATATTTTTTTTTTCCCTTATCCTTAGACCTTTTTTTTTTTTTTTTTGTTATCTGAGGTCTCCGGGTCAGCTTAAGCAAACAACAACTAATTCTTGGATAATTTTTTTAAAAAAATAATAATATTAACAATGCACTAAACCATGTGGGGAAAGCATTGTAGCTCCCCATATATTTCACTGTGGATTGCTACAGTGCTTCCCCGTTACAGTGATTATTATTCTTTTATTTTTTCATTTCTAGCTATAGTGCATTTTATGTTTTTTTTTTTCCTGCTTTCTTGCTATAGTGCTTTTTTTCCCGTGAAAGAATGTTTTTAAAGAAGTGAAGATAAAACCTGGTCATTGATTTGATTAGGTTCAATCAACTAAGTTAATTTAATAATATGATTAAAAAAAGACATTAATAATAAATAAAGTGAACAATAAAAAAAAAATTAACTATAAAAAAAGCTTAAATATCATACTTTGAAGGAGAAGAAAGAAAAGCATGCTGAAGGCTCACCGTACTCCATTGTGGACATCGTCTCATCACTAGAAAAAGCTCACCGATAGGGGTTTAAAACCACTACAAAAGTCTACACAATGACATCAAAGAAGCCAACGCACCATTAAAGAAACAACTTTAAAAAATCAACCCTAATAAAATATCAGGAAGTGAACATCTCATGCTTATATTTAATCAATAAATTTAATTTAAAAATAAAAATTGTTTTGAAATATTCTAAATTTAATAAAGAACAAAGAATAAAAGGACATGAGGTAAGTTATTTTAAAACCAATAAACAATCCTACAAAGAGAAAATAAAAAATCATTGCAGAACCGAATCTCTAATTAAATATTTTTAAAAGGGGTATAATTTAAACTAAACATTTCTTTCTGTACCAAAGTCATGTATGATACAAAGTTTACATGTTAGATTTTTGCTTTTTTAGGAATAAAATAAAATAGGTCATATAAAACAGAAAGAATTATTTCCTATGATTAATTTGACGTAAAACAAAAAATCAAATAAGAGAAATAATCTTGTTTTTCACCACAAAATTGATTCCCAAAACATGTTCCATAATTGACAATTGAAAGAATAATTACAAAAATCTCCAATTTTTTTTATTTAGATTTACTCTTCTCCATAATTTCATAAATTACACCTTGCATCATGTACAATAACAGTTCACTAGTTTTTAAATGAAAATCTAAATATTTACAGGTTTACCATTAAATTAAATAATTAAAGAGAAGCCTGAAATTACAAAAATACCCCAGCACCGAGAATTACAAAAAATACCCCATTAAAACATTTTCTAAAATGAAATCATCATCTACTTCATATCCAAATTCAAGCAAAAACACATTCAGGATTTAAACCTGCCAACAATAATTAAACACATGATATCAGCACTTCTTAACAAAATAATTCTCAGTAATGGAGTTCCTGTCGCTTAAATAAAGCTCAAGCAAAAACACAATATATCAGCACCGCTCTGCTATTTCAAAAACCATTGTTTAGTAATTTTATAATTTATAAACTAATAAAGAAGAAATGAATCATATTATTGAGTTCAAACGATAACCCTGTAGAAGTGAAAACAGACTCAAGCAAAAAAGCCTAATTTAGAACACAAAGATGAACACTCAACCTTTTAACAGATAACCTAGAATGAATGCTATAATTTATTATTCACTACTAGTAAATAAAGCTACAGAAATTGTGGCCCTTTGTAAGCGATTCAAGCATTAATTCTTGAAATCATTGAAGCTTTGAATAAATTTTGATTAAAATAAAATACTGTAGATGAAGATTTTAGCTTTTCTTAACTGTTAAAATTCCGAAAATTGTTGAAACTAACTACACTTTTCTTTCATCCAGACACCAAAATTGCTCAGGTTCACGGGCCAAGCTTGGTCTCCATCATATTTTTCAAGATGTGGAAAGCTAATCTGCCATGAAAAGGTCAGGTGACAGGTTTAAACACGCGAGAGAAGAAATGACCACAGGAACTTACTTCCTTATACAAACGAAGAAAACCCATCAAGATCTAGAAATTTAACTGGGGGTTTTAATAATAAAAAAATTGTTACCTGTGTTGCTGAGTTACGGACAAGCGATAAGAAATGAACGCAAGACAACACAAGAAATCAGGTTTTGAAAGCAAACAGAGAGAGAGAGTGTCGGGTTATGTGAGAGAGAGACACAGACAGGCAGACAGAAGGACAATGTTGTGTCTTGCATGTTAAATTATAATGGATGGCATTTCAGTAATCTCATAAATTTTTATTTTTTATTTTACTCATGATGCCAAAGTGTAATTTGAAAAAAGCAGGGAGGTAAACTCAAATTTATATAAGGTTTATTATTTTCAGTTCGATTTAATTTTTATTTATAAAAATAATAAAATCAAACTGAAATTAGTTTAAACCGATTAATTTCAATTAGGTTTGAATTTTTATATGAAAAACTGAACCCCTGAAAGGACGTTCTTGGTCTGTGAGGCACTGCTTTGGTGGTGATAATTTGAGGGAAGCTAGTGGCCCCGGGAAAAGCCTCCCCATGAAGAGCCTCATATCAACCATGAAAAAAGAAATAGGTTTTTGTAAAAGAAAGTGAAAGGGAGTAGAGCAAGGTAGAAGAAGCATAGGCTAACATTGACTCTTTTAAGTATCAAGACTCCATATCTTTTCTTCCTAACAGCCTGCGATGAGATGATGGACTCTTTCATATATAACAATGGATGTCATAGAGCAGGGCACAAGAAGCAAAGGGCTCTTTTTTTTTTTACTTTAATCAAATAATTTTTATACTATATTTTTTTTTAATTTGACCGGTTTGGTTTACTAATTTTAGTTTTAAAAAATAGAAACTAAACAGGATTGGAAGTTCTTAAAAATATTTTAGTTTTAATCCGGGGTTTTAATGGTTTGGTTTTTCTTAGATTTTTTGTTTTGTTTTTTTGCTTACCCCTAGAATTTATCGTTAAGAAAATTTTAAAAACAAATCTAATTATTCTGCGCTAGAAATTGCAAAAGGGACTTGTGTTATTGTCACTATCTTAACCCAATTTCTAGGTTATTTCTCAAAATATACTAAAAAATAAAAAATACAATAAAAGGGGCAAGTGTCGGCAGAAAAATTAAAGTGAAAATTTTGGACGTTTTCGAAAACCCGGTCGTACCTCTTTTTTGCCCAGAAATGAAGGAAAATACATATTCAAGGCTAAAGTAATTTATTACTGGATAAATTTGTGTAAAAATTAAGTCCAAAGACATAATTATATTTTTATGGGCCAATTTGATTTAATCGTCGACCAATTTAAAGTGTAATTATGGTTAACAAGGTTGTCAATACCGTTCCGGTCGTCATTCCGGTTTTTCTATTGGAACGGAATGTTCCGGTTTCGGAGCGTTTTGGTGTGCCGTTTCGGGATTGTACTGTTCATATATATATAAGCAGAAGCGAAAAGCCGTCAAAGCCAATGATCCAAGGAAGGTCAGGAAGAAAAAAAGGGGACCTATATTTCTCAGGTAAGAATACATGCATCATCATTGCATCCCCATTGAGAATATAGAAAATACTTTGGAGGGATCGTAATTTACGAACCTTCATTCATCATTTTGTGCACGATTTCAAGCTCCCACCTTTTCCATTTCCTTGAGCATGCTTTTCAGCTTTATCTCTTCTTTTGGGTGTTATCATGCATTCCATCCCATCGAGAATATAGGAAATGTTTTGGAGGGATCGTAATTTACAAACCTCTATTCATTGTTTTGTGTACGCCTCCAGGCTTTTACCTCTGTGTCATGCTTTTTAGCTTTATCTTCTTTCCTGAATTTGGTTGACATCATGCATGGCATCTTCCCATTAGAAATCTAAGAAATGTGTTGAAGGGATTGTAATTTACAAACCTCCATTCATTGTTTTGTGTGCGCCTTTGAGCCTCTATCACTTTCACATCTTTGAGTGCGCTTGTAAGCCTTTCAACAAACACAGATAGAGCGTTTTTCAACCCTATCTCTTTTCTTATTTGAGTGTGCTTTCAGTCGTTAAGCAATTTAGATAGCATGTTTTTTAATCATGTCTCTTTCTTGAACAAGTGGTTTTTCTAGCTACCATCAATTCATATAATGTGCTTTCTAACCCTATTTTCCTTCTATATTCGAGCGCGTTTATAACCCTCGCCATCAATTAAAATAGTGTGCTTCCTAGCCCTATTTTCCTTTCACTTTCGAGTGTGTTTTTCAACCCTCGATCATCAACTAAATAGTGTGCTTTCCAGCTCTATTTTTCCCCACATATTCGAGTGTGTTTTCCAACCCTTGCCATTAATTAAAATAGTGTGCTTTCCAGCCCTATTTCCCTTTCATTATTGAGTGCGTTTTCCAACCCTCGCTATCAATTAAAATAGTGTGCTTTTTAGCCCTATTGTCTCTTCATCATCGAGTGTGTTATCCAACCTGTCATCATCAATTAAAATAGTGTACTTTTCAGCCCTATTTTTCGAGTGCATTTTCCTACCCTCGGCCATCAACTAAAATAGTGTGCTTTCCAGCCCTATTTTTCCTCCATCTTCGAGTGTGTTTTCCAATCCTCGACCACCAGTTAAAATAGTTGTTTTCCATCTATATTTTTCCATCCTCTTTGAGTGTGTTTTCCAACCCTCGACTATCAATTCAGATCGCACACTTTCCAGCCCGATTTCTCCATTATTTTCGAGTGTGTTTTCTAACCCTCAACTATATATCCTAGATAGCGAAGCTTTCTAGCCCTATCTTACCATTCCTTTCTCAGTGCACTTTATAGCCCTCATTCTCATTTTGGATGGATTGACCATTTCTTGGTTTGATAAATCCACTTTCTTTTTCTTTACAACGCTTACTATCTAAAGTCTTTTATAATACTTTAGTTTGTAAAGAGGGGGGCAACTGTCATCACCTAATTTTTGGGTGATTCCCCAAAATATACCAAAAAATAACAAAAATAAAATAAAAAGGGTTTGGCGTCGGTAGAAAAATTACGGTGCAAATTTTGGAAATTTTATGAGGCGAATCGAATCTCTTTTATGCCCAAAAATGAGAGAAAATACAAATTCAAGATAAAAAATAAGTCAAAAATCATAATTATATTTTTTATAAGCCAATTTGATTTAATCATGGGCTAATTCAAAATATTATTATGTTTGAGAATTAATTTGGGGTCCAATTGAAGAATTTAATTAAGTGCAAGGACTTAATTATGTTTTAAATTGATCAAATTAATTTTATTAAGAGCTTAATTGATGAAAAATTGAATTCTTGAATTTAATTTAGGTCTAATTGAGAAAATCAGAATTTTTGGGACCCCATTGAATTTTTCCAAGCTAATTTGGCATAATCAGGGATCAAATTGAATACAATTGAGAGTTTAATTGTCAATTGAGGGTCAAACTGTATAAATCAAAGCCCAGGGACCACAATGAAAAAGACGCGTAAAGCCAAGGGTAACGTTGAAATTCGGACAAGGGTCCAATTGCATAAAATTACAAATTTAAATTTAATTGAGGGTGCAATTAAAACAATCATAAATCAAAGGACCAGAATGCAACTTTACCCTCCAAAGCTGCTGCACCCCGCTGCCTTCCCATGCATGCTTGCCGACCAGCCGCCTGAACGCTCTCAGACCAGCCACCGTTGCAGGCATGCCAGCCACCACGCCACCATGGCAGGCCGCACCACCTATAAAAGGCAGCCATGGACGCTGCAAAAGGAGGAAAAAACGGGAAAACGGGAGAAAAACACAAAAAAACTGGGAAGTTAGATTTTGATCGAAAACAGACCAAACCTCTGCTTTCTCTCTTTCTGTTCCCTTGCGAGCCCTCGACCACCAGTCCACCTTCTTTTTCGTTAGCACCACCCTCTCTCTCTCTAGTTCCACGGTTCTCTCTCTCTCTAGTTGTAGATTCCCGTCTCTCTCTTCACCGTTGACAGCGTCTGCCATCTCCTCTCTTTCCTTCCTCCGGTCACCTCCCCATACCACAAGCTCCTCTTCTCGGCACTAGAATGTCCCCATCCATCATTCTTCTTCTCCGGGACGAGCAACGAAAAGTAGCAGCGAACGGCAGCCACAGACCCGGCGACTTCCAACGCCTCCTCCGGCCACCACAGACCTCCGTTTCCAACGCCACCACGACAGGAAAGACCACCTCGATCCCCTCTACACGGCTGCATCCTCAGGTGGTCCTCTCGTAGAAGTTGGTCGTTTATTGTTCACGAACGTGAACAGTGCTGATATTACACTGTTCACGTTCTTCTTTGTTTCAGCATTTTTTTTTTGGGGGGGGCTGGGCTGTTCTCAGCCCAACCCAGACCAAGTTAGCGTGGGCTTCCAGCCCGTGAGGGCTGGAAGCCCAGTTCACTCATGCTGGGCTGTCAGCGCACTGTGCTGACAGCCCAGCCCATAAAAATAAAAAATAAATAAATAAAAATTATTTTTATTTTTATTTTTTTTTTATATTTTCCCTACTACTCTTTTATTACAAAGAAAAACGATTTTCAAAAAATATAAAATGTGTTGTTTTCGTGCATACGGTCGAATTCCAAGATTTTTCAGGCATATTTTTCGTAAAAAAATATTGCATCTTTCTCATGTTTTAAAACAAAATTGGATATCGTAACCGGTTTATGATTATCCATTAGGATTCGGCCAAAATATCAAAATAATCAAAACCATTTTTGTTTTATCTATCAGGGTGTAAATTTACATTGTAAAATACATCCATGGATATAAAAAAAAAGATTTTAACTACGGTGTAAATTTAAAATGTAAATTACATCCGTAGATAAAAAAATAAAAAGAAAGAGGTTTCCTAACAGCGGTGTAAAATTACATTGTAAAGTACACCCGCAGATAAAAAAAATATTTTTTTTATGCAGTGTAAAAAAAATTAACTTAGAAAAAAAACAATCAAATAACAATGCAGCTTACCTTAGGTAGGGTGCATTGGGGGTAATGCGTTTTTCCCTTGCACAACAAGTCCCCTTATCCAGACTCTCGCAGACCAATAAATTCCTAGTAACCTTAATACTAGGTGGCGACTCCCTCATAATTATAGTCGTAAATTTTACGGCTATAAAACAAACACCCCATTTTCACCGCGTGCCGTTTGGCGGGGCGCGAAGCGCCTAAAAATCGTCGTCGCGACAATAACTATTGAGATTGAAACAATTAATAAGTTTTTCTAGTTCAAAAATAAAATATAACATTTAAACATGCAAGGTTTGATATAATGAAACACATCAATACACCCTATTATAACAACAGCAACATTGAAGTCTTGATATCTAAAAATATCATTATTATTACTGCTAAAATAATAAAAATTATGAAATACCGCAGAGAAAAAAACTCAAAAACATTAGCGAAAGAGGAAGGAAAAAAAACCAAAACTATTATTAATGATGTTGTTGTTGTTATTGTGTTAATAATGGGAGAAAATAAATCAAAGAATAAAAAGAGCCTAAAAACTATAACAAAAGAGCAAAAAATAAATGATAAAAAAATAATTATTATTATCTAAAAAATTCATTTGACATGAAAATAAAATAAAATAAAAACAGAAAAAGAAAGAACAAAAAAAAACAAATAAGAAATATCAATTTTCAAATGATCATAAGCACAAACTAAAATTTTAAAACAAAATATTTCAAAAAAAACACAACCCCAACAAAAGAGAAAATAATAAAATTAAAAACCAAAGTTAAGAGTACATATATATAAACATAGATAAAAATAGGGACTAATTCAAAAATGTAAAAAAATAAAAGAATTAAAACCAAAAATTAAAAGTATAAGGGTCAAAATAAAAATCAAATATATTATCAATTTCAATCAAATGACAAAATTGAAAAAATCAAATCTTTTGTACCAAAAATATTAAGGAATTTAAAATCAAACCTAAAATTAAAAAAATAAGGACTGAAATGAAAATGTAATATATAATCAATTTCAATCGAATGACACAATTGAAAAAAATCAAAACTTACATAATGAAAATAAAGACCATACAGTGTAATTAAACGATCAGGGACTAAAATGAAACAACCATAAAACCGGGAGTTGTCGTGTAGTTTGTTTTAGGAGAGAGAAAAGAGAAAAAAAGTTCAACCAACCCCCAACACGTCTCCGACCACCGTGTGACGCCACACAACACACCATGAGGAAGAGGACACGGCGGTGAATCAATTGAGACGCCAAATGAATATTTTGTCTTATTAGGGGGCAGATAGGTATTTAAATATTTTCAAAAAAAAATATAAAATATATGAAACGCCAGCAACCCTTGGTTTTTGTCCTCTCTGAGGGTAAAAGGGTTATTTTACTGTTCTATATAATGTACAATTACCGTGGTACCCCCTACGGCAACCCTCAGCTTTTGTCTTATTAGGAGGTAGAATGGTTATTTCACTGTACAAAAAATATAAAAAAAATAGAATGACCCGTGACCCATAAATATGAAATTACTGCTATACCCCCTTCAACTCTTGACTTTTATCTTATTGGAGGGTAGAATGGTTATTTTCATGTGCAAAAATGATAAAAAAAAATCAATAAAACTGGAGACCCTAACACACGGAACCAAACTGACCCAAAACTATTATTATAATACATAGTAAAAACACTCACGATGACAGTATATTCCTGATATCTTTTAATATATAATATAATATTTTTTGTTATTTCAACTTAAAATAACTAATAAACACCTCTAAAAAAAACATTTTATCAAAAAAAAAATCAAATCGGTTAAAAAATAAAAATATTTTATCAATAAATTATGCGATGGGCATTTAGCTTTAAATGTCTCCAAGATATCATGAGGAATTACTCGAGGCAAAGAGTAATGATATACTTTTTTATAAACATGAATATTCAAGTGAGCTGGTATACATCTTAATTATTTTAAAATTAACAATTATATAAATTTTTAATTTTTATTATATTAACTATTACAGAATTCAAATCTTAAAATGCAAGCAAATCTTTTAGTGTTAAACCCGTCCTACTGACTGCTTAATAGACATGGTTATATTTTATTTAAGGAAGAAGTAGAAACAAGATAAATTTTTATTGGCGATCAGATTTTGTTTAGACGAGCAATGAAACACTCATCT
Source organism: Salix dunnii (assembly GCA_015731905.1). Taxonomy (NCBI): domain Eukaryota; kingdom Viridiplantae; phylum Streptophyta; class Magnoliopsida; order Malpighiales; family Salicaceae; genus Salix; species Salix dunnii. The sequence goes on along the minus strand of CM027674.1, from coordinate 29,525,238 downwards.
AAAATATGAACCTTATTTAAACAGAAGCTCTGACCTGGTGGTTAAAATATGAAAATACTAACTGATAGTTACGAAAGGATAAGTTTCCTTTTATGATGATCAATCGTTGAGAAGCTCAATCCTGAGAGTGCCAATGGTAGCCTCACCTATAGTTGTTATCGGCACCAAAGTCACCACCACACTTTCATCATCTTCAGCTTCCAAATCCTCCAATAGCTCAGAAATTGGCAACCTCAAACTTGTCTTCACTGTCTTGTTACGATTATGGGGCACATTGACAAAGGTTCCAGCAAACTCTGCGTTGTCTGGTTTACCAGGTGTATCGGGCTCGTCATTTATGAGCACGTTAAACTTTACATAAAAATCTATTCGATACTCGATCCCTTCTATTACCAAAACTTCTTCTTCTTCTTCTTTTTCTTTTTTACTTCTCCTTTTATTTGGTCTCTGAACCACAACGCTTACAGTTTTGTTTAACAGACCGATTGGTTTCGTTGGGTCCGCCGTAGCTACTGGCACTGTCGGCTTTGGTTTGTTTGGCTTTGGTTTTGGTCTAGCATTGATCCAGGGACTAGCAACATCTTGAAACTCATATCTCAACTTTGTTGTGTCAAGACAGTCCCTAATTTTAACTCGGACTAGATTAGCATTCTCGTCGTAGAAAAGAAATGAGGCGTCGAGCCAATCGGGGTCGGTGAAATTCTGCCTTTTCCCACCTGGTAATTTCTTCCATACCTCCCACAATCGGTCAATGTTCCCATGATGAGCAAAAAAGATAGGATCTCTCGCGGCTGCATAGAAAACACCCATATTTTCACGATTCGGTTGGTCTGCGTCGCCAGTCCAGACGTGAACTGTAGTGTGTGGGACATCCTCAAGTGAACCAGCTCCAGGTTCTGGTTCATCTCCGGCACGGTATGGTCGACCCATAAAGAGCGTAGGATACTTGGCAGTCACCATCTGCCTATACATTACATTAAGATTGCTGGCCACCTGAACAGGGTCTGGCAAGGGAAAGTCTACACCGGGGAAATCAAGATCAATAATTTTTGGTGGCTGGTGAGTCTTGTCACGGAGCGGGTCATAGACTGCTGATTTAGGGTCGGCGAAGAAGGCTGGTATTTGCATGCCCTGAGGGGAGTCCCAATTCCAGAATGGTAAAGCAAAAGTGGGATCGTCAATCAGTTTGCCCAAGATTCTCTCATAGAAGTAGAGATAGTATCTGTGCCAGGGAAAGAACAGCCAGCTAAAGTGAACTTGATAATTCAAGTCTGGCATCCCTACTTGGTGATAACCACCATCACAATAAGCACAGTGGACATTGGCTTGTTGTGTGAAGTTACGTGGATCATCTTCAGGGAGCTGTTTCATTAGCGCAATGGCTCTATTATATTTGGCAATGTAGTTATCATCAACTAGATGAGCAGGGCGTCTAATTCGCAATGGATCATTTCGAGAAGGGAGTTTGAAGTCGATGATCTTCCTGGTTAATGGAGGGCAACAGTTAGTGGGATTTTGAGGATCAGGCTCGTTTATCACGCTACAGTCAGATATGTCTGGAGGCTGGAGTGGCTTAGCATAAGCAAATGGATCGCTGAGATTGGTCGCCCCATAGAGACCTCCTAGGCCAATGAGGACATCCCTTCTCGTGGAAGGGTTCTGGTGATCATCATTTCTGGCTTTGCATGAAACTGTAGGGAAAATGGCATGGCTTTGATTTCTAGTTACCAATGGAGCGCGTGTTTTCAAGATTGAGGGGCACAGAGAGGAGGTGGAAATAGCAGTTGGGGTGGTGGTGTGAGGAGAAAGGCTATAGGCCATGGTCTGGATAGTGGTTGTTTAGTGATGGATAAAGAAAAGTGAAAGGAACTCCTTTTATAAACGCAATATAGGATGAGATATATTATTTTAATATATTTTAAAACAAAAATTATTTTAATCAAACTAGTCCACGTCAGTGGGGTACCTCCCACCCGCACACTTTTTTCTTTTTCTCGTATTTCTTTCGTTAGACTTTCTACTAAAATCTTGCTTTCTATTGGTGCTTGGAATCAAGTTTCGTACTATACTCTTAAAAAAAATAATTATGCCACCTATTTTTTTACTGCTGAAAAAACATAAGATGGTGCTATTCTTGGGTTATACTATTAAACCCACCGATCATTAAATTTTTAATTTGGACTTAACCTTGGAGCTTAACACCAAAATATTTAAATATTAGCGGATAAAATGAATTAATTCAATTTAATTTAAAAATAAAATTTATTTAGGCAATCTGAATTTAATCATAATAGAAAAAAACTTAAAAGCAAGGTGACTTGTTTTATTTTCAAATTATCTAAAAAATATCATAGAAAACTAATAAAAATAACAAAATATTAAAGGATATTATATCTTGCACTAAAAGTCATATTTGGCTCAACAATATAGCCGCTAATTCTTTAAATAAGAGTAAAAAAAGCCATTCCATATTACACAAGAATTTTATAATCAATAGTATTTGAGAATATATGGGGGGGATATAATTCAATGAGGTGGTCTTTTCATAGTATAAGCATATATCTCAATTAGTTTCATTTATCCCATATAATTTAACTCATTAAAATAATTATTTTTTTATATATATAAGAAAAAATATGATATAAATGGATCTCAATAGATCTTATTAATGTTCAAACTTAACAGAGCATTGAACATGAATATTTAACGAAAAAAATTCATTGCAACATAAATCCTCATAATTATAAATATTTTATAATTAATCATTTAAAATATTTTTATTCCAAAAATTTATAAATATTTTAATTAATTGAGTATGGAGCAGATACACTAACATTTCCATGCCTATAGCACAACCTTATGGTTTTCTTTTTTATATTTTGATGGCGTGATCAAATGTTCATAATTTGTTTGGCTAGACTTTAGACAACAAATAGTTACTTTTTTATGAACTTGGTAAGACCATGCAGGCTTTGGGTGATCAACTCAATAAAAGGAATTACAAGCTAAGATAAAGTTGGTCACGGCATTTTATTTGTCTAGACAAATAGAAGAAAAGTTTTATGATAACAAGAGCTCCAATGAACTCAAACTCATCTTAAAGATATCATGCATACATAGTAAGATCCTAATAATCTTAACCTAATTTTGGCATGGTTTCTTATAATGTAAAGTGTATGTGTAACACCCGAAATCTCATTGCACCATATATCACTAAGAAATTTGAACTTGAAAGAAAATAGGGTGATTTTTTATATCATTTGCATAGATATACAATTTATATCTACATATTAGTAAGTTCCCCAACACTTTTACTATTACATGTAAATATATTGATTGCAAACTTCTAATTAACAATTACAACGACCTATCTATCAAATAAACTAAATAACTAATCATCTAGTAGATGGCCTAGTAATTCAAGCCTGGAATTAAGAGGTTTGTTATCTCTGTGGTCTCATGTTTGAACCTTGTAGTTACTAATATTATGACCACTAGATACTTACATGATCGTTAATTTTAGGGCTCATGAGATTAGTCGAGGTACATATAAGCTGGCCTGGATACCCACGTTAATAAAAAAAAACTATATAACTTACAAGCCCTTTTTAAATTTATATAAGCAACCCGACATTATTTACCTTTTTCTACAAAATTCACAACAATTTTCAACATGATACTTTTTTCATCCAACATTGAGGAATCCTTTCCATTATCAATACTTATGTTAAATCATCACCATCTCACTTTTGACAATTTCCTAACTTAAAATCTATTTCTCTAAAATTTGACTTAACATTTCTCATAGGTTATCTGGTTGCATTACTTAAAAAAAAATAATTGATTTATCAAATAAAACACATGACAACTTATTTGGTTATTATCGACTAATAAACAATGGAAACGTACATGGTTGGCTACTCTAATAAGATCATGATGACTCGTTCATTAGTTGATTTAGGGTTTGGCATGGAGTAATAAATTCAACAAGTAATTGATAGTAGTTGGAAAAATTGAGGGCAAAATATTTGAAGTGATCGCATTAGAGGCTAAAAAGAAATAAACATTACTAAGATTTGTTTTCTAATATAATAACAAAAATGTTTGCTTCTAAATTATAATGATTTCTTCTGAAAGGATTAATACAGTAGACTACGGCTAAAAAACCTCAATAGAGGCTGGAGTTAACTATAGAAGATGCTATATATAAAAGGTTTATCATTGTATTAAGCCCATTGAACTAGCTCTAAGAGCTTGATAATAAAATACAACAATGATTAATTTATATTTAAAATAGATTAATATCATAAACAAAAACCTTTATAGATCTTTTATAGAATGTTCTTGGTTTTCTGGTAATAAAAAGTCAATCACTATTTTGGGTGATGGTGTTTATTACCCATGTCATGATCAATTTGCTCGATCAATTCTAACATTAAAATGATGGTGATAGTATTTTTTATTTAGTCTAAAATAAAGAAATATGAGGTCATTATTTACAGAAAAATAAAATTTTAAATGTCCATTAAATAAAAACATTAATTATTCATAATCAAATAATAAAGGTAATGTTGACATCAATCCGAATCAAAGCTTAAAGCCTTAAAGTGTCCTGGTCAATTAATAAATTAAGAAGCAGTCAACCAAACAATTAAAGTCGTGATTTAACAAAGAAAAAAAGTAAATAATTATAAGAGTCTGAGTACACGATTAAGAATAATAATAATAAAAAAAAAAATCATTGGCATCGAAGAGAAACTCCGCAGACGTGATTATTAGCAATTCAATATATCGACAATCACATCACACATAGTGATGGCTATGAGTACGGTCAAAGACGTGCGTGTCGCTTAAATCTATATGTTACGTAAACATCAGTCTAGCTGTAACCTGGAAGGCAAATCCTGTATAGTACGGACAATATCAAACCACCGACCGTTCAGCTGGCTAGTTCTTCAGGTTCTGAATATAGGTTTGCCGATAAGATTTTTTTGGTTTATATTTATTTTAATATTAAAATATTATTTAAGGTTGTTGGGTGATAATATTGTTTTTTATTTATAAATAAATTAAAATGATATTATTTTTAAAAAATATTTTTGAGATCAATATATTAAACTAATTCAAAATTATTAATTCAAAATAATTTTTAAAAAATAATTTTAAAATATAATGTGAAACCAATGTTGTAAAATCCGTTCCGGGTACCGTTCTGGTTTCGGCGTTCCGTTCCGGTTTTGTACTGTTCATATAAATTAATTATATATATATATGAAAAAAAATATTTTAACAAATATAATTAAAATTCAAGATAAATTAACTTTAAATTATACAATACAAACACAAAATCAAACAAACATAATCTCAAAATTAGAAACATCTCTAAAATTCCAACAATAAAATTATTTTTTAAAAAATAAAAAATAAAGAATGAATTTAATTATAATTAAAAGATCCAAAATATTTGAAATTTAAGCTACTTATTGTATGTTTTTCAAGTAATTCAATGTTTTTTTATGGTTGTTGTATTTGAAATTAATTAATGTTACTTATTGTTGTATTTGATATGTTAACTTTTATGATTTTAATTTTTTATTTTTACTAATATATAATTTATGGGTTGAGTTTTTTTTTTTTTTTTTTTATTTTGAATCCGGAACGGAACGCCCGGTACGGAACCGGGGCGTTCCGGCCGGAATCCGGCCGGAATTGCCGGATCGGGCCGGGATTTTGACCGGGACAAAAACGTCGCCGTTTTGTCCCGGATTTTGTATTGGAACGGGCCGTTCCGGCCGGAACGGAACGGGATCAATAAGTATGTGTGAAACGGCACTTAGAATATAAGTGTGTGTTGTACGTGTGAAGTTCAAGTAGATGAACAAATATAGATAACAACCAGTTACGTGATTCTCTTGCTCTGTATCCGAATGGAGTGAGTGCATCTGGTTGACTTTATTTTCTTGGTCGGCACAGCAAGTGTTCGAATGGTTGAAAAATTAATTCATAAGTCAATTTTTATCGGTTAATCGTTCTTAATCTCTTACGCGTAAAATTATATCACTAGCATTTAGCTCTTGCAATGTCAAAATAATTCTTTTATCATACAAATTAATTACTATAAAATAAATCCAATTAGTAAAACTGAATGTTCATTTTTTAATATGTCAATATTTAAATATTTTATGATTATTTTATATAAATGAGATATAGTTAATTATTTATTATTTTAAATACTATTCTTAAACATAACTTTTATTGTTAAAAGAATTGTATTATAATAGAAACTGATCAATATATAATATATCCATTAAGTGTTTAATCTATATATATATATATATATAGATTCGAATTCTTTTATATAAATTAGGTATCATTAATTTTTTATGTGTTATTTTATAACAGAAACTTTTATCAAATAAATATATTAGAATTATATATATATATATATATATATATATATATATATATATGCAAAAATTAAAAGAAAAATTGAAGCTAGGCACGATTAATCGACTCGTGGAGCTCGATAAAAGGGGCAGCTTGGTAGATGATCTTCAAGAAATCTGGCAAGGTTGCTTATTAGTGTTGACAATTAAGAAATCAAATAGCTGTGAATTAACAAGGGTTCTAAAAGAGAGTTTTTCTCTCAGTACTTGTGTTGTTCGTAAAAATTAATGAAGCCAGACGCAAATTCTATATATTTTTAAATTCTAGAATTAGTGTGTTTTTGTTCAGTTTTTTTCTCTCAATTCCAAAATATCATCGATTCTGCGGTTCCGCAATGTGATACTAAAAATTATTTCGTATCCTGGTTGTGTTGACTGTGTTTCCGAAAGTTGTTTGGAGTTTTTTTCGCGGGAAAGATGTATAAGATTATTATTTTTTTAATATTTTTTTTCAAAATGTATTAAAATAATTTTATTTAAAAAAAATTATATTTAATATCCGCATATTAAAATGATTTAAAAATAAATAAATAAATCATTTAAAAAACCAAAACTTTGAAACCGAAAATATCAATGATTTATAATTAATTTGCATGGAAGGATAAAATTGAAATAAATCAAAACTTTGATACAAAAAATATTAAGGATTCTAGCCCAATCCGGAAATTAAAAGAATGAGGACCTAATTGAAACCGTATTTTATAATCAATTTTAATTAAAAGACAAAATTGAAACAAATCAAAACCTATATAATAGGAATCAGGGGCCAAAAAACAAAATCGAACGTTCAGGGACTGAAATGAAATTTAGCAAAAAAACAGCTGAGTTGACGTCAGCATGCGCAGGCAGGAGAGAGAAATGGGGGGAATTCAAACGACCATTCACACATATCCGATCACGACATAGCCACACGCGCACTAGATGGAAGAGAACATGCCTGAAAATCATTCTAGATGTCTATTGAGCATTTTTGGATGCCTGAGAAAGCCGCATGTGCCGTCCGAAACACACGTGATCAAGGAAACGGACTGCGCGTCTGACGACACACCAACAGTAACCCGGAGGAAAAAAGAATAAAAAATTGACTAATTACCAAATAGCCCCTCCCTCCCAAACTTGATTTTTGTCGTTTTATAAGGACAAAATTAATTTTTATGCTATTTCAAGAAATATTAAAAAAATAAACTGGTCAGATAAACCGGACTAGACTAGACTGAAAATAATCAATTACTATGGAACCCCTCAATCCAGACACTGTTTTTTATTCTTATGGAGGGATAAATTTGTTATTATAATGTTTACAAAATTAAAAAAAAAAAAAACACACACACGTACAAAGGACGGGAACAAATATCCGATCTCCAAAGATTTTATTCTTGGTGAATAGTTGGAGTCCTAGCTCTTTTACTCTTTTACTAATAGTTTGGCAAAAACCCAGCTATGATGACAACAATTCAAAGGCTGAGTAGATATTTTGGATAATATTTGTACAGGAAATTCAATATCCTGCCTTTAAATGCCTAGACGACAATCCAGTCCACATATTTTTTTGGCATTTAGAAAACAATTGTGGTCGCATCGCTAGCTCTGTATAATAAAACACGAGTGATTGAATGAAGAAGATAACCATTAGTTACGGTCACCAAGTGGAGACAGGCTGACAGCGACGTTAGCGGTGCAGGATAATACGTGCACATAGACTGGGCAATGGAAAATGATGGCAGCTACAGTCATCGCAAAACTACAGTGAACTTCTTAGGCAGCCAAATTTGAAGCAAGTCCTCCACCGGCGCACACCGCCTGTGTCTCAGAATTTTCGAAAAATCACTCGTCTCTAAGGTTTAGGCATGTTTTCGTAGTAAACTCCTGAAAATAATTAAACTGATTTAACCTATTTTTTAAGTATGTTTAGAGAAACAAAACTACTACTATCAAAGTTGCCTCATTGAAATTTGTAAATGTGTAGTGTTTTGATATGAATTGGTGGTCAAGATGTGTTTTTTCAATAAATAACTATTTCCGCCATAGATGTTGACCAAAATGTGTATTTCCTAGCGACGATGACAACAAAGGTTCAGCTGCTACTTGCCCTGCATGGTAGAATGATGTGAGATAGATGGTGTAGTTGCGTGTGATCTGGTAGAGGGATGTGAGGTGGCTGTGCTGTGCTGCATTGATATTTGTGAAGGAGGATACGAGGAAGAAGGTGGATGTAAAGTGGTTCTAGTTCTAGTGGCTAGAAATAAAAAAAGAGGTGGCAGCTAGAGTAAGTTTTTTAGCACCTATTTGTTTTTTAAAAAAAAACAATTGTGGTAATTTATTAATTTTATGATATTAACAATGCAAGAGTTCTATTATAAACCCCTAGCACAAAACTTATAAATCAATGCTAAAAATTATAAAATTTGATTGAGAGATGATAATTATAAAGGAAAATTGTTATAGATAGGGATAAAAACTTTTAGTAACTTGACTTAAATTTTGGATGAAATAAACTGAAAAAATTGGTATGTGGAATATTATTTAATGATAAATTGTGTAAAGTTCCTGAACGAGTAAAATAATTATTATATTGAATGAATTTTCATAAATTTAGAGTTCAAATATTTAAAAAATTATATAAAAAATAATTCCAGATAAATTAATGTGTTGGCTTATGCACGATAAACATTGATCGTTAGCATAAAAAACACATACACATCATGTTATATAAACATTAATCGTTAGCATAAACAACATGCACAAATCATGTTATTTGATTTGAAAATGGTGAAAACTCTGATAAAACGTTTATGATGATCATGAATGATTTGGATTTTTTACATAAAATCACTTACTGAAAAGTATTATAATATTAAGCATATCTTTCAATTTAATCATTAAATTAATATGAAATTTTATGACTTCTCTCTAGATCTATTATTCTCAAGGTTGTCACTACTATTCCGGTCGCTGTTCCGGTTTCTATTAGTACAGCGTGCTGTTTCGAGGTTGTACTGTTATATATATATATATATATATATATATATATATATATATATATATATATTAAAATACTAATTTAATAAGCATAATTAAAATTCAAGATATTAACTTTAAATTATACAATACAAACACAAAGCCAAACAAACATAATCTCAAAATTAAAAAAAAAATCACAAGTTAATCAAAATAAGGAGGATTTTAAGGCCGAAAAGGCACACCCGGAACAGTACCGAGATGTTCCAGTTAAAACTGAGACGAAAACAATATCGTTTTGTCTCGGTTTTTTAATGGAACGGAACGTTCCGACCATTTCGGGTGGAACAAAACGATATTGACAGCCTTGATTATTTTATGTCGGGTTAAATTTCAAGTCAATCAGTGTTCGAATAGATCTTGACAGAGTATTGATGGTCAGATAAAAGTACAAAAAATAAAAAATAAACTAAGTAGTGGCATTTTTGTAGATCAATACAAGCAACCCCTTTTCTCTCCATGTATTGCCAGAATATTTAGTAGCTAAGGATAGAGAGAAAAGAAAAAGGGTTAGTGCTTTAGAAGCCATATCTTTATCATTCACAGTTAGATCAAACTGAGTTTTAGGTATGTTATGCACCTCACCACCCTTTATAATTTCATTGGAAGAATTGTGATTATCATTTTTAATTTGAGAGATATGATAGGAGAAGTTTTTTTTTAAAAAAAAAATCCCACCTCATGTCAGTCATGGTCACCATCTTGTTAGTAGAGATTGTAAACAAAAATCCTTCTAGATGTATTTTCCTTCTTGTTAGTAGAGATTGTAAACAAAAATCCTAGCAAAACTTGTTATTTCTAAACAGTATCTTGTTGTTTTCCAGGTCAACTCATATCGTTGCCTATAATGGATAATTTCATGGTTAGATTGAACTAAATTTTGGATATGTTGTGCATGATATGTTTTTTCACAACTTTGTCGTGAGGATTGAGCTAGATATATGTTAATTGATTGATACAATTGCTTCATTTAATGAATCCCTGCAATTAAATACACGAGGTACCAAGAGAAAATTAACTACCGAGAATTAAGGTATATTATGGTACAAAAGATTAGGTCATATCTCTAAAAAAAGAATAGAGAGACTTATGGCAGATGAAATTCTTAATCCTTTAGATTTTACAAATTTTGATATTTGTGTTAATTGTATTAAGGGTAAACAAACCAATACAAGGATATTTGTAGCCAATAAAACTATGGATATCTTAGAACTCGTACATACAGATATTTATGGGTCATTTTCTACTGTCGCTTAGAATGGTTAACAATATTTCATAACGTTCATAGATGATTTTTTCATATATGGCTATGTATATCTCATAATTGAAAAATCACAATCACTGGATGTATTCAAAAGTTATAAAGCTGAAGTTAAAAATCAACTCAGTAAAAAGATTAAAACCGTCAGATCTGACCGTGGTGGTGAGTACTATGGTAGATATGATGTTCAGGAAAACAACGTCCAGGACCATTTGCTAAATTCCATTTTATTAAAATATTATTATATGAATATTGCATATTGCATATGAGCATGAAAAATATTGTTATCCATATATAGCCTCTTAACTATTTTGTGAAAACTATTAAAATCTTATGATTTTACTAGTCAACATATATTTACATGCTTAATCACACTGAACTCGAAAAACTAGTAAAATCAAACTTGACTCATGCAAAATTGATAAAATCAGTAAAATTAATTCGATTTTATGAGTTTACTAAATTTGTGATATGAACAACCAAGTTAGTTTTGAATTTGATTTTATAATATTTGTTAACAATTTTATGAGATCAAACATATATTTTAAACTATATATTGAATCTAATTGAATTTTTATAGGAAAATGTTAGATACATGAAAATATATTTTGTTAAATTATTAGATAAACAAAGTTCAAAAATATTATTTTAGAGAGTCAAAATTACTAGATAAATCTTGTCAAATCTATCAAACTAGATATTTGGAGTTACAAATAAAATTTTGTTGCGATTCTAGATATAAGAAAAATTAGACATCTCAATATTTTCAAATATATATGATAAACTCATTAATTTATTCATACGAGAAAGAATTATATGTTTGAAATCATGACCAAAAATTTGTGAAAAATAAAGATTTGGACTACATGGAAAAATTTTAGAATGAAGACTTTGTTTTTATTATTATACTTTATTTATTTATTTAATGTTAAAAAATTATTTCGAATTTAAATTTTTTTTCTAGTGCATTAATCATTGTTTAGTGTTTTATTTTATTAGATTTATGTTAGTTAATTAGTAATTTAGACTCAAGCTTGCAACATAAAAGAAACTCGTTATGACTTTTATGATGAGAACAACCAGGTGGTCACAAAATTCTTGTATACTTACTATCATTTAGTATTTTTCTATATTGAGAATTTTGATTTTGAGTTTTTTTTTCCAATGTCCTTGATTTCTTGATTTATACTATCTATTTTTTATTTATTTAGATAATTAATTGATTATAATATTGTTGACTCTTTTTATCATATTTTAATATAATTTAATTTATTATCTGAAATTATCGATACATAGTTAAAAATATATTTTTAATTTTATAATCTGATTTTATATTATATTTTTTTAATATGGTGTAAAAAAAAACTTGGAGATGCTTTTAATGCCACCCATTTACCTTTGCAAAACGAGAGAAACACAAAGATCATCATGGCTGGTTACCATGCTAACAAATTCACAACACGGCCTAAATTACATCCCAAAAGCTAAGGATGGCCCGCGTCTGACAAGAATGAGAAAGAGAAAGAAGAGGACAGAAGGAGGGTTGTTGCGTTCTACTGTCGATGGAAACGTGTTACTTTACAGAGGCATCGTCGTTTGGTAGCAGTAAAACCAAGGTTTCATTATCATTATAGTTGTCATTATAATTTTTTTTATTGGTATAAATATTTTGATTTTAGAATATTTTAGTGTGTTGTTTTAGAGATGTATTATTTATATATAATTAATTATATATATAAAAAAATCTAAAATATTAATTTAATAAATATAATTAAAATTCATGATAAATTATAGAACAGTTCAGAAATATTTGCAATAAGAGGAAGAGGTTATTAAATTCATGATAAATTATAGAACAGTTCAGAAATATTTGCAATAAGAGGAAGAGGTTATTTGAATCGGGATTATTTTTTACCTGGAAATATGTTATAGTTATTGCTAATATATCTGAACTGCGCTACCAAACGACGATGCGTTTGGTTGCGTTTGGTAGCGCAGTTCAGATATATTAGCAATAAGAGGAAGACGTTGTTTGAGTGGGGTTTTTTTTACTTGGAAATATGTTGTCGTTTTTTTAAATAATCATATCAAAATAATTTATTTTTTTATATTTTTTTAAAAAAAAAAACACTTTCCAACAACAACTATGCAGAATCAGATGGGAACACGCTGCGAAGTTTATCTCTACAGAAAGTTGACGAAACTGCCGATTATATCTTCAACGGCCTCCCCCCATGCGCTCACGTAAATTCCATTAGAAAGAGAAGGCAGGAGGAGAGTAGTTTAGGGGGGAAAGCTTGATATTACTGGGAGTTCCTTTCTCCAGTCATTCATCAGCAATACTAGAATCTTTTCAGGCACTGGTTCCTCGCTAGCTAATCGGCTACTTTAAAGATGTATTTAAATATACAACAACATTTTATCGATATTGTTTATATTAACAATGGTGTAATTGGCTATGAAGTCTACGTCGAGGCTTGAATGGCAACATTCTTCAACTGTGTAAAAACTTGTTTAAATAATTTCGAGGCTTCATGTTGCTGCCTTCTGTGTACATATATAGATTCAGGTATTTGTTTTTTAAAAAAACAATTAATGACCTAAATATCTACAAGCGAGCACCTTCTTCAATTAATTTTAGGAATATCATACCCACCTAACTCTGCACTGCATGGCACTTCGCTGCTAATCTGATAGGAAATCCATAATTCAAATTCAAAGACTAATTAATGCCATCAAGTTAATGATCTGTCAGCACATAATTCTGCAGCAAAGGAAGACCAAACATGGCTGCTAGGTCGGGTTAGTGACCATGAAAACATGAGTTGGACCTCAATTTAGCCTTTTTTTTGTTTTGTTTTTTTTTTTAAAAAGCTAGTTGGATCATTTGTCGGCCTAACAAAATGAATTGGGAAACGCTCGATTCCAAAATAATATATAGTTTTGGGCCTTAACCTCAATAGGCCTAGCCCATGTGGCTATGTCAAGCCCAGATCCTATTTATAGGGCGTGTTAGGCTGGCCATGTATTTTTTAAAAACAATAAGTACTTATGTATTTTTTTTTAAAACAATAAGTACTTATTTAGCTCCTAAAGACATGTTTAACAAATACACCTTTTAACATATTTTTAATAACTCTAATTTTAGACTAAAGGTGTGTTTGGCAAATACACCTTAAACCTTCGATCATTTAGTTTTTTTTTTATATATTTATTTTATCATGAATAAGACGTTTAAACTAATAAAAATAATTATTTTAAAAATATTTTTTTTCATAAATTATGTATTTTGATATTTATTTAATAATAAAATCTTAAAATATATATAAAAAATGAACCAAGTTTTCTTGAAACAATCAAAAATTAATTTATTGTCAGTATTCTGAAATACTTTTAATATAATAATATAAAGAATGAATCTAAAAAAATAAATAAATAATTTAAGTTTTTTTCCCAGCAATAATGATGGTGGCAATGATAGTATTGTCAATAATAATTAGAATATTAATTATTTACAATAACAAAAACTATAATAATTGTAATAATTTAATAATCATGATAATAACAATTAGAATGATAATCAAAATAATTTATTAATCGATTTTTTTTCTAAAAAATTGACTTTCACAACTTTTTCATGCATGATATTTCAAATATAATATCACGTAAACAAAAAAAAAAAATATGAAGCCACATGTAGACAAAACGAGTGGGAAAATTGGGTCAAATTATCTAAAATAAAAAAAATATATGAGTCATTTGCCTTGTGTTTCACCGCAGCTAGAACAAAAATTTTTAACAAGTAAAAAAAATATTAATGATCCTGGATTTTTTATGATGTTATACATCTGAGCGAAATAACCAACCAACAAAACTTTTGATTATTATGTTTTTTAATATATTCATTTTATCATGAATAAGGCATTTAAAATAATGATAATGAATATTTTAAAAGTATTTTTATTAAATTATATATTTTGATATATTTTTTTAATATTAAGCCCTTAATATATATATATATATATATAATTCAGTTGTTTTTGAAAATATCTAAAATTAATTTAATCTCAGAGTTCTGAAATATTTTTAATATAATAATATAAAGAATAAATCTTAAAAAAATAAAAAAAAAATAATTTTTTTATAACAATAATGCTGATGGTGACAGCGATAGTATTGTCAATAATAATTAGAATATTAATTATTTACAATACTAATTATTATGATAGCTATAATAATTGTGATAATTTAACAATAATGAGAATAATAATAAAATAATTCATTAGTCGATATTTTTGTTAAAATTGACTTTTATGATTTTTTTTTTATGTATGATATTTCAAATCTATTATCACGTATGAAAAAAATATACAAAACCACACGTAAACAAAACAGGTGGAAAAATTAGACCGGATTATCTACAACGAAAAAATATATGAGTCACTTGCCTTACGTTTTGCCGCAGCTAGAACCAAATCTTTTAACATCTAAAAAAAATTAATATCCTAGATATTTTTATGATCCTGTAGATCTAAATGAAATAATTAGTTTACAAAACTTTCAATTATTTAGTTTTATTATATATAAATTGTTTAAAATAATGATAATGATTATTTTATAGTTATTTTTTCTAAAACATATGTGAGGCTAATTATATATTTTGCTATTTGTTTAATATTAACACCTTAAAATATTTTTATATATAAAAAAGAACTAAGTTTTTTTTATCTCAAATTGATTTAATCTCAGTGTTCTGAAATACTTTTAATATAATAATATGAAAAATAAATCTTAAAAAAACAAAAAAAAAAACACAGATAACAAATCAGTAACTACAGAAGATTTACTATACATACATAAGAAAGAGTTCCACTATCATTTCATACCACCAAAGTTAAACTTGCTTTGTGTTTTAATGCAAGTTGTATTTAATAGAAAAGATAAATAACATTAAAAATTAAATATCAAAACTAAGAGTATTGATACATAAATACAAACAAAAAAATTAAGAACTATCCCATAAGGACAAAAAAAATAAAAATCAAAACTAAACCACAAAATAAAAGAATAAGAACCAAATTACAAAACAAAAAATTTCATATGTTAAAACGAGGCAAAAAAAATACTCGCACTACGAGTATTTAATCTAGATGTGGTTGGGTATTTTTGGACGTGCTAACAATAATTAGCCAGTAAATATAATAAAAAATGATAAATTACTTGGACACCCATATAGATATCACATGAATTTTATCTTATATGGAGGTATTTACGTATTTGACCATTTTTAAACAGTGTGTAATGACCTTGCTGACCCCGACCTTTATTGTTCTGTTTTTTCTTATATAAAGTCAAAAAATACCCAACCCGCATCTATATTGATTTTCAACCATGTTATCTTCCTCCTTATGCAGCACATGTGCTTACAGTATGGTCAAAGACGTATTAATAGTCGGTTGAATTTGCCCCCCCTTTTCTCTCTCATGTCTGTGCAAGCAAACATCAGCATCGTTGTTTATTGTGATTTTTCAATTTAGTCCCTGATCTTTTTAATGTTCTGTATAGTCCTTCTTTCTGATATGTAGGTTTTGATTTGTTTCAAATTAGTCCTTCAATTGAAATTAATTATATATTGTCTTTTAATTTCTGAATTAATTTAAAATCCTTAATATTTTTTGTATCAAATTTTGGACGTGTTTTAATTTTATCCTTCCATGCAAATTGATTATAAATCCTTAATATTTTTAGTATCAAAGTTCTGATTTGTTTCAATTCTATCCTTCTATGCAAATTGATTACATATTTTAGTATCATTTCGATCCTCATTCTTTTAATTTTTGTTTTTATTTTAAATTATTTAATTTTTTTGGTATCAATGAATAGATTTATTTCAATTTTGTCATTTAAATGAACTTTATTACATATGTGCTTTTTTATTTTAGCCCTTATACTTTTAATATTAGATTTTATTTTAATTCCTTTCTTTTTTATATATATTTTTTACCTAGTTTCTATTTCTGTCCATGTTTATATGTACATCCTCTTAGTTTTTATTTTCAATTTTATTCCATTGTTATTAAGGTTTTTTTATTTAATGCTTAAATTTTAATTTGTATTCGTAATCATTTGAAAATTAATATTTATTATTATTTCTCTTTTTTTATTTACTCTTGAAGTCAAATATTTTTTTTAAAATCTAATAATGTTTATTTTTGTTCTGTCATTTATGTAGTTTTTTAATTGCTTTTTTTTTTAAATATAATTAGGTGTTGAAATTTCTAATTATTATAGATAAGACATTTAAAATAATGATAATGATTATTTGTAAGATTTTTCTCTTTTAAATATGTGACATTAATTATATATTTTGATATTTATTTAATATTAGCGACTTCATATATATATAAATGACCTATTTATTATTTTAAAAAAATAATAATTAATATTAGTGTTCTAAAAATATTTTTAATATAATAATATGAGGAATAAATCTTAAAACACAAAACAAAAAATTATTTTTTAAATAATAATTATGGTGTCATCGATAGTATGACCAATAATAATTAGAATATTAATTATGTATAATAATATTTATGATAATAGCTATAATAATTGTGATAAAAATTCATTGGTCAATGGTATTTTTATGAAAAATAACTTCTGCATCTTTTTTTATATATGCTATTTCAAATCTCATATCACAAAAAAAATATACAAAACCACAAGTAGACAAGACATGTAGAAAAATTATGTTCAATTATCTACAACAATAATAAAATAAAAAATTATTCTGCATTTCATCACAATCAGCACTAAATTTTTTAACATGTAACAAAATTGTTAATGGTCTTAAATTTTTATATTTATTACTTTTGGGACTTTTTCCTTAGAAAATAGGAGAGACTAATTATATATTGTGATATTTTTTTGATAATAACGTCTTAAAATATATATATATATATATATCAAAAAAGCTTAATTGAATTTTTCTTAAAAAATTCATATTAATTTAATCTCAGTGTTGTTGAAAAATTAATATAATAAAATGAAAAAAATAATCTTTAATAAATTTTAGTAGTTGCATTTTTTTTATCTGTTAAATAAATCATTCGTCACATAGTTAAAACATGCAACATATGATGTATTTTTAGTCAATTTAATGAATTGCGGTTTGCTATCTACCAATTATATTATTACCAAATTAGTTAAATCAAATTTACTAATCAAATTATTTGTTGCATAAAACAAATTAATCATCTATGCTACAATTTAGCGATTGTAATTTTACCATTTGCTAATGAAAGAATTCATGAAACAAATAAAACATACATAACAATCAATCAGTATGTTACATGGAGCACTGACTCATTTTAAAAGGATTTTTTCAATTCTAATTGTACAATCTACCGCTTAAATAATTATCAAAATAATTTTAACAATAGTAACATTCAATCACTTTTAAGCAGAAAAAAATCTCATTTCTAACAAATTCTATCAATTATAATTTTACTAATTAAATAATAAAATAACCAATTACATCACGTACAAAATCAATCAGTTTTCTATATAGAAAAAAAACTCAGCGCAACGTGCGAGTAAGTTAGCTCGTTCAAATCTATATCAGGTTTTATTAGGGTAAATCAATTTTCAGTTCAGTTTAATTTTTATCTATAAAAATAATTAAATTAAAATTATATAAAAAAGTTGAAATAAAACTAAAACCGCTTTAAACCAAATAATTATGATTTGGTTTGGGTTTGATGTAAAAAATTGAACCATCCTTTTGAGGGTTCTTATGTAATGGCATATTCACCCTACAGAACTTAAAGCTTCATTAGCCCATTTTTTGCATAGGTGCACGAGATTCTATAATGTGATTGGATATGCATAGAAGACACATTATAAGAATCTGTTTGTTATTGCGGTTGCTATTGTAGTTAAGGTTTAAAAAAATACTTTTAGCCACAATTCATAACTAAAATTGAAGTGTTTGGTTAAAATTGTGGTTGAGTTTGATGTTTAATGAAAAACAGTTTTGTGTGTTTAGTTACCATGTTTTTAATATTGCTATCAACTTGTGAATTACTTTAAAGGACAAGCGCGCGCACCCACACACACACACACACACACACATATATATAAGAATAATAATAAAAATAATAATTCAAGTAAATTAAATATTTGTTTTTATTCTATCATCAAACTATTTGCAATTCGATCACAAACTAAATTCATATGTAAATGTCAAACATCTGTGCTCCTGAAACTCAATAGGGAACGCAATACCAAACAGACCAATAATTTC
Organism: Salix dunnii; assembly: GCA_015731905.1. Lineage (NCBI taxonomy): Eukaryota > Viridiplantae > Streptophyta > Magnoliopsida > Malpighiales > Salicaceae > Salix > Salix dunnii. The sequence goes on along the minus strand of CM027674.1, from coordinate 29,506,208 downwards.
AAGGCTAGATCCAATTGCAAGTTTCTGATTCATAATCAATAAAAAAGCAATAGGATTGTGTAGTGAAACAAAGTCATGTGCCTTTCTCTTTCATCAGAGTTGATCTCTCTCTTTATATATTTTTTATTTTTTTAGATATGATTGTTAAATATATTTTTTGAAAAAAAATTGAACTAAGCCTACACCAATTGCATTGAATGGCTTAACCCAGTTGGGCCAAAAGGACTCACCTCTGCTGGAGTTAGGCTCGGTTTAGAGCAGGTTCAACCTAAGTGTTTTAAAACAAGCAAAACATTGCACTTCACTATTTAGGTAACAGGGCTGACAGTGGCAAGAGGTTCACTTGCCAATGGCGTCTAATAGAGGAAGTTGATATGGTTCTTCCTATGATGTTGACTGTAAACATGGTAGTTGGGAGAAGTGTCAGAAGGTTGTTATTATCATCATTGTTGCTTATGTTGATTCTGCTGCATACGTTGCGGTTTTCTACTGCTGAAAGTCACAGTGGAGTTTATGGCGTGGAAGAGAAGTTATCGGTGCTGAGGGGGATGATTGTGGTACTCTCCAAGAATTTTTGTTGGAGGAGAGGGAAGGAGCTACTGTAAATGTGGAGAGAGAGAGAGAGAGAGAGAGAGAGAGAGAGAGAGTTGTCGTGATTATAGAGAGAGGAGAGGAGCTGCCATGACTGTGGATGGGAGATAGGGAGTTATTGTGCCTATAGAGAGATAAAGAGAGACCATCGACGACGATAACGAGAGGAAAACAATGTTAATGGTGTAAAACTCGGTGTCAAGGTAATGTCAATCATATAGTTCTTATGCAATGTTAAAAGCAGTAGAATTGAACGTCTCTCATGTTGACTTGTGTGGCTGAGGTCGAAAAGCATTTGTGAGATTCTTTTTGTTAATAGTGACTCGATCGCAGTTTTAGGTAGGACCCACAGCTGTAAAATTGTAGTTCCTTCCCTTACTAAATACTTTGGCTCTACAATGAGCCTCAACTGCAGAAGCCACCACAGAGACAAACACCCGCTAAATGAAAAAAATGAGTGTGTTGATTTTATCATCCATGTTAGCCCAGATACGTAATGTTGTTATTGTTGCTTCCCAAGTAAGAAAAAAAAGGAAATAGACTCGATTGTTTTGAAAAAGAAAGTGAAAGTGAGTAGAGCAAGGCAGAAGAAGCATAAGCTAACATTGACTAGTTAAGTATTAAGACTCCATATCTTTTCTTTCTAACATCTTGCGATGAAATGACGGACTCTTTCATATAGCAATAGACTAATTAAACTGGCCGCACTATGTTGCGGGCTAGCTGAAATTTTTTTAGAATTATTGAGATTAAAGTAATTAATAGTATTTGCTAGTTCGAAAATAAAATATAATATTTATATATGCAAAGAGTAATATAATGAAACAAATCAACACACTTTATTATAAAAACAACAACATTGAAGTCTTAACATCTAAAATTATCATTACTATTATTGTAAGAACAATAAAAATTATTAAATTACCCTAAGAAAAAAAACTCAAAAATATTAACAAAAGAGTTAGCAAGAAAAAAAAACTAAAACTATTAATGTTGTTGTTATTATTATTATTATTATTATTATTATTATTATTAGTAGTAGTAGTAGTAGTAGTAGTATTGCATTAATAATGGAAAAAAAATCAATCAAAAACTAAAAAAGCCAAAGAACTTTAACAAAAGAGAGAAAAAAAATGATAAAACAAAAATAAGAATTATCAGCTGGATAAAATCATTTAACTTGAAAGTAAAATAAACAACTAACAGAAAGAACAAAGAGGAAAAAACAGAAATATCAATTTTCCAATGATTATAAACACAAACTAAAAAATTTTATAGTATATTTTTTTAATTTAATCAGTTTGGTTTACCAGTTTTAGTCTTAAAAAACAGAATTTGAACAGGATCAAAAAAATTTAAAAATATTCTCATCGGTTTAATCAAGATTTTTTAATAGTTTAATTTTTCTTGGTTAATTTTTTTTGCTCGCCACTAAGATTAAAAACTAAGCAATTTAAAAAACAAAACTAATTATTCAGCACTAGAAATTTTGCAAAAAGGACACATGTTATAACATGAGGTTAAGGACGTATAGCCTTTTGTTTTATGTTTTAAAAATATTTTCTTAAAAATTTATTTATTTATTTTTATTTTAAATTAAAACTTTCTATTTTTTTTTAAATTGTTTTTATAACAAGAATAGATATTGGTAAAATTAATCATCAAAAACACCAATATTTATTTGAGATAACAAGAATTCTATAAAAATAAACAAAATAAATTAAAATTTTAATTTGTAGTTAATCAGATAAAATTAGAAAAAACTATTCTAAAACCCTTTTGCAAATTTAACCGTGACAAATAATTCACTATAACCTGAAATCAACTAAGGGTATATTTCATATTGGTTTTGCTTTTGTTGTTGAAATTTAAAAAAAAAATAGTTTAATAAAAAGTACTTTTAGTTGCGATTCATAATAATTTTTTGAAGTGTTTGGTTAAAATTTTGGTTGAGTTTGAGGTTAATAAAAATCAATTTTATGTGTTTGGTTACCAAAGTTTTCATTTTATTTTCAATTTGTAAAATTACTTTAAATGACATAAAACACACACACACACACACACATGTATGTATATTTAAATATTGTATTAATAATTATAATTTCATAATGTAATGGATAATATCAGTAAATTGGACATTTATTTTTATTCTCTCATCAAAATATTTGTAATTCCATCACGAACTAAATCAATACGTGAAGGTCTCTGCGATCCCTTACTATTTGATCGAGGAACAACATTTGGTAAAATATCATATAAAATAAAATTAAGATTGTGAGACAAAAATTATATTGTGATATCTTTTAATATATTTATTTATATTTTAATTAAAATTTTATATTTTTACATTATTTTAATATTAAAAAAATATAAATAACCCCACCCACACACCCTCTCTTTCCAGACCTTTCCCCACCCCCCCTCCACCCCCAAATCCTCAAGACCCCTCCTCCCTCTCCTCTGCTTCTCTCTTCAGTCAGCCCAACCCCCGAACCGTCCAAACCCTTCCTCCCTCTACTCTGCTTCTCTCTCTGGTCAGTTCGGACCCAACACCCCCAGACCCCTCACCCTCCTCCTGCACATCCCTCACAACCACTCACCATTCCCCCTTGCATCCCAACACAGTACACGACGGGTATGGGTTCAATGGTTTTATTTGGTGAAGGTGAGAAGCTTGTTCAATGGGTTTATTGGGTGAAGGTGAAGGGGAGTATAGTTAGTAGATGGCGAGGGTTTATTTGGAAAATATTGTTAACGGTAACATTGTTGTCCCGTGGAGTAATTCATCTCGACTCGAGAAGCATGAAAAGCAGCTCTTCATTAATTGGTGTTTTGGTGATTTTTAAAGGTGGAACCCACCAAAAATTATTTGTTTTTTTCTTTACCAAATACCAAAACATAAGCTTATTTCGAAACTTCGATCCCATCACACTACCAACCACCTTCTAAAAATAGATTGAGAAATAAATTGACCAGAACAAAAACAAAAGGGCACCCAAAAAACCCAGGCTAGGCCTAGGGTGCTCAAAATCAAACCACTAGAGAGCAACCAGAAAATCAAACGAATGTTTTTGGCCTAGATATTTATGTTCTAAGCTATTTTAACTTAAAATAACTATTAAACACCCCTAGAAAAAAAATCTCGACAAAAAAATCAATCCGGTTAAAATATCTGATGGTCATTAGTTTTAAATGTCTTCAAGATCCCATGAGGAATTGCTCGATGCAAACAGTAATGTCATTTTTTTATTATTATTATTATTAATTTAGGTGTTTGGATAAGTTCATGAATATCTTATCTAATTTTAGGAATTCTAAAATTAATGATCCAACCATATAAATTTGAAGTAATTATTATATTAATAATTACCGAATTTAAACCTAAAATCACATGAATTAATTTCAAACACGCAACAATACCACCTCCTATGTAGTTGAGGACAGTCATATCTTACTTAAGGAAGAAGAATAAACAAGCTAAATTTTTATTGACGATCAGATTTTGTTTAAACGAGCAATGAAACACTCATCTAAAACATGAACCTTATTTAAACAGATGCTCTGACCAGGTGGTTAAAATATGAAATTGCTAACGGTATTACATTCCGAAAAACGAAAGGATTAGTTTCCTTTTATGATGATCAATCTTTGAGAAGCTCAATCCTGAGAGTGCCAATGGTAGCCTCACCAATATTTGTTATCGGCACCAAAGTCACCACCACACTTTCATCATCTTCAGCTTCCAAATCCTCCAATAGCTCAGAAATTGGCAACCTCAAACTTGTCTTCACTGTCTTGTTACGATTATGGGCCACATTGACAAAGGTTCCAGCAAACTCTGCGTTGTCTGGTTTACCAGGTGTATCGGGCTCGTCATTTATGAGCACGTTAAACTTTATATACAAATCTATTCGATACTCGATCCCTTCTATTACCAAAACTTCTTCTTCTTCTTCTTTTTCTTTTTTACTTCTCCTTTTATTTGGTCTCTGAACCACAACGCTTACAGTTTTGTTTAACAGACCGATTGGTTTCGTTGGGTCTGCCGTAGCTACTGGCACTGTCGGCTTTGGTTTGTTTGGCTTTGGTTTTGGTCTAGCATTGATCCAGGGACTAGCAACATCTTGAAACTCATATCTCAACTTTGTTGTGTCAAGACAGTCCCTAATTTTAACTCGGACTAGATTAGCATTCTCGTCGTAGAAAAGAAATGAGGCGTCGAGCCAATCGGGGTCGGTGAAATTCTGCCTTTTCCCACCTGGTAATTTCTTCCATACCTCCCACAATCGGTCAATGTTCCCATGATGAGCAAAAAAGATAGGATCTCTCGCGGCTGCATAGAAAACACCCATATTTTCACGATTCGGTTGGTCTGCGTCGCCAGTCCAGACGTGAACTGTAGTGTGTGGGACATCCTCAAGTGAACCAGCTCCAGGTTCTGGTTCATCTCCGGCACGGTATGGTCGACCCATAAAGAGCGTAGGATACTTGGCAGTCACCATCTGCCTATACATTACATTAAGATTGCTGGCCACCTGAACAGGGTCTGGCAAGGGAAAGTCTACACCGGGGAAATCAAGATCAATAATTTTTGGTGGCTGGTGAGTCTTGTCACGGAGCGGGTCATAGACTGCTGATTTAGGGTCGGCGAAGAAGGCTGGTATTTGCATGCCCTGAGGGGAGTCCCAATTCCAGAATGGTAAAGCAAAAGTGGGATCGTCAATCAGTTTGCCCAAGATTCTCTCATAGAAGTAGAGATAGTATCTGTGCCAGGGAAAGAACAGCCAGCTAAAGTGAACTTGATAATTCAAGTCTGGCATCCCTACTTGGTGATAACCACCATCACAATAAGCACAGTGGACATTGGCTTGTTGTGTGAAGTTACGTGGGTCATCTTCAGGGAGTTGTTTCATTAGAGCAATGGCTCTATTATATTTGGCAATGTAGTTATCATCAACTAGATGAGCAGGGCGTCTGATTCGCAATGGATCATTTCGAGAAGGGAGCTTGAAGTCGATGATCTTCCTGGTTAAAGGAGGGCAACAATTAGTGGGATTTTCAGGATCAGGCTCGTTTATCACGCTACAGTCAGATATGTCTGGAGGCTGGATTGGCTTGGCATAAGCAAATGGATCGCTGAGATTGGTCGCCCCATAGAGACCTCCTAGGCCAATGAGGACATCCCTTCTCGTGGAAGGGTTCTGGTGATCATCATTTCTGGCTTTGCATGAAACTGTAGGAAAATTGGCATGGCTTTGATTTCTAGTTACAAATGGAGCGTGTGTTTTCAGGATTGAGGGGCACGGAGAGGAGGTTGAAAGGTTAAAGGCCATGGTCAGGATACTGGTTGTTTAGTGATGGATAAAGAAAAGTGAAAGGACCTTTTTATAGGCGCAATCTAGGATGAGGTTTTTCTTAGAAAGACGAGAGACTCCTCATTTAAGAGGAAAACTACTTTTGAGTGGAGCTATGATTCAGTAATCGTCAGAGTTGATAACGAAATATTCCCTTTCAGTTCTTGACAGGTGGCGAACCTATTATTCGAGTTTGTTTTTTAAATTATTTTTTATTTTAAAATATATTAAAATTAATTTTTTTATTTTATTTTAAAAAAAATATTTTTAGCATAATAAAATAATTTAAAATCACTAAGAGAAATGAATTTACATTAAAAAATATTTAAATTCTTTTAAAAAAATATATATTAACACACTCCATGAATTATTTTGGATGGTCACGCAGCGGTCTCCCTTCCACCCGAACACTCTTTTCTTTTCTCGTATGTCTTGCATTAGACTTTGAGTACGGTTGCGGTTGTAGTTGTTTTTCAAAGTATTTTTTGTGCTGAAATATATTAAAATAATTTTTTTTATTTTTTAAAAATTATTTTTTACATTGGCATATTAAAATAATGTAAAAACACAAAACCACAGTTAATTAAAAAAAAGAAGTGAAAAATAACCAAATACAAGTTTGGCCACAGTGTCAAACAAATTCTTTCTAGATTACTTTTGGTGCTCGGATTCAAGTTCTGTACTATGCTATATTTTTTTAAAAAAAAAACATAAGATGTTGCTAATCTTTGTTATACTATTACACCCACGTATCATTAAATTTTTAATTGAGACTCAACCTTGGAGATTAACACCAAAAAAATTAAATGTTAAGGAATAAAATAAATTAATTCAATTCAATTTAAAAATAAAAATAAACATTAAAATATAATTCATTTAGTTAAACTATATTTAATAAAAACAAATCTTTTTAAAAAATACATTATTGTTTTTCCAATGTTATGAGATTTTAGCCATATTTTAGTATAATTTTTTGTATAAAGGTTATATATTCCATTAAAAATTATATCCATTATTATTTTTATCATTTATCTATTTTTTTCATCTCCAGTTTCTCTTACAAGTTGAGATTTTGTTAGTTTTAGTCCTATATTTATACAAAGGTTTATGGTCTGAAACAAACTTGGATGCTACTTTTTTTTTATTTATTTCTTTATCAATTTTTTTTTTCTTTATAGGTGTAACCTTGAAGAATTACAGAGTAGCCCACCCTAAACACGAGGGTTCTCCTTCGACTTCAGTATAAAACTCGTGTAGATCATAATTTTTCTTTATTGTTGGTTTTTTTTAACTATTTTCTCATATAATCCTCCGCTCATAAAAATTCTAACATTAAAATGACGTTGATGATATTTTTTATTTAGTCTAAAATAAAGAAATATGAGGTCATTATTTACAGAAAAATAAAAAATTAAATGTCAATTAAGTAAAAACATTAATTATTCATTACCAGATAGAAAAAGGTTGTGCTGGCATCAATCCGAATCAAAGCTTGAAGTGTCCGGGTCAATTAATAAACTAAGAAGAAGTCAACCAAATAATTAAAGTCGTTATTTAGCAAAACTAGATAATGATAAGAGTCTGAGTACAAGATTAATAATAATTAAAAAAACTACTAGATGAAGAGTTGGCATCGAAGAGAAACTCCTATGGACCCCCAGACGTGATGACTAGCAATTCAATATATCGACTATCAGTGACAGCTACGAGTACGGTCAAACACGTGACGTGCCCGTCTCTTATATGAAATCTATATGTTTTGGGAATCTCCAAGCTCCAGCCACGTAAACATCACTCTAGCTGGAAGCTAAATCCAGTGTAGTACGGACCAAGAATGTAGATTCCGTTTTTCTTTGTGTTTTATTTTCTCAGTTGTAATTAAATATTTCCGTTTAAAGTGTTTTATTTCAGTGTTATACTATTTCGCTGCATGCACTGTACTGCAGGTAAAGAATATAATTTTTATAATTATTGAGATTAAAATATAATATTTTAATAATAAAAATTTGATATAATAAACAAATCAGTATATCTTATCATAATAATAGTAATATTAAAATTATAATTTTTAAAATTATCATTATTATTACTGTCAAAACAATAAAAATTATTAAATTATCCTGAGAGAAAAAACTCAAAAACATTAACAAAAAAGTAAGTAATAAAAATAACTGAAATTATTATTGTTGTTGTTGTTGTTGTTGTTGCTGCTGTTATGTTAATAATGAATGAATAAATAAATAAATCAAAGACTAAAAAAAATCCTAGAAACTTTAACAAAAAAATCAAACAAAAAAATAAAATAAAAATTCTCAAGTAAAAAAAATTCACTTGACTTCAAAATAATAATAAAAACCAATAAAAAACTAAATGAAAGAACAAATGGAGAAAAAATTAGAAATATTAATTTTCAAATGATCATAGATATAAAATAAAATTTAAGAGCTAATTTTTTTCAAAAAAAAATCACCTCGATAAATAAGAAAATAACAAAAATAAAAAATAAAAGCTAATAGCACACTTATATATACATGGACAAAATTATGAGTTATTCTAGAAATACAAAAAATAAAAGGATTAAAATAAAAAAAATTAAAAGTATAAGAGCCGAAATGAAAATCAAATATAAAGGGATTAAAATAAAAAAAAATAAAACATATAAGGGTCCAAATAAAAATTAAATATATTATCAATTTCAATTAAAGGATAAAATTGAAAAAATTAAAACTTCTATACTGAATATATTAAGCTATTTAAACTCAATCCGGAAATTAAAAGTAGGACGATAGAGGTGAAACATTTACATTTAATTAATTTCAATCGAATGAATCAATAGAACTAAATCAAAACTTATATAACAGAAATCAAGACCATACATAAAATTAAACGTAAAGGGACTAAAGTGAAAAAACAACAAAACCGTGGGCCTCTCATGCACTTTTGCTTGCAAGAGAGAGAAAACATCGAAAATCGGCCACCGTCGCTGGCACGACCAGCGGTTGCCAAAACACGTCGCACCGGGAGGAAGACCACACGGTGGCGCGTCAACAGAGAGGCCGATAGACCATTTCCATCAACCAGAGAAGTCCTCACGCGCCACCTTAATAGGGCATGAGGCGGAATACTGTAAGTCATCTGTTCTGCACGCGCCGATACTATTTAAAAAAAATAATTAAAAATTATGGTCAATTACCAGTCTACCCCTAAGTCATCAATTTTCTCCTAATAGGGGTTACATCCATATTTAGCTATTTAAAAAAAATAGAAAAAAATGAAAAGTATGGTGGACCGGACCGAACTGAAATCGTGCAAGTACCGTTGAGCCCCTCCTTCCGTAAGCTGTTTTTTATCTTTTTCGAGGGACAAAACCGCTGTTTTACAACGCCGAATGTACAAACTAAAGTCGCATGAAATTGAATATCATTAACGCGTGTTCCAAACATGCCCACAGTATTCAACAAAAAATAATTTTTAAAAATGATAAATTATCAAAAGACCCCTGTAACCAACTCTTGGGTGTTGGCTTATATGAGAGCATATATTTATTTATTTATTTCCAAAAAATGTGAACGACTTGAAACATCTCCGCATATAACTTTTGTATTTTATCTTATTTAAGGGTAAAAAATTATTTTACCATGCAATGAAAATATGAAATTACAGTGACACTCCTAGCGGCAAATCTTGGTTTTTGTCTTATTGGAGTGTAGTATGGTTATTGTACTATGCACAAAATATAAAACATTGAAAATATAGGCTAAAAATATTGTGCATTGAGGGGTAAAATAGTAACGTCACTATTACAATCCATGGTAATTTGTATCTATTGTTATAATACTTTTGTTAGAGTAATATATCGAGCAGATTTAGCTTATAGTGTAATGTAATATTTAGCTTATAGTGTAATACTAGTTAGATTGCTTGTACTACGTTGCGGGATCAACAAATAATTTTTTATAACTATTGGGATTAAAGCAATTAATAGGCTTTTCTAGTTCAAAAATAAAATATAATATCTATAAATGCAAGGTTTGATATAATGAAATACATCAATGCATCTTATTATAACAACAACAATATTGAAGCCTTAACATCTAGAAATATCATTATTATTACTGCTAAAATAATAAAAATTATTAAATTATCCCAAGAAAAAAACTCAAAACATTAACAAAGAGAAAGCAAGAAAAAAAACTAAAATAATAATAGTAATTATTATTATTATTATTATTATTATTATTATTATTATTGTGTTAATAATAGAAAAAACAAAATCAAATCAAAGAATAAAAAAAGTCTAAAACTTTAACAAAAAAGCAAACAAAAAAAATGATAAAACAAAAATAAAAATTATTAACTGAAAAAAAGTCATCTGACTTGAAAATTAGAAAAATTATAATAAAAAACCTTAAAGAAAGAACAAAGGAAAAAAATATCAATATTCAAATGATTATAAACACAAATTAAAATTTAAGAACTAAAATTTTCAAATAAATATTACCTTAATAAAAGAGAAAATAATAAAAATTACAAAAAAAAGAAGCTAAAAGCACATATAATAAGGATTATTTCATATATATAAAAATTAAAAATTAAAAATATAAGGACCGAAATAAAAACCAAATATATTATCAATTTCAATTAAAGGATAAAATTGAAAACATGAAAACTTCTGCACCAAATATATTAAGGGATTGAAAACCAAACTCAAAATTAAAAGAATAGTGAATGAAATGATAACTTAATATATAATCAATTTCAATCGAAGGACGCAATTAAAACAAATCAAAATTTGTATAATAGAAATTAAGACCATACAAAACAATTAAAAGATCATGGACTAAACTTAAAACACCATAAACATAGGGGTCTGTTATATAATTTAGCATGCAGGAGAGAGAAAAGGGGGAAAAAAATTCAACCGATCACTGTCACGATGCTATCCACTATGTGCGTCTACGCACCACACCATGAGGCGTAGTATATGATAGCACATCAAGTGAGACATCCAATGAAAATTTTTAACCGCACACCCCCCAAAATATACGTGAGACCGTATACTGTTGGCGCATGTGTCAGACGAGCACATAGTATTATGCACACACAGTATTCGGCAGAAAATAATAATAATAAATGATAAATTACCTAAACATCCTAATAACAAACTTTTCTATTTTATCTTATCAGGAGCATATAAGCATTTAGATATTTTTTTAAAAATATAAAATATATGAAACATCTCTCCAAATAACTCTTTTTTTTTTTTTTTATGTTATATGAAGGTAGAACAGTTAACCGTGACCCACCCAAAACCAGGCCGACTAAAACATCCAAAAACAAAAATAACTCAAAACTACTATTACAAAGACTGATAATAAACAGTGAACTGATATCTATTCGTATACAGTGTAATAATAATAATAATAATAATAGCAACCAGTTACGTGACTCTGCTGCTCTGTATCCGAGTTGATTGAGTGCCTCTGGTTGACTTTATTTTCTTGGTCGCGACAGCAAGTGTTTCAAAGGGAGAGGACACCCATTTTCTTTTGGCTTTATCCTCTTATGGTTGAAAAATTAATTCATATGTCAGTTTTTATCAGTTAATCGTTCCCGCGTAGAATTATATCTCTAGCATTTCCCTCTTGCAATTTCAAAATAATTCTTTTTAGTACAAATTGATTATTATAAAATATATCCAATTAATACAGCATGACTGTTCATTTTTTAATATGTCAACATTTAAATATTTTAGGATTATTTTATATAAATTAGATATAATTAATCATGTATTATTCTTAAACATAGCTTTTATTGTTAAGAGAATCTTATTATAATAGAAATTTTCAAATTTATCAATATATAATATATCCATTAAGTGTTTGATTATATATATATATATACACATCAATATTTTCAAATTCTTTTATATAAATATGGTATCTTTCATTTTTTATTGTCAAATTGATCAATATATAATATATCCATTAAGTGTTTGATTGATCGGCTCTTGGAGCTCGATAAAAGGGGCAGCTTGTGATGTGATGCCGGCTTAGTAGATGATCTTCAAGAAAGAGGAACCAATACATTTGGCAAGGTTGCATATTAGTGTTGACAATGAAGAAATTTAAATAGCTACGAGTTAACAAGGGCTCTGGAAGAGAGTTTCTCGACGAATTAGTGTGTTTTTGTCAAATAGTTTTCTCTCAATTCCAAAATATCATCGATTCTGCAATACCGCAATCAACAAATTATTTTTAACATTTATATATTAAAATAGTTTAAAAATATAAAAAATTAAATAAAACAAATTTATTTCAAAAACAAAGTGCTCATGAATTGCACTCTTGAACACGTCTTAAAATAATTAGCGTGTGCTCTATTTTTCTATATAAAGCAAATTCATGGTGCTCCGGGCTAAATCTTTTAAAAATATTAAAATTATAAAGATTTTTTTAACGATATTATTAAATTCAATTAAATAATTTAATCTTGAAATCTATAAACCTATCTTTACACTTAGCCCGAGTTTTTAATTAAATTATGAGATAATTACCCAAAATAAATCAATTAATTTAATACGTCTAAATACAACTTAGATCATCGATAAAAAAACGACAATATTTAAAAAAAAACATATCAAGTTTGATGATTAACTCTTTTTTTTTTTCAAAACTATTGTTTGTTTAACTTTAAAACTCATTAATCAAGTAACTCTGTAAAAAACTTCATAACTTGGACAATGAATTTCAATAAGATTAACAACTTATTTATTTAAAATTATAGTAACACAAATAGATTATCAACTATTAAAAAAACATATAAAAAGCAAATCAAAATTAATGAAGATTATAGAATCATGCAATTTACTTTTCAACCAATATAAAAAAAAAATTAAAATAAATTATCAATTCTAAATACTAAAAAAAACATAATATAAAGACTAAATTAAAACAAAAGATGTCAAGGAAAAAAAGGTCAAAATGAAAAGAAAAAAAAAATTATGTGTGTGATCCATAATGCAAATGGAATGGATATAGTAAAACAATGTTTTCCCATATATTTTTAGTTTTAATTATAAAATTTATTTTTTAAATAAATTCCAAAAGTCACCCATGTTACCCAAGTTTTTCACTTTAGTCCTCTATCTCTCAGCTCAACTAACCCTTTATATATATATATATATATATATATATATATATATATATATATATATAGAGTGCTTAAAAAGGCTTGGTAATGCAAAGAAAAATCCTGAGGACCAAAATAATCTTTTTTTTTCAAAAAGTACTGTTATAATCCATAGTTAATTGTTAGAAGATGAGTAGTAGGAGAAATTACAATAAAGACTCACGCCATTTATATTATAATATCTACTTACTTACGTCTCATCACGGCCGGAATCATATTTTTTTCAATATAAAAAATATTAATTGTGTGAGACCTTTTTGTTATAATATAAATTTGGTCAAAATAATAAATTTATACAGAATTCCTATAAAGTGCAGTTTTTGTATAAAAATATATGAATTTTAAATTGACATAAATTTATCTGTTTAATAAGTTTCAATAAAATTGGCAGCATAAATTATCATCTTTTAAAAAGCAAAAAGATTGGAATATCTAAATTATTGAATTCACTGTATTATGATTAATTCATTTTATAATCTAATTTAAATTAAAGACAATAAAAAAATATAAATTGTGAAAACACCTACAATAATCAAATAAGAAAAATAAATAGTTAATTTTCTATTTACAAAAAGAAGAAAAATCATTGAAAATCCATTCATACGTTATAGTCATTATCATGACTATAATAGTTAAAATTATTATCAATATTTATGCCTAAACAATTAAAATCATTACATTAACCAAAGAATAAAAAAAACATTTTTACAAAAAAAAATAATAATCATGAAAATAATAATAATAATAATTATTCCCTAATTTATCACTCATATAAATTAAAATATTAGGACTGGACAAAATAAAAATAAAATCCCATTAAAAAAATAAAATGATAAAAATTTAAAACAAAAACTAAAAGCACAGGTGTATAAATATGGGTAAAAAATAAATATTGTTAAAGAAAGACTGAAAAACAAAAGGAATTAATACCAAATAAAAAATTCAAATAATAAGGGAAGACATGAAAAATAAAATATATAATTAATTCTAATCAAATGATAAAATTGAAAGAAATATGAACCTTGAGAACGAAACAAATAAAGGCATTTTAAATAGAATTTGCAGTGTAATTTTGATAAAAAAAAATCAAAAGAATAACGACTGAAATGAATACCAGCATTTATAATCAGTTTTAATTGAAAGGCATAATTGAAATAAATTAAAATTTTTATTGAAGAAATCAGACAAAAAATTGAAATCAAAAGAATAGGACTAAACTAAAACCATAAGAAACATGAAGGATGTACCTGTAATGTTGGGCGGTAGGAGAGAGAAAAGAGAGAAAGAAACAAAAACATATTCACTGGCAATACACTGACCACCAAAAACCGACACACGTCACCAAAAGACAAAGGACATAACAGCACACCAGTTGAAATGATGGAATGACAGTTTCCACCACCGCACGCATCGCCTGAATGGTTTGAGCGCTTTAAACACTATTGTCGTATTAGTGCGACGCTACTGCTTTTTTTTTTTTCCAGAAAAAAAACATCAATAAAAAATGCCAAATTATATATATGCTCTTGGGCCCAGCGATAATCACAAAAGAACTAGTGAGGAAAGTACCATAATACCCTTGACTCGAGGGCTTAATTTTTTTGTCTTTTATGGGGCTATTTTTGTGGTTTCACTATGCATAAATTTATAAAAAAACAAAAACACCCCCACTATTCCGCATCCTTTTGTTGGCACCCAGGAATAAGATGGTAGTTTTACTGTGCAAAAAAAATAAATATCCCATACATGTTCACTGAAAATGTCGAAAGTGAGCCTGGTCCCAGAGGTTAATTTTTTGGCCCTGGGGTAAAATAATAATTTTATTGTCACAATCTATAATAATTTGTGTTGCTTTATTTATTTTTATTTTTACTCAATAAAATGAAAAAAAGAAAGATAAATACATCTAATAAGAAAAATATGATGCATGACTGCTTATATTAGAAAGATTATCTAAAAGTACAAAAAATATTATTGTAAAAAATACAGTTTATCTACTTAAAGCATAAAAAGAGTATTAATCTAAATATAAATTTTTTACATGAAAAACTATGAAATGACTGAAAATCAGGGTTTAAAAGTTTTTAACCTAAAAAACCATCTTTCAATCAATGTTTTTACCCAAAGCACCTAAAATATGCTTTATAAATCGTGATTTACGTATCAATGATGTAAAAAAACCAACTTGGAAACAAAATTAACCCAGAACAAGAAATCAACCCCAGCCAAGATGTGTTTTCTTACAAACCCTAAAGGTAAAACGAAAAAACATAATCTAAACTTCTCTCATTGAATAAAATAACTTGACACATTTTTTTATTCATTTTAATGGTTTAAATCGGTGTTAACGATGTGCTTCTCTCTCTGTCATTGGAATCGAGGAGCCTTTGTTTGTTATTTTTCTATCAAGGACTATAAAATAACAAACATAAACTTTTGTAGTAAAGGTGAATTTGAAAAATATTGAAACACGAAAATTGTATAATATGGATAATTTCTAAAGTTTGAGGAGTGAAATATATTTTGTTTTAAACACCTCGCATGCCACCTATATTTGACTCTCTCTTTTTTCATCGTTATTCTTTTAATCTCACCCTTTCTTGAGAATTCAAAATTGGTCTTTAATTAGAATGAAATTGTTGGAAATGAAAGATCAAGAAATAAAGTGAAAAAAAAAATTGTGCAAAATACTGGACAGGAAAAACCCATGCATTTTATTTTTTTAGGTAATATTTTAGATTTTTTAATATATTTTTAAATTTTAAAATATTTAAATGGAAATTAGAAAGTTTATGCATAGATGTAATAAAATAAATAATCATTAATGATATCTAAAATTAAAACTTGAAAAATCAAAAGACATGTGTAGATGAATATATTTCATCTCACAAAACGGGATATATAGCTGGTTATGTTTAATAAATTGTATTTGTTACAATATTTTTCTCATTCAATCAAATTATAATAAAAATGACAAACACATTAAATTGGTTGAATAAAATAAAAGCAATATTATGCAAGACTATACATGTTAAAAATATTATCTAAGAAGAAATACTTTTTTATTTTTAAGAATATAATTTATTGATAAAAAATATTTTTTATGACACGTCGTCTGTTGAAACAAATAATACATCATCTAATCTTGTTCAGATTTTAGCCGCTTGATGTCTAAAAAAATAGGGTTTTAGATTATTATTTTACCCAAAACCTTCTTTTTAATCTATCACTAATCCAAAACACCTATAAAACACCTTAAAAACACATGATAAACTTAACCGTAACCTAAAAAAATCATCCTAAAAAACAAAATCAATGTAAAACTAGAAATGAACTCAAGCTCATACATGTGTTTTCATGAATTTTAAAGTTAAAAAACATAATATGAATTTTTTTTATCAAGTAAAATAATTTTACACAAGTATTGTCCGGTTCGGTAGTCTAAATTAAAATATTAAAAAATATATTTTTTAAAAAAATAAAAAATTTATTTTAAATTATTTTTTTATATTTTTAAATTATTTTTATATACTGATATCAAAACTAATTTTTAAAATATAAAAAATATTATTTTAATATGTTTATAAATAAAAAATATTTGAAAAAATAATTCATCTAAACTATCATCACAAATCCACCATAAAAGTAGTTGTTGAATGAAATAAAATGCAAATCATTGTTAAAACCAAGGTGGAAGTGGTCAATGAAAACCATCATCCATCGGGCGATGACTAATCTATTCATCGAATCACTCCAAATATACTTTTCAAGAAAAAAATGATTTTTTTGTTTTTTATAAAAATCATTTTAGTATTTATAAATTATTTTAATATCAAAATAATTTTTTAAAAATAAAAAAAATATTATTTTATATTTTTGAAAAATAAAAAAACATAATTATAAGAACACTTCTAAACACCCAGGAGCTTGTTGGACCATGGCCGAGCCGGCGAGTTTTCTTTCACCTCTTTTATTGAGCCCGCTTGACCATGACGTGTTGTCATCCATCAGGGACTTCCTCATCTTTTTCTTTCGTTCTTTGATAAAAAGTAGGTTTCATGAATCTTAATTACTTGATTAATTATGACACGATAAATATAATAATATGTAATCAAAGTGTGCAAAGCGTTTGAGATTTGATTAGGTTTTGAATTCGAGTTAAAATATATATATATATAGATAATACAAAAGTAAGCAATATGAATAATGAATCAACTATACCAAAGCTTAAATCTTTTAAATATATAATAAATTTATTTATCAAATTTAACATGATATTAAAAGCTTAAATGAAATAATTATAAAAAAATAAAAATAACAATAAAATAATTGATGGAAGACTTTTAGATGTTCATAGTCTGGCAAAAACCCAGTTAAGACGGCAAGAATTCAAAGGCTGAGTAGATATTTTGGATAATATTTGTACAGGATATTCATTATCCTGCCATTAAATGCCTAGACGACAATCCAGTCCACATTTTCTTTTTTCGCGTTTAGAAAACAGTTGTCGTCGCATCGCATCGCAACTTCTATATAATAAAATACGAGCAATCATTTATTCAGTGATAAAAATTTGAGATTAAAATATTTTTTTATAATTTTAAATTTAAATAATGTATTTGTTAATATAATAATTATTAAAAAATTATATTATTATTAATTTCAAAAACTATAAAATGAATGAAAATACAGATATGATAGAAATTCACGTTAGCAAAAAAAAAAAAATATATATATATATAGCACGGGTGATTGAATGATGCAGATGACCATTAATTACGGCCACCAGTGGAGACAGGCTGACAGCGACGTTAGAGGTGCAGGATAAAGATAGACTGGACAGAGGAAAATGATGGCCACTATAGTCATCGCAAAACTACAGTGAACCTCTTCGGCAGCCAAATTTGAATCAAGTCCTCCACCGGCGCACACCGCCTGTCTCAGAATTTTCGAGAAATCACACGTCTCTAAGGTTTAGTGGTGGTAATAAACTCTTGAAAATAAATTTTACATGAAATAAAGCAAAACAATTGGCACGTGGATTGTCATTTAGTGATAAATATATTTATTTTATCTTTGTATTATTTAGATTATTTACGACACATGATCATTTCACGGCAATATCTTTTTCATATCATTCCTTCTTTTTCTTACCTATTGATCACATGTTAAAACTCATTTTAATTTTAATTTATTTAATGTTAAAACTTATTATTCTGGTCTCTAATTATATAGTACTGCCTTGCGTTTTTGTACTAATTGTACTGTATACGTGCTGCAGTACAGGCGAGAGGTGTCGGAAATTGGCTATTTATCTGTCCATTGAAATGAAAATTTATCTTTGTTCTCTTAAAAAGAGTCTGTATCCGGCCTCCTCTTTCTCCTCGTTATCAATCGACGATTAAACGTCGTCGTCCTCTGCCACGGTGAGTGTGTTTTTTTTTGTAGTTAAAAAAAGGGTTTTTGATTTTTTTTCTCTAGAATATATTTTTGCTTTAAAAAATAACCACCCCTCCAATCCCAAACACTGTCTACATAAACACCCAGGAAAAACTCAAAAATAAAAACCCACCTCCGACAATCACTGAACATTGCAAGCTGGCTGGGCTACGCCCTCTTCTCAATGATCATCTGCGAGGTAGCAGGTACCTGTCGGTGGCGAGGAGTCGGAAGTTACCAGCTGTTTTTTTTTCTTTACCATGTCATCTTACTCAGGCTAACACGTGACCTTGTTTCAAAAGTAAAGTGTAACTGCCAAATTGTGGCACGACTTTTGAGTCAATATTTGCATTTGAAAAGCTGAATGCTTCCTTCCTTTGTTTTCCTTCTCTCGACATTTAAGTAGTTTTTTTCGTAAAAAAAAAAAAATTAAATATTTTTAGGTTGCTTTTATGTATAGATTGATATAAAAATAATTTTTAAAAATAAAAAATATTATTTTTATATATTTTTATATAAAAAATATTGAAAAAATCACCTACACTCCCAACTACCTCGATAGTCATTTAGAATATTAAAGTGGTCAAACACGTTAAAACTGAGGACGAGAAGAAGCACACTGTTACGCTTGTTTGCAACCTTTAAAAAAAAATTGAATTTTTTTATTTGAAATTAATATTTTAGGAGTTTCCAATTATTTAAAAATATTATTTTAATATATTTATAATAAAAAAAATATTTCAAAGTATAATCCCGATAACATTTTCAAATAATCATGGTATCTGATCTCCTTTTCATATGCGCCACACATCTCTTATCCTTTCCCTTCGCCCGACAAGATTATAATGAGAGTGGTTTTGCGTTATTGAATAGAATAGAGAAAGCACGTGAAAAAAACATTGAAGTTATTTCCTCTGACTTGTACCTAGGTGTCACAAATCTAATATATAGTCTTTAAAGAAAGCAACCGGATGGGGCCCAATAGGCCCATCACTTCAACTTATGATAGAGGAAGAGAAAAATTGAAACTTACCTACCCCTAGCATCCAAAGAAAAAAAAACACATGGCCACTGGTTTGAACTTTCAACTAGAGAAGCCGCCTCTTGGATAATGAAATTAAAATGTGTTTTAAAAATATTTTTTTTATTTTTTAAATTAAATTATTTTTATATTTTTAAATTATTATTTGATATTAAAAATAATTTTTAAAAAATAAAAAAAATATCATTTAAATTGATTTTCAAACAAAAAAATATTCTCAAAAAATAAAAAAAATAAACTAAAGCGATTCATGCCCCCCTATTTATGGTCAGTCAGCTCCAAACTTTGACACCATCAACGGTTACGAGACTATCTCTGGATGAATTATTTTTAAAATCTGTGATTGTAAAAATAAAATTTATACTTTGTAATTCCTTACTATAAATATATACCATTTTTTAAGAGTAATTGTTTTTTTTCTATTTTATTGAGATATGATTATCAAATTTTTTTTAGTTGAAACAATATTTATGATTAAATAACGTATTCTTCTTGCTCATTTTCCATCATTGTAACTTATTTAATAATATATATTAAATAAATCAAATCATAGTCTTTTGTAAAGGCATCTATATTAAATTATAAAATAATTAATTGAAAAAAAAATTCTAAAAGCAATTCAAGACATCAAAGATATAAAATAAAATAAAATAAACTAATTTACCCCTAAGAGCATGGGATGCTATCCCACATGCAAAATTTAAATAATAATATTTTACCTATTTTATTTGTGTTTTCAGACTGTAATGAGGATGCCATTTACATATGTAAAAATGACACTCCCCTCTCCGAGCTGCTACAAATAGCAGCTCGGGAGATAGAGTTAAAAAAAGGTGGCCCCACCTGGGGCCACTTTTTTGTTTTTGTATATATATATAAAATGTAATATATATATTAGAAAATAATGTAATTATATCAAAAATATTTATTTTTATTTACAAATACCTTAACAGAGAGTAAAAAATTATATATAAAATTAATAATTATATTATTGGAGGATTTTTTAAAAGCATTCATTTAATTATATGACTTATTCATATTAATTATATAATCAATGACATAATTAAACTACATGCAAAATAATTTCACTGTATTTAAAATAATAAAAAAATGGCTCTCTAAAATAGCTTTTACCATTAAAGCACACATCAATAAAAAAGCCATAAATACACTATTCAAGGAGTTATTTTAAAAATTTGTCTCTCCAAAATAGTTTTTGCCATTAAAGTTGCCCTAATAATGAATCCTAATAAAGATAAATCTTGATAATTTCTCTTTTTTTCATTGATTTGAAATCTAATTTAAATTAGTTTAAAAAAGTTTAGATTTGTTTTCAAGAAAATGTTTATTATTTTATTTATAAAATTATAAAATAATAATTATTATGTTTTTTGTTTAGAATATATATTTAAATTAAAAGAAGATGATTTTAAGTTAATAAAAATTACCTTACAATATCAATAAAGTAATAAACTATATTTGAACAAGATGGATGCTCAGTTCAGGTCTTGTCCACAGGTTTCTGACTAGGCCTACCTATTGGGCCAGGTGCGCTGCAGGCCAGCGCAAGATGGATTTTTTTTTTTTTTTTTAATAAAAAAACAAATCACGTGATTTCTTCCGGACCCTTTCTGGGTGGGGAGCAGATCTTTTAAATAATTATCGAATCTAAATTGAAATTCGGTGCATTAATTGATTTTCTTCGTATTTAATGCCTGTTTAAAAGAAAAAATATTTTATTTTAAATTAATATTTTTAACTTATTTTAATTTCTAATGTCAAATCTATTTTTTATAAAATAAAAAATATTAATAAAAAATAAAAAAATATTAATATAATATTTTTAAAATAATTTCAATAACAACATAAACAGTCACTCAATCTCTTCCAATAACTAAAACTTCATCTTCTTTCTCTGTCGCCATGCTTGAATTCCTTGACCCCTTCAACTGATAAATAATATAGCGTAAATCCCCTTAAAATTAAATATATTTAACATTAACATGTTAAAATATCAAGGCCTAAATGCCGGTAGGGGACTATGGCTTATTTTATTTTTGAAATAATTTTTTATTTAAAAATATAATAAAATAATATTTATTTTGATATTAACATATCAAAATGATCTAATATTTGAAAAATTTATTTATTTTTCAAAAATATTTTCAAGGTAATCCTAAACATACCTGATTAGACTGCACTAATGGTTTATCAAAAGTTTCAGCTTTTGTATTCCATTTCAAGAAACATTGCGTGAGATAATATTTTTTCCTAAGAATATTTTAAAAACAATTCCTCTATGCCAGGGTATTGAAAGTTTGGTTGAGATCGATTTTAATTTTTTATTTAAAAATATATTGAAATATTTTTTTATTTTAAAAAAAATTAATTTTGACATTAATATATTAAAATAATTTAAAAACATTATTTTTTTAATTTTAAATAAAAAATAAAACAAATCAAAATATTTTTGAAATATGATATCAAAAATTTAAATCCATAAAATTAAATAATGGAGCTAACCTCTATAACCTATCTCTTAACGTTAATAGTTGTAAAGCATGATTAGAAAGATGTAAACACTAATATAATGGCCCTAATAGTAAAAAAAGAAGAAGAAGAAAAAACAATAAATAAAAATATCAAGTCATTAAAGCAGGACAAAAGCATAAGACAAATGACATACAAAATGCACGTGTGTAATAATATGATAATAATGTAATTATTAATAAAATAATTATTAAAAATTTATATAATTATTAATTTCAAAACTTAGGAAGCTGATTCAAATATTCAAGTTAATCAAATAAAAAATAAGGTCAGAAACATGTTGAATAGTTGGTGCCATAATATATCAAACGTTTTTTCTTAAATCACATTTTATCCCTAAAATTAAAAAAAAGGCTTTCAATAAATATAATTCCTCAGTTATAATTACGTCATAGGAACAAACCATGTCTATTTTTTAGCTTAATACGCATTAGATCACCCATTAAATAGAAAAAAATTGTTCTAAACCAGCAACATTATTAGTGTTATAAGAAAATATTTAGAGAATAATAAATCTTGCAATTTACAATTAATATTAACCTGTAATATATCCTATTTTCTATTTAATTTAAAAGTAATGCAAAATATTAATTACTTTTATATGAAACTCAAATTCAAATATTAAAATTAGTGAGCGATTGGTTTGCATGAAAAAATATTTTAGCTTAATTTATTAATATTTTCATCTATTTCTTACAAATTCCCAACAAAACTAATTTGCCTTGGTAATGCTATATATATATTGCAAAAATAATGACTCCATTTGTATATGCAATATGTTTGCCCCCCTCCCCACCAACATTTCTGCTCTTTATCCTGTAAAATAATGTTCATATATTTCCGTACTTCACAACTATTTTATGATTTTGTAAGGATTTTTTTTAATTTTTGATATGATATTAAAATTATTTTCTTATGTAATGTTTTCTTTTTAATTTCTTGTCCCTCTTTTCTTCTAATTGGTTATTGTTATAATTTATTTTCTCCATATTAGGGTGTTTATGATATAATCAATGATTTAATATTTTTATAATAGACGAGTCTCAACGTATACAATTCATTACGAGTCATTATATTTTTTTAACACAAAAAATATGTTTAGTTATTGTCAAATTATTTTTTTTTTTTTAAATATGCAACTCAAAGTTATTAACCTCGCTAGTTCGAATAAGTTGATTTTAATTAAATTAGATGAAAAAAAGGATAATTATAATAGATGGACCCACTACCTAGAAGAATGAAATATGAAAAAAAAAATTAACATAAGAAAACCTGTATTAATTAACACAAGTTAATATGTCAAATTTATAATTCCAAAAACAAGGTCAAGCCAACTCAGGATAATCCTGCCAAACTTGCGGGCCAAATAATTAGATTTTAATAACTCAATAAGAAAATAAAATGGATTATAAAGTCTTTTTTTAAGTCATGTTAATTTCTCAAACTCGTGACTTGAGTCATTAAACCTAAAACAACCAATCCAAAAAAAGCAATTAAATCCATTTCTTAATCAATCAAATTTTGAAGGATAAAACTAAAAATATAATTTTAATTATATAAAAGGATTAAAAAATAGTAATTAAAATAATAAAAATCAAAATTGATAACCAAAATAATTTTTTTTTATTTGATTGAAGATTGAAATTAAAAAGAAAATCAATTCAGTAAAAGAATCAATTTGTTTCCAAATGAATGAGTATAAAGATTGATATGAAAAAAATAAAAAAATACTTTGATTGAAAGGTGAAGCCGAGAAGAATAATAACTTCTGCAAAACAATAAGAATCAAATTAAAAACATAATACTATCAATTTTAATTCAATGATAAAATTGAAAACAATAATATTTTTATAAAAAAACAAGGAAAAAATATAAATCCAAAGAACAATAACTAAATTAAAGAATATAGTATTTGATAAATTGGAATTGAAAAATAAGACTGAAAACAAGTAAAACTTCTATAACAAGGACAAGATTGAAAATTTGAAATCAAAACAATAAAGAATAAAATTAATATATCAACAACAAAGGGGTCTAATCCATGGCTGTCATTTTGTTATATTTTGACCAAAATATTTTGTACTAGTTAAAAAACAAAACAAAACAAAACAAAACAAAACAATGTCATTTTAACTTTAGTTTAAATTTAAGCCTATTTCGGGATTTTCAGCCAAATACTGATTGAAACGTTTCAGGTTCGTTCCACCAATTTTGTTTTGTCTACAGAGTATTTGTTTAAAATAATAAATAATTTTATAATATCAATTATATTTTTTAATTCGACAGTTAGATTGAGATAAAATTTTACGAGGAGTCTCTTGATATATTTATATTATGTTAAAATTTCAAAACAATCAAATAATGTATTGACCTTGTAAAATTAGTGATGATATTCTCATAATATTATATATGTTCATAATTTTATTCAGAAAAATCATTTTATTTTGTCATTTTTAAGATCAAATTGCACAATTCTAAATAATTTTATTTTTAAATTTGAACTAATTTTTCTTTGAATCAATATATTTAATTATATATAAACATAAATTGTATAA
Organism: Salix dunnii; assembly: GCA_015731905.1. Lineage (NCBI taxonomy): Eukaryota > Viridiplantae > Streptophyta > Magnoliopsida > Malpighiales > Salicaceae > Salix > Salix dunnii. The sequence continues at coordinate 29,481,486 of CM027674.1, read as the reverse complement.
TCCTTGAAATAACATGTTAAAATATTTTTTAAAAAATATTTCATTCTAATTAAAAAAATAAATCTTTAATCAAAATAATATTGAGAACCTTGCTCTAAATTATAATTTTCAAGGGAGGAGAGAGAAGAAATAAAAGTAGCCCGCCCATGACAAACTGGACCACCCACTCAGAGGCCTAAACGAGCCACTTAAAATGCGCGGGCAACTCCGACGTCCACATCTTTTCTTATTTACAAAATGATCCCTGAGTTAACTTTACAATGCTAGAAAACTGGTGCGAGAAGGCCATAAAGTTCGTTAGGTCTAAGTTCATTTTTTATATTTTAAATTCTGGCATTGTTCTCTTGAAAAATAGCGGTATTATTTATAATTCTATTTCACAAGTGTTTTTTTTTTAATATTTTTTAATTATTTTTTATCTATTAATATCAAATATATTTTTAAAAAATAAAAAAAATTAATTTTAATATATTTTGAAATAAAAATATTTTAAAAAACAAATTTAATAACTCCCAAATATTCAAGGAAGCACAAATAAAACCCACCTCCGATAAGCATGCGCATCACTGTTAAGGGTGTGTTTGGTTGTAGTTGAAGTTTAGAATAATCAGTTTTTTGAAAAGTATTTTTAATTGCAGTTTATAACTGAAATTAAAATATTTGGTTAAAATTGTAGTTGAATTTGAAGTTTAATATAGAATAAAAAATTAAAAATTAAAAATATAATATGAAAAAGAAAAATAGTAGAATCTCTAAACTAAAAAAATTGTTAGGATTTTTTCTTTGAAAAAATAGAAAAGATAGATAATATAAAAAATTTGAGGAGAAAATAAAATATATTTTAATAAAGTAATATTAAATTAAACATAATCAAAAGAGTAATTAATTAAATAAATTTTAAAACTAAAGAAATATGTATTTCATTCTATAAAATTAAGGAAATAACTCATAATTTATCTTGCTAAAGCCCTAGCTAACTATCAGAGAGAGCCAACTGAGATTGCAGGATTTAGGCGGTAATGGATTGCCATGCCTTAACATTTCCGAAATAAACGCTATCATAACACAGACAGGATTGCTCAAAACTCAAAGCAAGAAAAAGAGGAATGGCCAAAAAGCTGCATGCAGGATCCAAAAGCGGTTGCAAATCCTTTGAAAAAGCAGTTATTAACCGCATTTTATCAAAAAAAAATTTTAATTGAAATAAATTATTTTTTTATGTTTTTAGATCATTTTGATGTGCTGATATCAAAAATAATTTTTAAAAAATATTATTTTGATGTATTTCAACATGAAAAGTACTTTGAAAAGCAACAACAACCACACTTCTAATCACCTGTATACCAGTGTTTTGTTCATTTAGCTGTGGGACTTATATAATATCTCTGGATTTTAACTTTAATTAAACATTAAAGTTGAGAGCTTATTTTCAAACTCAATTTATACCACAATACCAAACATTGCAAACTGGCGGCACGAAGCACTTTTTTGAATGGCTGTAGTGTAATAATAAACGCGAGAACTTTTCTAATTTCTGGAATTCCTGCTCGTTTTACACCTTGCCTCACTCATGCTGACGTGTGATCATGTTCTCAAAAGTTTATACTTGTAACCTGTGCTCAAAGTTTGTTGGCAAGCAATTACATGATTGTGCCGTATAATAAATAACTTGCACTCTTGATTTTAATTATTTATTTATTTAATTTCCTTATGGTGTTGCTGGGTTTCAATTGAAGTAACGAGTGAATGAAATGTAATGTATTATCTATGTTCATAGGCAAATGAATAGCAACCTATTCTATATTTCATTTTATTAAGGTAATGTTTGATTATACAAAACACTAAACTATGTGGGGAAATCACTCTTGCTCTTCACACGTAATACTGTGGATAGCAACAGTGATTTCCTTTTTTTTGTTTCATATTTCTTTTTTTTTTTTTTGCTTTTTTGTTTTTTTTATTATGTTTTATTTTTGTGTTTTTTCTAATTTTTTTTGTCTCTCTTTTTTTTTTTTTTTTTTTTTCTGATTGTGTTTTTTTCCATTTTTTCCCATGACATATTTTTTTTGCTGGTTATATTTTTTTATTTTTTTTCTTTTTCAACTTATATTTTTTTTTATAATCGGGGTGTCCAAGTTATCTTATTCGCATCACGATTAATCCTCAAATCCAATTCTTTTTATAGCTTTTTTTTGTTTTTTTTCCTAATTATGTTTTTTTTTCTATTTTTTTATGATTATATTTTTTTTTTATCATTTTTTTCCATGAATTTTTTTTTGTTACACTTTTTTCTTTTCTTTTTTTTCTTTTTCCACTTATATTTTTTTTTTATTATGATCAGGGTGTCCGGGCTAGCTTAAACGCACCATAATTAATCCCCAGATCCAATTGTTTTTATAACCAGGGTATCCACACCAGCTTATACTACCACGACTAATCATCGGCCCTATTTTTTTGCTAAATTGCTTTCCCGCTGGTACATTTTTTTTATATACTTTTTTTTAGTTCACTTAAATGTTTTTCTTATAACCAGGTATACAGGTCAGCTTAAATACACCACGACTAATTCTTAGATCAAATTTATTTTTAAAACAATATGGATTGCTATAGTATTTTCACTCTTATATAATTTTTTTGTTTTCTTTAACTTATATTTTTTTTTTATAACCATGCTCTCTGAATCAGCTTAAGCTTTTTATTTTTTATTTTTTTTTACTTATATATTTTTTTATAACCAGGATCTTCGGACCACCTTAAGCGCATCATGAATCATCCCCAAACCATTTGTTTTTGATAACTAAGGTGTCCAGGTCAGCTTGCGCTCACCACAATTAATCCTCGGATCAATTTATTATTATTTTAATTTTTTTACTTATGTCTTTTTTGTTCACTTATATATTTTTTTTCCTTATCCTCGGACCAAATTTTTTTTGATAACTAGGGTCTCTGGATCAGCTTAAGCACACCACGACTAATTATCGGACCGAATTTTTTAAAAAACAATATGGATTGTAAATGGTGTGATGAAAACACTATAGCTCCCCATACATAACATTGCTGATTGCAACAATGCTTTCCTGCTGTAGTGCTTTCCCCCCCCTTTTTCGCTTCTTCTTTTTTTTTTTTTGCCTTTTTTTGTTTTTTTTTCATTTTTTTCCTATTATTTCTTTTTCGTTTTACACTAATATATATATTTTATAATTGGAGTGTCCGAGCTAGCTTAAGAGCAACACGATTCATCCCCAGATCCAATTTGTTTTTATAATCAGGGTGTCCAGGCCAACTTATGCGTACCGCGACAATCCTCGGACCCATTTTTTTTTACCTAAAACGCTTTCCCGCCAATACATTTTTTTTCTTATAATTTTATTTTGTTCACTTATATTTTTTTTATAACAGGGGTCTTCGAGCCAGTTTAAGCACGCCACGACTAATTCTTGAGCTGAATTTTTTCAAAAACAATATGGATTGCTACAGTGCTTTCACGCTTATATTTTTTTCATTAACTTATATATTTTTTTAATAACCATGGTCTCTCGGCCAACTTAACTTTTTTTTTTGTTATTTTTTTGCTTATGTATTTTTTTTAACCGGGATTTTCGAGCCAGCTTAAGAACACCACCACTACTCCACGTACCAAATTTGTTTTTCGATAACCAGGGTGTCCGAGCCAGCTTCGTCGCACCACGACTAATCCCCGGATCAATTTATTATATTTTTTCCTTGTACTTTTTTTTGTTCACTTATATTTTTTTTTATGACTAACCAACTTAAGCGCACCACCACTACTCCCCGGACCAAATTTGTTTTTCGATAACTGGGGTGTCCGAGCCAGCTTCGGTGCACCATGACTAATCCCCAAATCAGTTTTTTTTTCCTTATACTTTTTTTTTTCACTTATATATTTTTTTATGACCGGGGTCCACGGTCCAGCTTAAGTGCACCACGACTAATTCCTGGATTAATTTAAAAAAAAAAAAACAATATGGATTGCTACAATGCTTTCATGCTTATATTTTTTTTTAATTTTTTTTCACTTATATATATATTTTTTTTAGAATCAGTGTCTCTGGGCCAACTTAAGCTTTTGTTTGTTTATTTCTTTTTTTCACTTATATATTTTTTTTTATAACATAGATCTCTGGGTGAACTTAAGCACATCATGACTAATCCTCAGACCCTTTTTTTTAATCGGGGTATCCGGGTCAGTTGTTGCGCACTGCGAGTTGTATAAGTACGTATATACCCCCTATAGGACAAAATTCAAGAGTTGGTTATATGGTAATTTACCATTTTTTAACTATAGTTTCTGTCACTGTGTTGTAGGCGTGTCTTCGAGCGCAACGTTAATTTTAGAGCTCATGCACATTTCGGATGGCGCCTGCGGCGTCCTAGAACTTCTAAAAATATATATTAATTTTTTTTATATTCATTTTATTATGTAAACTATTTTTAAAATAATGTCATGATATTAGAGGTATTTTCAATTTTTTTCATTTTTGTGTATAGTACAATAATCATAATACCTTCAAATAAGACAAAAACCAAGAAATGCTAGTGGAGGTGTCCCGATAATTTTACTTTTTTAGTGCACAGTAAAATAACTTTTGTAGTATCAAATAAGATAAAAAGAAAGAGTTGCCTACGGTGGTGTTTCAAACATTTCACGTTTAACTATACTTGCATAAAAAAAGTTTCACTCTCATTTTACACCACCAAAGCTAAACTTACTATGTTTGTTAATGCGAGTTGTATTTAATACAAATAAAACTAACGATAAAAATTAAAAATATAAACTAAGAGAAAAAAAGTGTAGATACAAATAAAAAAATTTAAAACTATCTTAGAAGGACAGAAAAAAATCAAAAATCAAAACTAAACTAAAACAATAAAAGATTATAAATTAAAATACAAAATAAAAATTATATGTGTTAAAAAAAATAAAAAAAATTTAATCCCTCGGAGCGCAAGGATTTATGGTACGTATTATCTATCAGTTGTTGTTTTACGTTTTATCTATCAGTTGTTGTTTTAGGTTTATTTTACATATTCAGGTCAACCGTACTCCCGATAACAATCTAAAAAACAACAATATGAAAAACCACTGTAGTAAGAAGTATTTGTTCGAAATTATGATTAAATTTATTTTTAAAAATGTTGTTTTTTATTAAAAATATTATTTATTCATTAAATATTATATATATATATATATTAAAAATAATTTTTAACATCACCGAGAATCATAAATTTTTTTTATTTAAAATAATTTTTTTTTATATTTATTTAAAAGCACAATCACAATATCAAACAGTGCGGGCCATCAGTTGAGAGCAACTTGGGAGAAGAAAGAGAAAACTCACTGAATATTGTCATTAAGAGGGAGAAGACAAGAAAAAAGCAGAAGCAAAAAGATAAAAGAAAAGAAAATGATAGCACAGTTCCGTCGTCACCATGATCAGTCGGCGACATACTCAATCTTGACACTATTAATGGTAACACGATCACCACCAGACCGCGGCACTAGAGTCACCACAAGGGTATCGTCACCTTCTGCTTCTAAATCTTCCAACAATCTTGTAATCCCCAGTACCAAAGTTGTCTTTGATTTTTTTGCATGCTTGTGAGGCAGATTAACGAAACTCCCTGCAAACTCAGACTTGTCTGGTCCACCTGGTGAATCAGGCTCATCGTTGAGGAGGACATCGAACTTGATGAATTGATTTTCTTCATACTCAATCCCTTCAATCACTAAAACTTCATCTTCATCTTCTTTCTCCGTCCCGCTTCTTGATTTCCTCGGCCTGGAAACCTCCACACTTATGACTTTATCCAAGACAACCGGGAATGCACTGATTGGTGTTAATACAACGTTTGTTTCAGCTGCGCGGCGTGTTTTTTCCTTCCTTGTTAGCTTTGGCGTTGGTTTAGTTTTCAGCCAAGGAATAGGAACATCTTGAAAGCCATATCTTAGCTTCGTAGTGTCAAGAGAATCTTTAACCTTAACTCGAACCAACTCTTTCTTCTCGTCCCAGAAAAGAAACTCTGAATTAAGCCAATCAGGATCCTCGATATCCTTTCGCTTGCCGCCAGGTATTTTTTTCCATAAGTTCCACATTCGGTCGACGTTCGAGTGATGACAGTAAAATATGGGATCTTTTCCTGCTGAGTAGAAATTGCCCATATTCTCCCGGTTAGGCTGCTTGGGGTCGCCGGCCCAGAAGTGAATCTCAGTATGTGGGGTAGTCTCAATTGTACCCATTCCAGGACTTGGATCATCACCAGCACGATATGGTTTTCCAAAAAAGAGTGTAGGCTTCGAGGCACCGGACACCATTTGCCTATACATCACGTTAAGATTGCTTGCAAACAATTCCTCTGCTTTTGCAGGGTCTGGGTTGGGATCTCCTTTCGCGTAATTAAGATCAAGCAATGTTGGAGGTTGGTGATCCGGATCTCGAAGTGGGTCATAAAGTGGTGATTTGGGGTCGGTAAAAATGGCTGGCATTTGCATGCCGGCAGGGGCATCCCAATTCCAGAAAGGCAAAGCGAAAGTCGGATCATCAATCAGTTCACCCAAGATTCTTTCATAGAAGTATAAATAGAGTCTATGCCAGGGAAAAAAGAGCCACGAGAAGTGAATTTGAAGGTCTAAATCTGGGAAGCCTGCTTGGTGATAAGCACCATCACAGTAAGCACAATGGACGTTAGCTTGGTTTTTGAAGCTACGTGGATCATCGTCAGGAAGACTTTTCATCAGTGCAATGGCTTTGGCGTATTTAGCTGCGTAGGCACTATCAACTAAATGAGCAGCACGCCTGATGCGCATTGGGGAGGATGCAGGAGGAAATTTGAAGTTTTTGATCTTCGTGGATGTTGGGGGGCAACAGTTCGAGGGCTGACTTTCGGATGGCAGATTAACTGTCTCACATTGGGTTAAGTCTGGGGGTGCAATGGGTTTAGCAAAGGCAAATGGATCGCTAAGACTAGTTGCTCCACAGAGTCCACCGAGACCGACGAGCAGGTCTCTTCTGGTGGCAGGGTTCTGTTCATCATCATTCTTGCCTGATTTGCAAAAAATAATGGGGGTACAGTGACGGTTTGGCTTTTTTATTCTGGAAACTTGGTGTGTTTTTGAGAAGGAAGGCAAGCAAGAGGTGGTGGATAAAGGCATGGCACTGGAAAGAGAAATCCAGGAAGCCATGGCTTGGTATGGTATGGAGTGAAGGATTGCTGGAGACCTTCTATATATAGGAAATATCAACGGTGAAGCGACTCGTGTGTTTTCCGTTAAAATAGAGAAAGTGATCAGTATTTTTTTTATTCCTTTAAAATTGATTTGAATGGAAAGAAGGCAACCGTTAATATTGATTAATTTGAGGGCGTGATTGTTTTTATTTTTGAATGTTTGAAAATATTATGTTTGTTTTTAAAAATATTAAATTATTTTTTTATAATTCGAATGTATTGATATTAAAATTAAAACAAAATGTTTTTAATAAATTCTAAAATAAATAAATAAATCACTAAACTACAGTATCAAACACTCAAGGCATCTTTACAAGAAAAGCTAAAAGTAGAAGATAAAACCTTTTAAATTTCGTTCTTTATTTTCATAGTTATAGTTATATTAAAAAACTAAATTAATATTTTGCTGCTGAAAACTATTTCTATATATTGTTCAAAAAAACTAAAAAAAATACTTATTATATTTATATACAAAACAAAGGTTGTGATTGGAATTGTATTATTAATAAATAATTATATCATTATCAAATATATCAAAATAAGATTATGTTTTCTATATATAAAAAATATTATATTTATACTATTACAAAAACACATTACTAATTTAATTTTTTTAAATAATTTTTTCACAGTCTCGGTGAAGCTAAAATTATTTTTAAAAAATATGACGTGATGATATAAAATTTACGATCTATACTACACCTCTTAAATTCAAATTAAAGCATATATCATTTAAAAAAATTTAAAATAATTAAAATTTTAATTAAAATATAGTTTTCAAAAATAAAATTCCTCTTATCTTGAAAAAATAACAAAAAAGCTGAAATTATGCGTCCTCGTTTCCCTATCCACAGTGTCCATTTTCAGCCAGCTAATTGCACGGAACAGAATGAAAAATCCAATGAGCCTTATTAGAGCATGTGAACACCGTGCACCCATCTTCATTGTCTTTTCCACAGTCATAACCCCTGCTTGATGGTGCCACCTTGTCCTTCTGCACCCATTTATGGTGCTGCACCCATCTATGGTGGCAGATTGAAAAATCCATGGAGTCTTGTGAGCATGTGGACACCGTGCAACAATCTTTTGTTAAGACTCTACCGAGCATGTGACCAAGATTATTAATGTCGTTTTGTTTTGGTCGAAATGATTAGAATATTTTGTATCATTAAGAAAATCGAGACAAAATAATATTATTTTTGTTTCATATTAAATTTTGATCTGCTTTGAAAATTCTGATCAAATTCCTACTGGAACATCTCAGTACCGTTCCGGCCTCAAAATCCTCTATTTTTTTTTTTAGAGATTATGATTAAAATTATTTTGATTAACCTATTGTTGTTTTTCTAATTTTAAGATTAAGTTTGTTTGATTTTGTGTTTGTATTGTATAATTTAAAGTTAGTTTATCTTGAATTTTAATTATACTTGTTAAATTAATATTTTAATTATATATATATATAGTATAATCTCGAAACGGCACGCTGAAACGCTCCGAAAACGGAACGTTCTGTACCAATAAAAAACCAGAACGACAACTAAAATAGTATTGACAACCTTGATATGTACACCCATTTTTTTTAGGGGGGGGATTCATATACCTGAACTAATTTTAAATTCAAAAATTCTAAATTATATAATTCTCTAATATAAATAATATTAGCAACTACATTCACCATCTTCATTTATGGGATTATTTGATCCGGTGGGACAGGAGCCAGCAGAGAGGAATCTCTATAATCATTGAAACAATCTCTTAACTTTCATAATTATAAAGCATTTTAGCTCTATTATTTAGCTTAACACGCATTGGATCACCCGTTAGGTGATATTATATTTTTTTTAATATAAAAAAATATTAATTTTATGAGATTTTTTTATTATAATATAAATTTAACAAAATAATAAATTTATGTAAAAATCTTATGAAATGCAAGTTTTTTTTATAAAATATATGAATTTTCAATGGATATAAATTTATTTGCTTAGTAAGTTTCAACGAAATAACCAGTATGAAATTATTATTATTATTGAAAAAGCAAGAAGGTTTGGATATTTTAATTACTGAATTTACTATATATAGATTATTTTATTTTATAATTCAATTTAAATTAAATAAAATATAAATTTTGAAAACACTTACAATAATTAAATAAAAAAATAAGAAGTTAATTTTCATTCTAAAAAAAAAGATAAATTAAAAATACATCACTGCGTTACTGTCATTATCATTCTATAATAGCTAAAATTATGATCAACATCATTGCCCAAAAAGTTGAAATAATTAAATTGACCTAAAGAATAAAAAAAATGATAAAAAAATAATAAAAGAATAATCACTAAAATTATCATTATCATTGAGCAAACAATAAAATCATAAAATAATTTGATCCGAAAAACAGATAACAATAATAGAAAACAAAAAAAAAAAAACACAAAGAGAGAAAAAAAAGCAATATTAATTTTAAAATTATCACCAACATAAATTAAAATTTTAAAACCTAACCGAATAAAAATAAAATCTCAATAAAAAATAAAATGATAAATATTAAAAATAAAAACTAGAAGTACAAATGAATAAATACGAATAAAAAATAAATATTGGCCAAGAAGGATCAAAAAAACCAAAGGAATCAATATTAAATAAAAAAAAATAAGCGCCAACATAAAAAATAATATATATAATTAATTATAATTGAATGAGAAAACCAACAACAAATCAAAACCTTGGGACCAAAAACAATAAAGAAATTTTTAAAAATAAAATGTAGTGTAACCAACATAAATTAAAATTCCAAAATGGAACCTAATAAAAATAAAACCCCGATAAAAAAATAAAATGATAAAAAATAAAAACAAAGTCTAAAAGCATAAATAAATAAATATGGACAGAAAACAAACACTGTCCAAGAATGATCGGGGGAAAAAATCAATACTAAATAAAAAATTAAAAAAATAGGTGCCACAATGAAAAACAAAATATATAATTAATTATAATTGAATGACATAACTACAACAAACTACAACATTGAGACTGAAAAACAATAAAGAGATTTTAAAAAATATATATATAATTAACATAAATTAAAATTTCATAACGGAACCAAATAAAAAGAAAACCCCAACAAAAAATAAAACTAAAAAAATTTAAAACAAAAACTAAAAGCACAAATGCATAGATATGTACAAAAAATAAATACTATCCAAGAAGAAGAAAAAACCAAAGGAATCAATACAAAAAAAATATTAAAAGAATAAGTGCCAAAATAAAAAAATAAAAAATATAATTAATTCTAATTAAAAGATAAAAATAAAACAAATCAAAACTTCATGATTGAAAAACAATAAAGGGATTTTAAAAAATCAGTAAAGTGCAATTGTTTAACAAATTAAAAAATAAGGAACGAAATGAAAAATAGAATATATGATCAATTTCAATTGGATAAATTAAAATTTGCATACCAAAATTATTAAAGGAACCAAAATAAATCAAAAATCAAAAGATGAAGGATCAAAATGAAACTTACCGTATACAATCAATTTCAATGGAAGAGCATAATTGAAAATAATCAAAATTTTCATTAAAAAATCATTAAGAAAATCAAAATGAAAACCTCTGAAACTAAAATGAAACCACGACAAATATAAGGGGCTTGACTGTACTTCCTCGGAAGCGGGAGAGAGAAAAGAGGGTGGAAAATAAAACCATTTATCGGCGATGATCGAACCACATTAATAATATACATGCCACTCGGGGAGGAAGAGGAAATTGAGGCGCACCCAGAGGCACAACGAAATGCTATTTTTGACGGTCATATGCCATCGCACACGCCTTTCGAAGGATACGTGCTGGAGGAACACGGTAGGCGCGTCCATAGGACGTGCCTACAATGTTCCAAATAAAATAATATTAAAAAAATAGATTAATTATCTATATACCCCTGTACCCATTAGTTTATACAAGAAAAAAAAACAGGGGTATAAGTACTGGAATACCCTTAGTGCCAGGTGTTGTTTTCTGGGGCCATTTTCGTCGTTTCACTGTGTAACAAATACGATAATATCATTTATGTTCCGTGAAAAATTCAAAAATATCCCCGGGCTCGGAGGCTAAAAATTTTAGACCCGGGAGGAAAAAGATAATTTTACTGTAGCAATAAATAATGAACTAAGTTTGGTGAACAATGGAAAAGCCACAGTAAAAACACAACGCCAATGAAATTTAAATTGAAAATAGAGGATGTGTTTTTACTGTAGACATAGACATAAAAAAACTAACTATGAATTGTAACACTATAACCATGATTTTCTCCTTTCCAAAAAGAAATAATTAAACCTGCAATTAGAGGTAAAAATGTCTTTTTTATGGGATATACTCATTATTGTAAAATTTATTTGGGATAAAATGGTCTAAACATGTTTTTTTTATAATGTAATGACCCATAAAAACATAAATAAAACCTGAGTGAGGGGGCTTTTGTCCTTTTTTTATATATAAAAATGAATAGAAAGTTAAGATGATGGCTTGGAAGAGAAACAAATACATGCATAGAGGGGCTTTTTTTATTTTCTTAAAAATAAAATAAAACAAAGGAATTAACCTTTCAATTTCAAAAAAAAAACAAAAGGTTATTTGTAAGGGCTTTTTTGGTGTTTTAAATTATTTTTGTTGTTATTTTTAGGTTTTATCAAGGGTGACATAGTAATAATATATTTTTAAATATTATTAAAAAAAACATGGCAAGCACAAGTGTGTCATGGCTCCTATTCCTTTTAAGTGGTGTGTGAGGGATTGTGTCGTGGAAAAAGACCTTAATTTAAAAAAAAAAACAATTGTCCTCTAGTTTATAATCTTATTGATTCTTGTATTTTTTTTTTTTAATCACTACTTATTTGACTTTTGATGCTTTTTGAAGATTGGATTTTTTTCAATTTCACTCTTATATATTTTATTCGATTTTATTTTATCATTCAATTTAGTCCCTATAGTTTTAATTGCTTTATACTTTTCCTAATTATTATTTTTTAGGAGTTTTACCCCTTTTAATTTTATTTCATTTTTTTTCCTCATCCCTTTTATTTATTATATTACTATACTTTTCTTGGCTAATATTATTTTTTTAATTTGTCCCTCGATTCTTAATTTAATTTGGTTTTTAAATCCAATTTTGCTCTTCATTTTTTCAATAACTTCTTGTTTATCCATACTTTTACTTTTCCAAATGAGGCCCTAGTTAATTTCTTTCATTTTGTCATACCATGTTTGATTTGTCTGGGTTTTAAATTGCATTGTGGTTAAATATTTTTCCCTATTATTTTTTCATGATTGCCTTCCAACAGGGCAGGCTTTTGTTAAAAATCAACGCGGTATATTAAAAATCATAGATTCTAATTAACTAGAAAACTATAATATTTTTTCTACTATAATTGTTTGGTTAAATTATTATATATAACTTTTAAATATTTCAATATTATCTTTAAATATAGGTATCCAACTCATTATTATTATCTTTAAATATAGGTATCCAACTCATTATTATTATCTTTAAATATAGGTATCCAACTCATTAAGTTTTTCAAGGGACATTTTGGAAAACAAATCAATGCAATACATTTTAGATTGTAATCCAATTAACACAATCATCACATACAAAGAAAATCAAGCACCACATTAAATGATGAAATCGTATATTTTATGTAATTGAAAATTATAATTTATTTCTGAATGATTTGGTTGTGTTCCTATATATACACTTTATTTGATTTATTGTGATTACACATAGCAGCTGATTTCCAAACAAACCCGGCTGCGATTTGCTGGATCACGCAAGAATGTAGACTGCTCGTTTTATCACATTTCAGCTCATTCTGGTTCTTGTATTGTTCAGCCACGGTTCAGATGCTAGGAAGCAGCTTTCAAGCAAAGAAAATGGCAATACCCTCCTGGAAGACACCCTGGTGCTGGACAGGCTTCCTCCTCCGTCTTCTCCGAGTGGCGGAGGTAATCGAATGACAGCAAGTACTGGTAGAAAGGTCATCACTCTTGACCTCGCTGAGACCGACAGATTTCTGCTATCAATTCCTAGTCCTGGAGTCGGAAACTAGTGTTTGGTTGTAAAAAAATAGTTATTATAGTTATTATAGACATGACTAGAATAATAATAATAATAATAATAATAATAATAATAATAATGCTGTGATATTGCAAATTCATAATTAATATCATATCTTAAATTTTAATCCTCGGCTTGTGACTGATCTTTCTAAACCATAATCCGTGACTTGAATTCATAAGCCAAATGTCATCTCCAAAGTTATTTTGTTTTAAATTAATCTTATAATTTATAAAAGGAAGGGGATTATAGAGATTTCTTTTACATTTGGTTCTTTGATAACTCTAGATTCTTTTGTGGCTTTGTAGTTTAGTCTCAAGCATCATCCCACTAAACAGGTAAGTTAATTATGGTCATGTCAAGCTCATCATGACCACCTTATAATGGGTTAGACCCGGTTGGCGAGGATCAAAATCAAACCAATATGATGTTTTCTCTTTTATTTTGCCCCCTAAATTTAATTTTTTTTAATATTTTGTTGAAATTTTTAGGAGTCAAAATGGATTTTGAATGATATTATTGGGCTGGTAATTAGATCTTTGATCAAACTAGTAATGCCGCCGAACATGATTGGATTTGAACGTGATAGCAAGTTGTTTTGTTTTGATTAAAAAAAAACAATATTTACATATAATTAAATAAAAATATTTGATGACCTCATGCATTACGACACCATGTTGTTTTATCTGCATTCAATGCTTAGAATTCCAATTCAGCATGTGTTTATCATGAACATTTATTAAAATTAATATATGGTTATAATTAATTGAATAAACTGACAAATTTCTGAATGCATTGTCTGAATTTTCCATCGTTTGATTTTTTATTGGCACATATTATAGAGCAAGCAACCAGAGTGGCTGGATTTGCTTTCTCTCATCTGAGAGATACGCCCGTACGCACGCCTAGAAGAAAGCATGACATTGCCTTCATAGAGCCCTCTAATAAATGAGGCTATCAATAAACAAGAGCCCCAAAGCTCCCATTGGAGATACCAACCTTGCCTCGTGCAGTCCATGAGAAACAGAACAACACTCAGCCCAACTATAAAAAAAAACTGCAATCAAACTCACAAATAGGTACTTCATTTGATGTAAATTAGTGATATTTTTAGTCCATGAAGTTATGAGCTCTCCCCTCTTCACTCCAGAAGAGCAACATTCAGGAAGACAACATAACTCTAATCCTGATTCCAGTAAATTTAAGCAAAAACATCACATGGAACATTGCTGGGAGACAGAAGAACCGGCATTACTTTATCTGCATTCTCAATGCTACCAGACATTAATGCCACAACTGTACAATTTGTTCCATCCTTTTCTACTTCTGATACTGTGTAAGAAGATGAATAGAATCAGACACTTATTTTATTGCATTTAAAAATAATTGCAAATAATCACAATAACCAAACACAAGAGTTCTCACATTTCATAGTCACATGTAGCCCCAGACTTACCATATATTTTGAATTTGCTGTGTATATTGCTTATATTGCATGTATGTAGATGGAGGAACCTATTTAGAAATCAGTAAACTGACATATGACACCTGTAAACCTCTAATTGATGCTGGATATATGTTGAGATAGAGGTTTATCACTCTATATAGAAGTATTTGATATATAATTTTATATATTCTTTTAAAAAACTCAAAAGAGTTTAAGTTTACTATGCACGAGATTAAATATTCTTGTGCTAAAATATAAAAAATTTAAAAGCACCAATTAGAATATAAACAAGGGTTCATAACTCTGATGCATTCATATATATGTTACTTGTTATTGATAGCTTTTACATTCTCACTAGCAACTATAATCGCCAACTGGTTCCTAAAAAATATCTAGGTGCTCTTTATGGATGAACAGACGGCCAATTGATTCATGCAAAATTCTAGATTTATTAGTTTTTACCCATATGAATTCTTATAATCATTTGTTTTTTTATGGATCCTTTTAAATGCATGCATGGTCACATATGCACATTCATTCATATTCATTTTAACTTATTGCTATCAAGATAAGAAATAAGATTTATATAAAACACTAAACTAAATACTTATTTCCTAAGTCTTCAACATGCTTTTTTTTCCACTACTTGATTTCTTCGTAAAATCTTTTGTACTTGTTGATATGATGTTTGTATAAATTTGTATAAAATTTAATCTCAACTAAGCATATTATTAGCTTAAAATATGTTATATATGTGTGTGTGTATTAATTTTTTTGAAAAAAGAAATCGTATTTATATATGCATCTGGGAGCATTTGGGATGATCACAAGAGTTAAGTGACTTTTTATTCATCCTTCTCCATAGCAGAGCTGTGCAGGCACAATTTACACTCTGCATAGACCGGATAAAAGAAGAAGAAAACGGTGAAAAAGGATTCAAGGTACTCCAGGGAGAAGGTGCAGGGAAGAGAATAAAATAGTCGAGGCAAACATGGTAACTTCTAGAGAAAAAAGATCGCCAATACAGAGCAAGCTGACAGGAAGCTCGTTTATCAAAAGCATCCACAGCTGCAAGCAATTTTTAGTATTATGACTAATGTCTGAATACAAAATCAACATATATTACTGTGTACATGGAAAGCATTCAAAACACTGGGAAATGGTGCCACGCAGCTAAACAATCAATGGCCTAATGTTAACAAAATTGTTTTGAGGATGTCTTCCATAGTTTATAATAATAATAGTAGTAGTAATAATAATAATAATTCGAAGGTTGTTTCCTAGCAACGGTCAACGCGCTTTCCTTTTTCAAAATGGCCACGAAAATACAAAGACAAGCTGCCCCAAGTCACTACGATAAAAAAAAAAAATGCCACCACAACAAACACTTGGCAACAAGGCAAAGCTATAATCAGAATTTTACTCGAAATAATCACGACAATGGCCTGCACAGGTTCATTCTTCGATGTTGTGGGTCCATGCTAAGTTTTTATCCGCGTTTTACCTTGTTCTGGAGCGGAGAGAGATACACCTGGCACTGAATAACAGTTTTACCAATCCTGAACCCAGGAACTACAGTGAATGCAACTGATAGATCGGCTTCCGGTGCATTTTCTGAAGAAAGAAGAGCATCCTCGGCGACACTTTCCATGTAAACTTCGGAGAAACGGTGCCCTCTACGGACTTGAAAGATGGAGGCTTCAGGATCGAAAGAATAGGCCAGGCAATGCAGAAGCCAGACCGGCCTAGCCATTTCCGCAAATGTGGCAAAAAAATTGGTGTCAGGAAATTCACCTGAATTCACGAGGCTTCTTTTACTCAAGTTGCCAAAAAAGGATGTTTCCATCTGGGGGTGAATAAGTTGCAAATACTTGTCAAGACAAAATTTTGCAAATGTTGATTTGGGATTGTGGGCAATGAATTCGGTTGCTTTCGCTAATTTTAGTTCAGAGAATCTCTTGACAAACAACCGTTGCTGATTCTTTTTCTCTGGTAGAGATTCTTTCTGGGGAGAAAAATTAGTCAAATGGAAACCATCGAACATAACTCTGCTGACGAAGCTTTCAAAGGCAAAACATTTATCATCTGCTCTCCAGTATGCCACATCAGATACTATAGATTCGGCTGCAGCATCTAGATCCCAGCCTGCAGATTTCATCTCACCAATCATCAACTTAACAAAGTTTCTAATGGACTTGACTGTATGTAGAAGAACTGTAGTGAAATGGCTGGGACTTAAGCCTGTTTGCCGTAGATTGTCAGGCATAGATAAATGTCCACTTTGATCTAACCTATTCTCAAGTAATCGGTTTTGTCTAATAGATTCCTCCATTTTTTCTCTCAGATACATGACTTCGGACTCCTTGAGCCTTAACTGAGACTCCAATTTCTTCCCCGTTATCTCAAAAGTCTTTGAAAGACTCTTCTGCTCCTGAACGTCAGCCAAAACCAGAGCAGTCTCAGGAGAAGGATCAAACTGTTTCTTTATATAGCATTGCTTCAGCTCAGACAGATTCTTCAACTCAGAGATTACAAATTGATCAGCTGCTTGAATCCCATCAGCATCATAAGGAGATTGAGCATACTGTAACTGAGCATATGCGGCTTTAACACATGAAACGCTAGCGAACAGTTTGGCAACAAAAGCTTCCAAGGGCAAACTCTTTCTATGTTCATCAATATCAGATGACTGAGGCCGGCTAGCTGCAGCTTTACGGTGATGCTTATCGTCCTTGACCTCTTCTTGGGACACAACTTTCTGAACCCCATCAACAGGAGCAATCCCAGTTGCTGCTCGAAGGTGAAGAACTTTGGCTACATTGCGTGCAAATTTACTCTTCTTTGACGTCACAGCAGATGATTTTACAGAATCCATCAGCAGAAAGTATCACAAATGACGACAACGACGATGATGGTGAGAAGACCAAAAAATGGAAACCAAGTGATTGCAAATTGAAGGGGGGAAAGTGAGAACAAAAAAGATTTAGGATGGTGATGAGAAGTTTATTGGAAAAAAAGAGAGAGAGAAAAGCAAATTACTTTAGCACCCATATCGAGGCCATTAATGGAGGGTAGTATTTCGTTTTGTTTTTTTATTCAACCCTTGAGAGTTTCCGATTTGCTTTCCTTTCGAAAGAGCAAGGAATTCAAGACGCTCAAGAAAAGGAAACAGGTTGTGAGAAGAACAAGAAGAAGAAGAAGCACCCAATTCAAGACGCTCATAAAAAGCTCCACTACTAATCTGCTTGCCTATCGTAAACTAAGCATCTCTGTAAGAACGGACATTTATGCAGAAATAGCCAAGACCACCTTCCATAGCTCTGCCTCATTTCTTGGTCATTCCATTCTTATTCTTAACTCGATACGGCGTCTTAAACCACTGAAATACACTTAATCCTTTCAAACTATCCTGCCTCATTTTGCATTCTTTGGAGCCCTATAATAACCATTAAAATCTTATATAATCATTAATTTCAAAATCTATCTTTCTATATCATAAATTTGAACACTTTAATAGTCACTGAAAAACAATATAATAATCACTAAAAATTTACATAATTAATATCTTCAAAAACAGTTGAATCGGTCGGGTAACATGAAAACTCGCTAAACACGTTAATAAATAAAGATGTCACACCGCAGTACGAAAATGTGCGACAGAGAATGGCGTTGAGAATTTAATAAAATGACAGGGTGGGGACGTTCTCTTAAAGGTGATTCTCGCTAAACCTTTTGCCCTTGGATTGCTCAGCTATTGCATAGCCGTTGTAAGGGGAGAGCTATGGAGATTTCGGAGAGAGTATAGGGATATTTCAGGTGTTCTCGATAGAAAAAGGTCTGGGGAAGATGGATCTCTCGTGAGTGTACATTCAAAAAGTATTTTTGTTTTTTTGTCTTAAGTGTTTCATATTGAAAAGAATCTTTTAATAATATTTTTAAAAATAAAACAAATACAGCTGCTACATAATCCCAAGACGGTCAGAAAAGAAAGGTTTGTATTTGGCTTTTGTACAAGTGATTTCCACGTGGAACAAGTGGCGGAGCCACTACAACTTTTTTTCTCTCTATAAGATCAGTAGTTCGTGTTGAAGCGATGAGGTGTTGTATTTGATTAAAATTGATTTTATTTAAAAATATATTAAAATAATATTTTTTATATATTTTTAAGAGTTTATTTTTAATATTATAGTATTAAAATATCTAAAAATATAAAAATAATTGATTTTAAATAAAAATAAATTTTAATAAAAATAGATTTAATCCCATTCTTAAACACCGCTAAAAAAATTAACTTGACAAGCTATAGGGCTTGAAAAAACTCTATTGAATTCGCTATCTAGATAATGAGATCTGATAATTAATAAAAAAAATTATTAAATTCAATTTTAAATCAACCAAAAACTGCCAGATAAAATTAAAAATAAATATCAACTAAAAAATTTTGATTCAATCCAGGTTAACTTAATATACCTGGATCATGAGAGTAAGATTACATCATAAAAAAAGAAAATTAAAATGTATTATGAATCTCAATTTTTAATTAATTTAATGTTAAAAGATGAAATTAAAAATAAAAAAACATAAAAAATAACTCGAGTTAATCAATCAAACCTGTGATCAGGATTATAAGACTTAGATAATCTCATATAGTGCAAATCAAAACAATTATAAAATCTAATTTTCAAACAACTAA
This sequence comes from Salix dunnii, assembly GCA_015731905.1. NCBI lineage: Eukaryota > Viridiplantae > Streptophyta > Magnoliopsida > Malpighiales > Salicaceae > Salix > Salix dunnii. The sequence continues at coordinate 29,461,989 of CM027674.1, read as the reverse complement.
ATATTTAAAAATAAAAATAAACTAAAAATATCTGGGACAAATCACCTAACTTGTAACCTCATATTATAAAAAATAATTGTCAATCAAGCGAATATTCAATAATAAAAAAATATCCAAATTAATCAAACTAATATTAAATATTTAAAAATAAAAATCAACTAAAAATATCCAAGTCAAATGGCTTAACTTGTAATCTAATATTATAAAATATCATTGTCAATCAAACTAATATTGAATAATAAAAAAACAAATAAAAAATCTGAAGTCAACGAGTTTAGTTAGAAACCCAAGTCATGTAGAAATCAATAAAAAAAAATATAAAGTCTAACAATCAATTAATCTAAATAGTAGATTAAAAAAATAGTTTGATGAATTCCTTTTAAATTATCGAACTCAATTTATATATATATATATATATATATATATATATATATATCTACTTGGGCAAAAATGTGTAACCTACAAGATGACCCATCACCTTCCCACAAAGAGCCTACTAATTGGACAGTCGTCGATCCCCGTCTCTTCATCATCCGACACTAAAAATTATATTTGATATTGTATTTTAAAAATAAATATATTTTATTTTATTTTTTATTTTAAATTAATTTTTTATATTATTTTCAATTATTTTTATATTTTAATAAAAATTACCTCAACTATCACTAAATCTTCATGTTAAGAATTTGAGAAGCTCAATTGATCTAACAAAGCCGAAGCAATGAGGGACACCTCGTAACCAGTAGCTCCCTTCTCCACATCTGTAGTATCGCTGACTCGAGGAGCTTTGGTTTGACCGTGCCAGTAAATCTCTCTCTTCTGTGGAGACCGCCGCCGCCGCGCCTGTCCTCTTCTTGTATAATAGCCTGTTTGGCATTGTGATTGGAACTGTTTATCGCCGAAATTTGAATTTTTTTTTTGTATTTTCAATTAATATATTTTGGTGTTTTTAGATCATTTTGATGTGCTGATTTTAAAAATGATTTTTAAAAAATAAAAAAATATCATTTTGATATATTTCGGCACGATAAGCACGGTAAAATACTTATTCCTTCCGGTCAAATTCATACCTTATCTTCCATGTTTGTCGCTTAGTTCTCAAAAAAATAAATTAAAACCCTTATATTATATATATAATAAAAAAATACTAGCTTGCATACTAACCATGTATTTAAACTTATAATATATATAAAAAATAGTTTTTTTCACAAATATTAATCCAACTTAATTACATAATTCTAAAATAATCTAAGAAATAAATTTAACGATAATTTTAAATATTGAAAAAAATGATTTATAAGTTAATTAAATAGATTTAATTTACTTAATGTGTTTCAAATCTTCTCTCTTAAACAGCTAACATAACAAGAAAAATATTATACATCAATTAATGAATTAAAAAAATAGGCAAAGTTTTTTATTCAATCTATAATATTGAGTATTTCTAAAGTAGGTAAAATTATTTTTTCAAACTAATTAGAAATGAAATGGAGGAATTGGGATTTTAAAACCGAGATTTTAACAAATTAAAAAATTCTATGATTTTAACACGTCTTATATCAAGGGAGTTAATTAAATACTATTTTGATAGACAAGGATCCTAATAAAAAAAATATTTTATTTTAAAGGTTATACGGTGAATGCGTTATACTAACATCCAAATCATCTTTTTTTTTTTAAATAAAATAATAATAAAGGTGTTATAATCCATTTATCCCATTACTAAAAACAATCAAAAAAAAGTTTTTCAAGATCAAAAATAGTGTTTTTGGAAAAAAAATTTATCATCAATATTAGTCAGAACCAAATTTGCTATGTCAAAATTGGTTATAAGAAGGAGGTGAGTGGGTTAAAAAATATTATTTTATAATTAAACCTAAATTTACATCAAAATTGATCAAAAATAAGTTTATTATATTTGGTCAAAGGCTTTATATTTTGTTTGAGACAAATTCATCATTTTGAAATCGATCAAAATTGGGTTACAAGGATGACTTAATCATTTTCTTATCAAAAACGAGTTTCTCATCAAAATCATCATTTTAAAGTCAACGTAAAATTTATCACTTATTTTAGTTTTATCAAAGAGATAATATATCTATGTTTTAAAAGAAAAGCTAAAACACATGGGGGGGTTCATTTTAGCTGTACATATAGATTATTGTGAATTGATATAATTAAATTACCTTTTTATTCTTAAGCTGAGAGAATTTAAACTTGAGTTGAGGGTTTTTTGGTCTTTTTATCTAGCCCAACGGTTATTAACAGATTGTTTAAGGGTGTGTGTGTATTTTCTAGTTTTTAACATAATAAAAATATTATTTTACTCTTGAAGCCAACAAAATTTAAAATTGTTGATCAAGGGCTTTATAACTTTTCAAAAAACATGCATGTCATTCAATAAATTAATGGATATTTTAAATGTATTTGATGATGGATGATTAACTGAACTAAATGCCTATAGATGAACATATCAAATAGACTGTAACAAATACACTCAATCAATGAATGGACTTAATTGGGATATGCAAAATAGTTTTGGATAAAATCTATCCTTTTTATATAACTATGTATTTGGATGTATTTAATAACAAACTTATATATTTAGAGTCATATATATAATATACTTAAATAAGGAATAAGTATAATAATAACAATACAAATTAGTATAATGGGGGGAGGGAGAGAGAGCACTTTTACTCATACAACTTCGTAATTATATATCACTAATTTATGCTCTCAACAATATAATTATTTATAGATACATGTGTATAAATGTTGATAATATCAAAAGTCATAATAAGTATAGATTAAAATGAGCTTGAATAGATTAAAATAAACTTGAAATAATGATGAATGAATATAATAAGAGAGGGATATAGAAAGGTATCTAGACATCTATATAAACAAATTATAATTTTATAACACTTATCCTTGGATGTTTATTGTATAGTCTTACACATTGAAAATTGCCTTATAATTAAAAACCTTACCATGAAAACCCAATGGAAAAAAATCTTGGTTAAGGAAAAAAAGTGAAGAGTGTATTAATTTCACCTCATGAATGTATCTTGTCAAGTCTTTAAGTTATCACATTCCAATATTATTTTGTAATCCTTTAATTATTGTAGTTGGTAATGTTTTAGTAAACAAATTTGTTAAATTATCTTTTTTTTAGTGAGTTTGTTGGACATCAATGTCACCACATGTATCAAGTTCATATATAAAAAATATTTTTTTTATGGGATATCAACATCTTTTGAGCGAACTTTGTTATATCTTATTTAATATATTCTTTTAATTGAGTTATGCATGAATCATTGTCTTCATAAAAAGTTATTAGAGTTTCTTTGTTGGAGGATAAACCATGTATTTCATAAATATGTTGAGTTATGGATCTCAGCCATACATATTATCAGCTTGTTTTATGGATTACAAGCATTTCAACACCATTAAATGAAGTGGCAACTATTTTTTTGTTTTATAGATCTCTATGATATAATAGTATTACAACATATAAAGAGACAATTTATTTGAGATCAACCTTTATATGGATTAGATAAATATCTTGCATCAATATATCCAACTAATTTATGATTAGCATTATCTGAATAAAACAAGCTCATATATATGATTCCTTGCAAATAATCCAAGTACGAAAAGAACTATATCCTACTAGAAAATCCACAAAAAATGTTATATTAGTTTATGTATTATTAGTAAGATATATTAGCACGTCAATTACACTAAGGTATGGTACTTCAAAATCAAGTAATTTTTCATTATCCTCGTGAGGTCTAAAAGGGTTTTTTTTTTCACATTAAATGATCATTACTGAGGTACTTAATGAATGTTCTTTATCTACATACAATATTTTAAAGACCTCGTCTGTGGAAGTTGACTAATGAATAAAAATTTAATATGTTAAATATTCGATTTGCAAGCTAAGATAAAATTTTGTTTTTCCCAGGTCATGCATCTCGAACTCTTTCTTTAAATAATTTATTGTTCTTACTATCTCTTAACGAGTTCCAATAATATTTAAATAATTAATATACTCAACTTCAATGATAACAAAATAGAATTCTATTTTTTTTATATAACACACATGGGTATATAGGGTTACTATTATGCTTTTCTTTCAATAAATACTCATTAAGGTGATTATACAACACGTGTCTTGATTGCTTCAACTCATATAAGAATCTTTATAACTTGATTAAGTAAACCTACTAAGGATTTAAATTATGTTTTGAGCATTTTAAACCCTTAAGGGATTTTCATATAAATATCATTATCAAGAAACTTGTATAAATAGGTTGTAACAATATCCATTAGGCACATATTTAGTTTTTCACAAGTTGCTAGGCTGATAAGATAAAAAAAAAATGTATATATTGTAAGAGAATATAGTTCATCATAATCAATGCAAAGTCTGTATGAAAACCTATATACCATTATTTAGGCTTTATATCCTCGATTTCATCCTTTTCATCTTGCTTTTACATAAAAAAAAAATGGTTGTATCCTATTGGCTTTACATCTTGAGATGTCTAGATTATAGTCCACAAACATCAAATTTTGCAAAAAAATTTAACTTAATCTAGATTGTTTCTTTTTATTTTGACCAATTATTTTTTAGTCTATATTCTTTGATGGATTTGGGCTCAATATCCTTGTTTCCATTAATGATTTTGGTGATATATCATATGAAAAAATATTGTCAATAATTATCTTATTTCGATTCCATCTTTTCTTTGTAAAAATATAGCTTATCGTGATCTCTTTATTTTTATTATTTTCAAGTACTTGAATCTTTTTATAAGGTTTTATGATCAATTATGTTTATACCCTTATAAATATTTTCTTCCTCAATAATATCAACTTGATTATTTATTATGTTTTTCAAGGATTTTTGTTTTTTGAATTGATTGGTCTACCATGCTTTTGGCGTGTCTTAGAGTCATTTGTTAGAATTTTAGTTTATTGTCTTGTTGAAACTTCAATCCTATCTAAAGCATTTATAGTTGATATATGAGATTTGGCTACTCCTTTTGACTGAGGGTGCATTTGGGAGCTGATTTGTTATGTCATGCAAACAAAGTATATTTCTAACTTTTTAGTAATATTATTTTATACGAGTTCGATAATGAAAATACATTCCATATTATATCTTTATCCACCTATTTAATTTCTATCCCTAATGTTGAGAAAATAATCTTATTAAAATAACAATCGATAAAATGTGTCATAAATGAATTATTTATTACAAGTTCAAGGTATTTAATTATTGACGGGGACTCAAACCCAATATATACTCTTAGCCTTCTTTGTGGATCAATCTTTATACGTGTGGATAAATTAAAACATATATTGCACAATCAAATATTCTTTGATGGAAAACGTTCGGCTCATGATCAAACTAATTGTAATAAGGAGAATTTATGATATGATGTTGGCGTAATATGTATGGGTGTTGTTGAATGTAAAATAGTTTGTTCCCAAATAAAGACAAATTTTTTTTCTTCTCATGAGTGATGATCTTGAAATTAATTAGAGGTGTTTAATAAATTATCTAGAAAAACCATTTTAAGTATGAACACACACAACATGATGTTCAATGTTTATCTCAAATAGCATGCGGTATTCATTAAATATTTGGGATGTAAATTCACTAGTGTTGTTAAGACAAATATTCTTGATTGTGTGGTCAACAAATTATACTTGTAATTTAATAATCCAAGTAATCTCACAAATGTCAAGTTGAGAGTTGATAATAAATAACATGTAACTATCTTGTAAATGCATCTACTAAAACCATAACATATATAAATGGTCCATGCAGTGGGTGAATGAACTCACAACTATCACCTTGAATATGTTCAAAAATTTTTAGGGATCTAATCTCAACTTTAGTTGGTGATAGTGTAATGACCTATTTTGATAGTGTAATAAGAAACACATGAGAATTACTTAAATAAAAAAAAATGATGATAATTATTTTGATCCTTTGGATATAACACACCTTGATGTTAAAGAATTGTATTCATTTATTGATTTAAATTCCTACAATCATAAATGTATCAAATCATATCGAGCTTTTAGAAGAATAATTGTTTTTTTATTGTATATCTTTCTTTCAAATTTTACCAAAGAATAAGAGGGATAAATTAGAAACAAATGTTGAAAATAACAATATAAAAAATTCACAGAAATTCAATGATGAGAAAACTCAATAAGATCAAAATATTAAATAAAACAAAAATAATATATGACATTGTCATACCTCAACAATAAAGGTAGTTAACTTTACTTTGGGTTAGTAGCCCGTAAGCTAAAGGTTTCCAACTTATAAATTAAATTTGTAAACACAATAAAATTTATGATATGAATGAAAGACGTAAGTCTAAAGAGGAGATGATCTTCTAATAAACACAAAGTATATTTATGATTTGCAAAAACATATATATAAAATTTAAATAGTCATAAATATAATGATGATTAGAATTTGAAGAAATCTTACTTAAATTTGTATTGAAATGAATATAAGAGAATATGTGTGTGTGTATTGAACAAACCAAATATGATCATCCACTTCAATATGAAAGCAATGATCAATTTTTACCTATAACATTTTATATAACTATGTATTTAATAGATGCATTCAATAATAAATTTATATATTTAGAGTCATATATTATACTTAGTAAAGACTAAATATAATAATAACAACAATTAAGGTTAGGATAATGGAGAGGGAACACACTCTTATTTCATATAACTTTACAATTATGTATCACTAATTTATCTTCTTAACAATACATTTGTCTATAAACACATGTAATATAACTAATGATAATAACAAAAATCATAATAAATTTAGATAAATTTAAATGAATTTAAAATAATAATGAATGATAAAATAATAATTCTTTTTAAAAAATAAATTAAAATCGAAGTACAATACCATAATCTATAAATGATATAAACAACAAGCCAATCACAGAAAGTATCTGTAATTATAGTCTATAGAGATGGTAGATTGTTGTTTGTTTCTCTTCTGCAAGAGTATATTCAAAAAGATCAACGTACGAGACTGTTTCCTTCAAGATCTGTAATAACAAAGTTTATTACCTTTGAATGCTCGTTCTCTGCTTTTATTATTTATTATAATAATATGTTAAAATTATTTTAATGGTTGAGATTAGATGAAGAAAGAGGTGACCTTTCAACTGATTGATGCCTTTTCGGATTAAAACACTGTTTGGGAACGTGGGTTGCCGTATGAGTGATAAAAAAAAAGAAAAAAAAATTATTTTTTTTATATTTTTTAATTTATATTGATATTTTAATATTAAAAATGAATTTTAAATATATTATTTTATGTCATTTTCAAACAAGTGAATATCAAACATTAAATAAATAATGAGCGGTTGAGGTTAAGTTCACATTATCTTTCCATTATTAAACCAAGTGACAAAATAGTAATTTAAGTGGATAAGAGGGTAATATTTTTTTATTTTAAAAAAAATTTATTTTTTAAAAAATAAAAAAAATTAAAAATACAATACTAGCCTATGACAGTTTAGTGTGTTAGTTTTTACATCTGATTGTTTAAGAGTGTAATTGTTTTTTAGAGTATTTTTTTATTTATAAATATATTAAAATAATTTTTTTATTTTTTTAAATTATTTTTAACATCAGCACATCAAAATGATATAAAAACATAAAAAATTAAAATAAAAGTAAACCTTTTTATTTTTTTAAAAATATTTTCTATACACATTTCTAATCACCCCTGTGATGGAAACGCTTTTAGAGCAACTTTAAGGTTTGCTGAATAAGTATTTTTTTATTTTTTAATATTTATTTTATCTTTTACAAGTCAAAATATATTTTCTTTCAAATATTATTCTTATATATCTACCAGCAAAGTAGGGTCAACAAAATATTATATCAATTAAATGCAATTAAGTGGAGAAAAAAATAACATTAAACTCATAAAATAAAAAATAAAGAATTTGATTCTTTCACCTCAATATAACTAGTTTTTCAAATACCTTTTTTATTGGAATATACATATATTTATATACCATTTAAAATATATTTTATCAGTTTATCTCTTTAAAATAATATCATCTTCTAACAATTTAGAAACATTCAAAAATCTATTGGCCAGGTGATAATAATAATTTTTTAAAATATTTTTTGCTTGAAAATATAATATTGTTTTATTTTTAAAATTATATTTTTAATATAAATACATTAAAATGGTTCATAAATATAAAAAAAATTATTTAAGTGGGAGAAAAACAAACCGAATCTATAAATAAACGTCAGAGTACAATGTGGAGGGAATCAAAACTGTGTGGCTTTTCTCAAGGTGAGAATAGGTTTGAGAACATTTGTGACATATATTAATTTACTATATTTTTAAATATATATTACTTTACTGAGAAAATTGGAGTTCCCAAAAGACCCGTGCAAGTGTTGGGCTAAGAATATGCTCGAAAAGAAGGCGAAAAGTTTTGAACATGCTTTCGCCGATTTACCTTTGGCCACATCTCCCATTCTTTTACGTGCTCTTTCTGAATCGCCAAGAAGCACTTTCAAAAGCAAAATGAGAGCTATAAAAGGACAATTGTTCCCTGTAGCCTTCTTTTCAGGGCATATTTCACAGCACCCCATGCGCATAAAAAAGAGCATGATTTGACAATACAAACTTTAGCTGACGATGCTGCAGTGGGAATCACCACAGTTCTGGACGCACCAGTGTCCCATCAAAATTATGGTATCCAATGGGTCTTGGAAGCTTGCTACTGGAACACCAGTTGGACCAGCCAGAAAAACAACTTTAAATTCATATACTGTTTTTAAGAGTTATATATATATATATATATATATATATATATATATATATATATATATATTTTTTTTTTTTTTATCAGTTACAGCGACCTTCATGTTTCAATTCAACCACTATTACGCTCTCAAATTGTATCCTCCTCCGACGTCGTCAAATCGGGGAAAACCCGGGATACATAATCGAGTCTACACTAACCAGGGCCGGACCGTAAACTCTCGCCCCACTAGTGGTTAGACAATAGTATTAAAAACCTACAACCTTCTAAAGCTGTGTGGAACGATTGGAGAGTCGTAAGAAAAACCATTAACGGTGGTCAATGCCAAGAGAAACACAAAAGGGATGGCGGCTAAACAAAGCATCCAACCCGATGACTGGTGGTGATGGTAAACGGCAGATAATAAGAAAAGCTTTTTAGTTCAAACATTCAAAGTCAACCACTAGTTGTTTTTTACTAAATCAAAACCTTAAAGTGTGAACATAAATAAAGAGTAGATTTCAGGAATCCTTCATTAACATGAAGGGCGCCGTTCTCGACGAGTAAAAAAGCTCCTGCGATGATTCATCATAGCATAAGCTCGTGGATCCACCGTTACAAGAGAAGATACTGAGTTAATGGAGCAGAGGAGGAGGAATAAAAGAACAAACATTAAAACTGTATGTGATTTGAACTTGATTACTTTTAACAAACTACCCCAATACCTTCTTCTAATCTCACTTGGTGTCAGCAGTGACCTACATACATCATCTCTGGGAGCGCACCAAAATTGCAGGGGAGCTCGTTCCCACCACCATCCATCACTCGAGTTAGACAGTTTAGAAACCAAAGAAACCAAGTTCACTGGCCTTTTCCTTCTCAAACGTCTCGAAGTACTGATAAATGATCGTCACTGCAAGTAGTATTCCTGTCCCTGAACCGATAGCTCCCATGAAATCAGCCAACACTGTCAGCGCCCCAATGCAGATACCTCCAAAAGCTGCAGCCGTGGGTATGTAACGGTTCAACTCTTTCTGCAAGTTGGACTCCCTGTGCCCAGGCATTACCATTTGTTGCTCCTGCGTATGGAAACTGCGTTGTTATTGTACATGCCAAGCTGATAAAACTCAACAGATTGTCTAAAGTCCCATTAAAGGATTGAGCTTTCATAATTTACAGGAAATGAAACGTGAGGAGATTAAGATAATAGCTGAGAGAAGGAGCTAATGTTGTGGTAGAGAAAAAACAAAACGTTAATTCTGTCAATTAATTTGAAGGATGCAATACCACTAAATCACAAAAGCCAAAACGGAGGGGGAAAAAACAATAAACAAACAAGCAATGCACAGCAATCATCCAAAGTTCAGTTTATCATGCGGGCTAGGCACCACAAAGATTGATACTTGAAAAACAAACTGTTTTATTTGAAAATACTGACAGAGCCATTCACCATTTACTAGCAGGCTTGTAGTAAAGCAAAATGTAAAGGCATAGGCAGACTTTTCAATCCAGTGTACGCATTATAAAGTAGGATACATAACAAGCCAGGAGAAGCTTGTATTGCAACACACTCTGGGTTGTGCTCCTCCATTTCTACCCTTTATAACTGGTCAATATCCTTCCTAGTCTGAAGTCCGATTCAAAATTTGTGCAGGAAACAATGAACTCTTAGATTAAAAGTGGTCAAATTAAAATTCTAAATTCAGTGCGTATGACAATTCAATCTCAATATCCACCTCTGCTAAAGGCTACAGAGAGACAAACCTTGCAGGAAATCCACATGCATTGTTCATTGCTTGGAGAATATGAGGACACTTCAAATGTCAAAAAGCCATTTGTATGCATCATACCAGGGGCATTGTACCCTTTAGTTTTTTCTTAAGATGGCCTTTCGACATTTTCAAGTGTCTTACCTATATTCTTTCTCCAAGCCATGGGGCAATGTAGACTTTAGTTTCTTCGAATGAGGTCACTATGGTTCAAATTCCTAGCATCAGTGTTTTAAGAAGAGGAAGAGGAACAGAGAATGTCCAAAGAGGTTGATTTTCACATTTAAAAGAGATTGACCAAAACAAATCCAGGCAGTTGTTCATCCTAAAGACTGAGTGCCAGTAATTACAATTATGCAACCTGGATGGGAGACGGTCAAACATGAGCAGATGGTAATTGGGAGCTCCAGATCAGCACATGCTGTCAATTTACATATTAGGGACCATTACAATATAGAGAAAATGCAGTACAGTTAGTGAATGTTGGGATCAAGTTCATGAGATAAAGAACTTAAGTATCAAGATAAAGGAGAACTCAAGTATCAGGCTGAAGGTGCTAGTATATAAGACGGCAACAAATAAAAATAGTCCTTGGAACATGCAAACACAGATACCTGAGACCCATGTCCAAATTTACCACATCCTAGAGTTCAGAAAAGAAAAGTCCCTGCATGAACTAGTCAGGCTGCCTATCATTATTAATTCCAAGGCATTAATTATACAAATGAACAGATTAAAGTACAAAGTAGGAGCGCTACCATTTTCATAACCATGTGTTGGAAAAGGAAATTTCCTATGGATTCACCAAAAGCCATGAACTTTACCTAATCATATTCTAATCTATTAACTGCACATGGCTACTTTGCATGTGGTGCCATCAGTTCTGCTTCAATACATAATGAGACAGCTAGGAGTTAAATTAATAACATGCAAGGCTTGCAACTGCTCAAACCATAAACAACCTGCTATCCTATATAAAATACATAATACAAACAATAGCACATGATGCCTTTAAATACCCAGGAGATACTTTAAACTTTGTAATCAAGCTTCTACTGATCAGATTCAAATTCCAATGAAGTCAGTAGATCTTAACTTATATTTCAAGTTCTTTTTACATGCATTTCAACACAATAAGACAGGTAACACTACTTTGAGCATACGTAAGTTGGCAGGTTTAGTCCTGTCTTTAAACAGAAAACAGGCACATCCATGACTGAAACCAACAACAAACCATGATTATGGTTGAGCTTGGTACTGTGGTGCCTTGTAAGCCACTGAAGCTACAGTTCAAGGTCTCCGGTTGGGAGCCCTCCACTGCAGGTACCTTACCAGTTGCTTATAAGCCATCAAAATACCAAACACCCACTACAAGTCTTTCACAATAGATTTAAGCCAATATAACTGTTGATGAACCTCAAGAGTCATAAGATTCTGGATAGTACAATAACTGGCTTGGATTTTAAAAAACTTTACATCATTGTCATGCCTTAAATATATGGATCAGACAAGACAAATTGCAGTTATTTAAGTGGATCCAACTACTCTTCAGTTCTAGAATGAGATTGCAAGTTTGTTCAAGACTCTTCAATTATTAGGCCACTGCTTATGATCCACACACCAAATATATGAAGTTGTTTAATTGTGTGACAGGTAGCATTCATAAATTTGCGCAGGACTTTCAAAGGATCCCCTAAAATGTCCGTAAAGTCATGTCCCATATAATAGACTGAAAATCCAAAGATAAAAATGCAACCAGAACAACAGGTCAAATTGAACTCATATTATTCACTGCAAAAGCCAAAAGGATGTGTTGTGCTAAATGCGAAGTTAGAATTTTGTTCATATTAGAACATTTGAAATAAAAAGTTCCACATACCTTGAGCTGCTTGGCCACATCTTTTGCAGATGATCCAGACACTTCAATCCAAGTTTTTGAGAAGAGGGCACACGCTGACAACATAAACACGAGATAGAAAAGTGCATGGAAAGGATTTGCTGCCATATCAGCTAAGCTGCAAAAAATTAGAGCAAACATGTTAAAATAGCATTAGCATTGCCAACAGCAGAGTTATTTGCAATCAAAATAAGGCAGGAAAATTATTCATGAACCAATATGAGTGCAAATATATAAATCAAATGGACAAAAATAAATCTTGAATGAAACAATCTAGGTCACCTTGAGGGCGCAGTGATATAATATGCAAGGCCACCAACAGGGACAAACTGACCACCTGAATATTCAGATTCCTTCCATTTTCCCAAGAGATTCACGAGGAAGTTTCCACTGTACCTCCTGTACAGCAACTGTAAACAAGCAAGTTAATGGATGAACTGGAAAACCAAATCCCAAGCAGTACATAAAACCATATAACCTCAGTACCTGAGAGATGAAGTAAAGGTTAGATACAAGAGCCGACTGCAAAATAATGGGCATGTTTGAGGTGTAGAACAACTTGATTGGATATGAACCCTGCTGCCCACGAGCATTCTTTGACCTCACAGGCAAAACTACCCGGAACCCTTGGAAGTAGATGACAATGAGAAAGATCAACACTGTAGCAAGCAGATTTGTCACATTTGGAAGATTCTGCCGGTAAAATGCCTCTCGGAGAGCACGAACTTTGTCTGTTCGGGTTATCAGCAGATGGAATAAAGCAATAACAGCTCCTTCAAATTCAGCTCCTCGCCCACTATTAATGGTGGTTGGACTAAATGCTTTCCAGATAATATTTTCACTGAAAATGAATGGCACTCTTTAAGTATCCAAATTTTCATAGAGATAGAAAAATCAACTCCACAAAAGCACACCAATCTCACAATACTCAGCATCGAGAAGGGAATTACACAAGTGAATCCATAAACAGAAGAATCAAACTCACCAGATATTGGTTGCAATGAAAAGAGAAATTCCAGATCCCAGACCATATCCTTTCTGAAGAAGTTCGTCCAAACAGATCACAATGATCCCAGCAAAACAAAGCTGAATGATGATAAGAATGGCATTTCCTACTCCAAGTTGGCCAACACTGCCATACATCCCTGAGAGCACATATGCCACAGCTTCACCAACAGCAATCAAGATACCCAATAACTTCTGTGCACCGTTCCTGTGAGAAGCAAACACTGATGTCAATGCAAATACCACAAGCAAGTTGGATTGCCACAAAGTAAAAGATAAAAAGCCAACTTAGTGTTGACTGAAAATGTTGATGAGTGAGAGCCCCAAGGCACAAGCATCCCTGATCACAAGGTGCAACATGGAACAAAACCATCCCAGAAATCGACTGAAAATGCAGTACACTTAAATGCAAATCACCAGCCAACCAAATTTAATAAATTAGGACAGTTTATACATGATATCAAGTAGCCAAGTGAAACGAGGCATCTTTTAGTTTTTTTCAAGTTCATTGTTCACGAAAACACCATTAGAATAAATTAGAACCTGATTGTAACAAGCAATGCAATACCAGCACAGCCACTTGGATGACAATATGCATAGTAATATAACAAATAGCACAAAACATTCTAAATGCCCCCCATCACAGAATGAGCATAGAAAACAAAGCAACTTCGACTGAAAGAGCACCCACGTGATTTTGGCAACACAGAGATACTTACAATAGTGCACGGTCTTCACGTACATTGTTATCCACTTCAATGATCTTTGAACCAGCAAGCAGTTGCATCACTAGTCCAGAAGTCACAATTGGAGTGATACCGAGCTCCATGACAGTACCACGGTTAGAAGCAAGAATAACACGCATCCAATAGAAAGGATCCGCACCGGTTGTTGAATGAATGCCATACAACGGGAGTTGACTGCATACCAAGAAAATGAAAAGAGCAATCACAGTGTATATGACCTTCTCACGAAACGGGATTTTTCTATCAGCACTCTGAACTTCGGGAAGAAATGAGAGAAATGGTCTGACAAGGTGAAGCACCCTAAATCCACCTCCCATCTTTTTTTATTATTCAGCCTATAAATAAAAGACAGATAGATGTAATTAATTATCACAACTAGATATAACTAATTATCACAATTGGATGTAATTCATTCAGGATAACTAAATATATCGCAAATATGATCAAAATCAAAATTCCACCATCAACATTCTAAAAAATATATATATAGAATTACTATAATCAAACTTAATGGTACGGATCAATTACAGGATTATGAGATTCAAATCAATCTCAAACAAACTAGACAAAGCTAAACAAACAGATCTGTACATGCATCCACAAAATAATTAAATAACTCTCTGTTTAGATGCCGAAAAAGTAAGAGAAAATTCAGATCTCTTAATAAACCATTCAAATCAAACTGTAAAACATTAACACGGATTCAACGAAATCAGATCGGAGAAGACAACATTATAATCGTAAATCGTGAGATCTCAGGAACTAACCGTAGATAAATTAAAGGTATCTGGGCAGAGAGAAGGAGGAGAGCTGTGATCTGAAGGTAGAGATAGGTTTTTTTCTTTTTTACTTTTTATAGGGGATTGATATAGAGGTAATCACGTGGCGTAGAAGCCACGAGATCATGCCAATAAATGAATGACACGTGTAACTTTATAGTGATGTGGATTAAACATGTTGGGGGAGACGGCACGTTTGACCGGCCAGTTTGATCGGGTAAAAAAGGAACACTGAATTGGCAGGTAAGGAAAATGGGCCCAATTATGGGAATTTTAAATTAAACAAAACCTAGAAAAAAATCAGTTTTCCATGGATGATGAAGCCGAACATTCTTAAAAACCAAGGCTGAATCGTTGTATTTTGCCATTCTCTGTAAAGACTAAGGCTGAATAGCAATGCTTTATTTATTTATTTTTAATGACTTATCGGTCATTAATAGATTTATTGGAATAGATTATTTTATTTTATTTTTTAAAATAAAATTAGTTAAAAAAAAAGTATCAAGCGGTTTATTTATCTTTTTTTATTATAAAAAACAATAAATTAACATTCTTACACTTTATTTTAAAAAATATATAATTATTTTTAATTTCATTCTTCCTTTTTTTTTCATTTGTTATATTTGATCTCGTTATTTTATTTTTATTTTTTGGTTTTTTTATTTTAATCCTGATTTATTTTTTTATTTTTATTTTATCCTTTATAATTTAATTTAACACCACATTTAACCATCATTTTTTTATTGTCATGTTTTTGTTTTCAATCATTTTCTTGGTTTATTTTATTTTTCAATTACATTCCTCATTTTTTTATTTTGTTTAATTTTTATACTAGTTTTGGTCCTTGTTCTTCTAATTGATATTTGTTTTATGTTTTTTAAATTTTGAATTCTTGTGAATTTTACTTTTTAATTTTTTTAGGTTTGTCTTCTATGGGATAACTTGTTTTTGTGACCCAAGCCACGAGTTTTAAAGATTAGCATGATTTATCTTTGATAGTTTAAGGTTTTTTTTAAAAATGATTTTTTTATTCAATTTTATCTTTTAGCATTAGATTTTTAAACATTGAGCTTTGTGACTTCATTTACTTTCAATAGATTTATCTAGATCTCATAAGGTTATAGATTAGTCCAGTTAATTTAGATTGACTTAAGTTTTTATTTTTAGTTTTACTTTTTATTATTTAGTTTGCTTGAGAAATTACTTATATTGTTTTGTTTAATTTATTTTATACAAGATTATTTGACCTTTCAATCATGTGATAAGTATAACATGTTAATTCTAGTCAAGTGTATTTTTGTCTTTTTAATATATTTTTTCAATTCTTCCTTTAACATTTAATTTACAGGTGATTGAGTTTATGTTTATTATTTTTTTATATATAAATTATCTCATTCCTATTGAATTTTTTTTGTTGCCAAATAAGATTATGAAGATCTTTTAAGAGAATTTGAAGGGTGTTTTTATTATAAAATTAACAAGTATTTTTTTATTAGTCTTTGTTGATTTTTTTTGTAATTATATTATTAAATAAATTAAGTTTATTAATCTCATTCACATTAATAATCCACATCTCAAGTTTTTTCTTGTTATTTTAAAAATACTATTACCACTTATTACTTGATAATCATTTTTTGTGTCAAGAAAAAAATTAATCAAAATAATGAAGTGGGGTTAGCAACCTATGTAATAAGATAACATCATATTTTGAAATTTAGCTTTCAGGGTTACATCATCGTTTCAAGGTAAAAACAAATAAATTTATTAGATTATCACTCTAAGGGGCATTTATAATTTAACTAGTTGCATTTTTTTATACACAATATTAATTAAATTATACCTAAACTTTGGACATGTCGAATAACTTTAATGGCATAACAAACATCTATTAACACTTATACTCAAACTTTGAGGTAAAATATTGTAGCAATATATTGTAGCTAGATAACAAAATTATTGTTAAGCTTTTTTTTCTTCTCAATTATAATCTTAAATGTCAAAACCAATAATTTATTTGTCAAAATCTTTTAAGAAATAAGAGTGTTGAATAATGAGAAATTTTATAATCGATCTCAAATTCACTATAAGAAATTTGGATTAGTCCTGTACTTTCCTTGTCCTTTCTTTATAGTCCTTATAGCTTTTGCAATTTTGATTTTGGTTCAAACATTTATTTTCTTAACATTTAAGTCCTTAGATTTAAGAGATGAATGAATGAGAGATAAATTTCTTAGTTTAGTGTAATGACTCTAAATTTAAAACATGATTCACGTTCTATTAGGTAAAAAATTTAGAACTCTTTATATATATTCTAAAGCAAATCCAACAAAGTTTTTTTTTTCTCTCTAAAATATAAGTATCAAGTTATCAACAATAAAACCAACAAGACATTGCAATTATTATATCCATATGATCTAATCATGATATTTATTTATCTCATCATATCGCTATAATATAATGTATCGATTCTCACAATTTATTCACTTCACATTTTTATGTTAGCACAGCATTATAGTAATCAAGCTAAATATGATAAGTAATTCATAAAACTCATTATGAATAAATTCATGTACTTTTAATTCTCTCTCTCTCTCTCTCTCTCTCTCTCTCTCTCTCTATATATATATATATATATATATATATATATATATATATATATATATATATATATATATATATATATATATATATATATATATATATATATATATATAAAATAAAATTCATAACATTAAAAGATTTTATTAATAACAACATTACATGTATTATGAATCCTTTACATAACAAAATTAGTTATAAATTTATATTGTAAGATAGAGTAACAATCTAAGTTGACATCTTTATTGCCATAAAAAAAGATTTGCTAACATTTTTTCTACTCCATACAAGGTTGTGATGTACCTAATAATTGGCATAACGTGTATTACAAAGAACCCACATAATTCATTTATGTAATTCATATTACTTACAAATTTTTTTTTAACAGCTAACACGATTATAAATTATTATCTGTGTTTTTTTCTAAAAAAGCTCACAAAATTGAATATCCAAATTATCAGTTATATTGATATTATTGACAGTAACTAGATAACCAGTCAATTAGACTCCTGGTTGTTAGTTATATTGATGCCACTAGTCCTATCAAAAAGAACTAGTTAAATACTAATCTTGATCATTAGATATATAAACATCATTAGTTTTATTCCGAGTAATTAGTCAAGTATCACTAATGGTTACCATACATATTGATATCACGAGCCTCATTTAAAAAATCTAGTCAATTATCAATCTCGGTTGTTAGATATATATGTCATTAATCTCATTTAGTGTAACTAGATAATTTTTTATCTTCTTAATAACCATGACACCATTAATATAATAGAATAACTTAATTAACAAAATTGTAATTGTTCAAAATCAAGAAGTTTAAGCATAAAAAATGGTCATAGTGTATAACACCTATTTGGTGTATAAGCTTTATAAAAAATCTCATGCTACTAATTAAATCTTGTGGCCCTTTTTGTGCTAATAAGAGTAAAATATATACAATTCAATTATTATGGAAGCCAATTGAAAATCTCATTTCAATGGTAAGGAAAACATATAGTTTTCTAAACTCAAATATTTTTCGTTAACATATCCTTCAATGTACCATATATAATTCTTATTGACCTAAGAAGAATAAAAGGAAGAAACACTAAATTCTTCAAAATTTTCCTTAATTCAATCATCATCCAATTATTTTGTGCCTATCCCAACATAATTCTATCTAAAATAGCAATTAAATCAACACAAATCCAAATATTTATTCTAAACCCTAGCCAAAACATGTCTTCCATAAGGAATGCATGTTTTCTCTTTAATATTTCTTAATCAACACTTTACTCATCATAATGTCACACATGTTAACACGTTTTAAGCATCAACCAACCAATTTAAACAATCCTTTTTAGAATTCAAAATTTCCACATTAAACATCAATACCAAATTCTCATAAATACATAACAAAACTTAATTAACTTACAGTGGAATTCTTTACCTCTTAATAATACAAAGAAAAAGAAAATCTTGCAATGAAAGGCTTCGATTCCTATTTGTTCTTCAATCTTTTCTTACCATCTTACTTTTCCCTTTTTCAAGCTTATTTTGAAAAAAAAAATAATTAAGCATTTTAGGTTCACATATGATCATTAAAAGAGTGATTGTTAAAATTATCTTAAAAAACTACAATATTTTTATAAGTAGATTTAAAAGGTATGTGACATGGTCAAGCTCTATGGTCACAAATTTTTTTCTCTATGGAGTTTCATCTTTTATTGTTGCTTTCAATCTCTGTTCTAATATTCAAAATTGTTATTTACTATTTGGAATAGAAGGATGATGAAGTACAAATGTTGGAGAAAGCTGAACTTTACCAAAAAAAATTCTATTCATAAATGGAGAACCAAAAAACATAAATTTTGTCTTGGATAAAAACTCTAAAGTCCAAGCTCTTCCACTCTTGTTTCCGCTCGACTTAACTCTCTATCTATAAAAAGTAAAAGAGATTTAATTGAGTATGGTTCGCCAATAAGTAATAAAATTAAATATGAATATTCTACATTTGACTTACAATAGATTTTGGTATTCATTGTGATAAATACATTATGAATGAATTATTCACAATGTAATTTTTTGTCCATTTTCTATTATTTATCTTTAACATTTATTGGACCAAATTATAGGTCAACTTAGAATAATTTTTGGAGGGTGGCATTGAAAGGTATATGACCAAATTGAGAAGAAAAAGAGAGAGAGAGAGAATAAGTGGTATTTTGTAAATTTAAAGGGTGAAAATACCTACTTTACTCCTAAAAAACCAAAAAAAACTTTTTATTGGAGGTAATTTAGTGATTTCACAATGGTCTATTTGACATTCTAAAATTTAAAAAAGCGAATTAATTTTTTTTTTTTGCTCAATGGTCAAAAATTATCTTATATGATAACAATCATTATGTTGTTGTTTCCTTAAAAAGGTGGTGTAGGTGGCCAATAGCCACCCAATTTAACGTCGAAGGCCTTTTTTCCCCTTCCCTCTCTCCTCATTGATCTTCATGTTTAGCCTTTCAAAATCTTTAAGAAGCCTTTCAAACTTTTTTTTTCTCTTTGGATTTAATCCCTTATTTTATACTGTTTATTTTATTTATAGTAATTTACATAATTGGAATTCATTTTCAATTTAACCCATTTAGTTTTTTTCGTTTAGATTCAGTCCCCATTATTTTTATTTAGTTTGAGATGGTTTTAAAATAGTTTATATATATATATATATAATTTCATCATCTTTGGGGTTTTTTCCTATCAAGTTTGATATCTAGTTTTTTTCACTTTAATATTTTTTTAATTACATCTTTCAATATTAAATTGGTTTGTAATCAAGCTTCTTAACTGAGTCTAGGTTTAAGATTCACAAGTTGTGTGTTTTAGAGATTAACCCATGTTTAAGAGGTTTCTCTTGGTTTTTTTATATAATTTTATCCTTCAATATTTTTTTTTTTTGTCATTCAACATTAGGTGCTTTATGGTTGACATTCTCAATTTTATTCAATTAGCTTTTGTTAATGATTTTTTGATCTTTTATTGGCATGAATAATCATTTTGTTGAATAAAATATGTATTATACAAAACAAAGTTATTAAGCACTACCACATGCATATCTCGTGTTGCAAGGTTAAATATTTTGATTTTAGTTGTCTCTTAATCAAATATTGGTTTAAATAATTATATATGTATGTATAAGCATTTCAATTTATGATTCACAGTTTTTATATAAAAAATACATTGGAAAAACATGTATATTTATTTTTTATTGAAAATTTACATGATCCATGATAGAACACAAGTCAAATAACTAGTTTAAAAACTATGATATAATTATTTTAATATCATTTTTATAAATTTATTTAAAGTTAATCCAATTATAAAATGTAAAAAAATAGGCCCATTTTTTTCTTAATTCGAGGGAACGACCTATGTTTGACCTAAAATTATAAAAGACTATTTGCCCTTTTTTTTTTAAAAAAAAAAAGATGGTGTGTCATATATTTTTTTAAAATTTTCTTTAATTTTTGTGTAAATAGCGTGGATGATACATCGTTCTCTCTCTCTCTCTCTCTCTCTCTCACACACACACACACACACACACACAAACATATTATAATTGAAGGTGTCCTTAACAGTTGAAAAATTAGAATCCAATAATGCATCATCTACCTATCATATCTTTTATCATTGAAGGTGGCTCTAGTAATTGAAATATCAAGATCCAAGTTTATAAACTATAAAACCCCAAATTTTAAACTATCATATGGATTTTTAATTCTTTTTTTAAAAGGTTACCTTTAATTTTAGCCTTCATTTAACAAGAGGGTAAACCTTACTCCTAACTATATATTGGCTAAAATTGAGCTACCATTTTTTAATTGAACAATTGATATAAGAAAAAACTAGCAAATACGAGAAAGATCCATTGACAATTGAAAAGGTGCAGCTATACATGCAAAATAAAACTATTATCTCTATCATTTTTCTTGTCACCGCAAACCTTACAAGTCCTTGCCCAGTACATGTTCGTTACGTGACATTGGAGATGAAAAACTAAGAACAGAGAAAGCAATGGAAGTGATATATAAAAAGAAAATAAAGAAAAATAACAGCGAGAAAACTAAAATAATTCATTAAGAAATAAAAAATAATTAGATTTTGAGCAAATTTAGTAAGTTTTCATTGCTATTAGTTTTAAATTTTTTATATTTTACAATATAATTTATATAGTTGATTTTATGCACACACTAATTTAACATCCTTAAAAAAGCTTATGTAATGTTAAAAAAAATATTAATAATATTTTAGAATCTCATGATATCTACACTTTAATAATCAAGTTTTTAGAAGTTTGAATTCACCATTCATACATTACCAATAAAATCAAATACAAGGTATTAGTAAATTCGTGTAATTTTCAAGCTTACTAAATTATTATTTTTATCATGGAAATATTTGTAAACGTAATTCATGAGTGAGGAATCACTTTCAAGATTCAAATTACAAGAAAAAGCTCTTCAACTTGAGATCTTAAGTGGTTATTTGGCTTTGCAATGCATTCTAAGGTTGAGGCTCACCATAGAGCCAAATCGTTTGACAAATTTTTCGACCACAATTTTGTATATATGGATCCTACCAAAAACTATGGTTTAACCACAGTTTTTGAAAAGCATCTTTTCGATGCTTTTCAATTTAACGTAAACATAGACAATCACAATTGTGTTCATAGAGCTAAGTTCGTATAATTTTATTGCTTTCATAATTCTATTGCCATGTCCATCACGTAATGACTAGGGCCAAAACCATTATTATTGCCTTCCTCTCATTACCGTCACCATTGGTTTCTCTCCCTCTCTCTCTCTCTGCCCACAATCACGACCACTACGTCTCTCTCTCCACCTCCATTGACGATCACTGCCTCTCTCTCTCTTTCCACAGTCACGACATTTACTTCCCTCTCCTACAAGGTCACACCAAATCTCTCTCTCTCTCTCTCTCCACAGTCACAACAGATCCCTCTCTCCCTCTCTATCCATAGTCACGATAACCTCGGCATAAGCAACACTAGTGGCATCAACAACAGTTACAACCTTCAGACGCTTCTGTCGGCCACCACAGGGCATAATTTTCGAAACCACCATCATAGGAAGAATTACCTCGGCCTTCTCTACCCGTCGGTATTGGTTGGTAACCTTATCATCACAGTCGACCATGTTACATGAATAGTAGTGTGAATTATAATTGATGTTGCACTGCAACACGTCGTTCCATTGTAAATTCATGGGCGAACTTGCTCTTGACTAAACCCAATTCCACCAGAGTTGGGCTTTTGGGCCCAACTAGGCTGGGGCGCCTTATTTGATTGGGTTAGACCCAACTCGATTTTTTATTTAAAAAAATAAAAAAATCATATTTAAAAAAAATATACAAATAGATAAAGATTAACCTAATGAAATGGCAAGGCGCGAGACTTCTTTTCACTCCACATCCTTGTTGCTTTTTGATTGATTATGGATCATAAACTTGCAACTGTATTTGACCTAGAAATTATATTTCTACAACATGCAGATAGAGATCCTAAAAATCAATATGGATCGCAAATGTAGTTCCTAATGATAATTTTACAGATATTGTTCCTAGATTAAATAGCAAGGGATCGTAGAGGTCTTCACATATGAATTTAGTT
Organism: Salix dunnii; assembly: GCA_015731905.1. NCBI lineage: Eukaryota > Viridiplantae > Streptophyta > Magnoliopsida > Malpighiales > Salicaceae > Salix > Salix dunnii. The sequence continues at coordinate 29,438,684 of CM027674.1, read as the reverse complement.
TGTGATGAAATTACAATTAGTTTGATGGGAGAATAAAAACAAATATCTAATTTACTTGAATTATTAATTACATTTTATTATTATGATTATTAAATTTATAATATTTTTTTTTAAATATAGGTTTGTTCTTTAAATCACATTTGTGACAACAATATGAAAAACATGATAACAAAACACATGAAACAACTTTTCATTAAACCTCAAACTTAATCACAGTTTTAACCAAACACTTCAATTTAAATTATGAACCACAATTAATAACTCTTTTCATGAAACTTTTTTTTTTAACCTCAACCACAGGGGCAAACATACTCTAAGTTAATCACACAATTACATATAAGTTGAGAAAAGCAAGTGATAGAACTTGAATTGAGAATATCTTTTTGTGTACTCGACTTTTTACTACTTAATTATTTGATAAACTGATATTGAAAGTATTTTTTTTCAAAATTATTTTTTTAAAATATATTTGTGGGTAAAAATCACTGTAAACCATAATTGTAAATTTCATTGAGCTTCAGTCGGAATAACCAAAAGATTTGATACTAATTAAAAAAATGAGATAAAACAGTGTCGTTTTTACCTCGATTTAAATTCCAGTCTATTCTGAATTTTTTGGCCAAATACTGGTCGAAATATATCGGTTTCGTTCCTTCCATTTCATTTCGTCCAAATAGTATTTTTTCAAATAATAAATAATTTTATAATATCAATCATATCTCTTAATCCGACCGTTATATTACGATGAAATTTTATGAGGAGTCTCTTGACATATTTATATATATTGTGTTAAAATTTCAGAGTAATTAGATAATGTAATAACCTTGTGAGATTGATAATGATTTTTTCTTAATATTATACATGTTCATAATTTTATTCAGTAAAATTATTTTATCATGTCTTTTTTTAGATTAAATTGCACAATTATATATAATTTTATTTTTAAATTTGAATTTTTTTTAATTAATATATTTAATTATATATATAAAAACACTCAGAGAGCCAGAACATTATGAAAATTAAACATTTTATTTCATTTAAAAAAATAAAATACAAACCGAAATGATATCATAACTTAGCTATAAACTCAAATTAATAATACTAAATGTAAAAAGGAAACCCGAAGAAAAGGGATGCACGACAATAAACTATCAAGAGTATCCAGGATAACAATCCTTGTAATAACAGACGACAACAAAGGTGGAACCCAGTTAGAAGATCTTAATCACAGCTTTCCTGTCCTCCTTCAAAATTTCACTTTCAATTTATCCTATCTTTTTATAATTATACCTCTAAAAGAAAATGAAAGAAAAAAAGAAAAAAAAGGAGAAAAAAATCACAGGCAAAGAAAGAGAGATGCCGATAAATAAATAAAATAAAATAAAAATAAAATTTAAAAAATTAATATAATATAATTTTTAAAAATAACCACAGCTACACCCTCGAACCATCACTTTAAATGAGCTCGCTATATAGCTGCTGCGTAACAGCTACAGCGCACAGTACAGTGCTGCCAAAAATACTGCCATGCCAGTACCGTTCGCTTCTCCTTGAAAATCTAACCCCATAAATCTTACTACCAGAGCAGTGCTCTCTCTCTCTAACATAATATTTTGAGTCTAGGTTTGTTTGGAGAGAGAGAAGGAGAGAGAGCTATGAGAAGATTCCATTTCTATTTTACTGTAACACTAGCTCTACTTTCTCTGGCTTGCACTTTTCAATTCCAAGCTCATGCTGCTCCTCCTGGTATTTCTCTCTTGTCCTTTACCTGGATATATTTTACTTAAAGGGGTTTGATTATTTTTCTTTGATTTTTTCCTCATTTGTGGTTTAACTTATTTTTGGTATTTGGATGCTTAGCGCCTTTGATTAAGCACTTGTCTTCTCTTCTCCAATGGACCACCACTGTAGCATCCTCAAAAACACCCCAATCAGGTTAATTTGAATTACCTTCTGTGCTCTTTTCTTATTGTTATTTCATGATCAAGTTTTATGAAAAATTTGTGTGTGGTTTGCTTTTTTGCTGCAGAAGGGAATGTTCTTCAGTTTGAGGATGGATACTTAGTTGAGACTGTTGTGGAAAGAAATGCAATGGGAGTGGTTCCTTACAAAATACGCGTTTCTGAGGATGGTGAACTGTATGCTGTCGATGAAGTTAATAGCAACGTTGTTAAAATTACTCCGCCATTGTCACAATGTATGTATTTATGTTTGTTTACTTTCTTTTGTTGTAGTTTATTTGTTTGAAACAGCCAACTTATTGTTGAAGCTATGTTTCTTTATAGTTTAGTCTTTCAGGGCCTGAAAAATAGTAGGTAATTCATTCTGTTAAGGATAATTCAACCGTTTGCTGCAAACAACGTAAAACAGATGTATTGATGGGCCTGTTATTGTTGGCTTTCTTGAAAAGTAGAATGAGATAAAGAATTCTCTTATGTGCATTTCCTATTTTAAGAGCAACTCAATTTAAATTCTAACTCCGTGAGCCAATATGATGCCTTTGCACTGAGTGAGGAAACGAAAATTCTATCTGCAATAAATAAATGAAGATTTGGATTTGAGCTATAGATTTGGTGGACTTTTTGTGTTTTGATTTGTGATTTTGTTTCTTACAGATAGTAGGGCAAGATTGGTGGCTGGGTCATTTCAGGGTCACACAGGACATATTGACGGCAAATCAAACGAGGCTCGTTTTAATCATCCCAGAAGTCTAACCATGGATGATAAAGGGAACATATATGTTGCCGATACTTTGAATCTTGCCATCAGAAAGATTGGAGATGCAGGTATGAAGAGTTTGCACAAGATGTGAAGTTATAAATATTAGTGTTTTTGATGTGAAAATGATGTAATTCAACTACATATATGGTGTGTTTGGCATTGCTTGTGTGGATAAATTTTGTATGGTAGCTTACCCCAAACCATAGTTTTGGATGTGGTCAATTCTCATCCAATCATACTGGGCTGGTAGCTAATCATTTTTGGGTTTCTAAATCATGTTTTGGGTTGAAAAGGCCTTTTATAGTACCCTAATTCGGTGCCATATATACTCATAAGGTGAATAGTTCTGTATGGATTAAAGAAAGTTTGGAAATTATATGCAGGTGTCACAACCATTGCTGGGGGGAAATCAAATGTTGCAGGTTTTAGAGATGGACCCAGTGAAGATGCCAAATTCTCAAATGATTTTGATGTAGTGTATGTTCACTCTATCTGTTCTTTGTTAGTTGTTGATAGAGGAAATGCTGCTCTTCGGCAAATCTCGCTTAACCAAGAGGATTGTGATTATCAGTCCAGTTCATTTACTATGACAGGTATGATTCCATATTCTTTTTTATTACTTTTCATTTAAAGATTAAGTCATGTTGCTGTTTTATGCTTTAGCTTGCATAAACTTTAACTGGGATACAGTCCATTTCAACCAAGCCAAGAACTACATGGGGAACAAAATTTAAGTTTTGAATCTAACTTTACCAGCCTAGTCTCTAGTTTGACCTTGGCATGGATTAATCATTGACAGAAAATGTGTAATATGGTAGTTGACTGCAGGGGAGGTGTTTAGTTTATCATAGTGAAGAGCTGTGCACATCCAATCAATAGAGTGCACGAGGAAGACTGCAATAGAAAGCAACAGACTAGTGAACAAAACAAGGTGTTGGGGTGTTCTCTTTGACTGTCAGCCATTTGAGTTTTTCTCTTCCATGATAAAATCTTTAGCTTTAGTGTGAAGATATATTCAATTTTCATATGATTTGCAAGTTCCCAGTGTAACACCACATAGGAAACAGAGAACCACTAAAACATAATGAGCTATGGTGCCAAAATACCTATGGGTCAATCAGTCTGATTCTCATGTGTCTGCTGCCCTACTCTGGTACTAGATTGGGTTGCTTCATGCTGGTTGTAACTTTTTTTTTTATCATGCCGTCAATGATCCCATGGTCATTAACTCCTGTTGAAAGATGGTGTAATGCATGGTATTCATTTAGTGAATGTCATTTAGTCTTTTTGGATACACATTCTCAAGCATGTGCTAATGATCCAAGAAATGTGAAAAATGGATTGGTTCAGCAACCAAAAACATGATTACATTTTGGTTTCAACATCGAATCTCCAAGTCTCATGCCCATTGTCCAAGGCCCAAAGCATATCTCCCTTACCCAACCCAACCAAAAATTCTTTATTTTCTAGTTTAGACAATTATTTTTGTTGTAATGTTACTTGAGTTCAATGGAATTAAACACTGTCTTACATCACTTGGGTTTTTAATTCCATTTGGGGACTATCCCTTACTGACTGGCGTACTTCATGGATCTTTTGGAAGATGTGATTATGGTTGTTGGTGCTGTCCTGATTGGATATGCTACATGCATGCTTCAGCTGGGGTTTGGGTCTTCTTTCTTCTCAAGAATGGTATGATTTCTTATGATTTGCCTAGTTTCCTCAAATTAATCTGGGATTTAAATACCTACTTGTTTCATCCTCACTAGCCTTACCAAGATATCATTTTCTTTTCTTCAATTCAGCAACTATCTGTTTGGCATCGCATTAAGTGGCAAATTTAATTTTAAAAATAATTCTGACATGGAAGCAATCTTGAGGAAAACCTGTATGCTGCTTAAGAATGTATGAGCATCTTTTTGGCTGTGGTTTTCTGATTCTCTCTGTTGTTGAACTGTAGATTGGAAGTGAATTTGGCTTTGTTCCCATTATCTGTAGGATTGATATAGTTTTAGAAGTTGTTTTGGTTTGGTTAGGGAAGGAATATACTACATTGGTACTCCAATGGAGATGCATGTTTTCAATTGCATCATGATGTTTTTCCTTTTGGATTCCTCTGATCCTGTTCTCTAAATCCAATGCTGATAATGCAGAAACAATCTTCAGAGACTGAATTTAAAAAGAAATCAAGTAAGGAAAAACCCATTCCTATTGTGGAGAACATGAAAGAGGATCCCAAGTGGCCATCTTTTGGACAACTTTTGATTGATCTATCTAAGCTTGCTCTTGAAGCATTGGTTGGTATACTCCTCTGTTTTGTTCCTTCTTGGAACAGCACAGGTGGAGCCAAAGGCCTCACCCCTTTGAAAGATTCTCTTGTACTGCCTGAAGATGAAGTTGAGCCTCCGTCAGTTCAGAGGCAGAGTTCTCCTGCTCCTGTATCTGAAAGTCGCCAGGTCCATGCTCCAACTACAAGTGATAAATACTTGGAAGTGAAACCACCAAAGATCAAGTCTGCCAATTTTAAAGATCCTTCTTTGTTAAGCAAGCATCGGTCTTCAAAACGACAAGAATATGAAGAGTTCTATGGTTCAGGTGAGGTTCTGTCACATGGCAGGTCAAAGATTCACAAAGAAAAATCAAGGCATCGCCAACGAGATAAAAGTGGTGAAGTAGTTTTCGGAGCAGTAGGGGCTGAGCCAAAACCTGTTGAGATGAAGCCTGTGGACCATGACATTCCAAAATTTGAGCTTCACAATATCAGAAGCAAGCATGGGCCTGATAATTCCTACCGATTTTGATAGACTACCACTCTCAGCAGCCGACTCTTGTGCAGCCTGCCAAATTCAGCCTAGCCTGTGCTTTTTCCCCTCCCTTTTTTGTATCCTTATGTCTTCTATTGAACTAATACCTAATTAAAGTTTAGACTTGTAAGCAAGGATTTATCTGCCAGACACGTTCATAAAGGAGCTCATGATATTTCTTAAACTGGCTGCTGCAACACAATCCATCTGCAGAACGGGTGCAAGAGCTGATGAGCATTCAAAAGTTGAGCTGCTGGTAGTCCAAAAGGGAACTGATCATGCATTCTTGCTTCTGGAAGCATATATTTGTCAAGAAGAAACTCACCGTGCGAAGGTTGAACGTCTTTGTGGACTCATTTTGCTTTCTTTATCTAGTCGGCCGTTTAAACCAACCAAACTTAATAGTATATGCTTGTACTCTAGATTATTTTGAAGTGCTACATGTTGAGGGTGGGACTAGCTTGGCATTGGTGCATACCGAATGACAAATTTACAAGTCAATGCATCAAGTCAATTGGGGATGCTTGTTTGATATTATGATACATGGTGTTCCACTTTTTTTTATAAAATATTTTGAGCCAAATATATATTTTAATGTACTTAAATGCATTTATAAATGCAAAAACAAACTGTATCTAGATTGCATTTCATAACCCTGTGGAACAACTTTTTACACGATCCCTTTTCTTGCCTTTTCCAATGAAGGTTAACCACCACCTTTAAGAGAAAAAGAAACCTTTTCATTCGCAACATGTGATACACTTCAGACTAACAAGGATTAGTTCCTTTGTAAAGCATAAAAGCTCAGCTTATCTTTGCATAACTGAAAGTGGATTCATTAAAATAGCGGTGACTGGAAAGCGGGATTGGTAATTGGACGGCGACACAATACAACAAGATCGAAAGAGCTAGTGCTGATGTGATGTCCAGCAACCTTTTTCCCAGAGATTTTAGCGGAAATCAAGGCATTCATGTGATAAGGAAAAATCTATAAGGCTAGAATCCTTTTGCAGGGTTTGTCGTTTCTAAGCTAGACAATGCACAAGTGGCAGATACTTTTCAAGTGTACTAGGATAGATAACTGTGGAACGCTGATGGGTTTTCGCATCAAAGCCATGCCGCAAGTCAAACTCTTCTCGGCTGCTAAGTGAAGTGACCAGAAAACATGACCATTTGATGTGTTTTCCTCATGCATTCACTGTATCTATCTACTTCTTTGCAATGAAACGTGTAAAAGTTGGCAATGCTATTCCAATTTTAAAAGTCAATAAAAATTATAGTTTTTAGGCCGGGATAGAAAATTGGTCCGGAAAAAGATTTTGATTATTAAATCAATCTACAAATCATTGGATCAACTACCACGAGTTAATGACATGCTATATTAAAATGATTTAGCATGTTGAACTTTAACATACATCAATTTCAACATAACTTCTAACCTCAACACATTTAATTAATAAAAAAAAACAATTTTAAGGACTTACAACTTGAATTAAAAAATATAATTTAAATACTCAAAGTATAAACCAAACTTAAAATCTTATTTTATCCAAATAGCAACTGTAATCTACAATTAAAAAAACACAAGTTTATATATATATATATATATATAAGAATTGGGTTGAATAAATATATTGATTTTTTAAATATACAAAAGATAAGATTTGGTTGGCTTATAGTTGAATCCATTAAGGTTGGTCGAGTCATTCATATTAGTAAAAATCTAGCCAGATCAAACTAGTGTTTCACCATATAAACGTCCTAATTGATTCAACTAGCAACCCAACTTCGCAGGTATTTAGATCAGTTCTTCAGACTACGTCAAATTTTACAACTATGATAAAAATGATGATGAATGCCTATATGTCTCGTTAAAATCACGAGTCTTATTTTAAAAAACACTTAAAAAAAAGTTTAATTACATTATCAAATGGTGCCAAAAAAGCTAATTTTACCAAATACTAGAGCCACTAAAAAATTTCATGTAAATTATCAAACTAAGGTCTCATAGATTCAATTATAAAAATCTATTAATAATAGGTTTAGTATATGGTATCAATGTATTTTAGATTAGTTTAATTCTAATAAAATACTTGAGGTTTAAGTTTTAACTTATTACATTGATTATTATAGGGTTTTACATTTGAATCATGATTAATGCTTGAACTTCCTCAAATGATATACATATAATAACACTCTAACATATCAATGAAAAAATAGGCTATATAGCAAAAACATGTTGCTTTTACTCATCAACTAAAAGAGAAAGGCAAATTCTAAAAGCATAAAATACATGATTTGATGAAATCCTAAAAATCCAAAATTAAGGTAGCCCTTTACACAATTGAATTACATTTGATTAGAGGTGGAGAAGGGGGTTGTGTACCGATAAAATAAGTCCCTCTATTTTGAACAAAAAACTATCTAATGATTAAGTTAGTATATAACATAGAACTTGTGACGAAGAAAATAAGAACACAAAAATTAGGAAAGAACAAAGTGAAGAAATAAATACTTGAGTCCTAAACCCTTTTGTTCCTTTTTGTAGTCATAAGACTTGGCAAGTTATATGGGAAAAAAATAAATCAATACATTCCTTTTCCTTGAATGGCTGTAAAGATTGATTATAAATAATTGTCTTTCATTTGTGATGGATAACTATTGTATAAACACAATAATGTCATGGTAGTTATCAACTGTACTAAAATGTCCTTCATACATGCATGCATTTAATTAATCCATCATTTATTTTTTATTAACGTGGATGTTCGAGCTAACTCGTACACATCTCAACTAATTTCACCGGTTCTGAAATTAACGACCATGTCCTCTAATGACCACTATAATAGCAACCAAAAGGCTTAAACCATTTATCTTTTAGTATATTAGTGCTAGGTTAGCATTTCCCAGGATAAGACTAGGGTGATGTTTAGGTGAAAAGAATCTTTATTTTATAATGGTCATCTATTTGTCCAGGTGAACCTCTCTTTACCATGCTTTTCTCATATGCCCAATCAGATGAAGGACTCTTATGTCTTCAATATGACATGTTCTTATAATTGAGAGCATACACTTAAACGTCTATATACATGTATATATAAAATGTGATTTTCCTTTAACTAGGTTAATTAAGAACATGATTTCTCTTCATAACTTGTTTTCAATATATTCACACCTGAATAGGTGGGCTATTTTTCTCTCTCCATGGAATGACTAATTTTCTTACTTTTTAAGTATTATTATCATGTAGGGAGTTTTAAAGGTGTAAAATAGGATGACTTAGCTCTATACTCTTATAATTAGAAAGAAAGGTTCCATGTGAGGGTGATTATAAGAAAAACCAAACACATGAAAGTATGAAAAACAAAGGGGGTGTCTGAGAGTGTGGTTGCGATTATTTTTCTAAGTGTTTTTTGTTTATAAATACATCAAAATGATATTTTTTTTTAATTTTTTAAAAATTATTTTTGATATCAGCACATTAAAATGATCTAAAAACACACAAATAAATTCATTTAAAATAAATTTTTTAAAAAAATTTGTTGAAACACAGTTACAAATGTTCAGCCAAATAGGCTAAAAGAGTTCAAGATGAAGTATTCTAGTCCTTGTACGAAATGGTAACAATCTAATGATGTCTTTAATTTTAAAAAATTGATTTTATTTATTTTAATAAGATAGAATTCAATTCATTTTTTTTATATTACAATAATCATCATCATTTTATTTTTTTCAAAATGTCTTTAACAAAACAGATAGGCAGATAATAATTTTAAAGAAACTAATTTTAATATTAAGTTTCTATTTTTTTAAATTGTAAATCAAAAGAATTGATCTCCAATTTACTTATTAAAATTTAATTTTATCTGACCATCAAAATTATTGTGAAATTTTAATAATTAGATTCAATTTAGAGTGCGCCAAACATTCGTCAATCAAGGGTTAAGACAACAGACCATTGTTGTCGGTAAAAATAACATTAGAAATCAACCCGCCCAGTAAAGAAACTGAGAGTTCCGAAAAAGCCCCTCAAAGAACAGATTACCTACTGGCAGCAAACAAAGAACATGACAGCCAACCATCAGCTTCGCTCTTAACCCTCTTTCTCTCTCCAAACATTATCTTATAATTAAGAAACATTCATCCGCAATTAAGTTAACCCTTGTAATCAATTTCTTTCACATATCATCCTCATTGCTACTGCTAGTACAAGCTCTCACCGGAAAACCAAGCTCTCACCGGAATCTATATATATATATATATATATATATATATATATATATAAATAAAATACCATCTCCCCTAAAGAAACAAAAAATAAATATAAAAATATAAACCCCTCTGTTTCACTCTCTAGAAACCAGCAGAGACCAAAGGGAACTTCATTTTGACTTGCATTTCAATGATGCTTCTCTAAGAGCTCTCCCTCTCTAAAACAAAATTCTTTTACTGAAGTCGTTTTTTTTGTGTTTAGAAAGAAAATACAGAATGGGATGTGCTGGATCCTCGCAAGCCAAAGCAGACGGTAACCTCTCTCTATCGTTTCTCTTTGTTTGTTTGTTTGGCACCCGAGAAACCTCGAGAAAATAATAATAATTAAGAATACATAATGTTTTGGATTTATTATTATTATTATTATTGAAAGGAAAAGAAAAGGGCAGAAACTAATCGTAACTGATTTTGGACGTTATTTGGTGCATTAACAAGATTGTTAGTTTTCTGTGCTGGTATTACAATGCACGTGGTGATTTCTGAAACCTGGATGATAGAGAGAGTGATTTGGTGATGGTGATTATAGTTTTTCAGGTTTAGTTGCTACTTAAAATGTGAGATTTATCCATATTAGGATTTAATTTAGGTCAAAATGCTTCTCTTTGTGAATCTGAGATTTTCTTTATTGAAATTAAAAACAAATAATATGATTTCTTTTGATATGTTCGAAAAAGTTGAAGATTTCATTCATTTTGAAACATATTCAAGAACCGAATGTTTGCCTGAATGCCGTGGAATGCCGTGGTTGATTTCTTTTTCTTGTAAAGAGTTTTAATATGGATTTGTGTTTTTATAAAACCCAATGAATCAAAAGGAGTATAATTTAATATCGTTGCTAGACCTCTGTGTGATTTTGAAGCACTATGGATGATTGATTCAGTCTTTTCTTGATATCTATTAATCCTGCTATCATGCAAGAGGTTTGAGACTAAGCAATGATTTAAGTGGCATTTTAACTAGCTTCAAATTACTGTTATAGGCAAGTTTATTCTTTTCCTAGTGTGGGAATTTAGAATTTCAAGGTATTCAAATTACCAAACAGATGTACTTGGTTTTATATCAACTGTAAAATACAATGTACATGTGATTGCTGATTCGGTTCCAGCTTAGCTTCCATTTATGCAATTATTGAACATCTTTAATTACTGTAATTTCGTTAAAATGTTCCTGTTTTTAATGAGTTCTGATTAGCATGTTTGGTAAGTATGTTGTGTAGCACATGTAATAACTGGAATAGTGAAATCTTCAATTCACGGGTTTCTATGCATCGCTGTTTAATGGATTTATGTAGATTTCCGCAATGGTCTCAAACTTCTTTAGGTTACCATATTTATGTAATCCAAACATAAAAGTATTTTTTAAGCTGATCTTATAAGTTCATGTCTGTGTGTGAGAGAGATCTTATGTTTCCATGTATGTGTTTATTTGTCTGTGTACTCTTTAGTTGGCTTATAATTTCTATGCTTTATCTTGTTTTTCTAGGCTATCCTTTTCATTGAAGATGCAGGATTAGATAGGCAATTAAGGAGAGGAGGAGAATTGAATCTTATCTCTAGAATATTTCCTTGCCATCTACTTTTTTACACTGCCACTTTATGTAAAATAATGAACCCAGAGCACTCAGATTTAACCAGCAATCCTACATAAAACACCTTTTCTTTTTCCTTGTATATATATGTGTGTGTATTGCAGTGTACTTTGTGGTATGATATATCATATGCATAATAGTCATAACATGCCTTTTTCTCTCTTCCTTGACTCCATTAATAAGGGATGAATGTCAGGTAACAGTAGTTGCTGAAAGAGAAATATTTGAATGCCAATCATTTTTTAGGTACTCTCTATAACAGAGACCGATGTCATATTTGTGATAATGACAGGGGGTGTGAAGAAAATCCGGAAGCCAAAACCTTGGAAGCATCCTCAGCCTATTACAAAGTCTCAGCTTATACAGATGCGTGAAGAGTTTTGGGATACTTCACCTCACTATGGTGGAAGGAAAGGTACCGTTTCTGGAATGTTATACCACTTATGACTCTTAACTAGATTTTTTCATAGAAATTAACCTCGGGTTGAGTAATATGTTATTGTTTATAATGATTAAATTTACCTTAGGAATGAAAAGAAGATAATGATTGATCTTTTGTTGAATAGGTGAAATCTGTCCTTTTCCCAGGGAAAATAAGGGGGGGTTTGGGAGTGTTTTTAGAAAGTGCTTATGAAAATTTTTGAAAATTTTTATTTTTATTTTTCATTTTAAATTAATTTTTTTGGTGTTTTTGGATCATTTTGATGTGCTGATGTCAAAAATGATTTTTAAAAAATAAAATAAAAATCATTTTGATGTATTTCTAAACGAAAATCATTTTTAAAAGCAACCGCAACTACACTTCCAAACAGAAACTAAATAAAATATCCAGTGACATCAAAACACAGAATAAAAGTAAGTAAGAAACCTTGAGAGCAATTACAACGAGAAGTACAGGTCTAAGCAATTGGAAACCATATAGAGGGAGTTTTGGGAAGAACCTCAGAAATTTTCACCACGGTACACTAATTGGATTGTGATTCGTGTGTTCATTAATAACAGTCGCTGAATGTTTAGGAATGAACATAAGGAAAACAATTGCAATCTATTCTTAATCGCTTTGCAACATAAAATATCCAAGCTGAAGTGATGTCTGATTTTGATTCCCCTATCAGTTATTAGGTATTACCTATGAATTGTCTGCCATGTTTCTAATCAAGTAATCAGTGACCGTAATTTGAGCACATAACTATTTTTAAACATCACTTCTGCTGATCTGAACTTTTAAGTTTTGACCTGTAATGAGGTAGGGTATCATTATGCTGCTTTATCCATGAAGATTTTGAAAGGACTATTCTTGACAGTTCATTTATAGATTTATAATTGGTAGGCTCCTTTCTGTTGATATACAAGGAATATTGGAAAATTTTATAATCTATATCTGAGCGGAGATGTGCTTTGTAATTTCAAGGTTCCGCTTTCCTTAATGCAGTTTGGCCATTGGCATTGCTGGAGATGTGTTTTGTAGATTAGGTTTCTACTTTCCTTGATAATACTTTTGCCATTGCCATTGCACGAGATCTATTTCTTCTCTCATAAAATATTTTACTTGCTACTTAAGAATATTACCGCTGCTTATATACTTGATAATAGAAGCTTATATGGTCGACATAAGCTTCTATTATCAAGTCTATATTTAGAATACGTTCAATTGAGTGGAATTATCTCTGGCATTGACAAAGAAACAAAAAATAAAAAGGAAGCAAAGGAAGCAAGCCATAGGATGGTTTTGGAGTAATGGATACCACCAATGCCACTTGTGAAGAATTTGAAATGACAATTCCTAGGATTATTATTTAGTGCCAACTGTGCCTTGAGGATTAAGTAAAAGTTGTCAATGGACCTGAATATGTATTAGGCTGTCACAAATCACTGTAGGCAACTTTGACTGGAGCTACTGCAGACTTGTGTCTATATCAGACACTAGTCATACTGATACGATACATGTGATGATATTGACCACATGTCTACCTAGATCGTCACATTCCAAGGCTTTATCATAACATCATTAACTATTACTGAATCAACGTTTTTATCATTTAAGTGGCTAGTGAAAGTTTTTCATTTATTTAAATTTTGTGTTTTAGAAATTGGGGTGTAGAGGGGAGATTGCCACATGAAGATCAAATGTTCATTATGCTGTCTCACCATTTATCTAGTTTTGCTAAAAGCTTTTATGAATACAAGATGAAGGGTTTTGAATTTCCTAGGACAAAATAAGATCCGGTTGACTTCACATTATATAAAATTTCTATAATAAGCTTTCCAATCATTTATTACATTTGATTCTGAGATATAGATTCCAATTTTCTGGATGCCAGAGATTTGGGATGCTCTTCAAGCTGCTGCCGAAGCTGAACTATCCCTTGCACAAGCAATTGTGGACAGTGCTGGTGTCATCATTCAAAATGCTGATTTGACAATATGCTATGATGAAAGAGGTACTTAATCCTTTAATTCCTTATCGCGTAACCCTTAGTGTTCAACACCAAATCTCTTTAAAAAGTGGTGGTTTTTTTTGTTTGCAAAACCCAGAATTCACGGACTTCTTACATTTCCACAATAAGAGTATTCTAAATAGTTACTATTATTTTATGTTGGTCTTTCCATGCATGTGAAACATATTTGATATATATCTTATTTTCATGCTGTTTTCAAAATGTCCCCGCAGGTGCAAAATATGAACTCCCCAAGTATGTTTTGAGTGAGCCAACCAATTTGATCCGAGAAACTTAAAAACGGAGAACAGAGATCAATTGGCACTGTGTGTGCACGGATTGAATGTAAATCATGTATATTATCTCCTATAATGCCTTTCAAAAAGTTGGGTCATTTTATTTCTGTGCATTCGCAACTAGACTTTCCTGCTGTAAGTTATTGTGTCGTTGCCTGACAACAGCATAACAATTTGTTTGAATTTAGTGAAAATGTGTTTATCTCACAAAACCTTCATAGCCAGCAGAGGTTGGTTGCGGGGCTACTAGGCGGTGTTATTTGGTGTCTGACCATATTATTGAGTTGAAATTTATTCTATGATTTTGAGATTCTCTCAGAAAAGGGGCTTCAAGGAGTTTTGATAGGTTTATGGATTTTTTAGGTTTGCAAACTAGAATAACTTTGGAATCGTGCCGAAGTGATTTTGTTTATTTGATTTCAGTACATCAAACATTAAAAATATATCAAAACTATTGCAATCCAAACACACTCCCATTAACTCCCTTAGTTTACTGCATTTGGGAGTAGAGATCATGAATTCTGTATGCCATGGGATTTTTAGGCACGGAGTAAAAGCTAAAAAACTTGTCTAAAAAGTTCAATAGTAAAAATTATTTTGGGGAGTTAAATTATAAAAATAGTTCTTTGAATAGTGTGTAAATAATTTTTGAGTTGATCTGTTTTTTAATGGTAAGAGCTATTTTTTAGAGTTATTTTTTCTTTTTATTTTAAATAAAAATCAATTATTTTATATATAGTTTAATTATATAATTAATAGGAGTAAGTTATATAATTATATAATTATTTTTGAGAAACCCGCCAACAATAAAATTATTTATTTAACTATATTTAAATTAAAAAATAAATTTAAATATAATTAAAAGACCCATAATATTTGAAATTTGAAATTTAAGCTACTTATTGTATTTTTTTTTCAAGTAATTATATGTTTTTTAATATGATTGTTGTATTTGTAATTAATGCTACTTATTGTAGTGTTAGAAAAACTTAAAAAAACAAAATGAATATATTAACAAATAACCAATAAATTAAAATATATTTAATTAAGATATATTCAATTACAAATAATTCAATCAAATTAATTACAAATTACTACCTCTATTTTTTTTTATAATAATAATAATAATAATAATAATATTTAGTATAACACCCACCCACCCCAACCCATTCCCTTCTTCTCTTTAACTTAAAAAAGCCCTATTTTTCTTCTCCAGTCGTCGCCCCCCACCCTATCCTTGCAAATAATTCAATCAAATTAATTACAAATTAATATCCCCCACCCCATCCTTACAAATAATTCAATCAAATTAATTACAAATTAATATCTCTATTTTTTTATAATAATAATAATAAAAAAAAATCCCATATTTTCTTCCCCCCCCCCCCCCCCCCCTTTTATGCTTGCATTGCCCCCCCTCTCACTGTACTCTCCCCCTTCTCACTCGGCTTCATCATCCCTGTTGCAAAGACCTCAATGTTGCAGATTTGTTGAAAACAACAAGTAACTTCTACCAAGCAAACATCATTGGTTCGGCTTGGTTTACAAACCCAACCTTCCCAATAGCATAAAAGCTACAATAAAGAGGCTTTATGGGGATTGTGGCTAGATGGAACGAGAATTTCAAGTTTTGGCTGGAAGCTCTCTCAAGGGCTCAACACAAACATCTTGTTTCTCTTCAAGGTTATTGTAGGCATGATAATGATATATTATTGATTTACTTGTACATGAAAAATGGAAGCTTGGATTATTGGTTGCATGAATCTTTTATTGAATTATTAGTTGTAAAATGTGTTTTTTTGAATTATTTCAATTATTTAGTTACTGTGTTTTGTATTGTGTTTTGTTGTTGCTATTTTGATGATGCAACGGTACAATTTCAATGATAATATTTCAATTTTAGCTCTCCACTGCAGATATGTAAAAATGGCTCTACATATAATGAAAAACCATTTTGACTGTCTATTTAGCTATCCCGTTGGAGACCCAAAACGAACAAAAATAGCTAAAAAATTTAAATTTTAGCTTTGGCTGTTAGATTGCATCTCCCCGTTGGACTTGCTGTAACTAGATATTTGGCACAAGATATTTTACGCGAGCAATTAGTAATTATAAACACATTGATTTCCTATTACACAAGGTTTAGCATATCGATGGCCTCAAGGCCCTAACCCTCCACTCACAACGCCAAACGGAAAAGGCAAAACAAAAATCACAAAGGAGGGAAGAGGGGGAAAGACTGAAAATAAAAGAAAGTTATCCGATGACGTATTAACATTTAGTTGGTTAGCTCAAACCCTCTTGAAGAATGATAGAATGTTGCCTTGTTTAGGGTCCTTAATCCCTCCCTTCTTGTTCCCTCCCTTGCTTCCTGGATTAGACGGAGCACCGTTTCCTGCTGCTGGAGACTTCTTAATCGGAGGTGCCCTGAATGTACGAGACAAGATTGAAAGTGCAATTACAAGGTGTAAGCTAAAGTTTTATCACCAAATCCTAAATGGCAATTGACAACAAGAATCAACATCGCAAAGCATACACCGAATACATGCAAGTGGTGTTAAAATGTAATAGTTTTGACCTGTTGTTAACAGCATTTGTAACTGCATTATTTTCTGCTTTCTTTTTCGAATCCTGTGACTCAACTGCATTAGTTTCTGTCTCCTCCCCTTCCCATACTACCTCAGTTACTGCAGCAGAGAGAAAAATATATATTAACAAAAAAGGAAAACAAGAAATTAGGTTTTGTGATATATGTCAATACTAGAGAGAAGAATCCAAGAAAGGAATTTAAACGTGAAGGAAAAGAAAAGGCATAACCAAAATCAGAAGAAGAAATAACCAAAATACAGAGATTTAATGGGCACGATATAGAGCTTTCAACCAAAATAATAAAAAATCCAAGTCATCATATTTCTTGGAGGATTTTCTGGAATTTGAGAAGGGTGAGCAAGGGAGTACCTTCTCTTCCACGCTCATCAATCCGTGTCTTCAACACTTTTCTCCTTTTGGGGGAATTGGGAGCGGCATCAGCAGCCATATCCTTCTTGACATCACAAAAGGTGAAGTTACTCTGGATCTTCTCCAAAGAGGAAGTTTTAGACTCAATGCTTTTTCCAATTGAAAAATCATCTCTCAACAACTGATTAGATGTTTCTTTAGTTGATTTCTCTACGTTGATCACTGATTTATCTTCTGCTTGCTTGTTGAAGTGGGGTTTCTCCAAAACCAAGGTTGCACTGCTTTGGCCCTTTGGAAGTTCTGGTGATGCTAGATTGACTGCATCTTCATACTCATCATCAGAATAATCTAAAACTACCATCCTTTTTCTACTGTTATCCCCATTAGAAGTTCGCTTAAAATTCACACCCTGAGCCTCATCCTCACTGCTCCCAATTTCATGCTCTTCACAAGCAGAAATTTGAGCTTCTGCACTCACTAATAACATGCAATAAACCAATTCAGAGAATGAAAAAGAAACAGCAACTAAGAATTAAATTCCAGGTGTAGAATAGGAGCTTGTCTTGCAGAAGTCACATCAGAAAATCCAAAATTTCCTTGTTGTATGGCAACCAAATAAAAACCTACCAGTAGGATTTGGAATGTGCGTATCATTATCAGCTTGTGCACTAGATAGCTTTGACTTGGCAGATGCGCGACCCCACAAATTTGTCAATGAACCTCCATTTCCAGAAGAGATTTTATCACCCTGGCCTTTCTTCTTACCAGCAGGCAAGAGATGGACCTTTTCTTCATCCACAGTTTGCTTGGTAGCCAGATCATGAACTCCTGTTCCAATCCTTTCACCTTTGACACTGTTCACCAGATTAGGAGATTCAGGACCAACCTTTGGACTTTGCTGAACTTTAGTTGGCTTAGATGGTGGAGCTGAAATATTTTGACAACCTGAGTTACTATTCAGTGGCACTGGGATTTCTGCACTTTTGGGTTGTGGAGCTGTAATGCTTGCAGCAGGTCCATCAACATTATGCTTCACAAAGGAATTACGAATCCCACAAAATCTGCAAAATAAAAACTCAAGCATCAAGGAAAATAAGCTAATGTCTGCCGCAATTAATGAGAAGGTTGACAGGGAAACCCCCATTCTGTAACCAACCAAAGCTTGGAATATCTCCTCATTGCCCCCAACCAATTCCCACCCCCAATGAGAACACATTTGTGTGTGCTAATTCCATTAAAAAATGAGTTCAAAGTGCATCACCAACAAACTTGACATAACCAGTCAACTCTCTTCTAAAAAAGTTTAGCGCTAATAGTTTTGTTGCACGAGGCAGGTCAGCATTCAGAAAATTATGGAGGACCAACAGTTCAGGCTTTCATTGTCTGAATATTTGCAAAGTAATAAGCTGTTACTATGGCAGCTGCATTAGTAACAGCTTCATATGAATCTCGTATATGAAATAATAATCATATCTAGCAATTCCATGATCTACACAAATCAACTTCTTGTAAGATACTGGAACTGATTGCAGAAGTGCATCACACCTGTTATCTCTTAAGCAATTATCAATGGTGAAGGATTGCTTGAAGAGCTCTTCTGCCTGAACAAATTCAGCATTCCAAAGTGCAGCTGGATCCTTTGGGATGCAAGCTTGAACACTATAAACCTGCACTGAGCAATTTCCATTGAATTCTTGTTTAGCTTCTGCAAGAAAAAATATCGAAAAAAGGAATTTCAGCATATCCCTGTATCCTTGTCTCAGACACAGCACTCAAACCACGGAATAATGCATGAAATTTATCTACCAGAAATGGGTGCAACAGCATCGACACAGAATCAAATAGCTAAGGTGTTGAAATAGACAAAAACAACTTTCATCACATATTCATGTGCATGAATACACGAAATAATGCATGAAATTTATCTACCAGAAATGGGTGCAACAGCATCGACACAGAATCAAATAGCTAAGGTGTTGAAATAGACAAAAACAACTTTCATCACATATTCATGTGCATGAATACACGAAATAATGCATGAAATTTATCTACCAGAAATGGGTGCAACAGCATCGACACAGAATCAAAGCTAAGGTATTGAAATAGACAAAAACATCTTTCATCACATATTCATGTGCATGCATAGTATGTGTGGTGTATTTCTATAATTCTTTGTTCTAATCAAAAGAATTCATAGAATTCCAACTACATTTCCATGGCCAATTCAAAGGAAAGAAATCCCAACTGCTAAATGCTCTATCAGGGCGAGGGATCATAGATGTGCCAAGGAAAAAAAAAAAAAAAAAAAGCTAGGTGTAAAATGCCTAAATTGCTTAGGCGAAAGCACTAACATGTGGTTGGCATACTATCAAGTTACTTAATGATTCTTCCAAGACACATTATTGCAAACCTAAGAACAGCAGCAAGCAATACCACCTTAAACCCATCTATTATAATGGGATAGACGGAAATCCTTGCGATTTCGTGTATCTCTCTTTTCTTATCAATAATAGCTATAATGATGTTATCACCATTCAAAGATCTGACCTTCAAGTTTGGGACCGGAAACAAGCCTTATATGATAACTTGAAGGATTGTTCTTTAACCAACCGGACAGAGTGTATACTGCTTCGAATCCACTTCCGCGCGTGTTAACAAATTCTTGAAGCAACCTTAAGGAAGCAACACCAACCATTTGTTAATTGAATGCATCATCCAGGCGGAAAAAATTACAAATTTTAGAAAGGAAAATTACCTTTTTGCAGCATTTGATGAAACCAAGAAATTTCGACTCAACCACTTGTACGAAACCTGAAATCAAGTGGGTAATTAAATAATTAATTTTCTAGAATTACTAAAACTGACCCAAGATCACAACAACAAAACCCAGTAAAAAATAAGGGGATAAGAGGAGGAAAAGTACCACTTGGAGTTTATCAGAGACAAGAACTTCAATTTCATCGAGAATGCCTAGGGTTTCCATTTGGGACATAATTTCTTTGGTTTTTGGGCTTAAAGAGAAATTTGAGACTGGAGGAATTACCAACGCCGTGAAAATATCATTCAAGGGCAAAATGAGAGTGTTTGATTTTCCCTCTACAAGGACACTAATTTCCCGCCATATTGTTTTTGGGGGTCTGTGTTCTTTTTCTTTTTCTTTTTCTAGGGTGGAATAGTAGTGCAGGCAGGTGACTTCTCATTTGGAGGATATATCACCTGTGTTTTCCATGGATCCATATCTTGGGCCAAGAGTGGATCAGCCAGGTCCATAATCATGAAAATCTTCATATGCTCTTTTTTTCCTGGAGGGCCTCAAGAAGAAAGAGGCGGCGTGGAAATGAGAAATGCAAGATCTATAGCAATTGGCTTCACAGGAAAAAACAA
The DNA here is from genome assembly GCA_015731905.1 of Salix dunnii. Classification (NCBI taxonomy): domain Eukaryota; kingdom Viridiplantae; phylum Streptophyta; class Magnoliopsida; order Malpighiales; family Salicaceae; genus Salix; species Salix dunnii. Next base: position 29,418,223 of record CM027674.1, on the reverse strand, counting down.
GAGTCATTCTACGAGATAATGTATTAAATTATAGCCCCGTTTGTTTGCTGAAAAGTGGTTTCTTTTCGGAAAGTGAATTCCGGAGAAAATGAATTCCTGGAAAGTGAATTCCTAGAAAGTGAATTCCGATATTTGGCAGTGTTATGGAAAATAAACTGGAAAACACTTTCCAGTGTTTGTTTATGTTATGAAAAATGATCTGGAAAATAATTTATTAATAAATTAATTTTTTTTTCAAGTTTATTAAAATAATGAGGAACAAATCTTACAAATTAAAAAGTTGAATGAGAATGAAATTGAAAAAAAATATAATTTCATAAATTATCTCAAATAAAATAAATAATAATCAAAATAATAGAGATCAAATCTAAAATTTTTTTTAAAATAAAAGGTGAATAAATTAAAATAATAATAATTAACATTTCATAAATTATTTCAAATAAAATAAGTAACAATAAAAAAAATGAGGACCAAATTTGATAGATAAAAAATTTCAATAAAAAAATGATAAGAAAAAAGCAAATAGCAATTATAAAAATAAGAACCAAAATTAATATAAAAATTAAATTTTAAGAGATGGAATTGAAAAATAAATATTCAAAACAAATTATATATAGCAATCAAAAGTTTGAGGATCAAATTTGATATAATCAGCAAATAATGACATTTCTAAATTTTTCACAACTTCCGGAAAGTGTTTTCCGCCCAAATTTTCCGGAAAACACTTTCCTGAAAACCAAGCCAAATTCTTCTTTGACTGGAAAGTGTTTTCTGTTGACCGGAAAGTGTTTTCCGTTGACCAACTTTCCGGAAGACAAACAAACACAGGAAAGTTTGGAAAGTGGTTTCCCGGAAAGTGAATTCCGGGAAACAAACGGGGCCATAGTGCTTAAAATTAGAATAAAAAGGAAGATTATTATTATTAGAGCATAAAAAACTATATAGAGAAACCAAACTAGTAATATGGTTTTTAAAATAATATATATATATATATATATATATATATATATATATATATATATATATATATATATATATTCCAATAAAAAAATCATTTAAAAAAATCAATTATATTTTAATGTATATATAATATTGATACAACTATATATTATAGTAACTAGCTAATACAAGTCTAATTAAAATCATTTTTTTGTATAAAAATATATCAAACAAATATTTTATTCTTTCCTTTTACAACTTATTTTGAGTACTCAATATAACTCTTTTCTTATAGCTATGAAAATAAACCATGAAAAATAAATTTTTATTTTTTCTTTTTAACTTTTATTTTTGAGATGCTTATAGAGAGAGTATTGAATATGAGGAAATGAGGCTCCTTGTTGAGTTTAAAGAACTATTTAGGTGTTTGGGAGTGTTGTTGTGGTTGCTTTTCAAAGTGTTTTTCGTTTAGAAATACATCAAAACGATATATTTTTTTATTTTTTGAAAATCATTTTTGACATCAACATATCTAAATGATATAAAAAAATTCATTTACAATTAAAAAAAATTAAATTTCAGCTAAAAACAGATTTAACCGCCGTGCCGAACAGACATTTAGAAGGCCAGGATGAAAGGTTGCTGAGCGGTGAAGATGAGAGGAAGGATTGTTCGGAGGAGTTGAAACTGAGGTGTGTTTGCACAATTTTATCACTTGTGTTTTTTTTTTTTACTTTTTCTATTTAATTTTATATCTAACTTGTTGAATTAAATAAAAATATTTATTTATTTATTTTAAAAAACTCAAAATAAGGGTATATCACTTGCGATTTTCAACTTCAATTTATCATAAAATCCTAGTCCCACCGCTGAATAGTTATTTTCAATTAGTTTTCTTTAATATAAAAAATAATAATATATTTTTCTAGAGAAAATCTCATGTGAAATGTCTTGGACGTTTGGATTAGTGGATGGTTTGAACAATGAGAGTGGGTTGACCTAGAGAGCCTATAAGAAATAAAAGGGATGGAAAAAAAGGGGCCAAAATCTTGATAGTATTAATGATTAATTCTGGTTATTACTATAATTAATGCATTAATATTTTAGATTTTGAAATTCAAAAGGGGTGAAAAAATAGTTTCTAACAAGTTTTTGTCTTTTTAGTTTTAGTTTTTTATGCTTTGTGTTTTGTCCCAAATCTAGAGCTTAAATTCATTTTGTTTAGAGATAATTGAGTTATTATACTTTAATTCAAATACCTTGTTTAAAAGTGATTTAAACTTTAGTAAGGTTGTTAGAATTCTGGAAGATATATTACAAACATTCTAATTGTATATGTGAAAAATAATAAAACCTTATGGATAAAGAATTCATCCTTGGTAATAATAAAATTTTTATTACTTTAAAGTACTTCAACAAATAAATATTCTTTTTTGTTTTTTAAATTTAGATATTTTCATTATTAATATACATGCTAGAGCTTTGAATTAATATCAATTGCAAGTTTTACTATATGATTAGTGTACTTGCTAGAATTTTATTGTTATATTTGTATTGAAAGCATTCTATTAGTATATTTATGTTGAAAGCATGTTTTCCATCAATTTTTATTTTGCATGCTTATAGATTTAAACTTGGATGAACTTTCATTAAATATCTTTTATATTTTGAATCTATAAACTAAATATCTTTGCTTACTATTTATTAATTAATCTATATTTGAATGTTAAGTACACCATTTAACAACGTATCATGATTCCCTAAATATTAAAAAAGTCATATGTGGTTTGACTTAACTTTTTAGTAAGTTTTTTTTTAATCAATGTAGTTATTATTCTTTAATTACAAATGTCATGATTTAGACATTATAGTATGTAGTGTGTATGTAATGTCAAATCATGTTTATTTTAATACCATAGTTATTAATCCTTTAAAAAAAAAATCGAAACTCTTTTTAAATTTTATTCCATTTTATGCAAGTATTTCACAATTAATACCATTTGAAAACATGTTAAATATTTCTTTAACTCACTTAGGTTGATAAAGTTTTCTTGATAATTTAAATATTTTTATATAATTTATGTTATAATTAATATTTTCTCATTTGGTGCTCTTAATTAGAACAACATATAGTAAAGATTAAACATAAATTTTTATATACAAGATAACTTAATGATCTCAGATTTAAGGATCACTTACATGACTGTCATATGAGTTTTTTTAGACACAAGTGATTTTTTCATATGAAATCCTTATGTGGGTCAGTTTAGTGAAATTATCATATAACTAGCATTTATATATTAGTTTCTAGCATTCCTTGTATATCTATCTTTGAGAATAATTGGTTCATTTCATAAGAAAATATATAATATGTACGAATCTCAAAGAATCTAATTAATATTTTATCTTTATCGAGCATCAACCATGAATATTTAAGAAAAATACTTTGATGTAATAGAAATCTTATATATATAACAACTTTTCTGATTTTCTTTGCAAGACATCTTTATCCTAAAGACTTTATCTTTGTTCTAGACTTAATATTTAAATATTATATTCATTAATAAAAAAAAAATGGATATTGATGATAAAAAGTAAATAAATCTATTAATAAAATTTTATAAATAATAAATATGTTTTTACATGAAAAACAAATTTATGCCATATATAACTAAGTAATTGACTACATGACATATACACTAATATATTTTCCATGTAAAATGTTTTAGGCCTTATTAAATTCAACCTTATATAAGAGATTGACTCTAAGATTTAGAGTCTGTTTCGTATTGCAGCTGCTGTTTCATATAATAAAATGAAGTAATGAATAATAAAAAGTAATTGAGGTAATAAATAAAATATAAAGTAGTCTCAAATCCAACCCTATCTCAAATTGTCATAGTGAATAATAAAATATAAATAAATAAAAAAAATTCATTTTTAAATAAAATAAAAAGACTAAAATAAAAATTCAAACCAACTCATTTTCTATAAGTAAATAACTTTTTTAATTAGGTTATAGTTTTTTTTTTCATTTAATTAGAGGGATGTTTTGAACTATTACCTAAAAAATCAAACCCGTGCCACATTTACTCTGCACTTCTCTATTGTTCACTATTCATTACGACAGTAAAATTACTATTTTACCCCTAGAATCAAAAGTTTTTAGCCCTGGGGACTAGGAGTATTTTTGAATTTCCTAAAGGACATGGATAGTATTTTTGGATTTATTGCACAGTAAAATGATGTAATTAGCCCCCCTAAATGACAAAATTAGACACCTGGAATCAAAGTAGTTTCAAATTTTCACCTCAGGTTTTTTTGTAGATATCGTTGGGTACATGGTATATGAGTAATTGACCTATTTTTTAATATTTATTTATTTGGAACACTGCAAACACGTGGTATAGACACGCCAACATTGTTTCGCTTGCACGTGTCCTTCAGGCAGCGTGTGTGGCGTCATAAGACGGTGAAAACAGGTCTTTCACTATGTTAGAAGATGCGTCGTCATGTGCTTTGTCTCTAGGAGCGATGCATGTCCTATTAATCAGGATAATCACCGATGGACTGATTTATCCCTTTCTCACTCGTTTCTCTCTCCTCCATCGGAAATACAGGGCGGTCCTTGATATTTGTATTAGTTTCATTCCAGTCCTTAATATTTTGATTTTGTTTTTCTTACAATTTCTTCAATGGATTTTTCAATTATTTTCAGTTATGTCATTCAATTTAAATTGATTATATAAGGTATGTTTCACTCTAGTCCTTATTCTTTTTATTTTTTTGTTTATTTTTTGTTCCTTTATTAATTGTGGTATGCAAGTGTTAATTTGTTTAGTTTTTTGGTCATTCTTGGACATTGTTTATTTTTTTTATCTATATTTATGTATTTATATTTATATTTTTAATTTTTAATTTTTGCTATTTTATTTTTTGTTAGTGTTTTATTTTTATTTCATTCCTTTATGAAATTTTGATTTATATTGGTTACATTGTATTTTATTTTTATTGTTTTTCGGTACCAAGATTTTGATTTGTTGCATTTTGTTATTCAATTATATATACATATATATATATATATATATATTTATTTTTATTATTTTGACACTTATTCTTTTAATTTTCTTATTTAGTATTGATTTCTTTGGTTTTTTTAGTCTTTCTTAAAAGTGTTTATTTTTTTGTTTGTATTTATTCATTTATACTTTTAGTTTTTATTTTTAATTTCTATCATTTTATTTTTTATTGATGTTTTATTTTTATTCGGTTCAATAATGAAATTTTAATTTATGTTGGTTATAATATTTCTCATTTCCCTCTACTCTTTTTTTTGGTTTTTCTTGTTGTTTTTATTAGTTTTTTGGATCAGATGATTTTATTATTTACGCAATAATAATGATAATTTTGGTGATTATTTTATTATCATTTTTGAAAAATATATTTTGTAATTCTTTTTAATTCTTCGAGATAATTTAATGATTTTAACTATTTGGGCAATAATATTGATAATAATTTTAACTGATATAGTAAATATATTAATTCAAATATCCAAATCTTCTTGCTTTTTTTAATGATAATAATAATTTTATATTGGTTATTTCGTTGAAACCTACTGAACGGATAAATTTATATCTATTTAAAATTCATATATTTTTTAGAAAACTTGCACTTTACAAGATTTCTGTACATATTTATTATTTTGACTAAATTTATATTATAATAAAAAAAATCTCATATAATTAATATTTTTTGACGTTGAAAAAAATATAATGTCGCCTGCGCTGAGAAGCAGGGGCATTGGCTAGTATATTAATAAAACAAAACTTTTAACATGCTTTTACATTGATTTGATAAATTTAAAAGTTTAATAATTTTCAATATTTAATCTATGATTTAAATCTAAAAAGTAAATAATAATAATAATAATAATCTTTTTTTAATTACAAAAAATAATAACTAAGAAAAGGTCTGCTGTGTTTTGGGGTTTGTTATTTCAATGGGAAAGGGCAAAAAAAAAATAAACTAGCGATTTTTTTCTCCTAACAAAGGCCTTTTCTTAGTTCTGGTTTCCTATCTCAAAATAATGAATTGAGTTCGTGTAGGCATTTTGAACGCTGCTATTGAAATTACTGCCGTGGATGCTTTTCCCAAACTAAAGTCAAACCTAAGTTTTTGATGAGTCTCACAGCTATAAAAATTAAACTATGGTTACTCCCTAACCATATATTTTGACTCTGTGATTAGCTTCAATCATAAAAATTACCACAAAACCAAACACCCACTTACTCAACCAAGTCCCATGCCAAGTTAGGTTTCTAATTGAATCATTTAAATCATCATTCAATTTAAATTTGACCAACTTGATTGAGTTTAACTGTTTTGATTGACCTAACATAATCGATTACTTGAAAATGTGTATACAGGTTTGATCCTACTATCAAATTATTATTCAGCAAATGACTCAAATCTTGACAATATACCTCATTCTTTTTAAATGATAAATTCATGTTCTAAAAGGTAAAGACAATTAACCGTAAAATATTTATGGGGAAGACAAGTCTCTAAAGATTAATATTTTAAAAAAAATATTAGTTATTATTATTTTATATATAGTTTAGGAAAATATATTTTTTTCTATTTAGTTTATAAAATCAAATACTGAGATTATATCCTGATAACATTGGTTTGATGAAAACAAGAATGGTGAGATTGGATGAACAAAGACATCATAGTATTTTGATGTAATACGTGCAGGTATTTACTTTACATCATAGTCAAGCAGGGTCACTAGGATGCGATAATACAAATCTTAAGTGGCAGTGGCGTAGATGTAAATACTGAAAGCATTTGCGAACACAAACCATCATGTCTTGAATATTAACAAATGACAATAGTTCAGTCCGATCTTAAGCTTTACATTGTTGACAATGACACAATTTTTGTGCTGAGTCTTAAACATTCATAACTTCACATGTCCATGACACTTACCATGTACTGCACAGCTCGGATTGTTTGGTGTTTCTGGTTCTGCGAAGATGTAAACTTCATCATATCCCTTCCTACAGTAGCATAAAAGATGATATGGAAGTCAGCAAATGCGAGTGCCAGCCTTGGTAACAATAAATTTGCCTGCCAAACTTGGTTCTCGGAGTCGATTCACTTACCCAGCTTTCCCACAGTATGTGGGACTGTAATTGTAAATTAAATTGTCGAGTACCTTCCGAGCAGGTGGCCTGTTCAAGGACTTTCTAGCTTCACTGCAGCAAAAAACAAACATTGAAATCAGTTTTTGATTCATCTCATCACTCTGCTGTGAACAGCAAAGAACCATAGTAAATGAAAAGGCTCGTGAAGCAGGCAATAGGACTTTGATTTCCTTGGTTTGGACTTCTGACAGGGTTCTCAGAAAATAAACACAGAAGAGCCCGAGTCCCAATATCAATATTGATAAGAGTTACATAGAGTGTCAAAATGTTAAAAATACAAAGTTAATGATTTTCATATGCTACTGGATGTATTCGATGCAACCAATGCAAACAACCACTAGGTAAAATATATCTAAGCTTGCGTGTATCATTTGATCATTCTGGTACTTTGTGTTTTGAAAGGTCTGAACATAAACTATGCCCTCATATTCTCTTCTAGAAAATTTCCATGAATACTAAGCTTACAACACAGAATCAAGCAGCCTTCTTAAGTAGTTCTAACGTACATGTGAATGAGTAGATGAATTATTGGGGCCTGTTTATAATATGCAAAACCTGAATTCCGAACGCTGAAGGCTTGATTACATCTGCAGCACATCTCATAAAGAAAGTTTGCAGCTTAAGCTAATGACTTTTCAGCACAACAAAATCCTCACCTAACAAAGAAGTTTGCAACATGTTGGGTCACTTGAATGGCATCTTCTGAGTGTGGAATCATTGATAGCCCCCATTCAAAAGCATTTTTCTGGAATTCATTTGGATTTCAGTCACTAGTAATCCCACTAACATCAGTAATTGTACATTTACAATAACAGTAAGCAAATGTTGAAAAGTAAGGAGAATTGACACAAAGTGCACCATAACATGAGGATTGATTGTTCAATTATGTTTGGAAATTAAGTTGAGCTATAAAAATATTATGATATTTTATCCCCTGCCACCTCCCACTGCACCTTTTGCTATGGTAATGCTAATAAAATCACCGCCTACATTATTTGGGCATGTCTTTCAACTTCACAAAAGAACTCGGACATTTATATTTTTAAACTAAATACCCAAACTGATCTATGTAAAAGTACCAGACCCAGCCTAAACACACACGACTTTCTTATATGATGACATAGCTGTAAGCATGTAGGTTTGCATGTATTTTACATATAGAAGAGTAGGATATTTTACACACACAAGTGAAAATTGACAACAAAATTTCTCCCGCAACTACAACGCGCAAACCACTGCCTCCCATTATCCCACAATGATTGTTTTTAGGGTAAACAGGACTAGACATCCTTCCAAAATTTCCCAAGTCTCTAAATTCATAATTTATATTTCAAGTTTGGGATTTTCCCAACCAAACAAGTATCTGCACAGAAAATCACAATGGCTCTAATGCAAAAGCACATGATAGTAATACCTCAGGATGCCATTGGAAGGCAGTCACAGGATAGTTGCGTGCTTGTACAGTGGAGACATAGACCTAAAACAGATGTTGGGAACAGAATTAGAGTTCTTCACGTTATAGAAAACTACATCACAAAATTATCGCATCCATTACCTGGTTATCTTCGTCTGCACTATTAGTCAGGATCTCAAAGAAACAAGATAGAAGTTCATTTTCCTGAAACCGTTGTGGTGAGATGCCATACTGTTGCATTGGAAGATCAGAGAGGTTAGGAAAAAAGGGGGAAAGAAGCCTTTCTGGTCAATGGAGTAAAAGTAGAATATTAAAGATTAAGACAGCATTGATATCCCCAGTCCTGTCTAAATTATGGAAATGCAGAACATAAATATTTCCCAAGAAAGGGGAAAAAATCTCCAGATCACTCTCTCCTGACGACAGCATCTTTCCGTCTTCCTTTTAAGTGATACTCATCAGCCAGTATATTTTAGTTTACTTTTGAGGAACTGCTCTTCAGTATAAGAATATTAAAATATGACCAGATTAGGAGGAAAGTCTAATTTACATTTTCCTTTTTGGTTTCAAATTTAGTGAATACCAAGATATTCTTAGATTTCCAATCATGACAGAAATGGATAGGTAATGCTGGTTTATATGACAGAACACTGCACCAAAATAACTTTTAAAAAAAAATTATAATCCTTTCTAAAATGTAAAATGTCTTATATTACATAAATCTAAACAAAGAAAGAAACAGAGCATCATGTGTCTCTATTTGACCATGCAACCAAAGTCCAAAGGTACTACCAGTTTTGTGAACTCACACGATGGTTTTGCATGACTAGGCAATCTGTACTCAACTTTTTAAGCAAAACTGGTGGAAATCTGCAAAGAAATATTGATGTTAACTAGCAGTGTTATGCATGGCACAACTAAAAGTATCATTTTGCCAATATCAATCAATTATTGAACTTCTATAAGAAAAACAAATCACAACAAATGTCAAAGAAGCTAGGCAAAACAGTTTCTCACAAGATAACAAAAGCCCTCCATATATCCCTTGCAGGTGCATAATGCCAAATATCATGGTTCACAGTGTGCAAACAAGATAATACAATTTGCGACTACATCATCTTGTAAGTATTCACTTATTCAGCACACATCCATATTGGATATTAGGAAACTATATCAAGTAGGACAACTTCTCCATGCCAGTAACCAAGTCACATCAAAATAAAGGGTAAACATTAAGCATCTCAGAGATGAAATTGAGATACCATGTTAAGAATTAAAACAAATAACAATGATCAAGGAACTATTAATTGGGATTCAGAATTTTCTTACATACAAGAGAATTTGAAAAACTCTTTAGTCCAGTTATTGATAAACACAAAAAAATTGAGAATGCTTATACGAACTGGTATAAGAAATGCTTAAATTTTACCAAAGCTAACGAGATGGGGGGGGGGGGGGGGGGGGGTTACAGCGTATACCTCTGAAACACAGTTCCTTCGATACTTATGTTTTCCATAAATTGAAGAGTAGAAGCCTGATCAGTTGCATTATATGTTTCCAGAATTTGATTGTCCTATTTTCAAGGAAAAATAAAAGTCATGCTCATAACATTTCTCAAGTGGGGCTTGAGAGTTTCCACTGATGAGAGTGTAGTAATATTAGAAACAACAACTTAGACATTTTGACATTAATGGATGATATAGTAAACAAAACAACTACCCAGACATTATTCTGGCAATAACTTCTTTGCTAACACCATCACCACTGCACTGTAGGCCATATTTAATTTAATTATACATCTCAGAAAAACAAAACCTAGAGTTTTACCTCCTCTCTGCATACAATCAGGTTATTTAGCAAAAGAAAACAACGGAAATAACCACCAAGAACAAGAACAGTAACATTAGGAATAAAGTTCGAGACGAGTAGCTTGGTGACACTAAACAAATACTAATTGATGTAGAAAGGGTAACAGACTCGACAGAAAATGTGTGTGCTTATACAGGCACACCAAAAGTCCTGAAGGGTACTAATCACTATGGACTATAAATTTTAAATAACGAATTAAGAGGTAATCCTTCTTCTAGCACGGAATCAGTCAGACAGTGGAAAATATGGGAATAAATGGAATGGAAATGTCTGATCATTACAGGGTTACATATACATATACATTTTGGGGTTCATGTTGCCATATATTACCTCACTAATGATCATTGTCAAAATTTCAAAGCCTAAGCAGATGGCATACACTGGGAAATGGAAGCCTGCATCATTCCTTGCCAAAACTTCCTGCAAGTACAAGATGATTCGCAACAGTTAGGAGGGAAAATTAAAAGCACTTAATGCCGCGTCTTCTTTTATTCTTTTGGCGAATTCTAAACATATTGCAAACGTGGAGGTGCATCGTCTTGCAAAACAATTTTGTTTTTAATTGAAATCAGTTTTAGCATGGAAGCTTTGTTTGAAAAAAAATACCTACCTTGAAAATTGCCTTTGCAGTATTGAAGTACAAACCAGTTTTAGCCCAACCTCCTGTAAAGAGCACTCCATTTACCAGATTGAGCTTCTGTAAGGCAATACCATGACAAGCAAGCTTAACAGACATATATAAACTCCTAAAATTATAAAATAATGATAACATAACCGTACACCGAGCAAGAATTGCATTCAAGCCAGACCACCCTTTTAATGATCATGTAAAAAAACTTTAAAAATTCAGATTTTGCTTTTGTTTTTGTTTAATTCCATTTCTTTTTCATCAATAAAGTTTCTAACTCGAATAAGCAATACTTAATTTCAGAATTACTAAAAGTTCTGTCAATCACCATCATTTTAAAAAAAATCCCTTATCAGTTTCCAGTTCATTTCCTCTCCAATCTAATAATCTTATCGGATGATCCAACATACTCTAAAATCAATCTTTGAGCTTTTCCTTTAAGAATCTAGATACCTCAAAAAGAATCTCTCTTGGCTCATTATAAATCAGCGGAATAACCCTAGCACCTGCCGATTCAACAAACTTCACGTACGACGCCGCAATATACGAAGCGCTCGTCGCGTTATTAAGCCTCCCGGAAGCACCGTCGCCCGGATGACTCAAAATTCCAATCACCGGACGGTAATTCAAATTAATGTCCGAAGCCGTACACCTAGGCGCGGAAGGCGAGTCATCGGCGAGTTTATTCGGGAGGAGAATCGAAGGAGAAGTTGTAGTTGCTGCTGCTCGAGCTAGGGTTAGCTCTTTAGAGAGCGAGATTAAGAAGGGGATCCAAAGATAATTCAACATATCTGAAGAAATAGAAGAGGAGGTGGAGGTTGAGGGGAGAGCAACGGAGGTGTCGTTTTGGCGATCGGAGGCCTTGGTGGTAGGGGTAGAAGTGGAATTAGAGAGGAAGTTGGGGGGCATTTTGCGAAAACAGGTAGCTAAGGTAGTTAGGGTTTTTGAGAGGAGGAGGCATGCGAGAGAGGGTACTGGACATTGGAGAGAGAGGGGGGGAGGCCGGCCGGCTGGTTGCCGTACTGGTGGGGAAGTGAGGAGACGGCGATAGTGGCGAACTGAGCACGGCAAAATGGACAGAAGGAAAGGTCAGACAGTGATTACGCAAGGATGACAAGTGTGGTTGGACAATCGGAAACCAGTTATCTGCCTCCACGTGTATACGTTGTTGTCGTCTTTAAATTTAAGTAATCGGGTAAGAACGTCCATTTATTTTATTACTTTTTTATTTAACTTGAAGGACAAAATGTATGGGAAGATCATGAATTATTAGCTTAACTGTATGCACTTCCTAACGCTATACTATTTGTAATTGGAGCGTGATGATTCAGTTATTTTTAAAAATACATTTTTTTTTTATAATTATATTAAAATAATATTTTTTATTTTTAATATTATAATAAAAACATGATATCAAAATATTTTAAAAAAATTAAATAAAAAGAAATTATTTTTTAAAAAATCTTTTAAAACACTGAGAAATATGGCGTCATTGCCCACCAAGCATACTTTGTATTTTTTTTTTGTTTTTTTCCTATAAGCTAGGTACTATGACGTCAGCCTTAAAAAATTTATATGACATGGATTTTTTGGCTAATAAATAAAAAGTTTGTAAAAAAATACGAGAATTGCGTCTCTATCAGCCGAAGACAACATGCATGGAAGAGTTGACGATGATAAAATTATTTTTTAAAGTATTTTTTATTTATAAATATATTAAAATAATAATATTATTTTAAATTAGTATATTAAAATAATTTGAAAATAAAATTAAAATAAAAAGCAATTTAAATCATACAACTATATATATATATATATATATATATATATATATATAAACAGCGTGCCACATTTACCGTGGCTTTTTTTACTATAGCACAAGACACAAAGTACTGTGGACTCGTAATTTGTCCCAGTGCAACGCGGGTGTATGTCTACCTTTTTTTTCTGTCTTTTCCACCTGTGAACAATGTATTGTCGTTTATAACCCCCGAAAAAGACAAAATAGTTAACAGTTGTCAGGGGCTCTCTCGGTTTTTCCATCTTTTTTGGCACAGTGCGCAAACAAAAAAGGGCCCAGAAAACGACAAAATAGAGCACAGAGACCGGGGGCAGGGGCGTCCTTTGCCATCAGGTATTTTCGTAATTATAGGTGGGGTCATGGGCGTATCGGTAATTCTCCCATTATTTTTTTTATTTTTATGCGCGGACGGCTGGCGATTGTCCGGCCCGCGCCAGCAGGGTTCCCCGCTTACGCTCCTCTTTGGAGGCGCGTGCGCCTTCGTCTCGGGTTCAAAAATTGACTTCCGCCATTTCAGAGGATGCGCCGGGAGGTCCTCTCTCCTCCGTCGCGGCGCGTTACCGTCGTAGATGTCCGGTTAAGCGGCGGCGGACGGTTTTCTCACGGCAGTCGCTTTTCTCTCTCTTGCCGCCCCCAAAGTCAACTCCGATCCCTGATGTTTGTGTAAAGTTTATTTTGGTCCCTGAATTTTTGATTTCGTTTTCATTATTGATTTATTCAAATTAGAGTTTTATTGTTTTCAATTGTGCCCTTCAATTAAAACTGATTATATAAGAAGTTTTTATTTCAGTCCTTATAGTCTTGATTTTTTATTTACTTCTTATTCCTTCAATTATTCCGGTCCAGATGTTTTGATTTATTTAATTTAGTCCTCCAACTGAAATTGGTAATATATACAAAGTTTGATTTCAGTCCCTCTTCTTCTGATTTTTTTAAAATGGCAGTAGTTTTCATTATTTATTTTTGGTCCTCAAAACATTTTTTTTCTTTAATTTTATCCTTCAATTGGAATTAATTTAATATATGTTATTTTTCATTTCGGTCCTTATTCTTTTAATTTTTTATTTGTTATTAATTCATTTTTTTTATGTTTATTTTGTATTTTTTATTAATTGATTTTTTTATTGTTTTTTATACAAATATTTTGCTTTTTTGTAGTAATTATCTAGGGCAATTTAATTATTTGAATTCCTTTTTTATTAATATTGCTCCTTTTTTCTCTTTGTTCATTTGTTTTGTTTTTTGCTTCTCTTTTTCTTCTTCTTTGGATTGAGTGATTTTTATGATTTGATTATTTATGCCATAATCATGATAATTTCAGTGGTTGTTTTTTTAGTGATTTTTCAGGATAATTTAATTATTGAGATTATTTTGACAGTAATGTTGGTAATAATTTTAACTATTATAATAATGATAATAACAATCACATAAGGACAGATTTTCAATTTATGTATTCATCTTTTTATTGATAGAAATTTAACTATTTATTTTTTTATTTGATTATTGGAGGTTTTTTTTATATTAATTCATTTAGTTTTTTTTAAATCTTAGACAATGTATATTTTTTATTCGTATTTATACATCTATACTTTTAGTTTTTTTTATAGGTTTTTTTGTTGGGATTTTTTTTTATCGATTCAATCCTAAGATTTGAATTTAAATTAGTAGTCATTTTAAAATTAATATTGCTTCCTTTTTCCCTTTACTTATTTTTTTTGGTTTTCTGTTATTTTTATTTGTTTTTTGGATTGAATTATTTTTATGCTTTTACTATTTAGACAATAATAATGACAATTTTAGTTATTGTTTTTTATTACTTTTTTTTATATAAATCTTTTGTTTTTTTTAATAATTTTTCAAGGCAATTAAATTCTTTTTCAAGCCAATTAATTTATATTCATGTCAAATTTATATATTTTATACAAAACTTGCACTTCATAAAAATTATATACAAATTTATTATTTTTTCTAAATTTATGCTATGATAAAAAATTCATATATAATAAATATTTTTTTTACGTTCAAAAAAATATGATTCCGCCCGCGACAAGGCCCGGGTGCCATGGCTAGATGTTTTCTTTTATTTCTATTTTTTCTTTGGATTAGATCATTGTTATAATTTTATTATTTGCGCAATAATAATGATAATTTTAGTGGTTATTTTTTAATAAAAATATTTTTATTTTTTTAAAGATTTTCCTGAAATTTTATTTTATATCGGTGATCATTTTAAAAGTAATATTACTCTGTTTCCTGAAATTAATATTTTTTACATTAAAAAAAAAAAAATTATGCCGTCCGCGGCGAAACACGGGAGCATTGTCTAGTATATATATATAATAAAACTACCCTTTTTTCCTGGAAAATTTATTTGTAGAAACTAACCATAGGGAGTTAGAAAACATAAAAACCGCTTGCCAGAAAAAAGTTATTGGAGATGCATGCATCACGTGCTCGGCTTTAAAGGGAAAAGCAGGCGCGTGAAACACCTAGAAGGACCAGACAACACAAAGGCAATGGTTATCATCTGGTTGAATAGTGTCAATACATAATGAAACAACGCGTCGTCTCCCCTAAACAACAAACATGGTGTTGTTCCCTTCTATCCAGAACGACGTGTCGTTCCATTGTGGAATGACGTGTTGTCCCCTGAATGATTGATGTCATGTTGGCCCATGTGTATGGTGGCGTCTGAAGGCGCACATGGTGGTTTCAGACTGAAAATATCCATACGTCTATAAAGTTTTTTTTGAAAAAAGATAAAATTAAAATTATTTTTTATTTTTATTTTAAATTAATAATTTTTGAAGTTTATAGATGATTTTAATATGTTAATATTAAAAATAATTATTAAAAAAATAAAACAAAAATATTATTTTAATATATTTCTGAACAAAAAACACTTTAAAAAATAACGTCAACCACACTCCCAAACATGCAGTAAATTTTATTGCCAATTATTAGTGATTATAAATTAATATTAAGACAGTATTTGTTCTTTCTAAGGATGCGTCAATTTCTTTCTCACTATTTAGGTTGCATCTCATTCCATATAAACTATTAAAGTTGACCTATAACTATCAATCTTCTATCTTTTTAAAGCATTACAATCTTTAGTTTGAATAATGAAAAAAAATAATTTATATGTTTGAATGATCTTTATAGCACTTAATATCTTTGTGTGCATGGTGGTAAAGGGTGTGGTCATGAGATTAAAAAATATCAGTCAAACATAAATAGATGTTTTAGTGTTCCTTTTAAATGCGATATCACTACTAAGATATTGATGATGCATGGATAATTCTACTCTCTATTAATAAAAATAAGAGTGTTCTTTCTTTTTCATGCTTGTTTCTTCTACTTAAATGTATTTTCACTATTTATTTCATGTTGAGGACATCTTAATCAAGAATAATATAGCATTTGCCATAAAATAATTTTAGATGTCATTAATTAGGGATTTAGTGGAAACAAATTTAAGTAAACTTTCAACATTAAATATTTCATTGATAAACCTTTAAGGGTATCTTCTAATGCTCTCGTATACTCATTGCATGATGGTGAAAGCTCTATTATGTTTTTTTAGTTGATATGATTGTACTAAATATAAATATGAATTTGTATAGACAATGAAATTTAAGGATAAAGTCAGGCTCAAGGAAATGATACTACACCTAAGTAAATTTACTATATGTTATTAAGAGTATTTTATATATTGCATCGTTATCTTGTGTTACAAATTTTGTAATACTTTGTAGGTTTTATATATACTATTTTAGGTCATACGTCTGTATGACCACCACCACTATCATCATTTAAGATGACTTTTAAAAAACATGGTATTTAAAGAGACAAGTTTGCAACACTCGATGACAAGTAGAGAGTTTCTCACTTAATGAATAAATTGTTTATTCTTAAGGACTTGTATAGTTATTAATCTCATCTGGTATCAAAGTTATATTTTTTTGATATCATGTAAGTAAGCTCGAAAAGGGATTAATAATGATTGGTAATCTTAGAGCACTGGTGTGAGAACTTTCTTTGTAGTATGAGCGATTCCTTTATAAAGTTGGAGTATGAAGTGTTCTCACACCATTCTTGCACATAATTCAACTTTTTTTTTTTCCTTTGAAGGAATTAAAGTTATATATGTGCACTTGATAATGCATGTAATATATGTTGTAATGTTTTTTTATATAGTAAAAAAAAATGAATTTATTATTATATAGCTAAATAATATCAGCAAGCATATTTACTCTAAAGGAAAGTTATTATACATTAGAGAAACATAAGTAATTTTGGTTAGGAGATCAATTACTTTTTCATATCCTGGGGTTTTTAAGTTATTATTCATAAAAAAAGATTTGGTCTTATGGTTAGGAATGAGAACAAACTAATTTTTATTCAATTCTCATAAATGATATTATTAATGAAGTCTTGATCAAATTAAATTTAGGTTTTCCATAACTGCATCATGGGCTTGAAGTGTATAGACTTGTATACGTATTCCATTTGAAAATTATCCTATTGAAATAGAGAACCAATATATACTTAAGTTAATGACTTGTTATAAGGAGGTAAATTATAGTTAATTGAGCTAAAAAGAGTGAACATTATGATGAATATTTGTTTTGTGTGATTTTTTAATGATTTTATATGGAATTGTCCTTGTTTACATGATAATCTAGGATATTTATACACCTCAATCACTTGAATGTATCTTATAAAGAGTGAAATAATGATAAAGAATAATTGATTTTCTTTGCAGATGATTTGCAAAGTTAAGTCATTAGTTATTGTGCCTTGTTGTTATATTGGTGCAAATTTTAGCAATCAAAGATATTTGAAGTGAAAGGTTGGTGGTCTCTAAGAAGAAAGTTTAGCGCGATAACAATTAATGAGAAAATTGACATCTTTTGATGAGACATGTTGGTTTAAGATAACTTTTAGCAATAAAAACAGGTTTTGTATTGACATATCATACAAGGTATTGGAAAATATAGCCTCATATTGACTTTATTGGAAGAAGTAACCTGATATTATAATATATGCTAATTGTTGGGCTTCCTAAAAATTTACATAACAGAAGTTAGTCCAAAGATGGTTGGGGCATATGCTAATAATGAGTGATTGAGTATAAAAATAGTGTCTTAGGCTAAAGAAAATTTCTTTAAGCATACAAGAAGGCAAGATAAAGTTGTTGGAGATGAATAGTATTTGCAGGAATGAGATGGATAATAATTTTCTCTTTTCTTTTGTTTTCTCCTATTAATTCGATATTGGAGACTAAATTAGAGAATAGAATGAAGTAAAGGGAATAAAATGGAGAAAATAGAGAATAAGTTTTTTTGCGTGTAACATAGGCGCTAACATGTAAACTATACTCCCAACCATTAGCTAGCGTTTGTAGTTCACTCTAAGCTTTGATGATGACCTTCATTAATATCATTGAATTCATCTCGGTGATATTTTTTAATGGTGTTGCATGTGTATTGATTTAGAGCTGTATGTGTTTTTGACAACCTACTATTATTTTTCCCTCTTCTCTCTCCTACTTTAATTTCCACATGTTATTCACCTTTCTTCCTTGTGTAACCATTTTCTTCTATCTTATGTGCTTTTTAGTCTTCCTATTTAGGCCTTGGCCTAAAATAAAGAGATATTTTGCACCCTACAATTTAGGCCCTTCTACCATTTGAGTTTGATTAAAATGGTTTTCTTTATATCTATGAAGGCTTATTTATTTTATACTTTCTACATTTCATAGGTCCTAAACTCCACCACTAGTGACATGATCCCTATTTTTTTTTTTTATTTACTTCACATGTTCTTGGCTTAAATTCTTTTCTTCTCTATTTAGAGAGTGTTTGGAAGTGTGATAATTATTGATTTTCAAAGTGTTTTTTTTTTTATAAATACATTAAAATAATATTATTTTTTTCAAAATTTAATTTTGATGTCAGCACATTAAAATGATAAAAAAACATTTGAGATATTAATTTGAGAAAATAATAATTAAATTTTGATGAGAATCATGTTCAATCCCAATTCCAAAACCCATACTTACCTTTATCTTAACTCATTAAATAGGGTCTCTCATTAGTACATTAATAATATTTTTCTACAAGTATAATGTCATTTTTCATGACATTCCAAATCCTTTAACAAGAATACTCATGTATACATTTCATGAAAGCACATTAAGGATGTATTTGATAATGTTTTTGCTTTTGTGGTTGAAGTTTTAAAAAAATAGTTTTATAAAAAACATTTTAGTTGCAATTCAAAATAAGTTTTGAGTGTTTGGTTAAAATTGCTTTTAAGTTTGAGATTAATAAAAAGCAGTTTCATATGTTTGGTTACCAAACTTTTCATATTACTTTTAACTTATGAAATTACTTTAAAGGGCATATATATATATATATATATATATATATATATATATATATATATATATATATAATTAATAATTTAAGTAAATTAGACACTTGTTTTTATTTTCTCATCAAATTACTTATAATTTCATCACAAATTATAAATCCATATGTGAAAACATCTACGATCCCGGAACAACATACAGTAAAATATCATTTGAAATAAACTTAGAATTGTGAGATAAAAATTATATTGTGATCTCATTTTAATATATTTATTTATATTTTAATTATTTTTTACATTATTTTAATATTGAAAATATATTTTTTATAAGAAAATATAATAAATAATAAACCATTCCCTTCCCAGCAAAATCCCCTCCCTACAAAGTATAATCCCGCAAAATATAATACATGCAAAATATAATAAATAATACTATTCCCAGCCCCTCCCAAAAAAATAATAATAAACCCCTAAAAATAATACTCCAGCCCCCTCAAACACAACAGACACATAAGAATATAATAAATCTCTAAATAATTAATACTACAACTCCCCCTTCCCAAACGCCATAGCGTGAAAAACAACAAATTGCTACTTTTCACGGAACTGGGTTTAAACACTTTTTAAACATGAGACCCACACTACTTTTTTAGCTTTTCAACATTACTAAACACTAAAATTGCCTATTTTTTTTTTAAAAAAATCTCCGGCTTGGTCACACTACCAAACACCCTCTAAATGCTTATTTAACAATGTGATTGATGTTGCTTTTAAAAATATCTGTCTTTAAGAAATGCATCCAAATAATTTTTTTATTTTTTTAAAAAATTATTTTTGACATCAACATATAAAAATAATCTAAAAGTATAAAAAATATTTTAAAATAAAAAATATTTTTTTTAAAACACTTTTAAAATGCAATACATTTTTTTTTTAATGAAAGTGAAAGCAAGAGAGTGTGTGTATATTAATTAATTACAATGGAGAGTGCATACCTTTCCCATGGAATATTTTGACATGATTGCTGCTTAGTAAAGATATATATCTTTCGATATTTTTCTCTCTCGATGTAAAGGGTATTTCTAGATTCCTTTTTTACTTTAATTGAAACTTTATATGGAATTTGCATCTCAAATTGCAGATTATGATCACTGAGCTGCAACTTTTCTGCAGAAGGATAAGCTGTTTGGTGGCACATGAAACAAAACAAATGAATTATTCTTGAAATCTGTCAACATAGTAACACCTATAAATTATTTCGTGAAAAGTAAATGTCCCATGTTCACCAGACCTGTAGTTTCAGAAGGACCACTCCTTTTTTTCCTTTGCTTTTCTCTTTCACATCACAAATCACTCACAAGAATTGTCTGTAGTCCCCAGAGAGAAACAAAACGAATTCCTCAAGTGGATCATCGTCGGCATCCACCAAACAATATAGCAATGTAGATAGATAGATAAAACCAAGCAATTAGGATGTTACCAGCTTACCTGGATGAGAAGAAAAGGTGAGAGATTGACAGAAGGTAAGAAAGAAAAGATGGGGTATGCATTATATGAAAAATAAAGTAGGGCAACCATGCTAACAGTGACAAGAACATGTCCCCGATTGCATTATTAGTGAGGGGACTCCACACACCTTTTAATTGCCCTAACTCTTATGTATCATGAAAAATAATAATTGACAAGTATTTTATTCAAAATTATTTTTTTGAGGTATCTAAATAGATTTTTTTTTATATTTCATTTGAGTTCACGAATATATAATAAAAGTTTAAAAGATAGATTTATTCACATGAATAAATATTATCCATCGAAATGTTTAAAATTATATCTAAATATATAATGCAGTTTACCTCAAATAAAACATATTATGAGTGCGTCCCCTATCCTTGGATCTCTGGTCAAACTAGTGCAATCAAGTTTTCCTACCAACCCTTAATAACTAAGTGACGACCTCCTGGGATGCCATATGGTGAAATGTGACAAGATATAAAACAAAAGGTACGATAGTTTCCACCTTATCAAATTGTATCATAGTTTAGAGTCTCTCATTCTACATGCCGTTTCAAGAATATATATATATATATATATATATAAAAGGCGTTTAGAAATCACTGGAGAGTTTTTTATTGATCACACAAACGTAGTTCATTGTGGATTAGAACAGTAAAATTATCATTTTACCTCTAGGATCGAAAAATTTTAACCCCTAGGACTAGGGGTATTTTTGAATTTTTCAAGGGATATAAATGTTTTTTTTTTAATTCTTTACACAGTAAAATTACAAAACTAGTCCCCTAAAAGACAAAAACAAACACTAAGCACTAGGGGTATTATAATACTTTCACCTTTGATTTTTTTTTTAGATATTGCTAATACTAGGGATAACTGAACTATTTTTTTTTTTCAGAACGCTACAAACACGTTGTACGAACACACTAGTAGTATTCCAACCGCATGCGTCTTTTAGGCGGCATGAGCGGATTCTTAAGGGAGTGAAAATTGAGCTTCCACCATGTCACCTTGTGCGCTGCCATTTATTCTGCCTCTGGTAGCGGCGAGTGTCCTTTGAATATGATCGTGTAATCCCCGGTGGATGATTTTTCTTCCCCTCTTTTCTCTCTTCAACTCCTAAAAAGTACGGTTGGGTCTTTTCATACTTTTAGGTGTTTCATTGTAGTCCCTGATCTTATGATTTTATTTTTCTTCTTATTTTTTTCAAATATACCCTTCAATTGAAATTGATTATATGTGGTATGTTTCATTCCAGTCCTTAATCTTTTGATTTTTGGTTCCTTTAATAAGTTTGGTATGCAAGGTTTAATTTGTTCTAATTTTGTCTTCCAACTGAAATTGGTCATTTATGCTACTTTTGATTTCGATCCTTATTATTTTAATTTGTTCAAAAATTACATTGTATTGTTTTTTTAAATCCCTTTATTGTTTTTGGTACCACAATTTTAATTTGTTTCATTTTTTTTCTTTAATTTGTATTAATTATATAATTTGTTTTTCATTTTGACACTTATTCTTTTTTTTTTGTATTAATTCCTTTTGGTTTTTGGTCTTTCTTGAAGAATATTTATTTTTTATCCATATTTATGCATTTATGTTTTTAGTTTTTTTTTAATTTTTTTAATTTTATTTTCTATTGGGTTTTATTTTTATTTGATTCAGTTATGAGATTTCTATTTATGTTGGTTACACCTTATTTTGTTTTAAAAAATCTCTTTGTTGTTTTTCAGTTTTAAAGTTTTGATTTTTTACAGTTATGTCATTCAAATAAAATTAATTATATATTTTGTTTTTCATTTGGCACTTATTCTTTTAATTTTTTATTTAGTATTGATTTGTTTTTTTTTTCAATCCTTCTTGAACAATGTTTATTTTTTGTACATATTTATTCATTTATACTTTTATCATTTTATTTTTGATTGGGGTTTTATTTTTACTCAGTTCAGTTCTTAACTTTTTATCATTTTAAAATTAATATTACTCCCCTTTTTCCTTTGTTATTTTTTTTATTTTCTGTTATTTTTATATGTTTTTGAATCAAATAATTTTATGATTTTATTGTTTGTGCACTAATAATTACAATTTAGTGAAGTTTTTTTGTAAAAATATCTTGGTTATTTTTTAATTCTTCGAGGCAATTTAATGATTTTAACTGTTTGAGCAGTAACGTTGATAATAATTTTAAATTTTATAATAATGATAATGCTAGTAATGTAGGGATAAATTTTTATTTTATGTTTTCTTTTTTTTTTAAGATAGAAAATTAACTAATTTTTTTATTTGATTATTGCAGGTGTTTTCATAATTTATATTTTGTTTATTATGTTTAATTTAAATTGAATTATAAAATGAACTAATCTTAATATAGTAAATTCATTAATTCAGATATCCGAATCTTCTTGTTTTTTTAATGATAATAATATTTTTATACTGATTATTTCATTGAAATCTACTAAACAGATAAATTTATATCTATTTAAAATTCGTATATTTTATAGAAAACTTGTACTTCACAATATTTCTGCAAATATTTATTATTTTGTCTAAATTTATATTATAATAAAAAAATCTCACATAATTAATATATTTTTACCTTAAAAAAATATGAAATATGATTCTGACTGTAACAAGACGCTGAGATAATGGATAGTTTATTATTATAAAATTTGATTGTTTTTAAGTCAAAATAAATGCTTTCTAGCATACAAACAATAAAAAAACAATAGATACGTTTCAAATCAAATAGAAATCCTTTTGGAAAGAAGTTTTGGCCGTGTCTTTGGAAAATTCAATGACATTATTCTAGAAAACGTCAAAAGCTCCTATTGGTGCCGAACAGTAAGCAGGAAAACTACAGTTAAAGTCAATGAAGTCATCCATGCTCCATTATAAAACCATGCCTAAAGTCTCACAGAGAGCTCATAAGCTAGAGTGTGGTAGATTAGATATAGAGTTCCAGAGCATTTCAGAAAGGAAAAAACCTCTCCATTATGGCTTTCATGTCTCTGGTGGGTGGCTTTATGCCAAAGTTGACCTTCATCCGCATGCCACATACCAGGCTATGCTACCTGCAGCGTAGAGCTTTGATCATGTAGGTCAAGTTTCCTAAGCATGTGGTTATATTTGCAAATTTTCTTGTCATTTGGCCTACAAATTTCTGAATTTCATTCCATTCCAGTCAAATAAGTGGTGAACATGCGTCGGCATTCTTTCCCTCTTTATTTCCTTCTTTTTTTGGGTCCGATTGAGACGTGATGAGGGTTTTCTTTGGGCTAAACTTCTTCTTCTTCTCGCTGGGGCTATTACTGGTTTCTTAATCACCCAGCTGGTAATTCATAAATGATTTTCATGTGTTAGCCTAACAAAACATGTTTTTAGATTATAAAGTTAATTTTGGAAGAGGTCGGCTTGTTTATAAAAACAAATGACTGACAGCCAATTTAACTAGGATTATTTAAGCTCTTTCTTTAATGATTATATATCTTTAGTGACAGTCACTCCATCTCATTACCCTTTTTTTCTTGTGTGTGATCAGAAGTGCAGGAAGTAATCCTGGTGTTAGTCACGGGGGCGGTCCCAAAATCAATAGAGGAAGCAAACCCAAGGATGCGGCTAATACACCAAAGGAGAAGCTCACCTCTGGCGATAGTGGAAAAGAAAATAAGAAGATAAGCGAAGAAAAAGTAGTAGATGACACTACAATGAACAATAAAGCCAATGCTTAATGGTCGAATAAAAAGCGTAGAACTGTACGGTGAGATGGCTCGCTATGAAAACAGTTCTGAAAGACTGATATTATTAGTACGTAGGTGTACTCCATGTGGTGTGTTTCTGTTCTGGCAGCTCTGAACTGCTTGCTAAGAAGCAAGATTAGGTAGCTCAGCCGTGTGAGGTAGTACTATAAGTTGAGTGCTTTCTGTGTTAACTGCTTGAGAATGCCAAGATATGTATATATATGCAGGTGTGGATTGGATTTTAGTAGCAAAATTTAAGTTCATGCAGTGTGTAGTAGCTAGGCTCGGACTTGAGTTGTACGTACGTAGTTGCATCAGTATGGAGAGGAAAAAATGATTCTCCACTACGGAACTTCTATTGTAATTATATGTCGACTCAAAAATAAAGTCGTGCCATCGTTCAAGTATTTGTATTCAGTATGTATATATAGGTCTATATATAATTGAGTGTGTGTGCCTATCCATTTTCTGACCTTATTTATCGAAAAAGATTTTTTTTTTTTTTTGACATGAGTCATATTTGATGAATATGATTAAGGGTATTTCAATTGTAAAAATAATAATAAAAAAAAACTTGAAAATATGATGAATGCCCTCGACAAAAGCTCCTATAAACTTCTCGTTAGAATACAGTACAGTCTTTGAGGAGTACCTCATAGAGTTGGGATACATTTATGGATACGTAATATATCTTACCAATTTTGATTCGGAAGCTGAAAAATTATATTTTAACAAGCCGACGCCGGTTTGTTTGAAATCTATAATTAAAGTTAGCTTCTGGCTGCTAGCAGCTAAAATATTAACCACGTGGAAGAGCAAGCGTGGAAAACTTGTAAAAGGGAGGTGATTTTTATTTATTTATTTTAATTTCGTTGACCAGTCAGACAGGCTATACCACAATAATTGAAGTAACCTTTTGGTGGAGCGATTGCATATGAATCTTGCATCAAAACTCAATAGGATAACACGGAGAAGCTGCGACGAATATCAATGAGAAACTCTTAATTCAACTCTGATCATGGCTCTGGTGGGTTCTGGTTTCATGCCATCTACCATGCTTCATTTGCCTGGATACAATTCCGAGTGAACTGAATTTAGAGGTTTACTAACTTTTCGTTTTCTTTTTTATATTTTGTTTTATGAATTTTGATTCTACATAAAACTAGTACGTCTACTTTTTTTTTTTTTTAACTAAATGTTATTAAGAGTATTTTATATATTGCATCATTATCTTCTATAATAAATTTTGCAATACTTTGTAGGTTCTATATATACTATTTTAGGTCTATAAGACCATTATTATTATTATTATTATTATGATGATCATCATCATCATCATTTAAGATGACTTTTAAAAAACATGATATTTAAAGAGATAAGTTTGCAACACTCGATGATAACTAGAGAGTTTCTCACTTGATGAATATATTGTGTATTCTTAAGGACTTGTATAGTTATTAATCTTATTTGGCGTCAAAGTTATATTTTTTTTGGGATCATGCAATTTAGGCTTAAAAAGAGATTAATAATGATTACTAATCTTAGAGCACTGGTGTGAGAACTCTCTTCGTAGTATGAGCGATTCCTTTATAGAGTTGGAGTATGAAGTGTTCTCACACCATTTTAGCACATAATTCAACCTTCTTTTTTTTTTTCCTTTGAAGGAATTAAAGTTATCTATGTGCACTTGGTAATGCATGTAATATGTGTTGTAATGTTTTTTTATACAGTAAAAAATATATGAATCTATTATTATATAGCTAAATAATATCGGTAAGCATTTTTACTCTAAAGGAAATTTATTATACATTTAGAGAAACATAAGTAATTCTGGTTAAGAGATCAATTACTTTTTCATATCCTGGGTTCTTTAAGTTATTATTCATAGGAAAAGATTTGGTGTTAAGGTTAGGAATGAGAACAAACTAATTTTTATTCAATTCTCATAAATGATATTATTAATGAAGTCTTGTTCAAATTAGATTCAAGTTTTCCATAACTACATCACAGGCTTGAAGTGTATAGACTTGTATACGTGTTTCATTTGAAAATTATCCTATTGAAATAGGGAACTGATATATACTTAAGTTAATAACTTGTAATAAGAAGGTAAAGTATAGTTAATTAAGCTAAAAAGAGTGAACATTATGATGAATATTTGTTTTGTGTGATTTTTTAATGAATTTATATTGAATTGTCCTTATTTACCTAATAATCTAGGATATTTATACACTTCAATCACTTGAATGTATCTTATAAAGAGTGAAATAATGATAAAGAAGAATTGCTTTTCTTTGCAAGTGATTTGCAAAGTTGAGTCATTGATTATTGTACCTTGTTATTCTATTGGTGCAAATTTTAGCACTAAAAAAGGTTTGAAGTAACAGGTTAGTGCTCTCTGAGAAGAAAGTTTAGTGGGATAACAACTAGTGAGAAAATTGATATTTTTTGATGAGACATGTTGGTTGAAGACAACTTTTAGCAATAAAAACAAGTTTTGTATTGACATTTCATACAAAGTATTGGAAAATATAGCCTCATATTGACTTTATTGGAAGAAGTAACTTGATATTATAATATATGCTAATTGTTGGGCTTCCTAAAAATTTACATAAGAGAAGTTAGTCCAAAGATGGTTCGGGCATATGCCAAGTATTGGAAAATATAGCTTCATATTGACTTTATTGGAAGAAGGAACCTGATATTATAATATATGCTAATTGTTGGGCTTCCTAAAAATTTACATAAGAGAAGTTAGTCCAAAGATGGTTGGGGCATATGCCAATAATGAATGATTAAGTATAGAAATTGTGTCTTAGGCTAAAGAAAATTTATTTAAGCATACAAGAAGGCAAGATAAAGTTGTTGGAGATGAATAGTATTTGCAAGAAAGAGATGGATAATAGTTTTCTGTTTTCTTTTGTTTTCTCCTATTAATTCGACATTGGAGACTAAACTAGAGAACGGAATGAAGTAAAGGGACTAAAGTGGAGAAAATAGAGAATAAGTTTTCATGTGTGTAACATAGGCGCTGACATGTGAACCACACCCTTAATCATTGGCTAGCACATGTGATTCACTCTAAGTTTTGATGATAACCTTTATTAATATCATTGAATTCATCTCGATGATATTTTTCAATGATGTTGCATGTGAGCTTTGATATGTCTTTGACAACCTACTATTATTTTTCCCCTTCTCTCCCCTACTTTAATTTTCACATCTTATTCATCTTTCTTCCTTGTGTGACCATTTTTTAATGAGGTTGTTGCTCTTCTACCATTTGAGTTTGATTAAAATGATTTTCTTCATATCCAGAAGGGCTTATTTATTTTGTATTTTTCACATTTCATAGCCCCCAAACTCCACCACTAATGACATGATCCCTAATTTTTTTTTTATTGATTTCACATGTTCTCGGTTTAAATTCTTTTCTTCTCTATTTAGGAAGTGTTTTGAAGTGTGATAATGATTGATTTTCAAATTGTTTTTTGCTCATAAATATATTAATATAATATTTTTATTTATCAAAATTAAATTTTAATACTAGCACATTAAAATGATAAAAAAAACATTTAAGATATTAATTTGAAATAATAATAATTAAATTTTGATGAAAAACATGTTCAATCCCAATTTCACCAGTACTTATCTTTAAGTCAAGTCGTTAAATAGGCTCTCTCATTAGGACATTAATAATGTTTTTCTACAAGTATAATATCATTCTTGATGATAGTCTAAATGCTTTAACAAGAATACTCATTTATACATGCTATGAAAGCACATTAAGTGTTTATTTAACAATATGGTTGGAGTTGTTTTTTAAAATATTTTTTTTCTGAAATATATCAAGATAATTTTTTTATTTAAAAAAATTATTTTTGACATAAACACATGAAAATAATCTAAAAATATATAAAAAATAATTAAAAAAAATACTTTTAAAATACAATATATATCACTCTCTGGATAAGAGAACTATTACTACCGTGAGTGAAAGCAACAGTTCTTATAGTCCTCATGCAATATACATATATTACAATTTAGAGTGCATACCTTTCCGTAGGAATATTTTGACATGATTGCTGCTTTGTAAAGAATATATATATTTTTTTCGATGTAAAAGGTATTTCTAGATTCCTTATCACTTTAATTGAAACTTTATATGGAATTTGCATCTCAAATTGCAGATGATGATCATTGAGCTGCAACTTCTATGCAGACAAAACAGATAATTATTCATAAAATTAATACTTATAAATTATTTCGTGAAAAGTAAATGTCCCATGTTCACCAGGCCTGTAGTTTCAGAAGGACCACTCCTTGTTTTTTCATTTTCCTTTTCACTTTTGAATGGAATTTGCATCACAAACCACTCCCAAGAATGGTCTGCAGTCCCCAGAGAGAGAGAGAAAAATGATCAAGTGGATCCAAGCAATTAGGATGTTAGCAGCTTGCCTGGATGCCTGAATCCTGATAGGAAGAAAAGGTGAAAGATCGAGAGAAGGAAAAGAAGGGGTGCATTAAAGGAGGGCAATCATGGTAGCAGTGCCTAGAGAACATGTCATCGAGTGCATTATCAGTGAGGGGACTCCCTAAAAATAATTGTCCCCGTGGATTATTACTTGATATCTTCAAATTGTTTTCTCCGAATATTCTTCAATGTCCCCATACCAAATGCCCCCAATAGATATAAAACAAAAGGCATCGTAATTTGCACCTTACCAGATTGTATCGTAGTTTAGAGTCTCATTCTTCATGCCTTTTCATGAAATATATATATATATATATATATATATATATATATATATATATATATATATATATATATTCGTGTTTATTTATTATTATAAAAGTTTATTGATTTTAAGTCAAAAGAAAAGCTTTCCAGCATACAAACAACAAAAAAACAATAAATACTTTTCAAATAAAAAAGAAATCGTTTTCGAAAAAGATTTTGGCTTTGTCTTTGGAAAAATCTAACATTAACAAAAACACTAAAGGAGCTTGGTGTTATACTTTTTACACTGACTCATTATTATTCTAGACTCGCTATTTATTCTGGTGATTCGCTTGAGTATA
This sequence comes from Salix dunnii, assembly GCA_015731905.1. NCBI lineage: Eukaryota > Viridiplantae > Streptophyta > Magnoliopsida > Malpighiales > Salicaceae > Salix > Salix dunnii. Next base: position 29,388,654 of record CM027674.1, on the reverse strand, counting down.
TGAGCTTTTTTCTTTTCTCTATTAATGAACAATGTTATCACGTATTTATTCATCAAAAAGGACAAAAAAGAGCGCTTGGTCTGAGAGGCTCCACGGTCATTGTGCATTTTCGGTCTGGTTTGTTTGACCGGTTTTGTTTTTTAATATTTCATTAAACAGTGTAATAACCATGTTGTCCCTCAAAAAGGACAAAAACCATGTTTGGGAGGGAGGGGCAATATGGTAATTAACCATTTTTTAAAATTTTTTCCGCCGGTTTACTGTTGGCGGGTCATCGAAAGCGCTGTCCGTTTTCACGCTCACGCGTGTTTCGAACGACGTATGCGGCCTACTCCGACGTCCAAAAATGCTCAATCGGTGTCGAGAATGATTTTTCACCATGCTTTCTTCCACATGGTGTGGCGTGTGTGTCTATATGATGTTCGAAGACGTGTTAATTGTCGTTTGAATTTTCCTCCATTTCTCTTTCCTGTCTACACAAGCTGACGTCAGCGCATCTATTTTTTGTCAAATTTCATTCAGTCCCTGAATATTCGAATTTGTTTTTCTGGCTCTTATTGCAATTATATAAGTTTTGATTTGTTTTAATTTCGTTCTTCAATTGAAATTAATTATATATTATACTTTCAATTACATCCTCAGTCTTTTAATTTTGCGGGTTGGCCTGGAATGCTTAACATTTTTGGTATTAAAGTTTTGATTTATTTCAATTTCATCATTCCACACAAATTTATGATAAATCCTTAATATTTTCGATATCAAAGTTTGATTTTTTTCAATTTTTTACCTCTATGTAAATGAATTATGCATTTCCGTTTCATTTGGGTCCAAATTTTTTTAATTTCCAGTTTTGTTTTCAATTATTTAATTTCAATGGTTGGATTTATTTCAGTTTTTTTCTTTAAATTAAATTTATTATATATGTGTTTTTTTTTCTAAAATACTTTTAATATAATAATATAAAAGTTTAAAAAATATGCAATTTTTTTCTATAACAATAATTATGGTCTCACCAATTTTTATTATTTACACTATTATTAAGATTTTTTTAATATTTACATTTTAATTTCTGTTTGTGATCATTTCAAAAATGATTTTATTTTTTTTATTCTTCCATTCAAATAATTTTTTAAAATCTAATAATATTTTTAATTTTATAATTTTTTTAGTTTTTAGTTGCTTTTCAGTGAATATTGTTAGGTTTTAAAATTTCTTATTATTATAGAGAAGACATTCAAAATAATGATAATGATTATTTATAATAGTTTTTTTTCTTATCAATATGTGAGACTAATTATATATTTTGATATTTATTTAATATTAACACCTTCATATATATATATATATATATATAAATGACCTATTTATTATTATTCTAAAATATTTTTAATATAATAATATGAGCAATAAATTTTGCAATTAGTTTTCTACATAGATTTTTTTTTATAGATTTTATCAAAAGAGTTTTGGCAATAATAATATTTCATTATTTTTTTATCGAAAAAAAATTATCAATTACAATCTTATTAATTAAATATTAAAAAAATAAAATACAATAAACATAAAATTAATCAATTTTCTACCTAAATTAAAAAACTCAGTGCGGGGATATCGCTCGTACTATTCTAGAAAACGTCAAAATCTCCTTTTAGGCGAACAATAAACAGGAAAGCTACGTACTGTTGAAGTCAATGAAGTCGTCCATGCTCCATTATAAAATAATGCATCAAGTCTCACAGAGAGCTCATAAGCTAGAGTGTGGTAGAGATTAGATATAGAGTTCCAGAGCATTTCAGAAAGGAAAAAACCTCTCCATTATGGCTTGCATGTCTCTGGTGATTGGCTTTATGCCAAAGTCGACCTTGGTCCGCATGCCAAATACCAGGCTATGCTACCTGCAGCGTAGAGCTTTGATCATGTAGGTCAAGTTTCATACGCATGTGTTTCTATTTAGAAATTTTCTTGTCATTTGGCCTACAAATTTCTGAATTTCATTCCATTCCAGTCAAATAAGTGGTGAACATGCATCGGCATTCTTTCCCTCTTTATTTCCTTCTATTTTTGGGTCCGATTGAGACGTGATGAGGGTTTTCTTTGGGCTAAACTTCTTCTTCTTCTAGCTGGGGCTATTACTGGTTTCTTAATCACCCAGCTGATAATTCATAAATGATTTTCATGTGTTAGCCTAACAAAACATATTTTTAGATTATAAAGTTAATTTTAGAAGAGTTCGGCTTGTTTATAAAAACAAATGACTGACAGACAATTTAACTAGGATTATTTAAGCTCTTTCTTTAATGATTACATATCTTTAGCGACAGTCACTCCATCTCATTACCCTTTTTTTCTTGTGTGTGATCAGAAGTGCAGGAAGTAATCCTGGTGTTAGTAAAGGGGGCGGTCCCAAAATCAATAGAGGAAGCAAACCCAAGGATGCGGCTAATACACCAAAGGAGAAGCTCACTTCTGGCGATAGTGGAAAAGAAAATAAGAAGATCAGCGATGAAAAAGTAGAAGATGACACTCCAATGAACAATAAAGCCACCGCTTAGTGGTCGAATAAAAAGTGTAGAACTGTACGGTGGCGTGTTTCTGTTCTGGCAGCACTGATTAGGTAGCTGAGCTGTGTGAGGTAGTACTATAAGCTGAGTGTTTTCTGTGTTAATTGCTTGAGAATGCCAATATATGTATGTATATGCAGGTGTGGATTGGATTTTAGTAGCAACATTTAAGTTCATGCAGTGTGTAGTAGCTAGGCTCGTACTTAAGTTGTACGTACGTCGTTGCATCAGTATGGAGATGAAAAAATGATTCTCCACTGCTTAACTTCTATCGTAATTATATGTCGACTCAAAAATAAAATCGTGCCATCGTTCATGTATTTGTATTCAGTATGTATATATAGGTCTATATATAATTGAGTGTGTGTGCTTATCCATTTTCTTAATTTATCTATCGAAAAAGCATCTCTTTTCTCTCTCTTTTATTTTAATTGTAAAAAAAAACTAGAAAAAAACTTGAAAATACAGTACAGTCATTGAGGAGTTCATCATAGAGATGGCCGGATCAAAGTTTCATGATTAAACCGCCTGGGGCCAGTTTCAAATCATCGTCTCTGGCCGGTCTGTTTAAAATCTATAATTAAAGTAAGCTTCTGGCTGCTAGCAACTTGTAAAAAGGAGGTGGTTTTTATTTATTTATTTTAATTTCGTTGACCAGTCAGACATATAGTTGTAAAATCCGTTCCGGTTACCGTTCCGGTTTTTTGTTTGGAACGGAACGTTCCGGTTTCGGTGTATTCCGGCGTTCCGTTCCGGTTTTGTACTGTTCATATTTATTTAATTATATATATGAAAAAAATAAAATATTAATTTAACAAGTATAATTTAAATTCAAGATAAATGAAATTTAAATTATACAATACAAACATAATCTCAAAATTAGAAACATCTGTAAAATTCCAAAATATTATGAAAGTAAAATGTTCTAAAATAAAAGAAATATAAATCAAACATCTTCTACATTATTAATATAAAAATATTAGAATTTCTTATTATGCATCCCAAAAAAATAGTAAATACCATAGTAAGATAATTACAAAGAGAATAGTAATGAAAATCATATGTTCAAAAAGAAAAGAAAAAAACAGATTTTGAAAAAAATAAATAAGTAAAATTTGGACACAATATGATATAAATAAAAAATCGTAAAATCGTAAGTAAAATATTTCTGAATACAATACAACATAATTATGGCTATAAAACTTCATTAGTTAAGGTTCATATATAATTCAAAATAATTTAAAAATACATTACAAAACAATTATGTTCATAGAATTTCATTAGGTAAAAACTAACAAATTTAAAATAAATATTTTGATGATATGCTATATAAATTAAAATCAGTCCCATGCCCGTCATTTTCCTCGTTATTTTTAATAAATTTATCGAAAGTATTATTATTGAAAGGATTATCAATACTAATACTGGTGTCAACACTCAACATCGATATTACTAGTACTAGCTCCAACTCCAACAAATTATTTCGACATCAGGATATGAAAATGATTTAAAAACATCAAAAAAATTTAATTTAAAGTAAAAAAAAAATTAAGTATAAATTCTAACAATAAAATTATTTTTTTTTAAAATAAAAAATAAAAAATGAATTTAATTATAATTAAAAGATCCAGAATATTTGAAATTTAAGCTACTTATTGTATGTTTTTCAAGTAATTCTATGTTTTTTTATGGTTGTTGTATTTGAATTTGAATTTTGAAATTAATTAATGTTACTTATTGTTTTTAATGTTAGAAAAACTTAAAAAAAACAAAATGAACACATTAAGAAATAATCAATAAGTTCAAACATAATTAATTAAAATACATTTCATTACAAATAGTTCAATCAAATTAATTATAAATTAATACCCTTATTTTTTATGTTAACTATTATTATATAATAATTAATAATTAATTATTATAATAATTAATAATTAATTATTATAATAATTAATAATTAATTATTATAATAATTAATTATTATTATTATATAATAATTAGTATAAAAACCAATAATTAGTATAAAATATTAAAATCCAGCCCACCGTTTGTACTTTGTCCCCTTCATTTCAATACATAATAAAAGTATAAAACCCTACCCATCCAACCCTACCCATCCTTTGATTCCTTTCTTCTTCTCTAGCCGCCGCCAAACCCTACCCATCCTTTCTTCTTCGTCCTCATCTTCCTCTTCCTCGTCCTCATTTTCCTCTTCACTTCCATCACTTGTGTCCACATCGTCTTCTTCCTCATCTTCATCAGATTCTTCATCCTCAAGGACAATTTCTTCCATGGTAAAATCAGGAGGAGGAGGAGGAGGAGGAGAGGGTCTTTGTCTTTTTGGCCTTGGAAAGCTTGGCCCTTCTCCATCTTTGAGTGAGAATTTTGTTATCTCTCTCTGCAAAGTTGAGGTTTAAGAAACGAAATTGATTTGGGAATTGTGGAATCGGGGGTCGTTTCTGTGTGTTTTATAAGGGGATATGAAACGGCGTCGTTTTGATGAACTCGGAACGGAACGCCTAGAACAGAACGAAGGCGTTCCGGCCGGAATTTGGCCGTAATTTCCGGATCTGACCGGAATTAAAACCGGGACAAAAACGTCGCCGTTTTGTCCCGGTTTTATGAATGGAACGGCACGTTCCGGCCATTCCAGCCAGAACGGAACGGATTTCACAGCTTTGGTCAGACAGGCTATACCCCAATAATTGAAGTAACCTTTTGGTCGAGCGATTGCATGCAAGTATACGGATTGTTATTGTGGTTAATGTTAAAAAAAAATAGTTTTATAAAAAATATTTTTATTACATTTCAAAATAAATAGTGAAGTGTTTAGTTAAAACTATTATTGACTTTGAAGTTGATAAAAACAGTTTTATATGTTTGATTATCATGCTTTTCATATTATTATCAACTTGTAAAATTACTTTAAAGAACACACAAACAAAGATATATATATATATATATATATATATATATATATATATATATATATATATATATATATTGTTATATATTGTTTTTTAAATATTTAATAATAATAATAATAATAAAATATAAATAATAATTCAAGTAAATTAGACACTTGTTTTTATTTTTTCATCAAACTACTTGTAATTTCATCACAAACTAAATCTATACGTGAAGGCCTCTGCGATCTCGGAACAATAATAAAATATATATATATATATATATATATATATATATATATTCTTTCCTAATGAGCCTTTTCTATGAATCTGGAATCTTTCCTAATGAAAAGGCATGAAGAATAGTAAAAAGTACAAAATAAAATCTGGAATCTTTCCTAATGAAACAATACTTATTGAAGCAACATTGATTAAGCCATCCAAATATTATGTTAAAGCCATTATTAGTTTTTTTTTTTTAAAAAAAAACAAGTGTTTATAATTAAAACTTGGCAAAAAAAAAATATGAAGAAAATTCAATAAAGAATTTAAAATATTAGCAAACAAATCATCTAAGAATTATCAAATTATTTAGCATGTCAAAATAATAAATTAGATAGTACTAGATCATTGGCCTAAACTACATTAGGGGTCAAATAATTTTTTTTAATATAAAAAAATGCTAAGATGTTGTTAATGACTTGAATGACTTAACGGGTCTAATAATAAATATCCAAGTTTATATACTATTTTGGGTCTGTAAGACCACCACCACCACCAACATCATCATCTAAGATGACTTTTAAAAAACATGATATTTAAAGAGATAAGTTTGCAACACTTAATGATAAGTAGAGAATTTCTCACTTGATGAATATATTGTTTATTCTTAAGGACTTGTATAGTTATTAATCTCATTTAGCGTCAAAGTTATATTTTTTTGGGATCATGCAAGTTAGGCTCAAAAAGGGATTAATAATGATTGCTAATCTTAGAGCACCGATGTGAGAACTCTCTTCGTAGTATGAGCGATTCCTTTATAGAGTTGGAGTATGAAGTGTTCTCACACTATTCTTGCACATAATTCAACCTTTTTCCTTTGAAGGAATTAAAGTTATCTATGTGCACTTGATAATGCATGTAATATGTGTTGTAACGTTTTTTTATACAGTAAACAAATATGAATCTATTAATATATAGCTAAATAATATCGGTAAGCATTTTTACTCTAAAGGAAAGTTATTATACATTTAAAGAAACAAAAGTAATTGTGGTTAGGATATCAATTAATTTTTCATATCCCACGTTTCATTCACTTCAGGGAATAACTTAGAACCTTTTGAAATTATGCACTATAGATTGTTGCTGCAGGACAATGTTTGAGACATAAAAAGTAGAGAATATTTTTTCTAACAGTTGACTATATGTGATATCTTTACCACACAATTTCAGTTGTGAGATAATTTTAAAAGTAATAGAATTGTATTCACTAATCAATTTAAAATCTTGCAACTTCAGATGCAACCAATCATAATGACCTTGAGGAAGTATGATAAATTTTGGTGGTCATATCTTTTATTTAGATTTTGCCACATATTATTTCCTTCTTTAATGGCATTAGATTTTTCCACATATTATTTCCTTCTTTAATGGCCATAGCTTCTAGATGAATCTCGACGTTAATATTTCATGACAAATAATTATATCTAAAAATATCAAGAGCTATGAATTCAACTTTTATCGAATTTGACATTATCTTTATCTATAAAACTAAGAAGTAATTTATTAAATATAATCATGAAGATAAACAAAATTAGTCATTTAAGATTGCTATTTGTTTAGCTTTAGAAATACTAGTTCGTCAGGAATTGTATTTAATTTATTTAATTCTTCTGAAAAATTAGTCTTTTAAGACTATTATTTGTTTAGCCTTAAAAATACTTGTTATTTAGGAATAATTTTTAATTTATCTAATTCTTCAGGAACTTGTAATACTAGTTCCTCAAGAACTGTTTTTAATTTATTTAATTATTGTGATACTAGTTCTTTAAGAAATGTTTACTTGCAATACTCGTTTTTCAGGAATTTGTGATACTCGTTCTTCAGGAACTATAATCTTTTTCTATGAATAATAGTAAAAGAAAATTTGCCAAAAATATTAAAATTAATATAAGTTGGTTATAGCATTGTGGTGATAACGTGTTATAAAAAAATAATAATAAACATATAAAAGCATAGACATCAAAATATAAGCAAAAGAGATAAGAGAGAAATACCTTGCTTATTATGAATTCTTCTATTTTTCTAAAATATAAAGAATACGAGAAGAAAATGAACTAAAGGGTTATGAAAATCCAAGAGACTAAACTCAAGAGTCATGGACATTCAATACATATAAATATAAATTTATAACAATTTAAAGTAAAAAATAAAAATAAAAAAATTTAAGTTTTTTTTTTAAATTTTGTTTGAAAAATAATTTTAAAATGCAGTGTCAAATATAGAAATATTCCTGCCATGAGTGAAAGCAACAATATTTATAGTCCTCATGCAATAAATATATACTAGCTATTTTCCCACGCTTAGCCGTGGTCGGAACCATATTTTTTTCAACATAAAAAATATTAATTATATGATATTTTTAATTATAATATAAATTTGAACAAAATAAGAAATATATGTAGAATTCCTATAGAGTGCGACTTTCCTATAAAATCAAAAAGATTCGGATGCCTGAATTATCAAATTCACTATATTATAATTAGTTTATTTTATAATCCAATTTAAATTAAACATAATAAATAAAATATAAATTATGAAAACACCTACAATAATAAAATAACAAAAATAAATAGCTATTTTTTTATCTACAAAAATAAAAAATCATCATTGAAAAACTATCATTGCATTGCTATTATTATCATGACTATAATAGTTAAAATTATTATCCACATTATTGTCCAAACAATTAAAATCATAAGATTGCCTTAATGAATAGAAAAAAGGTAACATTTTAAAAAAACAATTAAAATAATCACTAAAATTATTATTATTATTATTGCAGAAATAATGAAACTATAAAATCATATGATTCGAAAAAAAGATAAAAAAAAAAAAACACAAAAAAAGAGAGCAATATTAATTTTAAAATAATCAAAAATATAAATTAACATTTCAGAATTGAACCAAATAAAAAATAAAACCCCAATAAAAAATAAAAGTAAAAAAATTAAAAGTAAAAATTAAAAATATAGATGCATAAATACAAATAAAAAATAAACATTATCCAAGAAAGAACAAAAAAACCAAAGGAATTAATATCAAATAAAAAATTCTAAAAATAAGTAACAAAAAGACAAACAAAATATATAATTAATTTCAATTGAATGATAAAATTAAAAAAAAAATTTAGGACCGAACAAATAAAGATATTTTAAAAACAAATTGTTGTGTAGTTTTCTTTTTTAAATAAAAGTATAAGGACCAAGATAAAAGGTACAATATAGGACTATCAATATTTTTTTTCATGTTAAAAAATTTGGTTATGGTTGTTGCAAAGCGGAAGGCAAGTTACTTGTATATTTTTTTATTATAGATAATTTGTTCTAAATTTTCAACTTATTTTATCTACATGTGGTTTCACACCAAAAATATTTAATTTAAAATAAAATAAAATAAAATAAAAAATAATATTTTCTATATTTATGTGTGTTAGAGGAAAAAAAAAAAGACCTTGGAAGAGAGGTAATGAAAGAGGAATTCTGCGGCCTTGGATTCCTGACAAATCGTTTTATTTGTGTGAGGGGGAAAAAAAGAGCCAAGAAGAGAGGTCATGAAAGAGGAATTTTGTGGCCTTGGATTCCCGGCAAATTGTGCTGGTCATGGTTAAATAATACCTATGATCTAAATGACAAGAAAAAAACATAATGGATTGCTACAGTTTTTTTTCCACAATATTTATATTATAGGTAATATTACAATGGAGAGTGATTACCTTTCCGATGGAATATTTTGACAAGATTGCTGCTTTGTAAAGAATTTTTTTTTTTCGATGTAAAGGGTATTTCTAGATTCCTTATCACTTTAATTGGTCCTGTTTGGCATTGCGATCCAATCTGCTTTCCATGAAAAATATTATTTTGATACATTTCGGCACAAAAAGTACTTTGAAAAGCAACAATAACCACACTCCCAAACACCCTCAATATATGGAATTTGCATCACAAATTGCAGATTATGGTCACTGAGCTGCAACTTCTATGCAGACAAAACAGATAATTATTCATCAAATTAATACTTATAAATTATTTTGTGAAAAGTAAATGTCCCATGTTCACCAGACCAGTAGTTGCAGAAGGACCACTCCTTTTTCCCTTTCCTGTTCTTTTCACTTTGAATGGAATTTGCATCACAAACCACTCCCAAGAATGGCCTGCAGTCCCCAGAGAGAAACAAAAAGAAATCATCAAGTGGATCATCGTCGGTAACCATCAAATTACAATATAGATAGATAGGTAGATAAAACCAAGCAATTAGGATGTTACCAGCTTACCTGGATGAGAAGAAAAGGTGAGAGATTGAGAGAAGGTAAGAAAGAAACGACAGGCTTGCATTATATGAAAAATAAAGTAGGGCAATCATGCTAGCATTGACAAGAACATGTCCCCGATTGCATTATTTGTGAGGGGACTCCCTAATAATAATTGTCCTAACTCATATATATCTTAAAAAATAATAATTAAAAAATGTTTTATTCAATATCATTTACATCTTTAACTATTACCCTATAATAAAATTTAAAAAAATAGATTTATTCATATTAATAAATATTAATATCTTTTTTATGCAACTAGCCCCCCTATATTTAGATATTTTAGGGCAAGTCTAATAGTAAGAGCTATTTTGGAGAGCCAAATCTTTAAAATGGCTCCTTGAATAGTGTATATATGGTTTTTTTTATTTATGTGTTCTCCAATGGTAAAAGTCATTTTGGAGAGCCATTTTTTTTTATCTTACTTTAAATAAAATTCAATTATTTTATATATAGTTTAATTATACAATTAATAGGAATAAGTTACATAATTAAATGATTACTTTTGAAAAACTCTCAAATAATAAAATTATTATTTTTAATTATATTTAAATTAAAAAATAAAGTTAAATATAATTAAAAAAACACATAATATTTGAAATTTAAAATTTAAGCTACTTATTGTTTGTTTTTCAAGTAATTATATTTTTTTATGGTTGTTATATTTGAAATGAATTAATGTTACTTGTTGTCTTTGAATACTAGAAAAACTTAAAAAATCAAAATGAACATTAAAATATATTAGTTCAAACATAACTAATTAAAATACATTTCATTATAAATAATTCAATCAAATTAATTACAAATTAATATCTTTATTTTTTTATGCTAATTATTATAATTATAATTAATAATGATAATTATTATTCTAATTAATAATAATAATTAATATAAAACTCACCCCTGCTCCGTTCCCCTTCATTTATCAATCTTAAAAACCCTAACATTACCTTCCTTTTCCCTCCCTCTACTTTGCGCCGCCAGCCAACCCCCCTCATCCACATCATCTTTTCTCAACAAAAATACTCCTCGTCCTTTCTTTCATTACTCCGCACTTTCTTCCTCCCATTACTTAGTATTTTTTCTTCAAAATCACAATAAAAGATGAAAGATGAAGAAGATGGCAATGCGGGAGCTTGTAACGGAAGGAGCAACTAGTGTGGTGGGCAATGGATTTGTTGTTGACAAGAATCAAAGATACAGTCTGCGCCGTTGGATTTTGATGAAGGTATTTTCTTGTTTGGATTGACTGGAAAATATACTGTGTTTTTCAATTGTTGAATTCATTGAGTTGTTGTATGTTTCAATTTAGACAATACAATGGTAACATTACAACGGTCGGATTTTTTTTTTTTTTGCCTCTACAATAGAAATTTGTAGGAATGCCTCTCAAGGATAGAGAAGTCATTTTAGCTTTTTATTTAGCTCTCCTCGTTGGAGACATAAATTTAACAAAAACAACTAAAAATTTTAATTTAAACTTTGACTGCACTAATTCCTCTCGCCGTTAGACATACCCTTATCAAACTAATACAACCGGATTTTCCTGCTAACACTCATCAACCAAATGACGAATTCACTCTTGCGGCAAAACCCCTCCTAGGACATCGCACGGATATAACACAAAAGGTATCATAGTTTGGACCTTATCAGATCGTATCATAGTCTAGTATCTCATTCTACATGCCGTTTCGTAATATCTATATATATATATATATATATATATTTGCGTGTTTATTTATTATTATTAAAATTTGATTGTTTTTAAGTCAGAAGAAGTGCTTTCCAGCATAGAAACAATCAAAAAAACAATAAATACGTTTCAAATCAAATAGAAATCGTTTTGGAAAGAAGTTTTGGCTCTGTCTTTGGAGAATTCTGAGATTATTCAAGAAAACGTCAAAATCTCCTATTGACGAAGAGTAAACAGGAAAACTACAGTTGAAGTCAATGAAGTCATCCATGCTCCATTATAAAACCATGCCTCAAGACTCACTGGGAACTCATAAGCTAGAGTGTAGTAGATTAGATATAGGGTTCCAGAGCATTTCAGAAAGGAAAAAACTTCTCCATTAATATGGCCTGCATGTCTCTGGTTGGTTGCTTTATGCCAAAGTCGACCTTGGTCCGCATGCCAAATACCAGGCTATGCTACCTGCAGCGTAGAGCTTTGATCATGTAGTCAAGTTGCCTCCGCATGTGTTTCTATTTGGAAATTTTCTTGTCATTTGGCCTACAAATTTCTGAATTCCATTCCCTTGCAGTCAGATAAATGGTGAACATGCATCGGCATTCTTTCCCTCTTTATTTCCTTCTTTTTTTTGGTCCGATTGAGACGTGATGGGGGTTTTCTTTGGGATAAACTTCTTCTTCTTCTTGCTGGGGCTATCATTGGTTTCTTAATCACTCAGCTGATAATTGAAAAATGATTTTCATGTGTTAACCTAACAAAAACATGTTTTTCAATTATAAAGTTAATTTTGGAAGAGCTCGGCTTGCTTATAAAAACAAATGACTGACAGACAATTTAACTAGGATTATTTAAGCTCTTTCTTTAATGATTATATATCTTTAGTGACAGTCACTCCATCTCATTACCCTTTTCTTTATCAAGGCAGACCAAGATCAAGCAACAATCAAGGTAGCATATCAAGATGACAATGCAAATCAAGATACCAGCCGAAGATCATGAAGATTATAAATACAAGTAATGTCAATAATTCTTACAGTATATGTTGATACACTGGCAGCACAAGTACAGCATAAACATTGTAAATACTTCCATATTTAGAACACTTACCTTAGAACATATTTCTGTATAAATTGAATTACTAATACAGCAATAAAGTGTGAGATTATTACCATTGAATCATCCCTGCAATCTGCCTGTGTGTGTTCTATTATTCTTCTTGTGTATGCTCATAAGTTCTGCAAGTCGTAAACCTGATGTTAGTCACGGGAGCGGTCCCAAAATCAATGGAGGAAGCAAATCCAAGGATGCGGCTAATACACCAAAGGAGAAGCTCACTTCTGGCGATAGTGGAAAAGAAAATAAGAAGATAAGCGAAGAAAAGGTAGAAGATGACACTACAATGAACAATAAAGCCACCGCTTAATGGTCGAATAAAAAGTGTAGAACTGTACGGTGAGCTGGGCTCCCTAAGAAAACAGTTCTGAAAGACTGATATTATTAGTACGTAGGAGTGCTCCATGTGGTGTGTTTCTGTTCTGACAGCACTGAACTGCTTGCTAAGAAGCAAGATTAGGTAGCTGAGCTGTGTGAGGTAGTACTATAAGCTGAGTGTTTTCTGTGTTAATTGCTTGAGAACGCCAAGATATGTATATATATATGCAGGTGTGGATTGGATTTTAGTAGCAAAATTTAAATTCATGCAGTGTGTAGTAGTTAGGCTCGTACTTAAGTTGTACGTACGTAGTTGCATCAGTATGGAGATGAAAAAATGATTCTCCACTGCCTAACTTCTATCGTAATTATATGTCGACTCAAAAATAAAATCATGCCATCATTCATGTATTTGTATTCAGTATGTATATATAGGTCTATATATAATTGAGTGTGTGTGCCTATCCATTTTCTTAACTTATTTATCGAAAAAGCATTTCTTTTTCTTCTTATTTTTGCCACGAGTCATATTAGATGAATATGATTAAGGGTATTTCAATTGTAAAAGAAAATAAAATAAAAAAAACTTGTTAAGAATAGAGCTGCACATCTGCTGTAATTGCAGATGTGCAGGTTACCGTTATTTATGTTTCGTGTTGGTTTACCTTTATTTCCTTTCTTATGTATCAAACTCTGCAACCTAGAAAAGTAGAAGTAGATTAATTCATGTTTACTTGTATATATATATATATTGCTACTGTAACACTAGATCATTAAAAATCGAAATACATTGAATTTTTCATGTTCATCGAATTGTTACATGGTATCAGAGCAAACCTCTAAATTTTTTTCTGAAATCGAATTGCTAAGGCAAACCTCCGAATTTTTTTTGATTCCCACAGTGCTTGTTCTCAACATAGCTGCTCATCTGAAAAATCTTTGAAACCCATTATTATCATCCACATATACACCCAGAAATCCCAGAACCCATCATCATCAATATTCCCAGAAAAAATTACCCAAATTCCTCGAACATCAACCCAGATTTCCACTTACCCAGAAACCCATCAAAACACAATGGAAATCAACACCACAACAGAACCTAACCCATCTAACCCTTCAATCCAATTCAACAACCCTTCATCAATTGTTGTTCACCAAGACAACTCTGCTTTCACAAATAGCATTATCTTCAACGAAACCAATTTTTCACTATGGTCTCAACTCATGGAGATGAGAATCGGAGCCTGAAATAAAGGAGGATATCTTACCGGAGCCACTACAAAGCCAGACTCCGACGACCCAAATCTGGAATCATGGATCTCGGAGAACCATCGGGTCAAAAGCTGGCTCATCGATTCCATGACTCCACCTTTGATGCAACGCTTTATTCGCCTTCCCACGGCCAAAGAAATCTGGGAGGCCGTCGCCCGAACCTTCTACGATGGCTCCGATGAGACTTGCATTTTTGAGTTGAACCAACGGTCATTTACAACCAAACAAAATGGACGACCATTATCCACCTATTATAACGAACTGATCGAGATTTTCCAAGAAATCGACTGTAGAACGACATCTCAAGCCGAAACTGTTGATGGCATCCTCCACCTCCACACTGCCATGGCCAGACTTCGAGTTCACATTTTTATCAGTGGACTAGACCAAGAGTTTGAACAGATTCACAATGAAATTCTTCGAAAGGATCCAAAGCTTACTCTTGAGGAGGCGTACGCTTGTGTCCGGCGAGAACAACTCCAGAAGAAAATCATGGACGGGACACACAACAGGAGCTCTCCCGTGATTTCAGAAACCACCGTGATGCTCGCCAGGAGCTCTCGGCTAGAGAGGAATGGGAGTGACAGAGGACGCGATGAACGAAGCCACAGAGGGGGTGTAAGGGAGGCAAAGAGGGATTTTATGGGGTACGGAGGTGAAAGGAGGAGTTTTAATCCGGGTGATAAATACCCGGGTAAAAAAAAAACAAGTGGGTTGACGTGTAGTTATTGTGGCGAAATGGGTCATTCCAAACAACGGTGTTATGAAATTATTGGATATCCAGAATGGTGGGATTTTAAGAAAAAACCTCGGAAAAATTTTGGAAAAAATATGGTAAATCTTACAGAAGTTGAACCACGACAACCGACTGTGAACGTTGTCCATTCAGGTATAATTGGTAAAAATTCTGTTTTATCTGTTATTACTAAGAATAGTGCTTGGATTATTGATACAGGTACATCCGACCACATGATTAAAGACTCTGGTAACTTAAATCTTCCTAAACCATCATCTCAGTCAGTTATCTATACAGCTAATGGTAGTCCTTCTCCTATTATCGGTGAAGGATCTGTAACCTTGACCGAATCCCTCACCCTAGATACAGTTCTAGTTGTTCCATCCCTAACACACAATCTCCTTTCAGTTAGCTAAATTACCTCTGCCCTTGCTTGTACTGTAATTTTTTGGCCTCTGTTTTGTGTTTTTCAGGACATTGTTACCCGGAAGATTCTTGGCTATGGTGTTAGACGAGGACACCTTTACTTTCTAGAATTAACTGAAAAGGGGGGGTCAAAATTCGGGCAAGCACATCAAGCTATCAGCAAAGACAAAACTTAAGCTCTCGTATGGTTATGGCACCAGCGGCTAGGACATCTATCATTTGGGTATCTTAAGAAATTACAACCGCATTTGTTTTCAGATTTCAGTATTTCAGATTTTAAGTGTGACACTTGTGAATTGGCCAAAAGCCATCGTATCCCTTATTTACCAAGTGTCAATAAAAGTTCAGCACCTTTTGCAGTTATTCACTCAGATGCTTGGGGTCTTGCAAAAATTCCATCTTTTTCTAGTGCCCGTTATTTTGTTACTTTTATTGATGAATGCACTCGAATGACTTGGATTTCTCTTCTGAAAAATAAGAGTGATGTAGGAACAGCTTTTCAGGAATTTCATAAAATGGTGACTAATCAATACCAAAGGTCAATCCATACACTTCAATCTGACAATGGTACGGAATTTGTGGACAAAATTCTAGGACAGTTTTTGGGTCACCATGGAATTCGACATCAAACTTCATGCACTTATACTCCACAGTTAAATGGTCTCGCTGAACGGAAGAATAAGCAAATTATGGAGGTTGTTCGGGCATCCCTATTTGGTATGAATATGCCGAAGTTTTATTGGGGGAAAGCAGTAAAATCAGCTGCCTATTTAATTAATCGCACCCCATCCAGCGTCCTTAATTTTCAAACTCCTCAACAGAAGATGGAATCTTTGCTCTCGGTTCCCCATCTTCCAAACCTTAAACCCCGAGTGTTTGGATGCACGGTCTGTGTTTACATACCTAAAGTTCTGCGGGGCAAACTTGATCCGTGTGCAAAAAGGTGTGTTTTCATTGGTTACTCAAAATTTCAAAAGGGGTATCGGTGTTATGATCCGCTACACCCAAAGTTACATGTAACCCTCGATACCTCGTTTCATGAATTAGAGCCGTACTATTCAGGGGGAGCTTCTGGGTCGTCTCTTTAGGGGGCGAGAAACAATGAAGAGCACGACGATGATATATTTGAATTGGAGGAAAATGGAGGGATACTTAATAGGTTCAATGAAGAAATAAAGAAGAATGATATGGTTCCTAATTATGGTACTAGTTTAGAGTTATGCATAGATCAGAATTATCTCAGCGACCCCCCCTCGGTCTCCAGAGGTGTCTACGCCTACACCAATGGCTGAAGAATCAACCCAGAATACGTGTCCATAGGTAAATCCAGACCATATCCTTACCCTTGATGAAACTAATGATATTCCTGCTCTTGTAGAAAATAAATATCCTCAGAGATCAAATAGGGGAGTCCCGAGAAAACAATATGAATCTGACCCAAAAACCAAGACTAAATACCCTATAAATAATTATGTGTCTTCCCATAGGTTGTCTAAGTCGTATGCATTCTCTGTTAATCAATTATCTACTGTATCTATTCCTAGTAATATGCAGGATGCTCTAGCAGATCAGAAATGGACTAAGGCGATGAATGAAGAAATGAAGGCACTTCAGATGAATAACACTTGGGAGATTTGTCCACTACCAAAAGGGAAGAAGACAGTTGGGTGCAGATGGGTGTTCACTGTAAAACTCAAAGCGGATGGTAGTATTGACAGATACAAAGTAAAACTAGTTGCAAAATGGTATACGCAGAAGTATGGGGTAGATTACCAAGAGACGTTTGCCCCGGTTGCAAAAATCAACACTATCCGCATCCTCATATCTTTAGCAGTTAACCGAGATTGGGTACTACAACAATCTGATGTCAAAAATACTTTCCTCAACGGAGATCTTGAAGAAGAAGTCTACATGGATTTCCCACCTAAAACTAAACAAAAATTCTCATGTAGAAATGAAGTTTGCAAGCTAAAGAAGGCATTATATGGTCTGAAATAGTCACCTCGGGCATGGTTTGGAAGGTTCTCCTCTACAATGAAGGAATTTGGGTATAAGCAAAGCAACTCGGATCACACGTTGTTTATAAAACACAAAGAAGGAAAGATTACAGCATTAATTGTGTATGTGGACGATATGGTTCTAACAGGAGATGATCCAGAAGAAAGAAAAGCACTTCAACAATTCCTAGCATCAAAATTTGAAATGAAAGATCTCGGACAACTGAAGTATTTTTTAGGGATTGAAGTCTCAAGGTCACATACCGGAATATGTCTATCACAAAGAAAGTATGTGTTAGATTTGTTAACAGAAACAGGTATGCTCGCATGCAAACCCTTTGACACACCGATGGAAATGAATCACAAGCTAGGAGAAACGAAAAATCTGGTGCCTATGGATAAAGGGTGTTGTCAAGGTTAGTTGGGAAACTGATATATTTATCACATACAAGACCAGACATAGCCTATGCAGTTAGTGTGGTAAGTCAGTTCATGCATTCACCAGGAGAAGAGCATATGAAAGCAATTTATCGAATTTTAAGGTACCTAAAGAGTGCACCAGGAAGAGGCCTATTGTTCTCAAAAGGGGGGATTCGAAAAATTGAAGGGTATACAGATTCAGATTGGGCAGGAAATCAGACTGATAGGAGATCGACATCAGGTTACTTTACTTTTGTAGAAGGCAATCTTGTCACCTGGAGAAGTAAGAAGCAGAAAGTAGTCGCTAGGTCAAGTGCAGAAGCAGAATTTCGGGGTATGGGTCACGGTGTGTGCGAATTATTATGGGTAAAACATGTGTTACAAGATTTGGGGATCAATTATGAGACAACTATGAACCTACACTGTGATAATAAAGCGGCAATTGAGATTGCCCACAATCCGGTACCACATGATCGTACAAAACACGTCGAAGTAGACCGTCATTTCATCAAAGAAAATCTTGATCGTAAAATTATACAACTTCCGTTTGTTCGGTCCGAAGATCAGTTAGCAGACATCCTCACAAAGGCAGTCCCAGGAAGAATTTTTTATGACGCTATTAGCAAGATGGACATGATAAATATCTACGCTCCATCTTGAGGGGGAGTGTTAAGAATAGAGCTGCACATCTGCTGTAATTACAGATGTGCAAGTTACCGTTATTTATGTTTCGTGTTGGTTTACCTTTATTTCCTTTCTTATGTATCAAACTCTGCAACCTAGAAAAATTAAAGTAGATTAATTCATGTTTACTTGTATATATATATATTGCTACTGTAACACTGGATCATTAAAAATCGAAATACATTGAATTTTTCATGTTCATCGAATTGTTACAAAACTTGAAAATATGATGAATGCCCTCCACATGCAAAAGCTCCTATAAACTTCTCGTTACAATACAGTACAGTCTTTGAGGAGTTCATCATAGAGATGGCCGGATCAAAGTTTCATGATTAAACCGCCTGGGGGCAGTTTCCAATCATCGTCTCTGTGGGTGGTTATGGCTTAACTTGGAGTTAAGCCTTCTGTTTAAAGGTGGGAGGAAAGACAGAAAATTTCCAAGGGAATGGCTAGCCAAGAAAGCTTCATGGAGCTGGGATACATTTATGGATACGTAATATATCGTTGACCAGTCAGACAAGCTATACCACAATAATTGAAGTAACCTTTTGGTGGAGCGATTGCATATGAATCTTGCATCAAAACTCAATAGGATCACACCAGGTGACTCTGGTGGGTTCTGGTTTCATGCCAACTACCAGGCTAGATTTGCCTGGATACAATTCCGAGTGAATTGAATTTAGATGTTTACTACCTTTTCATTTTTTAAAAAGTTTTGTTTTATGAATTTTGATTCTACATAAACCTAATACTTGTACTTTTTTTCCTTAAAAAACCATATTTGATAATAATTTAAGGTTAATTATCCTTTGTATAGAAATATAATTTACATGTCCTAACTTACCATATATTTGTAAAAAAAAAAATGGTATCTTACTTGTTTGAGTTTTGTAATATTTGATGATATATTCAAGGTTAATTTATTTATACTTTTTCTTAAAAAAACATTATTCTTATTATTCATCTGATCCTTGGTTATAATGAGCATTGCATTCATTTTGAAGAGTTCATCAATAAGATACCTTTCTTCTACAAATATTTTATTATTAGAGACTACAAATTTATCACTTTCAAATACCATTTAAAAATAAATTCTACTCAATAATGAGCCATGTGTTAAGTTCTTCGTAACCACAACAATATGAAGCACATTGATGAGAGTGAAAAGCTTTTTGGAAGTCACTTTCAATATGAATTCCTTATGCCTAATACCTTAGGTTGTTGAGTTCTTTATTTACAAGGGTTCACCATCCACTTCTGAATAAAATAAAATAATTATATTTTAAATGGATATATATCTTATTGCATTAGTGTTAACCCCTCACATATTTAGATTATAAATCAAGTTGACTTTGAAAAAATATTAGATAAAATTATTTCTAAAACTTCATTTATAAGGTAATCAACATCAATAACAATGACTTAAGCAATCCTTTTTATATAGTTTCCTTGCTGACTTTTATTTCTACAATCCTTAACTTGGTTTCCAAATTTATTACACGCAAAACATTTGTCATTAAATTCTTTGGCAATACCTTTTTCCCTTCATAACAAGCCTTTTCTTTTTGTTTTTATATGCATTCATCACTTGTTAGAAAATGTTTTTCTTAAAAATTTTGTTTCTTCGTTTGAATAACTTATTATATATATATATATATATATATATATATATATATATATATATATATATATATATATATATCCTCGACCTCAATATGAGGTCTTAAACTTCTGGTTTTTGCATGTATGCATAAGATAGTTATTGATATATTTTTAAAAAATGATAATAATGTTTAAATAGTTACATCTATTTTAAAGGATTGAGTCAATGTCATTCCTTTCATATAAATAACATGAATCGACTATCTTGAAATCCATAATTTTTTAAAGTATGAATTTTTATCATATCAACATCTTTAGTCTTTTTTTTATCTAAAGTTTTCCATGGTGTTTTTGCATTATTGCACATAAAATCATTGTGATTTCATGTGTCTATAACTACCATAATAGTAGGGGTGTATTTATTATGACAACAATGACCCTTTTTCAATCAAAGAACTTAGCCAGGTTTAATTTGGTGAAATAACATAACATTTTATATTGTCAATTGATTAATTCTAATCTATTGAGCTTTTTAGGTATCTCATCATGCACCATATAAGATGATGGTAAAAAATTTTCTATTGAAGCAATACTTGTTGAAACAACATTGGTTGAGCCCTCCAAATATTAAGTTAAAGCCATTATTAGTTTTTTTTAACTAATAAAAAAGTATTTATAATTAAAAGTTGGCAAAAATATATGAAGAAAGTTCAATAGAGAATTTAAAACATTAACAAAACAAATTATCTAAGAATTATCGAATTATTTAGCATGTCGAAATAACATATTTGATGTTTATAAATTAGATAGTACTACATCATTGGACTAAATTACACCAGGGGTCAGATAATGTTTTTTTTTTTAATATAAAAAAATGTTTAGATGTTAATGACCCGATTGACTTAACGGGTCTAATAATAAATATTCAAGTTTAAATTAGTTTTATATATAAATATTGATATGATAAATATTAAATCAATTTGAGTTAACCCTAGTTAACTAGCTAGTCTATGTGTTATATTATAAAACTATGACAACCTCATATAAAATAAATTAAAACAAATTAATATTGAATGATGCAATTGGGAAAAATCAAATACAAAGGGATAAAAATGGTGTAAGTCCATTCTGGTTAAACATTCAAATATATGATCTACGTCATAAGACTAAGATCACTTAATAAAAATAAAATTTTAAAAGTAATAAATTAAAAAACTCAAGTTAACCCATCAAACGCAAAACTCGTGTTATGAGTCGGGGATAACCTTTAATAAAGCTAACTAAAAAAATAAAACATAATTCTCATCAACCTAAATTTTAAGGATAAAAACCCAATTAGAAAAAATAAGAGACAAAACTCATGTCACTTGAGCTAACTTATCAAACTTGTGGTCTGGATCATGAGATGAAGATAACCTTATAAAAAGTAATTTAAAGATATTTATGAAATTCAATCGCCCAATAAATCTAATGTTGAAGTATATAATTGAAATTGAAACATCAATTAAAATAAGAACACAAAAAAAAAATACTTGAGTTGTACCTTTTTATAAGAGCATGACATCATGACTACCTTTTTCAAGTGGGTATAAAGGTCTTTGATATGTATTAACATCTTTAGTATGCCATACATGAGGTAAGTTGTTGTTTTTTTTTATGGCATGATAATGTTTATATTTCTATTAGCATGTTATGATGTGTTTGCTATAAGAAAGAAAACTTGATTTCCTAAGTTAAGAACTTGGTCTGAAATGATTGAAATGTTCTTAATTATCAGTACTTGGTTTGAAATGATTGACATGTCCTTAATTATCATTGAGATGTTTTTTGAGCTAAACTTGGAATTTCTGACCATGTGTCATGTCGCAATGATTTTTTCGCGCAACCATGCTTGAGATAAGGGAGTGCATTAAAAAGGATTTTTTCCATAATCATGAAATTATGATTATAATTTTCAAGAGTCACCACCTAGTATTAAGATCACTATGAAACCTAATAATCTGCGAGAGTCTGAGTAAAGGGATTTGTTATAAAAAAAAGAACACATCACCCCTAATGCATATTTTCTGAGATAAGATGTATTGTTGATTGATTGTTTTTCTAAGTCAGATCGTTGGTTTGTTGTAAAGTTCAAAATAGATCTCTCTTCATGAGGGGGTTTCTACCTTAGCGGATTTAAAACCTAACTATTTTAATATCTAAATTTTATCACTATATTTGTTGTAGTTTTAATATCTAAGAGTGTACTTTTACAATGTAGTTTTACACCCCAAACATTAAAATTTACAACTAAATAAAATGAACAAAATAAGTTTTTTGTTTTTGATATTTTTTCCAAACCCAAACAAATAATCATAAATTGGTTATGATATCCTATTTTGCATTTTAAAACATGAGAAAATATGCAATTGTTTTTGTTTTTGTTTTTGTGAAAATTTGCTTAGAAAGTTTTTAATATTTAGGTGTATGCCCGAAAACAGAGTATTTTGTATTTTTTGAAAATATGTAATTGTTTTTGTTTTTGTAAAAATTTGCTCAGAAAATTTTTAATATTTAGTCGTATGCACGAAACAAAGTATTTTGTATTTTTTGAAAGACATATTTTTTTTTAAATTTTCTAATATATATATATATATATATATATATATATATATATATATATATATATATATATATATATAGGTTGGGAGCATAGTAAATTAATTGACTGTATACTATTCATGTATTATGTGAACAATGGGTCGGTCTTCTGTTGAAGAATGACCTATGGTGGGGTTTGATGAGTTAATGATTTTAGATGGAAAAATGGAAAGGTTACTTTGTCTTTTCAGAAGCGAGTGATGGCCAAAATTATTTATAGTATTGTAGGGAAGAATTTGAATGGTTAACTGAGTTGTTGAAGGTGGTCCAGAAAAAGGGTTGAAGTGGTTGTCAAATTCGAAGAGAAAAGGTTTTAAATGATTTTTTTCCTCAACTTTGACTTCAACATTCTTACCTTCTAAGCATGAGATTGGTCTCCTATTTATAGGTGGTAAAAGGGTAATACAATTTTTATTGAAGAAAACTTTTAGCTCTTAATTCAACCTAAAAGCATCTCATTTATTAGTTCAATGTACGTATTCAAGGTTGTCAGATTTGACAATTAATTGTCTAAGTTGTCATCTTTAGAGCGATTCCAAAGAGGTTATGGTGTCAATCAACAAGAATTGACCATACCACAATGTAGGAAAATGTTAGATTATTATTTTAACATTCGACTTGTCAAATTTGATAAAATATAGAGGCATCAAATGAACCTAGAAATTAAGCCCCTGAGTTGTCTTTCAGGTGGATAATGAAAAAGATAATGAACAATAATTAGACAACGTGTTATTTGGTTCCTTCTTTTTTCTTCTTAACTCTCACAAACAATGTCACTTTATACCATGATTTCAGCCAAAGTTCAATTTGATCCTTCAATGTTTAATTATTTTAATTGCACCTTATATTAACCAAAAACTTTAGATTATTTTGTATTTTGCCCCTGACAAACTCCAATGGCAACACTAAATTTACACTTCGTTTTCATTTTGGACCTTGATCTTAGAGTTATGCAATTTAACCCTCAATTGACCTTTGAGCTTAGATTTTTTTTTCAATTTCACCCTTGACTTTTCCAAATTGAATCACTATACTTTAGTGTCTTTTACAATATGCTATTTGGTTGCAGATTTCATCAATTTTGTCTCTAATTGACCCTAAAACATTGTTTTTCTTGCAATTTTGCTCCTAATTTCAACCGATTAACCTGAACAAAATAAAATTTGGTATCCAAAAATTCTAATATTTTAAATTAAGCCTAAATTAGGTTTCCAAACTTAAGTTTTCACAAATTAAATCCTTAATAAAATTATTTTTACCAATTTAAAGTATAATTAAATCCTTACACTTAATTAAGTCCTTCATTTGAACACTAAATTAATTCTTAAACATAATTAAACTTTAATTTTATCCATGACTAAATCAAATTGGTCTATTAAAAATGTAATCATGTATGTGTACATAATTTTTATACAAATTTGTCTAATAATAATTTATAGTAGCCTTAAATCTACACTTTCCCACATATTAGGGCACAATAATAGTATGATCGGGTTATCGAGTCAGTTTCAAATTTCAAAGTTGATTTTTCCACCCCGCAAGCCCTTTTTATTATTTTTATTGTTATTTTATATTTTTTTAGTAAATTTTAGGAATAACCCATAAATAGGTTATTACACGTCATTCAAAAAATATATTAAATAAAATTCCTTGGATTTTTTTTTATCCTTATATTAGAAGTAAATGAGATGTATTACTCTAAATATTGTTTTATTGACCTTGTGTAGGTCTTTTACCTTATATATAAATAAGAGTAATATATAAATTATTATCCTTAATAATAGGTGGCCTATTAACCTCTTATAGGCCTTTTTTTTTTTATCTTTATATTAAAAGTGAATATTTCTCTTAAATGTAGGCAAAAATCCTTAGAAGTTTTATAACTTTTTGTAAAATCTATAAACTTTTTTAAAATCAAGTATTTTATATTTCTTAAAAAAAAAAAATGCTTAAATAATGCTTAGGAGTTTTTGCTATATGTAAAAACATATATTTTTTAAAAAAATATTTTTACTAACATTTTTAATTGTTTTTTTTTGTTTATTTATGTGTGGTCCTAAAATGAGTAACAATATATGTTCCATCTTTATAATACTTACAAAGCAAAAACTCATTATGTACTTTATGTAGTTAGTTTGCATAGACAAATATATTGTTCTTCATATCTAATCTTGTTAAGACTTTAGTTCAACTGACTTGAAATTCTTTCTTCATAGTAATCCCCTTTAATTAGAACTATGATATGATTATTTTCACTCCAAAACTAATTATGGCATCTTAAAAACTTTTTTCTTAACTTACTTAACCTGAAATTTTGAATTTGTAAATCCTCATGATGAATTTAAAATTTTCCATATGGTGATTTTGTTTAACTAAAAGTATTTTTTTTATTTACAACTTGGTTAATCTAAAATCCTTATCTATCAATTTTCTTCAACCATAATCAAAATATTTATCCATAAATTAGTTAACCTAAAATCCCCATCTAATTATTCCTTTTAAGTAGAACTAAAATCTTTGTCTA
This sequence comes from Salix dunnii, assembly GCA_015731905.1. Taxonomy (NCBI): domain Eukaryota; kingdom Viridiplantae; phylum Streptophyta; class Magnoliopsida; order Malpighiales; family Salicaceae; genus Salix; species Salix dunnii. The sequence continues at coordinate 29,363,168 of CM027674.1, read as the reverse complement.
TAGCTCGGTTAACTTGAAATTCTAATTTGTTGGTTTCCTTTAATCAAAACAAAAATATCTATTTGCATCTTGGTTAGCCTAAGACCTTAATTTGGTAACTCCTTTAAACCAAAACTAAAATCTCATGTCACAGGGAGCTCATTTATTGTTTTCTTTAATTTTACATTAATAGAAAAACTATAGACTAAAAATTAAATGACCAAAAAGCTCTTATATAAGATTAAAAATTCATTTTATTGCCAATTTTTTTCTTTAAAAAAAAATAAAAGGTCTTTAAAGGAGGAAAAATGAAATAGGTATACTAAAAAAAATTTCGAGTGAATTTGAGATTGACCAATGAATTTTCTTTTGTGTTATATATTGATTTTTGTTTTTTAAATTTATTATACATAATTTTGTACAATAACTCATTATATTGATAACAAAAAGATACAATCAGTGAAATAAAAATTTATGTGACAAAAATAGTATTTAAAAAAACTTCTTAATGAATGGTGAGAGTGTGCACACCGATATAGTAAAAGACCAATGAATTTTATTTATTTATTTATTTATTTATATGAGTTTGCTATTCTTATCATTTGAAGAAAAGAAATCCTAAAAAAATACAAATATGTTTTTCTATTAAACAACAGTTAGAATTTTCTCATGTTCAGAAAGAAACATAACCGATCATACTCATTACATATTGTTATTAATTTTGAATTGAATATTTGAAAGATAAATGAAGGGAAAGAAAAGATATCTAAATTTGTCTTTTTTAAACACGTTCTGAAACCATGTTTGTGCATTTTAATTTCAATGATTTAGATTAAATAAATATTATTTTTTCTTGTTACAACACTTTTCTTACTGAAATAAAAACTCTTATTTTAATCTCAAAAGAACCATGTCATTCACATCTATTTTATAATTTAAGCATTACAGCATCTCAAAATTAGTTATGTAATTCAACATCCGAGTGTTGGGCATGTTTTCTCTCTAAGTTGCTCTCAAAACATATGCTAACTGGATGTTAATAACAATGAACGAATGATATATACATGCATTACTTAAAGATAATTTTTTTGAATAATTTTTCCTTATCTTACTCTATTATAATGAGAGGTAAAGAAGACCTTAAATTATTTCCTTTATATATGGGTAAGGATAACTTGTTATTATTGTTGTAAAATTTTAAATAATAACACCCTCAAAAGCAATAGAAAAAGCCCTCAAAGATTCATATCATATCTGAAACAAAAGAAGCTAACCACAAATTAATAACCAATACAATCTACAAAACATAATCAAGAACCACAACCAAATCCCTAGGATAAAGCAAAAAGTTTAACCTCCATCTTTAAAATAAAAAATCTAAATGTAAAATAAATATACTAAAAACAGAAACATACCTATACATATCATCTTTAAATCTAATATCAATCATACAATATATATAACCACAAAATACTAGCTTAGAGAAGCCAAGTTGAAATGCACTAACATAAAAAAATATTATTTATTCCATTATCAACACAATTGCTTATTAAGATGTCTATAAATTTATAACACTATCCATTTGATAACTATAAAATATAATGAACCGCATTATAGAACCTTAAAACTTATAATTATTACTCAATATCTTTTATGAAAAAAAAAACATATTTTCTTGAAGTTGAAGTTGTTACCCATTTCATAAGGGGAAACAATTAAGTCCTTATACCTCCTAATATGATTGATTGCGTAATTTTTGGGTCTTTTTTCTTCTCTCAAATCATGATGGTTGCAAGGTCTAACATCAATTAAGAACCATTCAAAGATAAGTGTACATCGAATTATAATTAATATCACATATGTTTAAAGACCAAATTCAAAACAATAATTCATTTTCTTATATCCTACATCATTATGACAAAGACCAATCAAAATATCATTTCTAATAAATAAAAATTATAACCTCACATAGCATATTTAAAGCATAATTTGCTGTAAAACCAAGAGTTAATTGCTCTAAACTTAAGAATATACAACCTTATATTTTTCAAACATTATACAAAATATCAAAACCTCTCACACCACATTCAAAAGTAATACAAAACAAAATAAAAGAACAAAATAAAAACCGATCATGTAAGAAACTACAACATAAAAAAAAAAATCTAATATAAAAGACCTAATAAACCTAGAGTTAATTTCCTTCAATTTGTAAAGACATTTAAAACCATAAAAAACACATGAGTTTATTAATTCCTTTTGTCTAAAACTAACCTTTAAACAATGATATAAATCTATTATGCATGAAAATATTGCATATCCTCTTAGGTTTAATTTATAAAATATAGCAATATCTCATAAACAAATTTGAAGAACTGGATTAATTTTTATCTTAACATGAGGAAAAATATAAATAGGCATACATGTCAATATTCATGGATAATAAATATATCTTTCCAACCATGACTATAAACAAGAAGAAAAAAGCTAAACATGCAGTGAAGCAAAATTAGTAGATTTGTAGTTGGTAAAAAAACACAGAGTCAATCAAAACACTTGAAAGAATTTAAAAATCAAATGACAAAAAAAATAAAAATAAGATTAAGAAAATCAATAAGTAACCATTGATTAAATGTGATGTAACATAGGATAACCAAAACAACCAAACAAAAAAGGATGAGAAAAAAAAATAACACTAACAACAATGGGAAAAAAATTAACCTAAAATAAGTGAGAAAATCTAGAGAAAAACTAAGAACAACCTCTTAACGAAACTAAATGCAATGAATCCAATGCTCCCACCTAGAAAAAAAATCAAAATAAAACAAAACAATATAAGTAGTGGTAAAAAAGACAAACTAAAAGGATTGCTGCTAAATAAAGGGAAAAAAAAGAAGAAAAAAACCTACTTAGTTGAATGAACACATAATAAATGTAAATGAACCAGATATACCATAAAAAGATAGTTCAATCTCATAATCCCAATAAAAAGATGTCAAATCCCATTAAAATGGTTGAATGTCTTGCAATGCATAATGGAAAAAAATCATAGCCAAATGATTTGTGCATTTTATGCATGATAATAGTGATTGACCAGTTATGCCTAACAGTAGTCCCAATAAAAATCTAGATAGAAAAATCATTAGCCAAAACCTCTATCCACAAACTAACATATTAAAAAAATAATATCTACAAAAATATCCTCGAAAAAAATAACCCTTCCATTATTAAAATCTAAGTAGAAAGGAATTAAGTTGCAAAAAGCATTATAAAATCATTAAAACATTGCAAAAAAAAAAAAACAGAGACAAAAGAGTTTAAAAAACCACTATGTAAGTTCATAATGACTAAATTCTGAATTCATAATATTTGGATAGTAAAATGACACACATTTTAGAGTTTTGCTAATATTAGAAAAAAAACAAATAGAGTACTAGATAATTAGGTCAATATATATATATATATATATATATATATATATATATATAAACACAAATAATAGATGAAAATGAAGAAGAAACAAATATACGAAATCTAAGAGTTAAAAGAAAGAAAGAAAGAAAAAAGAAGAAGCTACAACAAATTATGTTACCAGGGAGATCAAAATCAAACCATAAAGTCATAGTTTTAATCACGCTTTATTTTATAAAATTATCAGTTATATAGTTAACATTGCATAGGACATAAGAAAAAAACACTTAACCTAATTGTCAAGAAAATCTAGATACTTGGATAAAGAGTTTAAGAGCTATACATAGCCTATTATAAGGCTTACTCATCCAATTTACCATAACAACATAATCAAATTCAAAGATGAACTTTACTCCAGGAAAGTCATCTTACAAATATAATAGTTTAAGAGCTTTAATCACAATTAGTAAGTCACTTTGAATCTTTAATTACAGCAAGATCATAGGAAAAAAAATCTATTACCATGCATTGATGTCAAATCTAATTTTATCTTATACGTTGATTTGAAAATCTTATAATTTAAAACTTGGTTAAACATGATTGGAACTGTTAAAACTAGATTATGCAAAAATAAAATCTTTTAATAAAAGAAACTTTAAGGGTCAATCCAGTAACCCAAAAATCATCTTAATGAGTTTGGCATTTAATATGGCCCAATCAACTTTAAGGTTTTAAATACGATTTGACAACTGTTTTTATACATTGTGGTTTCTTAGCTACTTTAAAATGGTAAATTAGGATAACCTTCAAAATGAAAAATTCAACAAAAACTTCCATCATACATATGAGAATACAAGAAAATATCAAAATTCTTATGTATAATGTTCAATATGCTCATAGATGTATTCATCAATAATTTTCATAACATATCATATTTTATGCCAAAAAATAAGGTACAACATGAGATATTTATAATAATTGCTTCCAAAATAGCATCCCAATAAATGCATTTTTTTTATAGGAGAAATGATCTACTCTATCTTTCAATATCTTAAAATGATCAAGTATCTTTTTATTAAGCTTTTTCTATCTAAATTAACACATTTTATGGTGCACATGACAAAGAGCTCGTTTGAGAGTATAATTAAAATTATATTTTAAAATATTTTTTTATTCAGAAATATATCAAAATATTTTTTTATAATTATTTTAACATCAACATGTCAAAATAATCCGAAAACATTATAAACATAATTTACAACAAAAATTAAAAATATTTTTATAAATTGTTTTTCAAAACTACTTTTAAAATATTGAAAATGACCCTAATCCCTATAAAAATATCAATCATGTGCAAAATATGTGACAAATAAAATAATTACTTAAAAAATTAGACAAACAGTATCCTGCCTCTATAGTACCCCACCTTTTCCATCAGGTTTTTTTATATTACATCAAGTCATGTGCATGATTGATTATGTTGATTTGGATTGGAAAAAAAATAAAATATTAAATAAAAAAAATCAGTTATTTTATAAGGATAATATCAACTCAATTAAGAATAAAAAAATAGATAGCAACAAGGTCGGGGCTAAGTGGTGTTGGGGAGCGCTCTCTTCCATTCGAACGTCAGTTCGAGTTGCATTGAGAATGGGGCTAGAGGTTCCTCTCCACATGTCATCCTGGGTTTTTCTTTACGTGATATGTCTGTCATCCTCAGGTGTCTTACCTGTTTACTGAACTTGCAGGATGTTTAGTGAGCTCGGGAAATAATCGAGATGCGCGTAAGCTGGCCCAAACATCCTGGTTATATATAAAAAAAAAAGAACATAAAAACAGATTGCAAATTCATCTCATTGTATAAGGGTATACCGGATCATTTCCTAATCAAGTGAACTATTTTATTATTTATTATTTTATTTTCTTAAAAAATAAAAATATTTAAACTTATGGTTATTATCAGTAATTTCAAGACACCACGGAGATGCTATTATAATCCATCCATTTTGAAAAATCAGATGATGGTGGGACCGCCATATAAATCATCCATGGATCTTATCATCATGCTAAAGTGGAGTGGAAGATCGGAGTGTACTTATTAATGTCCCAACACATCATAATATTAAACCACTTTAATTCAAAATAAATACATATACATAGTAAAATCGAGAATTTTTTATTTTAAATTAAATATTTTTGCTGTTTTGAAATTATTTTTATGTTTATGTTAAAAGTAATTTTTAAAAATTAAAAAAAATATTATTTAATATATTTTTAAATGAAAATCATTTTAAAAATTAATTTTAATCATAATTTCGATTACCTATATTTCCTATTTTAAATCTTTTGTCATCACGCTACATACTTTGAGGATCATTATATTAAATCATTTTAATTCAAAACACACACACACACGTATATGAAAGTGATGTTTTGAAATTAAGATTTGTTGATATTACAAATATTTGTTTTAAATAAAAAACTTTAAAAACTAATTTTAATAATACTTCCGATTACATATAAATATACATAGTTATATTGCTCTAAATCCTTACATAGTTATATTATTTCTAAATCTTTATTTATTATTGTGTTTTAAAAATATTTAAAAATAAATAAATTTTATATTTTAAATTATTTTTTTAATATTATTAGATAATTTTCATTTACTAATATTAAAAATAATTTTATAAAAATAAAAATATATTATTTAATAAAAATTATTTTTAATAACAATCTTAATAATATTTCCGAACAAATACCGATAATCATGATTGGCAACTCATTTTCACTATCTTTTTATGCGCGTCGTTCAACAATTTTTATACAGCAGGGCCCCACTTTGATCACGCCAAAGCCCATCTGGTCACGTGAACAGCGAGTTGCTCGTCCGCATCATCTTCTAATGTAGGCGCATGCACACCAGGATTGACGTCCTCTGCGCAGGCACAAGGGGTGAGGTCTTGACACTTGCACCGAACATGGACACGTGCGAAAGCCGTGTAGCCTCTCATTGGACAGAGACGGTTACTCATCAACAACGATGGAATTGCCACGTGGCATGGAGAATCATGGCTGGTGGTCAGACTTGAGTCGTCTAAGTAACGGTTGGCGTGTTAGATTTGTCCGTTGACATTTTGAAATGTCAAATATGCCCCTTCAAAGCATCACTGCTAAACGGGGGTGTTTAATGTTGAAGTTTTTTTTTTTGGGTTTCTTCAAACAAAATAATGAAGAGATAAAAGTCGTGACAGATTAAAACAAGTTATTGAAGGTTTCTTTAATTATTTATAATGTTATTTTTTTTAGTTATTTAAATTGATGATTTAAATTATATATATATATTTAAATTATCATATATATATATGTATGTATGTATGTATGTATATGATAATTTCTTTTTTTTTGGGTATAAATTATAAGTTATGAGGAATTTTTATACAAGAGAAATTGGAGGCTTATTTATTTACTATCATTTTTATTTATCTGTGAATTATTTATAGCCATAATTGAACTATATATATATTAATAAAATCCCATCTAATGGCAATTTCGTAGATAAAACGTCAACAAGGACTAATAGTAGTAAGCACCCAGCTCCAACATCTTTACGTGACAGTTCTCCTAATGATATCTTCAGGTTTTGCTTTTTCCCGGGTTCAACCAAATAACATCACCTCCAGTTTCATGACTAATCTTTGCCTTCCATATTCAAATGGATCTGATCTGACCAGTTAACCTTTACCAATCCCAATTCCAATTTCAATCGCTCTCGTTCAAACCATAACAAGTTTCTTTCTTTTGTATGTCCCTAAAAACTGCAGCTTTCATTGATTTCTCATCGTTATCTATGTATTATTCCAGTCCTCATTGGAATTCTTAATCAGAAAGCAAACTTCCCCAGCAAAAATTTTGTACAAAAAGTTGAAACTATCAGTTTTACCAAGTCTTGCTCGGTTATCCAAGAACCACCCATACAGAATCTTGCTCCCTTCTTGCTAATCCAGTCACTGCGTAGATCAGTTTTGTTTTAGACTAGAAGCATGACTTCAGGTACGAGACTACCAACATGGAAAGAAAGAGAGAACAACAAGAGAAGAGAAAGGAGAAGAAGAGCCATTGCAGCAAAGATTTTTTCGGGGCTAAGAATGTATGGCAACTACAAGCTTCCAAAACATTGTGACAATAATGAGGTCCTTAAAGCCCTCTGCAATGAGGCTGGCTGGACTGTCGAGCCCGATGGCACTACTTTCCGTAAGGTACTTCACTATTAACTCGCTTTTTCACCATCTATACTTCATTTCTGCTTAACTTTGGTCTTAGGCTTGTAGGGAGCCAAAGCTTGAAAAAGTAACAGTTTTCGTGTTTTAATTTCGTTTAATTAAGGGTAAAAAGAAGAGGGAGAAGTGATTAAATTTGTTATTACTTGACCATGAATTCTGGGTTACTTCTAGTTCGATTAGTTTTGTATGTTTAATTGCATTACTGTCCTCTCTGTGCATTTTAGAACCATCCATGACTCTGTTATCATGAGAAGCGTTGGAGATCACAAAATTACTATGAACCTCGTTCCTGCATCTCATGATTTTGATAAATCTTGCTTAAGCTAGCCTGGCAGTGGTTCCTTGGTAGGGGTGACTGTGGCGCATATTAGCACAAGCTTGACATTGGATGCTAACGTGCGCCGGTCTCTGTTGCAGTAGCGGTTGCGTTGCTGAGGTATTAAAAAACCTCACTCTAAAAAGCTGGTTTGATCAGTGGGGTTAGCTGATTTTTTTGCATCGACTTTCTGGGGTTTATCTCCGGCGCCCGTTCGATCGCGTCAGCTTTGTGTTTTATTGGCTGCTTTTTGTGTGTCTGGTGTTCACCTGCGTACGTTAGATCCGGTCAACACTGCTTTAGCGATCTTGTTTCTTTTTTTGTCTCGGTGATGTCAGTTTTTTGGCTTTCTCGCGTGATCCACAAGATTCTCTCTTTTCTTTCTTCTTTCCTTCTTTTGCCAACCAGCTTTAAGACTCACTCTGGTCTGTTAGAGAGAACATGGAGCAGCAACACAGACCTCCTAAGGGCAAGTCCAATGGCAAGAGCTATTTTTAAGAGCCAAATTATAGAAATGGCTCTTCGAATAGTGTATAAATGGCTTTTGAGTTGATGTGATCTCCAATGGTAAATAGCTATTTTTAAGAGTCATTTTTTTTAATCTTGTTTTAAATTAAATTCAATTATTTTGTATATAGTGTAATTATACAATTCATTATACAATTAATATGAGTAAATTATATAATTAAATAATTATTTTTGAAAAATCAGCCAACAATAAAAATATTATTTATATTTAAATTACAAAAAAATGAATTTAATTATAATTAAAATATCCGGAATATTTGAAATTTGAAATTTTGAGTGATAGAAAAAATTAAAAATAAATTTGATACATTAACAAATAATTAATAAATTTTTACATATTGATCAAATAAATCATAAATTTTCAATTTTATATAATTATTTTTTTATAAAAATTATTATTAATTACATTTTTAGTTTTCCTAAATATTATTATTATTTATTCCTAAATATTATTAACCCGCCGAAACCCTACTCTTTCATTGCGCCTCACCCCATAATTTCAGATCGCCTCTCCTCGTCGCTCAACCACTCACTCTACGATTGCCATCTCTCTTACTTCTGTCCCGATGAACTCCCTCCCATTTATCCCTCGGAAAAACCTTAAACTTTCCTCTACTTCACAGCAGCAGTCTTCTTTGTTTCCCTGATCATTTCCTGTTTTTTGGTCATGTAAAAAATCATCACAAAATTCTTGGAAGTCCTTCTTTCATTTGTTCCCTTAAAATCCAAAACACTTGAAAAGACTCAAACTTTGCAATGGCCTTCTGCAACTTCTCTCCAGCATCCATTTTTCTTTTGATTCACTTTGCTCTGTTTTCAAGGCTCTCCCTCGCTGCAGACCCAACCATTTCTTATGACTTTAAGCCAGCTTACATCACTGTCTCTCCTCTTGGTGTTCCTCAAAAGGTTCCATTTTTTTTTCTCTCTGTGGATTTTTTTTTCTTAACGCTTCGTTCTTGTGTTTTTTTTTTGGGTATTCTGTGTTTTCTTTGATTTTAATTTGTATTTTCTATGATTTTTCTTCTTCGGATTGGATGCAAAGTATTCTCAGTTTTTTCAATTTTGAGTATAATTATTGGGTAGCTGTGTTGATGGGTATTATGTTGCTTTGTTGATGGGAGTTGATGGGTATTACCGTTTCGATTTGTTGCTGGGTTTTGATTTGCTGCTGCCTATTGTTTTAATTTGTAGCAACAACGGTAACATTACAACGGCATTATTTTTTTTGCCTCTCAAGATATATACCTGTAGGAATAGCTTCTGAAGATGAAGAATCCATTTTAGCTCCTCATTTTGCTCTTCCCGTTGGAAATCAAAATTTAACATAAAAAGCTAAATTTTTGAAAATTTGCCTTTGGCTGCATCGATGGCGTGCCCCGTTGGACTTGCCCTAAGAAGACTAAAATGCCCTTGAAAACAACATGAGACTGGCTGTAGCATGTGTATGCGTGTTAAAGGGTCATCATGACTGTAGTGCTCGCTTTCATTGATTTGGTTGAGTTGCTTTTAGTTCCTTGCCACAGAAATGCAGACCCTTTTATCAGTTCTGTTTGGTTTCCCATTTGGGAGGTGTTTTTCGCTCTGGGTTCTGTTGATGATAGTGTTGCAGCTTCTGTTGTGGAGTTCCACTGGAGTTCAATTATTGTTCATCAAGTTGAGAATAATTTTACCCAAGTCTAGTAAATAATTTCTGATAGGGGTTGGAGAATGTCAAAATACTTGTCTTGTTGGGGCATGCGGGTCGTTTAAAATCACCAACGACCAAACCAATGGTGGAAATCAGAATGACTCTGTTTGGAGTTGAAATGCTTTAAAACTTTTTACAGCACAATAAACTATCTTTCCTATGCAGAAAAGTTTGAGAAGTATGAGAATAATGGTATTTCCTGAGCTAAAACTTACTCATGCAGGTGAAAGGTAAGTTGGCGAAAAAAAATATGATATGGAATATGCTATGAATTATTCAGATTGGATATGACCATATCCCAAGAAGGCAAATCCCCATGCATGAGAGTAAATGAAGCATTGGGAAGGATGCAGTGGTGGATTATAGAGGAAATTTATGGTGGTTGTTGAGAATAATATTTTGTATCTTGTGAAAGAAATGTCCTGTCGGAAGTGAATTTGTTAAATGTTTTCAAAAATGTGGATATTTTACCTTCATCCCCTGTTAGGTTTCAATTGTTTATCTATACGTGAACTTGCTGGCTTATTGCTTTAAAGCCTGGTGCAACGACAGTTCACTTCCAATTCCATACCATACCATATTTTCCAGCTGCTTTGTTCATTTAATGCCTTCTCAGTTGTAGACACGTGTTATAGCTCTTATCTTTGCATCCTGATACTGCTTTGTCAAATGTCTTTGGAAACTGACTCGTCGTCCCTATTGACTAGTATGGTTGAAACTTTAGGCGCTGTTCTTAGATTGGATACTGGCATTCACTAAGGATATGTTTGCAAGGCTGGAAAAATATATTTTTTCATCAAAATAATGTTTACTCGTTTTTGTTATTGTTTGGCATATTCTTTGCATTAGCCTTACCAGTACAGTACCACTTATTCAAGTGATCTGTGGTGAACTTTTTATGACATGGTGAATTTTTTTTTCCAAGCCACTGTTTTCATCGTTTTTATTCTCTCTGTTTTTTTTAAGGGATGCAAGCCAGTAGAATGCATGGACATTCTTGGTGTATCTGCGACAACGAGTCCGTGCTCCTCGTACCACCATAGCCCCTGTGCTTCCTACAACCCAAGTCCTGGATCCTCTTCCTTTCCCAGTCCAGCTTCATCCTCATATGCTGCAAATGCCAATATGGATCGCAATTCCCTCATACCATGGCTCAAAAACCTGTCGTCGGCATCTTCATCAGCTTCCTCCTCTAAGCTTCCTCACCTCCACATCCATGGTGGCTCCATAAGTGCTCCTGTTACTCCTCCTTTGAGCTCTCCTACTGCTCGGACCCCTCGAATAAAAGCTGACTGGGAAGAACAATCTTTCCGCCCAGGCTGGGGCGGGCAGCACTACTTCTTACCATCTTCAACTCCACCGAGCCCTGGCCGCCAAATTGTTCCTGATCCAGAATGGTTTAGGGGGATTCAAATACCACAAGGCTGTCCGACGTCTCCCACATTCAGCCTAGTTGCCTCCAATCCATTTGGCTTCAAGGAAGAGGCTTTAGCTGGTGGTGGATCCAATGGTGGATCCCGCATGTGGACTCCAGGTCAAAGCGGTACATGTTCACCTGCCATTGCAGCTGGCTCTGATCATACAGCTGACATTCCCATGGCCGAAGTGATTTCAGACGAGTTTGCATTTCGATGTAATACAACTGGGCTAGTGAAGCCATGGGAAGGAGAGAGGATCCATGAAGAATGCGGATCAGATGATCTAGAGCTTACGCTCGGGAACTCAAGAACCAGGTTAGCTGGCACGATATTTGATTAAATGGATCAAATCTACTGTTGTTTACTTGAATCATGTTGAAATGCAGATAAACAATTGCAAAAATGAAAATTCCCGAGTGAGCTTCCTCGCATGAAATTTCATTCTATGTTTGTACCACTGAAAATAGAGTTGTATAAGGGATCTTGGTGAGTAATTAGCCCTTGCACTCTTCTTGTTTATTTATTTTCACTGTTTGCTTTACTTATTTCTAGATAACATATAGATAGTGCTTCAAAGTGAGACGTGGTTTCACCCTTTCACTTGGTTAGTTTCACTCTAAATTCTATTGGAAGAACTGCTTCAACCAGTTAGCTGCCTTCAGTTTCGGCTTTGCCATTGAAGAGTAATGCAAAGTGACTAAAGTGAATGGAATTGTAATTCAATGGCCAAACCTTTTGCGAAAATTAGAATAGAGTGGACTCTCCAACCATGCTTTTTGTGTATTCTTTGACTTTGAAATGTACTGTTCATATTATTATTTGCACCTCCTTTTTAGCTTTTCTTTATCACCCTTGTTGCGCTTTCATGAAGAAAAGATTTCTTTTCAATAGATGACAGAAGGGTAAATTCAAGCCTATGATTGCAAGTAGAGAGGTGGTGAGATATCATCAAAGAAAATGATGATTGTCGTGGACCAGATCATTACCATCTTGCCACCTGAAATCAAGAAATTGGAATGGTCAAATGTTATGTCTTTTTGAATGTATCAACTATCTTTTGACCAAACCTTGAGTGACTTGTGCGTGTAGTGCCTCATCTGATATCTGACCCGAAGTCTCCGTGGACAAGGAGAGTGGAACAACCACAAAGATGGGCTTGACTTGGCCCCTTCACTTCAACAATTTTTCGAAGTTTTCAATCAAATCCTTTATTAACTTTTCCCTTCGTTTCCACCTGGGAAACATTCCTTATCGCGTTGGTTAGACCATCAGTTCCAAAGACTACGGGATTGATTCATGTTTTGATGTACTCCACCTGAGCATGTTGGTGATGGAAAATGGTTCAGTGCGTTTGTGTGTGAGACCTCTTTGCATCCAGCCGCTAACGCTGTGTTCATCGGCGATGAATTATAATGTGGAAGGGTGTAGAAAGTATAGCAACCAGTAGGTATTTCATGTATTTGTGCCTCATGAGTAAACAAGTTTCCCACAATTTTGTGAACTGCACAATCACTTAGAAACCACTGCTTCGCGGGGAACAAAGAATGAACGTGGATAATTTACAAGTGGGGGAGCATGTGGATAGAGTCTTGAAATGATTCAGGCCGCCTCCCCAAGTATTGCATATACTTTTAAAAAAGATTTAAGAGAGCATTATAAAGAATGGCAGCATTATAAGGCAATGACACTAAAAGAATATCTGATGCATTCTGGGATGCACCATAAAATCTAGCATTTCCCCGTGTTCGAGTTGCAAATATACTCCCTTCAAAAGAGCATCCAACAAATGCATCTGGGTCTTATGTTAAAGGACTATCTCATCTAAAAATTTAAATTATTAAATGAAATTTCAGAATATGATTTATATTATTCTCTAACAGACATTTTCAAATGAAAGTCAGTTAAGCTTGAAACTTGAACAAATTCACATTACTTTGTGCTTGATTTTTATCGAATAAAATAGTGAGGTGAGATTCAAACTCGTGACTGCTGAGTCAGTAAAACTTTAATACCATATTAATGAATCATTTCATCTAAAAATTTAAGTTATTAAATACAATTTTAAAATATAATTTATATTATTTTCAAATATACTGATCGGAGTGACTAGGGCATTAAAATTGATTTCCTTCTAAAGAAGAAGAAGAGCATAGAAATCAAACATTTCTAACAATAATTAAAATTAAACTAATATGATCAGTCAACCTCTTTTTTAAAAAAAATCAAATACCATTTGGAGACCTGCAAAGAGAATTACAGATCATGAAGATCGACATTAACAGAACAAACAAAATATAAGCATTTATGAGAAGAGAAGAGCATGTGCTAAGAAAGCTAAGTATATTACTCATTTTTGATGAACAACACAACAGTCCCATCCTTGAGGATTGTTTCTGAAAACCATCATCCATGAACTGAAAAAGAAGTTTTACTCAAGAAGATAGTAGCTATAATTAACCCTTACTGCAACTATAAGTGTAATAGACAACCAAACCATTATCAATTCCAATAGCTCCACTCAAACCAGCTCTAATTGAGAATTGAGAAGTGCAAGTTGAAGGTGAAATTAAATAACAATAAAACTTGTATAAAAAGTTCAAGGGAAAAAAAATAAAAATCTAAAAATATTGGTAAATGAAAAAGAATTAAACATGTAGAATATTTAAATGTGTTTCTTTATTTTAAAAAACATTCCAAATATAAATTGAAAAAAGTTATGGAGGCATTTAATTAAATAAATTAAAAAAACATCATGTAAATAAATGGAAAAAAAAGTCATTAACAATAAATAAAAACCAAATTGAAAAAAAAAAAAAGAGATAAATATAGATCAAGATATAATATCATAACACGGGTCATTTATCCGGTTGTGTTTAATTATTTTTTTTAAAAATCAATTTGAATAGAAATTAATACACATAAAATATATTTAATAAATAAAATATTATGCAATATTACACATATTAAAAATATTATTAATAAATTATTATTTTTTAAGAAAATAAAATTAATCTATATAAAATATTTAAACTTATAGATTAATTATATTAATCTCTTTAAATATTAAACACGTCCAATATAATTAAAAACAAAATTGTTATTTAAAAAGAAAAAAAATAATAATAGATAAAGAGTATAATGAAAATATAAACTTAAAAGTTATTTAAAAAATAAATATTAATAAAAAAGATGAGATTAGACATAGCTAGGTTTGACATATGGAAAAAAAAGAGAGGCTATCTTGTGGTTTTTTATTAAGTTAATGGAATGAAAACATGTCATTTCTCTAATGTATTTTGAAAAAAAAAATAGACAATGTATTGTTTGTAGTTCTCCAAACAAAAATGAGGTTACTTTTAAAAAAAAAATATTTTCAACATTATTTAATCAAAACACTTGGAAACAACCTTGGTAATCAATCTATGACCTCCAAAAACATAAAAAACCATCTTAAGACTCGAGATAAAGTCGAAACAAAAAATTTTCAAAGTTATATTTATTGTTTAAAGTATTTTTAAGATAAAATAAAACATATAATTTGAATTCTTCTCATCATATGAAATTATTTAACATAAACTTAATTATTTAAGTATCTAAAATTATTGTTATACTCTTCTAGTGTTTAACCTATTTGTCTTTAAAATAACTATAATTATCAACTTCCTTATGTAAAACTTGCTCATAGGTTCAACAATTAAAGAAATACAAGGCTAGGGAATGTGAATGGAAGAATTCCAACTATCATTGTTGTTGCTTTTTCCATAACCATATATATTTCAAATTGCAATCAATCTTAAAATTCCTTAATCTAATGCAAACAAATTCAAATAGTTTCATATCTAAAATTTAGTGAAAATTTATATTTATAATTCATATGTTTAAAATTAAATCCCTTTAATTTAAGGCAAAGTAGTTGAGAAAACCCTTACATTAGTATTAGAATTAAAAGGGATGTGAAAAAATTATTTATGTAAATACATTACACTAATGTTTTTGACACTGTACCTTTAAAAACAATCTCATATGAAAATGGATAAGATTATGTTTTTTTTTGCAATAAGATAATTTTAGTAAAATAACATCAATATCTTTATAGGTTATAAATTCTTGGAGGTCATAAAACAATATATTTGTATTTTTATTTTAAATGTGCATAATAAAATAAACAATTTCACCTAAAGAAAATAATATATTTACTAGTAACAAGGGTTTTTTCATATTTTTCCATTTGACAAGCAAAAAAAAAAAAAACATATTTATCCTTGAAGTTCATATTTTTATGTTTGGATATAAAATTATTTTTGTTATTATAGTTTGGTTTTTTCATTATTAATGGATGTTATATAGGTAAATGGATGTCTTCTAACCCTTTTATGTTCTTCATCTAGTTAGACACCTATATACATTTTAACCAATATATATAAGTCATAATTCATGTTATGTAATGATTAAAAATGAGGAGTATATGTATTTTTGTATGAATTGTTAGAGAAAAAAATATCAATAAATTGCATATAATCAACATTCAATAAATAGAAACATGTGATGAAGTGTGAACATAGTTGTTGAAACAATTGTCATTTACCATAAATACATATTTTATTGATGTTAATGGATTTTTCAACTTCTCATATAACACCAACTATTAGAAGTGTCTCGAATGAAATAGCCTCATTGCAATATTAAATAAACTTGTAATGTATGCTCTATACGTTTTCATAATAACAAGTAATTCAACTAGGATGTTCAGAAATCACAATGCACCATAACTTAAAAATTCTTAAACTTTGATTATGCACTCTATAAAAATATTTATCACACCTAGAAAGGATTATTTAAATTATAGTTGCTACAAGCAAGCTATAAACTCTTTTCAAAATATTATTAAAAGTCTTTGAACAAATTCATCATTGTATTATCATATATAAAACACCAATTTCCTTTTAGGTTCAATTTCTAATCATTATGATCACATTACTAATCTTTATCAAATCATCATATAAAATATTAAATCTCTTTTTTGAAGGATTTATGCACATCCTATGTAGTATATCTTTCAAGAAAATATTTTTTAGCCTAATATTGAAATTAGTCATAAAGTATCACAAATAATATCGATAATATCTAAAAAGTTCGAGAAAAATTCATGCTATGTAATTTTTAATTACCACATATCTATTTGATATAATTCATAAGCTGGTGTGACCATCAAATATATACTTATATAACAAATCTAAAAGCCAATGCTAATTATTGTTCATCTCTTCTTTGAAAATAGTAAATGACAATAGATAAAAGCTTATTATTTACATCATATGCAATTGCAATCAACAACTTTCCCCTGTACTTATCATATAAGTGAGTGTCGTCAATATTGTTAAAGGATGACAATATTGAAACCCATCAATTAAAGCATCAAGTGCTGAAAAAACTCTCTCGAATATTACTCAATTGTTATCATTTTTTATGATTCCAAGTGACAACCATTTTATGGATTTAAATCTCTAATACTTAATAACATTTTTGACAAGTTTGAAAAGACTCTTAATGTAACAAAATAAATCATTTTAGTGTTTTCTACTTTATTATCCACATATTTTTTAATATGAGACATCATACTTATAATCTTTTTTAATAATAAATTAAGTTAGTATAATGATCAACATCATCTCAATAATAAAATCTTAGTCAATTTAATTATGTTATTGTAAAATAAATAAATTTAATATATTTAAACCTTTTGAATTTAAAGCTCTTTATGAATTAAACTTTCAGTGTATCTTAATGAAAATAACATCTTTATCTCTCATAGGGAACACTCAACAATTGAACATAGAATAAATTAAGTTGAATTATGAAACTTATATTATAATATATATTTTTTTTTATCATGTATGCTCGTAAAAAAAAAACTCCAATTCAAACTCCATCTCCATATAATGCTAAAAACTAAAAAGAATTGTCACATCACATTGATTGGGATCCGGGTCAGAAATCTCTATCCTTAACTAGCCACAGGCATTAGCATCAACGTGGCAGCAAAGCAATCTATATGCGCAGTACACCCCCGGCGTACATTTTCACGCTCTTCCCCTTTCACATTAAAAAAATCGCTTCATCATCAATCTCCACTCTGCTTAAGAAACACAAAGCCCCAGTTCTCTCTTTCAAACCCCTAGTTTCACACTTTGAGTCCTCTGTTTAAGCAAAACAAACCCTAAGACTCTTTCCTTTTATATCACAAATACAAAAAACAAAAAATCCTGATCTCAAGACTACCTCTTTTTATTTTTTTCCTAAAAGTATAAATCAAAGCTTGAAATTGTGTAATTTTTGATTTATTAGCTTTGGAATTTAGGGTTTCTCAGATTCTGCCTCAAAGTTAGTGTTTTTTTTGTTTTGTTTTTGTTTTGTTATCTTAGAAGCTATATATATATATATATATATTTGTAATATTGAAGCTGTTTTTAGTTTCGATCATTTCTACAACTACCACTGTCACCTAACCCAGGCTAACTCATAAGGACTTTAAATCTTTTGCTGTCACTAAGTCACCAAAACCTTCAGTTCTGTGTTTCCAATTAATTTGTCGAGTAACCAATAGTGAAAATCACATGAATACTTGAGTTTCACAATCGAATGTCGGTAGAAAGATCATTTGAAGCATGGGAAGAGGTCCAAAGGCATGGCCAGGACCTCGCAGACCGGCTAGCTCAAGGCTTTACCGGCCTTATACAGTCACATATAACTTACCCACCTGCGTTTTCATGGCCAAACCCTCCAAAATCGAAGCTTTTCGATGTGGAGTTTCCGGGACACGGTTTTAGCAAAGGGGATTTTGGGGTTTTGACTGATAATTCTGGGATAAATGGGTTTTCGGCGATTTTGGATGTTGGAAATAGGATTGGACAAGCTGGGGCTGATTTTGGTGCGGCTTTGAATGGGATGGTGCATCAGTTTTTTAGGAGATTGCCGGTGCCGTTTAAACAGGAGGAGACTGGGGAGGTTGGGGTGAGGATGAATGGTAAAAGGAGTGAGGTGGGGTTGGGTTTGGAGGGAGAGTTGGGTTTGGTTAGTGAGAAGTTGAGGGATTTTGGGTTTGTGGAGGATAATGGTGGTGGTGGAGTGGAGGGGCTGTTGGAAGAGGGGATTGGTGGGTTAAATTTGAAAGGTGTGGGATACCTCGGTAAACCGCAGGTAATGACTTTTAAGAGCTATTTGGTTTAAGAATTTGTTTGTGTTTGTTTTTGTTAGCGTGGGAGTCCTTTTCATACAACAATGGTAATATATGCATATTTTCTAATGCTACTGAAAGAATAGGTTGCCTATTAGATTTTTTAAATTAAACTGTCCATTTAACTGTTTGTATGGAAGCGATATTTTATCTTTTGAAACTCGGTAGGGAAAATTTCTTGGTTTGATTTATGGAGGATATGATTTGATTGGTTTTCGTTTTTTTGGAGTCTGGGAAGGAAGTTCACAGAATTAGTACGGTACCAGTCTGATAATAGTGACCTTTTTTGGAAACAATTATGCATTGGAAGCCATAGGACTTCCTGTTTGGGAAAGACCATGTCTTTTAAGAAGCATTAACTGGTCAGTTTTACAAGAGTACAGCATCCAGTATAGTTAGTAGTGCCTATCTGGAAACGACTGAACGTTTGAAGTGCATGCCATTCCATCTGATAACGGTTGTCTAAAACATAGAAAACTGAATTACACCTACATCCTTTCTCCTTTGGCAGGTATGCTTTGTTTTAGAAGCAATTTGTCTAACAAACACTTGCTTTCCTTTTAGGGCCAGTTGTATTTGTTATAATCTCATTAATGATCTACTTTTGCTTTGTGCTGTATATTTAACTTAATGTCTCAAGAAACTTGAAGGGTTATGAGAGGAGTATAATATACCTGTGGTTTTCATATCTAGTCAAATTATATGCAGCTGAAGTAGTGGTTCCATGGTGTAACCTGTCACTTGTTGCAGAATGTTTCAAAACACCATTTGCTTTGATGTTTAGATTTTGCATGATCTGAACAGCATCAAGCAACCCTTGCAGATGCCACTAAGTCCCACTGTTTCATTTCTTAATGTTATTGTGATTTTTATTTTGTTTTTCGTTAATTCCTTTTAATCATTAACACATTGATTAAGTAGACATAGTCTCACTACTTGGACCTTTATGTGTTTCATGCTCGATTTTTTTCCTGTACTGTTTTTCCTGTGCATTTCTCAACATATCATTTTCTATTTCCTTCCTTTTCTTTTCAACCTCTGTATGTCTCAGTTTGGTAACAAGGTAAAAGAATTGGTTGCATGCATCAAAATTGGTTGTGTTGTCTGATAATGTTCTTTCTATGCATGCTTTCATTGTAGCTATTTATTCAAACCGGAGATTCCTCAACCATAAGTGAATTGCTTGAAAGACTAGGCAGGGTAATAATAAAAGGGCAATAACTTGTTATGTTTAAATGCATTCCTATGTTCTTGGCTGGAGGTCAGTTCATTTGAATTATCTTAGTAGTGTTTTACACAGTAGTGTAAGGGGGGCAATAACATGGTGCTTGGTTCAGTTTAATCGTTTTGTTTTTCTGTAGTTTTTTCCTCTTTAATTTTTTATGGCCAAAAGAATTTTATGTACAGATGGACAGCAAAAGTTTCCCTGCTGTAGTAGTTTTGTCTTACTGCCCTTTTTGTGATCATAATTGAAGGTTATCAATTTGGCTGTTTATCTGATTCATTTCCATTGAATGCAGGGGACCATAAACATTACCTCAACTTATGACAGCAGAACTCACAGCATTGAGAGTTCTTTGGTTGCAAGGGGAGATTTATGGAGAGTAGAGGCATCAAATGGTAGTTCCATGTCAGCAAATGATAATTCATCTCTGTTCCTATTCCAGCTTGGACCTGTGCTGATTGTGCGTGATTCTACCTTTCTTCTGCCTGTGCATCTGTCAAAGCAACACCTGCTTTGGTATGGCTATGATAGAAAGGTATAGCCAATTTTCGGCTTCCATTGCTGAAGTGTGAAAATAGATGCAATTGTAGAACTGTGGAAAAAGATGCTCAAGCTTTTGGATATTCTTTTCTAAACCTTCAATCAAACAACGACAAAACCTCATCTCTCCAACAAAATGTATTTGCTCTTAAACTTCAGATTTTGCCTGAAGCTTGACAAGAAATGGCAATGGACTATAAAGACATGTGCTAAAGTATTGCTAAACGTTAGTTTTTTGCTCCATCCTAGTTGTTTTTTTGATCTCCAGCTATTATTATTAATTGCATGTTGCTAGCTTTATGGCAACCTTTCTTCTGTATGTATTTTTGACATTACAATTGTTGTTTTTTGGAGCATATGCTGATATAGACTTCACCATTAATACCTATTATGTACCTCTTAGCTTCCATATCTTAAGAGAAGTCTATATCAGCATATGTAGACTTTGAACAGTTGCTCTATCCCAGTTGTTTTTTGTTGATCATGTTTCCTGCCTTTATTTGATTTGTCTTTCGTTTTTTAATACCGAACAGTTCATTGATAATCAGATTTTTCCATGCACTATACTAGAATCTGCATTTGGATGTCATCTTATGATTGTTTTATGAAATTGTTCTTCTCATGTGCCATTTTTCTTGTTTCTTTGTCAGAGTGGAATGCATTCTCTGTGTCCAGCTGTGTGGTCAAAGCATCGAAGGTGGTTATTAATGTCAATGCTCTGTCTCAATCCTTTAAATTGTGTAAGTTAGAGCTCCTTTAAATATATGAAGGGCATTAAAATCAGTTTATGTTTCAATTCTCATATTTGTTTATAGAGGCTTAATCAAAGGTGTGGGTAGCCAAAAACAATAGGATTTATTCTGCATCTTGTAGAATCAATGAAGAATTGGAAACAGGAAGCATGATCCTTCAACTTTAAGGCACTGTTGTTTGATAGGATTGTGTTCCTCACTTATTTATGGTATAATGCTTTAGGGTTGTTTAGCTGGTACTCAACAGAATTATAGTGCTCTCCTGTGTTCATTTCTTTTTATTGGATTTCTCTTCTATAAATCCTTCCCATTCTAACAAATTTCTTCTTTTATCCTTCCCAAAATGAGCATTTTTGTCAGTGCATGATGTTTCATAGTTGAAATTGTTTTTGTAGTTGTTTTACTGTCTTGAAAATCAACAAGTGTCATGCCATTTCCCCTTCTTCAGACCAAGTAAGAATTCCTTAGGATGGGAAGTTTTGCAAAGCAGCGATATGAAGGGAAGTTAACACTCTATTTAACTAGGCTGAAATCTTAAATTCAGATTTTAGTTTGAGTGATGGGGCAGGTGAGCTTGTGGAAATTATTTTCAAAAGGGAAAAAGTAAGAATATCAGAGCAGCCTTGCCATCCTCCCCCCTGTCCTTGAGCACAAATTTCTCCCAAAATAAGTATACTTGCTTTTGCTGCTGCCTGGTGATCCTATTGAGCACAGAAGCAATAAACTCTGTAATGAAAGCATGAATATTTGGATGCAGCTATTAGTGTCTCTTTGTAGCATTAGAATATGTTGAACTAATTTTTCAATTACTTTCCTTTGGATGCAGCTATTAGTGTCCCTTTGTAGCATTAAAATATGTTGAACTAATTTTTCACTTACTTTCCTTTCCTTGGTCTCTTTCAACATGCAGTCATTTGTGGATTTACAGTTTCCAAATGGGCAATTGACTTATGTATCTGGTGAGGGGCTGTCTACCACTGCTTTTGTACCTCTCTGCGGAGGTCTTCTTCAAGCTCAAGGGCAATATCCTGGGGAAATGAGATTCAGCTTCTCTTGTAAGGTCAGGTTTTGAACTTGTCAGCCAGTACTTATGATTTCAAGGTACATTAGTGGATTTCTCTGAATTGATTCTGGTATGAACTAAGGCCTGTTGCTATGAATATTTATCAGAATAAGTGGGGAACACGTATCACACCGATGGTACAATGGCCTGACAAATCCCTTGCATTAGGTTTTGCACAATCCTTAGCATGGCGAAGATCTGGTCTTATGGTGAGGCCAACTACTCAGTTCAGGTGATGATCTATATTCATATTGATTTCAATAAATTACAACCTCTCTTTGTTTTTCCATACAAGTGGAAGAGATGTGCAGAGTTGCTGTTTTATTATTAATAACTTTGGCCTTTGAACTTGAAAGTGCTTCAGTAATTTGTGAAATGAACATGGTTTCTCAGGCTGGTTTTTCTATCTGTATTGATAACTCTTGCTTGCTGAGCTCTTCAAGTACCTTGTAAAATGTTATTTAAAGTTAACCTATGGACCCTTTTTTCCCTTGGTCTGGTTATATGTAATTCTGGACCAATCTATGAAAACCAGGAAACTCAATGAACTAGCCATTAAAAAAGGAAAAAAGAAGTTGAAATAAAGGAAAAGAAAAACAGAAATAGTAAAAATCCTGAATTACCTGCATTGATGACTGCTGAAGCAACAGAGAAGAACAAAAATAAAATTGGATACTCTGTGTTTAAGACTACCATTTGTGCTCTAATTATGCCTTCACTTCTGAATGTTAGCATATCTGTTACATTGGGATCATTGTTAAACTGCACTCTTAGTTTTTTTTTTTTTTCAAAACTGAGAAAATTTCATTGAAAAAATGAATAAAGCAGAGATTACTAAATGCTTTTTTTTCATCCATTAAATAGTAACTGAAGCCAGAAAGAAGTAGAAAATACTTCTTCAGAACTAATCCCTGCTGCACTAGTTCAATTACATCTACTTAACATACTTCTTTAGACAATGACAGTGCAGCTATCGTTTTCCTGCCTCTTATAATGTGGCATCAGATGACTATGGTTAATAGGAAACAATCTACACATTACTTGTGTACTCGTTTTAGCTATCCACAGATTTCCTCATGATTTGCTCTAATGAGTCTATATAGTTAACCCATCACAGACCAGGGTCAGTTTGCATTTCTTGATGCTGCCAAATGAAGACCTGCTTTTTTCTGTGGTCAATCATAGTTACTTGTTTTAATCAGTGTTGCTCCACTATAAACAATTAGGTGTCCATTGGAGGACATGATTGTTTTATTGGGTCATGACATTAATTATCTATACATCCTGGGACTGATTGTATGCTGATATCAATTATCTCATGCTTTGGCAAAAGCATGAATGATTATATTGGTGAAACAAAGTAGGTCTTGTTGAGGGTAAAATATGCATGCCATTTATCTTTTGAATAAGTGGTCTTCCTATGTTTGCAGAACCCCTTTTTCCTGGCGTTAACTTTTACTTCTGTTGTATTTACTTCACTCTTGTTGTGTATATTTAAACTCAAGCAAAAGTTTCAGCTTCTATGGTACTTTAAGCAAATATAATTAACTTTTCCACTCTTAATGACATCTGTCAGTTTGTGCCCCACTTTTGGCGGAAGCAATCCTGGGTTGCATGCAGAACTGATTCATTCAGTGAATGACCATCTGAATCTGATATGTGGCTGTGCTGCGACAACTCACCCTTCTGCATTTGCATCACTAGCAGTAAGTTGTACTGTTGCATTATTTGGTGCTGGTCAATATTTTCTTAACTTATTATACACATCTGCTTGGTTGGATCTTTGGTTTCTTGGTCCATCTTTTACTTTTTTAGCTAGGTGGATGGGACCCAGGTACACGGGAAGTTTGCACTTGGTCCTATTCATGAAAATCAAGTGAATGGAATGATAAAAAAATATCAAAAATTAAAAAAAGAAGTAAAACATAGAAATACATCAAATTATCTTCATTATAACTGAGAATCTGAAGATTCACAGGTTTAATCTCACGACCCTTCATGCCATGGGAAACACTCTAATTCTTTTCCAACCCATTAATCCACATTGAAATGAGGAGGTGCAATTTGCTAGTCTAACTTAGGTTTAAATGCTGGAACTTCCTGGGAGAACAATGAATTGGAAGACAATCCATCAGTTAGCCATCCCGTTTGAGAAAATTGAATCACAAAAGTCCACCAAAATAATTTGAGAAAACAAAAGTAGACAATGGATGCCAAATCAGTGGAATCCTTAATGATGGGGTTATCCAGTTCTGGTCTTTTTCCTATCATCATCATCATTCAATGTTTCCCTGTGGAGCTATGCTGTGTTGTGGAGATGCATGCATCTGTTGGAGAAAATAATTGTATACATCCTCTATTGTTGGATTGCAGTCTCATGATCATTCACATCTATGCAGTATGGTCTCCTTCTAGAATTGCATGTCTTTGCCCAGAGTCTTGATATGCATGCAAATCATGTTTAGAAATGACAGGGTGCAACTTGTGACCATAATGAAAGTTAAGGATGATATTTGCATGCAATTTTCCCCTAAGCTAAAACTTGTACCATCATAAGACAATCAATCTGAAGTAATCTCCTAAGTGAAACTTCAGGCTGATATGCGTAATATTCTGAAAATATTGGGCGATTGGGTCACAAACTGAAATGAGAGTGAAAGTTCAGGAAATATTTGGGAAATTCCACAACCAAACTCATTTTTGTTTCCATGAGGAGGCCGCTAATGACAAGAATCTTCACCTTCCCCCTAAAACTTCTTGTATAAAGATACTTTGTGAGGACAACAGTTGAACCCATTTTGCAATCATTAATAGCTCTGGATTATCAAATCATCATCTTGAAACTCACTTAGCAAATCATCATTTCTGAAATTTGACATTGGGCAGTGTTGGTGTTATTTATCCATCCTTGTTCTAACATCCATCGCTTTCATGTGGCCTTTCGCAGATTGGAAGGTCTAAGTGGAATGGTAATATTGGGAGCTCAGGATTTGTTATGAGACTCGATACTCCTCTCTCCAGTGTTGGTCAAACTTCCTTTTCTGTTCAGATAAATAGTGGCGTTGAGTTTTGATTGTTTTGCCCCACGTTCATGGTAGCTTAAGTGTAAATAGTCAAGTTTTTTAATCATATCAAACCACGCAGTATATCTGACTTTTTCATCAATCATAGTTTTCCCTTCCTCCCACATGTACTTGCATGCGTTTATTAGTGCATCTGTAGTGTTTTGAAAAAAGAAAAAAAATAACTGGGGGACCAATAATATTTTGATTTTGCCAAAAAAGAAAGAACCCTGACCTGTTCAGCTTCTGATAATGTCCAAGTACCCTCAATTTAGTTAAATTATCAGCAGAGTAGCATTTTTTTTCCTATTGAAATTACTGGAGTGATTGAAAGTTGTATTTGAGAAGCGGTCAGTTGGCTTACAATTAATCATGCAATCGTCAGAATTTCTTTTACTGTTTTAAACTCTATAAGTGATCTATGGGTGGAAAGAGGATTTCTCAGGTGTCCCTTCCATTCCCCTTGTATTCATATATGCTGATGATAAACCGAGAGGAAAATACGAGGACGACGACTAGGGAATATACTGAAATTTGCCGTTCCTGTTATGTAGTTAGTTTTACAGTTAGACAATGGCATGCAATCTGTTAGTATAGTTAGTTACTAAAGCATTTAGCAGGCTTAACATTTCTTGTATAAAAGCTGGTGATTGCTGTGAATAAAGGTTGAACAATTACAGCATGGTGTCATAGCCTCAAAAAAAGGAAAACTGAGAAAATCAAGAAACAGCAGTTTCTTGAAAAAGAAGCAAGGAAGAGATAAAAGAAGCATTTGTGCAGAAGAAATGAAGTGTAGCAAAAGAAGTATGGCAACCATGGCAACAGAAAATGGTAGTTTTGTGCAGCCAGCAATACCATGATTTGATGGTTATTATGATCATTAGTTTATGCTCATGGAAAATTTCCTTAGATCAAAGGAATATTAGGGCTTGAGAGAAAATGGGATTTTTGCAGTTGGAGAAGGGGAATAGTCAACTGTAGGGCAATGAAAGGTGATTAAAGAAGAAAAACTGAAAGATTCGAAGGTTTAAAAATATCTATTCCAAGTTGTAGATAAGACTATTATTGAAACCATTCTTAATAAAGAGACTGCAAAGGACATTTGGAATTCAATGAAAATGAAATATCAAGGCTCCATAAAAGTGAAGCGTGTCTAGTTGCAAGCTTTATGAAGGGAATTCAAGCTTTTTGGCATGAAATAAGTAGAAACATTAAATGATTACTTTGCAAGTAGTCTAATCATTGCGAACAAGATGAAGAGGCATTGAGAAAGAATAACAAACTATTATTCTTGAAAAAAATTCTAAGATTAATGACTATTATATTAAATTATGTTGTGTGTTTTATAAAAGAATCTAATGATATCTTAGTTATGACTATAAATGAACTCCAAAGTAGTTTGGTAGTTCATGAACAAAGAATGCAAGGACACGAAAAAGAAGAACATGCTTTTGATGTTACGAGTTCAAAAAAGGGAAGGTGTGAGCATATATATAAAGGTTGAGGGAGTACTCGTGGAAACAGTAGAAGAAGAGGTAGAGGTAAGAGTAGACAATCTTACAACTAAACAAAGATTAAGTGTTATTATTGCAAAAAATTAGGACATTTCCAACACATATGTCCTAATAAAGAGAGGAATGTGAATTAGGACATTTCCAACACATGTCCTAATAAAGAGAGGAATGTGAATTATGTAGAATTTGACGAGGAAAAAAAAAAGTTGTTGATGACATATAATGAAAAGAAACAATCAAGAAAAGATATTGTATGGGTTCTTGATGGTTTCTTGATTTAGGTTGTAGTAACCACATAAGTGGTCATAAGGAGTTGTTTTTTTTATTTATTTTGACTGTACATTCAGGTAATCAGTAAAACTAGGGGATAATTCAAGTATACTAGCTATGAGGAAGAGAAATAGTTGCTCATAAAAGGATTAACTCAGATATTTATAGAATTGTAGTTTATACTTGAGTTAAGAAACAATATTTTAAGTATTGGGAAGCTTTAAGAGAAGAACTTAGTTGTTCATATGCAAGGAGGCATATACA
The DNA here is from genome assembly GCA_015731905.1 of Salix dunnii. Taxonomy (NCBI): domain Eukaryota; kingdom Viridiplantae; phylum Streptophyta; class Magnoliopsida; order Malpighiales; family Salicaceae; genus Salix; species Salix dunnii. The sequence continues at coordinate 29,335,622 of CM027674.1, read as the reverse complement.
GATTCTAACATCCAAAAAAAGGATTAATCATAAAATCACAAATGTCGGCCAACATGATGTTTGCCATTCCTACCAAAGTCATCATCCCAACTTCAACTTGCATTCAAGCCACTTCTAAAGATATCACATCATTATGGCATCATAGGCATGAATACCTAAGTTTTAAAGGGTTAAAAACTTTGTTTCACAAAAATATGGTCACAGGATTGCCAATGATAAGTGACAAATCAAAAGAATGTGAAGATTACATGGTTGGGAAACAAAACCGAGATCTTATGCCAAAGGATGATGTCTGAAGAGCAACTAAGAGGTTATAACTAGTGCTTGCAGATGTGTGTGGCTTTATATCACTAGAATCTAATAGTGGAAAAAGATATGCAATTACCTTTATTGATGATTACAACAGGAAAGTGTAGGCATATTTCTTGACACAAAAATCTAAAGCATTATTGAAGTTCAAAACATATAAATTGTTTGCTGCAAAAGAGAGTGGTGAGATGATTAGGTGTTTAATAACTGATTTGGGGGGGGGGGGGGTGTTACTTCCTTAGAGTTTAATGAGTTTTGTAATACCCAAGGAATAAAAAGACAACTTACTGCTCCATATACACCTTAAAAAATAGGGTTGTTGAGAAGAAGAATAGAACTATAATATATATTGCTAAGAAGAGGAATATAACCATAATAAATATGGCAATGAGCATGCTATTAACAAAGGCAATGCCAAAGGGGTTTTGGCTAGAAGTTATCAATTGGGCAATCCATGTGCATAACAAGAGTACCACTCTAGCAGTCAAGGATGTCATTTTTGAAGAGGCATGGAGAGATATAAAGCCTTGTGTAAATCAATTTCGTGTCATTGGATGTGTAGCCCATGTACATGTTCTTGTCAAGCAAAGAAAAAAACTTGATGATAAGATTATAAAATGTGTCCTGTTGGGTACTAGTGAAGAATCTAAAGTCTACAGACTTTATGATCCTGTGAGTAAAAGAATCATTATTAGTAAGGACATAATGTACATTGAAAATGAGAGATGGAATTGGGTAAGTAATGGAAAAAAAGGTGAGTGTGACGTACTTAAGTAGGAAGAAACTAGTGAGACAAATACTAGTGCTTTCATAGAATCAACAAAACCAGGAAATAGTTCATCAATGATTAATACAATAGGATCAAAAGACAAGTAAACCAATGAAGTAAGTACAGATATAGATAACTCACTTGTGACAGAAATAGCAATAACAAGTCCAACTATGGGAAGAAGTAGAAGACAACTTGTCTAGTTCTGGGACTATGTTACTAATCAAGATTTGGTTGAAGAAGAGGAAGAATACAACCTAACAATGTTTATATCAGTAGAAGATCCAGTTACCTTTGAAGAGGCATATAAAGACTTGAAGTGGAGAGAGGCATTAAATATGGAAATCCAAGCAATTGAGAAGAATAAAACCTGTGAGCTAACTACCCTACCACATGGAGCAAAATCTATAGGAGTAAAATGGGTGTTTAAAACAAAACTGAATGAAAAGGGAGATGTAGACAAATACAAGGCTAGGCTTTGTATTGAAGGGATACTCATAAAGGCAATGGATTGATTACAAGGAAGTCTTTGCACTAGTAGTAAGGTGGAATACAATTAGAACAATCCTAGCCCTCGCAGCTTAAAAACACTGGTATGTCTTCCAGCTAGATATAAAAAGTGCATCCCTGCATGGGGAGCTAAATGAGCCAATCTTTGTGGATCAACCTCAAGGATATGAAAGGAAGGGGTAAGAAAAGAAAGTGTAAAGACTAAGGAAGGCATTATATGGTATCAAGGAAGCTCCTAAAGCTTGGTACAACAAGATTGAAACATATTTCATTAAGATAGGATTTGAAAAATGCTTTTGTGAGCACACACTGTTTATCAAAACTGATAATCAAGGAAGGATTTTGATTGTTAACTTGTATGTGGATGATCTTATTTTCACATGAAATAATGAAGAAATATTCAAGCATTTTAAAGAGTTAATGTAGCGGGAATTCAACATGACATCTTGGTAAGATGAAATACTTTATGGGAATAGAAATCATAAAAAACTACAAATGCAATTTTTATATCTCAACAAAAATATGCTTATGAAGTACTAAAAAGGTTTGACATGCAACAAAGCAATTCTATGGACAATCCAATCATTCCAGGATGCAAAATATCAAAGGATAGGGGTGGTGGATCGAATGTGGATGCCATAGAATATAAAAAATTGGTGGGAAGTCTGTTGTATTTAACATCAACAATACCTAATTTAACATACACAGTGTCATGACCCGATTTCCAGATCCGTGACCGGCACATAGATATGGTTCCCCTCCAAGGTTCCACACCTATGCGAACCCAAACTTACACCCAAACTTAACATTCATATTCAGAGTTCAACGTAGTGGAAATATCAAAGTAAAATTTATAACATAATTCAATTGTCTTTATACAAGAGTTGATTACATACTGTTATAATTGTGGAGCACTAACTAGACATATAAACAAAATTATCAAGTACAACCAAAATAGCAGGTTCCAAGAGTAGGACAAAAATGACCTACTAGCAAGCTACGAGCCTGAAAATAATAAATAATGAGGGGGTGAGTTCAACAACTCAGTGAGTAGATAATATCTAATATACACATACGAGATAATACAACAAAGAGAAATATATTATCAAATAAACTCGAAGTTCTTACAAGAAGTTTTTCAAATAGGTCATAACAAAAATATATATAAGGTAAAGCTCGTCAGAAAATCAAAATGCAATGAGCATGAGGCTTCGTACTGTGGGATGATCAGTCCACACAGGTTGGTGACTCCCTCGATCAACCAGGGTTTCAGATACGATGTGCACAAAGGCTAACACTACCCTGTTAACATAGGTATTCTGAATGACATACCGTGGTGTACATATATCATAATCAAACAAATATTCATATCTCAAGGCTCAACTCATGGCATCAATCAAATGAGGAGGTATCAATTCACAAGCAGGTATTGGCTCATATCAAGAACGTATATTCAACAAATGATTATGCTTTATTGTATCAAGAATAGTAATCAATATATATATATATATATATATATATATATATATATATATATATATATATATATATATATCAAGAAGCATAATCCAAATATTAACAAATCAAATATTTATAATATTTCCTATGCATATTAAATATTATCCACTCACCTGACTCAAAAGTAACAAGGTTTAAAAGCAGAATGTTGATAAAATCTTACTGACGTTCCGCAGGTTGAATATCAGGATTATCTGAATATATAAAAGAAGATATACTAAAAAATGACTCAAAAGAAGTAAAATACCTTTAATAACATATCTAATAGTTCATCTCACAATCCTATGTGTTTTTGAATCAAACTATCCATTTTTTCGCAAAAACCTAAAAACAAAGGTTTCTTTCGAAATTTAATTCAAATTTCACAATTCATAAAATTGATAATAATTCATCCAAGAAGCCTCAATTATCCATCCAACCAATATGAAATACTTATATTTCATCTAAGGGTCATTCTGTAATTTTCATATATTTTTAGGGTCAAATTGTATTTTTTATCAAATTGAAGGACTAAATTGAACACTTTATAAATTCATAATTATACTAAAAAATTGTCCATAATTCATCCTCAATTCTGTCCAGAATTTCAAATTTCACTCCAGGGACCAAACTGAAATTTTCCAAAGTTCAGGGACTAAATTGTAATTTTCCAAAGTTTGGGGACTAAACTGTAATTTTCACCAAAAGGACCAAAATGAATTTTTGTCATCTTCAACCTCCAGACCTGAATTTCCAGCAAGGGTTTTCACCATTTTTCTCAATATTTTCTTAAACAAAACACCTCAAAACTTCAAAATCATCTACAATCAAACCTATTAATCATTACCCAACACATTCAACTCTTAACATCTCCTTTAATTCATTAATCAAACCCAAATGAATCCTCAAACCCTAACAATCAATACAAGCAAAAATTATAACTAATAACCACATTTATACATATTAAAACATACACATTACCTTAACAACTATTTCTCCTTCTTCTTTTCTCCTCATCTTTTCTTTCCCTCTTTTCTCTTCTTCTTCTTCTTTTCTTTCTCTCTTCCCGATTCTCTCTCTCAAATTTTCAGATTGCTTCTCTTTTTCTTTTCTTTTCTTTTCTTTTCTATTTATATTTACTAGCTTGTATAATTACTACAACACCCTTAACCTAATTCTAAGCCACTAAGGGCATTCATGTATTTTCTTTTCTTTTTTTAATTTCAAAACACTACACGCAGTGGGATTAATCAATAGATAAGTTGACAAACCTACTATGCTACAATTAGAAAGTGCTAAGAGGATGCTGAGATATTTGAAAGTAACTGTAAATCTAGGCATTTGTTCTCAAAAAGAGGAAAAGAAAACCTAATTGCATTTGTAGATAATGACTATACAGGGGATATTGATGACAGAAAAAGTACCTTCGGTTATGTGTTCTTGCTGGGCACAGGAGCCATCTCGAAGTCTTCAAAGAAGCAGCCTGTAGTGACCTTATCCACTATGGAAGCATAATTCATAGCAATTGTTGCGTGTGCCTGTCAAGGGGCATGGATTAGAAGAGTTCTTAAAAGGCTTGGTCATGTTCAAATTGGAAGTACCACCATCTACTATGATAATGACTTTGCTATTAAACTCTCAAGAAATCCAGTATTGCATTGTAAAAGTAAACACATTGATGTTAGATTTCATTTTCTATGAGAACTTACAAAAGATGGAATATTTGAAATGGTGCATTGCAGAACACAAGAACAAGTATCAAACATCATGACCAAACCAATCAAAGTTGAATCATTTCTGAAGCTAAGAAGTAAATTAGGAATGTGTAATGTAATTGATGTAAAGTGATTACTAAATGTAACTCAGTTTAAGAAAGGATGTTAAGTAGTTAGTTTTACAGTTAAACAATGACATGCAATCTGTTAGTATAGTTATAATGGCATGCAATCTATTAGTATATGTCAGTATGGTTAATTACTAAAGCAGTTAGTATGATGAACATTTCTTGTATAAAAGCTGGTGATTGTTATGAATAAAGGTTGAACAATTACAACATTTCCACCCTTACTCTGCCCCTGGATTGAATTATCTGTCAGAGTTGTCTAATTATTAATTAAAAAGAGATGGTGTGCATCATTTTAAATTTATTTTATGCTTTGTTTATATATATATATATATATATATATATATCCTTTAACTTATATTTATTTTTGATTTGTTAGTTTGCTTTTTATAGTTATTTTATTTAGTTTTTTTTTTCAATCTTATAATTCAATATTAAATTAATTAAAAATGAGTCAAGAGACCATAATAACTTAAGTTTATTTTGATATGCTTTATATACAGTTATTATGGTCTCATGACTCATTTAACAGATTTAAAAGTTTAATCAAGTTAACTTGAGTTTATCTAATATGTTATCATTTTAATATTAAATAAAAAATCATCTTGAATTTTTTAGTCAAAATATATTTTTAATTATTTTATGAATTACCTTGAACACCAACCATGTTAATTAAATCATATTAAATAAATTTTTGTATTGTATGTTTTTATTCTAGAAAATTTTTTAGTAATGATTATAAATTTATTTTTACATTTTAAATTTTTTGCTCTGACCCGCAATATAACAAATGGCGTCAACAATATAGATGGTTTCGATTGAGAATTGGTAGTTCACAAGCCACAGGCAGCATGAACTGGAGGTCTTAGTCTATTGGGGAAATGAATTTGTTTCTTTTCTATACTCGGGTTTGATACATGCTTGTTATCTTTGTGATGTTTTACCTATTTATTAAGCTTGCAGAATATTTAATAGATTCATAAATTAATTTTAGTGCATGTAAATTAATTCTTATATCCCAATTAAAAAAAAAAAAAAACCCAGAGCGGGCTGGAGGCGTAAATTAAAAAGAAAGTGGAAAATGCTGATCATGCACACATGAAGAAGTTAGAAAATCAAGAAACAAGTTTGTGGATGAACATAAGCCGCCTCTACATGCAGTCAACAAAATTAAGACAGTGGTTGTCAACATTTCTCTCTCTGTCTTTTTTCCTGTCTGTAATTTTCAGTAAACAAAATAAGAAAACATAAAACTAAAACCCCAAGAACAATACTGGATTACACTTTTCAAGAAGGTTTTCTCTGGATGTTATACGGTTGATTGATGAACCTCTTGATAAGGTCATGGTGCTATGGGGTGTTGCTTCTCAGGATTAATGTGCATAACGCACTCTAATTACTTTAGCATGCAGAAATCGAAGCCTACTTCAAGAATTTTCTATCCTATTATTTATTTATTTATTCCCAAAAAAAAAACATGGGAAAGGAAGGTGCAGAAGTAACTCGTAATATTATCGTCGAGGCTACATTAGGACAAGAAGCATGCAGCACAAAATCATCATTTTTGCCCTTCCCGAATAGGGTAGCTGACTCTTCAGCCGTGGGAAGTTTAGAGAGACCAATCCTTTTCTATCCTTTGTATTTGTTTTGAACTCTGTTCTTGCTTCTGTCCGTGACCATCTGGCTGAGCACTCTTTTTCGTAATATTACTTCGTATTTCATCAAAAAAACAAAAAACAGACAGCTTATATATGTTGGAAAAAACAATATCAGAACAGAGAAAAGAGAAGGGTTAGTAATCATGTAATTTTGGTGGAATACAATACATTAAATAATGATACTTTTACAATTTTCAAAGTACTTAGTTAATATTAGACTTTTCAATACTTACTCTAGATTTATTGTATCTTTGTATTCATGTTATTTCTAGATTCAAAGTATTCCGATGTGGATGATTATTCATTATATTAGCTTTAATACACTTAATCATGATAAACAAGTTTAATAGCTAACAGTCAAATTAATGTTCAATTTCTTCATGGTTTGAAAGATAAAAATGGTGGATTATGACTGCAGGCAATACATGCTCGGATCCTCATGCAAGTTTTATTTATATTGTATTGCCATTATCATGCCATCCTTAAGGATGATTGGAAGACAACATTTAGAACAGCATAGCACCACAACAGCGAAGACGCTCAATGTTCAGCCCAGTCCGAATTAAGTTATTCCTTGCTTATGTATCATCCTTGTATTTTATGCTGATAGATTTCTTCTCAGCTGCTTCTGTTCCGGGAAATAAAGTATAGCGCGATCCCTTCTTTAGTATATATATGGAATCCTAGGTTTTCCTCTTGGGGTAATTATAGGTCTACAAAAGACTAAAGCGAACATCAACTCGGTCAGAAACATGATGATACTAATCCATACAAAAACGGTTCTCTTCCAAAGCCAGACAAGCCTTTTCAAATGAGGGAGCTCAGATTCCAGTCACAATGACGCTGTGTAAATTTAAGGGATGCCAGCACCGGCTTTGTATTCAGATCGTTGTTCTAACATTACCTTCAGGAAGGCCGTTGGTTCAAGTCCTTCCAAGAACTCATCCATTTTTATGTTTAGAATTTGGGATTCTGTGACGCAGCAGAAAATCAAAAGGGAATACGACCAACATAAATATTCCATAAATTAATAATAACGAGATTAAATCTCAACAAAACTCAGTGTTTATTCAATAGAATGGAAGATAAGTCGGCTGCAGGGTTTACAAGGGTACTTAAAGCATAAAACCCTAGCCTAAATCAAAACAGAAAAGGAAAGGACATAAAACATTAAATTTGCCATAAATGGCAAATTTGAGATAAATGCAGAATGTGAAATGTCTATGAATTCTAAGGGAGTACCAATTGACCAAAGTCAATTCGGACTCTTAAATCAAAAGTTATTACGAAAACGAAACTTTCCTAAAATGGTAAAATTGACGATTTCGGGGCCGAAACGATGGAATTTGGCCAAAATCCGGTCGAGGTCAGCAGCAAAGCTCCTGATTTCTTCCGCAAACGACGAAACGCATTGACTGGGTGAGTTTCGCGACATTCCGACTCCGACGACCCGGTTGCCGAAATTCAGTTGCCTTTGAATTTCGGGTGATCCCTCTTTAGCATGTAGGATTCCGCAACCTGCTCTGATACAAAACCAGCAATGACAGGAGCACTCTTAATGATGGTTTCATCAACACGGATGGGCTGGCTGGCTTTTGAACAGCATTATGCATGGCTGACTTGAACTTGCAGTGACTTTAGCCCTTTCTGACAGGAACTCAATCCTCACCTGAAGAGATGAAAGAGAACGAAGTGTAAATTACTCATGCAAATGGGTTCTGGAAAAATAAACTAGCTAGGAATCCAGAATCTGTAGAAACATAATTAATGATGGCTTGTTAAAGTTTCCAATGATATACATGATGTCCTTCAATTTCAAGAAACTTTTATTTGGTATAACATTCAATGATAAGAAAGAAAATGATGTAATGCAATATTCAAGATTTATAACTCTCAAAATGATGAAAGAAAAGATAAAGAAATAATACCTGAAATACGCTAAGTTTCTGATTTTACACAGACTCGAGCATCATTAAGGAAACTGTGAGCTTCAGCTTGTGATTATGAGGAAGGGTGAAATCCATGAAATTGGATTTAATTGCAGCTCACATTTTCCTTACTGATGCTCCTGGGAGGCAAGTCGGGGCTCGCATGAAATTGGAAATGTGAAAAAATTAACCAAAAGATTGAACTGAAACCCATGAATTTCATCAATAGGACTTCAAAGAAAGCAAGAAAGTTGAAAGGAAATTCAGTGTAGTTTGTTAAAAGGTGTAATAACTTAACTGTAATAGGACTCTCCATACATAAAAAGGATAAACACTAGATATAAGGAGTCCTACTTAAACTCACATTAATGTATCCTAGTAGAATAAGGATAGTTTGTAATACATGCATATATATAATTCCTCCGAAGAGAGAAGAAGACACAAGGGAGAAACTAAACTCCTATTCTGCAATATTTAGCATGGTATCAGAGCAAGATTGAAAAAAAAATCTCACAAACCATAAACACTTCACAGGAAATTGATCTTGAAACAAAAGACCAATCATGGATGAGACAAATACCTCTATCATCCCCACTAACCAAACACCAATATCTGCTGAAACTGCGAACCTAAACACCAACCTAAACACCTTACCTTTTGGATTCAAACTGAATGAATCAAACTTCAAAATCTGGTCACGGATGATTGAGCTTCACGCTACTAGACTCAACAAACTCGGCTACCTGACTGGAAAAGATTCAAGAGTGGAAGAAGGCAACTCTGGTTACTCAAAATGGTGCACTGAAGATGCAGTAGTGCGTGGATGCCTGCTAAAAACAATGGAGCCCCACCTTATTGGTTTATTCATAGACCTATCATCAGCCAAGGAAATTTGGAACAGTGTCACCCAAACCTTCTATGACGGGGCTGACGAGTCACAGTTTTATGAGCTACGATGCAAGGCCACAAGAACAAAACAAGGTGGACGTCCAGTAAATCTGTCTTACGCAAAACTTAACAGCGTGTGGCAAGAAATTGATAAGCGACGACCAATTAAAATGACATGTGCTACAGACCTTCGAACCAGACAAGAAGAAATTCAGAAGGATCGAATCTATGACTTTCTGGCAGGACTGGATGACGTATTCGACCCAATACGCAGTGATCTCCTTTGAACAAAATCTGTTCCAAGCATTGAAGAGTGCTTCAATACAATACGACGAGAAGCTCAAAGGCAAGTCACCATGATGGGGACAAAGACCACGGGTGAAAGCTCATCAATGGCAATGATCTCCAAAACTCCATTTAAATGCCGTAATCTTCGAACTATTGAGGAAGCAGAGAAAGACAAGCTGCGCTGCAGCCATTGCAATGGAAATCGCCATACCAAAGACACTTGTTTTGAGATTCATGGGTACCCTACCTAGTTCCTAGAAAAAAGAAAGCAAAACAAAACAAGAAGTGTTAAACGCCCAGTTCACACAAAACCAACAGAGAGCCCCTTCAGTTTTGCTGCCCTGACAACCAGCCAAAGAGACCATACAAAAAAGAGTGAACCATGTCAATTAGACCAAACAACTCGCCCATCTTCAGTCACAGGTAACACTGGAGTAGGTCTTTCGGCATCCACAGTTCATGATACAAGCTGGATCATTGACTCGGCTGCCATCGATCACATGACTTACAACGAATCATTGTTTGAAAACATGACTTCTCCTTCTAAGGAAAAAGTCATAACAACAAACGGGGAATCTACGCCAGTCATGGGAGAAGGAACAATTGTTCTAACTCCAAATTTGTCACTACATAAATGCCTCCTTGTTCCTGCACTTTCAAATCACTTATTATCAGTTAGTCAAATTACAGAAGAATTGGATTGTGTGGTACTAATGTTTCCTACGTTTTGCTTACTTCAGGATATCAGGACTCAAGCGATCATTGGACATGGTACTAAAAGGAAAGGGTTATACTATATAGATGATGTTGCTTCGGGTCATGTACATCATATTCAAAGTCACAATGGAAACAAACAGAAGAAAATTTGGTTATGGCACCATTGGCTGGGTCATGCCTTCGGTTACTTAAAGAAATTATTTCCATCCCTATTTGAAGACATTCCAGATTCTAGTTTTAAATTTAATGTTTGTATCTTGGCCAAGAGCCATCGTACTTCATATCCCATAAACTTGAATAAAAAAACAACAAAGCCATTTGAATTAATTCACTCAGACGTATAGGGACCGACCCCAATTACTTCTAAATCTGGGATTTGATGGTTTGTAACTTTCATCGATGATTGTACTAGAATGACATGGTTATACACTATGCGACACAAGAGTGAGGTATGCGAAATATTCCCAATATTTTGGCACATGGTGAGCACTCAGTTCTCCCTCCCAGTTAAAACCATTCGATCAGACAATGGTGGAGAATATCTTAACTCTGAGCTCTTGCGGTTCTTTCACACCAAAGGTATCCTCCATGAGACTACGTGCCCACACATCCCACAACAAAATGGTGTGGCAGAACGTAAAAATAGACATATCCTTGAAACTACTAGAGCTCTTCTCATTGGTGCCCATGTCCCTCAAAATTATTGGGTTGATGCAGTGACCTATGCTGTTTACCTCATAAAATTGGATGCCATCCCAGGTCCTTACCTTCAAAACTCCCCTACAAACTCTTACTCAATACTCTCCTCTACCCTCCCTACTACAATTGGAACCTCGTGTATTCGGATGTGTAGCTTATGTCCACCTGCAGAAAACTCAATGCACAAAACTAGATCCGTGCACCGTGCGATGTATCTTTCTTGGATTCAATCCTCACCAAAAAGGATACCGTTGCTACCATTCTTCCTCTCACCGGTTATATGTCAGCATGGATGTTACCTTCTCTGAAACAGAATATTTTTTTTCTTAAACATCCATCCAGTTCTACTCCTCAGGGGGAGCAGATGGAAAGTGACGCCTATAACTGGATTGATCTTCCCCAACCATCTGAACAGCCTGATGCAGGGGAAGAACAACAATCCAGCACAGGGGATGGAGCTGAATTGATCACCACAGGGGAAGGAATTGAACTGTCCAATGCAGGGGAAGAAGTGGAAGACAGTACGAGAAAAGGAGAAAATGAGTTCAACAATAAAGAAGCAATAGTGCATAATGAAATAACCCCTTCCTCTCCATAAATCCATGTCCAAGATCGACCGGATATTCATGAGGTAAGTAACACTGAAAACTCTTCTGCTTGCCCTTTATTTCCCACTTCATGTTATTCTTTGCCTCCTAGACAGAACTGAGGGAAACCACCTGACAGGTATTCCCCAAATGGCAAAATCAGTTATGCCATCACAAAGTATGTCTCCACAGATAAATTGCTGCCACAACACCAAGCATTTGTACATGAAATGGAGAACATAAAAATACCGACAAAGATTGAAGAAGCCTTACAAAACCCAAAATGGGCAGAGGCAATGGAAGTTGAGATGGATGCACTACACAAAAACGGGACATGGAGTATTGTATCACTCCCTCCGGATAAAAAACCAGTTGGGTGCAAATGGATATTCACCCTCAAACATAGAGCAGATGGGAAAATTGATCGATACAAGGCACGACTAGTAGCAAAGGGGTACACGCAATCATACGACATTGATTATTAGGAAACATTTGCTCCAGTTGCAAAAATGAACACCGTGAGGGTCCTATTGTCTTTAGTAGCAAATTTCAATTAGCCGTTAAAACAATTTGATGTTAAAAACACATTTCTCCATGGAGAATTGGAAGAAGAGGTTTATATGCAGCTCCCACCTGGGTTTAATGGACCACAATCTAGTGGGAAGGTGTGTAGATTACGGAAAGCCTTGTATGGCTTAAAGCAATCTCCAAGAGCATGGTTCGGGAGGTTCACAGATGCTATGAGACGAATCGGCTATCACCAAGGTCACTCTGACCACACCTATTCATCAAACGTAAAAGTGGTAAAGTTACATTACTTATCATTTATGTGGACGACATGATTATAACAGGTGATGATACTGATGAAATGAAAAAACTACAAGAATATTTGTTTACTGAATTTGAGATGAAAGACTTGGGAGGACTGAAATATTTCCTAGGAATTGAAGTAGCAAGGACAAAAACTAGTATATATCTGTCACAAAAAAAGTATATACTGGATCTATTGTCTGAAACTGGTATGCTAGAATGTAAACCAACAGAATCTCCTATTGTTCAGAACCATCGTTTGTCCATCCACCCAGAGCAGGTACCAATCAACAAAGAGAGATATTAGCGATTGGTAGGGAGATTGATTTATTTATCTCACACACGCCCATACATTGTCTATGCTGTGAGTGTAGTAAGTCAATTCATGCACTCTCTGAGCGAAGATCATATGGCAGCCGTAATGAGGATTCTAAGCTACCTTAAGGGAGCTCCAGGAAAAGGACTAGCATTTAAGAGGTATGGTCATATGGAAGTGAAGGGATTTACTGATGCAGATTGGGCAGGAAACCTCACTGACCGAAGGTCCACTTCCGGCTACTTCACATTTGTTGCGGGAAATCTTGTCACGTGGCGAAGTAAAAAACAAAATGTGATTGCAAGGTCCTCGGCAGAAGCAGAATATAGAGGGATGGTACACAGAATATGTGAGCTATTATGGCTTAAGATCTTACTGTCTGAAATAGGTTATGAACCAAAGGAACCTATGTTACTATATTGTGACAATCAAGCCACACGAGAGATAGCAAATAATCCGGTTCAACATGATCGAACTAAACATATTGAGGTAGATCGGCACTTTATCAAAGAAAAGTTACTCATGAAGATAGTAGATATCCTGTTTGTTCGATCAAATTCGCAGCTCGCAGATATGCTAACTCATGCAGTTTCAGCAGAAGTCCTTCATAAATCTCTATGCAAGTTAGGCTTAGAAGACATCTTCGCACCAACTTGAGGGGAAGTGTTAAAAGGTGTAATAGCTTAACCGTAATAGGACTCTCCATACATAAAAAGGATAAACACTAGATATAAGGAGTCCTACTTAAACTCACATTAATGTATCCTAGTAGAATAAGGATAGTTTGTAATACATGCATATATATAATTCCTCCGAAGAGAGAAGAAGACACAAGGGAGAAACTAAACTCCTATTCTGCAATATTTAGCATAGTTTCCTGGAGGAGAATTAACCACTTCAGACACATCAACGTACTCTTTGTTCCATTCATTAGTGCCACCAAACCCGTCTTTGCTTGATTCTAACCATTTTAGCCCCTACCATTTCCTTCTCTTGCAAGGTACCACTAGTTCTACTTCTCTTCTGTTCAAAAGTCTTTCTCCATAAACATGGCAACCTTTTAATGAGACTCAGCCCCAATCCTTCCCTCTTTCACCTGAAAAACTCCGATGAAGAATACGTAGCGACACACATTGTCCAATCCCATTTTCAGAATTTTGTTTTGAAAACTTTCAATCTAAAAACACCAAGTCGTCAGCTCCATTTATGGCATTTTTTCTGCATGCAACATTTCAGTGCATCACAAAAGACAGTGAGTCCACGTAATCAAATCCGAAAAATTCATTCCTATCATGGATTGAAACATCATCATGATCATTTTCTTGGAGTTTTGATTCAGCCATTGCAATAATTAATTTACAAGGAGAGAAGTTGGAAGGTGCACTAGGGAGATGCAACATGGTACTTAGAAGAGTAAAATAACAAAAAAGGCTTTTGTTGTGTACTGTGGGATTTTTAACTGCAGAAATGAATTTATGGGCCAGGATAAGTTCATTGTAACACACTTCAACATTGCTACAGACCTTATCAAATTTAGGGGCATGATTCTAGGATAATACTCCATATGTTATATAGAATTGGGTACATTTATTAATTGAGAGATCGAAATTTAAATAATCAGAAATATAATATACGAAATAGTCAACTAATTAAATTCCAGAAATCAAATAGAGTTCTATAACATGGAGCACTAAAGTATATGTAATGGAAGACAAGTTTCTGTTCAAATGCTCTAGGATAATTAAAAAGTGCTTCTATACAAAAAGCAACCTGCAGATTTGGAAAAATGGTGACATACACTGGCTGACAAAGCCAAATCAGAAGACCAAACTGTCCAAAGTTTTTTTTTTTACAAAAGAATCAGCATGTACCAGAACACATTATTTAAAATGTAATTCTTGATTTCTCAGCAATCCTATTTGCAAACTCAGAATACCAGACCAAAAGAAAACGAGGGGCCATTTCATCAATTTCCGTTGATCAGTCTATGTTGACGTCGTAAAGATCCTCTAGAAGCTTGTTCGATGAGGAATTTATGATCTCATCCTTACTTTCGATAGAAAATTCAGAATCGATCCACGGTCCATCCATTGATATGCTTTTCTGTATCTGACTGCTTTGAGATCCATTTGAGACGTGTGTTTGGCTATCTTGTGAGAGAAGCTCAAAGGCTTTGAACCTTGCATCCGGGTTCATGGCACTGCGCTTGACTATCGGAGCTTGGACTGGAATTTGACCCTCAAGCATCCTCACTGCAGAAGACATTGATGGCCTCAAAGTGGGAGACGGGTTGGTGCACAAGAGAGCCAAGTTAAGCATCCTCATTGCCTCTATTTTTGAGTAGTTTGAACCAAGGCCTGGATCCACAAGCTCTAGAAGGTTTCCTTGTTCTTGCAGGACGTAGGCCTACAATTATCAAATACCATGCATTTTCCATGAGTCTACAATCATGCTCATTGGTGATGGTCAGTGTAAATGTAAAATGTGTAGACAGAATTCTGAAAGGAGATGATATAAGTTACCCAATCAAGAAGATAAACGAATTCCTCTTTCGGCCTGTAATTTGTGTTGCTCTTCCCACTGACAATTTCTAAAACAACAACTCCAAAGCTGTAAACATCTGCTTTATCTGTCAAGTAACCCCTCATTGCATATTCTGGAGCCATATAACCTCTGAAGAGAAATTAGAAAGAATCAGAAGAGTAAGGATTGTCCATGAGCTAGTGAAATAATATTGTATGTACTTTTCATAGTATAATCATATACAGGTTGATAATCATCTGTGCTGTTATTAGATGCCATCAAATAATATGTCTGCATTTTACAATATTTCCATCTGATATCCATATTGTTTATACTATCATTTCCCAAAAGAAAAAGGGTTTAATTATCCCTTTACCACAACCAAGGAAATTATATTGTAAGAACAAGGGGGAGAAAGAACTCACATTGTCCCAGCAATCCGCGTGCTAATATGAGTGTTTTCTTCTTCGTCAAGTTTAGCTAAACCAAAGTCAGATATCTTGGCATTTAGATCCTTGTCAAGCAGCACATTAGTTGCCTTTATATCTCTGTGTACAATTTTCAGCCTTGACTCTTCATGAAGATAAGCTAATCCCTTTGCAATACCCAACAATATTTTCTTTCTTGTTTGCCAGTCCAGTTTAATCTGGTGTTCATCACGACCTGGTAGAGATGAGACAGAGGAACAGGAAAGCAATTTAATTTCATTCTCATTCTATAGACTATATAAACTGATACATTAAGGAGTCGGTCAGGAAATTACCAAAAAGTGCCCGAGCAAGACTATTGTTTTCCAAGTATTCATATACTAACAGCAGCTGATTTCCTTCAATACAGCAGCCATAAAGCTTCACGAGATGGGGATGTTGCAGGGCAGATATCATGCCTATTTCGTTCACAAATTCACGATTTCCTTGTTTTGATTTGGCTGATAACTGCTTCACAGCAATTACAGAACCATCTGACAAAATACCCTGCAATAAAACAGATTGAAATTTCAGAATGTTCAGAAAAATAATGCTTCCTTTTTATCACAAGCTTTTGCATGTGTGATGAACTTTTTATACAAGGCCCCATATAGTAAGAACACGTTGTCAGCACATCTGGAAAATTCATAAATACCTTGTAAACTGGACCAAATCCTCCTTCTCCTATCTTGTTTGCAGGGTCAAAATTATTGGTCGCATGTTTAATTTGCCTTAAGCTGAAATAACCGGTTTGGAGATCTAGAGCACGGAGTTCTGTGATGAGCAGAATCTCAAAATCAGCATGACAAGGATTATCAAAAGTCCTACAGCATACGCGCAATCAAATAAGACACATACTTCTTGTGCCATTAATCTTACCTTTATCTTCAAGGTCCTTCCCTCCCAGGCAACCTTTTTTCCGGAGGAGAAGCAAAAGCAATGTCACAAGCACACATGAAGCAACTACAATGCCAGTAATAGCTCCGACTGATAATCCGCCACCATTATCCACCTTAAAGTCTACAAGGACAGAAATTATTTAAATAACAAGACCGTTGATGGAAACAAAAAACCCTCGTGATTTCATCATGACTTACTTGGAGTCACTGTAATGGCTGATATGAGAGGTCCATAGACACCTCTGTCAGGAATGGCAGTAGTACCTTTTCCTGACCAATACAGGTGTATTTGTAGCGTGCTACCATTAACAATTATTCCATCATATACCTTAGTGATGCCAATACCAACACCTCCAGCTTCCTCCATAATATTGAAATTTTCCTCAACTACCTTCCCCTGCAGGAAGAAGTTCCGAGCATAACTTTTACAGGTTTTTAAAGAGTGTGACCACTCTTTTCTAAGAAAACTTGAAAAGAATCCATAACACATGGTAGGTTTCATGAGGTTATTTAGAAATACAATCACAGTAGAAAGAAAAATCCTAAATAAATACGCTACTTGAAAATCATTTTACTCACTTGAATTGATATATCAAATATCCGCCTCCCCAGGCTGCTAAATGACTGATTATTGGAATACATAATTTCAGCGAAGTGAAGCTGCACTTTGTAACTGCCCGCCAGCATGCACAGGCCATAGTACTTGAGTGATTGAGGAGCAAGGCGAGCAGTTTGGTAAAAACCTTCACCGGTCACATTCAGACCAAAAGAATTTGTTGCTCTGTAAGCACCGTTATCATTGCCAATATAAGTCCCTGTACTGCTATAACCCCATCTTTCTGATAAAGATGCAAATTCAGCTGCCCCCCCTGGAGTTGTGTCATCTTCATATTCATGATCACCAACAGTCTCACTGCTCCCTCCACAGTTTATGAACAAGGAATGGTCTGTAGAACAAAGGATCAATGTCATAAGCTGCCTTCCCTAGGACAACAAGTACTCTATTTATGTAATTACACTTTCATCAAACACCCGATAAAGTTTTTACGTGCTTACGTTGAGGTTTTCTTGTGCAAACAAGGTCCTTGTTCAAACACCAAGAAATCCTGTAGAAAAAGAATGAGGGTTATCCGTAAGTCAAATTTCTAGACTTTATAAAAGGCATCTTAGTGAAGGGGGAACTTACTTGTTATTCCCAGTTGAGACATGACTAGATACTAAGTTCCTATAGAATTTCAAAATACGAGTTAGGAATCAACTTGAGACAAAGGAGAAGAAACAAGTCATGGGAAAAATAATGCCTACACTGGTAGCTGTTGACAACTTGGCTGAGCTGACCCAGTAAAATTGTTGTAAGATAAATCCCTGAAATAAAATTTCACGGGAGGGGGTAAAATAGTTTTTGATTTAGGAGGACAAAGATTGGTGTATTTCATGTATAAGAAACATTAAAAACTTCTGTAACTTCTATCAATCCCGGAAAAACATTGCAACCAAATAATACAAATTTGTATAGCTTCACAATAGACTCACAAGTCTTTCCTGCTTTCCAATATCCAAACAGGCACTTCTCCTGTTAGAAAGTTGTTATTCAGAAACCTGCACATTATTAAACGGGAAATGAACCAGCAAGCTGTCAATATGAGAAATGTATTAGAAACGAAGGTCATGTGCTTTCAGCAAGCGTTTATTGACTTACATGAACTTTATATCTGTCAAACTCTCTAATATGCCAGGAATCTTGCCTGTCAACTTGTTAAAGCTCAGGTCTCTGAAATGAAATATATACAAATTCATGAAATCACGTGAGAAAAGTACTTGATAAAATTTGCTCTGGGCAATACAAACACACTGCAATCTGATTCACAGAATATCGGTCCAGTCCATGTTGTCAGACTACTAATATCCAAAGTCCTATTACATCCTCTGCAGCATGGATTTATTAAATCATGAGCCCCCCCCATCACGATTTTGAATAGTGCAGACCATATGCAGGTCTAGCTCATGCTCACAGACAACAACTAGATGCTTTTGTAGCCTAATATGAACGAACCTCACACATACATATACAACATCATTTCTACTCCTTTCAAATGTTATGATGTCTTCCACATATTTCATTACTTTGTTATAATGTAGAACATCACCAATAGCATCTCATATGACATCAAGATTGGTTTGTAAGCATTCCAACCTCACTCAATGAGAATCTAAAAAAAGGAAGTTTTATAAGAGGAAAAGACCGGTGCCTCGTGGTTAGCCACTTAACAGTTGGGAATGATCCTTGTTCAACCAGGATAAATAAGGAATCAACTTATTTCTATACCTTTACTGATTCACTTTGCTTTATCTTACATTAAATGAAACCAAATGTTAGAATAAAATGCTGTCAATCAATTAACACATCTAATCATTTTGAATCCGAGTAACATAATGTGACGCAAATAATACTCATGACGCAAATAATACTCATGAAATTAAGCATTGCCATAAAGGTAGCTGTTAGAGAAACTTACAGAGTATCTAGCATTGTCATTTTTCCAAGGTCTTCTGGGATTGAACCAGTCATTGAGCAATTTCTCAGAATCCTGAGTAAAAAAAAAAAGAATACATGTAATGAATTACTGATTCAAAATGACCGGAGGAATCTAAAAGTAATTAGAAAGCTTAAAAATATGTTTGATCAGTCTCATTCAACTCACAGTTTTTCCATTTCTGTCATATCTTTCAGATCAGGGAAAGTTGAACCGGATCCTTTCAAATCCGATATTCTCCTGAAAAAACAAGACAGTAGAAAAAATCAGTTTTCTCAAATACAGACTTTCCGAAAAGAAACGAGGCGAAATATTTTGAACTGAATGTGAAGCTACAAGATAGGGAACGTAAGCTCACAAAGTTTTTAATTTTTTTAACAGTGAAATGGTAGAGGGAATAGGACCCTCCATGGATGTTCCCTGCAAATCCCTGCAAAAGAATATACCATTGTTAGGAATGCAAGAGGGAAATGAAAATGGAATTGCATTCAGCTTGTGCTCGAGGAAACATATTAGCAGATAAATGGAACATAGCAAATACTCACAATGTCGTAATGTTGGTCCAGTTCCCAATGAAGTCAGGTATCTTCCCTGACAGTTCACTTCCATCTATCCTACTGCAGGAGCATATGAAACAGAATGATACTTAAGCTCAGCATAGTATGTACTATAGATAAAATTCCCACCCACATCATCACTTACAAATCAGTTAAACTCGTTAAATTGCCAAATGTGTCTGGGATTGTTCCTGTAAAATTGTTTGCGGAAAGAAGACTGCAGGGGTAAATAATACCAAGTTACAAATAAATTTCTCAGAGTGAGCATCACACATCGTCACCATCCATAAAAAGAGTTAGATTGAGTATCATGTAGTGGATACACAGATAAACTCAGAAGATGAAGACATCTGTCTTACAGTCTCTCCAAGCTTTTCAAATTTCCAAGGTCTGGATGAAGAGACCCTCCAAGTAGATTATCTTCTAGGACCCTGCAAGACGCAATACCTATTTTATTGCAACTCAGAATTTCATTTACTGGACAAGTTGAGAACTCTTTTTTGATACTTACAGGGACTTCAGAGTCGCCATGCTGCCAAATTCCCTTGGAATTGAACCGTTGAGACGGTTTGCCAGAAGAGACCTGAGGTATAGAAGAGATATTAGTGAACAGGTTATTTATCCATGAATGGCCATATCACAATTGGAAACTCCGTAAGAAATACAAATGAACAAACAAACTTACAAACTCTGAAGGTTTGGGAGCTCAGCTAGACTTCCAGGGATTGAACCACTTAAATAGTTGCGAGAGAGATCACTGTAACATGCAAGATGCTTCACTTCAGTCAATCTAAAATTCAAATTCTCAGAGAGTAAAAAGAATGGTACTATTCTACATTGTACATTGCAGCTGTAACTTAAACTTGCATATTGATATCCGATTAATGTGATAAACATTGAAGGAAGAAGCTAATCACTGAGATCACAAGAAAACTAATTAAAATAATCCAGATAGAAACTAATCTCCGCTGTCCAACAATAAACCTGACGAACAAGAATATATATATATATATATATATATATATATATATATATATATATATATATATAAGCACATGCCACTCACATTTCAAGCAGTTGAGAAAGATTTCGAAATTCCACTGGTACAACTCCAGTCAAATTAAAACCCTTCAGCTTGCTGTCAAAAGAAGAAGAAAAAAATGATTATAAAGAGAAAGAGGTAAAATAAAGGTAATAAGTTTCGTTCAACACCAAAACTCTGCGGGTCGTTTCCATAAGCTGAGGTTTAGGATTTTATACAGTGTTCATATACATTTGGACCAGTACCAAATCCAAGAGAGCAGTCCCATTATATTCTTCTAACCAAAGCATTGCTTGAGACATGTCTAATCTCAGTCTGAGAAGTTGTTATGTCTGAAGAAAAAGGAAACAAGGAAACAAGTGCGTACAAGCTGACTACATGACAGACGGTGTTGTTCTGAAATGTGCAGAGGCATGTAACATTGCTTTGAATTCTGTCATTTTTGGGGGGGTCGCTGATGAACGACTTCCACTGTGCGCTATCGCAAGAAGTTCGATTGATGGTCGTCCAATTGTTGTTTTTCAATTTGTTGGATATTGTTTGAAGGATTTCCACTGTTGCATCAGATAGTAAAAACACATGTTAAACAACACCATGAAAAAATGTGAAAATTAACCAGTAAAACAAATTATAATGTCACGTGGATCAGCATAACTGTGCATGGGCGAGATAGACTCATTCAAAGTATGACCTGCTCAGATTTACTTTACTAAAACCCTTCCTTTTTGGATCGAATATATCACATGGACATGGTCACAGCTCTCCGTGTTTTTTTTTTTCTTTAAATAAAATAAAGAATCCATGAAGTTCAAATAAACCATCTACAAATCCAACTTTGACCAGGAAATAAAGAGTTGACAAGAATGGCAACCGATTTTGTCACTAATGTCAAGCTGTCCAGATTGTCTACACTGCAAGAAACAAAAAATAAAATACTACAGCTAAAACCCAAATCTTATTCACGTGGCATTTTACACATTTAGAAAATAGCAATATCCAGTTGTTATAGTAAAAATACTTTACATATTTGGAAAGGACTCCAGATATGAGCATGACCTACTGCAACCTAAAATAAATAAACTCATCTATCGAGCACAACAGCACAAACATGCCAGTGGGGCAGGAACCTTCCGCCATTAATGAAAGCCGTGATGAGGAGATGCAACTTCAAGAAGTAGTTGCTGCTTGATACCACAAACATCTCACATTGAAGAATCAGAAAATAAAATTCTCAACAATATCACCTTCTCACTTCTTGAATTGTATAACCATCGTTTTATATTTTATCAAATTTCTCTCTCTCTCTCTATATATCTATATCTATATCTATACACATGCTTACAAATAATTCACGATTTAAATAATAAGATCAAGACAAAGGAGTTATGCCGTGTTCTTTTTGCTTAAGAAAACAGCCACTTAGCCCAGCCGTCCTTCATGACTACGATGCCTAACCTTGATAGATTCATCATCTGTTGTTTTCCTCCTCGTTAATTGTGACTACAATGAACAAACTGTTCTAAATATAACACAATAGACATTTAGCTCCTCTTCTGTTCGGTTGCGAAGATGGCGAAGGAATAGAAATAAAAAAAAAAAATGCACATAAACCGAATTCCTCCTCTTTTCCTATTAATTATTTCTCAATTCATACAATATATTTCCCCCATTAATCTTCAAAAATGAATAAAACACATAATTTTTTGACAAGAAGAGATAAAAAAAGGTTTTTAATGAGAGATGAAAAATCTGAAAGTCAAAACAACAGTTTCCTCCAACGAACAAGACAAGAGCATGCCTTTCAACTGATGTTAAGAAGAACACATGGCCATTACACAAAGAAAACCTAGAAAGAAAAAACATCCAAATATTTTGAGTTGCTGACAAAAAGAAATGGAGATAGTTGACCATTTACCTTCATCTTGTGGAAGGAGTGCAGTCACTCCTTGAGCATGAGATCCAAATCTGTCCACAACGAAGCAATTCAATACCACAAAACCGAAAACAAAAACAGATGCAGTCCTTGACAGTGATTGAGCAAACGCCATGTTTTAAGCATGCAGAGCACGGTTACTGTTTTTCTGGTTGCGGGTAATTGATATCTCCAAAAAACAATCAAAGAGACGAAAAAGAACAGTAGTAATTCAGGGACAGAAACAAAGTTTCTATAAACTTTGTTTTTTTAGAGAGAGAAGAAAGAGAGTAGGGCAGTTGGGGGGAAAGTTGATGTACGTAGGAGGGGTTTTAAAGATGACGAGTTACTCGTTTTTTTTTTTTTTCCTTGCATTTTTCATTTTGCTTTGTGTACTTTTTTCTTAAAAAACGCTGCCGTTGTAATGTAATATTGAGAAAGGGTCAACAAAGCCCATAAAGAAAAAATGAGATGGAAAATCAAAGAGAGTGAATTCAAGAGAACGTGGGTGTATTCCGTACCAATCAAAAACGGTGTGAGCCATACTTATTGATCCCGATCCGTTCCGGTCGGAATGGCCCGTTCCAATACAAAATCTGGGACAAAACGGCGACGTTTTTGTTCCGGTCAAAATCCCGGCCCGATCCGGCAATTCCGGCCGGATTCCGGCCGGAACGCCCCGGTTCCGTACCGGGCGTTCCGTTTCGGATTAAAAATAAAAAAAAACTCAACCCATAAATTATATATTAGTAAAAATAAAAAATTAAAATCATAAAAGTTAACATATCAAATACAACAATAAGTAACATTAATTAATTTCAAATACAACAACCATAAAAAAACATTGAATTACTTGAAAAACATACAATAAGTAGCTTAAATTTCAAATATTTTGGATCTTTTAATTATAATTAAATTCATTCTTTATTTTTTATTTTTTAAAAAATAATTTTATTGTTGGAATTTTAGAGATGTTTCTAATTTTGAGATTATGTTTGTTTGATTTTGTGTTTGTATTGTATAATTTAAAGTTAATTTATCTTGAATTTTAATTATATTTGTTAAAATATTTTTTTTCATATATATATATAATTAATTTATATGAACAGTACAAAACCGGAACGGAATGCCGGAATGCACCGAAACCGGAACGTTCCGTTCCAAACAAAAAACCGGAACGGTACCCGGAACGGATTTTACAACATTGGTGTGAGCTCATGAGGAAAAAAAAAAAAAAAAACGAAAAGGGCGGCATGATTTCGTGTTCAAGAAGCAGCTTAGTCGCCAGCCATGGATGGTTTTCTTTGAAACTGGGACACACGGTGTGGTCTTAATTACGGTAAAGTCTTTGAGGAAACAAACTGTGGGTGTCCAAGAAGTCAACATTTGCTGGTTGTTCTTAAATAAATAGTCAACTTTTGTCTCCAAACTCGGCCCGAGGACACCCTGTAGATGGAGGATTTACGAGTGTTAACAAAAAAAAAAAAAAAAAACAACCTAAAAACTAGAAAAATCACTCGGTACAGTTTGAATGGACTCAAGAAGGGTTGTTGTTTTGTTGAAGCTTGGGCTACGTACTGGGTTTATCGAAGAGAGTAATGATCCATTATTATTAGTGTTGATGATTCCTGATACTCTATATGATTTGTTATTTTGAGAGTTAATTTAAGTTTCTATAGATTTTTTTTATTGAAATCATTATTTATGGATATATATTTTTCTATCTATATATGATTTTCCAGTTTTGAATGCCAAAAACAAATCTTGACCGAATCGGTTTACGATGTTTGTTATCATGTTTTAAAAATATTTTTAATAAAATTTAAATTATTTTTTTTAATAGTTTTAGATATTTTAATATGTTTATGTCAAAAATAATTTTAAAATATTTTAAAATAAAATAAAAAATATTTCCAAACTACCATTTAATTTGAACTAATTCTTAGTTCAGTTCTAGTAATATTTCAAGAAATATCAATGATTTGATTGAATTATTAGGATAGAGCTACTTTGACTTTTCTAGTAATAGTTCTAGTAGGTATGCGGAAATAAAGATGGTTTACAAATTGATTTAGAATTAGTTGACTTTTTTATTAGCAGATTAAAAAATATATATTATTCAATTTGAACCATCCGATTTAATTAAGAATTGAATGATCTAAGTCATTTAATCAGTCGTGATCGATGTAAAGTATTATATATTCGACAAATTTGACCGAACCCATGTAACTAGTCTAATAACTTTAGCTTCAACATGATTTTTTTAATAAGAATTTGCAGCTTTTGCAAGTTTAATAAAATGTGTTGTTTGTGACAGTTTTGACTTAAATCACCTAATAATTTGATTTGGTTCTGTCTTAATCTGATTAAATAATCGTTTTATTTAAAAATTTAAATTATTAAATAAAATCTTTAAATATAATTTATATTATTTTTAAAAAATAGGTGCAATAACAAAAATTAAATTGATAAAATAACATTTTATATAGTATAAATATAATTTTTTTATTGATATATATTCCAATAATAAAAATCATTTAGAAGAACCATTTTTTATATATCATTTTAAATATATTATTAATATTTATAGAAACAATAAAATATGAAATTCATTCCTTTCCGCAAACTAATTAGGCAATTTGATGATCATCATGCATGCATCCTTTCCATAAATTCAATCCTTCGCTACAAATTCACAAAACCATTTGGTTCGCCATTAATAAAATAACACAAACCCAAACTGTCTTCACAGACCAGCCAAACTTATTTGTTCCCGAAACCCTCATAAACCCAAACTTCAGCCTTCACAGACCAACCAAAACTGTTTTCCCTCTCTTTCGTTAGCCCCGACCACGACAACGTCTCCATCTCCTCCTTAGACAGTGTCTCCCCATGACAGTTCCAACATTGATGAAAAAGAGGTCTGATCAGGTGGGATTCCTCGACTCAATCTCCAACCTATCAGCCATCAATTCCAATACTTCAAAAGTCATTCTCTTCACCCACATTGACATCACAAACTACAAGCGGTGTCATTTGTGGTGAGGGAAGAGGCAAAGGAGGAAGGTTGGGTGGCCATACTGTGTAGTTTGGAGCGAGTGAATGAGTTGAAACAGAGTTGAGCTGAGGTGGAAGACGGTGACAACGAATATCAGAGATGCTACAAATAGCATTCGAGGAGGGAAGAGCTATTTTGGGTGTTTAGATAACATACCTGGTGGAGCTGAAAAAATTGATCAAAAATGTTAAAAATATATTTTTTGGCTTTTGGTTCTGACACAAGCGTTGGACTTGCTCTAATATATTTTTTCAAGTTAAAATTTTTTGGACTTGAAATTTGTATAGATTCATACTATTTTATACTTGATTTTTATCAAATAGATAAGGGTGGTAAGTTTCGAACTTGTGACTGCTGGATCAAAAAAACTTTGATACCATGTTAAGAAACCATCTCATCTAAAAACTTAAACTGCTAGATGAAATTCCAGAATATGATTTATATTATTTTCTAACACAATTCAATAACATTAATTAATACGCTTGCTTACTTGTTAAGAAGTTAAAAATAAAGCGTGGAAACTTATTTTAGAACTAATTTTCAAAATATTTTTTTTAAAATATTTAATAGTGTGGTTGATGTTATTTTTTAAAATATTATTTGTTTATACATATGTTAAAATAATATTTTTTTTATTTTTAAAAATTATTTTTGATATCAGTGTATAAAAATGATAAAAAATACAAAAAATAATTTAAAATAAAAATAAATAATTTTCAATTTTTTAATAAATAAAATGTATCAAATAATTATTTTTTATTTTTTAATATCAAGTATTCATATTCCACATTCAAAAATTCTCAATCAATTATTTAGACAATATTGAATATTTAATAATAATACCCATGTGTATCGGAAGGGATCCCATAATATTTATATTGGAGATGACGTTAGAATAATATTTGAAGTAAATAAATATGTTAGTGTTTCTCGGTTCCTAGAATTTAAGTGACTGTTTGGTTCGGCGGTGTAAATGCTGTTTTGCATAAATTTAATTTTTTTTATTTTAAATAAATATATTTTAATATTTTTAGATTATTTTGATGTGCTGATTTCAAAAATAATTTTTTAAAAATAAAAAAACATTATTTTAATATATTTCGGCACTAAAAACATTTTAAAAAGCTACCGCAACCGCACTCCTAAACATCCTCTAAGAACACAACACAGACTAAAGATGAATCTACTACCTCCTATCACTTATATCAATAATGTAGGTGTACTACATTGCTATAGTTTTTGCTTCTCAAGCATTTTTTATATAAAAAATATTTTTTTATTTTATTTAAAAAAGTGTTAATTTAGTGTTTTTTTTAATAATTTGAATATAATAATATTAAAAATGAAATAAATATTATTTTTCAATTAAAAAACACTATATATATATATATATATATATATATATATATATATATATATATATATATATATATTACATTATCAAATTCACACTTAGTTACAATCAAATTTTTGGTTGGATTGAGTTTATAAAAGAGCAAAAATCACATATAAAGAAAATCATTTTTTATTAATAAGTGCTATATATAGATATATATATAAGAAACCTAAGTATTCATTACATTTTCTTTATCGGAAATAAATTCTCATGTATGACTTTCAAAAAAAATTACAAAAATTATTAATTTATGTTCCATATCTCCACTCTTTATTTACATTTTTCTATGCTAGTTAATTATTATTACTATTTAAAAAACCAACAGATCTCGCCATTCCACTATTCACCATGATATAAAACATTTCACATTGTTTTGTATATTTTTTTCATGTCTTTTATTTTTTTTAAATTATTTTTTCATTATATACTTACAAATTGAGTTAAGTAGGATATATTTATGATTTATTTTGAATTGATTTTTATGAAATTCTTGAGATGTTCAAAAGATATTTTAACTCTAAGTTTGCAAAATAAGATTCGATTTTGTTGGCTAACAAAATGATATTTTTAGGAATGAAATTGAACAATACAAACATGTAACTTTTTTTTTTTTTTTTTTGTTATTGTGCTTCACCATTTCAAACACAAATTGCATATTTTTGAAATAATAAATATCATTTTTATTATCAACGATTCTACTTCTCAAGATAAGCTCAATGATTGTGGTGTTTTCCTTTAAATATACTAGAGAAAATAGATAGGGGTCTATTTAGATTTCTTTCAAAAATCAAATTCAGATAATCTAATTGATACATCTTGAATCCCTCAGTTTAACAAGAGCTCAAAGATTGTATATAAGAATTCAGAACCATGTTTCATCAAATAAATATAATAATAATGAGTATTATTATCAATAAAAGAAACATAATATCAAACCTCTCTTTTAGTGGCAACAAAAAAATATCCCCACACATTAGAATGCATCAAATCAAATGGAGAAGAAGAAACGTAATTATTGCGATTAGGTATATAGAAAATTTTGTTAGTTTATATTTATTACAACAAGAAATATCACAAGTATGTAAATTTTCTAAAGCTCTAGTGAATGCTAAAAATCTCAAACAAGAAGACAAAACATGATCTAGACAATAATACCATAAATAAAAACTAGAAAACGAATGACTCAATAAAAAATAAAACAAAATAATACCAGTAAAGAAAAAGGGATGAAGTCCTCCTGATCAGAAATTTTTTAGCCATCTTGATGTGCGATAACCCTTCCCTGGTATCATCATTGCTATTTTTTTTAGAGTTGAATTAAAAAAAATCTATGTGGCTCACAGAGAGCCAATGAGTTAAAAAGCAAATGCTAGGAAATAAGAAAAAGAGAATCTATTAGAAAGGGTTACTGAAAAATCCATTTTAATCGATAGAAAGAAAGTTCACAGCTTTTCATGATTACAGAGCTCATTGTGGAATCAAAGCCAGTTCTTTGATATTTGGTATGTCATTAGTCGTGGATGGAACAATAATTGTGGATTGTTACGAAACCACGAAAAGAAACTTTTGCCTAAAATCAACAAATCAAGGTTCAAACATCATTCAAGAATTCTAGGGTTCTTAAACAAGAAAAACTGAAAATGAATGCTCATGTCAAATGAAAGTTAAAAATCCATTAGCCAAGATTTTAAAGAGAAGCAAAGAAAGGAAGACTAAAATAGAGGAGTATCATTATCATACCTCTCTATGAAACTTTTGGTGGTAACGAGAAGAAGAGTAAATGAAGCAAAGAGGGGAACTCGTCCAGTGACGAGAGGAGACAGATGAGAAGACTAAGAAGAAAGAGCTAAGAAAAAGAAAGTAATTAACGGACCGACAAGTATCGTAAAATTAGACCAATCTGATATAATTTTAAGATTCTGACTGATTTTAACGAGTCTGATTTGATTTTAACGGAGTCTGATTTTTCTATCCGATTTTACCAGGTTTGTTCTTTTGACTTGTAAAATCATAAATCATAATTTTAACAATATTTTCTATAGTCTTATTATCAGTAAGTCTAGCCTGCTCAAGAATATCTATAACATATTTTGACTAAGAAAAAAGATAACCTCTAGGTGAATAGGTTACCTCAATACCCAAAAAGTATCGTAAAGAAACCAAATCTTTCATCTCAAATTGTCTTGCTAACTCTGTCTTCAAAACTAAAATATCATCAATGTCATCACCAATAATAATCATGTTATCAACGTATAAAGATAGAATAATATAACTTGTATTAGTGCTCTTAACAAAATGAACAAAATCATGACCACTAGAAACAAAACCAAGGAAAGAGATCACAATAAAGAATTTCTCAAACCAAGCACAAGATGCTTGTTTGAGACTATATAATGGCCTTTTGAGCTTGTAGACATACCTAGAATCATATGAACACGCTAGGAGGTGGTGCCATATAAATATTTTATTAAACATCTCCTTCTTCAACATCAATTTTAGAGATAGGCCACCGATGAACTGAAGCAACTATTGTGAAAAGAAACAAGTTCAAAATTGGTCAAATAGTGTTTTTTATAATTTTTTGTTTTTTAAATATATTGTTTAGTTTTACAATAATAATCATATATCTTAATTTGACTGTTGATTATTGTAAAATTTTACAAGAAGTCTCTTAAATATTGTTATATTTGAGGTTCAAAGTTTAGGGAAATTGGAGTTTAGAAAGGTCTTATGAGATTATCAATGATATTCTTGTAATTTTATTCAAATTCATGATTTTTTAAAGGTTTTTGTTTCTTTTTTAGATTGGATTTGTTTTTTTAGATTCATCATTTAATAACAATTTTATTGATAATTAAACTTAATAATTTGCTTTAGGATTATTGTGATCTCATGACCTAGGTCATGAATTTAAAAAGTTAACTCAAGTAGACTTGTGTTTATCCAATATATTTTCATCTCAATACTTATAAAAAAAATATGACATCTTGAATTATTTAATTATTTCAAACTATATTTCTACTAGTTGTTTTTTAGAGTCACTCGAGTCATCAGTTCAACTTTTAGTTTATTACTTATGTTAAAATTTAAATTGCATACTTTCAAATTAGTTTATCTTTAGATTTAAGTTAAAATTATATTTATTAAATTAATATTTTTAAATTATATATATATATATATATATATATATATTGACTAAAATATCAAAGTCGTGGGTATTTTACTATGTATACAAACATAGATTACTGCGGATTGCGACAATAAAATTACCACGACTTTAAAACATAGATTACTGTGTATACATATATATATATATATATATATATATATATATATACATAGATTACTGTGTATACATACATACATATATATATATATATATATATATATATTATATATATATATATATATATATATATATATATATATATATATATATATATTGACTAAAATATCAAAGTCGTGGGTATTTTACTGTGTATACAAACATAGATTACTGCGGATTGCGACAATAAAATTACCATTTTATCTTGGGCCTAAAAATTAAACCCTTATAACCGGGGTCATTTACAATATTTTCAGGGGACATGTATGTTATTTTTGAATTACTTGCACATTAAACTACTATTTTACTCCTGGTGTTGATAAAATGACGTGGAACAGTTGGGGTGTTTTTGTATTTTTCATAAATTCATGTCTCTCGATTGTGAAGGTTGATAAACTGATGATTATCATGTCCTTCTCGAGGCTTGTTTTTGCTTCACTCATTGCGTTTGGTCTCGCAGCATATGCTTTTGGGGCTGCTGTTTTGCCCGCTGATGAAGGTATGTTCAAGGCAAGATTGGGATGATTTAAAAATTTTATTTTCTTTGGGCTGTATGCTTTTCCAACAATAATAGCTATGCAGATGAAGCTCTTCGATTTAATTACATATCATTATTCTGCAATATAGTTTTATGTCTATTAAACATGGTGTTTTGCAGTTAAAGCTCTACGTGACATAGCAAAGACATTGGGCAAGACAGATTGGAATTTCAGTGCTGATTCCTGTTGTGGTCAATGGGGTTGGGCTAATCCAAATGCAGAGGAATGGAGTGAAAATGCCGTATCTTGCAACTGCACCTTCTCAAATGGCACCATCTGCCATGTCACCAGCATGTAAGCTCTCTCTCTCTCTCTCTCGCTGGTGGATTATATCTGAAAATCTTTTGTTAGAAGCTTCGGATGGATTATCCCAGGCCAAACTCTACCTCCGTAGATTACCCTAATCCTCTTAGCTATATGGTAATAGTTCATTACTATGATATAACAATACTTTATATTTATTATATGTCGATAGAAACTTTACCTTAAAAAGGATAAATTATTCAAGAAAATTGTGCATATGCAAGTTATGTGGGAGATAATTTAATATTAAATTATTCATTTTAGTATAATGTCTTTTTTAGATATTAGGAAATTAGTCCCTCTAATTTTATTTTATAAATCAAACAACTGGATTTTATTTATTTTTTGGGCTACACCCAAACAGAGTAGAGAAGTACATGTACAAGTCAAACACGCCGTACAATACAACGTGGGCATGTGTAAGTAGGCTGTGTTTGATTAAAAATATAGAAAAAAGCTGACACGACAAAGAAGAGGACCACGTAGACGACGGCCCAGTGGCAAAGTTGTGTAGTCATGAATCATGGCGCAACTTTTATTTTTCTGTCACAGCTATCGATACGGATTAGATTGCAGTCAGACGCCCGCTTTAGATGTACATGACAACACTTACAAGAATGTAAATGAATGTATATTTTAGAATAAAAAAAATGTATTTTAAAATATATATATAATATGATGGTAGTATATGGTATTTGAAATGTGTATATAAAAATATTAAACATACAATATGTGTGTGTGAAAATATTCCAACATAATAAATTTAAAATTTCTTTTTCTCTCTCTTTTCTCTTTCAATCTCTCTTTTTCTCTGCACAATTTTTTTAATTTTTTTATTAATCTCAACATGATATCAGAATTTTTATGCAAACACATGAATTGATTCAATCTTCCACAATCTGATCCTTCAAAAAAAAAAAAAGAAGTTAGCAGAGCAAGCACTACCATGTACATGTATTGTGAAGAAGAGTACACACACACAGAACTTCTTGTTCCTCTGTCATGTTTAACTGCGTTAGGTAAGCGGAGATTGAAGCTCTGGCAAAAAGAGATCCAAGTTAAATAATTAAACCATTGTGAATAAAAATTCAACCTGGTGGAATGACCAACCTACTATTGAAATTATAAAACAAAAGAATAACAAAACTAGGGTAAATAATTTAATATAAAATAATAAAATTGTGAAGAAAAGAAATTCGTTTTCTTTCAAGTCGTCATTGACTTTTCTTTTTATTTTGGTATGGAATATTTTTTTAGTCAATTTACATGCTAACAAATATCCAAAGAAAAGTAGTGTAACTAATCTCTTTACTCTTCGCTTTCGAGTCGTCATTGATTTTTCTCCAGCTGCCACAGAGGACTTTTCGACGTCATTATTCTCATGCAGCTATCACTCTCTCTCAATCTATAAAAGACGTTCAAGTATTGCCAAGCTAATTAAAGCAAACCAGCTTTAATTGATCATCTTTGAAATCGCTTTTTTTCTTTCCCTCAAGCAACCCAGCTCTCATTATTGAAAAGAATACAGACACACTGTTTCTGTCATTGAACGTCTAGCTAGTAGTCTGCTGTTCTTCGAATCATCATTCCAAAATTGACCAACTACATACAACATAAGATTTGGATATAAAAAAACAGACCTTCAAAAAAGAGTCTAACAAAAAGAGATCCAAGTTAAATAATTAAACCATTGTGAATAAAAATTCAAGCAGCTAGAATGACCAACCTACCATTGAAATTATAAAACAAAAAAATAACAAAACTAGGGTAAATAATTTAATATAAAATAATAAAATTGTGAAGAAAAAAAATTCTCTCTCTAAAAATCTGCATCCATTGTTCTCTCTCCCTCTCCCTCTCGTTCAGCTCCTGCCACGAGCTCAGACCCCCTAGCACTATCCAGTCATCACCACCATCTCCCCCTCCACGTCAACAACCCATCTGTGGCTTCTAGAAAGCAGCAGTAGCAACAACAGTAACGGTGGTAGTAGCAGTTGCACCGATCACCTTCCGACGTCCATTCTGGCCACCACGGGCCACCATTTCCGACGCCACCATGACTAGAAGAGTCACCTCGACCTCCTCTTCCTAAAGGTGTTAACAGGTACGCCTTTCATCACACTCGAAAATTTACAATTTATCATCTTCCACAGCCCACGACATGTAGTGGGACGTAGTTTTTGTCCCACTGTTCAGACGGGTTAGGTTTGCGTGAGGAGGGCCGGGCGAAAGATCCTATGAGAACTGGGCTTCCATCCCGTCTAGAATGGAAGCCCAACCCGAGAGTAGGCGGGCTTCCAGCTTGTTTGGATGGAAGCCCAGTCCGAGATATAAGTGAGTCGAAAGCCCTGTTTCGAGAATAAATGGGCTGAAAGCCCAGTAAAAATTGAGGTGGGCCGAAGCCCAGTAAAAATTGAGGTGGGCCAAGAGCCAACCCAATTTTTTGGTGGGCCAAGAGCCAGCCCAACTTGGTGGTGGGTTGACAGCCCAGCCTACCTGTCAACCCAATGTGGTGTTGGGCTAGCAGCCTAGCACCAGTAAAGGGCTGACAACCCAACAAGTGGGCTAGCAGCCAACCCATCAATAAATAAAAGAAAATACAAAAAATATAAAATTTGTATAAAAAAATATTTTTTTAAAAAAATTATTTAAACAAAAAAAAAAAGAACAAAATCTCTTGTCACATTCACCATAACCAAGAAATACACAAATATTATATTAAAGGGAAAACATGGTGTGTTTGATATGAGGAAGAAGAAAAAAATAAGCACAACCAAAAACTCTAAGAGAAGAATAATCAGGACCTAATTATAAAGCTTTTTAAAAGGAGATTAACCTTACATATAAGAAGATGGGATTGTATTAATCAAACTTACAATTGTAAGAACACCTTCTCCCCAAAACTCATTAGGAACCAAAGCAAACAAAAATAGAGAGCGAGTAGTTTCAACAATATGCATGTCTTCTTTCAGCAACACCATTTTGCTTATGAGTATTTGTACACGAGGTTTGGTGAATAGTTCATTTAAGGCTAGCAACTCACAAAATTTATTAGAGGTATACTATGATAACACCTAAAACATTTTATAACGGTAGAATGTTAAGTTTTGACAAGAACTCAAAAGGTTGTATATATCCCAAAGAATTTATAACCATGTTTCATCAAATAAATCTAATAATAACGAGTATAATCATCAATAAAGGAAACATAATATCGAGCCCCTCTTTTAGTGGTAACAAGAGAAGGTCCTCATACATTAGAATAAATCAAATCAAATGGAGAATAATAAATAGAATTACTACGATTCGGTAAAATAGAAAATTTCATTAGTTTACATTCACTACAATCAGAAATATCACAAGTTTGTAAATTTTCTAAAGCTCCTATGGATGCTAAAAATCACAAATGAGAAGACAAAACATGACCTAGATAATAATGCCATAAATAAAAAATAGAAGAGAAATGACTCCATCAAAAATAAAACAAATCAACACCAGTAGTAGCAACAGGAGGAGACAATATTAACTCATCTAGAATATACAGTCCCTTCTCTACCGTCTATCACAATCATCTTCTAAAACTGTAAATCCTGCACACAACAAAAGAAATAGCTAAATATGAATAAATAATCACTAGAATCATATATTTGACCAATAGAAGCAAGATTCAATGTGATGTTTTGAATGGGATAGAATCGGAAAGGGACATATGAGGTGTAAGAACAGAAATAATACCTCCTAAAGGAATAGGAATGTCATCACTAGTCATGAGATAAATATAGGGCAAAGGGGATACAAAAGAAGAGGCAAACATAGCTTGTGGTTGTAAGGTAAGAAACTTCTGAAACTGCTCGGGCAGAGTACTAGGATCAATAAAGAAAGTTGGGGAAACTGTTGCTGCATTATTGTGTGGTGGTTTCTAACCTTGAGTTGTTTTATGGGAATTAAAATATGATTGGTTGCAGGTTTTGAGAAATGATTCTATTGTCTCAACTTTGGACACTAAGCTTTCCAACTACCTTTTTCCTTCCAGAAACTGCAATCATCAAAAGCAACCCTTTTGTAAGGCTAAGACTGATAACTGAAAAATAGTTTGGAAGGAGCTGTTAGCATAGAAGGATTAGAGAGAATGCTCTTTTTTCAGAGAAAGAATGGAGACATGTTTTTCCAACCAATAGTTTACTTACAATGGAATCAATAGAGGGAAGTGGGGAACGATGTATAATTTAATCTCTCGGTCCTTCAAAATAATTGAAAAGTGTTGTCAAAAACTATATTAATCGTTGTTGCTCTTTACGTTCAATATAGGCACTACATGCCTTTAAGTCTGCTGATTCTGTAAGAGCCAATTAATCTCAAAGATTTGTCATAGCAAAATAAAACTCCTTAATACCTATTTTCTAGTGAAGAGCTTATATAATGTTCTCCAATTGATATTGTTTTGTAAAATTCGATTGAGTCAATAACTTTTGCAGTTGGTCTCATGCTTCCTATGTTGTCTCATACATTGTCAATCTTGGAACAAAATGCATTTAAGTAAAAATATACATTTGCCAAAGCTTCCCCTTCCTATTGGCTCCTCGCATGAACCATCTTATCTATGAAATGCAACTTTCTCATCAATGAGAGCAAGAAGTCAATAATCCTGTGGTAGTTTTTTTAGCACAATACTTGGCCACAGATATTGATGATTGAAGGATGATTCAAGGATATATAAGATGTTTCTTCCATGACTAACTGTAAAACATGTGCGGAGTGCTTGGAGTGAATGAATAACTATAAAACATGCCCAAGCACCAGGAGAGCACAAAGTTGGGAAGTTGATGAAAAGAGCCTGCATCTGTTGTTGTCTCGAGTTGAAAAATATGCCAATCATAAATGTATTCAAATCCCTCTCTTAGAGATGTCACGAAGCCATCCTCAGGCATAAGAAAAATCTTATGCCAGCTTCAAGCCATCCTCAGGCATAAGAAAATCTCACATAGTTGTTGTGATTTAGGATGAAGAAAGACAGAAAGTAATGCTTGAGATAAAGAGTAATGGTGGAACGAAAGACTTGAATATTTTATTATCTTCTGCAGCTCCATTTATAGAGTGAATACATAACAAACCACTAAGAGCGTGGTCCTAAGATCGAGCCAAGACTCATAATAATGCAAATAACAAAAGCTACGAAATAGCAGCAAAAACAAAGAAATAACAACAAATTTAACTACTTCAAATCACTTAGCAATGTTAATTCCACCTCAGCAGTCCTAAACACATTTTCTAAAAGAGACAATGCACTCTATTGAGAAGTCATATCTCACTGTTTCTCTATTTCCACTACAAGACAAAGTAGCATCTCCATGAAACTACTTCACTCTTTATGCCACTGTGAAGACAACCAGCACCGAGCAGAGTAGCATAACCCATGCAATCTTTCTCGTACCTTTTTGTTGTCAAATATTAAAATGGAAGCAAAACATGGTTTCAAGGGTGCTCCATATAGCTTTGGATTTCCCTCATTAGCAGCACTGCTACCCATCAATCTAAACACATTGTTTGATGGAATGGAACCAGAGATATCATCAAAAGACATGTTTAGAAGCACTAAGCTTGAAGAATCATTAAACCTCACTTCTGATTGCTTTCAAAATAATATGAAAATAGTTGTTTGATATGAAGCAATGGAGTACTAAAAACTACAGGCTGTTGTTTTTGCTTAACACTGTACTTGTACTGCACCACGGCTAAATCAGAGTCTTGGTATCTAAAAGGGCTTGTGATTGTTATAGGTTCATCAAAATGTTGAAATCTTCTAGACTACTGTCTAAAAGGTGTGGTTCCGCCACTCTACCATATCACAAGAATTTTTGATCGATGATGGGCCAATTGCTGATATTCAACTTGTTGGATATGTTTTAAAGAATTTGTATTGTTACATACAATTCACGAACTTCAATGATCCATGAAAAGCAATAATAATATTAAATATTAGTTATCCATAAAATATTGTATGAAGGCCTTGCTAAAACACAACTAGATAGTAACAACAACAACAATAATAGGTAAAGAAAATGCTGAAAATAATGTCAAATTATATTTTTAACAAATTAATTGGATAAGCATAACTCTTAATTCAATACCCAACAACGTTTGTGACATTTGATAAAAAAAAGTAAAAACATATGCTTGATCCATTTTTCTCTTTGAATTTCTTTGGAATTCTTTAATATCAAATAATTATGTACAATGATTCTTAATGCCCTAACAAAATTTACTAACTCTACAACAAAAATCACAAAATACTCAAGAATATTAGGAATGAACTATTTATTATTAAAAACAATAGTCCACAACACCAAAACAACTCTTACATATTAAAAGAAAATATTATTGCATATTATTTAAATAATAGATAATCTATGAATAAAATAAAAATATCTAAAATTTGTTATCAATGACACTGAATATAATAGAGATCCAACTCATGATCATATTTGAAGCATAATCAAGAATTTTTCATGTTTTAATTAGAATTTTAAATCATGATACAGCAAAAAGAGAGTAATTGATTGTGTTGAAATTCCTTCGCTAAAATACATAATCAATGATGAAAAATTGAATTTATTTATTATTAATATTTAAATATTTCCAATAAATTGAATTGAGATAAAAAAAAAAATTTAGAATAACCGGGAAAAAAAATACTATTAATGCTACTCGGTCATGAGTCTGAGTGATTAGTGGCTGTGGTTTTGGCAGGCCTTACCGTAGTAAAAAGACCATAACCATCAATGAAGAGGGCCCATGCATGGACGGTGGGGCCAAAGCTAGATAGCTGACAGCAAGGACATGGAATCAAATTCAATGCACCATCCACCAGCTCCAAGGTGAGCCACACCCATTCTTTACGCCACCGTCTGGCGAGGTCAAGTCTTCGCACCAGGACAGATCACAGACGACACCATGAGTCGTCTCTCTTTCTGTTTGAAGTGGTCGTGGTGAGCAGCACACGTGAGTTAAAAAAAACTGTAACGCCATCCTCTTCTTGAATTTCCACACGTGAGAACGAAATCCGTGCTGTCGTAGAAAGATCTCGAAATCTAGGTTAACCTAGATTTTTTAAAAAAGAAAAAAAATTGTCAAGTCAATAGGATTACATTATGAATATTTTCACACAATTTAATTTAAAATTTGAGCTAGATAAAGGATTAAGTCTAGAATAACAATGTTATAAAAAATCATGTGTCCATACTCATTGGCACTATTTACTGAAACATTGCAATGACATTTTGCCCCTTTTATCAAAACTTAAAACTAGTTATGTGGAGTATTAAGGTCTTTTCACATTGTATGTTTGTCACTACATGCATTGTAAATACCAAAACATTCAATGGCATTGTCAAAGAGAGATTTAGTATTTTGAAAATGGTTTTTAATTATTATCATGTAAGATGGGTGATAATTTCATATTTGGCCAAATATAAAAAATAAATAAATAACACAATGCGATTAAAAATAAAAATCAAAGAAAGTTAGCATCAAGGAATTTTTCAAAATACATTTTTTATTATTATTATTATCATGTCAAATAGGGTCAATTATTTTTTTAAAAGGAACAAAGTTATGGCACATTTGGCACACTCAAAATTGTGTAGGAGACGCTAGCACTCTTCACATACTGTTTGTGTAGCCTCCAAACATCTGAAATACTCTTTCTTCATGTTGTTGAAAGAATCTTTCTATTCTTTTTTTAGAGATGTGACATTAAAGACAATGGTGATTTGGTTTGTTACTAGTGATTTTGTTTTTTTTTTCTTCTTCGCTCCTTAAAAACCACAACTTGACCTTCATTACTCGTAATCTTTTTATTGTTTTTTGGGTTTTTTTAATTAATTAAATTTTTAAATGAAACCCTTCAATAAAAAAATATTTCATTTTGTATTTCAATTTTTTATCTCCATTATTTTTATTATCATATTTTTTTGTTTTGGGTGTTTTTGCGTAATTAACAACTATTTTTCCAAGTTAATCCTTCAGTATTTAATTGGTTTGGAATTGCATTTCATGGTTTTTCTAGATATGATACTTCTAGTCTAATGCACTAAATCATGGGTTTAAAAAGTTAGCATTTGTTGATATTTTTTTTTTTATGATTTTCTTTTTAGCTTTGTGAAAGAATGCTTCAAGTTTAATTACCCGAGTTACAAGTTAAAAAAAATTAACATTGGTTGATTTTTTATTAACAAAAAATAGGTTTTATAATTTTATTATTAGATTATTTCAATCTTATGATTTATTTTTTAGGTTTTTTGTTTTTTTCATCCTTTTATGTTTAATAAACTATGAATTTAAATACATTGATGGTTTCTTTAAGAATTTGTTTTTAGAAAAATTATGGTTGTTGCTACCCAAATTTTGATCCTTTATTTTTATGTTTCGGGAAAAAAAAGACAAAAAATATAAAAAAGACAAAAAATATAAAAAAAGGCAAAAAATATAAAAAAAGACAAAATCCAAAAAATATCTTGGTACGGGGGAAAAATTGAACAAATTGAGAATTTAACAATCAATGTAGGGTCAAATCGCACAAATTAGAAATCAAGGACCAAATTGAAAGGGCGTGCAAGCTGAGGGTTGATTTTGAATTCGCCAATGAAAAACTCTATAAATAGAGTGTAAAGCCACAAAGAAAAAGAAGAAAAAAAATACATTAAAAAAAACCTAAAAAACCTAAAAAACCCTAAACCCATATTTTTCTCTTCCGTTGGGGGCTACAGCCGCCAGCTCTTTTGTGCTGCTACAGCCCCTCTTCCCCTTTCCATTTTCTTCAGATTCCTTCTTCTTCCTCTGGTGACCAGCCTTCCCCCCATACACAACCCTTCCTCTGCCATTTCAGCCTTGCTTTTAACCCGTGCTTCTCTATTTCCCTCACTTTTCCTTTTCTCCCGCTGGTCCCGCTGCAGCCCCTTTCCTCTTTCACTTTCCTCTTCATTTTTTCCGTTTTCACTCTCCCGGCCAGCCACCCTTTCCCTTCCTCTCCACCTCCCTGGACAGCAACCAGAGCTCATTTTCACTCTCCCGGCCAGCCACCATTTCCCTTCCTCTCCACCTCCCTGGACAGCAACCAGAGCTCATTTCCCAGTCGTGACAGCACCCCCACTTCCAGATCTCCCTCACGGCCTCACTCTCTTCCTCGCCCCACAGCCCCTGCAGCCTCACTTTCTCCTTGTTCTCCCGACCTCCAACTCCTGCTCCTACCGTCATCCACACAGCTGCAGTCCCCACTACCCTGCTCTTTTCTTCTTCACCAGCCCTTACCTCAGACAAAGCAGCCATAGCCAGCTGCAACACAGCCGTCTCCCTCTCTTCCTTTCCAGCTGCAACAGCCTTTCCTCCAGCCACATGAGGGAGAGGGAGAACAGATCGAAGAGGGAGAACGACGGAAGAAAAACATGCCGAGAAGGACATATCTGAAATTGCAGAAGAGAATAAGTTGATTTTGTGCGACTCCTCAATAACTTCATTGCGAGACATCAAAAAGAACCCCCCTCAACGGAGAACGCCGCGCGGCGACGTGCGACAATGGTGATCATTTTTTTAATATCATGGTCATCTACTATAAATATTTATTTTCTTCGTGTATATATACAATCATTTAGTATATAATCCGAGTAATCACATTTTTTTACTACACTGAACAGGTTTTACGGAAAAAAGAATCAGTCTGCGGTGTAAATAGCTAGCTTATTTAAAATTGTATTTTAAAAATATTTGTGAAAAAAATTTATTATTTTTATTTTATTTTTTATTTTAAATTAAATTTTATATATTTTTAGATCATTTTACTATATTAATATAAAAAATAATTTTTTTAAAAATAAAAAAATTATCATTTTAATACTTTTATAAATAAAATATATTTTAAAAAATAATCTCAATTATACTTATCATACTACGGCTGCAATAAATGAACAAGAAAGGTAGGAACCTTCCGCCAAAGTATTCTATTTCATAAGGTCACTTAGCATTAAAAAGTTACAATATCAAGCAATAATTGCGTTGATGACGTCGACATACCAGATATTATTATTATTATTATTATTATCACTCCTCTCAAAAAAACACTTTGCAATAAAGCATCACAATATGAATATTTTAGTCATTTTCAACCTTCACATAATTGTTGTTATATAGTTTCAGAAATAATATTTCAAGCTAACTTGGAAGAGAGTGGATAGACTAATCTTCATTCTCTCTTCTATGAACATTATTCTTCATTTTGATTTGCTTGACTGAATTTTATATATATATCAAAGCTGGTCTAAGATGAATGAAATCGAGGGAAAAACAAAAATCCTATATATATTATTTCTTATGTATATATATATATAAAGTTTTCATGGAGATATTTTTTACTTTACAAAATATAATTAATAAATATATATTATTTATTTTTCTAAGATTTTGTTTGATAAAAACCTTGAGCCTGAGTTTTATGTAAATTATTTTCCAAGAAAATCGGAGCTTTCAATCTTGTTGAAGAAAAAAGTGAGATTATTAAATTGTTAGGAGAGCGGATGGACCTTCATCTAGTGGCAAGAGTGGAGTGATTCCTTCAGCATGAGATCGAAATTTGTCCACAAGAAAGCAATCGAGTGCCACAAATCCAAAAACCAAAATAGATAAAGTTTTTGACAGCAGTTATTGTTAAACAATTCAAATATATAAAAAGAAAATTAAGAAAAGAAGGCGAGGGTTTTATAATAATAATGTCAAAATATATGATTAACCTAACCTAAATACAAAAAGACTATATATAGGCTAAATCAAAGAGACTATTTTAACCTGTATATTATATATTATTAACATCTCCCCTTAAACTCATGATATTACAACTACAAGCATTGAGAGTTTGCAAAGTAGAAAACAAAATCGAAAAATAGAATGCGATCTAATAAAGAAATATGCAAAGAAGAGGAAACAAACAGTAAAGTGATGGTGTCATTCTTAAGATGATGACAAGTTGACAATCGATCTCATTATACTTAGTTCATTCTTGAAAAATCAAATTGTGGGCAATCTAAATAGAACTTTGATTAACACAATATATAGAAGTGGGATAAGAGAGAGAAACTCACATATCTACAAGTAGCCAACATAACCAAACAATCTCTTTTGTAGTTGATGTAATAACACGATACTTAGCTTCAATTGATGATTTAGAAACAACAAATTGTTTCTTTCTCTTACAAAAAATAAGAGAATCACCCAAAAAGATACAAAAATCAGTAATAGGCTTGCAATATGTGAGATTACTATCATGATCAACATCATATTATGCACGCAGTTCCAAGAAAGAGGTGGATGGAAGTAAGAGACTCTAAAAAACTATACTTCGAAGATATCACAAAATACAAAGAACAGTGGCCTAATGAACGAAACTAAGAGGGGAAACAAACTAACTAACAACATAAGCTACATATGCAATATTTGGACGAGTAATAGTGAGATATACCAAGCTTCCAACAATAATATAATATAAAGTAGTATCTAACAAAAGTAAACCATCAAAAAAAGAATATCCAGCGTTAACCTTAATGGGAGTATCTACAATCAAGGTTGTCAGAATCATGATTTTGAAACGACATGGAATTGTAATTTGAACTCGGATCGTAAAATCATAAAATCATAAGTAAAATATTTCCGTACAAAAATCATAAAATAGTAGCTAAAATCGTTTTGGTAAAAAAATTGTAAAATCATAAATAAAATATTTCCTAGTACAATACAATAAAATTTTGACCATAAAACTTCATTAGTTAAGGTTCATACATGATTTAAAATAACTTAAAAATAATTATACAATTTTAACACAATTATTAATGCTAAATAACACAATTTTAACACAAAAAGTTCAAATTAATATACATCTTATGATTAGTATACATTTATTTATTACTAGAGATGTGATTAGTATACATCTTGTATGTGAATGCTTAGAACAATCAATCTGAAAAAAAGCCATTGTCATGCGGTATTTAAAATTCAAAACCTTACAATGCAGTAGTGGAAACAATCTTATACACTAACGCAAAATCCATAATAAATAATTTCAAGAGGGAATTTACGTTACCATTTGAAGCATTTACAATTTCACTCGTGTTTTTATACCTAAAACCCCCCTTTTTTCATCCAACATGCCATCATTTTTTTCAATTATACCTATTGCCACTTTTATCATCGTATATGCAAACCTTTTGCAAGACCACCAACAAACTTATTTTCTTTTTTTTCACCGTGGGTATTGGGTAATCCAACAAAACCATTTTCTTCAACTAAGACTAGTTTTCATACCCAGCCATAGACCAAGATTCCTCTCCTTTGGGACCTAAAAATTGGCACTCCATCAATCTCCTCCCCTATCTCCAGCAGCTCCATCATTGTCCAAGACTAGCTACTATTATAGTTACCCTGTTCGGTGTTCCCTTCATCAAACTAGCATAAAAGGCCATCATCTCCAACAACTCTTGAGCCTTCCCTCACCAACTAGCCAGCAAGAGCTATTAATCAACCTCCATTGTCCCTACACAAACTAAAATACACCCTTACACAACCCTCTTTCCAACAGCTCCTTCATCGTCGCCAACCAAACCTCCACAAGGTTGACTTGATGGAAGCATTTCTTTCATCTCCTTCTATGTTCTTTTTTCCCCTCACCACATAAAACCATTGACATTGAAAAGTGATGAAGTCCTCCTAATCAGAAATTTTATAGCC
Source organism: Salix dunnii (assembly GCA_015731905.1). Classification (NCBI taxonomy): domain Eukaryota; kingdom Viridiplantae; phylum Streptophyta; class Magnoliopsida; order Malpighiales; family Salicaceae; genus Salix; species Salix dunnii. The sequence goes on along the minus strand of CM027674.1, from coordinate 29,291,483 downwards.
ATCTTCACGTGCAATAACCCTTCCTTGGTATCATCATTGCTAGTCTTTTTAAAGTTGAATGAAAAAAATCTATGTGGTTCACAGAAAGCCAATGAGTTAAAAAGCAAATAAGAAAAAGAGAATCTATTAGAAAGGGTTACTGAAAAATCCATTTTAATCCATCGAAAGAAAGTTCATAGCTTTTCATGATTACAGAGCTTATTGTGGAACCAAAACCAGTTCTTTGATATTTGGTTTGTCATCAGTCGTGGAGGGAACATGTTGGATTTGTTTGTTTGATTATGCAAGGAATGATTAGGGATTGTTGCTGATTTTTTGCAGTAGAGGAGCCGCAATAGAAGAAAAGAAGGATCCATGATTTTGGGAAGAAGAAGATTGATCTATTTTTTTTATTCAAATGCTTGTGTCATAGCCCAATTTTGGGTCATTCCCTCAATTCACCCAAAAACAAGAAAAATTAAAATAAAAGGGGTAGGTGTTGGCTGAAAAATCAAGGTGAAAATGTTGGATGTTATCAGGATCTCGATCATACTTTTCTTGTGCCCGGAAATGAAGGAAAATGCAGATTCAAGGTTAACGTAATTTATTATCGGATAAATCTGCGTGGAAATTAAGTCGAAAGATATAATTATATTTGTATGGGTCAATTCGATTTAATCATTGGCAATTTTAAAAGTATAATTATGTTTGAGAATTAAGTTTTGGTCCAATTATTTAATTTAAGCGCGTTGACTTAATTATACTTTAAATTGGTTAAATTAATTTTATTAAGGGTTTAGTCATTTCTCAAATTTAATTTGGGTGCAATTGATGAGATTGGAATTTTCGGAGACTGATTTGAATTTTTTTAAGCTAATTATGCGAAATCGCGGGCCAAATTGAACAAATTGAGAGTTTAACTGTCAATTGAGGATTAAACCGCTCAAATCAGACATCAAGGACCAGAATAAAAAGGTGCACAAAGCTAAGGTTGAGATTGAAGTTTTTAAGGCCAATTAGAGCAATTAAAAATTGAGGGACCAAATCATACTTTTACCTTTAAAAATCTTTGAAAATTGCATTGCATGTGCCTGCTGCATGATTCTTGAAAATTGCTTTGTTTTTTTCAGGTTGCATGTCCGGCGTGCTCAGCTTTGAATGATCGCATGCCTGTCTTCAATGTCCAACGGCTATACCTGCATTAAGTATTGAACAGCTAAAGGGAGTGTTTTTGTTGCTATAACTAGCAACATGCAAAGACTAGAAAAGGAGAGGACGGAAGAGAAGAAAAAATGAGGGGAGAGGGATGAACAGGGAGAGACAGAGAAGAAAATTGAAAAAAAAACAGAGCAAGAAAGAAGAAGGAAGAACTAAAGGGAGAAAAAACGAAGGGAACAGAGGAAAGGAGGAAAGAATTCACGCAAAAAACTCTAGCATTTTTTTCACACGAGCCCAACATCATCAGCTCCTTTCTTTTTCTTTCTTTCTTCTTCTTGTCCCTTGGTTTGTTTGGCCGTCTCTCTCTCTAAAAAAACAGAGGTCCAGCTCTCTCTCTCTCCCTCTCGACTCAGCAACGCCGACCACCAACTTCGGCCACTTCGCACCTCCACGTCATCACCAGCATCTCCACCACCACGCCAACAATCCAGCCACCTCCTCCGGTGAAGGCAGCAGCAACAGCATCCGACGTAGCAACACAGCCCCGTCACCATTCTGACGTTCATTTCGGCCACCTCAAGCCACCATTTCTGTCACCACCACGACCAGAAGAACCGCCTCGACGTTCTCTACACAAAGGTATTAACAGGTAATCCATTCGTCACACTCGAAAATTCATCAAATCACTATGCATCTTCTTCATTTTGCATGTGGGGAGTGAATTTGGGTCGGGTTGGCCGGGTTTGGTGCTCGACCCGAAAAATAAAGGGTATGGGCTTCGGCCCTTTGAGGCCGAAAGCCCGGCCTGAAGGAGAGACAGGGTTTGGGCCGAAGAGCCCAGCCCAACGAATCTGGGCTGCTAGCCTAACAATTTGTTAATATCACGTGTCACTCCTCGAAGAGCGAGTCCGTAAAAAAAAACCAACAAAAAAGCATATATATTTCAACATGCATTCTCACAGTTGTTTGTTTATCATGCAATTTTTACGATCACGTGTCACTGCTTGAAGGGTGAGCGTAAAAAAAAAAATCATGCATATACATTTTCAACATGCATTCCCACAGTTTTTTGTTTATCATGTGTCACTCCTCGAAGAGCGAGTTTGTAAAAAAAATGCATTTACATCAAAACATGCATTCTCACAATTTGAAATTGGGGTCCCTCAATCTGTCACCCTTCGAAAGGTCCAAAGTCATTGACATTTGACATTGCCGAGAAGATTTCGCACCGATAGAGAAACATCATTTGTGTTTCTTCCGCAAGATAACAACAGAGCTCTCTGCTTTACAATGAAATTAGTCTGGACATATTCTTAGATACCATCCGCATAGTGTTAATGCATCATCAATGGAGTTTGTGGAAATTCAGGTTTCCTTTTAAGAAATGCAGGTAGTTCATATACGAACCCATTTTCAGAAAGCAAGCATCAGTTAAATAAGTTGTTCAATCCATTTAAGCATCATTTGATCTCTCTTCTGATCATGTGGAGTTTGTTGTGGCATTGTCAAATCAAGGAGTTTTAGGCCGCCACGTAGGAGACCATTTTATTTCACGAGCAAAGATAAAATATCCCGAGTGTGAAAACATAATAGGGTATTTTTGGGATCTATTTTGGTGTCTGAAAGGTCAACACATTGTGCATTGCAAGATTACAGTGCTCGATGAAGTGAAATGCCGCAAGAGAATCTTTTCATCATATGACGTAATTGTTCATGATTTGCACCCTTTGGTGTTTCATTAAGAGTGCTTTCTAGCTCGATTCATGTCTAATGAGGAGCGCATATAAAAAAATGAAAAATGTATACCCTCCTCCTTATACGATGTCATCTGATGAAGAAGACAAATAGCTGTGAGAATTTCAGAAATCGAGCATGGGAGTTAATTCATAAGAGGATAAATCATCACAAGCATAAGCAAGATCAATGAGCAATGACAATACAAAAATGATTGTTTGAAAAGTTTGAGAAAAGTGTCATATCGTCAATAATTTTCTTATGGAATCTCATTGGCTTTCACTTGTTCTAGAGTTAAATCATCGTCTCATTAAAACATGTGTTGTCCTTGTGTTTTTGTTGTTTTGAAATCAAGAGATGTTTTAACATGCTTATTTTTGAAAAATATTTTGATCAAACTCCAACATGCAAAATTTAAAAGTATTTTGATTACAGAATTGACCCAACTTTTGTTAAAAGACATGATGACCAATACCAGGTGGCCAAACAATTTTTTTGAGCCCATACACCGAGTTTTTGAACCACATCATAAAACTAAGCTTTATTAGTATGCATATTGACATGTAATGGATTCGATATTCATGGACCCACGAATCTTGACTCTTGCACGTCCAAATCATTACACTGGACGAAGTCAAAATTTATCAGTTAAAACCAATTTTACTTGAAATAACAAAAAATCATCTTTGTTTATTTCCTTCACTATTCTTGAGATATATATCTCCTTTGTTAATCCCAATTTGAGCCTGATATTAAAAAAAGAAAACCCGACATGGATAACACCCTCACACTGGGGGCAAACATTGGGGGGGCAAATAAGAGATTTATAGTTTGAGGAAAATATGATGACATTAGAATCAACAAAAGGGGGATGTTTAAGAATGAAAACCCAACATTTGAGAACAAGCAAATTGAGAGAAGACATGATAAAAACTAAGAGTCAATGCCAAGGACAAGTTAAAAAAAAAAAGAAAAGAAAAGAAAAGAAAAGAAAAAAAGAAAAAAAAATTGAAATACACCATGCCTGTTGGTATATGTGACGAAACTTCATGTGGAAAGAAATGTTATTGATATTATTGAGTCTTCAAGAGAAGTTATTCATCAAATGAATATCTTGCATAATTATTTTGTTAGACTCTATTGAACGCAACAAAAGATGCAATAACATTAGATGACAAATGATGGTTTGAGTTTTAGTATTCCCCTTTTAATATTTGAAATTGTCAATGAAATGAATGACATGGTTATGGAGCTTCTTAGAGCATTGGTTGATTGATTAAAAATCATGTTAAGATAATTAATGTATTTTTATGTCAGTTCTTCTGCAAACACAACAAAAGAAAGAGAGTTAACAACTAGATGATGGTGATCCTAGGTCTTTGAAACCCTTACACTTTTTTGAGCCTATGAATTCCCTTTTATCTTATAACCATGAACCATAGCCTCATTACATGCTTTTTCCTTCGTGAACAAACAGACAATTTTAACTGATAAGTGGTGCTCTCCAATATTGTTAAGGGTTTTTCCATAAGAGTTATAACTTCACGAAATAAGTTACAATTTGTTATACATATTGATAAAGTAAGTGTTGGAAAATGAGACAAATTTTCAACTGAATCTCGAGTCTTTACTCGACACTCTAATTATTTGAAAACCACAAATTATCACTTCATCATGTACCGTCAAATCACATACCCCCAAAGTCGGAGATTAGAATTGAAACAAAAAAACCCATGAAAAAAAACGATTTCAATCTCATAATGAGTCAATTATTGTTAACAAAATACAAGATAATTATAGGTCTACCTGCATTGAATGTCGTGTATTGGGTATTTGACCAAATGAATTTGATTTTTCAACAAATGACATTTCTTTGATTTTATTTCAAGAATTAGACTTTGGATGCACATGATCTTTGAAATTGGTGACTTACTTTCAGAATAAGAAAGATATATAAATAAAGGAAATATTGACCGAATTAATAGAATCCTTGACATTAACAGTTCTAGATTATCATTGAAAGGTTCAACAGTCAGAGGCCACAATATGGATCTTGATAGGAATGCAAATAAATTCACATAAGCTTGGCAGAAAGGAAACACAAGCAGATAAAGATTCAGTGAAATTCATCAGATCTATAGCGACAACAAATATGTTTTGATGACAAACAGATGAACAAGCATTAACATATCATCTCAAGGTAAAATTGCTTAGTAGAGAATGATGGTTTAACAAGCTCCAACAACGGTTAAGATTAAAATCGCATTTGAAGGGCACCTTCAGATTTCTGAAATATCAGCTTACTCACGAATTTGGTTGTCTCCAATAGATATTGTCACATGGGTGCATTTTGATAAAAATTGAAGAATAAAAGGAAAGATGTCATCGCATGAGTTGCATTATTGAAAATTTTTGAAGAGTATATGTGCCACTAAGATTAATTGTGGGATAGCCGGTTTTGAAGCCCATCGACTCAAGGTTCAGTTCATTGCATGAATATGAGAGACGAAAAAACTCGTTAATGGCAACATTATAATTCTTTGCATAAGAGGAATTTGTTCAGAAAAAATGGAGTCTACAATGGAGAGTTTCATATGGCATGACCAAGCAGTTGCATCAATTCAAGGTGCAATTCATCGCATGATTGCGGATGTTGATAAAATTACACCTTTTCTCACAAGCTGAGAGGAATTTATTGTGGATAACTTTGAGCATGCAATGATGAGTTTGGGGATGCATTTCTAGGTGACTTGACATTTCCATGAAGGTTAATTATGACATATGGTAGAAGAAATATGATTCAATTGATGAAAGACTCCATGATTGATTGGCAATGTCGTAACCCAATTTTGGGTCACTCCCCAAAACTACCCGAAAATAACAAAAATAAAATAAAGGGGTCTGATGTCAGCAAGTCAATCGAGTTGAAATATTGGATGTTTTCGAAAACTCGATCGTATCCCTTTTTGCACCCGAAAATAAAGAAAATCGCAGATTAAAGGTCGAAATAATTTATTATCAGATAAATCTGCGTAAAAACTAAGCAAAAAAGTATAATTATATTTTACGGGCCAATTCGATCTAATTGTTAGTTTAAATTATACTTGTATTTTCAGAATTAATTTTGGGTCCGGTTGAAGGATTTAACTATATTGGTCGAATTAATTTTACTAAGGGTTTCGTTAATAAGAAATCAGTTTCTTAAATTTTATTTGGGTTTAATTGATGAAATTGAAAATTTTCAGAGACCAATTTGATTTTTCAAGTCAATTATGCGAAATCGGAGGCCGAATTGAATAAGGTGAGAGTTTAATGGTCGATGGAGGATTAAATCGTGAAAATCAAGAGCCAAGGACCAGATTAAAAAGATTGCGCGAAGCCAAGGTTGAGATTGAATTTTTGATGAGATTTAATTGCATGAAATCAAGTTTAAATCCAATTGGGTGCAATTAATTTTCTTTTTTTTTTAAAAAAAAAAGGGGACCAAATCATATTTTTACCTTCCTTAAAAAAAAAAAAAAAATTGAAATCTGCATCATGCATTGTTCCGGCATGCATTGGCGTTGAATTTTTCAGGCGCGCTCAAATCACGGCAAAAACAACTCAAATTTTTCATACCACATTCAGTATTTGATTTCCTTCCCGTTTCATCTCTGTCAATCAGCAAACGGATCAAAGTTCTTCCATATTTGGCGTGACTTTATTCCCAGATTTTTCTTCAATATCACATCCCGGATTCCCCTCTGATTTCTCTCGGTTTAAATCAAACTTTCCATAAACACTACATGGACCTGGGATCATCTCTGCTATAAATAGCAGTGCAGGGAGGAACGAGAGAGAGAAAGAAAAACAGAGAGTAACGAAGACAGTGGAGTGAAGAAGAAACCACGAAAAAAAGAGCATTTTGTTTCAGTCAGCCCCGGCGTCAACAGCTCTCTTTCCTTTTCTTTTTTTTCCTTTCCTCTCGGTCATTCGACCGTCCTCTCTCTCTAAAACCAGAGAGCGTCTTCTCTCTTTCTCTCTCGGTGCAGCACTTCCAACCTTGACTCCGGCCACCTTGTGCCACCACTTCATCACCATCATTTCAGTCTTCACTCCAGCATCACAACCACCATTTCAGGTGAAGGCAGAGGCAATATCTATCGTCGTCTGCAACGTGACAGCAACGCCACCCGTCACCTTCCACCATCGACTCCGGCCACCACAGGCCTCTATTTCCGACGAGACAACGACCAGAAGAACCACCTTGATCTCCTCTACACAAAGGTGTCAACAGGTAAGCATTTCGTCACACTCGAAAATCTGCCATTGTTACTGTTCATCTTCTTCAAAATTTTACGTAAAAAAACCGGTTACTGTTGTGAACAGTAACCGGTTTGGGTCGGGCACAAGGTCCGACCCGGGAAAAAGCCCAGCCCAGACCCAGGCGGGCTGGCACCCCAGCCCGCCAATAAAATAAATAAATAAAATAAAATAAAATAAAATAAAAAATATATATATATATATATATATATATATATAAAATTTAGAAAAATATTTAAAAAAATGTATTATTTTCTAGCATACGGCCAATACACTAGCATTTTTTTTAAAAAAAGAAATTGTTTTTGTTTCAAAAAAAATATATATATTATCTTGGGTTTTGAAGAGAAAAATGTGTTTTAACATTGATTTCACAAAAAAAAAATCATTTCTTGCATTTTGAGATTTTACAACATGTTTGTAAAATCCAAAGGGTATTGGCCAATATTTCAAAAAAATATAAAAATCTTATTTTTTTTTATTTTTTTTTTGGGAATTTATTATTCACCATCGGTATTTGGATAAATAAATCCTAAAGGGGTTAATATCTAAAATATTCGACGGGAATGATATGCTATTATTCACTGTTGGTATTTGGGTAAATAAATCCTAAGGGGTTAATATCCAAAATATTCGACGGGAATGATACGCTATTATTCACTGTCGATATTTGGATAAATAAATCCTAAAAGGGTTAATATCCAAAATATTCGACGGGAATAATATGATATTATTCACTGTCGGTGTTTGGATAATTAAATCCTACGGGGTTAATATCCAAAATATTCGGCGGAGTAATATCCCATTTTCCATTTAATTAACATATGTCTTGAGTCATAACAAATCATAAGCAAACCAAACGTTAAGCAGCTTACCTTAGGTAGGGCGTACTAGGGGTGTTAAAACCTTCCCTTTACGCAACAAGTCCCTTACCCTAGAATTTCTGAAAGACCAGTTTTAGGTTTCCTAGTAACCATAATACTAGGTGGCGACTCCCTTTTTTACGAAAATAAAGATTAGACCCCCGACAACTGAATTTTCCCCGCGCACGCGGGGAACGTCACCACGACGCCGCGCTCATCATTTTTGGGGTGCGACAGGCAATATAAGATGAGGACAATATTAGGCAAGTCTTGCAATGGTTGTTATTGAAAGAATCAAAGAAAATGGATGACTTGTTACACCCCTTCATGATGAATCAAGCAACACCATACTTGGGGGCAAGGTCAAACTTGATAAAACATGAGAGCAGAGATCATCTGCAGAAAGCCCAGAATAGACAATGTGTTTAAAGTTGGGTGGATTAATCACAACAAAGCTTTGGAGATCCAATGACAATGGAGAATCAGATGAAAGGGGACCTATATTTCTCAGGTAAGTATACATGCATAATCATGCACTGCATCCCCATCTTTAACATTATAATCCGGGTAAGTCACCCGTCACCATTGAGACCATGCTAATCTGGGTAGGTCACCTGTCATAATGAGACCCGGGCAGGTCACCCATCACCATTGAGACCCCATCAAATTTGGGCAGGTCACCCGTCATAATGAGACCCGAGTAGGTCACCCGTCACCATTGAGACCCCATCTAACTTGGGTAGGTCACCTAGAATAATGAGACCCATATTAACAATCTAACTTGGGTAGGTCACCTAGAACAATGAGATCCTTTAACCACTAACTTGGGTAGGTTACCCAGAATAATGAGACCCATATTAACAATCTAACTTGGGTAGGTCGCCCAGAACAATGAGAACCTTCTAACCGCTAACTTGGGTAGGTCACCTAGAATAATGAGACCCATATTAACAATCTAACTTGGGTAGGTCGTCCAGAACAATGAGACCCTAATAACCGCTAACTTAGGTAGGTTACCCAGAATAATGAGACCCATATTAACAATCTAACTTGGGTAGGTCACCCAGAACAATGAGACCCTTCTAATCACTAACCCGGGTAGGTCACCCAGAATAATGAGACTCATATTAACAATCTAACTTGGGTAGGTCACCCAGAACAATGAGACCCTTCTAACCACTAACTCGGGTAGGTCACCCAGAACAATGAGACCCATATCTAACTTGGGTAGGCCACCCAGAATAATGAGACCCATATTAACAATCTAATTTGGGTCGGTCACCCGGAATAATGAGACCCTTCTAACCGCTAATCCGGGTAGGTCACCCGTCATAATGAGACCCGGACAGGTCACCCGTCACCATTGAGACCCCATCTAACTCGGGTAGGTCACCCGTCATAATGAGAACCGGGTAGGTCACCCGTCACCATTGAGACCATCCTAACTATTTTTCTCAATCGGGTAGGTCACCCGTCATAATTAAGACCATCGACTATTCTCACTGGGTAGGTCACCCATTATAACAAGGCCAACTTCTTTTTTTCTTTACAATGCTTACAAGTTAAAGTCTTTTACCAGACTTTAGTCGTAAGCATTGCAAAGAAGGGGGCAACTGTCATAACCCAATTTTGGGTGATTCCCTCAATTCACCCAAAAACAAGAAAAATTAAAATAAAAGGGGTAGGTGTTGGCTGAAAAATCAAGGTGAAAATGTTGGATGTTTTCATGATCTCGATCATACTTTTCTTGTGCCCGGAAATGAAGGAAAATACAGATTCAAGGTTAACGTAATTTATTATCGGATAAATCTGCGTGGAAATTAAGTCGAAAGATATAATTATATTTTTATGGGTCAATTCGATTTAATCATTGGCAATTTTAAAAGTGTAATTATGTTTGAGAATTAATTTTTGGTCTAATTATTTAATTTAAGCGTGTTGACTTAATTATACTTTAAATTGGTTAAATTAATTTTATTAAGGGTTTAGTCGTTTCTCAAATTTAATTTGGGTGCAATTGATGAGATTGGAATTTTCGGAGACTGATTTGAATTTTTTGAAGCTAATTATGCGAAATCACGGGCCAAATTGAACAAATTGAGAGTTTAACTGTCAATTAAGGATTAAATCACGCAAATCAGACATCAAGGACCAAAATAAAAAGGCGCACAAAGCTAAGGTTGAGATTGAAGTTTTTAAGGCCAATTAGAGCAATTAAAAATTGAGGGACCAAATCATACTTTTACCTTTAAAAATCTTTGAAAATTGCATTGCATGCGCCGGCTGCATGATTCTTGAAAGTTGCGTTGTTTTTTACGGGTTGCATGTCCGACGTGCTCAGCTTTGAATGATCGCACGCCTGCCTTCAATGTCCAACATCTATACCTGCATTAAGTATTCAGCTATACCTGCATTAAGTATTCAGCAGCCAAAGGGAGTGTTTTTGTTGCTATAAATAGCAACATGTAGAGACTAGAAAAGGAGAGGACGGAGGAGAAGAAAAAACAAGGGGAGAGGGACGAATAGGGAGAGAAAGAGAAGAAAAATGAAAAAAAAGCAGAGCAAGAAAGAAGAAGGCAGAATTGAAGGGAGAAAAAACGAAGGGAACAGAGGAAAGGAGGAAAGAATTCACGCAAAAAACTCTAGAATTTTTTTCACACAAGCCCAGCATCATCAACTCCTTTCTTTTTCTTTCTTTCTTCTTTTTCTCCCTTGGTCTGTTTGGTCATCTCTCTCTCTAAAAAATAACAGGTCCAGCTCTCTCTCTCTCCCTCTCGGCTCAGCAACGCTGACCACCAACTCCGGCCACTTCGCACCTCCACGTCGTCACCAGCATCTCCACCACCACGCCAACAATCCAGCCACCTCCTCCGGTGAATGCAGTAGCAACAACATCCGACGCAGCAACATAGCCTTGTCGTCGTTCCGACGTTCATTCCGGCCACCTCAGGCACCATTTCCGTCACCACCATGACCAGAAGAACCGCCTCGACGTCCTCTACACAAAGGTATTAACAGGCAATCCTTTTGTCACACTCGAAAATTCATCAAATCACTGTGCATCTTCTTCGTTTTGCATGCGGGGAGTGAATTACCCGCCGGTTCGGGTCGGCCGGGTTTGGTGCCCGGCCTGAAAAATAAAGGGTATGGGCTTTAGCCTGTTGAGGTCGGAAGATCGGCCTAAATGAAAGACGGGGTTGGGCCAAAGAGCCCAGCCCAGCGAATCCGGGCCGCGAGCCCAGCTCCTGGGCGAGTTGGCAGCCCAGCCCGAGACAGTCTGGGCTAGCAGCCTAGACCCTAAACTGGTGGGCTGGCAGTCTAGCCCACAAGCAAATAAAATAAATAAATAAATAAATAAAAATAAAATAATAGGAAAATATATAAAAACAATATATTAAAAAAATATATACTTTTTTCAAAAAATATCAAGAAAAAAATGTGGTTTTTTGCATACGGCCAATACACTAGCATATTTTAAAAAAAATATTCTTTTTGTTACGAAAAATATTATCTTGGAGTTTGAAGAAAAAAATGTATTTTAGCATGGATTTCGCAAAGAAAAATCATTTCTCGTATTTTTGGATTTTACAACATATTTGTAAAAGTCCAAAGGGTATTGGCCAATATTCCAAAAATATCAAAATATTATTTTTGGTTATTCATATTATTCATTGTTAATATTTGGATAAATAAATCCTAAAGGGTCAATATCCAAAATATTCGACGGGGATAATTTGCATTTATTCACTGTTGGTGTTTGGATAAATAAATCCTAAGGGGTCAATATCCAAAATATTCGATAGGGATAATTTACTATTATTCACCGTTGGTGTTTCGATAAATAAATCCTAAGGGGTTAGTATCCAAAATATTCAGCGGAGATAATACACCATCACCATTTAACCACCATATTTTTTGAATGATCAAAACCATAACAAATCATAAGGAAACCAAAATGTCAAGCAGTTTACCTTAGGTAGGGCATATTAGGGGTGCTAAAACCTTCCCTTTACGCAACCAGTCCCTTACCTTAGAATCTCTGAAAGACCAGTTTTAGGTTTCCTAGTAACCATAATACTAGGTGGCGACTCTCTTTTCTAAAAATAAAGATAAGACCCCCGACATTAATTTTCCCTGCTCACGGGGACGGTCGCCGGGACGCCGCACTCTCATTTTTCGGGGTGCGATAGCTTGTTTAAGTAGATGTAGAGTTTTGATTTGAAACAAACACTTAAAATTCAAAACTTAGCAAATCAAATAATCAGATTACATCTAAAATCTTATTTTTGGAAAATTCAAAATTCAAAAAATTCAAATCTTCAATGAATAGTGCCACATTTCCTGCAGATTGAAGACATTCTATTTCAACAAAACAATAAATGTGGATTGCTACGAAACCACGAAAAGAAACTTTTGCCTAAAATCAACAAATCAAGGTTCAAACATCATTCCATAATTCTGGGGTTCTTAAACAAGAAAAATTGAAAATGAATGCCCATGTCAAATGAAAGTTAAAAATCGATCAGGCAAGATTTTAAAGAGAAGCAAAGAAAGGAAGATTAGAACAGAGTATAAATATCATACCTCTGTATGAAACTTCTAGTGGTAATGAGAAGAAGAGTAAATGAAGTAGAGAGGGGATTTGGTCCAGTGATGAGAGGAGAGGGATGAAAAGACTAAGAAGAATTGGGGAAAAGGAAAGTAATTAACAGACCGACGAGGATTGTAAAATCGATCCAATTTAGTCTGATTTTACAAATCTGACCGATTTTAACGAGTATGCTCCGATTTTAACAGGGTCTAATTTTTCTACCTGATTTTACCAAGTTTGTTCTTTTGACGTATGATTTTACGAGTTAAATCATGATTTTAACAATAATATCTATAGTCTTATTATCAATAAGTTTAGCCTGCTCAAGAATATCTATAACATATTTCGACTGAAAAAAAAAAAAACCTCTTGGTGAATAGGTTACCTCAATACCCAAAAAGTATCGTAGAGAAACCAAATCTTTCATCTCAAATTGTCTTGCTAACTCTGTCTTCAAAAATGAAATACCATCATTGTCATCACTAATAATGATCATGTTATCAACATATAAAGATAGAATAATATGACTTGTATTAGTGTTGTTAACAAAATGAACAAAATCATGACCACTAGAAACAAAACTAAGGAAATAGATCACAATAAATTTCTCAAACCAAGCACAAGGTGCTTGTTTGGGACTATATAATGCCTTTTTGAGCTTATAGACATACCCATAATCATGTGAAACACTAGGAGGTGGTGCCATATAAATGTTTTATTAAACAACTGCATTCAAGAAGACATTTTTAACATCAATTTTAGAGATAGGCCACCGACAAACTGAAGCAACTGCAATAAGAGTACAAATAGTAGTCATTTTAGCAATAAGAGTAAATGTCTCCTCATAATCCATACCATACTATTGAAAGTATCATTTTGCAACTAATCGAGCTTTGTATCACTTAATAAATCCATCAGAGAGTTAGTCTTAATCTTATACACGCAACGATAACCAACAACAATTTTACCAGGAGGTAAAGGAACCAAATCCCAAGTATTTGTGTTATACTAAGCAGAAAGTTCCTCATCCATGGCTTGTTGCCAAAGAGGATTAAGAATTGCCTCTTTATAGAAAGAGAGCTCAAAGACAATGAATACAAACCATAAAAAAAGTAAATGGTAAAGAATAACAAGAATAAGCAAAATCAAGTAGTTTTCTGGACTTATGAATGCATATGGATTGACATTGAGGAGCGTCGCGATGATGATTTTTTATGCGCTTCGCGCCCCACCATTCCCAGGAGGTTAGAAGACAACGGCGCGCGGTGAAAATGAGGGGTTGTTTTATAGGCGTAAAAATTACTACTATAACTATAAGGAGTTGCCACCTAGTATTAAGGTCACTAAGAATCTATTGCTCTGCGAGAGTCTTGGGTAAAGAGACTTGTTATGCAAGGGGAAGACGCATCACCCCTAATGCACCCTACCTAAGGTAAACTGCATTGTTGTTTGATTTTTTTTTAGTTTATTTTTTTTTACATTGCTTTTGAAGAAAAACATTTTTTTGTCTGCGGGTGTACTTTACGATGTAATTTTACACCACAGTTAGAAAATATTTTTGTTATCTACGGATGTAGTTTACAATGTAAATTTACATCGTAGTTAAAACACCCCCCTTTTTTCATCCATGGATGTATTTTACAATGTCAATTTACATCCTAATAGATAGACAAAAATAAATTTAATTATTTTTTATATTCTGGCCAAATTCCAAGGGATAATTGTAAACCGGTTACGATATCCAATTTTTGTTTTAAAACAAAGAGAAAGATGCAAAATATATATTTTTTTATATGAAAAACATGATGGGAAAAACCTTGGAATTTAGCCGTATGCATGAAAACAAAACCATTTTATGTTTTTTAATTTTTAATTTTTTATATTTTTTTGCCATTTTTTTAGATAAAATGAAGAAAAAAATAAAATAAAAATTAGTGGGCAGACTGTCCAGCCCGATGGCTCGGACTGACAGCCCACTATTGCATGGGTTGGACTGACAGTCCAACCCCTCATGGGTCAGCCCACCTCTCTTGGATCGGGCCTCCAGTCCAGATAGGCTGGAAGCCCACCTCTTCTATGCATTTGGGCGGGCACAAAGCCCGACCCACCTCACACCAGCCTGGCCTGCATGAACAGTGGGACGTGAATTATGTCCCACTGCATGTAGGCAATGGGAGGAAGAAGATGATGAACAATGATTTTTATAGTGTGACGAACGGCGTACCTGTTAGCACTGTTGGGTAGAGTAGGTCGAGATGGTTGTTCTAGTGGTGGTGACATCTTCAATGGTGGTCTGTGGTGGCCGGAGGAAGCTTCCAAAGGCATTGGACTCACGTTACAGCTATTGTGTCACCGTCTCTATTGCCTTGCAGGAGACTGTGGATGAGTTGTTGGTGTCGAGGGGGAGATTATTGTGGTGATAAGGGTGTTATTGAGTGGTCAAGCCACCGTCACTGGTGGAGAGAGAGGAGGTTCAGATGGACTGATTTTAGAGAGAGAGCACCTATAAACCGAGAAAGAGGGAGAGAATAGGTGGCCATGAGAGATGGGGATAATGGCGTGATTTTTATGCTTGTTTTGCTTGTTTTTATTTGATGTTTTTTTGGTCCTTTGATTCCCAGTGTTCTGCCCCTTTTTCTCTTCCCCCCCCCTTTTTTTCTACTCATGCATGCAGGTATTTATAGGTAGGAGGCAATCCCTCGGTTGCCCATTGCGTATAGCGATGGGTTGCCTTTTCACCTGAAACTGACGAGGCAGTGGCCTGCCTGCACTCTTCAGTCACCTAAACAGTGCAGTCACGCATGATGATTTTGGGAGGGAGTGAAAAAATAAAATTTGAACTTTTATTATGTGCAATTGTATCCCCATCAAAATTTCACTAGCAACCTTAGATTTGCGCACCTTTTTTGTTTTGGTCCTTGGTTTCTGATTTTCACGATTTGACCCTCAATTGATCATTAGACTCTCAATTTGTTTCAATTTGGCCCTTGAATTCGCATAATTGGCTTAGAAAAACTCAAATCAGACTTCGAAAATTCCAAATTTCTCAATTGGACCTGAATTAAACTCAAGAACTCAATTTTTCATTGATTAAGCCCTTAATAAAATTAATTTGACCAACTTAAAGTATAATTAAGTCCTTGCACTTAATTAAATCCATCAATTGGACCCTAAATTAATTCTCAAACATAATTATATTTTTAAATTGATCAACGATTAAATCAAATCAACCCATAGAAATATAATTATGTCGCACGACTTAATTTTTACACAGATTTATTCAATGATAAATTATTTTTGCTTTAAATCTTTACTTTCTTATATTTTCGGGAACAAAAAGATACGATTAGACTCTCGAAAACAACCAAAATTTCCACATTGATGTCTCTACCCATGGCGGCCTTCTATATTTTATTTTTGTTATTTTTTGGTATATTTTGGGGAATGACCCATAAATTGGGTGATGACAAGGAGGATCTGCAATCTTAGACGGATTATGAGGGACCGTAGAGGAGAAAAGAGCTTCAGGTGCACTAGAGAGTAAAATGGCATTATCTGCAAAATGGTTAGGATGAATTGATCAAACATGAGCAGAGGCCTTTAAGGTACTAGAAACCTGAGATGATAAACTACTAGAATCCTTAAGAAAAAGGATCTATACGAATAAGATTAGATCTAATGAAGCTATGAGGAGTGAAATGAATAGAAAAAGAAAGGTATATACTCTAGAAAGATAATACGACGAGACACAAAGTTTTTCATAGAGTTTGCTTTTCCTACCTTACATTTTTTCTCTTGCAATCATCTTTGAACTTTATTTAACAATCTGATTCTACGACTCTTTATAAATCGAATTGAATGCTTTTAATATCTACAAGAGCCTTTCATAACATTTCGTTTCTTTATATCTCCTGTATTTTTTTAAAATAAGGTTGCCGATATAATTATATTTTTTCCTTTCTCAATATTCTAGCCATCTCCAGTAGAAAGCAATCATTATTGATGAAAAATTTCAAACAATCAACTAAAAAACAGGGAGTCACATGTTCTCCCCCAATAGAGGTTTCTTTGCACGCTAACTTTTTTTATTTATCTATTTATAACAATTTTTGGTTGAAGAATATCAACTTTTTTACATTTAATTTGTTAGCTTGCATTTCTTTTGGCACAAGGAAAATAGCAGGGAATGGGTTGGCTCTCATTTTGAAAAGGAGTTTTTGCTTTGTTGTTCACCTCAAAATTACTTTGTTTCTGCGATGATCTGCAAACAATTTTGCTGGCATTCATTGAGTCTTTTCCAATTAGTAATTGGCTTATGTTTTGTGATATCTTGCAAGGCAAAAGCTAGACTTGCAAAAAGTAATTTGTATCAGCACAACAAAATTTAACTTAAATTTACTCTCATTTGTTCCCTATATGTAATTTCATTAGTAATTATTTAATGTAGACTTATCATTTTAAATTTGCAAACATAAGCCCATATGCACATGCATGCCCATAACGATGGGCAGGCAATATACAATATAGTGAGTGTGTATATATATATATATATATATATAGAGAGAGAGAGAGAGAGATGTGATCCAACCATCAAAGGATCCATTGGAGGTTCCAGTTGATCCAGTTACAAGGTTTAGGGTTAAGAAGTTCAAAGAAGCTTTCAATGGCCTTCTTCAAGATACATGGGATAAGGTGGACTTCAAGAGGATTTGAAATAATAAAGAGCAAGCCTTGATTAATCTCATTCATGTTCAAGAAGTTTTGTTGTTGAAGCCAAGACCATTACACAAGGATTGAGAGAAGAAGACTAGATTCGGACAGTTTGACATTTGGTTACTCTTTTAGTCATAATTGGAGCTACATATCTAATTTTTATGTGATTCTAGTTTTTATGGAAACTAGACTTTCAGACCTTTGCAATGATATGTGGCACGCCTTCTAATTTTTTAAGACGAGAGAGAACCATATATTTTAAGTTGGATTTTGCTGCTGTCCGACAAAATGCGGAAACAACGAACTTGTCTTATTTAATTAGTTGGGCTATCAAATTTTAATTTTTTTGAGAGAAGACAATTTTTTTGGGTTTTTAGACTTGTTTATTTGTTTATTTTAATTAGTTTGGGCTAGTTTTAACTTGGGTTTATTATTTAATTTGGGCTATGTGAGACCCATTAGGGAAATTAGGGTTTTGGCTTGGAGTATAAATACTCTTTAGGAATAATGTTAGGGCACTTTCTTGAACAATATTTTCCAGCATTGTAGTCGTCTTTTGTTGCTTCATCTTGGTTCTTGATTGAACTTTCAACTCTTCAAATAATTGACCATTATTTGTTGTGAATTTATACTTCCTTTGCTCGTCTCCAGGTGTAGGCGTTGTATTCGAGTTGATTTATAGTCTTGTTGCGTTGGAGCAAGTCTTCCATTGTGATAAGCTCATTCAATTCTCAACAAACTTAGGTTAGATTGATCTTGGGGTCGCGAATACCATTAAATTCTGCTAGGGTTCATCAGTTGGTATTAGAGTTAATCTAATCACATGTTATATCCTTCAATATGAGTTTTTATTGTTTCCTATTTTGTTTTTGATAGATTAGGCCACTAAAAAAATAGGGATCTTACTTGTTATTGCTTTGTTGAACACTTAATCATAACTTAGTGCTCTTGCCGAAATATATACATATATAGATAAAAAAAAAAAGGTGCTTGATCTTGAAATCGTGATTGTAACTACATAGAAAAAAAAAGAGAAAAAAGAGAAAAGAAAGAAGAAAAAGAAAAAAAAAGAAGAAAAAGAGAAAAAAGAGAGAGAAGAAAAATCACTTTTTTGTCATTGTTTTGGCCGAATACATGTTTGAGAAAACCTTGATCATTGGGAAATTAGTTAGTCTTCTACTTAGTAGTCTTGTTTGTGTACCTTGAAAATTTGGGTAGTTTAGTTGATTTTTTTTTGAGTTGCTGGAATTTTCTTGAATTAAATCCTTAGTTCTTGATAATTCAAAATTATTTCGCTCTTTTCTAATTTTTTTTGTTCGTGTCTTCAAATCGGTATATTATTCGTATAAATTTGCATTGCTATTCGTGAATTTGTCATCAAGTTTTGTTTTGTTAGTTTTGTAATTTCTTGCTTCTAGAGTCTATATCACATTTATAAGTTCACTGCTTTGTTGGTTGCTTTTTCTGAATTGTTGCTAAGTGATCTCAAGAGCTAAAGAAAGGCAATTTGAGTGGAAAAAGGCATAGGGAGTATATTCGAGTGAAAAACCTATAAATTTGAGTGAAACACGAGTGTGTGAGGTGATTTTTTTTTTGCTAATGATTTTCATGCAGGTTTCAAAAAAAATATTTTCTAATAGTGTGCCACAGAAGATCGGTGAAATCCAAGAAGGGTTTTCGAGAATGCAACAACAGATGGAATTTATGTTTGGTGAGCTAATGAATAGGATTGAAAAATTAGAGACTAGGTCTAATGGAGGACGAAGTAAAAGGGGTAGAGAAGCTAGGAAAGAGGAGAGTGTTGCTGGAAACTCTTCAAATGAAGTCTAGGATGATCTTAACTGTAGTGGTGGGTTCCATACACATAGGGGAGAGAGGTATGAGAATTGGCCAAGGAGGTACATATTCGGCCACATAGGGATTTTGAGCATAGAGGGGATTTTGATGATTTGGGAGATATAGACCGAAATTTTGGTAGTATTAAGTTAAAAATCTCAGCATTTAAGGGAAAAATTGATCTGGAAGCTTATATAGATTGGGAAAAAAAAGGTGGAGAGGATATTTGACATCCATAGGTACTCTGAAGAAAAGAAGGTTAAGTTAGTTGTAGTGGTGTTTATTAACTATGCCATGGTTTGGTGGGAGAGATTGGTGGTAGAAAGAAGAAGGAATAAAGAAAGACCAGTTTGCACATGGGAGGAGTTGAAAACAATAATGAAAAAGAGGGATATTCCTAAACATTATTATCGGGAGTTGTTTAATCGCTTACAAATGATTACACATGGTAATAAGAGTGTGGAGGAGTATTAGAAAGAATTAAAGGTGGCCATGATTAGAGCTAATGTTAATGAAGATGAGGAAGTTACAATGTCTAGGTTTTTGAATGGCTTGAATAGAGACATAACTAATGTTGTGGAGTTGCAATCATATGTTGATTTGGAGGAGTTGGTACACTTATCCATTAAGGTTGAAGGACAGTTGAAAAGGAAGGGTAATACACGAACTAGAGCTTATATGGGGTCTTGTTCGGGTTGGAATATGAATTATAGGAGAGAGGGTAATGCATTATCAAAGCCTTTGGTGACTTCTAAAGTTGTTGAACCTAACTCCATGAAGAAGCACGTTTCAGCCAATGATAAAAAACTTAAGGGAGAAGTTCAACTGAAGCGTAATCGTGATATAAAGTGTTTCAAGTGTCAAGGCTTAGGACACTATGCATCAGAATGTGCAAATCATCGAGTTATGATTCTAAGGGATGATGGAGAGATTGTGTCCACTTCTGATTGTGATGACATGCCCTCACTTGAGGATGCTAGTGATTTAGAGTATGCTGTTGGTGATAAAGTTTTGGTGGTTAGAAGGTCACTTAGTATTCAAACTAAGGAGGATGGTGTGGAGCAACAAAGGGAGAACATCTTCCATACTAGATGCCTAATCAACGATAAGGTATGTAGTATGATCATTGATAGTGGTAGTTGTACTAATGTTACTAGTGTTACTTTGGTTAGAAAGTTGGGATTGAATACCATAAAGCATGAGAGGTCTTATCAACTTCAATGGTTGAATGAATGTGGTGTTGTTAGGGTGAATAGACAGATGATGATTTCTTTTTCAGTAGGCAAAAATAAGGATGAAGTGTTATGTGATGTTGTGTCTATGCATGCTACTCATCTGTTACTAGAGAGGCCTTGACAATTTGATAGAAAAGTCAAGCATGATGGGTTTAAGAATAGGTATTCATTAGAGAATGATGGAAGGATTTATACACTTGCCCTACTCTCACCAAAGCAAGTGTATGAAGATCAAATTCAATTGAAGAATGGTTATAAAGAAGAGCAACATGTTTCAGCCAAAGTGGAGGAACAAAAAGATTTGACCAAAATGGAAAAACAAGCTGAACAACATGGTGAGGATGTGAGGAAGAGAGAAAAGAAAGTGAGCCATGAGTTAAAAACCAAAGGGAACAAAGTTTCGGCCCTTAGGACATTAAAGGAGGGTCATGGCCAAGAACAAAAAAAATGAAAAGAAGGCCGAGAGTGGAGAGAAAATGAGTGGAGAAAAGAAAGAAAGGGTGAGAAAAGAAGACTGTGTAGAAAAAGTGGGGAAACATAATTTTTTTGCAAAATCTAATGATCTTAAACATGCCTATCTTTCTGACTTACCTATGATTTTATTTGTGTATAAGGAGACATTCTTTAACTAAGATGAGTTAGATTCTTGTGTTCCTAGTGTTGTTCAAGTTCTTTTGCAGGAATTTGAGGATGTCTTTCTGGATGACATTCCTAGTGGTTTGCTGCCAATTAGAGGTATTGAGCATCAAATTGACTTTGTTCCAAGAGCATCTATACCAAATAGGCTGGTTTATAGGAGCAATCCTGAAGAGAATAAGGAACTTCAAAGGCAAGTGGAGGAGTTGATGTCGAAAGGATACATTCGAGAGAGCATGAGTCCTTGTGCAGTTCCCGTGCTTCTTGTTAAAAAAAAAGACAAAACTCTGCGAATGTGTGTGGATTGTCGAGCCATCAATAACATCACTGTAAAGTATCGACATCCCATTCCTACATTAGATGATATGTTGGATGAATTACATGGTTCTAAATTATTTTCAAAAATTGATTTGAAAAGTGGTTATCATCAAATTAGGATGAAAGAAGGGGATGAATGGAAAACTGCTTTTAAAATTAAATATGGTTTGTATGAGTGGTTGATTATGCCTTTTGGACTTACTAATGCACTTAGTAGTTTTATGAGATTGATGAATCATGTGTTGCGTGCTTTTATTAGTAAGTTTGGGGTCGTTTACTTTGATGCTATCTTGATTTATAGTAAGGAGATTGATGAGCATATAAGTCATTTGAGACAAGTTCTTGATGAGCGTAAAAAAGAGTCCTTATATGCTAATTTGAAAGAGTGTGATTTTTGCATGGATAGGATTGTTTTTCTTGGATATGTGATTAGTGCAAAAGGTATAGAAACGGATGAGGCTAAGGTTAAGGCTATTCAAGAATGGCCTACACCAAAATCCATAACAAAAGTTAGAAGTTTTCATGGTTTGGCTAGTTTTTATAGGAGATTTGTCAAAGACTTTAGTACGATAGCCTCTCCATTGACTGAAATTGTTAAGAAAACCGTGGGTTTCAAGTGGGGAAAAGAACAAGAAAATGCTTTTAGTTTGTTAAAATTAAAGTTAATTTCGGCACCTTTACTATATTTACCTGATTTTAATAAAGCTTTTGAGATTGAATGTGATGCTTCAGGAATAGGTATTGGAGTCGTTTTAATGCAAGAAAAATGACCCATTGCTTATTTTAGTGAGAAACTCAACGGTGCAACTCTTAACTATCCCACTTATGATAAGGAGTTGTATGCAGTCGTGTGGGCTTTGGAGACTTGGCAACATTATCTGTGGCCCCGAGAGTTTGTCATACATACTGATCACCAATCGTTGAAACATTTGAAGGGTCAAGGTAAGTTAAGCAGGAGACATGCTAAGTGGGTTGAGTTTATTGAAACTTTTCCATATGTGATTAAATACAAACAATGTCAGGAAAATGTGGTCGTCGATGCCTTGTTGTGAAGGTATGTTTGTCTTAATACTCTTAATACTAAATTGCTAGGATTTGAGTATATTAAGGAATTGGATCTTGATGATCATGATTTCGGTGCTATATATGACACATGCAAGGTTTCGGTCAAAGATAAATATTTTAGGCATGATGGATTTTTGTTTAAGGAAAATAAGTTATGTATGCCTAATTGTTCTTTACGTGAATTGCTTGTGAGGGAAGCACATAGGGGAGGTTTAATGGGGTATGTTGGAATTACTAAAACTTTGGAGGTTCTACATGAGCACTTTTATTGGCCTAATATGAAAAGAGATGTGGAAAGAATGTGTGATAGGTGCATAACATGTAGACAAGCTAAAACTAGGGTAATGCCTCATGGATTATACACACCTTTGCCTGTTCCTAAGGAACCTTGAGTTGATATTTCTATGGATTTCATCTTAGGTCTACCTAGGTCTAAGAAAGGGAGAGATTCTATATTTGTTGTTGTGGATAGATTTTCTAAGATGACACATTTCATTGCTTGCCATAAAATAGATGATGCAATAAATATAGCTGACCTATTCTTTAGAGAGGTCATTCGGCTACATGGTCTCCCTAGGAGCATTGTATCCGATTGAGATGTTAAGTTTTTGAGTTACTTTTGGAAGGTTTTGTGGGGTAAGTTAGGAACTAAACTTTTATATTCTACTACTTGTCATCCACAAACAAATGGCTAAACCGAAGTTGTTAACCGGACTTTGATTCAATTGTTAAGGGCTATCATTCAAAAGAATCTAAAAAATTGGGAAGATTGTTTGCCATTCATTGAATTTGCATATAATCATAGTGTGCATTCTACTACTTATCATTCCCCATTTAAGATTTTTTATGGTTTTAATCCTTTGACACCATTAGATTTGATTCCATTGCCTATTAATGAAAGAGTTAGTTTTGATGGTAAGCAAAAAGCATAGGTGGTGAAAGACCTCCATGCAAAGATTCGGCAACAAATAGAAAAAAAGAATGAACAATATGCAAACAAAGCCAATAGGGGTCGAAAATTAGTGAGATTTGAACCAGGTGATTGGGTTTGGGTGCATGTGAAAAAGGAAAGGTTTCCTGAACAAAGAAGATCAAAGTTGATGCCTCGAGGAGATAGTCCTTATCAGATCATAGAAAGGATTAATGATAATGCCTACAAAGTAGATCTACTGGGTGAGTATGGTGTAAGTGCTACATTCAATGTTTCTGATCTTTCTTCGTTTGATGTAAGTGATGATTCGAGGTCGAATCCTTTTGAGGAGCGAGGGAATGATGCGATCCAACCATCAAAAGATCCATTAGAGGTTCTAGTTGGTCCAATTACAAGGCTTAGGGCTAAGAAGTTCAAAGAAGCTTTCAATGGACTTCTTCAAGATACATGGGCTAAGGTGGACTTCAAGATGATTTGTAATAATAAAGAGCAAGCCTTGATTAATCTCATAAATATTCAAGAATGGCTTGTTGGTGGAACCAAGACCATTACACAAGGATTGGGAGAAGAAGACTAGATTTGGACAATTTAACATTTGGTTACTCTTTTAGTCATAACTGGAGCTATATATTGAATTTTTATGTGATTCTAGTTTTTATGGAAAATAGACTTCCAGACCTTTCCAACGGTATATGACAAGTCTTCTAATTTCTTAAGACAAGAGAGAACAATCTATTTTATGTTGGGTCTTACTATTGCCCAACAAAATACAGAAATAATGAACTTGTCTTATTTAATTAGTTGGGCTATCAAATTTTAATTATTTTGAGAGGAGACAATTTGTTTGGTTTTTTGACTTGTTTATTTTTTTATTTTATTAGTTTGGGCTAGTTTTAAATTAGGTTGATTATTATTTAATTTGGGCTATGTGAAACCCATTAGGGAAACTAGGGTTTTGGCTTGGAGTTTAAATACCATGTAGGAATAATGTTAGGGTACTTTCCTGAACAATATTTTCCAGCATTGTAGCCGTCTTTGGTTGCTTCATCTTGGTTCTTGATTGAACTTTCAACTCTTCAAATAATTGACCATTATTTGTTGTGAATTTATACTTCCTTTGCTTGTCTCCAGGTGTAGGCGTTGTGATCGAGTTGGTTTATAGTCTTGTTGCCTTGGAGTAAGTCTTCCATTTTGATAAGCTCATTCAATTCTCAACAAACTTGGGTTAGATTGATCTTGGGGTTGCGAAAGTCATTAAATTCTACTAGGGTTCGCATCAGAGAAAGAGAGAGAAATTTGATAAAATATAAATGATGGTTATACATTTGAAGAAGTGAGAAGGTGATATCGTTGAGAGTTTTATTTTCTGATACTTCAATGTGAGATGCTTTTGGTATGCTCATTGAATTAAGTAGCAACTACTACTTGAAGTTGCATCTAGGTAGTTGAATTTGCATCTTTATTAGAAAACTTAAGTTTTTAAATGAATTTTCAAAATATAATTTATGTTATTCTTTAACATATCTTCTAAAGTGAAATCTATTTGAGTTTGAAATTTGTACACAGGACAACACTACCCTGTGCTTAATTTTTATTAAATAGAATGAGGGTGGTGAGATTCAAACTCATGACTGTTGAATCAACAAGGTTCTGATACTATGTCAAGGAACTATATAACTATAAGGTATGTTTTAGAATATGGTTAAAGTTGCTTTTTAAAATGTTTTTCTTGTTAGAAATGATTTAAAATAATAATATATATTTTTATTTTAAAAAAATTATTTTTGATATCAGAACATTAAAATGATATAATAATACAAAAAAAATTAATTTAAAATAAAAAATAAAAATACAAAATTTTCAAATTTTTTCAAAAGTGTTTTTGAAACATAGTAACAAACCGAAATAATTCACACGTAATAAGTTAACAAGTATGAACCAAAATAATAATAACAAGGTAACAGAACATGCTTTAAAACAGAAGTTATAAGGTGGTGATGGTGGTGGTGGATGGACAGTTGATGAAGCAATTTGGGGCACACTTCTCTAATCTCTGCCCTTCCAATAGTCAGAATTCAAAGAGACTGGATAAAGATCACCATCAGATGTAGAAGCAACGGCCCACGGTCCATCCATTGACATGCTCTGAGTTTGAGTCTCACTTATTTCCTGTCTGTTGATGACTTGAAAATGCTTCCTCATCTCTTCAATCTTGTGCTCATCCATTGACTTACTTTTATCTGGAATTTCAAAATCTTGAACAGCAGCCTTCCCTTCGAGCATGCTTACTACTGCAGACATCGTAGGCCTGACTGCTGCAGTGACATTACTGCAAAGCAGAGCCACATTGATCATTGTTATCACCTCTTCCTCGTTGTAGTCTTGTCCAAGACTTGGATCAACAAGCTCCAGCAAAGTCCCTTCCTCTTTCAAAAACAATGCCTAGAAAACAAGATACATATCATAATCAAGTAATGGTTAGAGAATAATATAACTTATATCTTGATATCTCATCTAATAGCTTAAGCTTTTAGGTGAGATGATTTTTTAAACATGGTATTAGAGCCTTGATGATCCAACGGTTACGAGTTCGAATCTCACCACCCCATTCTATTTGATAAAAATTAAACAAAAGGTAGTGTGAATTTGTCTCCAAGTTTCAAGCCAAAAAGTTTTCACTTGAGGAGATATGTTAGAAAATAATATAAATTATTTTCTGGAGTCTCATCTAATAGCCTAACTTTTTAGGTGAGATTATTTCTTAAACAGTTACGACAGGGAAAAAAAAATGAAGACGGGGAGAAATTTTTGTTACCCAATCAAGAAGATAAGCGGTGTCCTCCTTTGCTCGATGACTAGTATTGCTCTTCCCACTGACAATTTCCAGGGCAACAATTCCAAAGCTGTAGACATCTGCTTTGTCAGTCAAATAACCCCGCATTGCATATTCAGGTGCCATGTACCCGCTGCAAAAATACAGAGATACCATATTTAATCAGGTAGTGTAGAATGAGCTCTATTCGAAGGACTTAATCTTACGGTGGGTTGCTCAGGGACAAGTTCTGTAACAGACATTAGCTGCACCAATTCATTATGTTTCTAATTTTTGGTTGCTGACCAAATCTGTTTAAGGCTGTTAGAGATTTGATTAACGTTCAAGAGGAGCTTTAGGATGACTTTTTTTTTTAATCTTTTATTTCATTGTATTCAACTTAAAAATAAATAAAAAAGTATCAGCAAGATACAATAGTAGACAGCAGACTCACTAGGTTCCGGCAACTCGGGTGCTTATGTGGGTGTTGTCCTCTTCATCAAGTCTGGCTAGTCCGAAGTCAGATATCTTTGGGTCTAGATTCTTATCAAGCAACACATTGGTGGCCTTGATGTCTCTATGCACGATCTTCAATCTTGATTCTTCATGAAGATAAGCTAAACCTCTTGCTATACCAACACAAATTTTCTGCCTTGTAGCCCAATCCAAATTCAACCGGTATTCTTCAGGACCTTTCAGACAGAATCAACAGTAATGTTAAGTAGAAGATGAGTGTTTTGTCCCTTCCTATACAAAAGTTTAAATCAACTGAGAGCCAAAAGTTTGCAGTCAATTAAATTATGTTCTTTGAATTTACCAAACAAAGCACGAGCAAGGCTGTTATTTTCCATATACTCGTACACCAATAATAATTGATCGCCTTCAATGCTACATCCGTGAAGCTTTACAAGATGAGGGTGTTGCAGAGCAGAAATCATGCCAATCTCATTCACGAATTCCCGGTTTCCTTGTTTTGATTTGGAGGAAAGCTGCTTTACAGCAATTATGGTTCCATCTAATAGCAGACCCTGCATCCAGGCAATGCAATTTTTTTTCGCAAGACAAATATTGATCAAGCTAAGAATCTTAAAAACGTTATGATGTCCGTAAGCAAATAAGTTAAATTCATGTTGAATACCTTGTAAACAGGACCAAAACCACCTTCTCCTATTTTGTTTGCAGGATCGAAGTTGTTTGTAGCAGCTTTAATTTGCTTCAATGTAAATGAACCTGTTTTTAAGTCCAGGCCCTTCAAATCTGTTGGAGAAGTGAATTTGTTTCAGAAACAAATCCGTTTCTTGGAGCTAATCTCCCTTCCCTCTCTATCTTTCCAGCTTCAGTTTAACAGGTGTGATTATATATATATATATAGTTCTACAAAGTTGATACGGAGAAATCGTATGCAGAAATAGGAAAACAGAGATAAATCTTTAGAAAATACCATGACGCATACTGATCTTCTGTCCTAAACAACCTTTCCACCAGAGAATTCCTAGAATCAGGAAGACAAAAACTACTGCAGCAGCCACAATGGCAACCACGGCGCCAGCAGATGTACCAGTACTACTGCTATTTTCTGAAGGAGGTTTAAAATCTGCAGGAAGCAAAGAATTTATAACAGAACGACATAACATCACATTGTAAGTCAAATTGGTTGGGCAATACATTATTCGTATAAAAGTGAAGAAACTGTACCAGTACTACTGTTATTTTCTGAAGGAGGTTTAAAATCTGCAGGAAGCAAAGAATTTATAACAGAACGACATAACATCACATTGTAAGTCAAATTGGTTGGGCAATACATTATTCGTATAAAAGTGAAGAAACTGTACCATTTTATACCTAAATTTCAATAATAAATAAGAGTAGAAAATAAGATCCAATCTGCATTGATGGTTTTGTGTTGTACGAACAGAATCCTGATGATTAAGTTCATAAAATTTCCTCAACTTACCCGGTGTCACAGAAATAGCCGATATGAGAGGTCCATAGACTCCTCTAACAGGCAGTCCAGTTGTCCCTTTTCCGGCCCAATAAAAGCGTATCTCCAATGCACTTCCAGTTACAGTAGCAGTAAAGTTTTTTATAATTGCCTTACCAACACCGCCTGCTTCATCCTGGATACTGAAATTCTTTTGTACAAGCTTCCCCTACATTTTTGTTGTCAGATTGCTATTAATAAAACTGAAAGAAAATAAATTTTGTATGTTCATTCAAACCTTTAATACTGAATAACAGATTAAAATTTTGATCATTCACCTGAATATAGATATCAAAAAAACGCCTGCCAAGGCTGCTGGATGTGTTGTCATTAGTAAACATTATCTCTGCAAAGTGAAGGGAAACTGTGTAGTTCCCACTTTCCATACAGAAACCATAATAAGTCAGAGAGATTGGAGAAAGGCGTGCATCCATGTACAGTAATGAAGTATTTGCAGAGAGTTTGGTTGCTAATGATATGTAGGAATCCGTATTCTTATTATCGTCCATGAAGTGACCAGTGGTACTAACTGCCCAGTTACTTCTCTGGTAGAAGCCTGATTGTCCGGCTCGATCTTTATCCTCTTCGTATAAGTTCCCTTCAATAGCTGCTTCATTTCCTCCACAATTTATGTGGAAGGAATAGAATTCTGTTTCCAAAGCAAAATCATATCAATCACCATGGAATAGGAACATACACATATCAAACTACCAAGGCAAGGGAACAACTTATGTATGTTGAAAATATTCTTGTTACCTTGTAGAAGCTTAATTTTGTTAATGACTAAGGAAGGAACCCCATGGTTTTCATGATATGAAATATCCATAATTCTCCACCAATACATTAGCTCACTCTCACTCCTAATATCCTATTCATAGCAACTATTAAACTTATTGGAAGTTAAAGCATTGGTTTATTCTCTATGTAATCGGGTACTATTGGAAGTTAAAGCATTGGTTTATTCTCTATGTAATCGGGTACCTTGTATATTGCAGTATACTGCAATGTTGCTCCTTAGACTTTGCAAGTGTAGTACAGTTGTTGTGTAAAACATGGATAATAGCTGGGGCTGTCAGCATTATTCATTACTTGCTAAGAGGACTAGCCTCCACTATATATATCCCCTCTGCTTCTCTCTAATAAGGCACAATATAACAATATAATCATAAGACATCTTCTTGTTGATTTCTACATGGTATCAGAGCAGGGGAAATAATCTCTTCTGCACTAACTCCATTCGTGCTTATCTGCACCAATTCCATTCCATCGTTTCTGCTTCATTTGTGCTTGTTTGCACCAATTTCATCACTTAATGGCTGAAGATGATTCGCTTGCATCTGAAGCAGAAAGTTCACAGGTCATTCCTGCAACGAACTTATCTGAAGTAGATGTAAATCCAAATCAAAGATTAAGCTCAGTTTTATTGAATGAATTTAATTATCTGTCGTGGTCAAGAGCAGTATCTCTTGCTCTAGGAGGAAGATCCAAACTTGGGTTTATAAATGGAAGCAATGTAGTTCCAAATGTTAGCTCATCGAGTTATGAATCCTGGCTTAGTAAAGATTAGTTGGTGATGTCATGGCTCCTGAATTCTATGGAAAGAAAGCTAGCTGAAATATTCTACTACTCAGAATCATCACACAAGCTATGAGAAACTGTCAAGGAAATGTATGGCAGGCAAAACAATGCTGCAAGAGTCTTTCAATTAAAAAAAGACATATCCAATCTGCAGCAAGAAGGAAAGCCATTTGTTCAACTTCTCGGTAGAATGAAGAGCAGATGGAATGAACTGGAAACATATCGTCCACATACAACTGATTCATCTATGCTACTAAAGAGGGCTGAAGAAGACAAGATATTTCAACTTTTGTCTAGCCTTGATTCAGAATATGAAGACTTGCGAAGTCACATACTAATGAACACAGAACTGCCTTCCCTCACCAGTATATGTTCAACCATTCAACGTGAAGAAGTACGAAGGAAAGTCATGAACATTGGTATAAGAACCAATGTATCTGAAGCAAGGACATACATCTCCAATGACAAAAGGTATAAAGGGAAGCATCCACACTTGAAATGTAATCACTGCAACTATCCTAGTCATGTTAAGGAGACATGTTGGGTTTTACATCCATAATTAAAACTAGAATTTATGAAGGAAAACAGAGGAGAAAACAGGGGATCACAACAATTCATGTGACCCTCTCACAAGGCCAACAATGCATCTATTTCCACATTCACGGCAAATCCAGCTGAACTTATAAATGAATTTGCAACATATCTTCAAAACAAAAATGGAGGGGCTAGAACCAACACAACCAGCACTGAAGATGGAAACTCGTCAGCCTTACTGGGCAAGTTTGATGGTTTTCTAGCAGACACCGAATGCATTCCTCAACAAGACATGTCAGGTATTATGAATGCATTTAGAACTGCTCTTAATATAAATATGTTGCATGATGTTTGGGTCATAGATTCAGGTGCCACAGATCACATAACCAACCATAAATCTAAGTTGCATAAGTTTGAAAAATTAGCAAAACCTTCTCAAGTGTCAATTGCAAACGGTGAAGGTGCAGATATTGTGGGAAAGGGAAAAATCAATTTGATATCAAATGATATTGAATCAATGGCCTTATATGTCCCTTCCTTTCCATTCCAACTCCTCTCTATAGGGAAAATCACAAATAACTTAAATTGTTTAGCAATTTTTTCACCTCACAATGTCATTTTTCAGGATTGTATCACCAAGAGGACGATTGGTGAGGGTTTCTACCTAGATGCTCTTTACTACATATCAAAAAACAGTTCCAGAGTTTTTTCAAGCCAAGCCAAGTCTATCTCCCTTATTCAAGATAATCAATTGTGGCATCAACGTTTAGCTCATCCATCCCAGTCAGTTCTGTCATTGTTATTTCCACAAATAGGAAATATATCCATTCCATGTGAAATCTATCAGATGTCTAAGGATACTAGATTACCTTTTAGCTCATCTTTATCTAGGTCTAATAAGATATTTGAGCTTATTCATTCGGATGTATAGGGACTTACAAGTGAATCCTTTGATGGTTTTAAATACTTCATAACTTTTGTGGATGATTGTTCGAGAACTAAATGGTTGTATATGTTAAAATCTAAAACTGAAGTTATGGAAGTATTTATAGATTTTCATATGCTTGTTACAAACCATTTCTCTTCTAAAATTCACACCTTACAGTCTGATAATGGCACCGAATATATGTCCCATATCATGATAAAATATTTGAGCAATCATGGCATTATGCATCAAACAAGTTGTGTTGGTACTCCTCAACAAAATGGCATAGCAAAAAGGAAGAACCGTGATCTTCTTGAAAAAACCAGATCTTTAATGCTTCACATGAATGTTCCAAAGAGATTTTGGTCTCAAGGAGTTATGGCAGCTACATACCTTATTAACAGACTTCCCAGCTGAGTCTTAGGGTTTCAATCACCCATGGAGATTCTGAAAGGAAGAAAAATTGACATGTCTCATCTTAGGGTCTTTGGCTGCATTTGTTTTGTTCATATTCAATCTCAGCATAGAGATAAATTGGATCCTAGATTTGTTAAATGCATGTTTCTTGGTTATTCATCAACACAAAAGGGATACAAATCTTATAATCCCCAACTTAGAAAAACCATTGTGTCTAAAGATGTTCAATTCCATGAAACTAATCCTTTTTTCAGTAAGATAATTGAAAACACAAGTCATGAGGAATGTGTTTTAGATTTGTTTCCACTACCCAAAATGGAGCTCAACATTGATACAGACGAGACAATTCAAAGTGCAGAAACTCTGCATATGAATGGTGACAGTTGTGGGATGAACACAGATGGTGTGACTGCTGGAATGAACACAGATGGTGAGGCTGCTTAGATGATCACAGAGGGTGCAAATACTGGGATGAATACAGATGATGATAGTGTTGATAGTCATGTGGAACCTCAAAATGAATTTCCAGAATTGAATGAGAATGAGAATGAGCTGTTGCATGCAAATGAACAAGTAGTTGCAGCACCCTGGTGTAATCTCATGTGTGATAGAAAGCCTTCAACAAAGTTCAATGATTTTGTTCCTCACAAATCCAAGCACAAAATCTCCCAGTATGTGTCACACAACAAGGTTACCCCTACACATGTTGCCTTTCTTCATATCATTTCTAGCTGCAGAGAGCCTCAAAATTTTCATGAAGCCAACAAATAAAAAGTATGGAAAAAGGCAATGCAAGAAGAACTTAAAGCTTTAAACAATCATCAAACTTGGAGCATCACCAAACTACCAACAAGAAAAAGGGTAGTCAGTTATAAGTGGATATATAAGATCAAATTTAATTCGGATGGGTCCATTGAGAGGCACAAGGCAAGGTTGGTGGCACGGGGATTCACCCAAACATTTGACGTAGATTATAAAGAAACATTTGCACCGGTAGCAAAGATAAACACAATAAGGGTTCTATTATCTATTGCGGTTAACAAGGCATGGTCTATTTATCAGATGGATGTGAAGAATGCATTTTTACACGGTGATCTCCAAGAAGAAGTTTACATGAAGTTGCCACCAGGACATCCCCAAACCCATAAATCTGATTTAGTATGCAAATTGCATAATCAATTTATGAGCTGAAACAATCTCCTCGAGCATGGTATACCAAGCTCAGTTCAGTACTAGAAAGCATTGGGTTCAAATGAAGTAATGCAGACTCATCGTTATTTGTTCGCACTCGAGGTATGGACAAATTAGTTGTGTTGATATATGTCGATGACTTAATAATCACTGGAGATAATGCTGAAGAGATCTCCCAACTTAAACAATCTCTTCACCAACGATTTGACATCAAAGATCTTAGTGTGTTGAAGTATTTTCTTGGAACAGAAATGGCAACGTCGCACAAAGGCTTATTTCTCAATCAGAGAAAATATGTTCTTGATCTGCTGAACAAAGCTAACATGAGCAACTCTAAACCAGCCATCACTCCCCTTGACAGCAAGCTCAAACTCAGCGTGGACGACACTCCTTTTACAAATATTCGTTACTACCAAAGCCTTGTGGGTAAGTTGATCTATCTCACAATCACCAGACCTGACATATAGTATGCAGTAAGTATCGCAAGTCAATTCATGCAATCCTCCACTGTGGGACATTTGAATATTGTTAAAAGGATCTTACGCTACTTAAAAGGGTTGGTGGGTCGTGGTATCATCATGAAAAAGAATGGGCATACTAACATCATAAGCTATTGCGATGCTGATTGGGCAGGAAATGCAATTGATCGCAAATCCACAACTAGTTACTGTACTTTTATAAGAGGGAACTTAGTCACATGGAAAAGCAAAAAGCAAATTGTGATCGCAAGATCAAGTGCCGAAGCTAAATATCGAGCCACACTGCGTGTGAATTAATATGGCTAAAGGGTCTTTTGTGTGATTTTGGGGTGTTTACATCTCCCCTTATGTCCTTATTCTGTGATAATCAAGCGGCCATGCATATTGCATCAAACCCAGTTTTTCATGAGCGAATAAAACACATTGAAATTGATTGTCATTATATTCAGGAACAAGTTCAATCAAAAATAATTCAGACCATTTACACCTGAAGCTTCGATCAATTGGCTGACATATTTACCAAACCTTTGCCTTCTCATCAGTTTCAACATCTGCTATCCAAGCTTGGCTCCATTAATCTTTTGGATCCAGCTTGAGGGGGAATATTGGAAGTTAAAGTATTGGTTTATTCTCTATGTAATCAGGTACTATTGGAAGTTAAAGCATTGGTTTATTCTCTATGTAATCGGGTACCTTGTATATTGCAGTATACTGCATTATTACTCCTTAGACTTTGCAAGTGTAGTATAGTTGTTGTGTAAAACATGGATAATAGCTGGGGTTGTCAGCATTATTCATTACTTGCTAAGAGGACTAGCCTCCACTATATATCCCCTCTGCTTCTCTGTAATTAGGCATGATATAACAATATAATCAAAAGACATCTTCTTATTGATTTATACAAAACTGGATTTAAATATTCTTGTTAACTTGTTGAAGCTTAATTTTGTTAAGCTACTATGTGAATGCTTCTTTTACAACTAATCATATTCTTATGCAATTCTATCCCTTCATAATGACAAGAACCATGACATCATAGTACACTCGCTCTTTAATTTCCAGAATAAGACTGCTGGTTTATAGATATTTGGTATGCAAAAGAACAAATAATTTTCTATAATACAATCATAAACCTGACTTACTTTTTTGACAAGGAGAGCTTCTTAAGCAGGGAACAGTGCTTCCGCTGAGATACAAAAAAAACTATTAAAAATATAGCCATTAAAATATGACTGTTAAAATATAGCCGTTAAAATATGACCATTAATTTCCAGATATGGAAATTGTGTAAAGTAGGGATAAAGTAGCTTTTATCTTTAGCTAAATTAGTCTTGTAATTACTCTATAAGTTCATTCTCAATTGTAATGGAAAAACAAGTTTGAAATATACGAATTTATACTTTAACATGGTATCAGAGCGAATCTCAAATTTTTTTCTTGAACCGTATTTGTTCATCCCCAGATTTTTTTTCTTGAACCGCATTTGTTCATCTCAAAATTAATCCCACAAATCGATCTCTACAGTACCTGTTTATTCAAAATTACTGTTCATACCCAGAAAAAACCCAGATTTTCCCAGAAAAGCGTGTTTTCCTGGAAAACCATACTTTTCTGGAAAATCCATATTTTCCCAGAAAAAAACCACAAACCCATAAATTCCATCAACTCCCACACAACTATCATCCCTTCATTAACCAGATATCAACCATTGGTATAACAACGAATTCATACAAGAATTTTTTCTCACCAAACCCAGAAATCAACCTTTTTTTTTCATCAGTGGAGTTGAGGGTCACCATGAGAAAGAACATTGGTATCGTGTTCTTCCCCTTCAGCAACCCTACAGAACCCAACTCGTGAACCCAAAAGACTTCGTTCAACTTGTAAACCCAACTCAAAAACCCAAAAATTCATCAAACCCAGAAACCCGTACACCTATCCGTTCATCATCAACACAAACAAACAACCATTATTTCATCTCAACAGAAGATCTTAAGTCTTCCCCTTAATCTCTCAAGCAAACCAACCAACTGCCATCCCAATTTGCAGAAGATCTTGACAGCACAACCACTGTTTTGAAATGAATGGGTGGAGAAGTCATGCAGCCAAGTTCAAGGCTAGAAATGAGAGAAATGAAAGTGAGAGGCAGCCAGGTAGAAATGAAAAACAAATGGGTCACGGACACCTATTTAATCTAGATTGCAAACAACTAGGTAGGTTGGTGTGCTTCCACTGTGGTGAGACGGGCATTCGAAACCACGGTGTTATGAAATTATTGGCTACCCGGACTGGTGGGACTTTAAGAAAAAACCTCAAAAAATTATTGAAAAAACTGTGGGAAATCTAACCGAAACCAATGGTCCATCCAGGTATCATCGAATTTTTTTTGCACATTCTGTTATTACAAAAAATAGCACTTGGATTATTGATACAGGTGCATCTAGTCACATGACTAGCGATTCCGATAAATTAACTTGTCATAAACCCTCCTCACATTCAACCATACGCACTGCTAACAATAGTATCTCCCTTGTTATGGGGGAAAGATCTATCATTTTGACTGACTCTATAACCCTAGATACTGTCCTTATTGTAACATCTTTTACATATAATCTTTTTTCAGTGAGTCAAATTACTGTTACTCTTAAGTGCACGGTAACGTTGTGGCCTTAGTTTTGTGTTTTTCAGGACTTCTAACCTGGAAGATTCTTGGTTATGGTGTTAGGCGGGGCAACCTGTATTATTTGGAGTTAACAAAAAAAGGGGGTCAATGATGGGTCACGCACATCAAACTAGAAGTACGGATCAAGCTCACACTCTCGTATGGTTGTGGCATCAACGACTCAGACATCTTTCATTTGGGTACCTTAAGAAATTACAACTGCATTTATTTTCTAGTTTAAGTATTTTGGATTTTCAGTGTGAAATTTGTGAACTGGCGAAAAGCCACCGTATTTTCTATTTGCCAAGTTTAAAGAAAAGTATGGAACCATTTGCAGTCATCCATTCAGATGTTTGGGGTCCTGCAAAGATCTCGTCTTTTTCTAATGCATGATATTTTGTTATATTTATTGATGAATGTACTTGGATGGCCTAGATATCTCTTCTCTGAAGTAAAAGTGAAGTAGGTACAGTTTTTTAGAAATTTCACAAAATGGTGCAAACCCAATACCAACGACACATTCATACACTTCAATTAGATAATGGTATGGAGTTCATGGATCAAGTGTTAGGTGATTTTTTAAATCATTATGGAATTCAACATCAGACCTCCTGCACGTATACTCCACAATAAAATGGATTAGCAGAAAGAAAGAACAGGCATATTATGGAAATTGTTCGTGCTTCATTATTAGGCATGAATCTACAAAAATACTATTGGGGAGAGGCAGTAAAATCAGCTGCTTGCCTAATAAATCGAATACCATCAAGTGCAATTCATTTTCAGTCTCCTTAATAGAAAATCGAATCTCTTCTCTCTATTCCTCATCTACCAAATCTGGAACCACAGGTGTTTGGTTGTACGGTATAGTCCACATCCCTAAAATCCTACGAACCAAATTGGATCCTTGTGCAAAGCGGTGTGTTTTTGTTGGTTAGTCGGAGTTCCCAAAATGATATTGGTGCTATGATCCTCACCATCGAAAGCTACATGTAACCCTGGATGCATCATTTCAAGAATCTGAACCCTACTATTTAGGGGGAGTTCCCGGGTCTTCTCTTCAAGGGGAGAGTAACATTGAAGGGAACGAAGATATATTTGAATTAGAGGAAAATAAAGGGTTAAAGGAAATGCGACCAGGCTGTGATAACCTGGAATTCTACATAGATCAAAATGATCTCAGAAACGACCCCCTTATGTCTCTGGAATTACTAACGACTACACCATTAACCGAAGAATCAACCGAGAATGTCTCTCCTCAGTCACCTCAGGTATCCCTAAATCCCATTTCTAACGAGATAAATGAAACTCCTGTCTTAGAAAATAATTTAATCAATAGGTACCCACAAAGACTAAACCGGGGAATCCCAAAGAAATAGTATGAACCCAATCTCAAAAACAAAACTAAAGACCCTATCAATAACTATATCTCTACCCATAGATTATAGGAATCATATGCATTTACTGTTAATCAATTATCCAATGTATCTATTCCTAGTAATGTACAGGATGCATTAGTAGACCCAAAATGGACCAAGGTAATGAATGGGGAGATGGAGACACTTCAGAAGAATAACACTTGGGAGTTATGTCAACTACCAAAAGGAAAGAAGAAAGTTGGGTGTAAATGGGTATTCACAGTAAAGCTGGATACAGATGAGAGTATTGATATATACAAAGCAAGATTGGTCACAAAGGGATATACACAAAAGTATAGAGTGGATTACCAAGAAACTTTTGCCTTAGTTGCAAAAATGAACACCATCCAGATTCTCATATCTATAGCAGTGAATCGAGACTGGGCCTTACAACAATTCAATGTTAAGAATGCCTTTCTAAATGGAGATCTCGAAGAAGAAGTGTATATGGAATTACCACCTGGAGTTAAAACCAGGTCATCATGTGAAACCGAAGTATGCAAATTAAAAAATGCATCGTATGGTCTAAAGCAGTCCCCCCGGGCATGGTTCGGAAGATTCTCATCCACGATGAAGGAGTTTGTCTATAAGCAGAGTGATTCAGATCATACTTTATTTATAAAACACAAAGGAGAGAAGGTAACAACACTAATAGTATATGTGGATGATATGGTCTTAACATGAGATGATCCAGAAGAAAGAAAGGCACTACAACAGTTTCTGGTATCGAAATTCAAAATGAAAGATCTCAGACAACTGAAGTACTTCTTAGGGATTGAGGTCTCAAGGTAAAAAACAGGGATATGTCTATCACAGTGAAAATATATGTTAGATTTATTGGCAGAAATCGGAATGCTTGCATGCAAACTGGTAGATACACCTATGGAAATGAATCACAAACTGGGAAAAGCAGAAAATCAGACCCCAGCAGACAAAGGATGTTATCAACGATTAGTTGGAAAACTAATATACTTATCACATACTAGGTCAAACATCGCCTATGCAGTGTGGTAAGTCAGTTCATGCATTCACTAGGAGAAGAACATATGGAAGCTGTATATTGGATCTAAAAGGTGCACTAGGAAGAGGACTTCTATTTTCTAAAGGGGAGGTCCAAGATATTAAAGGGTATACAGACTCAAATTGGGTAGAAAATCAGACTGATAGGAGATCAACATCAGGATATTTTACGTTTGTAGAAGGCAACCTTGTCACTTAGAGAAGTAAGAAGCAAAAAGTAGTCGCAAGGTCAAGTGCAGAAGCAGAATACCGAGGAATGACTCTTGGTGTGTGTGAATTACTATGGATTAAACAGGTATTCCAAGACTTGGAAATTGATTGTGGAACATCTATGGGTCTACACTATGACAATAAGACAGCTATTGAAATTGCTCATAATCCTGTTCAACATAATTGTACCAAACAAGTTGAAGTCGACCGACACTTCATTAAGGAAAATCTTGATCGGAAAATTATACAACTTCTGTTTGTTCGGTCTGAAGATCAACTAGCTGATATTCTCACAAAGGCAGTCTCCGGAAGGGTGTTCTATGATGCTATTAACAAGTTGGGCATGATAAATATCTACGCTCCAACTTAAGGGGGAGTGTTAAAAATATAACCATTAAAATATGACCATTAATTTCCAAATATGGAAATTGTGTAAAGTAGGAATAAAGTAGCTTTATCTTTAACTAAATTAGTCTTGTAATTATTCTATAAGTTCATTCTCAATTGTAATGGAAAAACAAATATGAAATATACGAATTTATACTTTTAACAAGAACAAATAAAGTTATCTGATTAAAATTTAAAATAGGACAGGCCTAGACCAAATTATCAAACATCCCTGTAGAAATAAAAGAAATAATTTTTCAGGAGTTTAAACACTTACGAGACGATTCCCATTGAATCGCTGCCAAATAAGTTTCTGCAGGAATTCAGAGAAAAAAAATTAGCTCTTACGCAAATTTCAAGTAAATGCAGGGGAATGCGGGAATAATGGATAGGAAAAAAGTGGAGAGCATAAAACTTCACTTTCTTACATATTGGCCTGTTGAC
Organism: Salix dunnii; assembly: GCA_015731905.1. Taxonomy (NCBI): domain Eukaryota; kingdom Viridiplantae; phylum Streptophyta; class Magnoliopsida; order Malpighiales; family Salicaceae; genus Salix; species Salix dunnii. The sequence goes on along the minus strand of CM027674.1, from coordinate 29,252,064 downwards.
ATGAGCCTTCATTTCTGATATTGTTGTAGGAAAGATCACTGCCAGAAGAAAGGCAGATGTTCAGTCCAAAATCTACATTAATCAAACAATTTGTTGATCGCATATTTGGTTAAGTGTGCCTAACTAGCCTTAGTGGCTATGAACCTTTCTGTTGTTCTCATTATCCCTTAATGCATGGAAGTTTTAGTTTAGGCATCAAATCTAGAAAAATTCGCTGGATGACTTGGTTTTCCAAATGCAATAGATCATCAGTGAGCTGTAATAGAAACCCCAAACCAAGTTTATTATCTTCTGAACACGATCTATGGATGTTATGGAACTGTGTTCCTCAAATGGCTTATGTAGCAAGAGAACAATAGGTAAATTCTGTAGCTTATTTGTATAACTAAACAAATATCTTTTAGAAGTATCAGAAAAATATCTAGACAGGAAAAGAAATCTTACACAGATTCTCCATCCTTAAGTATCCAGCTTGGTACAGTTCCATTTAGCTGATTCCCCGTTAAATATCTGAAAAGAAGATGTGCATCAATGAAAGTGGATTTCAAGCAAAGGTAACAAAATTGATCCCAGAGGTAATCTATATTTTGATAAAGAAGGGGCCTCCACTTAACGTATAGAACAACTTTTCGTGTAGCTTATACAGCAGTTGCAAGACTTGGTATGAAATATGAGAACTGCTCGGGATCTTCAAGCTAAATGTAAGAAGTAATAAATATATAAAGCCATTTGCTTACGTGTAATCTGCTTTTCTTATACCAAATAAGCTGGCTGGAATTTCTCCGTCAAGTTTGTTAAAACTGAGGTCTCTGCGAAGAAACCATAAGGAGAGCTCAAAACATTGCTGCGTATTATTAGAGAATGAAGAAGCAAGCGTGGAGCCAAAATGAGTCAATTTCCATATAGAAATATTTTCTTGCTAAATTTTATATATGTTCTTATCAGTCTTACAGTAAGTCCCTGTTAATTCCACTAGTAGAGTAACTATTTTGAGAGCAGGAGAAAGTTCAAATTCTCCCTTTGAGATTTGATGAACTTCATCAGCCTCTCGGGATGAAATTAACATATATATATATAGTGGAAAGAAAAATGGTCAAATAACCAAGAGAAGTGGTCAAACAGGAACAGAACATCAGTGTATAACCGCCAAGTATGCAAATACAAGACAGGGTAAATGCAAACGAAGTCCAAAACAAGAGGTATTCGAGAAGATACTGACAGGGTTTTCGAGATGGACAATTGACCAACAAAGTCAGGTATTCGTCCGATAATATTGCAACTCCTCAGTATCCTGCAACATAAACATTAATTTTCAGAATCATATAAAGAAGAAACAACAAAGCAAAAAACTAATCACATGATGATTGATGAGACAGCATCTAACTCACAATGTCTCAAGTTTTGTCATATTAGCTAATGGCGGGAATGGGGCTCCAGTTCCATTTCCCTGCAGATCACTGATTCTCCTGCATACATGCACGGTCAAGGATAAGAGCTTTTATTATGAAAGTTATCAACCAGCAGAGCTTTACTCACAGATCAGTAATATTTTCCAGAACAGCAATGCCTGGTGGGATCGGCCCGCTAAGACCGCTGCCTTGTATCACTCTATCATGTAGTCAAATATTGGTTAGAGTAAATAATCTGACAGGCCACACACAAACTGTAGAATAATTCATAAAATTATGAACCATGGAAAATCTTACAGTTTTTGTAGGTCTGTCCATTTCTGAATGAGATTCGGTATCTCACCAGTGAATTGGTTATCACCAATTCGGCTGAAAAAAAAATCAATATGTAAAAAATCATGCCATTAACATTTAATTTGTATCATAACAGCAATACTTCAAAAACTTACAAATCCTTCAGTGCGGTTAGCTTTCCAAATGCTGGCGGCAACTGTCCAGTAAACTTGTTTGAGGTTAGATGCCTACAACATCAAAGCAAAAACAATGATGGAGTATCAATCTAACAGGTTTTTACCAGCAATGCTCTTACAAGATGTAATTAAGTACAAGCAGCTTAAAATTGCATAAAACATCAGGATATCACACAAACTTGTAGCGAAAGGTCTTACAATTTTTCCAGGCGAGACAAATTTCCAAGTTCCGGTGGTAAAACTCCTGAAAACTCATTAAACTCGACTGTGCTGCATGGTTATTTAACTCAAAACATTACATCCACCGAAACTAGTACCTGGTAAATAAATTACAGGAGAAAAGGATCGATCTTATTTATCTTACAAAGTTACAAGAGTGCTGATGTTTCCAATTTCTTTGGGGATTGGACCGGTAAATCGATTTCCTATAATAGAACTGCATATGATATAATATAAACTCATTTTTTTAGTTAATTTCATGTGCAACTAAATACTATTCAAGAATTTATACACGTATATTGAGATAGAAAAGTAATGTACATGGTAGTCATTTGCGTGGCACCCCATTCTCGAGGGATGCTACCGTTGAGGTAGTTCCGTGACAAGTCACTGTAAGTGTTGCAGACATGTGTAATATTCAGGTCGTTTTTAAAGGGGGCTTTTTTGGTAAAGAATTTAAGAGGCAATGCTTACATTACTTGAAGGTAAGGGAACCTGCTCAAATCCGGTGGAAGACTGCCTTGAAGATACTGGTTCTTCAGAACTCTGTGCTTCAACATTATATAAAGATTTTAAGCTTTATTTTATTTGAAATATATAAAACATTTCTACAAGTAATTGACATGTACATTATTGCAATTTTATAGTACTGACATGTAGATCAAATCATTTATATTCATATTATACACACAGATTGATTATAAAACAAACTGAAATTAAAAAATGAAATAAGTATATTGCTAAGCTTTCAGCAAACACTCTTACTTTTATTACTCGGTTATTAAACCTGGAATAACTTAATAAATTGATTCAAAATTTAATTAATCAATCTCTTGATCCTAGTTGATCTGAAAAAGAGTAATCTAGAATTAATTTGATTTAACCTACAAAAAAACCAATGATTTTCATAAGAGATTTTTTCGAAGCAACCTCGCTTCATTTTTTTTTTTTAAATTATTGTGTTAAACTATGACGGAAGATGTAGCAAAATTAAACTCCTATTTTGCCCGCCAGTGAGTGCTTGGAGTACTTGTAAAAAAAATTTATGAAAAAAATTGAATTTTTTTATTTTTTATTTAAAAAAAATTAATGTTTTTAGATCATTTTAATGTGTTAATATCAAATATAATTTTTAAAAATTAAAAAAAAATATTTTAATATATTTTTATATAAAAAATACTTTAAAAATGAACAACAACTACACTATCAAATAACCACTTTATACATTGTCGGGTTCATAAAACCCAAGCGGGTCCGTTGTCACGTGCATATTTAGAAAGGTGCTGGGTTTTTCATAAATAATAATAATAAAAAAAAAAAAAAAAAGTGCTCGAAACGTCAACACGAGCCCTGTCAGTCCACAAAGTTCTCGTGCTTGACAAGAAGTTTCTAAACTCCAAGGTTTAAATTTGGAACATAAAATAAACACACTCAAATAAACTTAGTCTGATAATTATTTACTTTTTAAGGAAGAATAATGCCAATAATTTCTATAAAATGAGAAAAAAATAACCTAATTATATAGCTTTAAATGCTTTAAAATATTTGTTTGGGAGTGTAATTCGGTTGTTTCTTAAAAGTGTTTTTTTTACTGAAAATAAGGATAAACATGGTTGTCAATAACCTTTCGGTTGCCGTTTTGTTTTTTTTATTAATACAAAACATTTAGGTTTCGGAGCGTTTTGGTGTGCTGTTTCGGGATTGTACTATTCATATATAATTAATTAATTATATGTATGAAAAAGTTTAAAAAAATTAAATATAATTTTATTTTTTTATAAAATCAAAATTGATAACAAATTGTTTTTATTTTTTTTATTTTCAATACATCTCAAACAATATTATATATACATATATACAAAGAACCTAAAGTAGCTCGATGTTTTACTGTTCACCATCACTCATTGTCACAATGGACTCGCCATTTTCTTGGGTGATTTGTGCGTGTACGTGGGTCTTTCTTTCTCTTTTTTCATCAATAAACAGTGTTGTCACGCATGTGTCCCTCGAAAAGGACAAAAAAGGGCACCTAGTCTGAGTGGCTCCATGGTCATTGCACGTTTTCGGTCCGGTCCGGTTCGTCTGGCCGAGTTTTTTTGTTTAATATTTCAATGAACAGTGTAATAACCATTTTGTCCCTCGAAAAGGACAAAAACCATGCTTGGGAGGAAGGGGCAATCCGATAATTAACCAATAATATTTTTTTTTGCGCTGGTTTATTGTTGGTGCGTCGCTGGACGTGCCGTCCGTTTCCACACTAACGCGTCTTTCAGACGGTGCGTGCCGCTTACTCCGCGCGTCCAAAACTGCCCAACTGACGTATAGAATGATTTTCATGCATGTTGTCTTCCACCTAGTCCGGCACGTGTTACTATGTGGTGTCTAGAGACGTGTCAATGGTCGTTTGAATTTTCCCACACCATTTCTCTCTCCTGCCTATGCCAGATGATGTCAGCACAACTGCTTTTTGACAAATTTCATTTCAGTCCCTGAACGTTAGAATTTATTTTTTTGGCCCTTATTGCTATTATATAGGTTTTGATTTGTTTTAATTTCATCCTTCAATTGAAATTGATTATATATTGTAGTTGCATTTAGGTCCTCAATCTTTTAATTTTACAGATTGGTCTGGAATCCTTAATATTTTTAGTATTAAAGTTTTGATTTATTTCAATTTCATCCTTCCATGCAAATTTATTATAAATCCTTAATATTTTTGGTATGATAGTTTGATTTCTTTCAATTTTATCTCTCTATGTAAATGAATTATGCATTTCAGTTTCATTTCTGTTTTGATTCTTTTAATTTCCGTTTTTGTTTTCAATTATTTGATTTAAATGTTTGGATTTATTTCAGTTTTGTCCCTTAAATTAAATTTATTACATATGTTTTTTTTATCCCTTATATTTTTAATCTTGGATTTTATTTTGGTTCCTTTATTTTCTATACATATTTCTTACATAGTTCCTAATTCTGTCTATATTTATATGTATATGCTCTTAGTTTTTCTTTCCAATTTTTCTTTATTTCCAATGTTATTATATTTTTCTATTTAATATCCAAATTTTAACGAAATAATATTTGTTATTATTTCTCTTTTTTTTATCCTTCAAGTTAAGTGATTTCTTTAAATATAATAATATTTATTTCCTGTTAATATTGTTAGGTATTGAATTTTGTAATTATTGCAGATAAAACATTCAAAATAATAATTATTATTATTTATGAGCTTTATTTTCTTTTAAATATATCACAATAATTATATATTTCGGTATTTATTTAATATTAGAGCTTTAATATATATAAATGACGTAAGTTTTTTTTGAAAAAAAAATTAATATCATTGTTCTGAAATACTTTTAATATAATAATATAAAAGTTAAAAAAAATATGGAATTTGTTTCTCTAACAATAATTATGGTCTCACCAATTTTTATTATTTCCACTGCTATGAAGGTAATTTTTTTTAATATTTACAATTTAATTTCTATTCGTGATCATTTAAAAAATTATTTTATTTTTTTTATTCTTCCATTCAAATAATTTTTTAAAATTAATAATATTTTTTATTTTGTCATTTATTTAGTTTTTTAGTTGCTTTTCTACTAATATTGTTAGGTCTTAAAATTTCTTATTATTATAGATAAGACATTCAAAATAATGATAATGATTATTTGTAATATTTTTTTCCTTATCAATATGTGAGACTAATTATATATTTTGATATTTATTTAATATCAACACCTTCATATATATATATATATATATATATATATATAAATGACCTATTAATTATTATTCTAAAATATTTTTAATATAATAATATGAGCAATAAATTTTACAATTAGTTTTCTACATAGAAAAAAAAAATAACAGATTTTATCAAAAGAGTTTTGACAATAACAACATTTAATCATTTTTTGATGGGAAAAAAAACTCTTTCTAACATATATTTTCAATTATAATTTTACTGATTAAATATTAAAATAACAAAATACAATACACATAAAATTAATCAATTTTCTACATAGATAAAAAAAAGTCAGCGTCGCGCGGGCATATCGCTAAAAGATATCAAGGTTCGGTTACTGTAGCATGTGAGACAAATCACTGTGGATTACAATAATATTGCTCAGTTTTCGGGTCGATTCGGTTCAATTTGCTATGTTCGTTTAGTTTTAATAGTATTTATTTATTTTTGCATAGTAGGTTACAACAAAAAGCCTATAGCTCACTAGCACTCTCTCTTCCCCCCTTAGACCTTTACTGTACACCCCCGGGTTATGCATTTTTATTTTAATTTCGTTTTCATCTAAATCATTTTTTCCCAATTATCATTTTTTTTGTTTTTTTTTTTCCTTTTTCAACTTATACAATTTTTTTTTGTTGTTTTTATTTTATTTTCATATTAAATGATTTTTTTAGCAAATAATTTTTTTTATTTGCTCTTTTGTTAAAGTTGTTTTTCTTTTTTTCTTTAATTGAATTTTTTTCCCATTAATAATTTTAGTTTTTTTCTTGCTTACTCTTTTGTTAATGTTTTTTTAATTTTTTTCTTGGGATAATTTAATAAGTTTTATTGTTTTAACTGTAATCATAATGATATTTTTAGATATTAAGGTTTTGATATTCCTATTATTATAATAGGATGTGTTAATGTGTATCATTATATTAAATTTTGCATGTATAGATGTTCTACTTTATTTGATTTTTAAAATTTTATTATTTGATTAAAATTAATAATATATTTGGTTTTCCTTTCAGCTCTTATACTTTTAGTTTTTTATAGCTCTTAAATAATCCCTATTTTTGCCCATGTTTATATGTGTGTGCTTTTAGTTTTGATTTTTAAATTTTATTATTTTCTCTTTGTTGAGATAACATTTTTTTCAAAAATTTTGTTCTTAAATTTTAGTTTGTGTTTATAATCATTTAAAAATTGATATTTATTTTTTTCCTTCGTTTTTTCTTATGGTATTTTTTATTAGTTTTTTTTTTTGCACGTTAAATAATTTTTTTTAGCTAATAATTTTTATTTTTTTCATTTCTTTTGTTTGTTCTTTTATTAAAGTTTTTGGGCTTTTGTTATTCTTCTATTGAATTTATTTTCCCATTATTCACGCAATAATAATAATAATAATAAAATTAGTTTTAGTTTTAGTTTTTTTTTCTTGCTTTCTCTTTTATTAATGTTTTCGATTTTTTTCTTCTCGGAATAATTTAATAATTTTTATTGTTTTAACAATAATAGTAATGATATTTTTACATGTTAAAGCCTTCGATATTGCTGTTGTTATAATAAGGTATGTTGATGTGTTTCATTATATCAAACCTTGCATGTATAGAAGTTATATTTTATTTTTGAATTAGCAAAATCTATTAATTGTTTCAACCTCAATAATTATAAAAAATATTTGCTCAGCCTGCAACGTAGTGCGGGCAATTAATTAGTATTAACTAAAAGATAAAACGCGTCCCGGTTTTACTGTGTGAATCTACAATAACAATTAAAATTAATATATATTGTCGAGAGAGACGAACAGATGTTGAGGTAGCTGAGTTGATCCAAGGCGCGCGAGATTTCCGAGAGGGTGTGGGTTCGAATCCCACTTTAATTCTCATTTTATGATTTGTTACAATATGTGCCATACTAGGTTTCTCGGCTTTGTTTGGATCCTTTGAATTAAAGTATTTACAACGTAAAAAAGAATAATAATAATAATAACGTGAAAAATCTAAAATTTCAGAGTAAGAAAACAAGTTTAATCTTCAGAAGCAAAAAAAAAAATAATCAGTTTTTGTTTTTATAAAACTAAATTGATGCTTCACTCATTGGTCCAACCAATAAAATATAATTGTATTTAACGACTCCTTTACAGATTAATTAACCAAATTTCTAATGTATTCAAGTTTAATGATAATTATTGTATAACCAAAATAATAGTATTATTTAAAAAAAAAACATAACTCAATACTATTTCGGTATCATTTGTTTTTGTGTTTAAAATTATATCTGAGGTGATTTAAAATAGGTTCGGTTAGAAAAAAACATTAAATTAATATATATTTTAGTATTTTAATGTATTCATGTTAAAAATAAAAAAAATATTTTCAAGAAAAAATTACTTTCAAAAGCTCTTAACATCACAATACAAAAAATTGTTACTGTTACCTAGAAACGGTATCAATAACCCTGAGGATAAGAGGTAGAGTTTGGCCTGGGATAATTAATCAAGGGCCATCCGCTGCTTCTAACAAAAGACTTTCAGATATGATCCACCAGAGAAAGAGAGAGAGAGAGAGAGCTTACATGCTGGTGACATGGCAGATGGTGCTATTTGAGAAGGTGCAGTTGCAGGAAACGGCATTTTCACTCCCTTCCTCTGCATTTGCATTAGCCCAACCCCATTGACCACCGCAAGGATCGGCACTGAAATTCCAATCTGTCTTGCCTAACGTCTTTGCTATGTCGCCTAGAGCTTTAACTGTAGATTTTTTAATATAACCATATTTAATAAACATAAAACTATTTTCCAGAATAATGATATGTAATTAAATGGAAGAGCTTCATCTGAATAGCTATGATTGTTGGGAAAACATACAGCCGAAAGAGAAAAAAAACTCTGAAATCATCCCAATCTTGCCTTCAACATACCTTCATCAGCGGGCAAAACAGCAGCCCCAAAAGCATATGTTGCGAGACCAAAGGCAATGAGTGAAGCAAAAAGAAGCCTCGAGAAGGACATGATGATCGTCAGTTTATTAGGAGGTGTGCGTATCAACCTTCACATTCGAGAGAGAATATAAGGGAATAATTTGAAGTGGGAAATGATATTGGAAAGTCGTGTGTGGAGTGTGAAAGAAAGGAAGAACGAGAGATCGTGATCGAGGGACTTGCTTTGAGAGCGAAGGGACAGAGTGTACTTCGAAGCTGATGGGGCAAGCCAAATCAACTATCATGCCAACCTCTTGCGGTTGTGTCATACATATATATATATTCAATAAACACAGTTCTAATTTTAATTTTAATTTAAAGATAAACTTATTAGAAAATATGCGATTCAAATTTCAAATATAATTAAAAAAAATAAGAGTTGAACTAATATGATTTGATTGATTTGATGAGTTTAAAAATAACCTGGATAACGGATAGTAATATAATTTGAGTTAAAAAAAATTCAAGATGCATGTTATTTTTTTTTAAATATTGAGACGATAACATATCAGATTAACTCAGGTCAATCTCAAATATCATTTTAAATCTATAACTCAAGTCATGAGACCATAATAACTGTAAATAAAGCAATCAAAATATATTATAAAACATAATTATCAATAAATTTATTATTAAATGATGAAAATAAAAAAAAAATCCAATCTAGAAAAAGGACAAAAAAATAACATTTTTAAAAAATCATGAATATAAAGTTAGAAAATAACAAAGCTTAAAGGCAAATAATTTAATACAAAATGATAAAATAGGAAGAAAGTAAGGGAAAAAAATTAAATCAACTCGAGTAAACTTGACTAACCAATTGCATACAACATAAGATTTGGATATACAAAAACAGACCTTAAAAAAAGTCTAACAAAAAGAGATCCAAGTTAAATAATTAAACCATTGTGAATAAAAATTCAAGCAATTAGAATGAGCAACCTACCATTGAAATTATAAAACAAAAGAATAACAAAACTAGGGTAAATAATTTAATATAAAATAATAAAATTGTGAAGAAAAGAAATTCCTTTTCTTTCGAGTCGTCATTGACTTTTCTTTTTATTTTGGTATGGAATATTTTTTTAGTCAATTTGCATGCTAACAAATACCCAAAGAAAAGTAGTGTATTTTAAAAGTTGATTTTGAAGTTTGAATTAAATTAAAAAGAAAATAAACATCCAAAGAAAAATAGTATAATTAACTAATCTCTTTACTCTTCGCTTTCGAGCCGTCATTGATTTTTCTCCAGCTGCCACAGAGGACTTTCCGACGCCATTATTCTCATGCAGCTCTCACTCTCTCTCAATCGCTCTATATAAAACGTTGAAGTTTCGCCAAGCTAATTAAAGCAAACCGTGTTGCTTTAATTGATCATCTTTGAAATCGCTTTTTTTCTTTCCCTCAAGCAACCCAGCTCTCATTATTGAAAAGGATACACAGACACACTGTTTCTGTCGTTGAACGACTAGTAGTCTGCTGTCCTTCGAATCGTCATTCCAAAATTGAATTATATTGAAAGCCTTCATGGTCGGGGGCTAATCCTCTCTGTGAATAATTATAGTGAAAACAAAATCCAGATATTATTATTGTAAAACTCTCTCTGTGTTCGCATCGATCATTGGAAATTGATTATATATTACAGGGTGCCAAAGTGCAGTCCAATATTCACTAGCAATTAGCCAATAAGAGAAGGAAAAAACATAAAAGATCGATATAATCATGGTGTCTTAACTCTAATAATCATGGTGCCAATGGTGTTGTTGATTGAAAAGCAGCCAGAAAGGCTGCCCTGTGTAGACAAACGGTTGGTTTTCTCCTCTCATCCCAGATGGCACTTCTTTATTTGATGCTGCAGACCTCATTGTTGTAATTGCCATATAAACCTAAAAAGAAAAAAAAAAATGCACAAAATAATTGAATTATAAATATATGAACGACTCTACAGAATTAAATTTATGGATCGCGAGGATGCCCAATGACTTTGACTCGAATTGGCGGATAGGTAACGTATTTTTATCCTCGTTTAATAGACGCTTCCTCTTGTCCTTGGCTCTGAAGAAAGTCAAGGTGACATTGTTAAGAGAACCTTTTTACAGAATTATACTAATAAGTTTGTGATGTTTCTGAGACTTTGAGCATTGCATAAAAAAATCCGTGAGAGATGGTAAAAGTAATATGTTATCATCACGGTTTTTATTTTTTTAATTAGAATAATATAATTTAGTTGCCGAGTATTTCAACTTGTCATTTCAAATATGTCTTGTTATATCTATATATATATATATATATATATAATTTGAAATTTAAATTATTAATTTAATAAACCTAATTTTAACTCAAACATAAATAAAAAACTAAGAGTTGAACTGATATGACCCGATTAACCCGATGACTCCAAAAACAACTAGCATTCAAGTTTGAATTAATAAAATGTGTGAGGACCCGATTGATTTGATTCTTTCTAATATGTGAGGACTGTTGGTAGAAATCACAAATGCACGAATCATAGCAAGTAATAAAGTGATAGGTAGAGTATCGTCCCACGAGAATTTGCAAAAATTATCAATAAGTACCAAAATTATTAAATCCCTTATTTATTTGATGATTCAATTATAAAGGTTTACAAAACTAAAAATGGTGTTGAAATCAAGTTTAATGGATCCTAGGATTTCTAATTTCACCGTAACTAATCTTATATGAATTTTCCCAATTATATTAATCCTCTAAAAATCTCTTTCTTATTGTTGATAATCAGGTTTTACTAATTTAATCACTAATCTCTTTCGAGCATCAATGAATTATTTTAACAAACGAACTTTGTATGTTCATTCAAACCTTTAATACTGAATGACAGAATAAAATTTTGATCAGTCACTTGAATATAGATATAAAAAAAACGCCTGCCAAGGCTTCTAGATGTCTTGTCATTAGTAAACATTATCTCTGCAAAGTGAAGGGAAACTCTGTAGTTCCCACTTTCCATACAGAAACCATAATAAGTCAGAGAGATTGGAGAAAGGCGTGCATCCATGTACAGTAATGAAGTATTTGCAGAGAGTTTGGTTGCATTTATCGATATGTAGGAATCCGTATTCTTTTTACCGTCCATGAAGTGACCAGTGGTACTAACTGCCCATTTACTTATCTGGTAGAATCTTGATGCTCCGGCTGGATCTGTATCATCTTTGTATAAGTTCCCTTCAATAGTTGCTGCTTTTCCTCCACAATTTATGTGGAAGGAGTAGAATTCTGTTTTCAAAGCAAAAACATGTCAATTACCATGGAATAGGAACAACTTATGTATGTTGAAAATATTCTTGTTACCTTGTAGAAGCTTAATTTTGTTAATTACCAAGGAAGGAACCCCAAAGCTTTCATGATAGGAAATATCCATAATTCTCCACCAATACATTAGCTCACTCTCACTCCTAATTTCCTATTCATAGCAACTATTAAACTCGATTTAAATATTCTTGTTACCTTGTAGAAGCTTAATTTTGTTAAGCTACTATGTGAATGCTTCTTTTACAACTAATCGTATTCTTATGCAATTATATCCCTTCATAATGACAAGAACTATGACATCACAGTAAACTCGCTCTTTAATTTCCAGAACAAGACTGCTGGTTTTGATAAAGGAGGGGCCTCCACTTAACGTATAGAACAACTGTTCCTGTAGCTTATACAGCAGTTGCAAGACTTGGTTTGAAATATGAGAACTGCTCGGGATCTTCAAGCTAAATGTAAGGAGGAACAAATATATAAAGCCATTTGCTTACATGTATTTTGCTTCATCAAGTTTGTTAAAGCTTTCTGGAATTTCTCCGTCAAGTTTGTTAAAGCTGAGGTCTCTGCAAAGAAACCATAAGGAGAGCTCAAAACATTGTTGCATGTTATTAGAGAATGAAGAAGCAAGTGTAAAGCCAAAGTGAGGAGTCAATTTCCATATACAAATATTTTCTTGCTAAATTTTATATATGATCTTATCAGTCTTAAAGTAAGTCCCTGTTAATTCCACTAGTAGAGTAACTATTTTGAGAGCAGGAGAAAGTTCAAATTCTCCCTTTGAGATTTGATGAACTTCATACGCCTCTCGAGATAAAATCAACATATATATATATAGTGGAAAGAAAAATGGTCAAATAACCAAGAGAAGAAGTGGTCAAACAGGAACAGAACATCAGTGTATCACCGCCAAGTACGAAAATACAAGACAGGGTAAATGCTAACAATGTCCAAAACAAGAGGTATATATATAAACACTTGAAAAAAGCGGATAGAAGGAAATGACAGGGTTGTCAAGCGGGACAATTGACCACTTGAAAGTCAGGTATTCGTCCGATAATATTGCAACTCCTCAGTATCCTGCAACATAAACATTAATTTTCAGAATCATATAAAGAAAAAACAACAAAGCAAAAAACTAATCACATGATGATTGATGAGACAGCATCTAACTCACAATGTCTTAAGTTCTGTCATATTAGCTAATGGCGGGAATGGGGCTCCAGTTCCATTTCCCTTCAGATCACTGATTCTCCTGAATACATTCACGGTCAAGGATAAGAGCTGTTATTATGAAAGTTATCAGCCAGCAGAGCTTTACTCACAGATCAGTCATCTTTTCCAGAACAGCAATGCCTGGTGGGATCAGCCCGCTAAGACCGCTGCCTTTTATCACTCTATCATGTAGTCAAATATTGGTTCGAGTAAATAATCTGACAGGCCACACACAAACTGTAAAATAATTCATACAATTATGAACCATCGAAATCTTACAGTTTTTGTAGGTTTGTCCATTTCTCAATGAGATTCGGTACGTCACCAGTGAATTGGTTATCACCAATTCGACTGCAAAAACAATTAATATATAAAAAATCATGCCATTAACATTTAATTTGTATCATAGCAGCAATACTTCAAAAACTTACAAATCCTTCAGTGTGGTTAGGTTTTCAAATGCTGCTGGCAACTGTCCAGTAAACTTGTTTGAGGTTAGATGCCTACAACATCAAAGCAAAAACAATGATGGAATATCATTCTAACTGAATAAAGCTTCATAGGTTTTTTCCAGCAAAGCTCTTAAGGATCGATCAGGATAAACAATTGCATAAAACAATCAGGATAGCACACAAACTTGTAGCGAAAGGTCTTACAATTTTTCCAGGCGAGACAAATTTCCAAGTTCCGGTGGCAAAACTCCTGAAAACTGATTGAACTCGACTGTGCTGCATGGTTATTTCACTCGAAACATTACATCCACCGAAACTAGTACCTGGTAAATAAATTAAAGGAGAAAAGGATCGATCTTATTTATCTTACAAATTTACAAGAGTGCTGATGTTTCCAATTTCTTTGGGGATTGGACCGGTAAATCGATTTCCTATAATAGAACTGCATATGATATAATATAAACTCATTTTTTTAGTTAATTTCATGTGTAACTAAATACTATTCAAGACTTCATACATGTATATTGAGAGGAAAAAAAAGTAGCGTACATGTTAACCATTTGCGTGGAACCCCATTCTCGAGGGATGCTACCGTTGAGGTAGTTCTCGATTTAAAAGGCGTTTTTTTTATATCTATATTCAGGCCACACACAAACTGTAGAATAATTCATACAATTATGAACCATCGCAAATCTTACAGTTTTTGTAGGTTTGTCCATTTCTCAATGAGATTCGGTATCTCACCAGTGAATTGGTTATCACCAATTCGGCTGCAAAAAAAATAATATAAAAAAAATCATGACATTAACATTTAAATAGTATCATAACAGCAATACTTCAAAAACTTACAAATCCTTCAGTGCGGTTAGCTTTTCAAATGCTGCCGGCAACTGTCCAGTAAAGTTGTTTGAGGTTAGATGCCTTCAAAGCAAAAACAATGATGGAATATCATTCTGACAGGGTTTTTCAGCAAAGCTTTTACAAGATGTAATGAACTACAAGCAGCTTAAACTGCATAAAGCATCAGGATAGCACACAAACTTGTAGCGAAAGGTCTTACAATTTTTCCAGGCGAGACAAATTTCCAAGTTCCGGTGGCAAAACTCCTGAAAACTGATTGAACTCGACTGTGCTGCATGGTTATTTCACTCAAAACATTACATCCACCGAAACTAGTACCTGGTAAATAAATTACAGGAGAAAAGTATTTATCTTACAAATATACAAGAGTGCTGATGTTTCCAATTTCTTTGGGGATTGGACCGGTAAATCGATTTCCTATAATAGAACTGCATATGATATAATATAAACTCATTTTTTTAGTTAATTTCATGTGCAACTAAATACTATTCAAGAATTTATACACGTATATTGAGATAGAAAAGTAATGTACATGGTAGTCATTTGCGTGGCACCCCATTCTCGAGGGATGCTACCGTTGAGGTAGTTCCGGGACAAGTCACTGTAAGTGTTGCAGACATGTGTAAAGTGTAATATTCAGGTCGTTTTTAAAGGGGGCTTTTTTGGTAAAGAATTTAAGAGGCAATGCTTACATTTCTTGGAGGTAAGGGAACCTGCTCAAATCCGGTGGAAGACTGCCCTGAAGATTCTGGTTCTTCAGAACTCTGTGCTTCAACATTATATAAAGCTTTTAAGCTTTATTTAAAATAAATAAAACATTTCTACAAGTAATTGACATGTAAATTATTGCAAATTTACAATGCTCGACATGATTATAAAACAATATGATATTCATATTATACACACACATTGATTATAAAACAATCTGAAATTAAAAAATGAAATAAGTATATTGCAAAGCTTTCAGCAAACAGTCTTACTTTTATTACTCGGTTATTAAACCTGGAATAACTTAATAAATTGATTCAAAATTTAATTAATCAATCTCTTGATCCTAGTTGGATCTAAAAAATAATAATCTAGAATTAATTTGATTTAACCTACAAAAAACCAATGATTTTCAAAAGATTTTTTCAAAGCAACCTCGCATCATTTTTTTTTTAAATTATTGTGTTAAACTATGATTTAGTATTCCATGAATCAAGTTTCAAACTATAAAATAGTTTATTTATTTTGTGTATAATATTTTATAAATATAAAATATTTTATATTTAAAATAATTTATATATTTTTTTATATATTTTAATATCATACAGTGACCATGATGACAGTGAAAGAAGACCAAGTTGAAAGAAGCTAGAACGTTAATATCATACAGTGTACGGAAGATGTAGCAAAATAAACTCCTTTTTAATACATTGTCGGGTTTATAAAACCCAAGCGGCTCCGTTGTCACGTGCATATTTAAGAAGGTGCTGGGTTTTTCATAAATAATAATAATAAAAAAAGTGGTCGAAACGTGAACACGAGCCCTGCCTAGCAGTTCACAAAGTTCTCGTCCTTGACAAGAAGTTTCTAAACTCCAAGGTTTAGATTTGGAACATAAAATAAACACACTCAAATAAACTTAGTCTGATAATTATTTACTTTTTAAGGAAGAATAATGGCAATAATTTCTATAAAATGAGAAAAAAATAACCTAATTATATAGCTTTAAATGCTTTTAAATGTTTGTTTGGGATTGTAATTCGATTGTTTCTTAAAAGTGTTTTTTTTTACCGAAAATAAGTATAAGCAAGGTTGTCAATACGCTTTCAGTTGTCATTTTGTTTTTTCTATTAGTACGAAACGTTTCGGTTTTGAAGCGTTTTGGTATGCCTTTTTCAGATTATACTATTCATATATAATTAATTAATTATATGTATGAAAAAGCTTAAAAAAAAATTAAATATAATTTTATTTTTTATAAAATCAAAATTGATAACAATTTAATTTTTTTATAATATATTTTTTAAAATTTTTATTGTTTTTATTTTTTTATTTTCAATACATCTCAAACAATATTATATATATATTATTACAAAGAACCTAAAGTAGCTATATTATTACAAAGAACCTAAAGTAGCTCGGTGTTTTACTGTTCACCATGACTAATTGTCACTGTGGACTCGTCATTTGCTCCGGTGATTTGCGCGCGTACGTGGGTCTTTTTTTCCTCGTCAATAAACAGTGTTGTCACGCATTTCCCTCGAAAAGGACAAAAAAGAGCATCTAGTCTGAGGGGCTCCACGGTCATTGCACGTTTTTGGTCTGGTCCGGTCCGGTTCTTCTAACCGGGTTTTTTTTTTGCTTAATAGTTCATTGAATAATGCAATAACCATTTTGTCCCTCGAAAAGGACAAAAACCATGCCTGGGAGGGAGGGCAGATCCGGTAATGAAACAATTTTTTATTCTTTTTTTCGCCGGTTTACGCGCCGTTCGTTCCCGCGTGTTTCGAACGGTACTTGCGGCTTACTCCAAACGTCCAAAAATACCCAACTGGAGTCTAGAATGATGTTCATGTATGTTGTCTTCCACCTGGTGCGGCGCGTGTTACTATGTGATGTCCAGAGACGTGTCAATGGTCGTTTGATTTTTCTCACACCATTTCTCTCTCCTGCCTACGCTAGATGATGTCAGTGCAGCTGCTTTTTGACAAATTTCATTTCAGTCCCTGAACGTTAAAATTTGTTTTTTTGGCCCTTATTGCTATTATATAGGTTTTGATTTGTTTTAGTTTCATCCTTCAATTGAAATTGATTATATATTGTAGTTGCAATTAGGTCCTCGATCTTTTAATTTTGCCGATTGGTCTGGAATCCTTAATATTTTTGGTATTAAAGTTTTGATTTATTTCAATTTCATCAATCCATGCAAATTTATTATAAATCCTTAATATTTTCGGTATCAAAGTTTGATTTCTTTCAATTTTATCTCTCTATGCAAATGAATTATGCATTTCAGTTTCATTTTTGTCTTGATTCTTTTAATTTTCGATTTTGTTTTCCATTATTTAATTTAAATGTTTGGATTTTTTTCAGTTTTGTCCTTTAAATTAAATTTATTACATATGTTTTTTTTATTTTTTTATCCCTTATACTTTTAATCTTGGATTTCATTTTGGTTTCTTTATTTTTTATACATATTTCTTACATAGTTCCTATTTCTGTCTATATTTATATATATATGCTCTTAGTTTTTCTTTATTTCCAATGTTATTATGTTTTTCTATTTAATGTCCAAATTTTAATGAAATAATATTTGTTATTATTTCTCCTTTTTTTTATTCTTCAAGTTAAGTGATTTCTTTAAATATAATAATATTTATTTTCTGTTAATATTGTTAGGTATTGAATTTTATAATTATTATAGATAAAAAATTTAAAATAATAATTATTATTATTATTTGTGAGATTTATTTTCTTTTAAATATATCACACTAATTATATATTTTGGTATTTATTTAATATTAGAGGTTTAATATATATAAATGACATAAGTTTTTTCTTAAAAAAACAAAATTAATATCATTGTTCTGAAATACTTTTAATATAATAATATATAAGTTAAAAAAATATGAAATTTTTTTCTCCAATAATAATTATGGTCTCACCAATTTTTATTATTTTCACTGTTATGAAGGTTATTTTTTTAATATCTACAATTTAATTTCTATTCGTGATCATTTCAAAAATTATTTCATTTTTTTATTCTTCCGTTCAAATAATTTTTTAAAATCTAATAATATTTTTTATTTTGTCAGTTATTTAGTTGCTTTTCTGTTAATATTGTCAGGTCTTAAAATTTCTTATTATTATAGATAAGATATTCAAAATAATGATAATGATTATTTGTAATATTTTTTTTCCTTATCAATATGTGAGACTAATTATATATTTTGATATTTATATAATATCAACACCTTCAGATATATATAAAAATGACCTATTTATTATAATTCTAAAATATTTTTAATATAATAATATGAGCAATAAATTTTACAATTAGTTTTCTACATAGAAAAAGAAATTAACAGATTTTATCAAAAGAGTTTTGGCAATAACAACATTTAATCATTTTTTGATTGGAAAAAACCCGTTTCTAACATATATTTTCAATTATAATTTTACTAATTAAATATTAAAATAACAAAATACAACACACATAAAATCAATCAATTTTCTACATAGATAAAAAAAATTAGCGCATCGCGCCGGCATATCACTCATACTATATACTAAAAGAGATTAGGGTTTGGTTATTGTAGCATGTGAGACAAATCACTGTGGATTACAATAGTGTTACTCAATTTTCGGGTCGGTTCGGTTCGGTTCAATTTGTTTGGTTCATTCGGTTTTAATAGTATTTATTTATTTTTGCATAGCAGGTTAAAACAAAAAGCCTATAGCTCAGTGGATAGTGTTTTAGTTTATTAATTAGGGAGTTAGGGTTCGACCCTAACTAGCACGCTCTCTTCCCCCACTTAGACCTTTACTGCCCCCCCTGTTATGCATTTTTATTTTCATTTTATTTCCCCACTTATCATTTTTTTTTCTCTTTTCAACTTATATATTTTTTTTTGGTTGTTTTTATTTTATTTTCACGTCAAATGATTTTTTTAGTTAATACTTTTATTTTTTTCATTTTTCATTTGCTATTTTGTTAAAGTTATTTTTCTTTTTTTTCTTTAGTTGAATTTTTTCCCATTATTAACGCAACAATAATAATAATTGTAGTTTTTTTCTTGCTTACTCTTTTGTTAATATTTTTTTATTTTTTTCAGGGTAATTTAATAATTTTTATTTTTTTAATAGTAATTATAATGATATTTTTAGATATTAAAGCTTTTATGTTCCTATTATTATAATAAGATGTGTTGATGTGTATCATTATATCAAACCTTGCATGTATAGATGTTCTACTTTATTTGATTTTTAATTTTTTTTTCATTTGATTAAAATTAATAATATATTTGTTTTTCCTTTCGACTCTTATACTTTTAATTTTTTATTTTGATTCCTTTAATTTTTATAGCTCTTAAATAATCCCTATTTTTGCCCATGTTTATATATGTGTGCTTTTAGTTTTGGTTTTTAAATTTTATTATTTTCTCTTTGTTAAGATAACATTTTTTCCAAAAATTTTGTTCTTAAGTTTTAGTTTGTGTTTATGATCATTTGAAAATTGATTTTTTTTTTCCTTTGTTTTTTCTTATGGTTTTTTTATTAGTTTTTTTTTCACGTCAAATGCTTTTTTTTAGCTAATAATTTTTATTTTTTTTCATTTCTTTTGTTTGTTATTTTGTTAAAGTTTTTGGGCTTTTTTATTCTTCTATTGAATTTATTTTCCCATTATTCATGCCATAATAATAATAATAATAATAATAATAATAATAGTTTTAGTTTTAGTTTTAGTTTTTTTTCTTGCTTTCTCTTTTATTAATGTTTTTGAGTTTTTTCTCCTGAGAATAATTTAATAATTTTTATTGTTTTAGCAATAATAGTAATGATATTTTTAGATGTTAAAGCCTTCGATGTTGCTGTTGTTATAACAAGGTGTGTTGATGTGCTTCATTATATCAAACCTTGTATGTATAAAAGTTATATTTTATTTTGGAACTAGCAAAATCTATTAATTGTTTCAATCTCAATAATTATAAAAAATATTTGCTCGGCTCGCAATGTAGTGCGGGCAATTAACTAGTATTAACTAAAAGATAAAACACGTCCCGGTTTTACTGTGTGAATTCACAGTAACAATTACAATTAATATATATTGTCGAGAGAAACAAACGGATGTTGAGGTAGCTGAGTTGGTCCAAGGCGCGCGAGATTTCCGAGAGGGCATGGGTTCGAATCCCACTTTAGTTCTCATTTTATGATTTGTTACAAGATGCGCCGTACTAGGTTTCTCGGCTTTGCTTGGATCCTTTAAATTATTGTATTTACAACGTAAAAAAAAATAATAATAACTTGAAAAATCTAAAATTTCAGAGTGAGAAAACAACAAGTTTAATCTTCAGAAGCAAAAAAAAAATAATAATCAGTTTTTGTTTTTATAAATGCCTCACTCATTGGTCCAACCAATAAAATATAATTGTATTTAACGACTCCTTTACAGATTAATTAACCAAATTTCTAATGTATTCAAGTTTAAGTTTAATGATAGTTATTGTATAACCAAAATAATAGTATTATTTAAAAAAAACATAACTCAATACTATTTCAGTATCATTTGTTTTTGTGTTTAAAATTATATCTGAGGTGATTTAAAACAGGTTTGGTTAGAAAAAAACATTAAATTAATATATATTTTAGTATTTTAATGTATTCATGTTAAAAATAAAAAAATATATTTTCAATAAAAAATTACTTTCAAAAACTCTTAACATCACAATACTAAAAATTGTTACTATTACCTACAAACGGTATCAATAACCAAGGATAAGAGGTAGAGTTTGGCCTGGGATAATTAATCAAGGGCCATCCGCTGCTTCTAACAAAAGACTTTCAGATATGATCCACCAGAGAAAGAGAGAGAGAGAGAGAGCTTACATGCTGGTGACATGGCAGATGGTGCTATTTGAGAAGGTGCAGTTGCAGGAAACGGCATTTTCACTCCCTTCCTCTGCATTTGGATTAGCCCAACCCCATTGACCACCGCAAGGATCGGCACTGAAATTCCAATCTGTCTTGCCTAACGTCTTTGCTATGTCGCCTAGAGCTTTAACTGTAGATTTTTTAATATAACCATATTTAATAAACATAAAACTATTTTCCAGAATAATGATATGTAATTAAATGGAAGAGCTTCATCTGAATAGCTATGATTGTTGGGAAAACATACAGCCGAAAGAGAAAAAAAACTCTGAAATCATCCCAATCTTGCCTTCAACATACCTTCATCAGCGGGCAAAACAGCAGCCCCAAAAGCATATGTTGCGAGACCAAAGGCAATGAGTGAAGCCAAAACAAGCCTCGAGAAGGACATGATGATCGTCAGTTTATTAGGAGGTGTGCGTATCAACCTTCACATTCGAGAGAGAATATAAGGGAATAATTTGAAGTGGGAAATGATATTGGAAAGTCGTGTGTGGAGTGTGAAAGAAAGGAAGAACGAGAGATCGAGATCGAGGGACTTGCTTTGAGAGTGAAGGGACAGAGTGTACTTCGAAGGTGATGGGGCAAGCCAAATCAACTATCATGCCAACCTCTTGCGGTTGTGTCATATATATATATTCAATAAACACAGTTTTAATTTAAATTTAAATTTAAAGATAAACTTATTAGAAAATATGCGATTTAAATTTCAAATATAATTAAAAAAAATGAAAATTGAACTAATATGATTTGATTGATTTGATGAGTTTAAAAATAACCTACATAACGGATAATAATATAATTTGAGTTAAAAAAAAAATCAAGATGCATGTTATTTTTTTTAACTATTGAGACGACAATATATCAGATTAGCTCAGGTCAATCTCAGATATCATTTTAAATCTATAACTCAAGTCATGAGACCATAATAACTGTATAAAACATAATTATCAATAAACTTATTATTAAATGATAAAAATAAAAATAAATCCAATCTAGAAAAAGGACAAAAAAATAACACTTTTAAAAAATCATGAATATAAAGTTAGAAAATGACAAAGCTTAAAGGCAAATAATTTAATATAAAATAATAAAATAGGAAGAAATTAAAAGGAAAAAATTAAATCAACTCGAGGAAACTTGACTAACCAATTGCATACAACATAAGATTTGGATATACAAAAACAGACCCTAAAAAAAAGTCTAACAAAAAAAGATCCAAGTTAAATAATTAAACCATTGTGAATAAAAATTCAAGCAGCTAGAATGACCAACCTACCATTGAAATTATAAAACAAAAGAATAACAAAACTAGGGTAAATAATTTAATATAAAATAATAAAATTGTGAAGAAAAGAAATTCATTTTCTTTCGAGTCGTCATTGACTTTTCTTTTTATTTTGGTATGGAATATTTTTTTAGTCAATTTACATGCTAGCAAATACCCAAAGAAAAGTAGTGTAACTAATCTCTTTACTCTTCGCTTTCGAGTCGTCATTGATTTTTCTCCAGCTGCCACAGAGGACTTTCCGACGTCATTATTCTCATGCAGCTCTCACTCTCTCTCAATCGCTCTATAAAAGACGTTGAAGTTTCGCCAAGCTAATTAAAGCAAACCGTGTTGCTTTAATTGATCATCTTTGAAATCGCTTTTTTCTTTCCCTCAAGCAACCCAGCTCTCATTATTGAAAAGAATACACAGAAACACTGTTTCTGTCGTTGAACGACTAGTAGTCTGCTGTTCTTCGAATCGTCATTCCAAAATTGAATTATATTGAAAGCCTTCATGGTGGGGGGATAACCCTACCAAACAAAATTAATTTTTGAAAATTGGAGGGACCAATTTTCCTAATATCTAAAAAAGGCAGTGTACTAAAATGAATGTTTTAAATGAATTTCAAAGTCGTCACCTATTTTATAATTTTTTTTTTTGCTTCAGTTGTCTATCTTTTAGTTCAACATTTACTCTTAAAATATGTGTAATTGGATGCTAATTTGGGATCAAAAAAGCTCTATTATGTGAAATTTATTTATTTTTAATAAATTAATTTTTGAAATCTATAATGGAAATAAGTTTGGTTAAACAATAATTAATAGAAAAATCATCAACTCTTTTAGTTTATGCTTGATAGGTAGCCCACGCTACATTGCATGCCAAGCGTAACTCTTTCCAATGCTAAAATAAAAATATTCAAGCAAAACTAATCCAATACGGCCCAGGTTAAACTAATTAAAACATGACATGAGATATGAGACCAAAAGAACCCTTAAAAAGGAAAATAATAAAATTATAAAGTTCAAGGTCTAATAACATTATGTCAAAGGTGAAAAAAACTTAAAAAATACATTGTTAAACAAGAAAACCCAAGTTAGCTAAAGACAACTTGACAAACTTGCAATATGAGATATGGATAAAAAAAAAAAAAGAATTTCAAAAGGATAACCTAGTAATCAAAGTTCAATAAAAAAAAAAATCAAAAACCCCCTAAGCCAATATGGATTAACTTTACAAGCCTACTCTTGAAATAACCAAATAGTAAGAAAAGTTAGAAAATGACAAAGCTCAAGGGTAAATAATTTAATATAAAATAATAAAATTAAAAAAAAAATCTATTAAGATATTATATATGTCAAGGAACCATAATAAATTTAATATAAAATAATAAAATTGTGGAGAAAAGAAATTTCAATGTGAGAATGAGAAAGTTACAAAGAACTTTTCAATTTATCGTAATAAGATGTTATATCTGATAAGGAATCATTTCGTCTAAAAATTTAAGCTGTTAAGTGAGGTCCCAAAATATAATTTATATTATTCTCTAACACTCTCTCTCAAATGAAAGTTATTTGGACTTAAAACTTGCACAAACTCACACTACATTATAATTAATTTTTTTTTATCAAATAAAATAAGTGTGGTAGAATTTGAACTCATAACTGCTGAGTCAACCTAACTTTGATATCATGTCAATGAACTATTTCATTTAAAATCTTAAGTTATTAGGTAAGATACTAAAATATAATTTATAATTCCTTTCATAATATCATGTTATACTTGTAAATTGTTATCATCGAATGATTTTGTATATATGATTTCTTAATTGCATCTTATTGATCTATAATATTTTTTATGTTTTATACAGTAATAAAAACATCATTAAATTTTTGTTAAGAAAAGGTGTGGTGTTGATAAGTTTATAAGAAGAAAAAACAAAGTTCATCCTTTTCTTTCGAGTCGTCATTGATTTTTCTCCAGCTGCCACGTACAAAGGACTTTCCGACGTCATTATCCTCAGGCAGCTCCCACTTTCTTTCAATCGCTCTATAAAAGACGTTTATGTTAATTAAAGCAAACCGTGGTGCTGTTGATCATCTTTCAAATCGCTTTTTTTTTTCTTTCTCTCAAGCAACCCGATTCTCATTATTGAAAAGAATACTCAGACACACTGTTTCTGTCGTTGAACGACTGGCGGTTTTTCCCAGAAAACACAGCCATTACCAAGAGAACGAGTTGTG
Source organism: Salix dunnii (assembly GCA_015731905.1). Classification (NCBI taxonomy): domain Eukaryota; kingdom Viridiplantae; phylum Streptophyta; class Magnoliopsida; order Malpighiales; family Salicaceae; genus Salix; species Salix dunnii. Next base: position 29,227,280 of record CM027674.1, on the reverse strand, counting down.
CTTTGCGTATGCTTGAACATGGCGTTGTGGCCATCACTACTGTCGAAAACTTCATCTGTTTTGCTGTTTGGATTTGTGGCGTTGAATTGCTTTGTTGGGGACAGATTTGGATCTCATGCTCAAGGAGTCACTCCACTCTTGCCACTTGATGAAGGTCCGTCCGTACTCCTAACAGTTCGATAATCTCACCTTTTTCTTTAGTGTGATTGGAACTTCCTTTTTTCCAGGAAAATAACTTACATAAATTATTAAATTACACTTTGGCTCAAGGTTTTTATTTATCAGAAAATAAGATATATTTATTAATTATATTTTATAAAATAAGAATTATCTGCATGAAAACTTATAAATATACATATGAAATGATAATAAAAATTCATATATTTTTTAAAATTTTATTTTCCCCTCAATTTCTTTCATCTTAAACCAGCTTTGATCTATATATATATATATTCATCTTAAACCAGCTATATATATCTTGTTATCCATCTAGCAGTTTGTAAGAAGTCAAATATCAAGTAAGCTTAGAGTTATTGACGATCTCTAATTACAGTTAAGCAAATCAAAATGAAGAATAGTGTTGAGCGAAGAGAGACAATGACGATCTCTCTTCCAAGTTGGCCTGAAATTTTCTTTCTGAAACAGTATTTCAACAATTATTTGAAGGTTGAAAATGACCTAACAGTATTTCCTTAGTGTGATTGGAACTTCCTTTTTTCCAGGAAAATAACTTACATAAATTATTAAATTACACTTTGGCTCAAGGTTTTTATTCATCAGAAATCTATTTTATAAAATAAGAATTATCTCCATGAAAACTTAAAAATAATAATAATAATAATAATAATAATAATAATAATAATATATGGTATGTCGACGTCATCAAAGCAATTATGAGATAGACAATTTTAGCGGAAGGTTGCTACCTTACTGGTTTATTTATTGCACACGTAGTATGGCTCTTTGCCTTTAACTAGCTATCTACACCGCAGTATGATAAAAGAAATTATTATTACTCGGATTATACACTAAATGACTACCTCGGGATATATAAGAGAAGAAAGTAAATACTTACAGTAAAAGGACATAATATTAAAAAAATGATACCAACAATGTATTTAAATTCATAGTTTATTAAACATAAAAGGATGAAATAAAATAAACAACAAAACCTAAGAAAATATATCATAAAATTGAAATAACATGATAGAAAAATAAAAAAAAAATTATAAAACCTATTTCTTAAAAAAAAAATCAATATGTATTTAACTTTTTAAACTCATGACCTGAATAATTAGGCTTGAAGCATTCTATTAAAAAGAAGATAAGTAAATAATAATAATAATATCAACAAGTGTTAGCTTCTTCAACCCATAATTCACCGCATTAGATTAGAAACATGATATCTAGAAAAACTATGAAATGTGATTCCAAACCAATAAAATACTGAAAGATTAACTTGGAAAAATAATTGTTAATTACACAACAGGATCCCAAGAAAATGATAATTAAAAGAATAAAGATAAAAAATTGAAATACAAAATAAAATATTTTTTTTATTGAAAGGTGTGATTAAACAAAAATAAATTAATAGCATTTTGGCTTTATAAACATGCATCTTATCACCCTAGGTCATGATAACACAAAACAAAACAAGTGGATCAAAAACATAAAAAAAAAAAAAAAACACACATCAGAATATCACATTTGAACCCTTGGTAGTGAAACTTAAAACAATGAAACATAACACATCTTTTGTGTTCGTGTAACCTGGATTCAATTTTTTTATAAGCCTCTTTGTGCACGAACAAACATAGCTATGATGAGGATGAACAACCAATCATTAATTAAGCATGATTTATGTCCAAATATCAAACTAAAACAAAAAATGAACAAAAAAATATATTTAAACAACAATGATTTAAGCAACAATACAAGAATTAAACAAAAGATAAATAAACCTTTGAGAGTAACAAGCATAAGCAATAAAAACAAACACAAACAATATTTAAAACACAACATTAATTTGTTAAGTGTCCCGACCATTTTTCTAATGCTTTTCCATAATTGGGTAACAACAAAATCAACCAAATAAATTAAATAGAAACAAATATTAAAAATGAGATTGAAAAGATAAAAAAAACCAAAGAGAAAAACAAACAAACATGGAGGTGTGAGTAGCCTAGCATGTGAGCCTTTTTGAAAAAAGGAAGAAGTAAACATGTGATTCATAGGAAAGCCTAACACACCAAAACCTTGTTTATTTAATTTTTAAAATGATGAATGATATGTCGTTCATCTTTTTTTATTGAAAAAACAATTGTAGGAGACACATCACTTATTACTGCCAAAAATCTGACCACATTATGGTTGTCGGAAATCCTAGGAGTGTGATTTTGATTTTGATATTATGTTTCAACCTATTTTACCCCAAAATGCCTAATAAATACCATACCATATACTTTAAACCATATAACAATGAAATCACTTAATAACAAAATCATCCGAATAAAAGATAAAAACAACATGGAATCTCATTTTTTAGGCATATTTGTAGACAAAACATATAACAATCAAAATTCTATAATAGAATGAAACACTTTGACACCATGAATTATATTTTATTTATATTTAAATTCATGATTCTGTTGAGTTTTTTAAATTAAAACTTGTGAAAATAATGCTTAGATTTTTATCTAACTAACACATACACACACATGGATGCAAGTTGTTAATAAAAAAAATACCATTAAAGATATTCTTAGATGTAATTATGAACTAAAATTGGTACGATATAAATTATAGTAACTAATTCTTTGAACTAATTAGAATAAGAACAATTTAAAAAAAATATAAATAAAAGAAATAATTAGAAAATTTAAATAAAGCATTTTGTCATTTTGGTTTAACAATAGTTATGAAGGGGCGTAGCTGAAATTTTTTGCAAGTTCTGATATTAAACATGTTAGAATTAAGAGTTGGCAGAGAGCTTTGCAAAGTATGATTGCACGAAGGCTAGGATAATAATCTTTATTAACTTGAACAAATAAATAATCTTACATTGATATTAGAAAGGAAAAATAATCACTCACGATTTAACGAGACTGACCGAGTGGCCTACTTTTAAAGTGTTGTTAGTGAAAATATGACATTGTTGTCATTGAAAAACATCACAACTTGATATAAAAAATATATATTTGTCATTTGAATCCATTCTAGCTTAATTTTAAGGCTTGTAACTCCATACTCATGCATTTGAAGTTGCCAGCTTGATCAGCCAAAACAACCAAAACAAAGTCTTAATGAGCTGTCATCCATCTTTCTTCTTTACATCTGAATGACACATTATCTATGGGGATTAAGTTTTTTTAGATTGAGATACTTGATAATTTCAATGAAGTCTCTACTTTTAAATTTTTTTCTGATTACACTTTAATTACTTCTAAACTTTCAATTTTATCCCTGTCAAACTAAAATTTCAACCTGTAAGTTGACCTCCATTTTCATTAAAGTCCTTAGTTATGAATTTGTACAATTTGATCTTTATTGACCAACAAACTTTTAATTTCTTTGATTTGGTCCATGGTTCATATTAAATATGGCCCCTATGTTTACACGCCTTTTCTAGCTTGATCATTAGTTTTTGAATTGTGCAATTTGGTCCTTAATTGGCCAACAAACTTCTAATTTTATGCGTTTAAACCCCTAATTAGACCAAATAATTTTTAAAATTACAAATTAAACCCTATATTTGAATTTCTTGCAAATCAAGGCCTCAATTGGACAAAAAAATGTCTTTCAATTAGAATAAAAAAGACTTTTCTTATGTATATATATAAAAAATAAAATTATAAAAAAGGTCCATAATTGGGTAACAACAAAATCAACCATGTAAATATTAAGTAGAAACAAATATTAAAAAATGAGATTGAACATGGAGGTGTGAGTAGCCTAGCATGTGAGCTTTTTGCAAAAAAAGGAAGTAAACATGTGATCCTCAAGAAAGCCTAACACACCAAAACCTTGTTTATTTAATTTTTAAAATGATGAATGATATGTCGTTTTTTTTTAATTGAAATAACAATAGCAGGAGACACATCACATGTTACTGCGAAACATGTGATCATGTTATGGCTTGTCGGAAATCCTAGGAGTGCGATTTTGACGTTGATATTATGTTTTTCAACCTATTTTACCCCAAAATACCTAATAACTACCATACCATATACTTTAAACCATATAACAATGAAATCACTTGAAAACAAAATCATCCTGCAAGTTGGTACTGTTAAAGATATTATTAGATGTAATTATGAACTAAAATTGGTACGAGATAAATTATAGTAACTAATTATTTGACTTAGCCAGAATAAGAACAATTTTAAAAACTATAAATAAAAGAAATAATTTGAAAATTTAAATAAATTATTTTGTCATTTTGGTTTAACAAAAGATATGAAGGGGCGTAGCTGATATTTTTTGCTAGTTCTGATATCAAACATGTTAGAACTAAGAGATGGCAGAGAGCTTTGCAGAGTATGATTGCACGAAGGCTAGGAGAATCTTTACTAAATTGGACAAATAAATAATCACTCAGATTTAACAAGTCCTATAATCGTGGTGCATGACTACATTAAACAGAAAGCAATAATAAAAATAACAAAAATAAACATAATAAAACATACCCAGATTATTATTGTTTATTAAGAACCCAAAACCTATTTATAAACAATTTTTAACACATAAAACTAAGTTGAATATTTTAAAATTTCGAATACTAAACTAAAATCGGGTTGTTTGGATGAGTGGGGATAATAAATTGCTTAATTGATACATTTTATTTTATTTTATTTTAATAATAATATGCAATATTATATTTTTTTACATTTTCTTTAACTATGTAAGAGTTGGTTTGGTGTTGTGGACTATTGTTTTTAAATATAAATAGTTCACTCCTAATATTTTTGTGTATTTTGTGATTTTTGTTGTAGAGTTAGTAAATTTTGTTAGGGCATTAAGAATCATTGTAAATAATTATTTGAAATTAGAGAATTCCAATGAAATTCAAAGATAAAATAATAAGTTTGTGGATAAAATGTTATCAATTGTTAACGGATGAAAATAAATTTAAAACTAATAGCAGAAACTGGTCACGCATAGGCTTTTTTTTTTTTGTAAAATATCTCAAACTTTGTTGGTTATCCAATTAAGAGTTATGCTTATCCAAATAATTTGTTGAAAAATATAATTTGACATTATTGTCAGCATTTTCTTTATTATTATTATTACTATTATTATTATTATTATTGTTATTATTACTATATAGTTGTGTTTTAGCAAGGCCTTCATACAATATTTTATGGATAATTAATATTAATATTATTATTGTTTTTATGGATCATTGAAGTTCTTGAACTGTATGTAACAGTACAAATTCTTCAAAACATATCTGACAAGTTGAATATCAGCAATTGGGCCACCATCGATCGAACTTCTTGTGGTTTGGCAGAGTGGTGGAACCAGACCATCGACGACAAAACTCAAAGCATTGTTCAATGCAACTGTACATTTGAGAATGGCTCCGTTTGTCATGTCACTAACATGTATGTTTTATGTTTTGTGAAAGAGTAGATTGCAACTCTACCTTTTTATTTTATATTGTTATTTTAACAAGTTCATGGTGATGGCGATACGTTTTCCTATTTTAAATATGAATTTATGCTACTCTTTTAGTAATAAAAACACAAGCAAAATGGTGTTCATGCAACAGCTAGTGAGTAAAATAATATTTTCATTTTCTTTTCTTTTTATTTACTACTAATTCTTATATTTTGTTTTTGACAGAACTGTGAATAGTTTTAATTTGAATGGAGTTCTACCAGAGGAACTAGGAGACCTTCCGCAACTGATTCAAATGTAAGTGATGAGTGCATTGTCTTCTGTATTAGTAGGTATGTTTCACAGTGAAATTAAGATTGTTTTTTAAAGTGGTATTATATGATATTTTTTTATTTTTTAAAAAATTATTTTGACATAACAAATTAAAATGATCTAAAAATATAAAAAAATATATTTTTATTTTATTTTTTTTAAATATTTTTACAACGCAATGCCTAATTGTCACTTAATCAATTTCATTAATACCATTATTTAATAAAGTTCAATTTCTTAGCCAATTTCATCAATAATATTATTGAATAAAGATCAATTTGTATATATTTGGATTTCTTTTCTTCACATTTCCTGGCATGGCACCTTCACAGAGGATTTTAATTAATTAATTTATTAAAACAAATAAAAATTTTACGATGATTCCAACGGGAATAGGTTTTTGTCCAAGTGGCTAAGAGAAACAGTGACTTGTACTATAAGGAATTACAGAATGACTAAGATGAAGCATTTTTTGTTGGACAGTGATCTGTCTCGCAACTATATTAGTGGAACAATCCCTCCAAGACTTGCACAGCTTCCTAAACTTAAGATTTTGTAAGTTTTTTCGTGCATTCTGTATATGTGAGGGGGGTTTTATATCCCGATATAGCGATTCATGTACAAGTTAACCTGTTCGCCAATTTTCTCATGTCTTAGGTCCCTCATCGTTAACCGTCTCAATGGTACAATTCCACCGGAAATAGGCAACATTACCACCCTGGAGGAGCTGTAAGTCACAAAACGGACTTCTTAAATCAAACACTAAGCTAGAACGTTAAATCTTGAATTTGACAAGCTTGCAGGGTCCTGGAAGATAATCTTCTGGGAGGATCTCTTCCTCCAGATCTTGGAAATTTGACAAGCTTAAGAATACTGTAAGCCAGATGCCTTCATCTTCTATCTGAGTTTATCTGTGTATCTACCACATGATATTCAATCTAACTCTTTTTATGTATGGTGACGATGTATCATGCTCACTCAGAGAAATTTGTTTACCCCTGCAGTGCTCTTTCCGCAAACAATTTTACAGGAACAATACCAGACACCTTTGGCAATTTAAAGAGTTTAAATGAATTGTAAGTGATGATGTGGGTCACAATTTTATTTACAGTACATGCTATGCTGAGCTTAAGCATCCATCTGTTTCATATGCTCCTGCAGTAAGATAGATGGAAGTGAACTGTCAGGGAAGATACCTGACTTTATTGGGAACTGGACCAACATTACGACATTGTGAGTGATTAGTTTTTGTCCATTTTTCTTCTCATGGTATCCTCTAGGACAAGTTAATTTAAATCTCATTTTCGTTTCTATTTCGCATTCCTAACAGCTTTATCTTCTTTCTCAGGGATTTGCAAGGAACATCCATGGAGGGTCCTATTCCATCTAACATTTCACAGCTAACAAGTTTAGAATCTCTGTGAGCACAAACAAGTTCATTCATTCTTGTGGCTTTCTGCCCTTTCGCTGTTAAGAAAGTTCATACGCATGAGTAACCTATTTTTCTCTTCCAGAAGAATTTCCGACTTGAGTGGATCAAGTTCAACTTTGCCTAATCTGCAGGCCATGAAAAACTTGAAAAATCTGTGAGTTGAATAACCCTGACCAAGATTCCAAAGTATTTGTTAAAATATGGTCATTATTTCGTCTTTAACCAAACGTAGAAACTGTGTAATATAGGCAAATAAAGTAGCTTTTATTTTTAGCTAATTTGGTATGGTAATACCTCTATAAGTTCATTCTCAATTGCAATTGAAAACTTACACTGAATATACGTTATACATTTAACATGGTATGAGAGCATGTTATTGCTCTGATACCATTCTCAAAATTTTTTTCTCTTTCAAATGGAATCAAATTTTTTTCTTCTCCAGATTGCTACAGTATAATGCTACTGCTCATCGAACAATCATTGTTCATATTACCTAGAAATTCTTCATCGAACAGTCATTGTTCAGATTACCAAGAAATTCCTCTTGCTACAGTGAAAAACCCATAATTTGAACAAAACAACCCAACAATTCAAACCACAACCTAGAAACACAACCCATAAATTTTAAGCCATCAGAAACACAACCCAGAAACACAAAGATCACCCAGACAGTCTAGTCAAAAACCTAGAAATTCCAACACAAACACAGCCTAGAAACTCGAACCCTAAACAATGAAAAATTAACCCATTAACCCATAACCCACAAAATGGAAATCAATCCAACAAACATACTTACCTCTACCCCGTCACCACAGGTTGTTGTTCATTAAGATAATTCTGCCTTTCCATCAAGCATTGTCTTGGATGAACACAATTATTCGTTATGGTCACAATTAATGAAAATGAGGATTGGGGCTTGTAACAAGGTTGAACACCTTACCGAAGATACACCATACCCCGAACCAAGTGACCCACGACTGGAAGCATGGGTCACCGAGAAACATCGAGTCAAGAGTTGGCTCATTCATCTCCCGATGGCCAATGACATTTGGAACGCCACTGCTAGAACCTTCTACGACAATGCCGATAAGACCTGCATCTTCGAACTGAATCAATGCTCGTTCAACACCCGCCAAGATGGTCGTCCACTGTGCACCTATTACATCGAATCGGTGGTCATCTTCCAAGAAATTGATGGTCGGAGTGCATCCCAGGGAGGAACCGTCAACAATGTCCTCCACATCCACTCGGCCATGGCATGCCTCCGGGTCCATATTTTTCTTAGTGGACTCGACCCCATCTTCAAACAGATTAGGGGTGAGATCCTACGCAAGGATCCAAAACTGGACCTTAAAGTAGCTTACGCCGCCGTCCACTGAGAGCACTGCTAGAAGCAAGTCATGGAGGGCAAGCACAGTGGTGGTCCTTAAGAGTTCACTAAGCACACCGTGATGATGGCGAGGCATCATCGACCGATAGGGGAGCATGGGAGCGAAAGAGAGACAATGATGATGTGATTTTAAAATGAAGGAAGAGAGAGAGCAGAGGAATTTTTTTTAGGTTAGAATACAAGGGATGACCAGGCTGACCAAAATGGGTCTAACCGGGCTAATCGAAAATACAAAAATACTTGTGGGTTGGTGTGCTATCATTGCGGTGAAATGGGGCATTCGAAACAAAGGTGTTATGAAATTATCGACTACCCGGACTGGTGGGACTTTATAAAGAAACCTCAGAAAAATATCAGAAAACCTATGATACATCTGACAGAAGTAGATTGGGTATCATTGAATTTTTTTTTGCACACCCTGTTATTACTAAAAATAGTGGTTGGATTATTGATATAGGTGCATCTAATCACATGACTAGAGATTCTGGTAAATTAATTTGCCATAAACTGTCTTCACGGTTAGTTATATGCACTGGTAATAGCAGTATCTCCCCTATTATGGGGGAAGGGTCTATCATTTTCAATGACACTATAACCCTATTTATTGTCCTTATTGTTCCATCTCTTACGTATAACCTCTTGTCGGTTAGTCAAATTACGACATACTTTTGAGTGCACAATAATGTTTTGGCCCCTATTTGTGTTTTTCAAGACATTCTAACCCAGAAGATTCTTGGTTATGGTGTTAGACGGGGCAACCTGTATTATTTGGAATTAATAGAAAAGGGGGGGGGTCGAAGGTGGGTCATGCACATTAGACTAGAAGAAAGGATCAAGCCCATGCTCTTGTATGGTTGTGGCATCAACGAATCAAACATCTTTCATTCGGGTACCTTAAGAAGTTACAAACATATTTATTTTCAAGTTTAAGTGTTTTGGATTTTCAATGTAAAATTTGTGAACTGGTGAAAAGCCACCATAATTCCTATTTGCCAAGTTTAAATAAAAACATAGAACCATTTGCAGTCATTCATTCTGATGTTTGGGGTCCTACAAAAGTCTCGTCTTTTTTTAATGCACGTTATTTTGTTATATTTATTGATGAATGTACTCGGATGACTTGGATATCTCTTCTCCAAAATAAAAGTGAAGTAGGTATAGTGTTTCAGGAATTTCACAAAATGGTGCTGACCTAATACTAATAGCACATTCGTATACTTCAGTCAGATAATGGTACAGAGTTTATGGATCAAGTGTTAGGTAATTTTTTAAGACATCATGGCATTCGACATCCGACCTCTTGCATGTATGCTCCATACCAGAACGGATTAGCAGAAAGAAAGAATAGGTAGATTATGGAAATTGTTCGTGCTTCGCTATTTGGCATGAATTTGTTAAAATACTATTGGGGTGAGGCAATCAAATCAGTTGCTTACTTAATGAATCAAACACCATCAAGTGCAATTTAATTTCAATCTCCTCAATAGAAAATGGAATCTCTTCTCTCTATTCCTCATCTACCAAATCTAGAACCATGGTTGTTTGGTTATACGATATATGTCCACATCCCTAAAGTCCTGCGAAGCAAATTGGATCCTTGTGCAAAATGGTGTATTTTTGTAGGTTACTTGGAGTTTCAGAAAGGATATCGATGCTATGATCCTCACCATCAAAAGCTACATGTAACCTTAGATGCATCATTTTAAGAATCAGAACCCTACTATTCAGAGGGAGTTCCCGGGTCTTCTCTTCAAGGGGAGAGTAACAATGAAGAGAATGAAGATATATTCGAATTAGAGGAAACTAAATGAGACCAAGTTGTGATCATAACCTGGAATTCTGCACAAACCGAAATGATCTCGATAACGACCCCTCTATGTCTCTGGAATTACCAACGCTTACACCATTAACTGAAGAATCAATCGAGAATGTCTCTCCTCAGTCCCCTTAGGTACCCCTAAATCCTATTCCTAATGAGATAAATGAAATTCATTTCTTGGAAAATAATGTGATCAATAGATACCCATAAAGACTAAATTGGGGAGTCCATAAGAAACAGTATGAACCTAATCCCAAAAACAAAACTAAATACTCCATCAGTAATTATATCTCTACCCATAGATTATTGGAATCATATGCATTTACTGTTAATCAATTATCCAATGTGTCTATTCCTAGTAATGTACAAGATGCATTAGCAGACCCAAAGTTAACCAAGGCGATGAATGAGGAGATGGAGACACTTCAGAAGAATAACACATGGGAGTTATGTCAACTATCAAAAGAAAAGAAGAAAGTTTAGTGTAAATGGGTGTTTACAGTAAAGTTGGAAGCATATGGGAGTATTAATAGATACAAAGAAAGCTTAGACGTGAAAGGATATACGTAAAAGTATGAAGTGGAATATCAAGAAACTTTTGCCCTAGTTGCAAAAATGAACACCATTCGGATTCTCATATCTATAGCAGTGAATCGAGACTAGGCCTTACAATAATTCAATGTCAAGAATGCCTTCCTAAATGGAGATCTTGAAGAAGAAGTGTATATGGAATTCCCACCTGGAGTTAAAACCAGGTCCTCGTGTGAAGCTGAAGTACACAAATTAAAAAAGGCATTATGTGGTTTAAAGCAATCATCCCGAGCATAGTTTGGAAGACTCTCATCCACGATGAAGGAATTTAGCTATAAGCAAAGTAATTTAGATCATACTTTATTTATAAACACAAAGAACGAAAGGTAACAACACTAATAGTCTATGTGGATGATATGATCTTAAAAGGAGATGATCCAAAAGAAAGAAAGACACTACAACACTTTTTGGCATCGAAATTCAAAATGAAAGCTCTCAAACAACTAAAGTACTTTTTAGGGATTGAGCTCTCAAGGTCAAAAATTGTGATATGTCTATCACAACAAAAATATGTAGTAGATTTATTGACAGAAACTGGAATGCTTGCATGCAAACCAGTAGACACACCTATGGAAATGAATCACAAACTAGGATAACACAGAATATCAGACGCCAACAAACAAAGGATGTTATCAATAGTAGTGGGAAAACTAATATACTTATCATATATTGGCTAGACATAGCCTATGTAGTAAGTGTGGTAAGTCAGTTCATGCATTCACTATGAGAAGAACATATGGAAGTTGTATATCGGATCTCAAGGTATCTAAAAAGTGCACTAAGAAGAGGACTTCTATTCTTTAAAAAGGAGGTTCAAGATATTAAAGGGTATACAGACTTGAATTGGGCAGGAAATTAGACTGATAGGAGATTAACATTAGGATACTTTACGTTCATAAAAGGCAACCTTGCCACTTGGAGAAGTAAGAAGCAGAAAGTAGTTGCAAGGTTATGTGCAGAAGCAGAATACCGAGGTATGGCTCATGGTGTGTATGAATTATATGGATTAAAAAGGTGTTACAAGACTTGGGAGTTGATAATGGGACATCCATGGGTTTACACTGTGACAACGAAGCATCTATCAAAATCACTCACAATCCTGTTCAACATGACCGTACCAAACATGTTGAAGTCAACAGACAATTTATCAAGTAAAATCTTGATCGAAAAATTATACAATTTCCATTTATTTGGTCTAAAGATCAGCTAGCCGATATTCTCACAATGGCAGTCTTCAGAAGGGTGTTTTATGACGCGATTAACAAGTTGGGCATGATAAATATCTACGCTCCAACTTGAGGGGGGTGTTAAAATATGGACGTTATTTTGTCTTTAACGAAACATAGAAACTGTGTAATATAGACAGATAAAATAGCTCTTATTTTTTAGCTAATTTGGTATGGTAATACCTCTATAAATTCATTCTCAATTGTAAATGAAAACTTACACTGAATATATGAGTTTATATATTTAATAGTATTGAAAAGTCTTTCTAATTACTTTTGGATTGCCTTAACTATAATAAATTGATGATTGTTCACATTTTTGCGACAGCATTATGAGAAATTGCTTTATTACTGGTTCAATCCCAGACTACATTGCAAAGACGTCGTCTTTGGAAATTCTGTAAGTTTTTCTAACAGTTATCCTTGTGGGAATGCTTAATTTCATGGATTGTACTTCTTCCCTAGAGATGTTACTTTGAATTCAAAGAAACCAAAAGAGGCAAATGATTGACAAAAGTTTATTCCATCATTTGGCTTTTGATTGAAGATGGATAAAGTGAAGTGAATCAGAAAGGTCTAGCGATGAGCTGATCCCTTTATTTATTTTTGTAGAAATAAGAGAGAGTTGCCATAGGTTGTGCCTATTTACGATCGCACAGTTAGGGCTTGTGACTCTCTCTCCATTTCCTTGAAACCTGAGCCACAATCTAGCAATGTTAAGATTTCATTAATCTGTATATATTTCTTTACAGAGATTTGAGCATCAACAGGTTGACAGGCAATATCTCTATCTTCAAGAATTTGGAAAGCGTAACGGTGTAAGTCAATACGTGCACATGCTGAAACACATAGGACCTTAACTAATTAATTAATTTTCTTCCCGTATTGGCAACTTGTTGATTGAATTCCTGCTTAATATACGTGTAGGCTTCTGAGCAACAACTTACTAACTGGAGAAGTGCCTACTTGGGCATTGAACAACAGGAAGCAAGTGTGAGTCGACAGTGATGCTATCAATCTTTGTATTACTATTTGGTTACCATGTTATTCATACTCTGATAGAATTTTCATAAATCTTTTGTGTCCCGTCATACAAGAAATACGTTAATCTACATTTTTCACCAATCAAGAACTGTATTATCCATACCATGGAAAATCTATTTCAGGGATCTGTCCTACAACAATTTTAGTAATTTGACGAGGTCAGCTTCTGTTGGATGCCAAAAACAGCAGAAACTACTGTAAGCATTATTTTGCTCATTATTTGTTTTCTCTTCCTAGTTTGTCTCATGTTGCTCATTATTCTCCTTTAAAATTCAACAGGAACTTAGTTTCTAGTTATTTATCAAATAACAAGTAAGTTCCTCTTTTACTGAGATGCTTTGTGAAAACTCTGGAACTATGAATTGCTGACGGCTTGAATTCTTGTCTTTTAGTACTGATGAGTGGTGCTTCAAGAAAGGCCTTCCTTGCAAACAAAACCCTGAACGTAAGTATGAAAGAAACCACACAGTACTGATGTTCTATGAAAGAGTCATTACATAAAATCACCATGTTTACTGCCCTGTTGAAAGATATTGATTGTGCTGCAGATCGTTCCTTGTTCATAAACTGTGGAGGGGGCCTTGTGTCTTTTAAAGATGATACATATGTAGAAGACTCAACTGCTGGTGGGCCAGCATCATTTTTCTTTTTAGAAGGAGAATGGGGTTATAGCAGTACCGGGTTTTATTTGGACAGTACTATTACATCTCCATTTTTAGCAAAAAATGATTTTAAGCTGAGTGTGGAAGACGTTTATAAAACTGCTCGCCTTGCTCCTCAATCACTCAAGTACTATGCCCTGTGTTTGGCAAAGGGAAAGTATAAAGTGCAGCTTCACTTCGCGGAAATTATGTATTCTAATGACCAGACATATACAAGCCTTGGGAGGCGCATATTTGATATATCAATTCAAGTAAGCAAAATGATTTTCGAAAAGCTTGCATATTCGTCTAAGATTTTGTTTATTTCTTATGATTTTAATCTCTAGATTTCCTCATGAGGCCTACCCACCATGTGTTTTGTTTGGTCCCTAACATGTTTAGTATGCCAATGAAAAGATTTTATACTACTGTTTGAAACTTTTTGAAGTTATAATTTGAACTTTTTGGCCCAGGGTATCACACTTCGGAAGAATTTCAATATTGCTGAGAAAGCTGGCGGAGTTGGCATTGGCATTACTGAGGTATTTGATAATATAATTGTTAAAGGTAGCACACTAGAGATACACTTGTATTGGGCAGGCAAAGGTACTACTTTCGTTCCTGACAGAGGTGTCCATGGACCACTCATATCTGCCATCGCAGTGACACCATGTAAGTCATGGAATGTTCAAAGTTTTATTGATTCTCAACCCACGAACTTCTCATCTAACTATTTCTTTCTCTACTTGTAGACTTTAAGAAGGGAGGATTATCAGTCGGAGCTGTAATCGGCATTGTAGCTGCTTCATGTGTTCTTGCTGCTCTGTTTTTGCTATTGCTGCGAACGAAAGGTTACCTCGGAGGAAAGGACCTCGAAGACAGAGGTAGGACTGAAGGAACAGGTATCTCGCTTGATTGATTATGCGTATGCTATAACACTTTTGAGTTTGAGATTCTCTTTTTGTAACAGAACTTCGCGGTCTGGATCTCCAAACGGGTTATTTCACGTTAAGACAAATTAAACATGCTACCAATAATTTTGACCCTGCAAATAGGATAGGAGAGGGAGGATTTGGGCCAGTTTACAAGGTATTCTTGCATTTTCAATGTATTATTAACTACTTGGTAATGCACGCGGAAGCATAATCCGACTATATTACTTAGGCTTTGCTCTTGGTGTGCATTGGAATGTCTTGGGCCATGAATAAAATCTACCATGCTTGCAAATTAATTTTATACAAAAGAAAAGCATATCAGCTTCAAAGATTCTAAAATTTGCGCCTTTGATTTCAGGGTGTGTTGTCAGATGGTCCTGTAATTGCTGTTAAACAGCTATCATCAAAATCGAGACAAGGAAATCGTGAATTTGTGAATGAGATAGGCATGATATCTGCTTTGCAACATCCCCATCTCGTGAAGCTGTATGGCTGCTGTATTGAGGGAAACTAGTTGTTGTTAGTCTATGAATACTTGGAAAACAATAGTCTTGCGCGCGCACTTTTTGGTACTTGCTTAATTGACCAACTACTTCACATACAATGAGAATACGATCGAGCTGTTTGGCCTATTCCTCTGTATCTTTTTTCAGGTCCCGAGGAACACCAGCTTCAACTGAACTGGCAAACAAGGAAGAAGATATTGTTGGGTATTGCGAAGGGGTTATCATATCTTCATGAAGAATCAAGGCTGAAAATTGTGCACAGAGACATAAAGGCAACCAATGTGCTGCTTGATAATGATCTAAATGCCAAGATATCTGACTTCGGTTTAGCCAAGCTTGATGAAGAGGAAAACACTCATATAAGCACGCGAATAGCTGGAACAATGTCAGTTCTCTCCCACCCCCACCTCCCCTTGATCTCTCAATTTATTAGAGTGTTACAAAGTTGATATTAATTCGGAAAAATTGTAAAAAGAAGACTTATAATTTCTTGTAGTGTATGATTTTACTGGGAAGTTCTAAACTACATACAAATTTACTCTGCTATATCATGACCAAATGCTCACCATATAACTTCTCTTCCAGAGGTTATATGGCTCCAGAATATGCAATGAGGGGTTACTTGACAGATAAAGCAGATGTTTACAGCTTTGGAGTTGTTGCTTTAGAAATTGTCAGCGGGAAGAGCAACACGAATTACAGGCCTAAAGAGGACTTAGTTTATCTTCTTGATTGGGTAATATATATATATCTTTTACTTTCAGAATGTCGTCCTACTTATCTTACATTTGATGGAAAATGCATGGACTTGATTTTGTTAAACATTTCTTGAGCTATCTATCTTTTTCATGAATTCTAACTGCTTAGTCTTCCCCCATGACTTTGAATCGAAGGCTAATGTCCTGCATGAGAGAAGCAACCTTCTAGAGCTTGTGGATCCAAGGCTAGGTTCAAGGTACTCGAAAGAAGAGGCAATGAAGATGCTTAAGTTGGCCCTCTTGTGCACCAACCACTCTCCCTCTCTGAGGCCACCAATGTCTTCCATAGTGAGAATGCTTGAGGGAAATATTCCTGTTGAAGCTCCAATAATCAACCATGGTAGCATGGACCAGGAGGCAAGGTTCAAAGCCTTCCAGCTTCTATCACAAGATAGCCAAACACAGGTCTCCACTTCCTCTCAAAGTAGTGAGGTGCAGAGAAGCAGATCAAGGGATGGACCGTGGATAGATTCCTCATATTCCCCCCAAAGTCAAGATGAGACCAAGGATCTTTATCCCATCAGCATAGATTGACCGCTGGAAATCAAATGAAAATCCCGTGCTTTTTTTTCAAGGTGTAATAATAAGATTCAATATCTGTGGAAGAAAAATCTTATACAGAAACAATGGTTATTGTTAGAGCAGCCAGGAATCATCCTTTAATTTGGTCATCAATATCCGTGGCCAAGTATTGTGCAAAAAACCTACCGCATGATTGTTGACTTCTTTCTGTCATTGATGAGAAAGTTACGTTTCAAAGATAGGATGGTTCACGCAAGGAGCCAATAGGAAGGTGAAGCTTTGGCAAATGAATATTTTTACTTAAATGCTTTGTGTTCCACGATTGGCAAAGTATAAGACAACAAAGGAAGTATGAGGCCAATTACAAATGTTGTTTACTCATTTGAATTTTGGAAAACAATATCAATTAGAGAATGATATATGAGCTCTTCACCAGAAGAAGGGTATTTAAGAGATTGATTTTGCTATAATAGATCTTTGAAATCAATTGGCTCTGACAGAATCAGAAGAATTAAAAGCATGTGGTGCCTATATTGAATGTAGAGAGTAAGAACGATTAATACAGTTTGTAACAACACTTCACAATGATTTTGAAGGACTGAGAGGTTCAATTCTGCATCGTTCCTGACTTCTTCCGTTGATTCTGTTGTTAGTGAGCTAGTAGTCGGAAAAACACATCTCCATTCTTTATCTGAAAAAGGCATTCTCTCTAATCCTTCTATGCTAGTAGCTCCTTCCAAACTATTTTTCAGTAATCAATCTAAGCCTTACACAAGGGTTGCTTTTTGATGAGTCCAATTTTTGTAAACAAAACGGTAGTTGGAAAGCTCATTGTCCTAAGTTGAGACAACAGAATTAGTCATGAAAACCTGACAACCAGTCACAATTTAATTCTCGTAAATCAACTCAAGGTTATAAACCACCACACAATAATACAGCAACAATTTCACCAACTTTCATTATCGATCCTAGTACTCTACTAAGTAGTTTCAGAATTTTCTTCCTTACAACCACAAACTATGTTTGTCTCTTCTTTTGTGTCTCTTTTGTCTCATAATTTTTTAGGTATATCATAATTCAAATGTGTAAACCCCAGGATATAAATGTAAGTGTAGATTATAAACTAAATAATCATAAATAAAGAAATAAAAGTGGAAGAATTCACGAACAAATTAAAATAAATTGAGAATTCAAAATTTTTGGATATAACATCTGGATGAAATAGTTGAGATATCGTAATTTTTAACTTGGAATTAATTGGGGTTAATTTTAAATTAAAGGAATGAATTAAAAGATAATTACAATAGGTTGAGGGGGTGGATTTGAAATAAATGTAAAGATTATGATTTAAATTATAAGAAGAGAAGATGTGGGGTAAAAAGAAAACATTTAAAGGAAATGGGGGCCTAAGTGCAATAAGAGAAATTGAAGGGTATAAATACCCCTCTCTTTTCTCTTATGTCCAATATAATAAGGTGAAGAAAGGGAGGGAGATTTTGATATTTTTCTTACCCGATTAAATAATAATTTCAAAGTGAAAGTGGGATTAAGGATTTGGAGTACTATTGGAAGAAGAAATTGGAGGAAAAAAGGAGTATTGCGCTGACAACAACAGGAGGAAAAATAGGGGAGGAGGAGATTGTGATTTCACAAGCTATTAGGGTCTTAAATCTTCCTTGGTATGGTGGTTCTTATATGAATATAAAAGATTCTTGACTGTATAGTTAAATTGCATGATTTTTTTTTATGAGATTTGGGTTAGGGTTTGTGGAATTTTTGGGGGAAATGTGGAATTATGTGTAATTGATGAATGTGGCATGAAATAGGATGAAATGAGATCTAATTGGCAAGATAAATGGAAAGGAAAAGGGGAGCCTCAAGAAAAGGCCATGGCTAGCCATTGAGGGCAATAATTAGGAGGGAAAAATTATGTATTTTGCAATATAATTATTGTGTTGTGTTGGATATGAATGTCTGTGTAATGCATGACTGAGCATGAAAAAAATGAGGGAAGTCTTGTTTTCCCAAGGCCAAGTTTCGGCCAAATATATATGATGCAGAAGTTAACATCTGGACAAATTCATCTCTTGGCTTTCGGAGAGAATATGAGTGGGAAAACAAGGGAATTAGGATCGATTTTCTTTTTAGGAGTTGCAATTATGGATGTGTACTATCCAATAAAACTAATTTCATTTAATTTTGAATTTTATGAATCTAGTTATGGATAACCTAATATGAACATGCAGGTAGACTTTGCAGAACAGAAGGTTTGTCACATTTGTGATGCATTTCTTGAATTTTCGGGGCAGAATTGGATTTTCCTCCCTTCATAAAAGTTGTAACCTTGTATGTTAGCCATCCCAAAAGATTAATTTTGTACAAAATGGAGTTCTACACTCCCATTATAGTGAACAATCTAGGCAGAGGTCAGAATCCAACATTTGCTAGCATCTTTGAGAAAAGAAAAAGAAACAGTAGTGGGTGGTCGCGAAATGATGAAGTTAGACGTGTTAAAGGAAAAGAAACAAGTTATGTTAAAAACTGAGTATTTATAATGATATATTGATTGAAAAAGTTATAAAAAATAAAAATGAAAGAATAACAAATTTAAGGGCATATTGGATTGTTTCAGTGTGGTTATTAGGAAGTGTATCGGTTGTTGAAAATGATTTATGAGAATTTTCTATAATTGCAGAAGGGACCATGAGTGTGGTGCAACAACAACAACAAGGGACCATAAACAGAGCATCCACAGCAGGTGGGTGATTCGTGCCACAATTCTGATTTAATTTTCATAATGAAAATATATGACTTAAAGCTTTGGTGGTAGTTTGAAAAATATGATTTATCAGTAAGAATATTTAAGGCATGTGTATCAGGGAAGTTTGAAAATATTGTGAACAAAACATGACGATGACTAGCATACATTTAGTGTATGCTAGGATCCCGGACAAAGGGGTCATAAAAAATGGCTAACATATATTTTAGTGTATGTTAGGATCCCAGATAAGGAGATCATCATGAATGACTATCATATATTTAGTTTATGTTAGGGATCACTATGCACATGCTAATATATATCGAGTGTATGCTAGAATCCCGGATAAAGGGATTGTGGTGCAATGTTTACTACACATTCATGTATGTTGAAATTTTAAAAATTATATATAAAAAATGGAACCAGCGCACATCCTAAAAAAAAGAGGTATGTTAGGGACTCAAGGGGTCTTAACTCAAATAATCATGGTGCCAATGTTGTTGTAGACAAACGGTTGGTTTTCTCCTCTCATCCCCGATGGCACTTCTATATTTGATGCTGCAGACCTCATAGTTGTAATTGCCATATAAACCTGAAAAGAAAAAAATGCACAAAATAATTGAATTATAAATAAATTAACGACTTTATAGAATTAAATTTATGGATAGCGAGGATGCCCAATGACTATCATGTAAAACTTTGACTCGAATTGGCGGATAGGTAACATATTTTTATCCTCGTTTAATAGACACTTCCCCTTGTCTGTGGCTCTGAAGAACGTCAAGGTGACATTGTTAAGAAAACCTTTTTACAAAAATATACTAATAAGTTTGTGGTGTTTCTGAGACTTTGAGCATTGTATAAAAATGGTAAAAGTAATATGTTATCATCACGGCTATCAATTTTGTTCTGGTTTTATTTTTTTAATTAGAATAATAATATATTTTAGTTGTGGAGTGTTTCAACTTGTCATTTCAAGCTTGGCTTGTTATATCTATATATATATAATTTGAAATTTAAATTATTAATTTAATAAACCTAATTTTAACTCAAATCTAAAAATAAATTAATTTGAAAGTATGCAATTTAAATTTCAAACATAAATAAAAAACTAAGAGTTGAGCTAATATGACCTGATTAACCCGATGACTCTAAAAACAACTAGCATTCGAGTTTGAATTAATAAAATGTGTGAGGACCAGATTGATTGATTCTTTTGATGTGTGAGGACTGTTGGTAGAAATCACAAGTGCACGAATAATAACAAGTAATAAAGTGATGAGTAGAGTACAGTCCCACGAGGATTTGCAAAAATTATCAATAAGAACCAAAATTATTAAATCCCTTATTTATTTGATAATTCAATTATAAAGGTTTACAAAACTAAAAATAATTAAAACAAACAAGAAAATAATTAAATGGTGTTGAAATCAAGTTTAACGGATCCTAGGATTTCTAATTTCACCGTAACTAATCTTATATGAATTTTCTCAATTGAATTAATCCTCTCATAATTTCTTTCTTATTGTTGATAATCAAGTTTTACTAATTTAATCACTAATCTCTTTCAAGCATCAATGAATTATTTTAACAAGCAAACTTCCTACCTTTCAGTGAAAATTCTAAACTCGTCAAAATGCATTCGGAATGATAAAACCATGCATAATTATACAACTTCCATAGATATCTCTATCCTCTATATTTCTTATGGTATTTCAAACAATGACTGAAACAATTATCACTTCTCAGTCTCAAATTGAATCCCAAATCATGTAAACGGTGATCAAGTGTATACAAGCATTAAGCATAGAATGAAACACTCAACAAGTATTGGATTAATTCAATCAAAGAAATTATTCACATATTCATAGTTAGGCCACATAAAAAATCTCAGAATAAAAAAAAACTACTCCATAGAAAAATTAAAAAGAAACAAACTTGATACAATGAACATCTCTCAGAAGTATTGGAAAATTGAAGAGTTGGACATCTTGAAGGGGTTGTTGTTCTTGACTTCTTTCTTTCTAATTTGATTGTGTCCTCTCCTAGATGCAACCTCCTCTCTTTTCTAATGTGTTTATAGTTTTCTCCTCTCAAAAAGACTCCCCTTATCTATTGCCTTATGATATATATATATATGCTGACTTTTTCCTCCAAAAGGAAAACACGGATCTTGCTCCTTCCTGATATTGCCAGCCAATTTCAGGGCCGTAAACATATGACTTAAGAATCCTCTATTTTGGTAAGGTTGTAGAGAATACAACTTTCTTTCAATTGATCTTGGTCTCACAATGTTTGGGAATTGGGAACTTTGGATATGGTCCAAAACCCAAGATAGTGTCTAGGTCGCATGGATTCTTGGTTTGATTTGGACTCTGTATTTCGACTCAATACTGGGTTCTTCTAATTGAATAATAGTTGTTGGCATGTGTATCCTCTTTTAATAAAGGTAAATAACACATGAAACGGAGTTTAATAACTCCCATTATACCTTAAAAACCAATCAGTTCTTAGGCTTATTTGGGCAGAACAACCAATGTTTGAATTCTAAGCTAATTCCATTGTTTCTTCTTCATATGATCTCAATTTCTGCATATTCCAGTAGTTAAATACCTGAAAGTACATTGAATTTTCAAGAAGTGAATAATTCTCAAATATACCTAAAACTCCAAATAATTTATTAAAAATCCAATGAAATTCTCCAAAATAGAGCATCAATGACTCAAAATATATATCCAATATATTCCTTTATAAAGGATGTTCTCCTGTTGCCACTATAAGGGTCTATATTTTATGATTCCTTTATTGATGATCATACTTGTTATTGTTGGGTTGATTTGATGAAGTATCATTCTGAATTCTTTGAGATATATGTCGCAACGATAATTTTTTACGCGCTTCGCGCCCCCCCATCCCCCTGAATTTAGGGAGACAACAACGCACGGTGAAATGGGGTGTGTTTTATAGTCATAATTATTACGACTATAATTATTAGGAGTCGCCACCTAGTATTAAGGTCACTAGGAATCTATTGGTTTGCGAGAGTCTGGATAAGGGGACTTCTTGTGCAAGGAGAAGACGCATCACCCCTAGTGCACCCTACTTAGGGTAAGCTGCATTGTTGTTCGATTTTTTTTTTCTAAGTTTATATTTTTTTTACACTGTATTTAAAAAAAATATATTTTTTTATCTGCGGGTGTACTTTACAATGTAATTTTACACCGCAGTTAGAAAATCTCTTTGTTATCTACAGATGTACTTTATAATGTAAATTTACATCGTAGTTAAAATCTTTTTTTTATCTATGGATGTATTTTACAATATAAATTTACAGCCTAATAGATGAAACAAAAATGGTTTTGATTATTTTTGATATTTTGGCCAAATTCCAATGGATAATCATAAACCGGTTATGATATCCAATTTTGTTTTAAAACATGAGAAAGATGCAATTTTTTTTACAAAAAATATGATGAGAAAAACTTTGAAATTTGGTCGTATGCACGAAAACAACACATTTTTATATTTTTGAAATTTTTTTTGTAATAACAATAGTAGTAAAAAAAAATATAAAAATATTTTTTGTGTCAATTTGTGTTTTTTATTTTTTTTATTTTATTTATGGGTTGGGCCATCAGCCCCAGTGGGCTGGGCTTCCAGTCCTCACGGGCTGGAAGCCGAGGTGGTTTGGGCTGGGCTTCTATCCCTCACAGGTTGGAAGCTCATTTTATTGTGGGCTAGTCTGGAAGCCCAACAGGGCCCAGACAATATGGGCAAAAGCCAATTAAAATGGGCTAGGCTGGGTTGCTCTCAACCCAGCCCAAAGAGAAAAAAAAACTGTAATATGTGGAATACTATTCACGTATTACGTGAACAGTAAAATGGTGGTCGGCCGACCACGACGAGAGAGTCACCTGCTGCTGCCGCGGGGTAGAGGACGTCGAGGTGGTTCTCCCTATCATGGTGGTCGAAAATGGGGGCCTGTGGTGACCAGAGGAGGCTTTGGAAGAGGCTGACCTGCGCTGTGCCCATTGCTGCCTACATTGTCGAGCGTCGTTACCGAAGCTGGAGGGGGAGCTGGACCTGATGGTGGTCATAGTGTATCAGTTCTGTGGAGGAGGAGATCACGGTGGTTAGGAGAGGAGAGGGCTAGCTGCTGCTGGAGTTGGTGAGGAGAGAGAGGGACAACAGTGATGGTTTTAGAGAGAGATGGGGTTAGCCGAGAGAGAGAGAGCCGGTGCTAAGGAAAATGAAGGGTGATGGCATGATTTCATGTAATGTCTTTTATTTTTCTTGATAAAATTCCAGAAGTTACCTATTTTTCTCTTCTTCCCCCCTCTGGTTTTTTCAGTCTCCTATTTTTTTCTCCTCCTTTTATGTGTTTTTCTCCCCATTGCATGCAGCATCCATGACTCCTATTTATAGGAGAGTTCTGCTTGACACGGTAGCTGGTTATTGGTAGCGTGGTGGTCTGTGACAGATGGCGTGGTGGCTGCTGAAGGCGGGCTGTCAGCAGGCGTGGTGGCTGGTCAACGTAACGCAGGTGAAGGTTGGTCGGCGTGCATGCTGTGGCAACTTTGGGAAGGCAGAAGTGCATTTTAGTCCTTTAATTTGCAATTGTTCTAATTGCACCCTCAATTGGATTTAAATATGTAATTTTGTGCAATTATGATCTGGTCTGAATTTCATCATTACCCTTAGCTTTGCGCGCCCTTTTCATTTTGGTCCCTTACTTCTGATCTATACAATTTGACCCTCAATTGACAATTAAACTTCAATTATCTTTAATTTGACCCCTAATTTCGCACAATTAGCTTGGAAATATTCAATTGGGTATCCAAAAATTCTGATTTTCTTAATTGAGCCCGAATTAAACTCGAGAATTTGATTTTTCATCAATTAAGCCTTTAATAAAATTAATTTAACCAATTTAAAGCATAATTAAGTCCTTGCACTTAATTAAATTCTTCACTTGGATCCTAAATTAATTCTCAAACATAATAATATTTTGAATTTGCACATGATTAAATCAAATTGGATTATAAAAAATATAATTATGATTTTTGACTTAATTTTGTACCTTGAATTTGTATTTTCTCTCATTTTTGAGCACAAAAGAGATATGATTCAGCTCAGAAAATATTCAAAATTTTCACCTTGATTTTTTTATCGACGCCAAACCCCTTTTTTTGTTATTTTTATTTTATTTTGGGTAGTAGCCCAAAAACCGGGTTACGACAATATATACAACCTTTTGAGTTGTTATTAAAACTCAATATTCTGCTGTTATAAAATATTTTAAGTATGATCTGAGTGAGGAATACAACTTTAGTAAATTTTGTGAGTTGTTAGCCTCAGATGGATTTGTTCACCAAACCTTGTGTACAGATATCTAGAGCCAAATATTATTGCTAAAAGAAAACATAGGCATATTGTTGAAATTGTTCACTCTCTATTCTAGTCTGCTCTGGTTCCTAGTGAGTTTTGGGGAGAAGTTGTTCTTACAGCTACAAGTTTGAGTAATACAATTTTATCTTCTCATATTTCAAGATTATCTCCTTTTGAAAAAAATTATGGTTATGCTCCTAATTATTCTTCCCTTAGAGTTTTTGGTTGTACTTACTTTGTTCTTCTTCCTCATGTTGAACGTAGCAAGTTATCCCCTCGATTTGTTATTTGTGTATTTCTTGAAAGGATTTTGTTCAAGATTCAAGCAAAAGAAGCTTGGAATTGAAGCTCCAAGTGAGATTTGGTGCGTCGATCTCTTTGTAAAAACAAATATATAAATGGCAGCGTAGGCAAGCACTTGTGTATTATAGGAGGGTGTTAGAGAAGGAGAGCTAACCATGTGGATTGATGAACTGCACACCCTACGTAATTGATGATGTATGTAGGTTCCTATCAGGAAGTAATTTATTGTTGGGGTTATTGATTATGGACCAGTGTTGACCATGCCTGTTCTTGCCATCTCAACATTTAAGTAATCCAACAATGGATTTTTATAATAGCGTATTCATAAGCGAAGGAGACGAAAAGATTTGAAAAGACAGTAACATCAACATGCATGCTCATAGGAAACCTAATCTATAGAAGAAAAAATGCCCCCATGCTTTCTTGTCCTAGAAAAAACAAAGCAATGAAAAATCAATAAAAACCTTACCCAGCCGCATACAAGCCTTAACTCATTAAGGGTAGAATACAATCCACAGTAAAAACATCTCTAAAGTCATAATGCATTGAATAGGAAAACAACCACATGTTTTATTTTTTTAGGTGATATATATATATATATATATATATATATAGAGAGAGAGAGAGAGAGAGAGAGAGAGAGAGAGAAACACTATTATAAACAGTGTTATTAGCAATGGATTTTAGCAAAGGAATAATGTCGTTGCTAATTTAGCAATGAGTCAAGAATAAATTATGTTGAGCAATAGAAAATCTATTACAGATGCTGTTTCAAATCTGCAATGGATAATCTGTTATGATTGAGAAAACTTTACAATGGATTATCCGATGACAATTAAAAAAATATTTTAAATTTAATTTGTTGATCTAAGCTATCAACAAGATCGTTCAGACACTCTCCCCCACTCTAATATCAATTAAAAACAAAAACAAATCAAAGTAATTAACCTGCTAAATCTCTCTTCTTCATCTACTGACCGCCAAATATCTTCAATCAAGCCTTCTCTCCTTAGATCTCCTCACGCAACCATTGATCTACCATTGCCTTAAGTTCAAGGGTAATTCTTGGTTCCGTTTACTATTTTCTTAATTCTTTGCACAAATTATATTTTCTTCTAGATATTCTTGCTAATTTCTCACTAGAAATTATGTTTATATTTCTAGGTATATTTTCCTTACAATCGATTTGCGTACCAAGGGTTTGTGGTTCTAGTCGATCTGATTTGGTTTAAGTCTTCTTCTAAAATTGCATGTCGAGTAATTCTAAATTCTATTATTGCATTTTGTTTTGAGTATCTTGAGTTAGAAGAACATTTTTTTTTGTTCCGAATTATATAATGTTGTGGTGAGTGACAAGAGGGAAAAATTATGTTTGTGGCTAACCCTATTAGAGATGATGCGAGAAACATGCGTGTTACAAGTTTTGTAGTCAACTTGTAGTTTTACATTGTCCATACTAGTCGTGAGTGCATCTTTTTGTTTCTCTATGACCATCTTTTGTTATTGGGTGTCATGAAAACAATTATGGTGGGTTTTTTGACCAGCGGCAATGTAAAACAAATGCTTAGATCTTCTTGCCTCTTTTCCTTGTATAGGATTTCAGGTTCTACTTGTTGATAATGTTTCCAATGCAAGGGAGGTTGTTAGTAAGCTTACAAATCATTGGAGGCATCTTATCCATATGATGTAGTAGAAAATCTTAAGGAACATGACCAACGTCAATATTCCATACATAAATCTAGGATGAGAGGAACTCTCAGAAAAGTTCAAAACTTTATTCTATAATTCAAAAGCTCATTCAGCTAGAGGCTTACAACCATATTTAAAGCAGAAACCCTAGCCCTAACCATGACGGATAAGGAAACGACGCTAATTAATAAAATTACTAAAAATGACAAATTTGAGATAAATGTGGAAATTGAAAAGGCTATAAATCCTGAGCAAGCCGGAATTGACGGAAGTCGATTCGGACTTGGAAATCAAGAGTTATAGTTAAAATAAAACTTTTCTAAAATGGCAAAAACAATGATTTTGGGGCCTAAATAATGGAATTTGGCCAAAAAAAAATGGTATGCTTTAGCAGCTAAGCTTCTGTCTTCCTCCAAAAACACCGAGACGCATCAACTGGGTGAGTTTCGTGTCATTCCGACTTCAGTGCTTAGATTGCGGAAATTCATTTGCTTTTGAATTTTGGATGCTCTCTCTTGAGCATGTACGCCTTTGCAACTTGTTCTACATCACCATGCATGCGATACTGAGGCACTAAATCATAATAAATTCTGTCTATTATTTCTTTATGATATTATTGCTCATACAGTAGATAGGCATGTTGCTATAGACTGTAGGAATGTCCTAAGCAGATGTAGGCATGGGCATGAAAACTTAAATATATTAGCTCTTTGATGATTCAATGGAAACAAGTGAAGCCCAAATTGCATGAGCAAATCAACTCACGGTGCATGAATATGAAGTTGTTTCACGGTGCAAGATTTGTATTGTGAGTAGTAATTTTAGTTGAGGTTAATTTTTGAAGTTGATCGTGCAGTGATTATGTTTTGAAAGGGACAGTTTCTAGGGTTTGGAAGGCTGGAATCAGATGAGTATGAAAATGCTCACATTTCTTGCAAACATTAAGAGATTAAACCAAATTCTAAACTCAAACATAATATTACTCAAGCTTCATATTGAAGTTCCACTCAGCAGCAACATGTTTGAGTTGCATTAAAGCTCAAAAATCCAAGAGGTAAAAGTTTCTAAGACTTCTGTAAATTTAACCTTCATTCTGAACATAAACATTGCAGAAACATGTTTAATAAGAACAGGATATCACGTAGATATGCAGAGATAGGCATCTCATGCTTATCATTAAGATTTATTTGGTTATATTTGGTCTACTTTAAGCTTATTTTTTCTCCCTTTTTTAGCCTTCAGCTTTAGATTTATGAAATGGTCCTATCTCCTGTTATGAACGTCAAACTTAATCTTAGAATATTATGCTCGGATTTTCTTGCCTCTTCTCCTGGTATAGAATTTCAGGTTATGGCCAGAATAATGGAAGTGCTCATAGATCAATAAGAGTGAATGATGATTTTTCTAGAAAATCTATATCGGAATATGGTTGTAGATGCAATGGGAGATGGTGTTGCATACTATAATTATAGAATTTGTAGTCCTGTGGTGATAACAGAACCTCTAAATCTAGAGGGAACTAATTTTTATAAATTGTTGAAAGCTATAGAGGAGCCTTTGTGGGATGGGTGTACCAAGCAATCTAAATTATCTACTTGTGTACAATTGCTTAATATGAAGTCAACTTTAAATTTTACTTAGACTACATTCAACAAATTTATTAAATTTACAAAAAGTTGTGTGCTTGATTATGGAAATTTGGTATGAAATTTTTATGATGCCGAGAAATTTATGCAGCCATTTGGACTTGATTATGAGTAAAGGGCCAAGCCTATTGTTCACCTTGTGAACAGTAGGGAGTGAATTAATTCATGTCATTCTGTTCACATGCATTCAGCAGTAGTAGGAGGAGGGAAAGAGGATCACTTGTTATTGTCACCATGTACAGGAAGTTGAGCTTGTTCTGCCGGTGGCGGTGGCGTTAGAATGGTGACCGTAGGAAGAGAAGGAAAGTGCTACAAAGGAGGGAAGAGGTAACATTGATGTCATTGCTACTGCAACTGTTGCTGGTGAAGTGCAACTATTGTTGCTGTCACCGAAGGAAAAGAAGAAGAAGAGCAACTAATACTGTCATTGGAGAATAAGAAGAAAAAGATGTTATCACTGTTGTTGCGAAAAGAAGAAGTGTAGCTACTGCTGCTGCCAAAAAGGAAGACGAAGATGTTGTTAGTCGCTGGAGAAGAAGAGCAGTGTTATATGACTTTAGAGGAGAAGAAGGAGGTGATGCCATTGTCAAAGAGGAACAGCTGATACCGCCAAAGGAGAGGAAGGGTGTGTCGCTGGCGACTTGTTTATGGTGGGAGTAAAAAACGATAAGTGATTTAACTCATGTTATCACCCTTTCTATTTTTCTTTTTGTTATCCCCTGTATCTCCCGTTCTTTTCTGTTCTTTTTGTTTTTTTTTTTTCTGTTAGTCTCATTTTTCCTCTCCCACATTTGTTCTTTCCTCTCTATCTCTCAGTTCCCTTCTTTCGTCCCTCTTTTATAGACTTAACATGCAGGTTATAGGACATTGGATTGTTGTGCATGAAATGGTGTGTTGCAGTGCAAAAAATGTTGTGTTGCATGTAAGGTAATGGTGGTTGCAAGCATGGCCATGGCAAGCACAAGCATGGCCATGGCAAGGCCTCGACAAAACATTGTTTTATTTTTTTAAAAATAAAAAAATTGAAATAACATTGCAAATACAAAAATATTAAAAATTAGACAATAAAAAAAAGGTTATGACAAAAAGGAGTTTTTTTTTCCGGGAAAATCAGGAGGAAAGTTGTTTTTTCTTCAATTTTAGCTTCTGATTCCTCCCCCATCATCCCATAGATTTCGCCTATATTTATAGCTGGAGAAAGAGAGTAATTTAGTCTATACCGTGGTAAAATTTCAGTTGTTGGTTCAAAACAGAACCATCCCAATTGTTGGCTCAAAGTAGGTGTCAGAAACTGTCGGATTTGACAACTATAACAGGTTGTCTGAGTTGTCACTTTTGGGGCTGAATCAATGTGCATGTGGTGTCAATCAACAAAAAATAACCATATGCTAGTATAGCCAAGAATCCGAGGATCATTTTCGCTTAAGTTTTGTCAATTTTGGTGAAGGATAAAGGCATTAAATATGTCTGCAAAGTAGGTACTACAACAAGATTTTTCAGTGAAAATTTGGGGAAGAAAGCTATTCTTTGTTTAATTTTTGCTTTTGATTTCTCCCTCCCCATGCCATATATTTCTCTTTTGTTTATGTCTAGAGGAAGAGGATAATGTAGTCTATATTGGAGTAAAATTTCTGCTATTGGTTCAAAGCATAATCATCCTAACCATTGGCTCAAAGTATGTGTTATGAACTGCCGAATTTGACAGTTACAGTAGGTTGCCTGAGTTGTCACCATTGTGGCTAAACCGACGGGCGTGTGGTGTCAATCAATCAAAACTGACCATACACTAGTATGGTCAGAATCAGATGATCATTTTTGTGTAAGGTTTGTCAAATTTGGTGAAAGAAAAGGCATTAAATATGCTTGCAAAGGTGGTACCAAAGCAGGATTTTTCAGCGAAAATGTTGGGGAAGGAAATGAATAGTGACCATATGGCGCGTCGTCCAACCCTCTTTTTTCTAACAAAGTTTAATTTGGTCCTTTATCTTATGATGACTCTAATATCATTGCAACCCCCTCTTTCAACCAATTGACTTAGTAAAAAAATTAAATTTCATCTCTGAAAAATTTGATATGCTCAATTTAACCTAAATTATATTTCCAAACTTAATTTCCTACTACTTAATCCCTTAATAAAATTAATTTGACTCATTTAAAGTATAATTAAGTCTTTGCACTTAATTAAATCCTTCCATTGGGCCCTAAAGTAATGCCTAAACATAATTAAATTTTAATTTGGCCCATGATTAAATCAAGTTGGTCATTAAAATTTTAATTATGCATTTCTACTTATTTTTTATCCAATAATCAGTTCATAGTTGAATGTTTCACAAATCTGAACCCTAACTGATAGTCATGAGGCGGACCGCTACTCCCCACCTAACCTGCACATGGGTTTATTTGCGGAATTAAAATGCATGATAACAGTAGTTTATATTTGATTCTTATGCGTGAACTGGAAGTAAAGATTTATGCTAAAACAATAAAAATACATGCTAAAAAATGAATTAAACAAAAAAGTAAAGCCTAGTCCAGCTAGACAAGTTCCTAGTGGAGTCGCCATCTGTCATTACAATGATTTTTGTTCATGCTTCGTGCTCTACCATCTCAAGAGGGGAGACGAGGCATGGGAAAGAGGTTTAATAATCATAAAGTTATGAATATAATTATTAGGAGTCGCCACCTAGTGTTAAGGTCATTAGAACACCTAAATGTTTATGAGAGTCAGGGTAAAGGAACTTCTTGTGCAAGGTGTCGCGACGGTGATTTTTTTGCACTTCGCACCCCGCCATCCCCCGGGTTTGGGGAGACAACGGTGCGCGGTGAAAAATGAAAGGATTGTTTTATAGTCGTAAAATTATGACTATAATTATGAGGAGTTGCCACCTAGTATTAAGGTCACTAGGAACCTATTGGTCTGCGAGAGTCTTAGGTAAGGAGACTTGTTGTGCAAGGGGAAGACGTATCACCCTAGTGCACCATACTTAGGGTAAGCTGCATTGTTGTTTGATTGTTTTTTTTTAAGTTTATTTTTTTTACACTGCATTGAAAAAAATATTTTTTTTATCTGCGGGTATACTTTACAATGTAATTTTACACCGCAATTAGAAAATCTCTTTGTTATCTACGGATGTACTTTACAATGTAAATTTACACCGTAGTTAAAATCTTTTTTTTTATCCATGGATATATTTTACAATGTAAATTTACACCCTAATAGATGAAACAAAAATGGTTTTGATTATTTTTGATATTTTGGTCAAATTCCAATGGATAATCATAAACCGATTATGATATCCAATTTTGTTTTAAGACATGAGAAATATGCAATGTTTTTTTTATGAAAAATATGCTTGGAAAATCTTGGAATTCGGCCATATGCACGAAAACAACATATTTTATATTTTTGATTTTTTTTTTGGTATAATGATAGTAGTAATATATATATATAATTGGTTGGGCTGTCAGCCACAGTGGGCTGACAGCCAACCTTGAGTGGGCTGGGCTTCCAATCCTCGTGGGTTGGAAGCCCAGAAAGGAAACCCACTTTATTTTGGGCTGGGCTTACAGTCCTCACAGGCTGGAAGCCCAAAGTTTCTAGCCATATGGGCCTGGCAAGAAGACCGGCCCATGTGAACAGTGGGACACAAACTTGCATCCCGCTAGTCACATGCATATGGGAGGGAGAAGATGAATAGTAATTTTTCAAGTGTGATTAAAGGCTTACCTATTAGTACCTTTGGGTAGAGGAAGTCATGGTGATGATTCCTGTCGTGGTGGGGTCGTCAAAGGTGGTATGTGGTGGCCGGAGAGAGCTTCCAAAGTCACCGGGGTTGTGTTGCATTCACTACAACTATCACCGTTTCTTCACCTATGAATGGGGTTCGGTTTCTGGTAGATGGGGGAGTTTTATGGTGATGATAAGGATGGTAATGGGTGGTCAAATGGGCGTTAACAGTGGAGAGAGGGAGAGTTCAACGGGGCTGTTTTTTAGAGAGAGAGACGGGCTGTTGAAACTGGAAGAGAGAGAGAGAGAGAGCTGATGAGGAAGATGAAGATGATCGTGTTTTTTGGTTTGATTCTTCTTGTTTTATTTGCCAAAAGCTTCCTTGAATCTCGAGCAATTCCCCTCGTTTTTTCTCTTTTTGTCTTTCTTTTCTCCCCCCTGCGTTTTTCTCCTCTCCTCTTTTATCACGTAAAACTCTCCCACCATCCCCTTCATTGCAGCATTGGTTGCTATTTATAATAGGCCAAGGCACTCCTCATGCACATTGCATGAGGCTGTTGCCTCTGCCTCTGCATTTGCAGAGGGCAGAGGGCTGTGCATTTGCAGAGGGTAGAAGGCTGTAGCATCGTGTTCCTACATTGTTCAGGTGTCGGAATAGTGCAGGAACATGCAAGTTTGACTTTTAGGAAATTGCAATTTGGTCTTTTAATTTGCGATTGTTCTAATTGCATCCCCAATTGGTTTTAAACTTTTAATTTTATGCAATTGTACCCCCGTCAGAATTTGAAGAGCATCCTTAGCTTTGTGCACCTTTTTATTTTGATCTCTGGTTTCCAATTTTCACGATTTAACCCTTAATTGACAATTAGACTCTTAATTCGTTCAATTTGGCCCATGATTTCGCATAATTGGCTTAAAACAATTCAATTCAATCCCCAAAAATTCTAATCATAGCAATTGAACTCGAATTAAATTTGAGAACCTAATTTCTCTTCGATTAAGCCCTTAATTAATTTGATTTGACCAATTTAAAGCATAATTAAGTCCTTGCACTTAATTAAATCCTTTAATTGGATTCTAAATTAATTCCCAAACATAATTGCTTTAAATTGGCCTATGATTAAATCAAATTGGCCTATAAAAAAATATAATTATGATTTTTGGCTTAATTCTTACCTTGAATTAGTATTTTTTTTTTCTCATTTTGGATACAAAAGTGATACGATTTGGCTCCGAAACTATTCAAAATTTTCACCATGATTTTTTATCGACGCCAATCCTTTTTATTTTATTTTTGTTATTTTTATTTTATATTTGGTAAAATTTGGGGAATAACCCAAGATTGGGTTATGACTCAAGAAGAAGAAGAATCACCCCTAGTGCACCTTACCTAAGGTAAGTTGCATCGTGGTTTGCTTGTTTTCTAGGTCTGATTTTTTATTTGTTGGTCTATTCTAAGGCTCGAAGTAGATCTGTTTTCGTAAGGAGGTCTCTACCTTATCGAGTCTAAGTTTGAAAAAAATTTCACTACATTTAGAAAACCTTTTTTTGCTATATGCAGGTGTACTTTACAATGTAATTTTACACCCCAATAGCTAAAAGAAAATAATTGTTAATTTTTTTATCTTTTGGCCAAATTCCAATGGATAATCGTAAATAAATTACAATATCCCATATATATGTTTTTACATAAAATATGTTTGAAAAAACCTTGGAATTCGGATGTATGTACTAAAACAAAATATTTTTTTAGATGCTTTTTTTATATTTTTTATGCATATTCATGGTTCGGATGCCTACCCAAATGAGCTGAAATGGCTTGAGATGCTAAAGGGATTGGGCTACCCAACTAAATGGGCCAAAATGGCCTAAAATGTTTAAAGGGGTTACTGCCTAACCAAATGGGCTAAAATTGCCCAAACTGCGTAAAAGGGGGTAGTGACCAACCTAGCCAAGCATCTTGTTCACTTGCAGTGAACAGTAGTAGGAGAAGGAGGGAGAGAGGATTACTTGTTGCCACTACCGTATAGAAGAGGTCGAGCTTGTTCTGCCTGTGGTAGTGTCGCTAGGAATGGTGGCCTGTGGTGGGCGCAATAAGAGAAGGAAAGTGCTACAAGAGAGAGAGAGTCTCAATTGAGATTTATTTTGATCACTTAAAAGGTCGATATTGATGTCAATGTCAATCATTTTCATTTAATGAGAAAGTTGTATTGAGATGTTTTCCTTTTATATTACCCAAAAAAAGAAGATCAAACCTGAAAGAAAATATTTTCTTTGAACATTTTTCTTGGTTTTTTCACATAATAGGGTTATTTTAAGTGTTTTCTTGTGAAAATTCCATTTTTACAAGAAAACACCCTACCCAATTTTTTGACAATCTCTATAGTAGTTAGAAATAGGAAAGCAAAATGATGTATCATTTATCTCTTTTTTTTCAAAAAGTCTTAGAGGACTCATCCATCCTATTTGAAAAAAAAAAAAGGAACCCTACATGCATAGGATCATATATAATTTTTTAAATGGGTAATGCTTGATCTTTTATTCTTATATAATAATTTTTTTATCTTTAAGTGTACCCTAATATTTGTTTTCTGTATTTTATTTGTTTGAATTAATTTTTATTATTTATATTTAAATTAATACTTTTTTAATTTATTTTTTAAATTATTTATTTTAATTTTTTTTTGAAAAGAACTATATATATATGTGTATAATACTTCAAAGAGATTATTTTAATTTATCTACAAGCTTTTTTTATTTATATTTTATATAAACAAACTTTATTTTCCTGACGTGTTTATAAAAATAACAATTTTTTTGTTTTTGATGTAAACTAGCTAAAAGGAAAAGTGGGGATAAATATCATAAAAAAATGTGTGGTCTATGTATTTAATTTTTTTTATTGGAAAACCTATGTACCATTAACATCCCTATAATTTGATTGATATTGATATTGTGATTATACACTATAGTTTAGAAAATTAAATTCTGTAACTTCTTCACAAATAAAGTTAACAAAAATTATCTCATTATTTATAAAATTGTCATAAAAATATTATTACAATTTTGCTAAAAAATAGAAAAGAATTAAAACATGTTATTTCATCAAATACTTTGTTTGCAATAGAAAACCAACCTCAATTTCATAATTTTCATAAACACAAATACCAAAATGGAAACTAATCTTGGAACTAAATGCATTTAAGTAAAAAATAACATTTGCCAAAGCTTCTCCTTCCTATTAGCTCCTCGTATGAACCATCTTGTCATTGAAACATGACTTTCTTATCAAAGACAACAAGAAGTCAACAAACCTGTGGTAGTTTTTTAGCTCAATACTTGGCTACATATTTTGATGACCAAATTCAAGGATGATTCCTGGCTGCTCTAATAATAACCATTGTTGTTGTATAAGATTTTTGTAGTCATTTTAGTAACAAGAGCAAATGTCTCTTCATAATCTATTATATACTCTTGAAAGTATGCTTTTACATCCAACCGAGTTTTGTATCACTCAATAGATCTATCAGAATTACTCTTGATTTTATGCACCCAAGAAAAACCAACAACACTCGTACTAGAAAATAGAGGAACAAGATGCTTAGTATTTGTGTTATGTTAAGCAGAAAATTCCTCATCCATAGTTTGTTGCAAAAAAGGATCATGAATTGCCTCTTTATATGAAGATGGCTTGGAGAGACAATGAATAGAAGCCAAAAAGAAAGTAAATGGTGAAGAATAACAAGAATAAGCAAAATCAAGTAGTTTTATGTACATACAAATGTGTATGGATTGACATTGAGGTGGATCTACAATCTTAAACGGAGCAGGAGGGATCATAAAGGAGAATAGAGC
The DNA here is from genome assembly GCA_015731905.1 of Salix dunnii. Lineage (NCBI taxonomy): Eukaryota > Viridiplantae > Streptophyta > Magnoliopsida > Malpighiales > Salicaceae > Salix > Salix dunnii. The sequence continues at coordinate 29,191,119 of CM027674.1, read as the reverse complement.
TTTAGGTGCACCAAAGAGTAAAGTGTCAATACTTGTAGGATGATTAGGATAAATTGATCAAATTTGAGGAGAGACATTTCAGGTACTAGAAACCTGAGATGATAAACTATCAGAATCCTCAAAAGAGGAATGTATACAAATAAGATCATATCTAGTGAGGCTATGAAGAGTATATACTCGAGAAAGATAAAGGTATATACTCGAGAAAGATAACATGAAGAGACACATAAAGATTTTGAGTTATAGGATCAAAACAACAATATCTCTTGTTACATTCACTATAACCAAGAAATACACAAATATCATATCAAGTGGAAAACTTGTGTTCGACATGAGGAAGAAGAAAAAAATAAGTACAACCAAAAATTCCAAGAGAAGAATAATCAGGACCATAATTATAAAGGTTTTCGAAAAGAGATAAACCTTACATATAAGAAGATGAAATTGCATTAATCAAACTTACAGTTATAAGAACACCTTCTCCCCAAAACTCACTAGGAACCAAAGCAAACAAAAATAGAGAGAGAGTAGTTTCAATAATATGCATGTCTTCTTTTAGCAACACCGTTTTGCTTATGAGTATTTGTACACGAGGTTTGGTGAATAGTTCATTTAAGGTTAGCAACTCACAAAATTTATTAGAGGTATAATCCCCACTATGATCACACCTAAAATATTTTATAACAGTAGAATGTTAAGTTTTGACTATAGCTTAAAAGGTTATATATATCCCAAAGAATTCATAAGCATGTTTCATCAAATAGATCTAATAATAACGAGTATGATCATCAATAAAAGAAACATAATATTGAGCCCCTCCTTTAGTGGCAATAAGAGAAGGCCCCCATACATTAGAATGAATCAAATCAAATAGAGAATAAGAAATAAAATTATTATGATTCGGTACAACAGAAACTTTTATTGGCTTATATTCACTACAATCAGAAATATCACAAGTTTGTAAACTTTCTAAAGCTCTTATGGATGCTAAAAATCTCAAATGAGAAGACAAAACATGACCTAGACAATATTATCATAAATAAAAACTAGAAGAGGAATGACTCCATCAAAAAGAAAACAAATCAACACCAATAGTAGCAACAACAGCAACAGGAGGAGGAACTATTAGCTCATCTAGAATATATAGTCCCTTCTCTACGGCCTATCCCAATCATCTTCTGAGACTACAAGTCCTGCACACAATAAAAGAAAGAGAGAAATATGAATAAATAATCATTAGAATCACATATTTGACTAATAGAAGCAAGATTCAATGTTATGTTCTGAATGAGATAGACATTAGAAAGGCACATGTAAGGTGTAAAAATGGAAATAAGACCTCCTAAAGGCAAAGGAATATCATCACCATTCATGACATGAATAGAGGGCGAAGGGGATACAAAAGAAGAGGCAAACATAGCTTGTGGTTTTAATGTAAGAAACTTCTGAAACTACTCAGCCACAGTATTGGGATTGACAAAGAAAGTTGGGGAAACTGCTGATGTATTATTGTGTGGTGGTTTATAACCCTGGGTTGTTTTATGGGAATTAGATTATGACTAGTTGCCAGGTTTTCAAAACTGATTCTGTTGTCTCAACTTTGGACACTGAGCTTTTTAACTACCATTTTGCTTATAGAAACTGCAATCATCAAAAGCAACCCTTATGTAAGGCTTAGACTGATTACTGAAAAATAGTTTGGAAGGAGCTGCTAGCACAGAAAGATTAGAGAGAATGCCATTTTTAGATAAAGAATGGAGTCATGTTTTTTCAAACAATAGCTCACTTACAAGAGAATCAACAGAGGGAAGTGGGAAATGATGTAGAATTGAATCTCTCGGTCCTTCAAAATCATTGAAAAATGTTGTTAAAAACTATATTAATCGTTGTTTCTCTTTACGTTCAATATAGGCCCCACATGCCTTTAATTCTGCTGATTCTGTAAGAGAATTAATCTCAAAGATTTGTCATAGCAAAATAAAACTCCTGAATACCCATCTTTTGGTGAAGAGTTCATATAATGTTCTCCAATTGATATTGTTTTGTAAAATTTGATTGAGTAAATAACCTTTGCAGTTGGTCTCATACTTCCTTTGTTGTCTCATACTTTGCCAATCTTGGAACAAAATGCATTTAAGTAAAAATATACATTTGCCAAAGCTTCCCCGTCCTATTGGCTCCTCGCATGAACCATCCTATCTTTGAAATGCAACTTTCTAATTAAGGACAATAAGAAGTCAATAATCTTGTGGTAGTTTTTTAGCACAATACTTGGCCATAGATATTGACGATTGAAGGATGATTCCTGGCTATATAAGATTTTTCTTCCATGACTAACTGTAAAACATGTGCGAAGTGCTTGAAGCGAATGAATAACTGTAAAACATGCCCAAGCACTAGGAGAGCACAAAATTGGGAAGTTGATGAAAAGAGCCTGCATCTGTGGTTGTGTCGAGTTGAAAAATATGCCAATCATAAATGTATTCAAATCCCACTCTTTTAGAGATGTCACGAAGCCATCCTTAGGCATAAGAAAAATCTTATGCCAACTTCAAGCCATCCTCAGGCATAAGAAAATCTCACATAGTTGTTATTGTGATTTGGAATGAAGACAGACAGAAAGTAACGCTTGAGATAAAGAGTAATGGTGGAACGAAAGAATTGAATATTTTATTATCTTCTGTAGATCAATTTATAGAGTGAATACATAACAAACCACTAAGAGCATGGTCCTAAGATCAAGCCAAGACTCATAATAATGCAAATAACAAAAGCTATGAAATAGTAGCAAAAACAAAGAAATAGCAACAAATTTGACTAATTCAAATCACTTAGCGATGTTAATTCCACCTCAGCTGTCTTAAACACATTTTCTAACAGAGACATTGCACTCTATTGGGAAGTCATATCTCACTGCGTCTCTATTTCCACTACAAGATAGAGTAGCATCTCCATGAAACTATTGCACTCTTTATGCCACTGTGAAGACAACCAGCACTGAGCATAGTAGCATAACCCATGTAATCTTTCTCATACCTTTTTGTTGTCGAATATTACAATGGAAGTGGAACATGGTTTCCAGGGTGCTTCATATAGCTTTGGATTTCTGTCATTAGCAGAACTGCTACCCATCAATCTAAACACATTGTTGGATGGAATGGAACCAGAGATATCATCAAAAGACATGTTTAGAAGCACTAAGCTTGAAGCATTAAACCTCACTTCTGATTTCTTTTAAAATAATATGAAAATAGTTGATTAATATGAAGCAACGAAGTACTAAAAACTACAGGCTACTGTTTTGACGCAGCAGAAAACACAAAGAATACGACCCGTGTCGATATTCCATTAATAATTTTGGGATGAGAGGATCTCTCAAGAAAGTTCAAAACTTTATTCAATAATTCAATGAGTTGGGCCAAAGGCTTACAACCCTAGCTTGTTGGACAAGGAAATGACATTAATTATTAAAAATGACCAAAAATGGCAAAATTGAGATAAATACGGAAATTGAAAATGCTAGAAATCCTGAGCAAACCAGAATTGATGGAAGTTGATTCAGACTTGGAAATCAAGAGTTATGAGTAAAATGAAACTTTCCTAAAATGGCAAAAACGATGATTTCGGGGCCTAAACGATGAAATTTAGCCAAAAAACGGTATGCATCAACTAGGTGAGTTTCACGTCATTCCAACTTCAACGCTCGGATAGCTAAAAAATTCAATTGCCTTTGAATTTTGGATGTTCCCTCGAGCAAATATGCCTCTGCCACTTGTTTTACATCATGTTTTTACTTTTCACCATACCTGTACTGCACCACGGCTAATTTAGAATCTTGGTATCTAAAAGGGCTTGTGATTGTTAGAGGTTCATCAGAATGTTGAAATCTTTCAACCCAACTAATTGATTAACATAGGTTTAAAATTGAACTATGTAGATTTAATTAACTTTATTGATCCAAAACAATCCGGTCTATTATTACACCTTGAAAAAAAATTATAAATAATTAGAAAACATTTCTTCTCTTAGCAACAATAATATTATTACACCTTGAAAAAAAAGCTCGGGTTTTTCATCTGATTTCCATCGGTCAATCTATGCTGATGGGATAAACATCCTTCGTCTCATCTTGACTTTAAAGGGAAAATGATGAATCTATCCATGGTCCATCCCTTGATCTTCTTCTCTACACCTCACTGCTTTGAGAGGAAGTGGAGACCTATGTTTGGCTATCTTGTAATAGAAGCTGGAAGGCTTAGAACCTTGCCTTCCTTGTTTCATAAATATGCATAACCTATGGCAACTCTCTCTTATTTCTACAAAAATAAATAAAGGGATCAGCTCATCGCTAGACCTTTCTGATTCACTTCACTTTATCCATCTTCAACCAAAAGCCAAATGATGGAATAAACTTTTGTCAATCATCTGCCTCTTTTGGTTTCTTTGAATTCAAAGTAACATCTATAGGGAAGAAGTACAATCCATGAAATTAAGCATTTCCACAAGGATAACAGTTGTTGCTACCCAAATTTTGACTCACTTATTTTTATATTTCAGAAAAAAGACAAAAAAATATAAAAAAGAGAAAAATCCAAAAACACCTTGTTACGGGGGCAATATTGAACAAATTGAGAATTTAACAGTCAATGCAGGGTCAAATCGCATAAATTGGAAGTCAAGGACCAAATTGAAAAGACGCGCAAGCTAAGGGCTGATTTTGAATTTTGCCCATGGAAAACTCTATAAATAGAGTGCATGGCCACAAGAAAGGAGGACCCAAAATATACTTTTCACCCCAAAACCCTAAATCACTCTCCCCTCTCTCTCCGGTGGCAGCCCATTCACCCTAAAGAAAAAAAGAAACCCTAATTTTTTTGCAAGGCTGCAGCCGCCAACCCCCAATTGTGGCAGCTGCAGCCCCACTATTTCCCTTTTCCATTTTTCTCTTTTCTCTTCCCCCGACTAGCCTCCTTGTTCCTCTGATCAGCCACCGTCATCCCTCACTTTTTCTTTCTCTCAAGACTACATTCCCCCACGGCATCAGTCTCACTTTCCTTCTCCGTTCCAGCCACCTCCTCCCGTTTCCCTCATTTCTCTCAACCCTAACCCTCCTATTTTGAGTCATCAGCCTTCCCCTCCGGCCAGCAGACCACCATCCAGCCTCCTTTCCTTTTCCATTCCAGACACCATTTCATCTTTTTCTCCAGCCGTGATAGCACCCATCGCAGCCCACGATCTCCCTCCTTTTCTTCACTTTCTCCCCTGCCAACCAGCCACCACTGCAACAACCCCCATGGCCAGCTTCCTCTCCAGTTGCAGCAGCCTCTCCTCCAGGCACATGAGGAAGAGGGAGAACTACGGAAGAAGAACATACCAAGAAGGACAGATCTGAAATTGCAGAAGAGACTAAGCTGATTTTTATTGTGCTTGTGTTTGCGTGGCTGTTTATTTTTGTTTGCAGGTTATTGTGGACACCCTTGTCGGCGAGAAGATGGTGAAGAAGAAACCGAGGAGGAGGAGAACATACTAAAGAAGAGCAGATGAAGGAGAAGAAGAATAAACCGAGAGAGGGAAATGGAGATCTGAAAGGAAGAGAAGAGGGAACCGAAATGTTGCTTGCTGTGTTTGTTGCTCTATTTCAGGTAATCGTGGAGGCCACCACCGGCGAGAGTTTGAAGAGAAGTTGTAGATCTGTTTGGTCTCACCTGGTGTCACTGTTCACCGGAGGCAGCGCGTGGTTCCACGCGCCACAGTCCTCCAGCCGCTGTCTCCATTGTTCATGAGTTTACTTTTTTGTATTTTTCTTTGTTTATGTGTTTTATTTGAATTTATTGTATTTTAATTATTATTTGTAAAATCTAAATGAAAAATACAATGTGTGTGTGAGTTGTATTTTAATTATGAAAAGGATGAAAAAGAAATGAAAAAGAAGGTGTGTGTTGTGTTGTGTTGGGTTTTTATTTATTTAATCATTTATGTTGTTGTGTTAAGAAAAAAGAATATATATTGAAAATACAAAAAAAATATGTTTTCTTTGCAACGGCCAAAGCGTTTTTCAAAATATATCATAGATTTAATAACAAGTTTATTAAATCTTGCAAATTTGGCTAATATTAAAACAAATCGCGAAATTAATTCATGAGAATTAACAATTAACTTTAGGTAGTAATTGCCGGATTTACGTGTAGGTTAACATTTACATATTCGGGAATAACCACTAAAATTGTCAGAATTATTCTGAGCGGTGGTCGATTTCTTTTATGGATCGGTCAACCGTGAAATTAATTCATGAGGATTAATGGTTAATTTCAGGTGGTGAATGAAGAAACTACAAGTAGGTTAGCATTTGCATATCTAGAAATAATCAATAAAATTCACAGAATTATTTTAAGCGGTGACCGATTTCTTTTGCAATCAGAATATTTTTTCATTCGAATAAATACAACTCGTCGAAGCATTCAAAATCACATCAAGGTAGACAATGCAGCTTGCCTCAGGTAAGGCGTATGAGGGGTGCTAATACCTTCCCTCTATGTAACCAGTCCCTTACCCTTGAATCTCTGGTCAGACCAGTGCAAATCGGGTGATCCTAGCGACCCTCAACAGCAAGGTGGCGACTCCTCAAAGACTTCATTGTGAGACACCAAAAAGAACCCCCCTCGACGGGGGACGCCGCGCCCATTTTTTGGGGTGTGACAACTGTTAGAAAAACTTACAAAATATTCAAAGACAACATATTTGCAATGTAATCTGGGATTGAACCAGTAATTAAGCAATTTCTCAGAACACTGTCGCAAAAAAGTGAACAATGATTAATTAATTATAGTTAAGGCAATCCACAGGTAATTAGAAAGGCTGTTCAATACATAGGAATCTTGATCAGGTTATTCAATTCACAGAATTCCATGTTTTTCATGGCCTGTAGATTAGGCAAAGTTGAACTTGATCCACTCAAATCGGATATTCTCCTGGAAGAGAAATCGGTTACTCATGCGTATGAACTTTCTTAAAAGCAGAAGGTCCAGAAAATTGGAAAGCTAAAGGAATGAATGAACTTGTTTGTGCTCACAGATGTTTTAAACTTGTTAGCTGTGAAATGTTAGATGGAATAGGACCCTCCATGGATGTTCCTTGCAAATCCCTAAGAAAGAAGATAAAGCTATTAGGAATGCGAAATAGAAACGAAAATGAGATTTAAATTAACTTGTCCTAGAGGATACCATTGGAATATAAATGGACAAAAAACAATTCCTCAGAATATTTGAATATTGATCCAGTTGCCGATTAATTCAGGTATCTTCCCTGACAGTTCGCTCCCATCTATACTACTACGGCAACATATATATAAATCATGAATATCGTAGCTGAGAATATTGAAAGCGAAAATGATTGTAGCCGACTTCATCACTAACAATTGAGTTAAATTCTTTAAATTGCGAAGTGTCTCAGGTATCTTTCTTGTAAAATTGTTTGAGGAAAGAACACTGCAGAACAAGAAAAACAAATTTCAACTTCCTCTAGAATCATTGATAGGTATCAGTACCAAAAAAAAAAGAGATTGAATATTACGGGACAGAGAGACACATCAACAAGACATGGTATAAAGTATAACTATGAAGGCATCTTGCTTACAGTCTTCTTAAACTTGTCAAATTTCCAAGATCTAGAGGAAGAAACTGTTGGAGAATAAGCCAACCACAGATATGCATGATGAAGGCAGTGTTAACTGGTAGTAAAGGAGAAGAAGAAGAAGAAGCAAAGAAGCAAATTCATATACAAACGTTAATCATGTATTAGATGTGTTGAACATGCATTTAGTGTTGACAGCTTATTGTAACTAACTAATTAGTTACAATTCAGTTACAATCTGTTAAACATGTAAAAAACGTGTGTGAAGTCTAAGTGTATAAAAAGGCATAAAATCAAACAGATGGTAAGCAAAAAGATAAAGAAGCTTATCTCTTTCTGAAATTCTCTGTCTTCAATTCTCTTAAATCTTTTTTCTACCAAACACATACAAAATACCTGCAAAGATTAATTGAACTAATCAGTAACAATAATTCATCAATTGAAAGAAAACCTACATGGTATCAGAGCTGCTTGATCAACAAGGAAGGGAGTAAAACAATCTGTGTTCATACAAATAGAAATTAAAGAAAAAGAATGGTGAGCAGTGATGATTTAAGAACACCTTATTTCAATGGTGAAAATTATGACTTCTGGTAAGTCAAGATGGAGACAATCGTCATAGCATATGATCTATGGGATGTGATTGAGTTCAGCATGCACACAAACTCTACATTGATAGTTAAATCCAAGTCAGAAGGTGAATATGAAGAAGAAGCTACTGGATCGAAAAAGAAGAAAGCTAAAACTGAAGAAGCTGTTGTTTCAAAGGGAAATAGGATAAAAAATGCCAAGGCATTGAGTATAGTACAAGGAGCTCTATCAGATGATCTTTTTCCTAGAATTAGAATTGAAAAGACAGCAGGAGGTGCATGGAATTTGTTGAGAAGAGAATATAGAGGAGATAAGAAGGTAAGGGCTGTGAAGCTACAAGCTGTAAAAGCTAAGTTTGAGTACATGAGAATGGGAGAAAATGAGGGCTTAGAGCATTACCTGGCCAAGTTTTTCGAGATAGTGAACAACTTGAAGTCACTTGGTGAAGAAGTGCCTGAAAAAAAGATTGTGTAAAAATTATTGATGAGTTTATGTAGAAGATACAGATCTATTGTTTCTATAATTGAAGAAATAAGAGATCTTGATGAGCTGAGAGCTGAAGAAGTCATTGCCTCTATCAAGGTGTTTGATAAGAGAGAGGACTTACATGATGAAAGAGAGAAAATTATTGGTACTGAAAAGGCATTTAGTAGCCTTAAGATTGGATATAACCATGGATATGCTGCTGCAAACAAGCCTTCACAACGGAGATTTAACTCAAAATGGTAGAAACAAGATCATACCCATTCAAGTTGGGCTCAAAAAAGGAATATGAACAATAATTCCAGTAAGAGTTGGAATCACAGAGGAGGAACAAGTCATGACAATACATTCAATTCACAGCATAGACATGTTAGCAATAATCAAGCTAACACAAAACCTTAATGCACTACTTGTCAGAAGTTCCATTTTGGAATTTGCAGATACAAGGGGAAGCCAAAGTGTGGAAGATGCAATTTATTTGGTCATAATACCAAAGATTGCAATAATTTCAAAACACTAGCAAATTGTGCAAAAAAGGACGAAGAAGTTACCACTGGAACCTTGTTCTATGCATGCCATGCTGCTAGTGTGAAGGATGATGATGTATGTTTTGTGGATAGTGCTTGTAGCAACCATATGACCTTAAATGAATCAATGCTGATCAATGTCGACAAGAGCATTGCTTGTAAGGTAAAGATGGGGTCAGGGGACCTAGTTCTTGCAACTAGAAAAGGAACACTGGTAGTTGAGACCAAGCAGGGGAGAAGATACATAGAAGAGGTGCTGCTGGTTCCAGGCTTGGATGAAAACTTATTGAGTGTAGGGCAAATGATGGAGCATGGCTACTACATTCTGTTTAGGGGCAACAAGGCCATAATCTTTGATGATGCTAGGCTAGAAAATGTGGTAGCTAAGGTGATCATGAAGGGGAATAGATGTTTTCCTCTGTCTCTAGAGTCTTTGTTACCTGCAACAAGGAGAGCATCAGTAATGGAAGATTCCTAGACTTGGCACACAAGGTTTGCCCACTTGAATTTTGATAGCATGAGTAAAATGCAGCAGAAAGAATTGATTACTAGATTACCAACACTGATAGAGGTGAATGATGCATGTGAAGGGTGCATCATTGGAAAGCATCGTAGAGAGAAGTTTGACAATGAAGGCAGCTGGAGAGCAAGCAAGCCCCTGGAATTGATCCACACTGATTTGAGTGGACCAATGCAAAATCAGTCAATTGGAGGTAATAAATACTTTATTACTTTCATTGATGATTACTCAAGGATGTGTTGGGTTTATTTTCTAAGAAATAAATCTGATACTCTAAGAGTGTTTGAGAAGTTTAAAGCAATGGTTGAATTGCAAAGTGGCTATAAAATACTGAAATTGAGGAGTGATAGAGGGGGAGAGTATACCTCTAATGATTTCCAGAAGTTTTGTGAGAATCAAGGCATGGAGAGGTAGCTTACCATTGCATATTCTCCTCAGTAAAATGGTGTTGTTGAGAGGAAGAAAAGAACAATATGTAAAATGGCAAAGTCTATGATGGCAGAGAAGGGGATACTTGTTTTGTTCTGGGCAGAGGCTATTGGAACTGTAGTATACCTACAGAATAGTTGTTATACCAAGAAAGTAGCAAACAAAACACCATTTGAGGCATTTACTGGGAGAAAGCCGGGTATTAAGCATCTAAGGACATTTGGATGTGTTTGTTATACACATATACCTGCATGCCTAAGACAAAAATTTGATGTTAAAGCCGAGAAGGGAATCTTCATGGGGTATGGAAGCTGTGAAAGAGGCTACAGGGTATACATAATACAATCTAATAAGATTGTGTTATCAAGAAGTGTAGTTTTTAATGAAGGAAAAGCCTATGAATGGTAGTCGGGATAGAAAGGGCAGTAGAAGTTTATGCCTTCACATCTTATAATACAAGGTATTGAGCATGACATACCTTGTGGAGAAGAAGATGAGCAAACTGAATTTGACCAGTTTGATAATGGTGATGATTCTGGAAATGAAGAATCAACTGGAAGTTCAAGCAAAAGTAGCAGTAGACAATCAACACCTAGCTCAACACCTAGCTCAACACCTAGTTCAACCCCTATTAAATTGAGAAGCATTGAAGACATATATGCTAGATGACATACCTTGTGGAGAAGAAGATGAGCAAACTGAATTTGTCCAGTTTGATAATGGTGATGATTCTGGAAATGAAGAATCAACTGGAAGTTCGAGCAAAAGTAGCAGTAGACAATCAACACCTAGCTCAACACCTAGTTCAACCCCTATTAAATTGAGAAGCATTGAAGACATATATGCTAGATGTCATATGTGTATTACTGAGCCTGGAAGTTATCAAGAGGTTGCTGATGATATAGCATGGCAAGAGGCTATGAAGACTGAACTGGAGATGATCGGAAAAAATAAAACTTGGGAGCTGGTGCCTAAACTTACTGATAAACCTGTTATTGGGGTGAAGTGGATGTTCAAGATCAAGCTAAACCTTGATGGGACAGTGCATAAACACAAGGCTAGGCTTGTGGCAAAAGGATATGCACAAAAGCCTGGAATTGACTACAACGAAAACTTTGCTGCAGTAGTAAGGTTAGATATCATTAGAACTCTCATTGCTCTAGCAGCTCAAAAGGGCTGGAAGTTGTTCCAGCTGGATGTGAAGTCAGCATTCCTTAATGGAATGCTTGAAGAGGAGGTGTATGTTGAGCAGCCAGAATGATTTGCAATAAAGAATGCTGAGTCCAGTGTCTACAAGCTTCATAAAGCTATATATGGTCTAAAACAGGCCCCTAGAGCCTGGTATAGTGAGATAGACACATATCTCACTATGTGCAAATACAGGAGGAGCAGCAGTGAGGCTACTTTATACACCAGGATAGATTCTGAAGGAATTATGATCATAGTTACAATATATGTTGATGATATTGTATATACAGGCAACAGTGAGATGATGATGCATGATTTCAAGAGGGAAATGATGTAAAGATACGAAATGACTGATCTTGGCCTACTGCACCATTTTCTAGGAATTAGAGTGATTCAAACTAAGCAAGGCATTTTCATTCATCAAGGGAAATATGCAAAGTCTTTGCTTGCAAAGTTTGGTCGTGAGGATTGCAAACCATTTGCAATTCCTCTGCCTGTAGGTGAGAAGCTGAAAAGGGAAGATGGAAGTGATAAGGCTAATGAAGGCCTTTACAGGAAGATTATAGGGAGTTTGTTGTACTTGATAGCTACTAGGCCAGACATAATGTATTCTGCTAGTCTGTTGTCTAGATTCCTAAGCAACCCTATGAAGAAACACATGGGAACTGTGAAGAGGGTCCTAAGATATGTTCAAGGAACACTCAGCTATGGTATTGAATACACTGAAGACAAATCAGCAACCCTAATTGGGTTTTGTGATGCTGATTGGGCTGGAAGTGAAGATGATTGTAGGAGCACTTCAGGGTATGCATTCAATTTTGAAAGTGGGGTGTTCTCCTAGGCTTCAGTTAAACAAAATACAGTTGTTTTCTCAACTACAGAAGCTGAGAATGTCTCAGCTTCTGAAGCCACAACCCATGCAATATGGTTACGATTTGTCCTAGATGACTTTGGTGAAATGCAAGCTGATGCAACACCATTGTTCTGTGACAACATGTCTTATATTTGTATAGCTAAAAATCCTGTCTTTCATCAGAAAACAAGGCATATCAACAGACGGTATCACTTCATCAGGGAGTCCTTAAAGGAAGGACTGATAAGTATAAAGTTTTGTCCAAGTGAAGAGCAGCTAGCTGACATCTTCACAAAGGCTCTACCAAAAGAGAGATTCAATCAGCTAAGATTGAATCTTGGAGTTAAATCTGTGAATGGCTTAGGAGAGGCTGTTGGAGAATAAGTCAATCACAGATATGCATGATGAAGGCAGTGTTAACTGGCAATAAAGGAGAAGAAGAAGAAGAAGCAAAGAAGCAAATTCATATACAAACGTTAATCATGTATTAGATGTGTTGAACATGCATTTAGTGTTGACAGCTTATTGTAACTAACTAATTAGTTACAATTCAGTTACAATTTGTTAAACATGTAAAAAACGTGTGTGAAGTCTAAGTGTATAAAAAGGCATAAAATCAAACAGATGGTAAGCAAAAAGATAAAGAAGCTTATCTCTTTCTGAAATTCTCTCTGTCTTCAATTCTCTTAAATCTTATTTCTCCCAAACACAAACAAAATACCAGCAAAGATTAATTGAACTAATCAGTAACAATAATTCATCAATTGAAAGAAAACCTACAGAGACCCTCCCAGCAGATTATCTTCCAGGACCCTGCAAGCTTGTCAAATTCAAGATTTAACGTTCTAGCTTAGTGTTTGATTTAAGAAGTTCGTTTTGTGACTTATAGCTCCTCCAGTGTGGTAATGTTGCCTATTTCAGGTGGAATTGGACCGGTGAGGCGGTTAACGATGAGAGACCTAAGACATGATAAAATTGGCGAACAGGTTAACTTGCACATGAATCGCTATATCTGAAATATACAGAAAACCCCCCTCACATATACAGAATGCACAAAAAACTTACATTTTCTGAAGTCGAGGAAGCTGCGCAAGCCTTGGAGGGATTGTTCTACTAATATAGTTGCGCGACAGATCACTGTCCAACGAAAAATGCTTCATCTAAGTCATTCTGTAATTCCTTATAGTTTACAAGTCACTGTTTCTCTTAGCCACTTGGACAAAAACCTATTCCCGTTTGAATCTTCATAAAACTTTTATTTTTTTTAATAAATTAATTAATTAAAATCCTCATCACTTACATTTCAACCAGTTCCGGAAGGTCTCCTAGTTCCTCTAGTAGAACTCCATTCAAATTGAAACCTTTCACGCTTCTGTCAAAAACAAAATATAAGAATTAGTAGTAAATAAAAAGAAAAGAAAATGGAAGTATTGATCATATTTTTACCCGCTAGCTGTTGCATGAACAGATTTTTGCTTGTGTTTTTATTATTAAAGAGTATAAATTCATATTTGAGATAGGAAATCGTATCGCCATCACCATGAACTTGTTAAAATAAATATATAAAATAGAAAAGTAGAGTTGTATTCTACTCTTTCACAAAGCATGAAATTTATTATGAAAATTATATATAAATCTCGTGGTTTTTGCAGGGGGGAAGAATTACAATTCTTGAATATTTCCTATATATATATATATATATATGTATATATAAACATACATGTTAGTGACATGACAAACGAAGCCATTCTCAAATGTACAGTTGCATTGAACAATGCTTTGAGTCCACAACACCATAACAACTCTTGCATAGTTAAGGAGAATGTAAAAAACAATATTATTGCATATTATTATTAAGGCTAAAATAAAAAAAAAAGATCAATTAAGCAATTTATTATCCCCACTCATCCAAATAACGACATTTTAGTTTAGTATTTGAAATTTTAAAAACTCAACTTAGTTTTATGTGTTAAAAATTGTTTACAAATAGGTTTTTGGCTCTTAATACTCTTTACTTGTTCTCTAGCCTTTGTATGTTTTGATGAAACTATTGGAACTTTCTAGCTGTTAGGTTCAGTATCGTGTTTCGTGTTTATTTCTATTAGTTTGAATAATCCCTCCTGAACTTGAGGAACAAGATTGCTTTCTATTTAATGCAGTCATGCACCACGATTATAGGACCTGTTAAATCATGGGTGGTTATTTTTCCTTTTTATCTTAGGGTAAGGCTATTTATTAGCCACAATAGTTGTCCAATTTAATAAGGATTCTCCTAGCCTTCACGCAATCATGCTTTGCAAAGCTCTCTGCCATCTCTTAATTCTAACATTTGGTATCAAAGCCTCCTCGTGAGGTCTGATCAAGACTTGACTCAAGTATTAGAGTGAAGAGTTAGAGACTTGGAATCCGAGAATAACTTTGTACAACCTGCCATTCCAAGGTTTGATGACCACAATGACCATTGGAGTATGTTGATGGAGAATTTTCTGTGTTCCAAAGAATATTAGAACTTGATATAGACAAGGATTACTGTTGTAGTAGGAGGATCAAACATTAGTTATATTCAGAAGAAGACTTAGTAAGATTAGAAGCTGAAAGATCTCAAGGCTAAGAGCTATTTGTTCCAATCCATTTGTTGCACGTCGCCGCGCGGCTGTCCCTGTCGAGGGGGGTCTTCTTGGTGTCTTGCAATGGAGTCTTTGAGGAGTCGCCACCTTGCTGTTGAGGGTCGCTAGGATCACCCGATTCGCACTGGTCTAGTTAGAGATTCAAGGGTACCGGACTTGTTGCATATAGGGAAGGTATTAGCACCCCTAGTACGCCTTACCTGAGATAAGCTGCATTAACTATTTTTGACATGATTTTAAATGTTTTGACGGGTCAATTATTCAAATGAAAAAATGTTCCGATTTGCGAAAGAAATCGGTTGTCGCTCAAAATAATCCAGTGAATTTTATTGATTATTTCCAGATATGCAAATGCTAGCCTACTTGTAGTTTCTTCATTTACCACCTGAAATTAACCATTAATCCCCATGCATTAATTTCATGATTGATCGATTCATAAAGAAATCGACCACCACTCAGAATAATACTGACGATTTTGGTGGTTATTCCTGAATATGTAAATGTTAGCCTACGCGTAAATCCGGCAATTATCACCTAAAATTAATCACATATTCCCATGAATTAATTTGACGATTTATTTAATATTCGGCCAATTTGAAAGATTTAATAAACTTGTTATTAAATCTAAATTTAATTTTTGAGAAATAAACATTTTGGCCATTGCAAATGAAAACACATTTTCATATTTTACTTTATATTCCTTTTTCTTCAGCAAAACAACATAAATAAATGAAAATATAAAACACAACACAACACACACACACACACACACTCTTTTTCATCACATTTTATAATTAAAATACAACTCACGCACACATTATCTTTTTTCATCCTTTTCTCATTACATTTCAAACAATAAATAAAAATACAATAAAAATTCAAATAAACACATAAATATAAAGAAAATTACATAAAGCAAATAGGAACAGTTATGGACAGTGGTGGCAGTGGCTAGAAGGCTATTCACGCGCCACCATCACTGGCGGAGCGTGGTTTCACGCGCCGCCGCCGGTGAACAGTGACGCCGGGGAGACCAAACAGATCCGCAACTTCTCTTTAAACTCTCGCCGGTGGTGGCCTCCACGATTACCTGAAAAAGAGCAACAAACACAGCAAGCAACATTTCGGTTTCCTCCTTTCTTCCTTTCAGATCTGCATTTCCCTCTCTCGGTTAAATTCTCAATTTATTCAATTTTTCCCTTGTAACAAGATATTTTTGGATTTTGTCTTTTTTTATATTTTTTTTGCCTTTTTATATTTTTGTCTTTTTTCGAAACATAAAAATAAAGGGTCAAAATTTGGGTAGCAACAGATGCCCCCTCTTTACAATGCTTACGACTAAAGTCTTGTAAAAGACTTTAAATAGTAAGTGTTGTAAAGAAAAAAAAAATAGAATGGTAGAGATGGTCTCATTGTGACGGGTGACCTACCCGGATGAAAGAATAATTAGGAGGGTCTCAATGGTGACGGGTGACCTACTCGGGTCTCATTATGACGGGTGACCTGCCCGGGTTAGATGGGGTCTCAATGGTGACGGGTGACCTACCCGGGTCTCATTATGACGGGTGACCTACCCGAATTAGTTGGGATCTCAATGGTGACGGGTGACCTACCCGGGTGTCATTATGACGGGTGACCTACCCGGATGGAAGATGCGGTCTCAATGATGACGGGTGACCTACCCGGATGGAAGATGGGGTCTCAATGGTGACGGGTGACCTACCCGGGTCTCATTATGACGGGTGACCTACCCGAATTAGTTGGGATCTCAATGGTGACGGGTGACCTACCCGGGTGTCATTATGACGGGTGACCTACCCGGATGGAAGATGGGGTCTCAATGATGACGGGTGACCTACCCGGATGGAAGATGGGGTCTCAATGGTGATGGATGACCTACCCGGGTCTCATTATGACGGGTGACCTACCCGAATTAGTGGAGTCTCGATAGTGACGGATGACGTACCCGGGTCTCATTATGACGGGTGACCTGCCCGGATGGAAGATGGGGTCTCAATGGTGACGGGTGACCTACCCGGGTCTCATTATGACGGGTGACCTACCCAGGTTGAAGATGGGGTCTCAATGGTGACGAGTGACCTACCCGGGTCTCATTATGACGGGTGACCTACCCGGATTAGTGGAGTCTCGATAGTGACAGATGACTTACCCGGGTCTGGTTACAACGGGTGACCTGCCCGAGTTAGTGGAGTCTCGATAGTGACAGATGACTTACCCCGGTCTGGTTATGACGGGTGACCTGCCCGAGTTAGTGGAGTCTCGATAGTTACGGATGACTTACCCGGGTCTGGTTATGACGGGTGACCTGCCCGAGTTAGTGGAGTCTCGATAGTAACTGATGACTTACCCGGGTTTGATTATGACAGGTGACCTGCCCGAGTTAATAGAGTCTCGATAGTGATGGATGACTTACCCGGGTCTGATTATGACGGGTGACCTGCCCGAATGAAAAATGGAGGTGAAGGTCTCATTCTAATGGATGACCGACCCGGTGGAAGATGAAGGTGAAAGTCTCATTATAACGAGTGACCAACCCGGATGTAGTTTGTCGCGACGGCGATTTTTCGCGCTTCGCGCCCCGCCGTCCCCCGCAGGTTTGGGGAGACAACGACGCGCGGTGAAAATTGAGGGTTTTTTATAGCCGTAAAATTTACGACTATAATTATAAGGAGTCGCCACCTAGTATTAAGGTCACTAGGAACCTAATGGTCTGCGAGAGTCTTGGGCAAGGGGACTTGTTGTGCAAGGGGAAGACGCGTCACCCCCAGTGCACCCTACCTAAGGTAAGCTGCATTGTTGTTTGATTGTTTTTTTTTTTTAAGTCATTTTTACTAGTCTTTGCCTAAAGTTTGACATAGATTTTTCTCCGAAAGAAAATATCTACCTCATTGCAGGCTCAATGCGGGTTGAAAGACTAACCACAAAAATACATTTCACATTGCATTTTAAAAAAAATTTACCTATACTTTACGTTGTAATTTTACATCGCGATAGATAAAACAAAATAATTATTAAATTATTTTTGACATTTTGGCCGAATACCAACGGATAATCGTAAACTGGTTACGATACCCAATTTTTGTTTTTTTTAAAAAAAACATGAAAAAGATGCAACATGTTTTTTTGCAAAAAATACAATGGGAAAAATTTTGGGATCCGGCCGTATGCACGAAAACACATTTTTTTTGTTCTTTTGTTTTTTGTTAATTTTTTTTTGAAATGTCATTTTTATGTTTTTGTTTTTTTTTGTTATTTTTTTTATGCAACTCACACACCCATTCTCTTTTTCATTATATTTTTTTTAGTACATTTTACAATTAGAAGAAATAAAAATAATAACAATCTAAAATAAACACATATACATCTGAAAATTACAAAATGAACATCCTTCAGAACAGTGCTGGCAGCGGGGCCCGTATGGCAGTGGCGGCGCGTCCGTCCACGCGCCACCGCCACTTCACCCAAAATGACAGGGGGGTAGATCGGCCTTTCCCCATCCTTCTCTCGCCGGCGGTGACCTGCAAAACAGACAAAAACACAAACACAAACACAACACACAAGCAAACACACAAAGCATCAATGTTTCGGGTTTTTCTTCTCTTCTCCAGATTTCAGATCTGCTCTTCTTCTTCAGATAGTAGATCGGTGCTAGAAGAGGAACTGGGGACAGAGAGAAGAAGAGATTAGGCTGGCCGAGAGAGGGAGACACCGTGGAAGGTGGCTGGATGGCCGATCTGTAAAGGGGGCAGGGCTGTGCAGCAGGCGGTGGCCTTTGATGAAGGCTGTGTGGACGATGGCGGTCGGTACCGTTGCCGAAGAAGAAGATGAAGAAATGAGAGCTGAGGGGGGCTGCCGTGTAGGTGATCAGAAGGAGAGAAGCCAAAGTGAGAGCTGATGAGGGCTGTGACCATGGCTGCTGTGACTCGACGGGAAGGAGAGGAAAAAAAAAGAGTTGGTTGCGGGAAGGAGATGAAGTGAGGGAGTGAGATCGTGGGGAGGAAGACTGGCCGGTGAAGGGCTGAGGGAAAGCTCGCCGGAGAAGGAGAGGAAACGGCGAGGGAGAGCTGGCCGGAGGGGCTGCAGCTGCCCAAAGGGCTGGCGGCGGCAGCCCCAAACCTGAAGAGAAAATAATGGTCTTTTAGGGGTTTTTAGGTTTTATTTTCTTTTTTTTTTTGACTTTGGGTCCCCCCTTTTCTTTTCCCCAATTTTTTCGTGCCCTCCTCTCGGGTTCTCTAATTTTCAGCTCATTCTCCCCCCAGTTTTTTTTTCTGTTTTTCTTCAATTTTTCAGCCCATTCCCCTCCTCCGGTTCTCTAATTTTCCAGCCCTATTTATAAGTGAAAGAGGCATGGTGAGGGTGTCTAGGTATGGGTTTAGGAATGGTGTGGTATGGGGGAGAGTATGGCCAAGCATGCTTATTTTTTTTTTATTTAAATAAAGTAGGCTAGAAAAAATGGGGTTCTTATGAAAATAAATTTTCGATGAGAAAAATGATGTTTTTATCTTCAATTTTGGCTTTCGATTTCACTCAGAAAGTTTCGTCGCCGAAAATTACGATCATCTCAAGTTAACCCAAATCAGGCTTTCAAATTTAATTCCTCAGCAATCAAGCCCTTGATAAAATTAATTCAACCCATTTTAAGTATAATTAAGCCCTTGCGCTTAATTAAATCCTTCAATTGGGCACTCAATTAATTCCGAAGATTTTCATCGCCGAAAATTCTGATTTTCTCAATTGATCTCAGATTCGGCTTCGAAACTTAATTTCTCACTAATTAGGCCCTTAATAAAATTAATTTGACCCATTTAAAGTATAATGAAGCTCTTGCGCTAAATTAAATCCTTCAATTGGGCTCTCAATTAATTTCGAAGCATAATTACACTTTACATCGGCCGACGATTAAATCAAATTGACCCATAAAAATATAATTATGTCTTACGACCTAACTTTTATGCAGATTTATCCAATAATAAATTATCTTAGACTCGAATCTGCATTTTCCTTCGTTTTTGGGCAAAAAAGAAGTACGATCGGGCTTTCGAAAACGTCCAAAATTTCCACATTAATTTTTCTACCGACGCTAACCCCTTTATTTTATTTTTGTTATTTTTTGGTATATTTTGGAGAGTCACCCAAAAATTGGGTGATGACATAGTTGATGAAGATGGGGATGTAATGCATGATGATGCATGTACTTAGCTGAGAAATATAGGTCCCTCTTTCTCTAATGCTCCAATGTCAGAGGATGTCTTTGCCTAGTCTCCAAAGCTTTGTTGTCATTCATTCACCCAACTTAAACGCATTGCTTATTCTGGGCTATCTACGATAATCTCTGCTCTCATTGTTTCAAGTCTGACCTTGCCCCCAAGTGTAGTGTCACTTGATTCATCGTGAAAGAGTGTAACAAGTCATCAACTTCCTTGAATTCTCTCAATAATAGCTCTATGGTTTGCGTGTGTTCTGCTAACACTCATTGAAAGGCTTGCTAATGGTGATCTCATCTTCGGTTGCCAATCAGTCATGGAGTTTTTTCGTTAATTGAATCATATTGCTTCTGCATATGTTATCATCAATCTTCATGGAATTGTCAGGTCATCCATAAATGCACCTGAAACTCATCATTGCATGATCCATGCTATCATCAATAAATTTCTCTCGGCCCGTGAGAAGAGATGTAATGATATCGCCACCCACATTCATGCGATGAA
This sequence comes from Salix dunnii, assembly GCA_015731905.1. Lineage (NCBI taxonomy): Eukaryota > Viridiplantae > Streptophyta > Magnoliopsida > Malpighiales > Salicaceae > Salix > Salix dunnii. The sequence goes on along the minus strand of CM027674.1, from coordinate 29,170,543 downwards.
ATATGCCTTGAATTGATGCAATTGTGGTCTTACAATCTAAAACTCTTCATTGTAGACTCAATTTTTTCTGAACAAATTCTTCTTAGTCCATGCAAAGAATTATAATGTTTTCATTTACGAGGTTCTTTTTGTCTCCCATATTCATGCGGTGAACTGAACCTTGAGTCGACTGGCTTCAAAACAAATTATTCCCCAGTCAACCCTGGTGTCTTGCATACTCTTCAACATTTATCAAGATGCACTTATGCGATAAAATCTTTTTGGAGACAACCAAATCCGCGAGTCAGCTGATATTTCAAAATCTGAAGATGCTCTTCAACTGCGATGCTAGTCTCAACCGTTGCTGGGGCTTGTTAAATCATCATATTTTACTAAGCAATGCCGCCCTGAGTTGAATCTGTTGGTGCTCATTGATGAATTTCACTGGATCATTATTTACTTGTATTTCTTTGCCCCCAAGCTGATGTGAAATTTTTGCATTCTTATCAAGATCCACACTGTGGCCTTTGACTGCTGAGCTTTTCGATGATAATCAAGAATTGTCAATGTCAAAGATTCTGCAAATCCAGTCAATATTTCCTCTGTTTGTACATCTTTCTTGTTTTGAAATTAAGTCACCGATTTCAATGATCATGTGCATCCAAAGTCTAATCATTGCATTAAAATCAAAGAGATGTCATTTGTTGAAAATCAAATTTATTTGGTCAAATACCCAACACACGATATTTAATAAATGCAGACCTGTAAATATTTTGTATTTTGCAAATAGTAAATGACTCATTGTGAGATTGAAATTGCCTTTTTACGGTTTTCTTTTGTTTCAATTCAAATATTTGATTTTGGGTATGAAATTTGATGGTACACGATGAAGTGATAATTTGGGGTTTCCAAAATAATTTGAGTGTCAAGTAAAGATCCGAGGTTCAGTTGAAAAAATTGTCTCATTTTTAAGTACTTTACCTTATCAATATGCATAACAACTTGTAATTTACTTCATGAAATTATAACCCTTATGGAAAAACTCTAACAATTTTGAGAGCGCCACTTATCAGTTAAAATTGTTTGCTTGATCAAGAAGGACTTTTAAAAGCATATAATGAGGCTATGGTTGATGGCTATAAAAGAAAAAGGATATTCATAGGCTCAAAAAGGTGTTTAAGGGTTTCGAAGACCAAGGATCACCATTTGCTAGTCGTCAACCATTTTCTCTTGTTGTCCTTGTAGAAGAGATTTCATAAAAATACGTTAATTATCTTAACGTGATTTTCTTTATCAATCAATCAATGCTCTAAGAATCTCTACAACCATATCATTCCTTTCATTAACAATTTCAAACTTAAAAGGGAAATGCTAAAACCCGAACCAACATTTGTCATCTAATGTTATTTCATCTTTTGTTGCACTCAATATAGTCTAACAAAACACTTCTGTAAGATCTTCATTTGATGGATAACATATCTTGGAGACTCGATAATCTTAATAACATTTCTCCCCATATGAGGTTTGACCAAAGATATCGACGGACATGGTATAGTTCAACATTCTCTTTTTTTCTTTTTTCTTTTTTTCTTTTTTTTTCTTTTTTTTTTTCAATTTTTGAACTTGTCCTTAACATTGACTCTTGATTTTTGTCATGTCCTACCTCAATTTGCTTGTTCTCCAATGTTGGCTTTTCATTCTTAAACATCCCCCTTTTTGTTAATTCTAACGTTGTCACTGTATCCTCAAACTGCAAATCTCTTATTTGCCCCTAGTGTTTGCCCCCAGTATGAGGGTGTGATCCATGTCGGGTTTTTTCAAACAAATAATATCAGGCTCAAATTGGGATTAACAAGGGATATACATTTCAAGAATAGTGAAGGAATAAACAAAGATAGCCTTTTATCATTTCAAGCAAAATTGATTTTAATTGATAAATTTTGACCTCGTCCAGTGCAAGAGTCATGATTCGCAGGTCAATAACTACCGAATCCATCATAAGTCAATATGCATACTAATAAAGCTTAGTTTACGATGTGCTTTAAAACTCGGTGTATGACTCAAAAATTGTTTGGTCACTTGGTATTGGTCATCATGTCATTTAAACAAAAATCGGGTTGTTTCTGCAATCAAAATACCTTTAATTTTCAAGAATGATAAACCTTTAATTTTGCATGTTGGAGTTTAATCAAAATATTTTGTCAAAAATAAAAATGTCAAACATCTCTTGGTTTCAAAACAACAAAAAGACAAGAAAAAAAACATGTTTCACTGAAATGATGATTTAACCCCAAAACAAAGTGATGGCCGATGAGATTCCATAAGAAAATTATTGACGGTGCGACACTTTTCTCAGAATTTTCAATCAATCCTTTCTATATTGTCGCTGCTCATTGATCTTGCTCATGATCGTGATAATTCATCACTGACACTGCCGATGATAATATTCTCCACAAAACTTGACTTGCCTTTTGCTGATTAACTTTCACACTTGAATACTGAAATTCTTGCAACTAGTCCTCTCCCTCATCTGGATTATGTCGCAAAAAGAAGGCAGTTTTTTTTTTTTGCGCTCCACTACGCTCCTCATTGGACAAAAAAATGAATCAAGTCAGAAAGAACTCTAAACAAATCACCAAAGTACGCCAATCATGAACAATTTTGTTAGACAACGACAAGACTCTCTTGCGGCAATTTTCACTTCGTCGAGCAATGTAATCTTGCAGTGCACATGCTTCAACCTTTCAGACACCAGAATAGATTCAACAATCCCATATTATGTTTGTACACTCGGGATACTTTATCTTTGCTCGCAAAATAACATGATATACTGTGTGTGGCGGCATACAACTCCTTGATCTGACAATGCCACCAAACTCCACATGATTTAGAGAGAAAGCAATTGATAGACTGACAACTTCTTTGACTGATGCTTGCTTTCTGAAATTGGACTCATATATGGACTAACTGCATCCCTTCAACAGAAACCTGAATTTTCCGCAATCTTCATTGACGAATGCATTAACACTTTGCAGATGATATCTGAGCATGTGCCTCGACTGATTTAACTAAAGAGCAGAGAACTCATATTGTTGGCTTACAGAAAAAACGAATGATGTCTCTGTATCAGTGTGAGTTCTTCTCAGCAGTGTCATATGTCCATGACTCTTGACCCTTCGGAGGATGACAGATTGAGGGACCCCTATTTCAAACTATGGGAATGCATGTTGAGATGTATGCATGTTTGGTTTTTTTTTTTCGGACTCGCTCTTCGAGGAGTGACACGTGATTTTAACAATTGCATGCTAAACAAAAACTATGAGAATGCATGTTGAAAAATATATGCTTTTTGGTTGTTTTTTTTTTATGGACTCGCTCTTCGAGGAGTGACACGTGATCATAACAATTACATTATATAAACAAACTGTGAAAATGCATGTTGAAATGTAAATGCATATTTTTTGTTTTTTTTATTGTTTTTTTTTTGACAGACTCACCTTTTGAGGAGTGACGTGATCATAACAATTACATTATATAAACAAACTATGAAAATGCATGTTGAAATGTAAATGCATATTTTTTGGTTTTTTTTTTTTTTGACGGACTCGCCTTTTGAGGTGATATGTGATTGTAACAATTGCATGATAAACAAAAAACTATGGGAATGAATATTGAAATGTACATGCATTTTTTTTTTTTGCTTAAACCCTACGCTGAAAATTTACTGAGTGATAACGACTGTGTCACCCGAAAGTCTTGAATTGAAGATGTTTCAAGAAAGGTTTGCCTTAATGCACAACAAAATGGAAAGAGCATACACCCTAATGCTTGGTTCTAATCTTTGCACAACAAATGGTGAGTTTGCTACTTTGACCTCTAAACAGGGTCTCTTGTTGTCCCAATGATCACCTTCGTGAAGGCAATATGGGGGCTTAGCAGATAATGGGATGGTACGTATACCAATCACTATCAGTCTAAGCACTCAGCGAAAAGTCTGCTACTCTTGTCTCTAATCGAGGTCTCTTGCTATCCCAGTGATCACCTTCGTGAAGGCAATATGGGGGCTTAGCAGATAATGGGATGGTACGTATACCAATCACTACCAGTCTAAGCACTCAGCGAAGAGTTGGGGTTTACACAAACTTCAACCTTGACTCAAGTCATAGGTAAGCTGCTAGTCCCCCACTTAACTTAAAGATGCAAAACTTTCCTGATATAACTCAAATAAATTAAAAATGCATGGCCATATGTATATATACATAAAAAAATGCGAAAAACTTAACAAAAAAATAAACACACATAAAATTCAAACACATCAAAACAAATAAATCACATCAAAATATTCAAAGCTTAGTCCAATATTTTTTCAGAAAAAATACCGTCCCCAGTGGAGTCGCCATCCTGTCGCACGTCGCCGCGCGGCTGCCCCCGTCGAGGCGGGTCTTTTTGGTGTCTCGCAATGGAGTCTTTGAGGAGTCGCCACCTTGCTGTTGAGGGTCGCTAGGATCACCCGATTCGCACTGGTCTAGTCAGAGATTCAAGGGTACGGGACTTGTTGCGTATAGGGAAGGTATTAGCACCCCTAGTACGCCTTACCTGAGATAAGCTGCATTGACTATTTTTGACATGATTTTCAATGTTTCAACGGGTCAATTATTCAAATGAAAAAATGTTCCGATTTGCGAAAGAAATCGGTTGTCGCTCAAAATAATCCAGTGAATTTTATTGATTATTTCCAGATATGCAAATGCTAGCCTACTTGTAGTTTCTTCATTTACCACCTGAAATTAACCATTAATCCCCATACATTAATTTCATGATTGATCGATTCATAAAGAAATCGACCACCACTCAGAATAATACTGACGATTTTGGTGGTTATTCCCGAATATGTAAATGTTAGCCTACGCGTAAATCCGGCAATTATTACCTAAAATTAATCACATATTCCCATGAATTAATTTGACGATTTATTTAATATTAGGCCAATTTGAAAGATTTAATAAACTTGTTATTAAATCTAAATTTAATTTTTGAGAAATAAACATTTTGGCCATTGCAAATGAAAACACATTTTCATATTTTACTTTATATTCCTTTTTCTTCAGCAAAACAACATAAATAAATGAAAATATAAAACACAACACAACACACACACACACACTCTTTTTCATCACATTTTATAATTAAAATACAACTCACGCACACATTATCTTTTTTCATCCTTTTCTCATTACATTTCAAACAATAAATAAAAATACAATAAAAATTCAAATAAACACATAAATATAAAGAAAATTACATAAAGCAAATAGGAACAGTTATGGACAGTGGTGGCAGTGGCTGGAAGGCTATTCACGCGCCACCGTCACTGGCGGAGCGTGGTTTCACGCGCCGCCGCCGGTGAACAGTGACGCCGGGGAGACCAAACAGATCCGCAACTTCTCTTTAAACTCTCGCCGGTGGTGGCCTCCACGATTACCTGAAAAAGAGCAACAAACACAGCAAGCAACATTTCGATTTCCTCCTTTCTTCCTTTCAGATCTGCATTTCCCTCTCTCAGTTTATTCTTCTTCTCCTTCATCTGCTCTTCTTCAGTATGTTCTTCCTCTTCCAGGTGGCCGAAGCTCAGATTTGACAGGGAGAGAGGGTGCTGTGGAGGCTGAGGCATGAGACCATGGGAGGTTGGCTGGCCGGAGAGAGGCAGAGAGGACCTGCACATCAAAGGCAAAACACAACAAACGCAAACACAAAATCAATTTCATCATTTTTAGACCTGTTCTCGGCTTCTTCCCCAAAATCACAGATCTGGTCTTCTTCTTCTCAGGCTGTTCTTCGACTCTCCTCTTCTCCTTCTCGGGTCTGTTCTCAACTTTCTTCTTCAGATGGCTGGACTGGTGGTAGCTTGAGTGAGACCGTGGGAGGCTAAAAGTGGAGGAGGATGGCTGAGGAAAGGCTATAGTCGCCAGCCAAAGAGGTGGAGAGTGGAGGTCTGGCTGAAGAAGGAAGAAAAAAAAAGAAAAAAAAAAGTGAGGAGCTCGTGGGGCCTGCGCCTGAGCTGACCGGGGGAAGAAGAAAAGGAACGGGAGTCAAAGGGAAAACAGAAGAGCAAATGGGGAAATGAAGGGGCAAGGCTATTGGTGGCTTGAAGAAAGGAAATGGCGAATGGACGGGCTGATGGCAAGAGGGAAGTGAAAGCTGGTGGGGGAAAGATGTCATGGCTGGAGGCAGAGGGGACGGTTGATGAAGATGGAGAGGAAAAACATTGGGGTAAAGGCTGGTCTGTGGGTGAGGCGGAAAGGAGGAGGAAAATAGGGGTGGGGGTTGCAGCGGCGGCTGCAGCCCCTAAATTTTGAAAGAAAATTAGGGTTAGGGTTTTTTTGGGGGGTTTTTGGGTGAGTGTAATTTTTTTTTTGGTCCTCTTTCCTTTGAAGGTGCACTCTATTTATAGAGTCTTTCCAAGGTGAAATTTACGACCAGCCCTCAGCTTGCGCGTCTTTTCAATTTGGTCCTTGATTTCCAATATGTGCGATTTGACCCTGCATTGACTGTTAAATTCTCAGTTTATTCAATTTTTCCCTTGTAACAAGATATTTTTGGATTTTGTCTTTTTTTATATTTTTTTGCCTTTTTTATATTTTTGTCTTTTTTCAAAACATAAAAATAAAAGGTCAAAATTTGGGTAGCAACACCATTGATCGTTTGATACTGGAGACTATTTTGAAGAAAGATACGATGAAAGATATATGGGATTCCTTGAAGCAAAATTATCAAGGAACAACACGTGTCAAGCATGCTCAATCACAAGCTCTTTGCAAGGATTTCAAAGTGTTGCATATGAAGGTTGCGGAATCAGTTAATGATTATTTTGGTAGAACGCTTACCATAGCTAACAAGATGTGAACGCATGGGGAACGAATGGATGATGTGGTAATTGTTGAAAAGATTTTGAGGTTGATGACTTCAAAATATGATTATGATATTTGCTCCATTGAGGAATCCAATGATCTGGACACGATGACTACAAACGAGCTTTAAAGTAGCCTTCTGGTGTATGAATAATGAATCAGGCGACAAGTGAATGATGAACAAGCACCTCAGATCACTTGTAGATTCTAGCAAGGAGGAAGAAATGGAGGCAGAGGCACTTACTGAGAATGAGGAAGAGGAAGGGGTAGATTTGGATTCCACAAATCCATCCTAGAATTCTACAATTGTCATGAGCTAGGGCACTTTCAATGGGAATGTCTTAAATGAGACAAAGAACAAAAGGCAAATTATGTTGAAACAAATGAGTAGATGTTGTTGATGGCTTTTGTAAATTCCAACAAGTTTACAGTGGAGCTCATTTGGTTCCTTGATTTTGGGTGTAGTAACCACATGTATGGAACAAAGAACACCTTTTTTTCACAGTAGTTTTCGAGATTTAGTGAAGCTTGGCAATGACTCAAGTATTATTGTACAAGGTAAGGGTAAAATTCGAATGGAGGAAAATGGGTTTATACATGTAATCATAGAAGTCTTCTACGCACCAGACCTGAAGAACTACCTATTAAGCATCCATCGGTTGCGGAAAAAATATTTCACAAAAAGAAGGGTTTAATCATGGAAACAAAGATGATACACAACAAGATGTTTGTTGTACTAAAGGAACCACAATGCTTCTTCTCAATGATCACAGATCAAGTAGACCTTTGGCATTATCGATATGGACATCTCAGTTGGAATGGGCTCAAAGTGCTCTAACAAAAGAAAGAAGTGGCAGAATTACCTTAGTTTAAAATTTCATCGAAAGGTGTCTGAAAATTGTCTGGTGGGAAGACAATATCGTGATCCATTTCCTAAAGAAAGCAAGTACAAAGCCTCTAACATTCTTCAATCGGTGCATGCTAACATATGTGGACTAATCAACCTGGTTTCAAATGGCAAAAAACAATATCTTATCACCTTCATTGATGATTTCAGCAAGAAATTTTGGTTGTAATTCTTAGTGAAGAAGTCAGAAGCTTTTTCCACATTCAAGTCTTATAACCTATTAGGATGATAAGATGCATGTTTAGGAAGCCAAAATCCTATTAATTTATTTTTGTTTAATCACACCCTTCAATAAAAGATAATTTTATTTTGAATTTCAATTTATTATCTTCATTTTTTCAATTATTATTTTTTTGTTTTGAGTCCATTTCTATAATTAACAGTTATTTTTCCAAGTTAATTAGTCCGTATTTAATTGGTTTGGAATCATGTTTCATGGTTTTTCTAGACATAATGCTTGTAGTCTAATGTCGTGAATTATGGGTTTTGGTATAGCAAGAGGTTTAGCTTACCTTCATGAAGAATCAAGATTGAAGATCGTGCATAGAGACATCAAGGCCACCAATGTGTTGCTTGATGAGAATCTAGACCCAAAGATATCGGACTTCGGGCTAGCCACACTTGATGAGGAGGACAACACCCACATAAGCACCCGAGTGGCCGGAACCTAGTGAGTCTGCTCTCTGTTATTGTATCTTGCTAATACTTTTTTTATTTTTAAGTTGAATACAATGATAGAAAAGAAAAGAAAATAGAAAAAAAACCTCATCCTGAAGATCCTCTTGAATGTTAAGTAACTCTTTTATGTTAAAGAAAAATATAAATAATATTCCAAGACATTACCTAACAACTTAAACTTTTAAATGAGATAATTTCTTGACATGGTATTAGAAATTTTTTGACTCAGCCGTCACGAATTCGAATCTCATCACCCTCGTTCTATTTGATGAAAAACCAAGCACAAGATAGTGTATGTTTATGTGCAAGTTTCAAACCCAAAGGGCTTGAGAGAGTGTGTTAGAAAATAATATAAATTATATTATAGGATCTCATCTCAAGCTATTAGGTGAAGCCTTAGAATATCATTTATATTATTTTCTAAAATTTTACAGCCTTAAACAGATTTGGTCAGCAACCACAAATTGTAAACATAATGTTTGGTTCTGCTAATGTCTTTTACAGAACTTATTCTACACTACCTCATAAAATATGGTATCTCTGTATTTGATATTGGTTATTTTTGCAGCGGGTACATGGCACCTGAATATGCAATGCGGGGTTATTTGACTGACAAAGCAGATGTCTACAGCTTTGGAATTGTTGCCTTGGAAATTGTCAGTGGGAAGAGCAATACTAGTTATCGAGCAAAGGAGGACACCGTTTATCTTCTTGATTGGGTAAAAGAAGTTTTTCCCCGTCTTGATTCTTTTTTTTTTGTTTTCCTGCTGTTACTTGATTATGATATGTATCTTGTTTTCCAGGCATTGTTTTTGAAAAAGGAAGGGAAGTTGCTGGAGCTTGTTGATCCAAGTCTCGGACAAGACTACAACGAGGAAGAGGTGATAACAATGATTAATGTGGCTCTGCTTTGCAGTAATGTCTCTGCAGCAGTCAGACCTGCGATGTCTACAGTAGTAAGCATGCTCGAAGGGAAGGCTGCTGTTCAAGATTTTGACATTGCAGACAAAAGTAAGTCAATGGATGAGAACAAGATTGAAGAGATGAGGAAGCATTTTCAAGTCATCAACAAACAGGAAATAAGTGAGACTCAAACTCAGAGCATGTCAATGGATGGACCGTGGACTGCTGCTTCTACATCTGATGGTGATCTTTATCCAATCTCTTTGAATTCTGACTATTTGAAGGGCAGAGATTAGAGAAGCGTGCCCCAATTTGCTTCATCAACTGTCCATCCACCATCACCACCACGATCTTATTACTTTTGTTTTAAAGCATGTTCTATTGCCTTATTATTATTTTGGTTCATACTTGTTACCTTATTCTAGATTATGTTTGACATTATGATTTAAAAAAATTAAAAATTTTGTATTTTTATTTTTTGTTTTAAATGAAAGTTTTTTGTACTATCAGATTATTTTGATTTGTTGATATCAAAAATATTTTTTAAAAAGCAACTTTAATTACACTCTCATATATACTCCTTCACATGGTATTAGAGCCTTGTTGATTCAACGATCACGAGTTCAAATTTTAAAACCTAAATACTATTTGATTAAAAATAAATACAGGATAATGTTGACTTATGTGCAAGTTTCAAGTCTAAATACTTTTAATTTTAAATAATATATAACAGAATAATATAAATTATATTTTATACATGACTTAAAAATTTAAACTTTATCTGAAGATATGCAAATTCTGTGAATTGTATCTGATTGTATTATATTTCTTCTCTTTCAACTGTATTTACAATCTCTGATATTTATAGAGATATACAAAGTCACGTAAGACAGAAAGATTACATAAGATAAGGATAACTTAAATGAATTCAAATTCAAATAGAGAATCCCAGCTTGATCTGCTACTGATCTTCAATTCCTGCTTGACCTGCAATTGATCTTCCGAGATCACAGCTGCATGATGATCTGTTACTGTCAAGCCTTTGTATCTTCAACTGTCACTGTATGATCAATATCCCCCCTCAAGATGGATAGCCATTAGTAAGTCCAATCTTGAATTTCAGATTTTCGAACTTGTGACGTGAAAGAGGCTTAGTCAATGCATCCGCTAGCTGATCATCTGAAGATACATGACATACCCGTAGCTTTCCTGATTGAACCCTCTCACGAATAAAATGAAAATCAATGGATACATGCTTCATACGTGAATGAAACACAGGATTTGAACTTAATTGTGTGGCACCAATATTATCACAATAAATGACTGGAGTGTGAGAGATTGGGTAGTGTAGTTCAGTGAGCAGTGAGCAGACCCAGCTTATTTCAGATGTTGTGTCAGCCACAGAACGATACTCAGCCTCTGTGGATGATCGAGCGATGGTGCGTTGTTTCTTGGAGGACCATGACACTGGATTGCGGCCAAGATACAAGATGTAAGCACCTGTAGAAGAAAAATCATCCTTATTCCCTCCCCAATCAGCATCGGAATAAGCATGTAGGTGTGCTGGAGAGTGATGATGAAGTAGAAGTCCTTCATTGCTAGTGCCAGACAGATATCTCAGAAGACGTTTTACAAGTTTCCAGTGGAAATCAGTCGGTTGATGCATGAATTGAGACAGTTTGTTCACGGCAAAAGAGAGGTCTGGTCGAGTTAGAGCAAGATATTGTAGGCTCCCAACAGTTGCTCTGTATTCTGTTGGGTCTGCAAATGGAGTACCCATAGAAAGAGTTGGGGAATTATCAGTAGGCATTGGAGTATCAACTGGCCGAGAACTGCTCATGTTGGTTCTATGCAGCAAATCTTGAATGTACCGGTGTTGAGAGAGAACCAATCCACGGGGATGATGTTTAATTTCCACTCCAAGAAAGTACGTAAGAGGACCCAAGTCTTTCAAAGAGAACCTGTGGGCAAGCCTTTGAACAAACAAGTTAACTGAATTATCATTATCACCTGTGATGATTATATCATCTACATAGACCAACAAATAAATAAGATGGCTTTGCTGATTGTAGATGAACAAGGAATTGTCATTGACAGAATTCATAAAACCAGATGCTAGCAGAAATGTTCGCAATTCATGATACCACGCACACGGCGCCTGCTTGAGTCCGTAGATGGCTTTTCTCAGTTTACATACAAAATCTGGTTTATCTCTGTCAACAAAGGCTGGTGGTTGAACCATGTATACATCCTCATGCAGTGTTCCTTGAAGGAACGCATTGTTAACATCTAATTGGCGAAGCTTCCAACCTTGACTCACAGCAATAGATAGAACCAGCCTGACAGTTGTAGCTTTTATTACTGGACTAAACGTCTCAGTGTAATCAAGTCCCGGCCTTTGATTAAAGCCTTTGGCAACTAGACGTGCTTTGAAGCGAGCAACTGTTCCATCAGAATTCCTCTTTACCCTGAAAATCCATTTGCAACCAATTAAGTTAGAAGCACATTGTGAAGGCACTAATTCCCAAGTGTTATTCCGAATCAGTGCATTATACTCTTCTTTCATTGCTTCACGCCACTGAGCATCCTTTAGGGCCTGTGTAATTGTTGCAGGTTCAGTTTCTGAAGATGTGGGGAGCTGTGTGTTTAAGGCCAATTTTTGAATGGGTTTGTGGATATTGTTCTTTGATCGTGTCTGCATTGGATGTGTGGGTATGATGGGTTGTGTATCAGGTGGGGAATCAGTAGGTGATACGGGAAGGACTGGTATAGGGGAGGGTGGTAAGGCAGTAGTGATGGTGATATAATTTGGGGAGGAGCTGCTAGCAGGGGTATTTGCAGAGGATGTAGCCGCAGGTGGTGTCATGGATCGAGGCACTGGATGGGAGGAGATGACAGAGATCACATTAAGAGTTGGAGGATTTGGCTGAGATGAAGGGGATGATGACTGGACTGTGTTGAACGATGTATACGGGAATGTTGATTCAATGAAATGAACATGCCTTGAAGTGAAAAATTTGGATGATACAGGTTCAAAACAAATATAAGCACTCTGGGATAAGGAATATCCTAAAAAAATGCATGGTTTGGATTTAACATCAAGTTTATTTGAGGAGTATGGCCGAAGCCATGGATAACACAAACACCCAAAAATTCTCAGTTTTGTAAAATTGGGAGTTTGTTGAAAAATAAGCTCAAAAGGTGAGGTATACTGTAATGATGCTGATGGCATGCGATTTATTAGGTAAATAGCAGATGAAAAAGCAAAGGACCAGAATTGAGGTGGTAATGAGGCATGGGTCATAAGTGAAAGACCTGTTTCCACAATGTGCCTGTGTTTACGTTCCGAAATGCCATTGTGTTCTGGAGTATGTGGAGGGGAAGTGCGATGAGAAATACCATGAAGGTGAAAAAAATCTGTAAGTGCAATAAATTCACCTCCATTGTCTGAATAAAAGGTAGCGATTTTGTGTTTGAAAAAATTCTCAACAATGGCTTAGAAACGTATGAATGTAGATTTTACATCAGATTTGTGTTTTAAAGGATACAACCAAGTATATCTTGTAAAGTGATCCACAAAAATGATATAGTATTTAAATCCATCAATTGAATGAATTGGAGCAGTCCAAACATCAGAGAAAATAACATCTAGGGGTGTGCGAGATGTTAATGTTGAGACAGAAAAGGGTAATTTGTGACTCTTGTTACAATTACACGCATTGCAAGCAAATTGTTTGTTGATAGGAGAAGAGCCAAGATTATTTTTGGATAAAATGAGATGCAAAATTGATAACGATGGATGTCCTAATCTAAAATGCCAATTTATTGGTGCGATTTTTAGGCTGGAGAAGGCAATTGGTGAGGAAGAAACTGGACGCAGCCCTGACCATTCATAGACACCACCTTGGGTTTCACCCCGAGCGCGAATCATTCCCGTTAGCAGATCCTTCACAAGAAAACACCAAGGTAAGAATTCAATAGAAACTTTATTTGAAACACAGAACTGATAAATGGATATGAGGTTCTTTTTAATAAGGGGAACACAGAGAATGTTTTGTAGATTAAATGTATCTGAGGAATTTTGCAAAGTGGTGGATCTTGTGTGTGTAATACTTAGACCGGTACCATCTCCAATCATAACATCATCTGTTCCAGTATATTGATTGTGCAGAGAGAGATTGTTGAGGTCTGCTGTGATGTGGTGAGAAGCACCACTGTCAAGCAGCCATGAAGATGCAATGGGATTAGTGGCAGCTGCAAGATGAGCCTGTGGTTGCCAGCTGCGTGGAGAATTGAGGTGTGGAGGAGTAGATTCGTGAGGGACGAATTTAAAAGAGGGGCAGCGTTTTGCTGTATGCCCTTGAACTCCACAAACTTGACAGTATCCCATGTACTGACGTTGTCCAGATCTCTGATTGAGAAAGCTTTGGTTGGGAATTGGGTAATGTGGCCGTGGAGATGGATAATGAGATGCACGCCATAATGTCAGGGACTGAGAGTAAGGTCTATTCGTAGACTGTGATGGAAACCTGAAGCCTGGTCTTCCAGTGACAGCATTAGCTGTTGGTGAGAATTGCAGAGGGGATTTATGAACTGGTGGCAAAGAAGCCTCAAACATAAGCAATTTTTCATGTAGTTCTTCAAAGGAGATGGTAGAATCACGTGCCTGGACTGCACGCACCAGCTCACGGTATTCATCACCTAATTCTTCAAGAATCTTATCTGTGATATCTTCACTTTCCAAAGGGGCACCAAGGATTGTTAATTCATCTGCTTTTGTCTTAACAGAGTAGATGAATTCTGAGATGTTGAGAGAGCCTTTGGTGAGTGCTTTAAAGATGGTTTTGATTTGTTTGATACGGCCTCTTGAAGGAGTGGCATATGTTGATTCCAGAATTTGCCAAGCTTCTTTGGATGTGTTAGCACGGGCAATGAAAGGGATGATAGTATGATGAATGGAACCAAGTAATGCATTAAGTATGAGCTGATCTTGTCGTATCCATGGGTGATACGCAGGATTACTTGAATTACCACTGTCTGTGGTAATGGTTTCAAAAGGACATGGTTTGCTACCATCAATAAAACCGAGAAGGTCATAGCCTGTAAAGAGAGTTTGGAATTGTAATTTCTAGGACAAATAATTTGTACTGGTGAGTTTCAGAGGGGTCTGTGCAGTGACATTTATCGTCACTAGGTTTGGTGGTGGAGTGGAGGATTGGTTGGAGCTGGATTCAGTCATGGTTTGATGAGAAGAAGAGAGAAAGAAAAAAAAAATTATGATTGCTCTGATACCATGTGAATTGTATCTGATTGTATTATATTTCTTCTCTTTCAACTGTATTTACAATCTCTGATATTTATAGAGATATACAAAGTCACGTAAGACAGAAAGATTACATAAGATAAGGATAACTTAAATGAATTCAAATTCAAATAGAGAATCCCAGCTTGATCTGCTACTGATATTCAATTCCTGCTTGACCTGCAATTGATCTTCCGAGATCACAGCTGCATGATGATCTGTTACTGTCAAGCCTTTGTATCTTCAACTATCACTGTATGATCAATAAATTCAACTGCCACCTGGAGTTGTGTCACCCTCGTATTCAGGAAGCTTCCACCATAAATGAAAGTCGTGATGAGAAGATGCAACTTCAAGCAGTAGATGCTACTTGATTCGATGAACATACAAAAAACATCTCAAATTGAAGAATCAGAAAATAATATTCTCAACAATATCACCTTCTCACTTCTTGAATTGTATAACCATCGTTTATATTTTATCAAATTTCTCTCCCTCTCCCTCTCTCTCTCTCCCTCTCCCTCTCCCTCTCTCTATATATATATATATATATATATACATATATATAGAAAAACGACTAAAAAACAGGGTTATTAGAAATATATTTTAGAAATGGATTGTAAATGGTGTTTAGCATCAGATGTGGTTATTTCAAATCTTCAACAAATAACCCGTTCTTGATTGAGAAAACTTTGAAATGAATTATTTGATACTAATTAAAAAAAATTATATTAAATTTGATATGTTGATCTAAGCTATCAACAAGATCATTTACACTCTTCCCCGCTCTGATATCAATTAAAAGCAAAAAAAATCAAAGTAATTAGCCTGCTAAATCTCTCTTTTTCATCTCAATCACGCCTCCTCTCCATAGATCTCCTCACGCAACCGTTGATCTGTAATTTCCTCAAGTTCACAGGTAATTCTCCGTTCCGTTTACTGATCTCTTAATTCTTTGCTCAAATTATATTTTCTTCTAGATTTTCTAGCTAATTGCTTACTAGAAATTATGTTTATATTTCTAGGTTTATTTTCCTTGCAGTCGATCAGCGTACCAAGGGTCTGTGGTTCCAGTCCATCTGATCTGGTTTAAGTCTGCTGCTGAAATTGCCTACCGAATAATTCTAAATTCTATTCTTACATTTTGTTCTAAATTCTATTCTTACATTATATAATTATGAAGATCTGGTTTAAAGGTGACAGTTTCTAGGGTTCGGAAGGCTGGAAATCAGATGAGTATGAAAATGCTCGCATATCTTGCAAACATTAAGAAATTAAACCAAATTGTAAGCTCAAACAGAATATTACTCAGGCTTCATATTGAAGTTCCAGTCAGCAGCAATATGTTTGAGTTGCATTAAAGCTCAAAAATCCGAGAGGTAAAAGTTTCTAAGACTTCTGTAAATTTAACATTCATTCTTGTTAAAGAACCATCTCACCTAAAAGCTTAAACTTCTACGTGAGGTCCTAGAATATGATTTATATTATTCTCTAACACCCCCCCTCAAGTGAAAGCCCTTTGGGCTTGAAACTTGCATAGGCCCATATTACTTTGTGCTTGATTTTTATCAAATAGAATGAGGGTGGTGAGATTTGAACTTGTGACCGTTCGGTCAACAAGGCTCTGATATCATGTTAAAAAACCATCTCACCTAAAAGCTTAAGCTTCTAAGTGAGGCCCCAGAATATGATTTATATTATTCTCTAACAATTCTGAACACAAACACTGCAGAAACATGTTTAATAAAAACAAGATATCACGTAGATATGCAGAGATAGGCATCCCATGCTTATCTTTAAGATTTATTTGGTTATATTTGGTCTACTTTAAGCTTATTTTTTCTCCTTTTTTTAGCCTTCAGCTTTAGATTTATGAAATGGTCCTATCTCCTGTTATGAACGTCAAACTTAATCTTAGAATATTATGCTCGGATTTTCTTGCCTCTTCTCCTGGTATAGAATTTCAGGTTATGGCTAGAATAATGGAAATGCTTATATATCAATAAGAGTGAATGATGATTTTTCTAGAAAATCTATATAGGAATATGGCTGTAGATGTAATGGGAGATGGTGTTGCATACTATAATTATAGAATTTGTAGTCCTGTGGTGATAACAAAACCTCTAAATCTAGAGGCAACTAATTTTTATAAATTGTTGAAAGCTGCAAAAGAGCTTTTGTGGGATGAGTGTACCAAGCAATCTAAATTATTTGCTTGTGTACAATTGCTTAATATGAAGTTAAATTTAAATTTTACTTAGACTATGCTCAACAAATTTATTGAATTTACAAAAAGTTGTATGCTTGATTATGGAAATTTGGTATCAAATTTTTATGATGCCAAGAAATTTATGCAGCCACTTAGACTTGGTTATGAGTGAAGGTCCAAGCCTATTGTTCATCATATGAATAGTAGGGAGTGAATTAATTTATGTCATACTGTTCACATGCAGTCAGTAGTAGCAGGAGAAGGAGGAGGGAAAAAGGACCACTTGTTGTTGTCACCATGTACAAGAGGTTGAGGTGGTTCTGCCGGTGGTGGTGGTGTTGGAATGGTGGCCTATGGTGGCTGTAGGAAGAGAAAGGAAAGTGCTACAATGGAGGGAAGAGGTGACGTTGATGTCGCTGCTGCTTTGCTGTCAACGGAGGAGAGTAACGAGCTGTTGCTGCTGCTGTTGTGGAAGCGCGGCTATTATTGCTATCACCTGAGAAGAAGAAGAAGAAGAAGAAGAAGAAGAGCAGCTAATACTATCATCGGATAAGAAGAAGAAGAAGAAGAAGAAGAAGATGTTATCGTTGTTGTTGCAGAAAGAAGAAGTGCAGCTACTGCTGCTGCCAAAAGGGAAGAAGAAGTTGTTGTCAGTCGCTGGAGAAGAAGAGCAGTGTTATATGACTTTGGAGGAGAAGAATGAGGTGATGCCATCGTTAGAGAAGAGCAGCTGACACCGCCAAAGGAGAGGAAGGGTTTGTCGCTGGCAATTTGTTTATAGTGGGAGTAAAAAATGATATATGATTTAACTTGTGTTATAACCCCCTTTATTTTTGTTTTTGTTATCCTTTGTGTCTCCCGTTCTCTTTTGTTCTTTTTGTTTATTGTTTTTGTTCTTTCCTTTTTTGTTCTTTATTTTTTTTGTCTCATTTTTCCTCTCCCATCTTCTGTTCTTCCCTCTCTATCTCTCAGTTTCATTTTTCTTCCCTCTTTTATAGACTTAATATGCAAGTTATAGGACATTGAATTGTTATGCATAAAATGGTGTGTTGCAGTGCAAAAAATGTTGTGCTGCAGGTAAGGTAATGGTGGTTGCAGGGCATGGTCATGGTAAGCATAGGCATGGCCATGCCAAGGCCTTGACAAAACATTGTTTTATTTTTTTTATATGCTCAATTTAACCTAAATTATATTCCCAAACTTAATTTCTTACCAATTAATCCCTTAATAAAATTAATTTGACCCGTTTAAAGTATAATTAAGTCTTTACACTTAATTAAATTCTTCCATTGGGCCCTAAAGTAATGCCTAAACATAACTAAACTTTAATTTTGCCCATGATTAAATCAGGTTGGCAATTAAAACTTTAGTTATGCATTTCTACTTATTTTTTATGTAGATTTATCCAATAATCAATTCAAAGTTGAATGTTTCATGAATCTGAACCCCACCTGAAAGTCATGAGGCAGACCACTACTCCCAACCTAACCTACACTTGGGTTTATTTATGAAATTAAAATGCATGATAACATTAGTTTATATTTGATGCTTATGCATGAACTGGAAGTTAAGCTTTATGCTAAAAAAATAAAAATACATGCTAACAAATAAATTAAACAAAAAAAGTAAAAAAGCAAAGCCTAGTCCACCTAGACAAGTCCTTAGGGAAGTCGCCATCTATCTTGACAATGATTTTTTTTTCGCGCTTCGCGTTCTGCCATCTCTAGAGGGGAGACGGGGTGTATGAAAGAGGTTTAATAATCATAAAGTTATGACTATAGTTCTTAGGAGTCGCTGCCTAGTGTGAAGGTCACTAGGAAACCTAAATGTTTGTGAGAGTCAGGGTAAGAGAACTTGTTGTACAGGGGGAAGAAGAATCACCTCCAATGCACCTTACTTAAGTTAAGCTGCATTGTGGTTTGCTTGTTTTCTAGGTCTGATTTTTTATTTGTTGGTCTTTTCTAAGGCTTGAAGTAGATCTCTCTTTGTGAGGAGTCCTCTACTTCGTTGAGTTTAAAACCTAACCATTTTAAACTCTGAAAAAAAATTTCACTGCATTTAGAAAACCCTTTTTTACTATCTATAGGTGTAATTTACAATATAATTTTACATCCCAATACTTAAAGAGAAAAAAAAATGTTAATTCTTTTTATCTTTTGGCCAAACTCCAATGGATAATCATAAATCGATTGCGATATCTCATTTTTATTTTAAAACATGAGAAAGATTTTCTATATTTTTTTACAAAAAATATGTTTGAAAAAACCTTGCAATTCGGATATATGCATGAAAACAAAATATTTTTTTAGAGGCAATTTTTATATATTTTTTATTCATATTCATGGTCCAAATGCCTACCCAAATGGGCTGAAATGACTCGACATGCTAAAGGGGTTGGGCTACCCAACAAAATGGGCCAAAATGGCATAAAATGCTTAAAAAGGTTGTTGCCCAACCAAATGGGCTAAAATTGCCCACATTGTGTAAAGGGGGTAGTGACCAGCCTAGCCAAGCCTACTATTCACTTGCAGTTAACAGTAGTAGGAGAAAGAGGGAGAGAGGATTAGCAGTTGTTGCCGCCCTATAGAAGAGGTTAAGCTTGTTCTGCCTGTGGTGATGGCATTAGGAAGGTGGCCTGTGGTGGTCGCAAGAAGAGAAGGGAAGTGATGCAAGAGATAGAGTCTCAATTGAGATCAGTTTTAATCACTTAAAAGGTCGATATTGATGTCAATGTCAATCATTTTCATTTAATGAGAGTTGTATTGAGATGTTTTCCTTTTATATTGACCAAAAAAATAAGATCAAACCTGAGACAAGATTTTTTTTCTTTGAACATTTTTTTTTGGTTTATTCACATAATAGGGTTATTTTAAGTGTTTTGTTGTAAGACCCAACCCAACTTTTTGACAATTTCTACAGTAGTTGGAAATAGGAAAGCAAAATGATGCATCATTTATCTCTTTTTTTTTTTTTTCAAAAAATCATAGAGGACTCATCCATCCTATTTGAAAAAAAAAAAAAAGGAATCCTACATGAATAGGATCATGTATAATTTTTTAAATTGGTAATGCTTGACCATTTTTCTTATATAATTTTTTTTATCTTTAAGTGATACTCTAATATTTGTTTTCTGTATTTTATTTGTTTGAATTAATTTTTATAATCTATATTTAAATTAAAACTTTTTTTATTTGATTTTTTAAATTATTTATTTTATATTTTTTAAAATAGAACTATATATATATAATACTTCAAAGAGATTATTTTAATTTATCTAGAAGTTTTTTTATTTATATTTTATATCAATAAACTTTATTTAGATGACATGTTTATAAAAATAAAAATTATTTGTTTTTGATGTAAACTAGCTAAAAGGAAAAGTGGGGATAAATATCATAAAAAAAATGTATGGTTAACTAGATTAATATAGATGAGCAATCATGGATGTATTGTCATCTTATGGATCGTCGTCTTAATCTTGAATATATTACGAGTGTTAGAAGATTTATCATTTTTTCATTTTCAATTGTATTCGTGGAGAAAATTAGATGTCCTTGTGTGAAGTGCAAAAATCATTCTTAAAGGAATATGATGTTTGCAAGACTTATTGACAAGAGAGCTTTTACCTTTTTATGAAAACTAGAGTATACACAGGGGAGTCTTATGCCATAAAACCATTATTGGTCTGATCTTCATCAGTTGGGATTAGTCGTGATGTGAATGATTTTTCTAGAAAATCTATATAGGAATATGGCTGTAGATGTAATGGGAGATGGTGTTGCATACTATAATTATAGAATTTGTAGTCCAATGGTGATAACATAACCTCTAAATCTAGAGGCAACTAATTTTTATAAATTGTTGAAAGTTGCAGAGGAGCCTTTGTGGGATGGGTATACCAAGTAATTTAAATTATCTGCTTGTGTACAATTACTTAATATGAAGTCAACTTTAAATTTTACTTAGACTATGTTCAACAAATTTATTGAATTATAAAAAGTTGTATGCCTGATTATAGAAATTTGGTATCAAATTTTATGATGCCAAGAAATTTATGTAGTCACTTGGACTTAGTTATGAGTAAAGGGCCAAGCCTATTGTTCACCATGTGAACAATAGGGAGTGAATTAATTCATGTCATATTGTTCACATGCAATCAATAGTAGTAGGAGAAGGAGAAGGGAAAGAGGATCACTTGTTGCTATTACCATGTACAGGAGGTTGAGCTGGTTCTGCTGGTGGTGGCGGCATTGGAATGGTGGCCTATGGTGGCCGTAGGAAGAGAAGGAAAGTGCTACAATGGAGGGAAGAGGTGACGTTGATGTCGTGCTGCTGCTATTGTAAAAGAAAGAGAGTAAGAGTTGTTGTTGTTGTTGCTGGGGAAATGCATTTTTTCAATTTTTTAATGTTGTTACAAATTTTTTATTTTTTTTAACAAAATTGGCCTACGAGGGCCTTGCTGGCACCATACTTGTGCCATGTCAGCATCCATGCTTGGGCCATGCCTTGCAACCAATCATTTCCACAACATATTATCTCCTGGACATCAATCTCATGCTCTGCAACCTGCACATTAAGTCTATAAAAGGGAGGAAAAATTGCAAAAGGGAAATAAGAAAGAAAATAGAGGAAGGGAAAAATTACATGAAAAAAAACATACACAAGCATAGCCACCAGTAACTGCCCTCTTTCCTCTTCCTTGGCATCAAGAGAACTATTCCAGTAACTCCCTCTCTCCCCCACAACCACACTGACAACTCTTGTTTCCCTTTAATAGTCGACATCACTCTCTCTATACTCCAACCAGCTCCCGATGAGCACTAGCATCACCCCCCTTAGCACTAGTGGCATCTCCTTTGTGCTAGTAGCTCAACTGTGACCTCCAGCAGTAGCAATTAGCTCTGGCAATGCAATAACAATCCCTCCTACACAAACAAGCCTCCCTTTTGGCAGCTCTCCCAGCCATCGCAAGCCATCATTTACTATCATCTTACTCCCTCAACCACCTATTACTGTTCACTATTTAGTGAATTGCAAGGGGAGTGAATTAATTTACTTTCCCTCCCACTGTGAAAAGTCGGGGCTGCCGAGCTTGACTTTGTGTTTGTCCGGGCCATTTGGGCTAGAAGCCCATAATGATATAGGTGGGATGGAAGCCTAGTCTGAGAGGAGTGTGGGCTACCAGCCCACAATTTTTATAAGAAAATAGAAAAATTAAAAAGAAAATAAAAAATACAAAGTTTGCATACAAATATATCTTTTTTTATTTTTTAAGAAAAAAACACGTGTTGTTTTCATGCATACGATCAGATTCCAAAGTTAACAATAATTTTATTTAGCTATCAAGGTGTAAAATTACATTGTAAAATACACTTACAGATAGTAAAAGTTTTTTTTTTAAATACAATGTAAAATTTTTCAAACTTTAGAATGATCATTTTTCGACTCCCAATGAGGTAGAATCTCTCTCACGAAGAGAGATCTACTTGGAACCCTACGAAAAACCAATGAATAGAATTTTAACTTAAAAAAAAAATTAAACAGCAATGCAACTTAGCTTAGGTAAGGTGCACTAGGGGCGATGCGTCTTCCCTTTGTACAACAAGGACCCATACTGAGACTATCATGGACTCTTAGGTTTCCTAGTGACCTTAATACTAGGTGGAAACTTCTAGGATTTATAGTTATAACTTTATGATTATAAAACAACCCTTTTACATTATGTCATCCCCTCTCTAGGGATCGCTGTTGCTAGAAATCGCAAGTGTACAAATCATAACAAGTAATAAAGTGATGAGTAGAGTATCGTCCCACGAGGATTTGAAAAAAAAATCAAATCCCTATCTATTTGATAATTCAATTATAAAGCTTCACAAAACTAAAAA
Source organism: Salix dunnii (assembly GCA_015731905.1). Taxonomy (NCBI): domain Eukaryota; kingdom Viridiplantae; phylum Streptophyta; class Magnoliopsida; order Malpighiales; family Salicaceae; genus Salix; species Salix dunnii. Next base: position 29,147,772 of record CM027674.1, on the reverse strand, counting down.
TAATTAAAACAAACAAGCAAAAAAAAAAAAGGTATTGAAATCAAGTTTAACGAATCCTGAGATTTCTGATTTCACCATAACTAATCTTATGTCAATTCTCTCAATTGAATTAATAATCTCAAAATTTCTTTCTTATTGTTGATAATCAGGTGTTACTAATTTAATTATTAATCTTTAATCTCTCTCGAGCATTAATGAATTATTTTAACAAGCAAACTTCCTACCTCTCGGTGAAAATTCTAAACTCATTAAAATACTTTAAGAATGATGAAACCTAGATATCTCTATCATATAGATTTCTCTATCATATAGATTTCTTATGGTATTTTAAACAATGGATGAAACAATTATCACTTCTCACTCTCAAATTGAATCCCAAATCATGCAAACGGTGATCAAGTGTACACAAGCATTAAGCATAGAATGACACACTCAACAACTATTAGATTAATCCAATCAAATAAATTGTTCACATATTCATAGCTAGGCTACACCAAAAATCTCTTAGGACTATTGGAAAATTAGAGAGCTGGATGTCTTGAAGGGGCTGTTGTTCTTGCCTTCTTTCTTTCCGATTTGATTACCTCCTCTCCTAGATATTGCCTCCTCTCTTTTGTAATGTGTTTAGGATTTTCTTCCCTCCAAAAAAATCCTTTCAGCTGCTGTCTTACAAGGTAGATATATGTTGATTTTTTTCTTCAAAAAAAAAACACGGATTCTGCTCCTTCCTAATATTGCGAGCGAATTTCGAGGTAATAAACATATGAGTTAAGACTCCTATATAAAGTTGTATAAAATCCAATTTTATTTTCAGTGGACTTGATCATGCAATTTTTGGGCATCTCGAACTCTAGATATGGTTGCATGGATTCCTGGTCTAATTTAGACTCTGTATTTCAACTCCATTTTTGGACTTTAAAAAATAAAAATTGGGTTATTTTCATTGCATAAGAGTTGTAGGCCCATGTATCCTCTTTTCATAAAGGTAAAGAATGCATGAAATGGAGTTGTATAACTTCTGTTAAACCTCATAAACCAATCAGTGCTCAGGCTTGTCTACGCAGACCAACTAGTGTTTGAATTCTAAGTTCATCCTATTGTTTGCTTCTTCATATGATCTCAATTTTAGCATATTCCTATAGTCTAATACCTAAAAATATATTGAATTTTAAAGAAGTGAATAATTCTCAAAAATATCTAAAATTACAACTTGTTAAAAATCCAATAAAATTCTCTAAAATAGAGAAGGAATGTCTCAAAATATGTATGCAATATATTTCCTTATCAAATAACCCCAAACTTAAATGTTTGCTTGTCTTCAAGCGAAAAAAAATTTAAATAAAAAATGAATAGCAAATATTTCATGTAGGTTCAACTTTCAACATAAGGAGTTCATTATGCAAGCATTAACACCTTAACTTTTATAGGCAATATCAAAAAAAGGAAAATAAAGTATACCTATTTCCCATATTTCAAATATCTATACATCCAATTTCAGTCATATGTATCATGTAACCAATATAATTGAGTCAAACAATATTTGTCCTACAATTACTCCTTACTACTACAAACAAGGTAGCAAAGATAAATTCCTCCTCCTCCTCCTCTTCTTTTCTTCTCTTTTTTTTTAATTTCAAGTTTTCATCAATTTGTCACTTGTCTTTTAGCATGAATACAAACATTTGTGATGAATGCACCTAGTTACTTAACAGGTCACAAAATAAAAGTGCTTTGCATACTCATATTTCAAGTTATCGTTTGACATAAAAGCAAACATTTGTGATGAATACCCCTAGTTAATAAGCAACTCGAAACGTTGGAGTAGATCAAATTTCAAATATATGTATTCATCCAATTTCTTAATTGCTGCCACTCTTATTTACTTAAACCTTATTTAGGAATAGATCAAAGGAGATAATCTCAAGAAAAACATCACACTTATGTTTTATGCTTAGCCATACAACTCATATAACTATAAAAGAAAAGATGTACTTGAATAATTCCCAAGAAAATAAGTATAATTAAACTTGCTTTATTAGATATTGCCTAGTCTAAGCCGAGGAATGTCATGCGTAACATAATAAAGAACCTTAAAGTGTTAAGTTCCAAAGTGCATCTTAAACTCACCTTATGTTTTTTTAAAAAATTATTTCAACCAAAATTTAGCCATAGGATAATATGCATGCATCACCCCAAACTTAAATTTCACATTGTCCTCAATGGGAAAGGGAAAAGAAAAAAAGAATAAATAAATAAAGCGAATGGTAAACGAACATTTCCCTTTTTACTAGGTAGCTTACAGTGTTGGTTGCAAAATAGATGTCTGCTTGAATTTTCAAACCTGCACAACACAATCAAACGAATAAGGGTGAATTTAGTAAGTTTTTTTGGGGGGTTTCCTCCCAATCAATGCTTAGTTATAGTCTGTAGCTTGACTCTTCACATGACTATGTTGGGGCAAGACGGATGACATCCTTCTTCCCAAATGTCTGCTTTAGACGCTACCTATTTATTGTGAATGTTCCCTTCTCATAATGAGTGACTTCCACTTCTCCATAAGGAAACACCTTGACAACTTTGAATGACCCTGACCATCACAATTTAAGCTTACCAGGAAACAAGCAAAGTCATGAGTTGAAGAGCAACACTTGTTGACCAGGGAAAAATTCCTTATGTGTGATATGCTTATGATGCCATGCATTAGTCTTTTCTTTGTCGATTTTAGCATTCTCATAAGAATCATTGCGGAATTCATCCATCTCATTGATTTGCAAAAACCGTTTCTCACTTGCAGCTTGCATATCCATGTTCAGCTACCTCATTGCCCAATACACCTTATGCTCTAATTCAACAAGAAGATGACATGCTTTCCCAAAGACTAATCGATATGGAGACATTCCCAATGGTGTTTTGAATGTTTTCCGATAAGCCCACAATGCATCATCTAGCTTCCTTGCCCGGTCCTTTCAGTAATCCATGCAAATCCTTCATCCAGTTACTGTTCTAATAAGTATTAGTTTGTTATCCGCATCCCTTACCACTGTCATTCCTCCTTTATTTAGCACAAATTGAACTAGGCTCACCCATGAGCTATTAGAGATTACAAAAATATCACCAACATCTAACCATTTTAGAACTTTTTTTTGGACAGGTTAAGCCTTCTTTTGTTTTATTGTTGGCTTGACTTCATCCTTTAACAAAATCTTGTGCATGCAAATAGAGGGACTGATGCCTTGGATATCTGTCAGTGCCCACTTAAGATCTTCCTTATGTTTTCTAAACACCAACAATTTTTCTTCTTCAGCAGTAGAGAGATTTGTAGAGATGATGACGGGATAAGTGGAGGTTTCTCCAAGGTATGCATACCAAAGGTGCTTTGGTAGAGGTTGCAATTTCAAGACCGATGCTTGTTCACTAGTTGATTTTGACTTTGGAGGTACTTGTCCTAAATCTTCAAAGTACTTCTTTTAGTTAGGCTCAAAAGAGTCCATCCAACAGTATATTCTACTATGTCAATGTCCTCCTCCAATACATTATTTAGAAGACATGTTTCTAATGGGTCAATTAAAAGCTTGAATTTGTCATTAATTAAGGAGTCTACCACTTGAATGTTGAAGCATCTCTCCGCCATATCTAGTTGTTTGATGGCTTTGAACACATTGAAAATCACCTCATCTTCATTCACCCTCAATCATAGCTCCCCTTTCTTCACATCAATTAATGCACCTCTAGTGGACAAGAATGGTCAACCAAGCAAGATAGGGATCTCACCATCCTCTTCCATATCTAGTATGATGAAGTTTGCTAGAAAGATGAACTTACCCACTTTCTCCAATACATCTTCAATTATTCCTTTTGGATGCTTCAATGATCGGTCAGCTAATTGCAATGTTACTGTGGTTGGCCTTGCTTGACCTAAACTAGGCTTCTTAAAAATAGATAAAGGCATGAGATTAATATTTGCACCTAAATAACATAAAGATTTTTCAACTATAGAGTTTCCAATGGAACATGGTATTGTAAAATTCCCTGGATGCTCAAATCAGGCTCTGCATTTCGACTCCATTTTTGGACTTCAAAACAGCAAAACTGGTTTTTTCTCATTGTATAAGAGTTGTAGACTTGTGTATCCTCTTTTCATAAAGGTAAAAAACACATGAAATGGAGTTTTATAACTCTCCTTATACCTCAAAAACCAATCAGTATTCAAGCTTGTTTAGGTAGACCAACTCATATTTGCATTCTAAGTTCATCCCATTATTTGCTTCTTTATATGATCTCAATTTTAGTAAATTTTAGTAGTCTAATACCTGAAAATACATTGAATTTTCAAGAAGTAAATAATTCAAAAAAATATCTCAAACTCTATATAACTTCTTAAAAATGGGATTAAAATAGAGAAGGAATGACACGAAATATTTAACGATGGAAGAACGGGAATCACGGAAAAAACTTTCGTCGCAACATGCTACGTGAGGACAATGACGTCGGAAAGTCCTCTGTGGCAACTGAAGAAAAGTCAATGCCGACTCTAAAGAAAGGATAAACTTTGTTTTTTCATTTTTTAAATTCATCAACCCCACACCTTTTCTGAAACTTTTTTGAAAGGGGATTTTAAAGATGATCGACACTAACACGGTTTGCTCTCATTTGCTTGTCTTCGTTTGCAAATTGTTTCCGGTGGCTGGCGATGCTTGAACGTCTTTTATAGAGCGATTGAAAGAGAGTGAGGGGCTGCATGAGGATATTGACGTCGGAAAGTCTTGTGCGGCAGCTGGAGAAAAATCAATGACGGCTCGAAGGCGAAGGTTAAAGAGATTAGTTATTTTCTTTTTTATTTAATTCAAACCGTAAAGTCATACATAATCATTTGCATATGTTAACAATTTATAGGTATAAGTTGATATAACATCTTATTTCGAGAAATTGAAAAGTTCTATGCAATTTTCTCCTCCTCACTTGGAATTTCTTTTCTCCACAATTTTATATTAAATTATTTACCCTAGTTTTGTTATTTTTTTGTTTTATAATTTCAATACTAGGCTGGTCATTTTAACTGCTTGAATTTTTATTCACATTTGTTTATTTATTTAACTTGGATTTTTTCGATAGACTCTTTTTTTGAAGGTCTGTTTTTTTATATCCAAATCTTGTTGTATATAGTTGGTTTGGTATATAGTTGGTTTGGTTAAGCACGTTAACCTGAGTTAATTTAAAAAAATTTCTCCATTTTTTATCTCTAATTTCATTATTTTGTATTAAATTATTTGCCTTTCAGCTTTATCAATTTCTAACTTTAAATTCATGATTTTTTTTAAAGGTTATTTTTCCCTTTTTTATTGGATTTTTTTTTTCATTTTTATCATTCAATAATAAGTTTATTGATAATTAAACTTTGTAATTTGTTTTGATTTATTTATTTAGGGATTTTGTGGTATGATATATTATCGTCTCAATATTTAAAAAAAAAAAAACATGCATCTTGAATTTTTCTTAACTCAAATTATATTTATATCAGTTATCCAAGTTATGGTTAGAGTCACCACGTAAATCAAATCATATTACTTCACAACTCTTAGTTAATAATTATTTTTGAAATTTGAATTTCATATTATCTAATAAGTTTATCTTTAAATTTAAATTTTACTAAATTACTTTTTTTAAATACACACACACACACACACACACAAAACTGAAGGCCTAGAGCTGAGGATATGGTGGTAGTTTCACGGCAGGTTTTTTGAGGTGATCGACGGGTGAAAGGGTTGTTAGGTAATTATACATTTTATTATTATTTTGTTTTGAATTTACTACAGGCAGGCCATCACTTGTTACTTGGACACGCCTTTTAGATAACGTTTTTGGTGTCTCACGGTGGTTGAAAATGTCTTTCTACCATGTCAAAGGGTGTGCCATCATATACTCTTCCTCCCAATGTCGATTTTTCATTTTTCTCCTCGTTTTCTCTCTCCTAGAGAGGCAAACTGCAATACAATCCTTTGTGGTTTTTAGTATTTTATTTCAGTCTCTGTTCTTTTGATTTTGTTTTTCTTCTTGATTTCTTCAATGAATTTTTTGATTGTTTTCAATTATCCCCTTCAATTGAAATTGATCATATATGCTATTCCTAATTTCAATCCTTATTCTTTTGATTTTTAGTTTGTTTTTTGTTTCTTTAATTGTTTTGTTCTGTAGATTTTAATTTGTTTCAATTTTGTCCTACAATTGAAATTGCTCATATATGGTACTTTTCATTTCAATCCTTATTCTTTTAATATTTTAAAACAATTACACTATATTTTTTTAAAATCTCTTTATTTTTTTAGTCCTAAGGTTTTGATTTGTTGTAGTTTTGTTCTTTAATTAGAATTAATTTTTTTTTTCCGGCCTTTCTTGTTTTAATTTTTTATTTAGTATTAATTCCATTGGTTTTTTTTTTATTCTTCTTTGAAAATATTTATTGTTTTCTATATTTATGCATCAATGCTTTTAGCTTTTGTTTTTAAATTTTTTTCATTTTATTTTTCATTGGAGTTTTATTTTTTTTGGATTTGTTCTGAAATTTTAATTTTTATTGGTGATCATTGTAAAATTAGTATTTCTTTATTTTTTTCCTTTTTTTTCTTTTTTTTAGTATTTTTTGTTATTTTTATATGTTCTTCGGATGAAATAATTTGTTTACGCTCATAATATTTGTTTTAATTTTTTTCTTTTTTTTGCTACTATTTTTTTTTGCTCTTTTGTTAAAAATTTTGTTATTTTTATGGTTTCATTGTTTGAGTAATAATAATGACAATTTTAGTGATTTTTTAATTGTTTTCATGCTTGTTTTTTTGTAAAAAATGTTTTTTTTTTATTTATTCTTGAAGATAATTTAATGATTCTAATTATTTGGGCAATGATAGTGATAATAATTTTAGCTGTTATAGTCATGATATTTATGGTATTATAGCATTGGATTTTCAATGATGTTTTATTTTTTTGTAGGTAGAAAATCATCTAGTTTTTTTTGTTGTTTAATTATCATAGGTGTTTTTACAATTTATATTTTATTATTGTGTTTAATTTAAATTAGATTATGAAATGAACTAATTCTAATACAATAAATTTGATGATTTAGGTATCCAGATCTTCTTATTTTTTTAATGATAATAATAATTTTATGCTAGTGATTTTATTTAACAAATAAATTTATATTAATTTAATATTTATATATTTTATTAGAAACTTGCACTCCACATAAATTTTACAGAGATTTATTATTTCATTTAAAATTATACTATAATAAAAAAAATCTTGCACTCTTAATTTTTTTTTCTTTAAAAAAAATGTAATTCTAGCCATGACAAGACGGAATTTAGTGGCTAGTATATTTATATAACACTACCGCAAGAGGTTTGCATGATACTTAGCTTGGCTTGCTGCATCACTTTCGAAGTACACTCTGTCCCATCACGCTCAAAGCCAGTCCCTCTCTCTTTCTTTGTTCCCGTACACCTTCCTTTCTTTCACACTCCACACAGGACTTTCAATATCATTTCCCACTGCAAATTATTTGTATCAAGATTAGCTATATTCTCTCTCGAAAGTGAAGGTTAATAAACCGACGATTATCATGTCCTTCTCGAGGCTTCTTCTTGCTTCACTTATTGCCTATGGTCTCGCAACATATGCTCTTGGGGCTGCTGTTTTACCCGACGATGAAGGTACGTTCAAGGCAAGATCGGGATGATTTTAGAGTTTTATTTTCTTTGGGCTGTATGCTTTTCCAGCGATCATAGCTATGCAGATGAAGCTCTTCGATTTAATTACATATCATTATTTTCGAATATAGTTTTATGTTTATTAAAAATGGTTATATTAAAAAATCCACAGTTAAAGCTCTACGTGACATAGCAAAGACGTTAGGCAAGACAGATTGGAATTTCAGTGCCGATCCTTGCGGTGGTCAATGGGGTTGGGCTAATCCAAATGCAGAGGATGGGAGTGAAAATGCCGTTTCCTGCAACTGCATCTTCTCAAATGGCACCATCTGCCATGTCACCAGCATGTAAGCTCTCTCTCTCTCTCTCTCTCGCTCGCTCGCTGGTGGATCATATCTGAAAGTCTTTTGTTAGAAGCTGCGGATGGATTATCCCAGGCCAAATTCTACCTCTGTAGATTATCCTCATCCTCTTAGCTACATAGTAAGAGTTCATTACTATGATACCAATTATTTATTATAAATTGATAGAAACTTTACCTTAAAAGGATAAATTAGTCATGAAAATTGTGCATATGCAACTTATGTGGGAGATAATTTGAAAATATTATTGTTATCCACACACACATATATATATATTATATATAGATAAATAGATATAGATATATGATGATGATGAGCTCCAATTATGACCTCCATTATAGTTCAAATAATAATTGGAAAAGATTGATAAAATAAAGTTTTTTTAACATTATTATTTTGTACGATGTATTTAAAGATTAAAATAATAGATAGAGAAGGAGAGAGGTTATTTTCAATATTCAATATGAGCTTGCTCAACTATATAATATTATATTATATCCTTTAAAATTAAGCTATTCTTCTGCATTTCCAGGAACAAGACTATAATAAAAGGTGTTTAGCAACACGTTTTAAAAATATTTAAGTAGGCTACACCCAAAAAGAGTAGAGAAGTGCATGTACAAGTGGCCAAGTTGTAAGTAGGCATGTGTAAGTAGGCTGTGTTTAATTAAAAAAATAGAAAAAAAACTGACACGACAAAGAAGAGGACCGCCCAGTGGCCAAGTTGTGTAGTAATGAATTATGGTTGGTTGGTTTGTTTCCATGTTTTTATTTTTCTGTCACAGCCATCGGTGTGGATGAGATTGCAGTCATACCTAAGGGCAAGTGTTGACTCTTAGCTGTAAATGACAACACTTATGATGGCATATCTCTTCAATTTTAAATTTTATTGCTGTGTTCTTAAATCATTTTAATATTAAATTTTATTTTTGTGTTATTAAATCATTTTAACATGCTAAGGTTAAATTATATTTTTAAAAAATAAAAATATATTATTTTAATATATTTCTAAATAAAAAATATTTTAAAAAATAACTTCAACCAAAATACTTCCAAATGTATACTTAAAAACATTTGAATCTATATAATTGGCTTTTTTTTTTCTCATTTTATATAAATTATTTTCTCATTATTATTTCTTAAAAAGTAAATAATTATCATACTCGGTTTGTTTGAGCCTTTTTATTTGATGTTATATGATAAAAGTTTTATTTGACACTACGTACGTTTCAAATTTCAAAATTATTTTGTGGACTGCTAGAAAGGGCTCGTGTTGACACGTTTCAACCACACATGGAATTGATCAAGAAAGACTAAACACTTCATGGTTTTAAACTTGATTATAAAATATATTTTATTTATAAAATATTATACAAAAAATAAATAAACTATTTTATAGTTTGAAACTTGATTCATGGGATACTAAATAATGGTTTAAGTAGTTGATTCGGCATAAATCCCAATTTAATTTTTTTAAGAGAAAATCAAATTTTGAATCAATTTAATTTTTTTAAAGGTTAAATCAATTTTTTTTTTAAGATCCAACTAGGATCAAGAGATTGATTAATTAAATTTTGAATCAATTTATTAAGTTATTCCAAGTTTAATAACCTTGTAATAAAAGTAAGAATGTTTGCTGAAAGCTTTGCAATATACTTATTTCATTTTTTTAATATCAGATTGTTTTATAATCAATGTGTGTGTATAATATGAATATCATATTGTTTTATAATCATGTCGAGCATTGTAAATTTGCAATAATTTACATGTCAATTACTTGTAGAAATATTTTAATTACTTTAAATAAAGCTTAAAATCTTTATATAATGTTGAAGCACAGAGTTCTGAAGAACCAGAATCTTCAAGGCAGTCTTCCACCGGATTTGAGCAGGTTCCCTTACCTCCAAGTAATGTAAGCATTGCCTCTTAAATTCTTTACCAAAAAAGCCCCCTTTAAAAACGACCAGAATATTACACATGTCTGCAACACTTACAGTGACTTGTCACGGAACTACCTCAACGGTAGCATCCCTCGAGAATGGGGTGCCACGCAAATGCTTGACATGTACGCTACTTTTTTTCCCTCTCAATATACATGTATGAACTCTTGAATAGTATTTAGTTACACATGAAATTCACTAAAAAATTGAGTTATATTATATCATATGCAGTTCTATTATAGGAAATCGATTTACCGGTCCAATCCCCAAAGAAATTGGAAACATCAGCGCTCTTGTAAATTTGTAAGATAAATAAGATCGATCCTTTTCTCCTTTGATTTATTTACCAGGTACTAGTTTCGGTGGATGTAATGTTTTGAGTGAAATAACCATGCAGAACAGTCGAGTTCAATCAGTTTTCAGGAGTTTTGCCACCGGAACTTGGAAATTTGTCTCGCCTGGAAAAATTGTAAGACCTTTCGCTACAAGTTTGTGTGCTATCCTGATTGTTTTATGCAATTTTAAGCTCCTGGTAGTTAATTACATCTTGTAAGAGCTTTGCTGGAAAAAAAACCTGTTAGAATGATATTCCATCATTGTTTCTGCTTTGATGTTGTAGGCATCTAACCTCAAACAAGTTTACTGGACAGTTGCCAGCAGCATTTGAAAAGCTAACCACACTGAAGGATTTGTAAGTTTTTGAAGTATTGCTGCTATGATACAAATTAAATGTTAATGGCATGATTTTTTATATATTGTTTTTTTTTTTGCAGTCGAATTGGTGATAACCAATTCACTGGTGAGATACCGAATCTCATTCAGAAATGGACAAACCTACAAAAACTGTAAGATTTTCGATGGTTTATAATTGTATGAATTATTTTACAGTTTGTGTGTGGCCTGTCAGATTATTTACTTGAACCAATATTTGACTCCATGATAGAGTGATACAAGGCAGCGGTCTTAGCGGGCCGATCCCACCAGGCATTTCTGTTCTGGAAAAGATGACTGATCTGTGAGTAAAGCTCTGTTGGTTGATAACTTTCATAATGAAAGCTCTTATCCTTGACCGTGCATGTATGCAGGAGAATCAGTGATCTGCAGGGAAATGGAACTGGAGCCCCATTCCCGCCATTAGCTAATATGACAAAACTTAAGATATTGTGAGTTAGATGCTTTCTTATCAATCATCATGTGATTAGGTTTTTGCTTTGTTGTTTCTTCTTTATATGATTCTGAAAATTAATTTTTATGTTGCAGGATACTGAGGAGTTGCAATATTATTGGAGGAATACCTGACTTTGTTGGTGAATTTTCCAGCTTGAAAACCCTGTCAGTTCCTCCTATCAGCTTTTTCAAATGTTTGTATATAGACCTCTTTGTTAGCATATACTTGTATTTGCGTACTTGGCGGTGATACACTGAAGTTCTGTTCCTGTTTGACCACTTCTTCTCTTGGTTATTTGACCATTTTTCTTTCCACTATATATATATATATGTTGATTTCACCTCGAGAGGCTTATGAAGTTCATCAAATCTTAAAGGGAGAATTTGAACTTTCTCCTGCTCTCAAAATCGTTAGTCAACTAGTGGAATTAACAGGGACTTACTGTAAGACTGATAAGATCATATATAAAATTTAGCAGGAAAATATTTCTATATGGAAATTGACTCCTCCTCATTTTGGCTTTACACTTGCTTCTTCATTCTCTAATAATATGCAGCATTGTTTTGAGCTCTCCTTATGGTTTCTTTGCAGAGACCTCAGTTTTAACAAACTTGACGGAGAAATTCCAGAAAGCTTTTCTGGTGTAAGAGAAGCAAATTACATGTAAGCAAATGGCTTTATATATTTGTTCCTTCTTACGTTTAGCTTGAACATCCCGAGCAGTTCTCATATTTCAAACCAAGTCTTGCAACTGCTGTATAAGCTACAGGAACAATTGTTCTATACGGTAGAGTCACAAATTAAGTGGAGGCCCTCGTTGATCAAAATATAGATCACCTCTGGGATCAATTTTGTTACCTTTGCTTGAAATGCACTTTCATTGATACACAGCTTCTTGTCAGATATTTAACGGGGAATCAGCTAAATGGAACCGTACCAGCCTGGATAATTAAGGATGGAAAATCTGTGTAAGGTTTCTTTTCCTGTCTAGGTTTATTTATTTAGTCTTACAAATAAGCTACAGAATTTACCTATTGTTCTCTTGCTACAGAAGCCATCTGAGGAAAACATTTCCATAACATCCATAGATTGTGTTAAGAAGATAATAAATTTGGTTTGGGATTTCTATTACAGCTCACTGATGATCTATTGCATTTGGAAAACCAAGTCATCCAATTTTTTCTAGATTCGATGCCTAAAAGTAAAACTTCCATGCATTAAGGGATAATATGAACAGCAGAAAGGTTCATAGCTCCAAGGCTAGTTAGGCACACTTAACCAAATATGCGATCAACAAATTTTGAACTGAACATTTGCCTTTCTTCTAGCAGTGATCTTTCCTACAACAATTTCAGAAATGAAAGCTCATGTCAACAGCGCAATATGTAAGAAATTGAAGTTTTATGCTCTTCACTTTTTTCCTATCCATCATTCCCGCATTCCCCTGCATTTACTTGCAATTTGTGTAAGAGCTAATTTTTCACTTCTCTGAGTTCCTACAGAAACTTATTTGGCAGCGCTTCAATGGGAAACGTCTCGTAAGTGTTTAAACTTCAAAGTGATGTTTTGATCTAGGCCTTTCCTATTTTAAATTGTAATCAGATATGTTTATTTTTTCTTTTTGTATCTCAGCGGAAGAACTGCTCCCTGCTTAAGAAGCCTGCCTTGTCAAAAAAGTAAGTTAGGTTTAAATTATTTGTCATGGTTCTTGTCATTTTGATGGAATATAATTGCATAAGAATGATTGATATGTTTTTTCTTTGGAAACAGAATTCTATTCCTTCCACATAAATTGTGGAGGCAAAGAAGCAACTATTGAAGGGAACTTATACGAAGATGATACAGATCCAGCCGGACCATCAAGATTCTACCAGAGAAGTAACTGGGCAGTTAGTACCACTGGTCACTTCATGGACGATGATAGGAATCCAGATTCCTACATATGGACGAATGCAACCAAACTCTCTGCAAATACTTCATCACTTTACATGGATGCACGCCTTTCTCCAGTCTCTCTTACTTATTATGGTCGCTGTATGGAAAGTGGGAACTATACAGTTTCCCTTCACTTTGCAGAGATAATGTTTACTAATGACAGCACATCCAGTAGCCTTGGCAGGCGTTTTTTTGATATCTATATTCAGGTGACTGATCAAAATTTCATTCTGTCATCCAGTATTAAGGGTCTGAATGAACATACAGATTTTATTTTCTTTCAGTTTTATTAATAGCAATCTGACAACAAAAATGTAGGGGAAGCTTGTACGAAAGAATTTCAGTATCCAGAATGAAGCAGGCGGTGTTGGTAAGGCAATTATAAAAAACTTTACTGCTACTGTAACTGGAAGTGCCTTGGAGATACGCTTTTATTGGGCAGGAAAAGGGACAACTGGACTGCCTGTTAGAGGAGTCTATGGACCTCTCATATCGGCTATTTCTGTGACACCTGGTAAGTTGAGGAAATTTTATGAACTTAATCATCAGGATTCTATCGTACAGCACAAAACCATCAAGGCAGATTGGATCTTATTTTCTACTCTTATTTATTATTGAAATTTAGGTATAAAATGGTACAGTTACTGCACTTTTATACGAATAATGTATTGCCCAACCAATTTGACTTACAATGTGATGTTATGTCGTTCTGTTATAAATTCTTTGCTTCCTGCAGATTTTAAACCTCCTTCAGAAAATAGCAGTAGTACTGGTACATCTGCTGGCACCGTGGTTGGCATTGTGGCTGCTGCAGTAGTTTTCGTCTTCCTGATTCTAGGAATTCTCTGGTGGAAAGGTTGTTTTGGACAAAAGATCAGTATGCATCATGGTATTTTCTAAGGATTTATCTCTATTTTCCTTGTTCTGCATACGATTTATCCGTATCAACTTTATAATCAAACCTGTTAAACTGAAACTGGAAAGATAGAGAGGGGAAGGAGATTAGCTCCAAGAAACGGATTCGCTTCTGAAACAAATTCACTTCTCCAACAGATTTGAAGGGCCTGGACTTAAAAACAGGTTCATTTACATTGAAGCAAATTAAAGCTGCTACAAACAACTTCGATCCTGCAAACAAAATTGGAGAAGGTGGTTTTGGTCCTGTTTACAAGGTATTCAACATGAATTTAACTTATTTGCTTATGGACATCGTAACATTTTTAAGATTCTTAGCTTGATCAATATTTGTCTTGCGAAAAAAAATTGCATTGCCTGGATGCAGGGTCTGCTATTAGATGGAACCATAATTGCTGTAAAGCAGCTTTCCTCCAAATCTAAACAAGGAAACCGGGAATTCGTGAATGAGATTGGAATGATTTCTGCTCTGCAACACCCTCATCTTGTAAAGCTTCACGGATGTTGCATTGAAGGCGATCAATTATTGTTGGTGTACGAGTATATGGAAAATAACAGCCTTGCTCGTGCTTTGTTTGGTAAATTCAAAGAACATAATTTAATTGACTGCAAACTTTTGGCTCCCAGATGATTCCATACATGTAAAAGTTTGTATGGGAAGGGACAAAACTACTACTTAACATTACTGTTGATTCTGTCTGAAAGGTCCTGAAGAATACCGGTTGAATTTGGATTGGACTACAAGGCAGAAAATTTGTGTTGGTATAGCAAGAGGTTTAGCTTACCTTCATGAAGAATCAAGATTGAAGATCGTGCATAGAGACATCAAGGCCACCAATGTGTTGCTTGATGAGAATCTAGATCCAAAGATATCGGACTTCGGGCTAGCCAAACTTGATGAGGAGGACAACACCCACATAAGCACCCGAGTGGCCGGAACCTAGTGAGTCTGCTCTCTACTATTGTATCTTGCTAATACTTTTTTTATTTTTAAGTTGAATACAATGATAGAAAAGAAAATAAAATAGAAAAAAACCCTCATCTTGAAGATCCTCTTGAATGTTAAGTAACTCTTTTATGTTAAAGAAAAATATAAATAATATTCCAAGACATTACCTAACAACTTAAACTTTTAAATGAGATAATTTCTTGACATGTTATCAGAAATTTTTTGACTCAGCCATCACGAATTCGAATCTCATCATCCTCGTTCTATTTGATGAAAAACCAAGCACAAGATAGTGTATGTTTATATGCAAGTTTCAAACCCAAAAGGCTTGAGAGAGTGTGTTAGAAAATAATATAAATTATATTATAGGATCTCATCTCAAGCTGTTAGGTGAAGCCTTAGAATATCATTTATATTATTTTCTAAAATTTTACAGCCTTAAACAGATTTGGTCAGCAACCACAAATTATAAACATAATGTTTGGTGCTGCTAATGTCTTTTACAGAACTTATTCTACACTACCTCATAAAATATGGTATCTCTGTGTTTGATAATGGTTATTTTTGCAGCGGGTACATGGCACCTGAATATGCAATGCGGGGTTATTTGACTGACAAAGCAGATGTCTACAGCTTTGGAATTGTTGCCTTGGAAATTGTCAGTGGGAAGAGCAATACTAGTTATCGAGCAAAGGAGGACACCGTTTATCTTCTTGATTGGGTAAAAGAAGTTTTTCCCCGCCTTGATTTTTTTTTTTTTTTGTTTTCCTGCTGTTACTTGATTATGATATGTATCTTGTTTTCCAGGCATTGTTTTTGAAAGAGGAAGGGAAGTTGCTGGAGCTTGTTGATCCAAGTCTCGGACAAGACTACAACGAGGAAGAGGTGATAACAATGATCAATGTGGCTCTGCTTTGCAGTAATGTCACTGCAGCAGTCAGGCCTACGATGTCTGCAGTAGTAAGCATGCTCGAAGGGAAGGCTGCTGTTCAAGATTTTGACATTGCAGATAAAAGTAAGTCAATGGATGAGCACAAGATTGAAGAGATGAGGAAGCATTTTCAAGTCATCAACAGACAGGAAATAAGTGAGACTCAAACCCAGAGCATGTCAATGGATGGACCGTCGACTGCTGCTTCTACATCTGATGGTGATCTTTATCCAATCTCTTTGAATTCTGACTACTGGAAGGGCAGAGATTAGAGAAGTGTGCCCCTATTTGCTTCATCAACTGTCCATCCACCATCACCACCACGATCTTATTACTTTTGTTTTAAAGCATGTTCTATTGCCTTATTATTATTTTGGTTCATACTTGTTACCTTATGCTAGATTATGTTTGACATTATGATTTAAAAAAATTAAAAATTTTGTATTTTTATTTTTTGTTTTAAATTAAAGTTTTTTATACTATCAGATTATTTTGATTTGTTGATATCAAAAATATTTTTTAAAAAGCAACTTTAATTACACTCTCATATATACTCCTTCACATGGTATTAGAGCTTTGTTGATTCAGCGATAACGAGTTCAAATTTTAAAACCTAAATACTATTTGATTAAAAATAAATACAGGATAATGTTGACTTGTGTGCAAGTTTCAAGCCTAAATACTTTTAATTTTAAAAAATATATAAGAGAACAATATAAATTATATTTTAAACATTACTTAAAAATTTAAACTTTCTATGAAGATATGCAAATTCAACTGCCACCTGGAGTTGTGTCACCCTCGTATTCAGGAAGCTTCCACCATAAATGAAAGTCGTGATGAGAAGATGCAACTTCAAGCAGTAGATGCTACTTGATTCGATGAACATACAAAAAACATCTCAAATTGAAGAATCAGAAAATAATATTCTCAACAATATCACCTTCTCACTTCTTGAATTGTATAACCATCGTTTATATTTTATCAAATTTCTCTCCCTCTCCCTCTCCCTCTCCCTCTCCCTCTATATATATACATATTGTCGCACCAAAAAAAAACAATTTGGTTTGCGGCGTCGTGGCGACGTTCCCCTGTGCGCGGGGAGAATTCATGTGTTGGGGGTCTTAATCTTTATTTTCATAAAAAGGGAGTCGCCACCTAGTATTATGGTTACTAGGAAACCTAAACTGGTCTTTCAGAGATTCTAGGGTAAGGGACTGATTGCGTAAAGGGAAGGTTTTAGCACCCCTAGTACGCCCTACCTAAGGTAAGCTGCTTGGTATTTTTGTTTGGCTATGATTTATTATGATTTTGATCTCTCAAAACAATGTTGGTTAAATGACGAATGGGATATCATTCCCGCCGAATATTTTGGATATCAACCCTTAGGATTTATTTATCCAAATAACAACAGTGAATAATAATATATCATTCCTGTTGAATATTTTGGATACTAACCCCTTAGGATTTATTTATCCAAATAACAACAGTGAATAATAATATATCATTCCTGCTGAATATTTTGGATATTAACCCCTTAGGATTTATTTATCCAAATACCGATAGTGAATAATAAATTATCATTCCCGCCGAATATTTTGGATATTAACCCCTTATGACTTATTTATCCAAATACCGACAGTGAATAATAATATATCATTCCCGCCGAATATTTTGGATATTAAACCCTTAGGATTTATTTATCCAAATACCGACAGTGAATAATACAAATCACCAAAAAAAGTTTTTATATTGTTTTTGAATATTGGCCAATACCCTTTGGATTTTACAAACATGTTGTAAAATCCAAAAATGCAAGAAATGATTTTTTCTTTGTGAAATGAATGCTAAAACACATTTTTCTCTTCAAAACCCAAGATAATATATATTTTTTTAAACAAAAACAATTTCTTTTTTAAAAAAATGCTAGTGTATTGGCCGTATGCATAAAAATCACATTTTTGTTCTAAATATTTTCTCAAAAATGTATTTTTTATATTTTTTATTTATTTTTTTATTTATTATATTTTTTTCGGGTGGGCTGATTGGAGACTGGGCTGTCAGCCCAGCCTGTCTCGGGCTGGGCTGTCAGCCCAGAAAGAAATTGGGCCGTTGGCCCAGAAGATCTTGTTCTGGGCCGTCGGCCCAAATAAATCCTGGGTCTGGGCTGACTTGGGTCTGGGCTGTCTGTACGGGCTTGAAGCCCGTACCGTTTCTCTTTCGGGTTGGACCCTTACCCGACCCGACCCGTTTACTGTTCACAAACAGTAACCGGGTTTTTCATGTAAAACCTGAAGAAGATGAACAGTAAATGTGTAATTTTTCGAGTGTGACGAAATGCTTACTTGTTAACACCTTTGTGTAGAGGAGATCGAGGTGGTTCTTCTGGTCGTTGTCTCGTCGGAAATAGAGGCCTGTGGTAGCCGGAGTTGATGACAGAAGATGACGGGCTGTGCTGTGGTGACGCTGCGGTTGGTTTGCTACCTCTCCAGAGGGGGGGGCTTTGCTGCTGGAGTTGAGGCGGAGATGATGATGACGAACTAATGGCACAAGGTGGCTGGAATCGATGGCTTAAACTTGCTGCACCGAGAGGGAGGGAAAGACAGAAGCTCTCTGGTTTTAGAGAGAGAGAGGTAGAGGAAAGACCGAGAGAAAGATGATGGGAAGTGCAGGAAGAAGATTAACGAAAGGTTCTGAAATTTTTCTCTCTTTCTCTGCGTGCTTTCACAAGATTTCTTACGTGAATTTCCTCTCTGTTTTTCTTTTGTTCCCCCCAGTTCCTCCCCCTTTTCTCTTCTCTGTGCACTGCTATTTATAGCAGAGAGAAGGCCCAACGTTTAATGCAGTTTAATGCAGCGAATTGATATCAATTAGAGGAGAATCAGGAATAAGATTTGATGGAGATAAATCAGGACGAAAATCATGATTTTTTTGAAGAAGATTGATCTGTTTGCCATGATCACCGAGAGCTAGGCGCCTGAAAATTCAAAGGAAATACACGCCGGAACAGTGCATGCTTATTTAATGCAGATTTCAAATTTTATTTTATTTTATTTTTTTTAAGGTAAAAAAAAATATATGATTTGGTCCTTTATAATTTCTTTAATCGTACCCAATTGATTGCAATTATATCCCATCAAATTTCCAATCTCATCCTTAGCTTTGCGCGATTTTTTTATTTTGGTCCTTGGTTCCTGATTTTCGCGATTTAGCCCTCAATCGACCATTAAACTCTCAATTCGTTCAATTTTACCCCTGTAACAAGATATTTTTGGATTTTCCTCTTTTTTTATTTTTTTATTTTTTTTATTTTTTTATTTTTTTCGAAAACATAAAAATAAGTGGGTCAAAATTTGGGTAGCAACACATATATATATAGAAAAACGACTAAAAAACAGGGTTATTAGAAATAGATTTTAGAAATGGATTGTAGATGGTGTTTAGCATCAGATGTGGTTATTTCAAATCTTCAACAAATAACCCGTTCTTGATTGAGAAAACTTTGAAATGAATTATTTGATACTAATTAAAAAAAATTATATTAAATTTGATATGTTGATCTAAGCTATCAACAAGATCATTTACACTCTTCCCCGCTCTGATATCAATTAAAATCAAAAAAAAATCAAAGTAATTAGCCTGCTAAATCTCTCTTTTTCATCTCAATCACGCCTCCTCTCCACAGATCTCCTCACGCAACCGTTGATCTGTAATTTCCTCAAGTTCACAGGTAATTCTCGGTTCCGTTTACTGATCTCTTAATTCTTTGCTCAAATTATATTTTCTTCTAGATTTTCTAGCTAATTGCTTACCAGAAATTATGTTTATATTTCTAGGTTTATTTTCCTTGCAGTCGATCAGCGTACCAAGGGTCTGTGGTTCCAGTCCATCTGATCTGGTTTGAGTCTGCTGCTGAAATTGCCTACCGAATAATTCTAAATTCTATTCTTACATTTTGTTCTAAATTCTATTCTTACATTATATAATTCTGAAGATCTGGTTTAAAGGTGACAGTTTCTAGGGTTCGGAAGGCTGGAAATCGGATGAGTATGAAAATGCTCGCATATCTTGCAAACATTAAGAAATTAAACCAAATTGTAAGCTCAAACAGAATATTACTCAGGCTTCATATTGAAGTTCCAGTCAGCAGCAAGATGTTTGAGTTGCATTAAAGCTCAAAAATCCGAGAGGTAAAAGTTTCTAAGACTTCTGTAAATTTAACCTTCATTCTTGTTAAAGAACCATCTCACCTAAAAGCTTAAACTTCTACGTGAGGTCCTAGAATATGATTTATATTATTCTCTAACACCCCCCCTCAAGTGAAAGCCCTTTGGGCTTGAAACTTGCATAGACCCATATTACTTTGTGCTTGATTTTTATCAAATAGAATGGGGGTGGTGAGATTTGAACTTGTGACCGTTGGGTCAACAAGCCTCTGATATCATGTTAAAAAACCATCTTACCTAAAAGCTTAAGCTTCTAAATGAGGCCCCATAATATGATTTATATTATTTTCTAACAATTCTGAACACAAACACTGCAGAAACATGTTTAATAAAAACAAGATATCACGTAGATATGCAGAGATAGGCATCCCATGCTTATCTTGAAGATTTATTTGGTTATATTTGGTCTACTTTAAGCTTATTTTTTCTCCTTTTTTTAGCCTTCAACTTTATATTTATGAAATGGTCCTATCTCCTGTTATGAACGTCAAACTTAATCTTAGAATATTATGCTCGGATTTTCTTGCCTCTTCTCCTGGTATAGAATTTCAGGTTATGGCTAGAATAATGGAAATGCTTATAGATCAATAAGAGTGAATGATGATTTTTCTAGAAAATCTATATAGGAATATGGCTGTAGATGTAATGGGAGATGGTGTTGCATACTATAATTATAGAATTTGTAGTCCTGTGGTGATAACAAAACCTCTAAATCTAGAGGCAACTAATTTTTATAAATTGTTGAAAGCTGCAAAAGAGCTTTTGTGGGATTAGCGTACCAAGCAATCTAAATTATTTGCTTGTGTACAATTGCTTAATATGAAGTTAAATTTAAATTTTACTTAGACTATGCTCAACAAATTTATTGAATTTACAAAAAGTTGTATGCTTGATTATGGAAATTTGGTATCAAATTTTTATGATGCCAAGAAATTTATGCAGCCACTTAGACTTGGTTATGAGTGAAGGTCCAAGCCTATTGTTCACCATATGAATAGTAGGGAGTGAATTAATTTATGTCATACTGTTCACATGCAGTCAGTAGTAGCAGGAGAAGGAGGAGGGAAAAAGGACCACTTGTTGTTGTCACCATGTACAAGAGGTTGAGGTGGTTCTGCCGGTGGTGGTGGTGTTGGAATGGTGGCCTATGGTGGCTGTAGGAAGAGAAAGGAAAGTGCTACAATGGAGGGAAGAGGTGACGTTGATGTCGCTGCTGCTTTGCTGTCAACGGAGGAGAGTAACGAGCTGCTGCTGCTGCTGTTGTGGAAGTGCAGCTATTATTGCTATCACCTGAGAAGAAGAAGAAGAAGAAGAAGAGCAGCTAATACTATTATCGGATAAGAAGAAGAAGAAGAAGAAGAAGAGTTGTTGTTGCAGAAAGAAGAAGTGCAGCTACTGCTGCTGCCAAAAGGGAAGAAGAAGTTGTTGTCAGTCACTGGAGAAGAAGAGCAGTGTTATATGACTTTGGAGGAGAAGAAGGAGGTGATGCCATCGTTAGAGAGGAGCAGCTGACACCGCCAAAGGAGAGGAAGGGTCTGTCGCTGGCAATTTGTTTATAGTGGGAGTAAAAAATGATATATGATTTAACTTGTGTTATAACCCCCTCTATTTTTGTTTTTGTTATCCTTTGTGTCTCCCGTTCTCTTTTGTTCTTTTTGTTTATTGTTTTTGTTCTTTCCTTTTTTGTTCTTTATTTTTTTTTGTCTCATTTTTCCTCTCCCATCTTCTGTTCTTCCCTCTCTATCTCTCAGTTCCGTTTTTCTTCCCTCTTTTATAGACTTAATATGCAAGTTATAGGACATTGAATTGTTATGAATAAAATGGTGTGTTGCAGTGCAAAAAATGTTGTGCTGCAGGTAAGGTAATGGTGGTTGCAGGGCATGGTCATGGTAAGCATAGGCATGGCCATGCCAAGGCCTTGACAAAACATTGTTTTATTTTTTTTTATATGCTCAATTTAACCTAAATTATATTCCCAAACTTAATTTCTTACCAATTAATCCCTTAATAAAATTAATTTGACCCGTTTAAAGTATAATTAAGTCTTTACACTTAATTAAATTCTTCCATTGGGCCCTAAAGTAATGCCTAAACATAACTAAACTTTAATTTTGCCCATGATTAAATCAGGTTGGCAATTAAAACTTTAGTTATGCATTTCTACTTATTTTTTATGTAGATTTATCCAATAATCAATTCAAAGTTGAATGTTTCATGAATCTGAACCCCACCTGAAAGTCATGAGGCAGACCACTACTCCCAACCTAACCTACACTTGGGTTTATTTATGAAATTAAAATGCATGATAACATTAGTTTATATTTGATGCTTATGCATGAACTGGAAGTTAAGCTTTATGCTAAAAAAAATAAAAATACATGCTAACAAATAAATTAAACAAAAAAAGTAAAAAAGCAAAACCTAGTCCACCTACACAAGTCCTTAGAGAAGTCGCCATCTATCTTGACAATGATTTTTTTTGCGCGCTTCGCGTTCTGCCATCTCTAGAGGGGAGACGGGGTGTATGAAAGAGGTTTAATAATCATAAAGTTATGACTATAGTTCTTAGGAGTCGCCACCTAGTGCGAAGGTCACTAGGAAACCTAAATGTTTGTGAGAGTCAGGGTAAGGGAACTTGTTGTACAAGGGGAAGAAGAATCACCTCCAATGCACCTTACTTAAGTTAAGCTGCATTGTGGTTTGCTTGTTTTCTAGGTCTGATTTTTTATTTGTTGGTCTTTTCTAAGGCTTGAAGTAGATCTCTCTTTGTGAGGAGTCCTCTACTTCGTTGAGTTTAAAACCTAACCATTTTAAACTCTGAAAAAAATTTCACTGCATTTAGAAAACCTTTTTTTACTATCTATAGGTGTAATTTACAATATAATTTTACATCCCAATACTTAAAAGAAAAAAAAATGTTAATTCTTTTTATCTTTTGGCCAAACTCCAATGGATAATCATAAATCGATTGCGATATCTCATTTTTATTTTAAAACATGAGAAAGATTTTCTATATTTTTTTACAAAAAATATGTTTGAAAAAACCTTGCAATTCGGATATATGCACGAAAACAAAATATTTTTTTAGAGGCAATTTTTATATATTTTTTATTCATATTCATGGTCCAAATGCCTACCCAAATGGGCCGAAATGACTCGACATTCTAAAGGGGTTGGGCTACCCAACAAATGGGCCAAAATGGCATAAAATGCTTAAAAAGGTTATTGCCCAACCAAATGGGCTAAAATTGCCCACATTGTGTAAAGGGGGTAGTGACCAGCCTAGCCAAGCCTACTATTCACTTGCAGTTAACAATAGTAGGAGAAAGAGGGAGAGAGGATTAGCAGTTGTTGCCGCCCTATAGAAGAGGTTAAGCTTGTTCTGCCTGTGGTGATGGCATTAGGAAGGTGGCCTGTGGTGGTCGCAAGAAGAGAAAAGAAGTGATGCAAGAGATAGAGTCTCAATTGAGATCAGTTTTAATCACTTAAAAGGTCGATATTGATGTCAATGTCAATCATTTTCATTTAATGAGAGTTGTATTGAGATGTTTTCCTTTTATATTGACCAAAAAAATAAGATCAAACCTGAGACAAGATTTTTTTTCTTTGAACATTTTTTTTGGTTTATTCACATAATAGGGTTATTTTAAGTGTTTTGTTGTAAGACCCAACCCAATTTTTTGACAATTTCTATCGTAGTTGGAAATAGGAAAGCAAAATGATGTATCATTTATCTCTCTTTTTTTTTCTTCAAAAAATCACAGAGGACTCATCCATCCTATTTGAAAAAAAAAAAAAAAGGAATCCTACATGAATAGGATCATGTATAATTTTTTAAATTGGTAATGCTTGACCATTTTTCTTATATAATTTTTTTTTATCTTTAAGTGATACTCTAATATTTTTTTTCTATATTTTATTTGTTTGAATTAATTTTTATAATCTATATTTAAATTAAAACTTTTTTTATTTGATTTTTTAAATTATTTATTTTATATTTTTTAAAATAGAACTATATATATATAATACTTCAAAGAGATTATTTTAATTTATCTAGAAGTTTTTTTATTTATATTTTATATCAATAAACTTTATTTAGATGACATGTTTATAAAAATAAAAATTATTTGTTTTTGATGTAAACTAGCTAAAAGGAAAAGTGGGGATAAATATCATAAAAAAATGTATGGTTAACTAGATTAATATAGATGAGCAATCGTGGATGTATTGTCATCTTATGGATCGTCGTCTTAATCTTGAATATATTACGAGTGTTAGAAGATTTATCATTTTTTCATTTTCAATTGTATTTGTGGAGAAAATTAGATGTCCTTGTGTGAGGTGCAAAAATCATTCTTAAAGGAATATGATGTTTGCAAGACTTATTGACAAGAGAGCTTTTACCTTTTTATGAAAACTAGAGTATACACAGGGGAGTCTTATGCCATAAAACCATTATTGGTCTGATCTTCATCAGTTGGGATTAGTCGTGATGTGAATGATTTTTCTAGAAAATCTATATAGGAATATGGTTGTAGATGTAATGGGAGATGGTGTTGCATACTATAATTATAGAATTTGTAGTCCAATGGTGATAACATAACCTCTAAATCTGGAGGCAACTAATTTTTATAAATTGTTGAAAGTTGCAGAGGAGCCTTTGTGGGATGGGTATACCAAGTAATTTAAATTATCTGCTTGTGTACAATTACTTAATATGAAGTCAACTTTAAATTTTACTTAGACTATGTTCAACAAATTTATTGAATTATAAAAAGTTGTATGCCTGATTATAGAAATTTGGTATCAAATTTTATGATGCCAAGAAATTTATGTAGTCACTTGGACTTAGTTATGAGTAAAGGGCCAAGCCTATTGTTCACCATGTGAACAATAGGGAGTGAATTAATTCATGTCATATTGTTCACATGCAATCAATAGTAGTAGGAGAAGGAGGAGTGAAAGAGGATCACTTGTTGCTATCACCATGTACAGGAGGTTGAGCTGGTTCTGCTGGTGGCGGCGGCATTGGAATGGTGGCCTATGGTGGCCGTAGGAAGAGAAGGAAAGTGCTACAATGGAGGAAGAGGTGACGTTGATGTCGTTGCTGTTGCTATTGTAAAAGAAAGAGAGTAAGAGTTGTTTTTGCTGTTTCTGGGGAAATGCATTTTTTCAATTTTTTAATGTTGTTACAAATTTTTTATTTTTTTTAACAAAATTGGCCTACGAGGGCCTTGCTGGCACCATACTTGTGCCATGTCAGCATCCATGCTTGGGCCATGCCTTGCAACCAATCATTTCCACAACATATTATCTCCTGGACATCAATCTCATGCTCTGCAACCTGCACATTAAGTCTATAAAAGGGAGGAAAAATTGCAAAGGGGAAATAAGAAAGAAAATAGAGGAAGGGAAAAATTACATGAAAAAAAACATACACAAGCATAGCCACCAGTAACTGCCCTCTTTCCTCTTCCTTGGCATCAAGAGAACTATTCCAGTAACTCCCTCTCTCCCCCACAACCACACTGACAACTCTTGTTTCCCTTTAATAGTCGACATCACTCTCTCTATACTCCAGCCAGCTCCCGATGAGCACTAGCATCACCCCCCTTAGCACTAGTGGCATCTCCTTTGTGCTAGTAGCTCAACTGTTACCTCCAGCAGTAGCAATTAGCTCTGGCAATGCAATAACAATCCCTCCTACACAAACAAGCCTCCCTTTTGGCAGCTCTCCCGGCCACCGCAAGCCATCATTTACTATCATCTTACTCCCTCAACCACCTATTACTGTTTACTATTTAGTGAATTACAGGGGGAGTGAATTAATTTACTTTCCCTCCCACTATGAAAAGTCGGGGCTGCCGAGCTTGACTTTGTGTTTGTCCGGGCCATTTGGGCTAGAAGCCCACAATGATATAGGTGCGATGGAAGCCTAGTCTGAGAGGAGTGTGGGCTACCAGCCCACAATTTTTATAAGAAAATAGAAAAATTAAAAAGGAAATAAAAAATACAAAGTTTGCATACAAATATATCCTTTTTTATTTTTTAAGAAAAAAACACGTGTTGTTTTCATGCATACGATCAGATTCCAAAGTTAACAATTATTTTATTTAGCTATCAAGGTGTAAAATTACATTGTAAAATACACTCACAGATAGTAAAAGTTTTTTTTTTAAATACAATGTAAAATTTTTCAAACTTTAGAATGATCATTTTTCGACTCCCAATGAGGTAGAATCTCTCTCACGAAGAGAGATCTACTTGGAACCCTACGAAAAACCAATGAATAGAATTTTAACTTAAAAAAAAAATCAAACAGCAATGCAACTTAGCTTAGGTAAGGTGCACTAGGGGCGATGCGTCTTCCCTTTGTACAACAAGGACCCATACTGAGACTATCATGGACTCTTAGGTTTCCTAGTGACCTTAATACTAGGTGGAAACTTCTAGGATTTATAGTTATAACTTTATAATTATAAAACAACCCTTTTACATTATGTCATCCCCTCTCTAGGGATCGCTGTTGCTAGAAATCGCAAGTGTACAAATCGTAACAAGTAATAAAGTGATGAGTAGAGTATCATCCCACGAGGATTTGAAAAAAAAATCAAATCCCTATCTATTTGATAATTCAATTATAAAGCTTCACAAAACTAAAAATAATTAAAACAAACAAGCAAAAAAAATAAATGGTATTGAAATCAAGTTTAACGGATCCTGAGATTTCTGATTTCACCATAACTAATCTTATGTCAATTCTCTCAATTGAATTAATAATCTCAAAATTTCTTTCTTATTGTTGATAATCAGGTGTTACTAATTTAATTATTAATCTTTAATCTCTCTCGAGCATTAATGAATTATTTTAACAAGCAAACTTCCTACCTCTCGGTGAAAATTCTAAACTCGTTAAAATACTTTAAGAATGATGAAACCTAGATATCTCTATCATATAGATTTCTCTATCATATAGATTTCTTATGGTATTTTAAACAATGGATGAAACAATTATCACTTCTCACTCTCAAATTGAATCCCAAATCATGCAAACGGTGATCAAGTGTACACAAGCATTAAGCATAGAATGACACACTCAACAACTATTAGATTAATCCAATCAAATAAATTGTTCACATATTCATAGCTAGGCTACACCAAAAATCTCTTAGGACTATTGGAAAATTGGAGAGCTGGATGTCTTGAAGGGGCTGTTGTTCTTGCCTTCTTTCTTTCCGATTTGATTACCTCCTCTCCTAGATATTGCCTCCTCTCTTTTGTAATGTGTTTAGGATTTTCTTCCCTCCAAAAAAATCCTTTCAGCTGCTGCCTTACAAGGTAGATATATGTTGATTTTTTTCTTCAAAAAAAAACACGGATTCTGCTCCTTCCTAATATTGCGAGCGAATTTCGAGGTAATAAACATATGAGTTAAGACTCCTATATAAAGTAGTATAAAATCCAATTTTATTTTCAGTGGACTTGATCATGCAATTTTTGGGCATCTCGAACTCTGAATATGGTCGCATGGATTCCTGGTCTAATTCGGACTCTATATTTCGACTCCATTTTTGGACTTTAGAAAAGAAAAATTAGGTTATTCTCATTGCATAAGAGTTGTAGGCCTGTGTATCCTCTTTTCATAAAGGTAAAGAATGCATGAAACAGAGTTGTATAACTTCTGTTAAACCTCATAAACCAATCAATGCTCAGGCTTGTCTACGCAGACCAACTAGTGTTTGAATTATAAGTTCATCCTATTGTTTGCTTCTTCATATGATCTCAATTTTAGCATATTCCAGCAGTCTAATACCTGAAAATATATTGAGTTTTCAAGAATTGAATAATTCTCAAAAATATCTAAAACTACAACTTGCTAAAAATCCAACAAAATTCTCTAAAATAGAGAAGGAATGTCTCAAAATATGTATGCAATATATTTCCTTATCAAATAACCCCAAACTTGAATGTTTGCTTGTCTTCAAGCAAAAAAGAAAACCATTAAAACAAAGAGCAAATATTTCATGTAGGTTCAACTTTCAACATAAGGAGTTCATTATGCATGCATTAACACCTTAACTTTTATAGGCAATATCAAATAAAGGAAAATAAAGTATACTTATTTCCCATATTTCAAATATCTATACATCCAATTTCCGTCATATGTATCATGTAACCAATATAATTGAGTCAAACAATATTTGTCTTGCAATTACTCCTTACTACTACAAACAAGGTAGTAGAGATAAATTCCTCCTCCTCCTCCTCTTCTTCTTTTCTTCTCTTTTTTTGACTTTCAAGTTTTCATCAATTTATCACTTGTCTTTTAGAGTGAATACAGACATTTGTGATGAATGCACCTAGTTACTTAACAGGTCACAAACTAAAAGTGCTTTGCATACTCATATTTCAAGTTGTCGTTTGACATAAAAGCAAACATTTGTGATGAATACCCCTAGTTAATGAGCAACTCGAAACATTGGAGTAGATCAAATTTCAAATATATGTATTCATCCAATTTCTTAATTGCTATCACTCTTATTTACTTAAACCTTATTTAGGACTAGATCAAAAGAGATAATCTCAAGAAAAAACATCACACTTATGTTTTATGCTTAGCCATACAACTCATATAACTATAAAAGAAAAGATGTACTTGAATAATTCCCAAGAAAATGAGTATAATTAAACTTGCTTTATTAGATATTGCCTAGTATAAGCCGAGGAATGTCATGCGTAACATAATAAAGAACCTCAAAGTGTTAAGTTCCAAAGTGCATCTTAAACTCACCTTATGTTTTTTTTTTAAATTATTTCAACCAAAATTTAGCCATAGGTGAATATGCATGCATCCCCCCAAACTTAAATTTCACATTGTCCTCAATGTGTAAGGGAAGAGAAAAAAAGAATAAATAAATAAAGAGAACGATAAACGAACATTTCCCTTTTTACCAGGTAGCTTATAGTGTTGGTTGCAAAATAGATGTCTGCGTGAATTTTCAAACCTGCACAACACAATCAAACGAATAAAGGTGAATTTAGTAAGTTTTTTTGGGGGGTTTGCTCCCACTCAATGCTTAGTTATAGTCTGCAGCTTGACTCTTCACATGACTATGTTGGGGCAAGACGGATGACATCCTTCTTCCCAAATGTCTGCTTTAGACGCTGCCTAGTTACTGTGAATGTTCCCTTCACATAATGAGTGACTTCCACTTCTCCATAAGGAAACACCTTGACAACTATGAATGACCGTGACCATCACAATTTAAGCTTACCAGGAAACAAGCGGAGTCGTGAGTTGAAGAGCAACACTTGTTGACCAGGGAAAAATTCCTTATGTGTGATATGCTTATGATACCATGCCTTAGTCTTTTCTTTGTAGATTTTAGCATTCTCATAAGAATCATTGTGGAATTCATCCATCTCATTGATTTGCAAATATCATTTCGTACTTGCAGCTTGCAAATCCATGTTCAGCTACCTCATTGCCCAATACACCTTATGCTCTAATTCAACAGGATAATGACATGCTTTCCCAAAGAGTAATCGATATGGAGACATTCCCAATGGTGTTTTGATTGTTCTCCGATAAGCCCACAATGCATCATCTAGCTTCCTTGCCCGGTCCTTTCAGTAATCCATGCAAATCCTTCATCCAGTTACTGTTCTAATAAGTATTAGTTTGTTATCTGCATCCCTTACCACTGTCATTCCTCCTTTCTTTAGCACAAATTGAACTAGGCTCACCCATGAGCTATGAGAGATTAGATAAATATCACCAACATCTAACCATTTTAGAACTTTTTTTTGGACTACCTCTTTCATTATCAGGTTAAGCCTTCTTTGATGTTTTATTGTTGGCTTGACTTCATCCCTTAACAAAATCTTGTGCATGCAAATAGAGGGACTGATGCCTTGAATATCTGCCAGTACCCACTTAAGAGCTTCCTTATGTTTTCTAAACACCAACAGTTTTTCTTCTTTAGCAGTAGAGAGATTTGAAGAGATGATGACGGGATAAGTGGAGGTTTCTCCAAGGTATGCATACCAAAGGTGTTTTGGCAGAGGTTGCAATTTCAAGACCGATGCTTGTTCACTAGTTGATTTTGACTTTAGAGGTACTTGTCCTAAATCTTCAAAGTACTTCTTTTAGTTAGGTTCAAAGAAGGCCATCCAACATGTATATTCTACTATGTCAACTTCCTCCTCCAGTACATTATTTACAAGACGTGTTTCTAACGGGTCAATTGGAAGCTTGAATTTGTCATTAATTAAGGAGACTACCACTTGAATGTTGAAGCATCTCTCTGCCAAATCCGGTTGTTTGATGGCTTTGAACACATTGAAAATCACCTCATCTTCATTCACCCTCAATCACAGCTCCCCTTTCTTCACATCAATTAATGCACCTCTAGTGGACAAGAATGGTCAACCAAGCAAGATAGGGATCTCACTATCCTCCTCCATATCTAGTATGATGAAATTTGCTGGAAAGATGAACTTACCCACTTTCTCCGATACATCTTCCATTATTCCTTTTGGATGCTTCAATGATCGGTCAGCTAATTGCAGTGTTACTGCGGTTGGCCTTGCTTGACCTCAACTAGGCTTCTTAAAAATAGATAAAGGCATGAGATTAATATTTGCACCTAAATAACATAAAGATTTTTCAAATACAGAGTTTCCAATGGAACATGGTATAGTAAAATTCACTGGATGTTCAAATCAGACTCTGCATTTCGACTTCATTTTTGGACTTCAAAACAGCAAAACTGGATTCTTCTCATTGCATAAGAGTTGTAGACCTGTGTATCCTCTTTTTATAAAGGTAAAAAACACATGAAATGGAGTTTTATAACTCTCCTTGTACCTCATAAACCAATCAGTATTCAGGCTTGTCTAGGCAGACCAACTCATATTTGAATTTTAAGTTCATCCCATTGTTTGTTTCTTCATATGATCTCAATTTTAGTAAATTTTAGTAGTCTAATACCTGAAAATACATTGAATTTTTAAGAAGTAAATAATTCAAAAAAATATCTCAAACTCTAGATAACTTATTAAAAATCGAATTAAAATAGAGAAAGAATGACACGAAATATTCCATTATCAATGGAAGAACGGGGATCACGGAAAAAACTTTCGTCGCAACATGCTACATGAGGACAATGACGTCGGAAAGTCCTCTGTGGCAACTGAAGAAAAGTCAATGCCGACTCTAAAGAAAGGATAAACTTTGTTTTTTCATTTTTTAAATTCATCAACCCCACACCTTTTCTGAAACTTTTTTGAAAGGGGATTTTAAAGATGATCGACACTAACACGGTTTGCTCTCATTTGCTTGTCTTCGTTTGCAAATTGTTTCCGGTGGCTGGCGATGCTTGAACGTCTTTTATAGAGCGATTGAAAGAGAGTGAGGGGCTGCATGAGGATATTGACGTCGGAAAGTCTTGTGCGGCAGCTGGAGAAAAATCAATGACGGCTCGAAGGCGAAGGTTAAAGAGATTAGTTATTTTCTTTTTTATTTAATTCAAACCGTAAAGTCATACATAATCATTTGCATATGTTAACAATTTATAGGTATAAGTTGATATAACATCTTATTTCGAGAAATTGAAAAGTTCTATGCAATTTTCTCCTCCTCACTTGGAATTTCTTTTCTCCACAATTTTATATTAAATTATTTACCCTAGTTTTGTTATTTTTTTGTTTTATAATTTCAATAGTAGGCTGGTCATTTTAACTACTTGAATTTTTATTCACACTTGTTTATTTATTTAACTTGGATTTTTTTGATAGACTCTTTTTTTGAAGTTCTGTTTTTTTATATCCAAATCTTATGTTGTATATAGTTGGTTTGGTTAATCACGTTAACCCGAATTAATTTAAAAAATTTTCTCAATTTTTTATCTTTAATTTCATTATTTTGCATTAAATTATTTGCCTTTAAGCTTTATCAATTTCTAACTTTAAATTCATGATTTTTTTTAAAAGGTTATTTTTTCCCTTTTTTATTGGATTTTTTTTTCATTTTCATCATTCAATAATAAGTTTATTGATAATTAAACTTTGTAATTTGTTTTGATTTGTTTATTTAGGGATTTTGTGGTCTAATATATTGTCGTCTCAATATTTAAAAAAAAAACCATGCATCTTGAATTTTTCTTAACTCAAATTATATTTATATCAATTATCCAAGTTATGTTTAAAGTCACCACGTAAATCAAATCATATTAGTTCACAACTCTCAGTTAATAATTATGTTTGAAATTTGAATTTCATATTATCTAATAAGTTTATCTTTAAATTTAATTTTTACTAAAAAAAGTGATGGCCTGCCTGCAGTAAATTCAAAACAAAATAATAATAAAATGTATAATTACCTAACAACCCTTGGACCAGTCGATCACCTCAAAAAACCTGTCGTGAAACTACCACCATACCCTCAACTCTAGGCCTTCAATTTTGTAATATATATCTACTTTTTACTTGGACACGCCTTTTAGATAGCGCTATCGGTGTCTCACGGTGGTTGAAAATGTCTTTCTACCATATCAAAGGGTGTGCCATCATATACTCTTCCTCTCAATGTCAATTTTTCTTTTTTCTCCTCCTTTTCTCTCTCATAGAGAGGCAAACTACAATACAATCCTTTGTGGTTTTTGGTATTTTATTTCAATCTCAGTTCTTTTGATTTTGTTTTTCTTCCTGATTTCTTCAATGAACATTTTGATTGTTTTCAATTGTCCTCTTCAATTGAAATTGATCATATATGTTATTCTTAATTTCAGTCATTATTCTTTTGATTTTTGATTTGTTTTTTGTTTCTTTAATTGTTTTGTTCTATAGATGTTAATTTGTTTCAATTTTTTCCTCCAATTGAAATTGCTCATATATGGTATTTTTCATTTCAATTCTTGTTCTTTTAATATTTTAAAACAATTCCACTATATTTTTTTAAAATCTCTTTATTTTTTTTTTGTCCTAAGGTTTTGATTTATTGTAGTTTTGTTCTTTAATTGGAACTAATTGTTTTTTTTTTCAGCATTTCTTGTTTTAATTTTTTATTTAGTATTAATTCCATTGGTTTTTTTTTTATTCTTCTTTGAAATTTTTTTTTCTGTATTTATGCATCAATGCTTTTAGCTTTTGTTTTTAATTTTTTTTTCATTTTATTTTTCATTGGGGTTTTATTTTTTTTGGATTTGTTCTGAAATTTTAATTTATATTGGTGATCATTATAAAATTAGTATTTCTTCATTTTTTTTCCTTTATTTCTTTTTTTAAATGTTTTTTGTTATTTTTATATGTTCTTCGGATGAAATGATTTGTTTATGCTCATAATATTTGTTTTTATTTTTTTCTTTTTTTGCTACTGGTTTTTTTTTTTTTTTTTGCTTTTTTGTTAAATTTTTTGTTATTCTTATGGTTTCATTGTTTGAGAATAATAATGATAATTTTAGTGATTTTTTTAATTGTTTTCATGCTTGCTTTTTTGTAAAAATGTTTTTTTTTTATTCTTGAAAATAATTTAACGATTCTAATTATTTGGGCAATGATGGTGATAATAATTTTAACTGTTATAGTCATGATAATTATGGTATTATAGCAATACATTTTCAATGATGTTTTATTTTTTTGTAGGTAGAAAATCATCGAGTTTTTTTTATTGTTTAATTATCATAGGTTTTTTCACAATTTATATTTTATTATTGTATTTAATTTAAATTAGATTATAAAATGAACTAATTCTAATACAATGAATTTGATGATTTAGGTATCCGGATCTTCTTGTTTTTTTAATGATGATAATAATTTTATTTTAGTGATTTCATTGAACAAATAAATTTATATTGATTTAATATTCATATATTTTATTAGAAACTTGCACTCCACATAAATTTTACATAGATTTATTATTTCATTTAAAGTTATACTATAAACAAAAAAATCTTACACTTTTAATATTTTTTTTTCTTTTAAAAAATGTAATTCTAGCCATGACAAGACGGAATTTAGTAGCTAGTATATTTATATCAAGGTTGTCAATACTGTTCCGGTTGCTATTCTGGTTTTTCTATTAGTACGGAATGTTTCGGTTTTAGAGCATTTTGGCGTGTCGTTTCGGGGTTGTACTGTTCATATATAATTAATTAATTATATATATATATATATGAAAAAAATTAAAATATTAATTTAACAAGCATAATTAAAATTCAAGATAAATTAACTTAAAATTATACAATACAAACACAAAATCAAACAAATATAATATCAAAATTAGAAAAAAAAACCACAAATTAATCAAAATAAAGAAGATTTTAAGATCGGAACGGTACAACCAAAACAGAATCGAAATGTTTCAACCAGAATTTGACCGGAATTTCCAAAACAATCCAGAATTAAAACCAAAATAAAAATAATATCATTTTATCTTGATTTTATTAACAAAATAAAATATTTGAGCCGTTTCAGACAAAATAAAACATAATTGACAACTATTATTTATATAACACAACCGCAAGAGGTTTGCATTATACTTAGCTTGGCTTGCTGCATCACTTTCGAAGTACACTCTGTCCCATCACGCTCAAAGCAAGTCCCTCTCTCTTTCTTTGTTCCCGTACACCTTCCTTTCTTTCACACTCCACACAGGACTTTCCAGTATCATTTCCCACTGCAAATTATTCCCTTATTTGTATCAAGATTAGCTATATTCTCTCTCGAAAGTGAAGGTTAATAAACCGACGATTATCATGTCCTTCTCGAGGCTTCTTCTTGCTTCACTTATTGCCTATGGTCTCGCAACATATGCTCTTGGGGCTGCTGTTTTACCCGAAGATGAAGGTACGTTCAAGGCAAGATCGGGATGATTTTAGAGTTTTATTTTCTTTGGGCTGTATGCTTTTCCAGCGATCATAGCTATGCAGATGAAGCTCTTCGATTTAATTACATATCATTATTCTGCAATATAGTTTTATGTTTATTAAAAATGGTTATATTAAAAAATCCACAGTTAAAGCTCTACGTGACATAGCAAAGACGTTAGGCAAGACAGATTGGAATTTCAGTGCCGATCCTTGCGGTGGTCAATGGGGTTGGGCTAATCCAAATGCAGAGGATGGGAGTGAAAATGCCGTTTCCTGCAACTGCACCTTCTCAAACGGCACCATCTGCCATGTCACCAGCATGTAAGCTCTCTCTCTCTCTCTCTCTCTCTCTGGTGGATCATATCTGAAAGTCTTTTGTTAGAAGCTGCGGATGGCCCTTCATTAATTATCCCAAGCCAAACTCTGCCTCTTACCCTCATTTTCGGTAAAAAAAAACTCTTCAAGAAACATCTTATATAATAAATGATAAACAACTTACCAATATTATAGTTTATCTCTATGCACTCCCAAACAAATTTATAAAGCATTTAAAGCAATTTAAATGATTTCTTTCAGACATAAGAAAATGATTTTTACAAAAGTAACTATTTTTCAAACATCAAATGATTTCTTTCTCTCTCCTCACAGCTAGCATAAGATACCTTATCTATTTGTATACACTCAGATACGTGGTTGATGCTATGCAACATGTTTAATGTAAAAAAATAATGCTCAAGATTAATGTTTGTTAGTGTTATGAAAAAACTACTAATAAATTAATGTAAAAATCCAACAACAATAAAATACTACTAATAAAAAAATTACAATGAACACTGGAAAAAAATTAATGTTTATTAGTGTTATGAAAAAACATCTTCCAAATATTTATTGTCATTATTCTTCCTTAAAAAGTAAATAATTATCAGACTAAGTTTATTTGAGTGTGTTTATTTTAAGTTCCAAATCTAAACCTTGGAGTTTAGAAACTTTTTGTCAAGGACGAGAACTTTGTGGACTGCTAGACAGGGCTCGTGTTGACGTTTCGACCACACATGGTATTGATCAAGAAAGACTAAACACTTTTTTTATATAATGTTGAAGCACAGAGTTCTGAAGAACCAGAATCTTCAGGGGAGTCTTCCACCGGATTTGAGCAGGTTCCCTTACCTCCAAGTAATGTAAGCATTGCCTCTTAAATTCTTTACCAAAATATTTTATAATCGTCCCCTTTAAAAACTACCTGAATATTATACATGTCTGGAACACTTACAGTGACTTATCACGTAACTACCTCAACGGTACCATCCCTCGAGAATGGGGTGCCACGCAAATGCTTGACATGTACGGTACTTTTTTTTCCTCTCATTATACATGTATAAACTCTTGAATAATATTTAGTTATACATGAAATTAACTAAAAAAATAAGTTTATATTATATCATATGCAGTTCTATTATAGGAAATCGATTTACCGGTCCAATCCCCAAAGAAATTGGAAACATCAGCACACTTGTAAATTTGTAAGAAAAATATGATCGATCCTTTTCTCCTTTAATTTATTTACCAGGTAATAGTTTTGGTGGATGTAATGTTTTGAGTGAAATAACCATGCAGCACAGTCGAGTTTAATCAGTTTTCAGGAGTTTTGCCACCGGAACTTGGAAATTTGTCTCGCCTGGAAAAATTGTAAGACCTTTCGCTACAAGTTTGTGTGATATCCTGATGTTTTATGCAATTTTAAGCTGCTTGTACTTAATTACATCTTGTAAGAGCATTGCTGGTAAAAACCTGTTAGATTGATACTCCATCATTGTTTTACTTTGATGTTATAGGCATCTAACCTCAAACAAGTTTACTGGACAGTTGCCGGCAGCATTTGGAAAGCTAACCGCACTGAAGGATTTGTAAGTTTTTGAAGTATTGATACAAATTAAATGTTAATGACATGATTTTTTACATATTGATTTTTTTTGCAGCCGAATTGGTGATAACCAATTCACTGGTGAGATACCGAATCTCATTCAGAAATGGACAGACCTACAAAAACTGTAAGATTTTCCATGGTTCATAATTGTATGAATTATTGTACAGTTTGTGTGTGGCCTGTCAGATTATTTACTCGAACAAATATTTGACTACATGATAGAGTGATACAAGGCAGCGGTCTTAGCGGGCCGATCCCACCAGGCATTGCTGTTCTGGAAAAGATGACTGATCTGTGAGTAAAGATCTGTTGGCTGATAACTTTCATAAGAACCATAATAAAATCTCTTATCATTGACCCTGTATGTATGCAGGAGAATCAGTGATCTGCAGGAAAATGGAACTGGAGCCCCATTCCCGCCATTAGCTAATATGACAAAACTTAAGACATTGTGAGTTAGATGTTGTCTCATCAATCATCATGTGATTAGTTTTTTGCTTTGTTGTTTCTTCTTTATATGATTCTGAAAATTAATGTTTATTTTGCAGGATACTGAGGAGTTGCAATATTATTGGACGAATACCTGACTTTGTTGGTCAATTTTCCAGCTTGAAAACCCTGTCAGTTCCTTCTATCAGCTTTTTTCTAGTGTTTGTATAAATACCTCTTGTCTTGGACTTTGTTAGCATTTACCCTGTCTTATATTTGCGTACTTGGCGGACAATGATGTTCTGTTCCTGTTTGACCACTTCTTCTCTTGGTTATTTGACCATTTTTCTTTCCACTATATATATATATATATATATATATGTTGATTTCATCCCGAGAGGCTTATGAAGTTCATCAAATCTCAAAGGGAAAATTTGAACTTTCTCCTGCTCTCAAAATAGTTACTTTACTAGTGGAATTAACAGGGACTTACTGCAAGACTGATAAGATCATATATAAAATTTAGCAAGAAAAATTTTCTATATGGAAATTGACTCCTCATTGTGGCTTTACACTTGCTTCTTCATTCTCTAATAATATGCAGCAATGTTTTGAGCTCTCCTTATGGTTTCTTTGCAGAGACCTCAGCTTTAACCAACTTGACGGAGAAATTCCAGACAGCTTTTTGGGTGTAAAAAAAGCAACTTACATGTAAGCAAATGGCTTTATATATTTGTTCCTTCTTACATTTAGCTTGAACATCCCGAGCATTTCTCATATTTCAATGAAGTCTTGCAACTGCTGTATAAGCTACAGGAACAATTTTTGTATACGGTAGAGTCACAAATTAAGTGGAGCCCCCCCCCTTTATCAAAATATAGATTGCCTCTGGGATCAATTTTGTTACCGTTGCTTGAAATGCACTTTCATTGATGCACAGCTTCTTGTCAGATATTTAACGGGGAATCAGCTAAATGGAACCGTGCCAGGCTGGATAATTAAGGATGGAAAATCTGTGTAAGGTTTCTTTTCCTGTCTAGATTTATTTCTGATACTTCTAAAAGTTATTTATTTAGTTTTACAGATATGCTACAGATTTTACCATATGAGGAACACAGTTCCATACAATCCATAGATTGTGTTCAGAAGATAATAAACTTGGTTTGGGGTTTCTATTACATCTCACTGATGATCTATTGCATTTGGAAAACCAAGTCATCCAGCGATTTTTTCTAGATTTGATGCCTAAAACTACACCTTCCATGCATTAAGGGATAATAAGAACAGCAGAAAGCTTCATAGCCACTAAGGCTAGTTAGGCACACTTAACGAAATATGCAATCAACAAATTGTTTGATTAATGTAAATTTTGAACTGAACATCAGCTTTTCTTCTGGCAGTGATCTTTCCTACAACAATTTCGGAAATGAAAGCTCATGTCAACAGCGCAATATGTAAGAAAGTGAAGTTTTATGCTCTCCAACTTTTTTCCTATCGATCAGTCCCACATGCCCCTTCATTTACTTGCAATTTGCGTAAGAGCTAATTTTTCACTTCTCTAAATTCCAACAGAAACTTATTTGGCAGCGCTTCAATGGGAAACGTCTCGTAAGTGTTTAAAGTCCTGAAAAAATAATCTTATCTATTTCTAGAGGGATGTTTGATAATTTGGTCTAGGCCTTTCCTATTTTAAATTTTAATCAGATATGTTTATTGTTTCTTTTTGTATCTCAGCGGAAGAACTGTATCCTGCTTAAGAAGCCTTCCTTGTCAAAAAAGTAAGTCAGGTTTATGCATACCAAATATCTATAAACCAGCATGGTTCTTGGTTCTGGAAGTCAGTTGTTGTCATAATGAAGGAATATAATTGCATATGAATGATTGATATGTTTTTGCTTTGGAAACAGAATTATATTCCTTCCACATAAATTGTGGAGGAAATGCAGCAACTATTGAAGGGAACTTATACGAAGAGGATACAGATCCAGCCGGACCATCAAGATTGTACCAGAAAAGTAACTGGGCAGTTAGTACCACTGGTCACTTCATTGACGATGATAGGAATCCAGATTCCTACATATGGACGAATGCAACCAAACTCTATGCAAATACTTCATCACTTTACATGGATGCACGCCTTTCTCCAGTCTCTCTGACTTATTATGGTCTCTGCATGGAAAGTGGGAACTACACAGTTTCCCTTCACTTTGCAGAGATAATGTTTACTAATGACAACACATCCAGCAGCCTTGGCAGGCGTTTTTTTGATATCTATATTCAGGTGACTGATCAAAATTTTATTCTGTTATTCAGTCTTAAAGGTCTGAATGAACATACAAAATTTATTTTCTTTCAGTTTTATTAATACCAATCTGACAACAAAAATGTAGGGGAAGCTTGTACAAAAGAATTTCAGTATCCAGAATGAAGCAGGCGGCGTTGGTAAGGCAATTATAAAAAATTTCACTGCTATTGTAACCGGAGGTGCATTGGAGATACGCTTTTATTGGGCTGGAAAAGGAACAACTGGACTGCCTGTTAGAGGAGTCTATGGACCTCTCATATCGGCTATTTCTGTGACACCTGGTAAGTTGAGGAAATTTTATGAACTTAATCATCAGGATTCTGTTCGTACAGCACAAAACCATCAATGCAGATTGGATCTTATTTTCTACTCTGATTTATTATTGAAATTTAGGTATAAAATGGTACAGTTTCTGCACTTTTACACGAATAATGTACTGCCTAACCAATTTGACTTACAATGTGATGTTATGTCGTTCGGTTTTAAATCCTCTGCTTTCTGCAGATTTTAAACCTCCTTCAGAAAATAGTGGTACTGGAATATCTGCTGGCACCATGGTTGGCATTGTGGCGGCTGCCGTAGTTTTCGTCTTCCTGATTCTAGGAATTCTCTGGTGGAAAGGTTGTTTTGGACAGAAGAGCAGTATGCGTCATGGTATTTTCTAAAGATTTATCTCTATTTTCCTATTTCTGCATACGATTTCTCCGTATACACTTTGTAGAACTGTATATATATATATATAATCACCCCTGTTAAACTAAAACTGGAAAGATAGAGAGGGAAGGGAGATTAGCTCCACGAAACGGATTCGTTTCTGAAACAAATTCACTTCTCCAACAGATTTGAAGGGCCTGGACTTAAAAACAGGTTCATTTACATTGAAGCAAATTAGAGCTGCTACAAACAACTTCGATCCTGCAAACAAAATTGGAGAAGGTGGTTTTGGTCCTGTTTACAAGGTATTCAACATGAATTTAACTTATTTGCTTATGGCCATCATAACGTTTTTAAGATTCTTAGCTTGATGCAATATTTGTCTTGCGAAAAAAATTTACAATATTGCCTTGATGCAGGGTCTGCTATTAGACGGAACCATAATTGCTGTAAAGCAACTTTCCTCCAAATCTAAACAAGGAAACCGGGAATTCGTGAATGAGATTGGAATGATTTCTGCTCTGCAACACCCTCATCTTGTAAAGCTTCACGGATGTTGCATTGAAGGCGATCAATTATTGTTGGTGTACGAGTATATGGAAAATAACAGCCTTGCTCGTGCTTTGTTTGGTAAATTCAAAGAACATAATTTAATTGACTGCAAACTTTTGGCTCTCAGATGATTCCATACATGTAAAAGTATGCATGCTTGCTTGTATGGGAAGGGATAAAACACTCATCTTATACTTACATTACTTTTATATAAAATTTGTGTGAAAGGTCCTGAAGAATACCGGTTGAATTTGGATTGGGCTACACGGCAGAAAATTTGTGTTGGTATAGCAAGAGGTTTAGCTTATCTTCATGAAGAATCAAGATTGAAGATCGTGCATAGAGACATCAAGGCCACCAATGTGTTGCTTGATGAGAATCTAGACCCAAAGATATCTGACTTCGGGCTAGCCAGACTTGATGAAGAGGACAACACCCACATAAGCACCCGAGTTGCAGGAACCTTGTGAGTCTGCTCTATACTATTGTATCCTGTTAGTACTTTTTTTATTTTTAAGTTGAATATAGTGAAAGAAAAGATATAAAAAAAAATCATCCTAGAGCTCCTTTTGAACGTTAATCAAATCTCTTACAGCCCTAAACAGATTTGGTCAGCAACCAAAAATTATAAACATAATGAATTGGTGCTGCTAATGTCTGTTACAAAACTTATCCCTGAGCAATCCATCGTAAGATTTAAGTCCTTAGAATAGAACTCATTCTACACTAACTCATAAAATATGATATCTCTGTATTTTTGCAGCGG
Organism: Salix dunnii; assembly: GCA_015731905.1. Lineage (NCBI taxonomy): Eukaryota > Viridiplantae > Streptophyta > Magnoliopsida > Malpighiales > Salicaceae > Salix > Salix dunnii. The sequence goes on along the minus strand of CM027674.1, from coordinate 29,106,143 downwards.
GTACATGGCTCCTGAATACGCAATGCGGGGTTATTTGACTGACAAAGCAGATGTCTACAGCTTTGGAATTGTTGCCCTGGAAATTGTCAGTGGGAAGAGCAATACTAGTCATCGAGGAAAGGAAGACACCATTTATCTTCTTGATTGGGTAACAGAAGTTTCTCCCCGTCTTCATTTTTTCCCCCTCTCATTACTAATTTAGGTGAAGTTCCATAATATAATTTATATATATTTTCTAATAAATCCTCTCAAGTAAAAGTCTTTTGACTTGAAACTTGTACACAGATCAACACTATCTTATACTTAATTTTTATCAAAAAAATTAGGGATGGTGAGATTCGAACTCGTGACTGCTGGATTCACAAAGCTCTGATACAAGTTATATTATTCTATAACAGTTACTTATCATGATAGGTATCTTGATTATGATATGTATCTTGTTTTCCAGGCATTGTTTTTGAAAGAGGAAGGGACGTTGCTGGAGCTTGTTGATCCAAGTCTCGGACAAGACTACAATGAGGAAGAGGTGATAACAATGATCAATGTGGCTCTGCTTTGCAGTAATGTCACTGCAGCAGTCAGGCCTGCGATGTCGGCAGTAGTAAGCATGCTCGAAGGGAAGGCTGCTGTTAAAGATTTTGACATTTCAGATAAAAGTAAGTCAATGGATGAGCACAAGATTAAAGAGATGAGGAAGCATTTTCAAGTCATCAACAGACAGGAAATAAGTGAGACTCAAACTCAGAGCATGTCAATGGATGGACCGTGGACTGCTGCTTCTACATCTGATGGTGATCTTTATCCAATCTCTTTGAATTCTGACTATTTGAAGGGCAGAGATTAGAGAAGTGTGCCCCAATTTGCTTCATCAACTGTCCATCCACCATCACCACCACCATCTTATTACTTTTGTTTTAAAGCATGTTCTATTGCCTTGTTATTATTATTTTGGTTCATACTTTGTTAACTTATTCTGGGTGAATCATATATATTTGACATTATATTTTAAAAAAATTTAAAATTTTGTATTTTTATTTTTTTTGTTTTAAATTAAAGTTTTTTGTACTATCAAATCAAAAATAATTTATAAAAATAAAAATATATATTATTTTAAAACATTTCTATACAAAAAATCAATTCAAAATGTAACTTTAACTACATTCTCAAATATACTCTATAGTTAGATGGTTCCTTCACATGGTATCAGAACATGTTTGATTCAGCGATCACGAGTTCAAATATTACAACTCTCATTCTATTTGGTAAAAATTAAACATAGGATAGTGTTGATCTATGTGCAAGTTTGAAGCCCAAATACTTTTAATTTTAAAGAGTAAATTAATCTTACTTGTAAATTTTTGAATCTTGTAAATTTAAACTTTCTGCAAATTCAAGGGCCACCTGCAGTTGTTTCACCCTCATATTCAGGAAGCTTCCACCATAAATGAAAGTTGTGATGAGCAGATGCAACTTCAAGCAGTAGTTGCTACTTAATTCGACGTACATACCAAAAACATCTCACATTGAACATTATAACCATCGTTTATATTTTATCACATCTCTCTCTCTCTCTCTCTCTCTCTCTCTATATATATATATATATATACACACACACACTACTAAAAAACAGGGTAATTAGCAATGGATTTTAGCAATGGATTAACAATAGATTGTGTTTAGAAACAGAAAATTTGTCGCAGATGTGGTTATTTCAAATCTTCAACAAATAATCTGTTGTTGAGTGAGAAAACTTTGCAATGGATTATTTGATACTAATTAAAAAAATTGTTTTAAATTTGATATGTTGATCTAAGCTATCAACAAGATCATTTACACTCTCCCCTGCTCTGATATCAATTGAAAACAAAAACAAATCAAAGTAATTAACCTGCTAAATCTCTCTTCTTCATCTCAATCACGCCTCCTCTCCTCAGATCTCCTCACGCAACCGTTGATCTGTGATTTCCTCAAGTTCACAGGTAATTCTCGGTTCCGTTTACTGATTTCTTAATTCTTTGCTCAAATTATATTTTCTTCTAGATTTTCTAGCTAATTGCTCACCAGAAATCATGTTTATATTTCTAGGTTTATTTTCCTTGCAGTCGATCAGCGTACCAAGGGTCTGTGGTTCCAGTCCATCTGATCTGGTTTGAGTCTGCTGCTGAAATTGCCTACCGAATAATTCTAAATTCTATTCTTGCATTTTGTTCTGAGTATCATGAGTTAGAAGGACCTTTTTTTGTTCCGAATTATATAATGTTGTGGTGAGTGACAAGAGGGAAAAATTCTGTTTGCGGCAAACCCTATTAGAGATGATGTTAGAAACATGCGTGATACAAGTTTTGCAGTCAACTTGTAGTTTTAAATTTTTTTCTACACAGAGACTTGCTGTTTTTGTCCTTACTAGTCGTGAGTGCATCTTTTTGCTTCTCTATGACCGTCTTTTGCTCTTGTGGGTTTTTTTGACCGGCGGCAATGGAAAACAAATGCTCGGATCTTCCTGCCTCTTTTCCATGGCAAGGGAGGTTGTTAGTAAGCTTGCAAATCAGTGTAGGCATTTTATCCATGCATGCGATACTGAGGTACTAAATCATAATAAATTCTGTCCTAAGCAGATGCAGGCCTGGACATAAAAACTTAGATATATTAGCTCTTTGCTGATTCAATGGAAACAAGCTAAACCCAAATTGCATGAGCAAATCAACTCACGGTGCATGAATATCTGTTTCACAGTGCAAGATCTGTATTTTGAGCAGTAATTTTAGTTGATGGTTAATTTTTGAAGTTGATCGTGCAGTGATTACGATTTAAAGTTTCTAGGGATCGGAAGGCTGGAAATTGGATGAGTATGAAAATGCTCGTATATCTTGTAAACATTAAGAAATTAAACCAAATTGTAAGCTCAAACAGAATATTACTCAGGCTTCATATTGAAGTTCCAGTCAGCAACAAGATGTTTGAGTTGCATTAAAGCTCAAAAATCCGAGAGGTAAAAGCTTCGAAGACTTCTGTAAAATTAGCCTTCATTCTGAACACAAACACTGCAGAAACATGTTTAGTAAGAACAGGATATCACGTGGATATGCAGAGATAGGCATCTCGTTCTTATCTTTAAGATTTATTTGGTTATATTTGGTCTACTTCAAACTTAATTTTTTCCCTTTTTTTGAGCTTTCATCTTTACATTTATGAAATGGTCCTAGATGGTCCTGTTATGAACATCAAACTCAATCTTAGAATATTATGCTCGGATCTTCTTGCCTCTTTTCCTGGTATAGGATTTCAGGTTATGGCCAGAATAATGGAAGTGCTTATAGATCAATAAGAGTGGAGAGAAAGATAGCTTCAATTGCATATGCATATATGCTTTTTTCTGTTTTAATCTTAATTGCCTAGCGTTTCCTTCAATCCTTTGCTCCACTCTTCATTCTTTAAGCTTTAAAAAATCCAAATAGGTTACTGATTTAATTTCAATATAATTCAATAAGCAATACCTTCCCTTAGTTAGAATACCTCCCCTGACTTTTCGTTTCCTTAATTAGTTTGGATTTTGGGAATGGGCAAATGTTAGTAAGTAATGTAAATTTGAAAATAGTAGCCAAGAAAAAAAGAAAGATAAAGGAGCGAAATTGAGGACCCCATTGAGATTCAAATTGGACACTAGACATCCATGATGCATGGATAATTCAAGAATCTCCTTCTATTTGTACCATGCATGGGGGAAAAAATTGTTTTTTTGTTAAAGAAAAAAGGTTAAAGTTAATGTCCCAATAGCTATCAAGAAACATTCAATCATCCATTACCATAATGCTTTAATTATTTGATTACCATAATCTCTTCTTTTAATATAAATTGTGTAAATTTATTTTACAATTTAAAAGAACTAGACATGCACTCTCCAAACAAACTAGAAAAATTAACGCAAGTAAAATATAATTTATGCTAATCAAATGTAATCATAATTTCTCTAAAAAAAAAAAGATGTGATATATTAAACTAGTAAGATAAAACATTTCAGGCTTAAAATAATATGACTTGAAATTTTTTTGATTTGACTTCTAAGAAATGATTTATTATTTTAAATCTTAATTGAATTTTCTAATAGACATTTCAAAACAACATTATAATTGAATTGTTCTTTTCTTGTTCCAGGCTTTTGGATTTACTTTATTTAAGGTTATTATGATTTCATGACCTAGGTCATGGATTTAAAAAGTTAACTCAAGTTGAATAATGTTTATCCAATATATTTTCATCTCAATACTTAAAAAAAAAAATATGACATCTTGAATTATTTAATTATTTCAAACTATATTTCTACTAGTTGTTTTTAGAGTCAATCAAGTCATCAGTTCAACTTTTAGTCTGTCACTTATGTTAAAATTTAAATTGCATACTTTCAAATTAGTTTATCTTTAGATTTAAGTTAAATTATATTTATTAAATTAATATTTTAAATTACACACACACACACACACATACATAAATATATTAACTAAAATATAAAAGTCATGGGTATTTTACTGTAGATTTTTTTACTGATACAGACATAGATTACTATGGATTGCACCAGTAAAATTATCATTTTACCCGGGCCTAAAAATTAAACCCTCATAACCAGGGTTATTTTTGAGATTTACAGGGGGCATGTATGGTATTTTCAAATTATTTGAACATTAAACTACTATTTTACCCCTGGATGCTAACAAAATGACGCGGAATAGTGGGGGTGTTTTTGTATTTTCATAAATTCATGTACAATAAAACAATGAAATAGCCCCTGAAAAAATCCCAAAAGCCCTAGAGCTGGTAGTATTGTGGTACTTTCATCACTAGTTTTTTTGTGGTCATTACTGGGTCCAGGGGTGTATAGGTTATTTATTATTTTTTATAATTTATTTTTGAAAACACTGTAAGTGTGTCATACAAAAGCGCCAATAATATTTCACGCGCATGCGTTATTTAGGTTGTGCGTGTTGTGTCCTTAGGTGGTGGAAAATGTCATTCCGCCGTGTCACTTAGTGTGCTGTCGTGTCCTCTGTCTTCTTGTGCGATGCATGTCAATTTTTGATGGTTAATGCATCGCCTATGAATGATTTTTTTTAATTTTTTTCTCCCTTTTTTATCTCCTATAGCAGTAAATTACATGCAAGTCCTTCATGTTTGTCATTATTTTATTTTAGTCCTTATGCTTTTGATTTTGGTTTTATTTTTGTTTTCTCCAATGGAAATTTTGATTTTATTCAATTGTGTCATTCAACTAAACTAATTATATATATTGGTTTTCATTTCAATACTCACTCTTTTTATTTTTGCTTGTGTTTTGTTCCTTTAATTTTTTTGATATGCATGCTTAAATTTGTTTTAACTTTTTTCTCCAATTGAAATTGGTCAAATATACTGTTTTTTTATTTCGATCTTTATTCTTTTCATTTTTCAATAAAATTACACTGTAATTTTTTTTAAATGATCTTTATTCTTTGTTTCGATCCCAATGTTTTTATTTTTTTTTCAATTTTATCCTCCAATTGAAATTAATTATTATCTTTTTTGTTTCAATCCATATTCCTTGAATTTTTTTTGGTATTAATTTCTTTTGTTTTTCTAGTCCTTCTTGGACAATGTTTATTTTTTACCCGTATTCATGCATCTATATTTTTAGTTTTTATTTTTATTTTTTGTCGTTTTATTTTTTGTTTGAGTTTTATTTCTATTCGATTCAATCCTGAAATTTTGATTTATGTAGATGATCATTTTAAAATAAATATTTCTCTTTTTTCCCTTTATTCTTTTTTTTTTTGTTATTTTTATATGTTCTTTGAATCATATGATTTTATAATTTTATTGTTTGGGCAATAATAATGATAATTTTAGTGATTATTTTTTTTTTGTAAAAATATTTTGCTTTTTTTATTCTTTATGGCAATTCAATGATTTTAATTATTTGTGAAATAATATGGATAATAATTTTACCTGTTATAATCATAATAATGATAGTAACGTAGAGATGAATTTTCAATGATGTTTCTTCTTTCTGTAGATAGAAAATTAAATAATTATTTTTGTTATTTGATTATTAGAGGTGTTTTCACAATTTATATTTTTTTATTGTGTTTAATTTAAATTAAATTATAAAATAAACTAATCTTAATACAATTAATTCAATAATTTAGATATTCGAATATTTTTTTAATGATAATAATAATTTTATATTAGTTAGTTCGTTGAAACCTATTAAATAAATAAATTTATATCCATTTAAAATTTATATATTTTATAGAAAACTTACATTTCACAGGATTTCTATACAAATTTATTATTTTTCTTAAATTTATATTATAAAAAAAAATCTCACATAATTATATATTTTATGTTGAAAAAATATAATTATGGTTGGGACGAGACACAAGTTAGTATCCAGTATATATAACAAGATAGGCTTGAAATGACAAGTTGGAATACTCGGCAACTAAAATATATTATTCTAATAAAAAAACCGTTAGCCAGAACAAAATTGGTGATCACGATGATAACATATTACTTTTACCATCTCATACGGGTTTTTCATACAATGTTCAAAGTCTCAAAACCATCACAAATTTATTAGTATAATTTTGTAAAAGAGTTTTTTTATCGATGTCACGTTGACTTTCTTCGGAGCCACCGACCGGAGAAAGTGTCTATTAAACGAGGATAAAAAGGTGTTACCTATCCACCAATTCGAGTCAAAGTTTTACATGATAGTCATGGGGCATCCTCGCTATCCATAAATTTAATTCTGTAAAGTCGTTGATATATTTATAATTCAATTATTTTGTGCATTTTTTTTCTTTTTAAATTTACATAGCATCTGGGTTACCCAATGAAAGCAATTCGCCTTTTTTATATAATAATGAAATAAATTTAAATTATTAAAAAAAAAAAAAAAAAACAGCCATGGTTTTATTCGTGGTTTTGTTATTTTATTCGTACTTAAACGAAATAAGAAAGAAAGAGGTAGGCATGATAGTTGACTTGGCTTGCTGCATCACCTTCAAAGTACACTCTGTCCCTTCACGCTCAAACCAAGTCCCTCTCTCTCTCGTCCTTCCTTTTTTTCACACTCCACACAAGACTTTCCAGCTCCCTATACCATTTCCCACTGCAAATTATTCCCATAGTTGTATCAAGCTTAGTTATATTCTCTCTCGATTGTGAAGGTTGATAAACTGACGATTATCATGTCCTTCTGGAGGCTTCTTTTTGCTTCACTCATTGCGTTTGGTCTCGCAGCATATGCTTTTGGGGCTGCTGTTTTGCCCGCTGATGAAGGTATGTTCAAGGCAAGATTGGGATGATTTTAGAGTTTTTTTTCTTTCGGCTGTATGTTTTCCCAGCAATCATAGCTTTGCAGATGAAGCTCTTCGATTTAATTACATATCATTATTCTGGAAAATAGTTTTATGTTTATTAAATATGGTTATATTAAAAAATCTACAGTTAAAGCTCTACGTGACATAGCGAAGACGTTGGGCAAGACAGATTGGAATTTCAGTGCTGATCCCTGTGGTGGCCAATGGGGTTGGGCTAATCCAAATGCAGAGGAAGGGAGTGAAAATGCCGTATCCTGCAACTGCACCTTCTCAAATGCCACCATCTGCCATGTCACTAGCATGTAAGTTATCTCTCTCTCGCTGGTGGATCATATCTGAAAGTCTTTTACTAGAAGCTGCGGATGGATTTTCCCAGGTCAAACTCTTACCTCTGTAGATTATCCTCATCCTCTTAGCTACATGGTAATAGTTCATTACTATGATATACCAATAATTTATATTTATTATATATTGATAGAAACCTTACCTTAAAAAGATAAATGAAAATTGTGCATATTCAAGTTATGTGGGAGATAATTTAAAAATATTATTGAACTTGTTACAAACCTCGATATATATATATATATATATATATATATATATATATATTTCAAATAATAATTGGAAAACATTGAAAAATTGAAGTTTTTTTTAACATTGTTGTTTTTATGATGTATATAGAGATTTAAAAAAAAAATAAAATAGAGAAGGAGAGAGGATATATATTTAATATTCAATATGAGCTTACTCAACTATATCATATTATATTTTATCCTCTAAAATAAGGTATTTTTTTGCGTTTTCAAGAACAAGTCGTATAATTAAGGTTGTTTTTTAAAATATTTTTTATCCAGAAAATATTTTTTATTTTTTAAAAAATAATTTTGATAGAGCATATTAAAATGATTAAAAAAACACCAAAAAAATTAATTAAAATATAAAACAAAAAAAAATATTTTTTTAAAAACACTTTTAAACACATATTACCAAACACCACCGCTAACAAAAGGAAGAAATTAAGATCCCAGTAATCAAGATATGATAAATGTCAAAAGTTGAATATGGGTTATGCACAGAAATCCCTTCGTAAAGCTACAAAACTTAAATCTCTTTCTTAGAACAAGTAAACTAGATGCTCCATCCTGTGAGCTATACTCCTAGTCCACGTAATTAATATTACTAACTTTATAAATCAAACAGCTGGCTTTTATTTTATTTTTTGGGCTGCACCCAAACAAAGAAGTGCATTTACAAGTCAAACACGCCGTACAATACAACGTGGGCACGTGTAACGTAGGCTGTATTTTTTTTTTAAAAAAAAAGTTGACATGACAAAGAAGAGGACCGCGTAGACGACGGCCCAGTGGCCAAGTTGTGTAGTAATGAATTATGTTTGGTTTGTTTGTTTCCATGCTTTTATTTTTCTGTCACAGCCATCGATGTGTTGACTTTTAGGTGTACATGACAACACATACGATGGCATATATTATATGTTCTATGATCTCTTCAAGGTTGGAAAACTTTAGAAAAACTATTCTTGAAACAATTAAATATTTATTATTTTATTTTAATTTTTTTTCTCTTAAATCATTTTAATATCTGATGTTAAAAATATTATTTTAATATATTTTGAAATAAAAAAATAACTTTAATAAAAAAAATTTATCAAAATACTTCCAAATATGTACTTAATCTATATATATGGGTTTTTTTCCCTCATTTTATAAAAATTATTGTCTCATTATTCTTGCTTAAAAAGTAAATAATTTTCCGACTAGGTTTGTTTGAGTGTGTTTATTTTATGTGATACGATCAAAACTTTGTTTGATATTATTTTTTTAAAATATTTTTAAAATAATTTAAAAACATTTTTTATTTCAAATTAAACAATTTTAGAATTTTTAGATCATTTGTATGTATACTAATATTAAAAATAATTTTATAAAGATAAAATAATATTATTTTAATATATTTTTAAATAAAAAATATATTTAAAAATAACATCAACCATACTATCAAAAGATCAAAATAAAACCGAAATTTTCAAATCTAAACCCTTGGCTTGGATGATCACTGGAATTTGAAACTTTTTGTAAGGATAAGAACTTTATTATGCTGACTCATGATTTAAATATCTCCCACGACCCCGTTCTGGGTACAGCTTGTGAAAATGCTGGCTGGTCAAGGACAGGGCTCGAGTTAACGTTTCGACCACACATGGTTTTTGATCAAGTAAACAGTTTTTTTAAAAAATATATTATTATTTATGAAAAACCCAGTCCCTTTTTAAATATGCACGTGACAACGGACCGATTGGTTTTATAAACCCGGCAATGTATTAAAGAGGAGCAAAATAGGAATTTATTTTCCTACATCTTCCTTACACTGTATGATATTAACGCTCAAGCTTCTTTCAACTTGGTCTTCTTGTTTACTTTTTATTTGATAAATAAGATTCCTTATTTTGTTTATATATATAAATTCACACGTTTTTAGATCCATTTCTTTTGCAAAAAGCTTTTTCATTTTTTCTGTCATTAATTCTCGAAAATATTTTACAGTTAACCTTTAAACTCAATCCAATGGCTAAATAATATTTTTGATTTATGAAGCACAAAACCCAATTCAATTGAAACAATTGTTTTTTTTTTAAAAAAAAAAGATTGAAGCAAAGTTGCTTTAAAAAAAATAAGTCTTAAAAAAGTAATTGGTTTTTTTTCTTATTAATATGGATGTTTGGGTCAAATTATGTGTATCTCAACTAATTACACGAACCTTGAAATTAACGACAGTATAGGCTTTTAATGGCTATCATATTAACAATCACAGAACTTGAACCTAAGACCATAAAAAAAGCAAACCATTTAGTGTCGAGATTTTACCGTTGGTCACCTACAATATGATTAAGTAATTGGTCTTTTTTATTAAGCCGTGGGTTAATCTATTAGGTCAACAGGATTAAACCAAATTAATTCTAGATTATTTCTTTTTTTTAAGATCCAGCTCAGATCAAGAGATGGATTAAAGTTTTGAATCAGTTTATTAAGTTATACCAGGTTTAATAACCGCGTAATACATATATTTGTGTGTGTTCTCCATATTGAGTGCTATAAATTTGCAATTATGTACATATTACAATAATCTGAATCAATGTAGAATTTTTTTTATTACTTTAAATAAAGCTTTAAATCTTTATATAATGTTGAAGCACAGACTTCTGAAGACCCAGAATCTTCAAGGCAGTCTTCCACCGGATTTCAACAGGTTCCCTTACCTCCAAGTAATGTAAGCAGTGCCTCTTTAATTCTTTATGAAAATATTTCATAACTTACATGTCTGAATATTATACATGTATGAACACGTCTGCAAAACTTACAGTGACTTCTCGCGGAACTACCTCAACGGTACCATCCCTCGAGAATGGGGTGCCACGCAAATGACTACCATGTACGCTACCCTTTTCTCTCAATATATATGTATGAATTCTTGAATAGTATTTAGTTACACATGAAATTAACTAAAAAAATGAGTTTATATTATATCATGTGCAGTTCTATTATAGGAAATCGATTTACCGGTCCAATCCCCAAAGAAATTGGAAACATCAGCACTCTTGTAAATTTGTAAGATAAATAAGAACGATCCTTTTCTCCTTTAATTTATTTACCAGGTACTAGTTTCGGTGGATGTAATGTTTTGAGTGAAATAACCATGCAGCACAGTCGAGTTCAATCAGTTTTCAGGAGTTTTGCCACCGGAACTTGGAAATTTGTCTCGCCTGGAAAAATTGTAAGACCTTTCGCTACAAGTTTGTGTGCTATCCTGATGTTTTATGCAGTTTAAGCTGCTTGTAGTTAATTACATCTTGTAAAAGCTTTGCTGAAAAAACCTGTTAGAATAATATTCCATCATTGCTTTTGCTTTGATGTTGTAGGCATCTAACCTCAAACAAGTTTACTGGACAGTTGCCGGCAGCATTTGAAAAGCTAACCGCACTGAAGGATTTGTAAGTTCTTGAAGTATTGTTGTTAAGATACAGATTAAATGTTAATGGCATGATTTTTTACATATTGATTTTTTTTGCAGCCGAATTGGTGATAACCAATTCACTGGTGAGATACCGAATCTCATTCAGAAATGGACAAACCTACAAAAACTGTAAGATTTTCGATGGTTCATAATTTTATGAATTATTTTACAGTTTGTGTGTGGCCTGTCAGATTATTTACTGGAACCAATATTTGACTACATGATAGAGTGATACAAGGCAGCGGTCTTAGCGGGCCGATCCCACCAGGCATTGCTGTTCTGGAAAAGATGACTGATCTGTGAGTAAAGCTCTGTTGGTTGATAACTTTCATAATAAAAGCTCTTACCCTTGACCGTGCATGCATGCAGGAGAATCAGTGATCTGCAGGGAAATGGAACTGGAGTCCCATTCCCGCCATTAGCTAATATGACAAAACTTAAGACATTGTGAGTTAGATGCTTTCTTATCAATCATCATTTGATTAGTTTTTTGCTTTGTTGTTTCTTCTTTATATGATTCTGAAATTTAATGTTTATGTTGCAGGATACTGAGGAGTTGCAATATTACTGGACGAATACCTGACTTTGTTGGTGAATTGTCCAGCTTGACAACCCTGTCAGTTCCTTCTATCAGCTTTTTTCAAGTGTTTGTAGATATACCTCTTGTTTTGGACTTTGTTAGCATTTACCCTGTCTTGTATTTGCGTACTTGGCGGTGATACACTGATGTTCTGTTCCTGTTTGGCCACTTCTCTTGCTTATTTGACCATTTTTCTTTCCACTATATATATATGTTGATTTCATCCCGAGAGGCTCATGAAGTTCATCAAATCTCAAAGGGAGAATTTGAACTTTCTCCTGCTCTCAAAATAGTTACTCTACTAGTGGAATTAACAGGGACTTACTTTAAGACTGATAAGACCATATATTAAATTTAGCAAGAAAATATTTCTATATGGAAATTGACTCCTCATTCTGGCTTTCCACTTGCTTCTTCATTCTCTAATAATACGCAGCAATGTTTTGAGCTCTCCTTATGATTTCTTTGCAGAGACCTCAGTTTTAACAAACTCAACGGAGAAATTCCAGCCAGCTTTTTTGGTATAAGAAAAGCAGATTACATGTAAGCAAATGGCTTTATATATTTATCACTTCTTACATTTAGCTTGAAGATCCCGAGCAGTTCTCATATTTCATACCAAGTCGTGCAACTGCTGTATAGGCTACAGGGACAGTTGCTCTATACGTTAAGTGGAGGCCCCTCCTTTATCAAAATATAGATTACCTCTGGGATCAATTTTGTTACCTTTGCTTGAAATCCACTTTCATTGATGCACAGCTTCTTTTCAGATATTTAACGGGGAATCAGCTAAATGGAACCGTACCCGCCTGGATAATTAAGGATGGAGAATCTGTGTAAGGTTTCTTTTCCTGTCTAGATTTATTTACGATACTTCTAAAAGTTATTTATTTAGTTTTACAAATAAGCTACAGAATTTACCATATGAGGAACACAGTTCCATACCATCCATAAATTGTGTTCAGAAGTTAATAAACTTGGTTTGGGGTTTCTATTACAGCACACTGATGATCTATTGCATTTGGAATACCAAGTCATCTAGCGAATTTTTCTAGATTTGATGCCTAAAACTAGAACTTCCATGCATTAAGGGATAATAAGAACAGCAGACAGGTTCATAGCCACTGAGGCTAGTTAGGCACACTTAACCAAATATGCGATCAACAAATTGTTTGATTAATGTAGACTATGAACTGAATATCTGCCTTTCTTCTGGCAGTGATCTTTCCTACAACAATTTCCGAAACGAAAGCTCATGTCAACAGCGCAATATGTAAGAAAGTGAAGTTTTATGCTCTCCACTTTTTTCCTATCCATCATTCCCGCATTCCCCTTGCATTTACTTGCAATTTGCGTAACAGCTAATTTTTTCACTTCTCTGACTTCCTACAGAAACTTATTTGGAAGCGCTTCAATGGGAAATGTTTCGTAAGTGTTTAAACTCCTGAAAAATTAATCTTATCTATTTCTAGTGGGATGTTTTGGTCTAGGCCTTTCCTATTTTAAATTTTAATCAGATATGTTTATTTTTTCTTTTCGTATCTCAGCGGAAGAACTGTTCCCTGCTTAAGAATCCTTCCTTGTCAAAAAAGTAAGTCAGGTTCATGACTGTATTATTATTTGTGTCTTCTGCGTACCAAATATCTATAAACCAGCAGTCTTGTTCTGGAAGTTAAAGATCGAGTGTACTATTATTTCATGGTTCTTGTCATTATGAAGGAATATAACTGCATAAAAATACGATTAGTTGTAAAAGAAGCATTCACATGGTATCTTAACAAAATTAAGCTTCTACAACGTAACAAGAATATTTTCAACATACATAAGTTGTTCCTATTCCATGGTGATTGACATGTTTTTGCTTTGGAAACAGAATTCTACTCCTTCCACATAAATTGTGGAGGAAAAGCAGCAACTATTGAAGGGAATTTATACGAAGATGATACAGATCCAGCCGGACCATCAAGATTCTACCAGAGAAGTAACTGGGCAGTTAGTACCACTGGTCACTTCATGGACGATTCCCGCCCAGATTCCTACACTTGGACGAATGCAACCAAACTCTCTGCAAATACTTCATCACTTTACATGGATGCACGCCTTTCTCCAACCTCTCTGACTTATTATGGTTTCTGTATGGGAAGTGGGAACTACACAGTTTCCCTTCACTTTGCAGAGATAATGTTTACTAATGACAACACATCCAGCAGCCTTGGCAGGCGTCTTTTTGATATCTATATTCAGGTGACTGATAAAATTTTATTCTGTCATTTAGTATTAAAGGTTTGAATGAACATACAAAATTTATTTTCTTTCAGTTTTATTAATAGCAATCTGACAACAAAAATGTAGGGGAAGCTTGTACAAAAGAATTTCAGTATCCAGAATGAAGCCAGCGGTGTTGGTAAGGCAATTATAAAAAATTTCACTGCTATTGTAACTGGAGGTGCATTAGAGATACGCTTTTATTGGGCTGGAAAAGGGACAACTGGACTGCCTGTTAGGGGAGTCTATGGACCTCTCATATCGGCTATTTCTGTGACACCTGGTAAGTTGAGGAAATTTTATGAACTTAATCATCAGGATTCTGTTCGTACAGCAAAAAACCATCAATGCAGATTGGATCTTATTTTCTACTCTTATTTATTACTGAAATTTAGGTATAAAATGGTACAGTTTCTGCACTTTTATACGAATAATGTACTGCCTAACCAATTTGACTTACAATGTGATGTTATGTCGTTCTGTTATAAATTCTTTGCTTTCTGCAGATTTTAAACCTCCTTCAGAAAATAGTAGTACTGGTATATCTGCTGGCACCGTGGTTGGCATTGTGGCTGCTGCGGTAGTTTTCGTCTTCCTGATTCTAGGAATTCTCTGGTGGAAAGGTTGTTTTGGACAGAAGAGCAGGATGCGTCATGGTATTTTCTAAAGATTTATCTCTATTTTCCTATATCTGCATACGATTTCTCCGTATCAACTTTGTAGAACTATATATATATATAATCACACCTGTTAAACTGAAATTGGAAAGACAGAGAGGGCAGGGAGATTAGCTCCAAGAAACGGATTCTTTTCTGAAACAAATTCACTTCTCCAACAGATTTGAAGGGCCTGGACTTAAAAACAGGTTCATTTACATTGAAGCAAATTAAAGCTGCTACAAACAACTTCGATCCTGCAAACAAAATTGGAGAAGGTGGTTTTGGTCCTGTTTACAAGGTATTCAACATGAATTTAACTTATTTGCTTATGGACATCGTAACGTTTTTAAGATTCTTAGCTTGATGCAATATTTGTCTTGCGAAAAAAAATTGCATTGCCTGGATGCAGGGTCTGCTATTAGATGGAACCATAATTGCTGTAAAGCAGCTTTCCTCCAAATCAAAACAAGGAAATCGGGAATTCGTGAATGAGATTGGCATGATTTCTGCTCTGCAACACCCTCATCTTGTAAAGCTTTACGGATGTTGCATTGAAGGCGATCAATTATTGTTGGTGTACGAGTATATGGAAAATAACAGCCTTGCTCGTGCTTTGTTTGGTAAATTCAAAGAACATAATTTAATTGACTGCAAACTTTTGGCTCTCAGATGATTCCATACATCTAAAAGTATGCATGCTTGTATGGGAAGGGATAAAACACTCATCTTATACTTACATTACTTTTATATAAAATTTGTGTGAAAGGTCCTGAAGAATACCGGTTGAATTTGAATTGGGCTACACGGCAGAAAATTTGTGTTGGTATAGCAAGAGGTTTAGCTTATCTTCATGAAGAATCACGATTGAAGATCGTGCATAGAGACATCAAGGCCACCAATGTGTTGCTTGATGAGAATCTAGACCCAAAGATATCTGACTTCGGGCTAGCCAGACTGGATGAAGAGGACAACACCCACATAAGCACCCGAGTTGCAGGAACCTTGTGAGTCTGCTCTATATTATTGTATCCTGTTAGTACTTTTTTTTTTTTAAGTTGAATATAGTGAAAGAAAAGATAGAAAAAAAATCATCCTAGAGCTCCTCTTGAACGTTAATCAAATCTCTTATAGCCCTAAACAGATTTGGTCAGCAACCAAAGATTATAAACATAGTGAATTGGTGCTGCTAATGTCTGTTAGAAAACTTATCCCTGAGCAATCCACCATAAGATTCAAGTCCTTCGAATAGAACTCATTCTGCACTACCTGATTAAATATGGTATCTTTGTATCTTTGCAGCGGGTACATGGCTCCTGAATATGCAATGAGGGGTTATTTGACTGACAAAGCAGATGTCTACAGCTTTGGAATTGTTGCCCTGGAAATTGTCAGTGGAAAGAGCAATACTAGTTATCGAGGAAAGGAGGACACCGTTTATCTTCTTGATTGGGTATGAGAAGTTTCTCCGTGTCTTCATTTTTTTGTTTTCCCTTGTTGTTAAGCTTGAAATTTACACACAAATTTATACTATCTTGTACTTAATTTTTATAAAATAGAATGGGGATGGTGAGTGTTAAGAAACCATGTCATCTAATAGTTTAAGCTTTTAGGTGAGATGGTTCCTTAACATGGTATCAGAGCCTTATTGACTCAGCGGTCACGAGTTCTAAATTCACCACCTCCATTCTATTTTAATAAAAAAATCAAGCACAAGGTAAGATGGGTCATTGCAAGTTTCAAGCCCAAAAGGTTTTTACTTTAGGGGTGTGTTAGAAAATAATATAAATCATATTCTGGGATCTCACCTATAAGCTTAAGTTTTTAGGTAATATAATTCTTTGACAGTGAGATTCGAACTCGTGACTATTGGGTCAACAAGGTTCTCATACTATATTTAAAAAACTATCTCACCTAAAAACTTAAAAGTCCTAGGATATAAGTTATATTTAATCTGTAATAGTTACTTGATTATGATATGTATCTTGTTTTCTAGGCATTGTTTTTGAAAGAGGAAGGGGCTTTGCTGGAGCTTGTTGATCCAAGTCTCGGACAAGACTACAATGAGGAAGAGGTGATAACAATGATTAATGTGGCTCTGCTTTGCAGTAATGTCTCTGCAGCAGTTAGGCCTACGATGTCTGCAGTAGTAAGCATGCTCGAAGGGAAGGCTGGCGTTCAAGATTTTGAAATTCCAGATAAAAGTAAGCCAATGGATGAGCACAAGATTGAAGAGATGAGGAAGCATTTTCAAGTCATCAACAGACAGGAAATAAGTGAGACTCAAACTCAGAGCATGTCAATGGATGGACCGTGGACTGCTGCTTCTACATCTGATGGTGATCTTTATCCAATCTCTTTGAATTCTGACTATTGGAAGGGCAGAGATTAGAGAAGTGTGCCCCAATTTGCTTCACCACAACCGCCGCCGCCGCGGCCACGGCCACCGCCATCTCATTACTTTTGTTTTAAAGCATGTTTTGTCGCCTTGTTATTATTATTTTGGTTCATACTTGTTAACTTATTTTGGGATGTTTACGTGTTTGTTTGGCATTGCGTTTCAAAAATTAAAAAAAATTATTTTTATTTTTTGTTTATAATTAATGTTTTTTATACTTTTAGATATTTTGATGTATTGATATAAAAAATATTTTAAAAAATATATCATTTTAATATATATTTAAATAAAAAAAACCACCTTAAAAAACAAATTCAATTACTTTATGAAACATATCCTTCATCATGTTAACATTATCAAAACTTCCACTCATATTCTTCCTTCTACTTTCTATCTGTTACTCTATCATTTAATGACATGTTCTCTAACCTTAGTCCATTTTTGATACAAGCTTAGATTTTATATCAATTGAGTACATAGATTTTTTTTTTTTTAGTGCACCAACATTTTTTTATTATGTTAATCGAGTACTTATATCAGCCTTTCATTTAAATCTATTATTTTACAAGTAGTCATAGGTAATTATTTATATGAATAGGATACATATTACATGGAGGCATGCAAGTTCATTTGATTCATGGATTTATTAATACCCTTAAATCACACCATGCATTGTTTTTTCTTATAAACATTTTCTCTCATTCCATCTAATTTAAATATCTAAGGTCTCTAATTTGAGTAAGGGATTTTCTTATTGGTACAACATCTCCAACTTAAAATATCATAACCTGACTTTTAGTGAATATTTAGTAATTTAAGTTATTAATTTTATTGTATTGATTTAAATTAAACTTATTTTATTATATGATAAAAGAATATAAAAATTAAAATATCTTCTCAATACTAAATAATAAAATTTTATAAAAACCTTGCACTATTAATAAAATTAAAACAAATAGAAAAAAAAATACAAAAGAGCTCAAGCACACTAAGGCTGGGCCTCCCTAAAATAACCACACGCCTTGGCCCAAGGAAGGATAGTGCGTCAATTCATGTATTATTTTTTATATATATAAGAAAAAATAATGTAAAAAAGAATAATCAAACACTTTAAAAAAAATACAAATGATATGTCTCTAAAATGAGCAGTTAAAAATATATCAACTTCATTTACAATTCTCAATATTAAACTTGTTAGAAATCAGGTCATGGCTGCATTGTTCACCCATACTCAATACACTATGGATTGGAACAGTGCAGCTCATGTCCTCATTAGCTCTCTTTGACAGGTGCTCATGCTAATTAATTAGCATGAGCACCTGCCAAAGGCTGGCCGAAATGTTGATGGTCATTATTGCCTGAACAGCAAATCAGTAAGTAACTTCCACTGTTCATGCCATCTGTTATCTAATTAGTATTAACAAGACTTAAAACCTGCTAATCAAACAAGTCTTCTTTTTACGCTGGCAGTGTCTGACGCATGCTAAGCCACTCATCATCCATTGTAGTTGTTCATATCACCATTTTGCTTAATGATCGAGCAACAAATCATTAGTTGTTACTGTGCATCCTAATTAATTAGCATGGATAGAATTTAAAGGTTGCCCAACACATGGATCTTCTTTTGAGGCTAACTCAAATTGGTTTTCAAGCAAAATTGGTTGAAAGATGTTGAGTAAACATTGTCACATACCATCTCCCGTTGTTGATCAACATTAAACTGGAACCATTCTTTTGTTGCTGGATGTTGCTAAGCATTGTCCGCTAGAGGCATTCCTTTTGAATTGTTCATCATAATTAAATAGCATAAACATTTATCAAATATGTCGAACCCCCTCATCATCGTTAGGTGTTGCTATTGTCACGTGCCTAAAGCTCTCCAAAACACAAATCAACATTTGTGTCTAATTAATGCATCTTTGCATTTAATTAACAGGTTTTGTCTTCGTGTGGCCTTAAATCCACTCCGCTATGATTAGAAGTATCTCTTGTGGCAATTTACGAACCTTTATTGGATCAAAATCCTGTAAAAGATAAGGTTGTTTAAAATCGATGACGCAGTGGCTTTATCAAAGAAAAAAAGGTTGTCGAGATACTTCACATTCATCTCTGTCAAAGGGTGAAGGCTGTTAAGTATCAAGGGAACTCACCAATTACTCCTCGTTTTGTCCTCACCATTGTATTTCTTCGCAATTCACTTCATGCCCTGCCTTTCAGGTGTTTTTTCTGCTCTCTGTTTATTTCACCTTTGCATTTTCAATTTGATGGTTCATTGTGTGCCTCCTTATTCATTGTCCCTTGGTTCACTTTCATTCAGCTGATTGTGGTTCTGTTATTGTTGTTGTGTTTTTTTCAGTTGCCTAAATGGGTAGTTGTTTATATATGTATGGCGCTAAAATCCAACAATTTTTTTTATGTTCTATTGTGATATTGTTAGGACAAAAGGTTGTAAAGGAATCTTAGACTATTAACTTAATGAATCAATTTTGCCCTGCGATTATTATAATCTTTAAAATCTTGAATGTTTAAGCTAGAAAAATTAGAAATCTCGTATTAGGATATTCAATAAATGCAAGTCAAAATTATTCTTGATGTTCTGTAACTCCATGGTAGTTGTTTCCTTCATCTTCTTTGGTGCTGGTTCTAGTTATTATTGCTCATGTAGTTATTGTTCTGCTGTTGCTGTTGCGGCTGCTATGTTTTCTTAAATAATTGTTGCTTTGGTTTGTTAATTATTGTATTGTTGTTGTTTTAGTTGCCCCCTATGGTATTGTTGTCTCTAGTTGTTGTTGTTGTTGCGTTCTTTGTTTTATTGTTGTTGCTGCTGTTGTGAGCTTTTCTAAATTGATTGTTATATATATATATATATGACACATGAAATTCCACGCATTTTGCTTTTATTTGACTATACTATTATTCTAGCAAGATTGTGTTAATTGTTTTCTTGTTGCTATTGTCGTCACCAGCTATTTTAAATTGATTGATATATATATATACATGACTCTTAAATTCCAACTATTTCGTTTTTATTTCACTGTAATATTATTCTGCCAAGATTGCATTAATTATTTTAATGTTGTTGCTGCGTTAATTGTTTTATTGTTACTGCTATTGTTGAGAGCTTTTTTAAAATGATTGTTATATATATACATGATGCTTTAAATTCCAAGCATTTTGTTTTTTTTTATCATTATGTTATTCTGTCAAAATTGCTTTAATTGTTTTGTTGTTGCTGTTTCATTTATTGTTTTCTATTACTGCTGCCTTTAAGAGTTTTTCTAAAATGATTATTGTATATATACATGATACATCAAATTCCAAAGATTTTGCTTTTACTTTACCGTGATATTATTCTGGTAAGATTGTGTTAATTGTTTTGTGATTGTTGCTGCATTAATTGTTTTATTATTGTTGTTGTTGTTGTTATGAGCTTCTATAAATTAATTGTTATATATAGATGGCACTTCAAATTTGAAAGATTTTGCTATTATTTTGTCATGTATTATTCTACCAAGATTGTGTTAATTGTTTCGTTGTTGCTATTGCGTTAATTGTTTTATAGTTGTCACTGTGACCCTGGGCTTTTCTAAATTGATTGTTATATATATACATGAAGCTTGATATTCCAACCATTTTGCTTTTAGATTCCCGTGACATTATTTTTCCAAGATTGCGTTAAATATTTTGTTGTTGTTACTGCGTTAATTGTTTTATTGTTGCTACTGCGTTAATTGTTTTATTGTTGTTTCTGTATTATTTTTTTTATTGTTGTTGCTGCCATTGCAATCTTCTCTCAATTAATTATTATATATATACATGATGCTAGAAATTCCAACCATTTTTTCTTTAATTGTTCTGGCTAGGTTGCGTTAATTGTTTTGTTTTTGGTGCTGCGTTAAATGTTTTATTTTGGTTGTTGTCGTTACGAGCTTTTCTGAATTGATTGTTATATATATTGGTTGTTGTCGTTATGAGCTTTTCTGAATTGATTGTTATATATATGCATGATACTTGAAATTCCAAACATTCTACTTTTTTTTACCATGGTATTATTCTGCTAAGATCGTGTTAATTATTTTGTTGTTATTGCTATGCTAATTATTTTGTTATTGTTACTGCCATTATGAGCTTCTCTAAATTGATTGCTATATATATAAATGACGCTTTAAATTCCAACCATGTTGCTTTTTATTACGGTGACATTATTCTGACAAGATTATGTTAATTATTTTGTTGTTGTTGTTGGGTTAATTGTTTTATTGTTGCTCCTATCGTTGCGAGCTTTTCTAAATTAATTGTTTTATATATATATGACGCTTAAATTCCAACCATTTTTCTTTGATTTTACTATAATATTATTTTGGCAAGATTGGGTTAATTGTTTAGTTGTTGTTGTTGCATTAATTGTTTTAATTCTTGTTGCTGCCGTTTCAAGTTTTTCTAAATTGGTTGTTATTTATATACATAATGCTTGAAATTCCAATCATTTAGCTTTTATTTTACTGTAATATTATTCTAGCAAGATTGTGTTAAGATTGCATTAATTATTTTACTGCGCTATTTTAGAGAGAGAGAGATATAGTGACAACAAAAAACATAATTGTTGCTGAAATCAATGATTTGATGCTTCGCATCACACCTAGAGAAAAACTTGTCTATCTTAGCATTGATTCTATTTGCACATCGTCAATAGAAAGTGACAATGCAAGCTCACTATATCCAATAGAATACATAAACCAGCTTGAATTCAAGCTTGGAACTCCTGTTATGTTACTTAGAAATAGTCTCCCATCTCACACACTTGCTAACAAAATTGCAACTCATGTTATGTCACTTAGAAATAGTAGCCCAACTATTGGACTATGCAATGGGACTAGGCTTATAATTACATAGCTTTCATCAAAGGTCATTCAGACACAAATAATAACAGGATCTAACATTGGTAAAAAAGTTTTCATACTAAGAATTATCTTCCCAATCAATGAAATTAGATGTCTCTTTACAATTAAAAGGTGTCAATTTACTTTAAAATCCTGTTATCCCATGACAATAAATAAAATTCCAGGACAATCTTTAAGAATTGTTGGTGTTTTTCTTAAAGAACAAGTTTTCACCCATGGTCAACCTTATGTCGCTCTCTCAAGAGTCACTACAAGAAAAGGTTTAAGGATCATTTCATGTGAAAATGAAGGGTGTCCTTTTGCTTATACAAAAAATATTGTGTACAAGGACATTATCAGCACTCTTCCTAGAGGTTTTTGTTTTTTTCACCTTGAATCTTAAATAAAAAAAAAAGTTCACTCGTTGTTTGTTCATAAATATTTTGTAGATCATTAAAATGAAACTTTGCTACTGGAAGTGTTTCTTTGATTCCCTTTATATGTTTCCCTATTTATCAACCTTATTAATTCTTTTGTAAGATGTTAATCAACTTTATATATAGTTCTAACATTTTATAATTGTTTGTACATTATGGGTTGCACTTCATTTATCTTTATAATTTTTTGTTCTTATTTTGTTGCTTATATCTTTCTTCTCAAGGTCATGGCGCTATCTATCCAAAGCATAAAAAAAATACAACTTCCACATATCCTTATCCTTGAATGGAAAAGTTTGTCGTGTTTGGATTCCTATGCTCAATGGACAAACACGCAGTTTTAATTGCCTTTTGGTCGATAGAAAAGTAAGCTTATTGTCGTAACTCAATTTTGGGTTACTCCCCAAGTCTATCTAAAAATAATAAAAAATAAAATAAAAAGGGTCGATGTCAGTAGTAAAATCAAGGTGAAAAACTTGGACATTTTCGAGAGCTCGATCATACCTCTTTTGTGCCTAAAAATGAAAGAAAATGCAAATTCAAGGCATAAAAATTAAGTCAAAAGATATAATTATATTTTTACAGATCAATTTGATTTAATCGTTGGCTAATTTGAAAGTGTAATTATGTTTGAGAATTAATTTAGGGTCTAATTGAAGGGTTTAATTAAGTGCAATGACTTAATTATACTTTAAATTGGTCAAATTAATTTTATTAAGGGCTAAGTCAATGAGAAATCAAGTTCTTGAATTTAATTCGGGTTCAATTGATGAGATTAGAATTTTTGGAGACCGAATTGAATTTTATCAAGACAATTATGCCAAATTAGGGGCCAAATTGAACGAATTGAGAGTCTAATGGTCAATCGAGGGTTAAATCGTGCAAATAAAAAATCAATGATGAAAATATAAAAAACGCATGTGAAGCTAAGGTTGCTCTTAAAATTCTGACGGGGATACAATTGTACAAAATGAAAAGTTTAAAACCAATTGTGGATGCAATTGGAACAATTGCAAATTAAGGAACCAAATCATGCTTTCACCTTCCCAAAATCATTTGAAATCTGCAGCGTGCCTGCACTGTTCCACCACCTGAACAGTGCAGGGCACGCCTCTGCAAACCCTCTGCAAGTTCAGGGGAAGCAATTGCAGCAATGTGCTTGCCGAAGGGCTGCCTCCTTCCCCTATAAACAACGTTGTTCGCAGCATGCAAAAGGGGGAGAAGAGAGAGCATTTACAGAATAGGGGAAAAAAGATTCACGAACAAAGAAGAGAAAATTTATGAATAGAAGAGAAATTTTATGTAGAAGTGAGCTTAAATTTTACAGTTTCAAAGCACGAGGAAGACAGTAGAAAATTTGCAAAAACTGTCTTCTTCCCCACCAACTCCGGCGATGACAGCCTTCTCACTCTCCCTCTCGATCAGCAGCCCCTCCCTCCCTCTCTCTCTCTTTCTCTTCCCCAACAGCATGCAGCTGCTCCTTCTCCCTCGGTCAGCTCTCTCTCTAAAGCCAGCCACTGTCAGCCCTCTCTCTCCTCCAGCAGCAACCACCTCTGACCACCTGCAACAACCCCATCATCACCAATAGCTCCACCTCCATACCAACAACACATCCACGTCCTCTAGTGAGGCAATAGGAGCAACAACCACAATAGCAACGTAAGGCAGCCACTTTCCAACACCCCCTCTGACGAGGCCCAACCAAGCCATTAAAATGGGTGGGCCATACTAGTAGTGTAGCCCCATATGATAGGCCTTTCAGACCATCAAGGCTGGGCAGCTGACCCACAAAAAATAAAAGAAAATATAAAATTTATATATTAAATATTTTAAAAAAAGACAAAAATATGTTGTTTTCGTACATACAGCCAATACGCTAACATATTTTGAAAATTCTTTTTAAAAAAAAATATTTCAAAGATTAAAGAAAAATGGTTTTAGAATGGATTTTGTAAATGAAAAAAAATCATTTTCTAGCATTTTTGGATTTTACAACATGTTTGTAAAATCCAAAGGGTATTGGCCAATATTCCAAAAATATCAAAATTTTATTTTTATGGGGATAATTCTTTATTATTCACTGTTGATATTTGGGTAAAGAAATCCTAAAGAGGTTAATATCCAAAATAATAACAGGAATAATTTGTTATTATTCACTATTGGTATTTGGGTAAAGAAATCCTAAAGTGGTTAATATCCAAAATATTAGCGGGGATAATTCGTTGTTATTCACCGTAAATATTTGAATAAAAAAACCTTAAAGTGGTAAATATCCAAAATATTTTTACGGGAATAATACGTCATCATCATTTAACCAACGTATTTTTGAAAGATCAATACTATAGCAATCATAAGGCAAACCAAAACACCAAGCAGCTTACTTTAGGTAGGGCGTATTAGGGGTGTTAAAACCTTCTCTTTACGCAACTAGTCTTTTACCTTAGAATCTCTAAAAGACCAATTTAGACCTCCTAGTAACCATAATACTAAGTGATGACTCTCTTTTTCATAAAAATAAAGATAAAACTCCAACATAAATTCCTGCTCACGATGAGAGTCATCGCGATGTCATGCTCTTGCAGAGGGTAAGACACTTATATTGTATTACAATTCTTTTCCATCTACTTTTTATTGCTTTATACTCTATTTGTTTTGGCTGAATGTTTTTAATCTCATTAATAATGTTTCTCTCTTTCATCTAACAGGAACGCAATTCAAACCTCTACTAAAGGCAAAAACATACAACCATTTGTTGCTTATATTATTGAAAGTGATTATTACCATATTAATGGGTTCTATACCTTTGAAAATAGATATATGAACTCTGTTGTTGCCCATGAAACAACTATTGATCTAAAGTCTAACACTAAAGTAACAAGGCTTGATCCACTGACACCGCCTGTACTGCATCACTACTTTCACTACATCGACTTTACACATATGTTGACTATAGGTAAAAGATCAGGAGTACTGACAGGTTTTATCACATAATACCATTCTTCATGCATTTTCATTGTTTTCTTATATTTATTTTCACTACTAACCTTGTTTTTTCATATATTAGATATGCTTGGTCGATTAAAAGCTATTCAATTACTTGAACAAATTATGGTTAGGGCTCAACATGACAGATAAAAGAGAGTTCATAATTGAAAATATCAGGTTGGTTATCTTAATCTCATACATTTTTAATTGATCTAGATGCCTTATCGTTATAAAATCAATCTTATATGCAAGGATGATGAACTCAAGGTAACTCTTTGGGGTGATGTTGCAAAAAGCTTTGATGATACTGACCTTGATGGCCAAGCAAGTCCATTTATAATTGTTTTTGTTGGCTTTCAAATCACTGAGTTCAAAGGTTTTTCTTTTCAAACATTTCCCTTTAATTTGTAATGATTGTTATTTACACCTTCCATATATATCACCTTGACTTCTCTATCTTCTTTTTATTACCATTAACCGAATTGTTGCACATTTATTTTGACCGTTCATTTATTTTTATGCTTTTATCCATTTTATGCTTCATTCAACTCAATTTAAAATGATCTCAATTTATATATTTCTTTTTGTTGTTAGGAAAACTAAACCTTGCCAGCATTGTTGCCTTATTATGGTATTTTATCTCAGACATTCTAGAAACTCTTCCATATATACATTTGTGAGTTTCTACTTTTTTTCATTGTCTTATATCAAATATTATTATTTTTTAAGTTATTTGTACCAGACAACTTTTATAATCAACTATAAAGATATTCCTATTGAGGTCCATCAACTACCTTCTTCAACAACTTCTCAAACCATTGATCAGCAGCTAAAAAAAAATAGAAAGACAATCAAAGAAATCCTTTGCATGGATCCATACTAATACAAAGTATGTCAACAATGATCTCCACCTTTCTTTTAGCACATTAGCTTTGATTTGTTGTTCTTTCATCCATTAAAAAATATATATTAATTTTTTATTCTGATTTAAAAAAATTACAGAACCAAAGATTTACATGTAAGGCCTCAATGACTGACTGTGATCTTCATTGGGGTTGGTGGTAAAATAGTTGCCCATTATGCACAAAGTCTCTTTCTGACAACGACATGGGTTTTAGATGCATTGAATACAATGAAGTAACGCCGATTATATGATCAAAAAATATTATTTTAATTGCTTTTCATGTCCAAACCTAAATTGTTCATTATATATCTCATTTTCTTTTACATTATGCCTTATATTTAATTATCTCATTTATGATGTTTTCTTAGGTTTAAAGTTGATTACATTGTGATTGATAGCACTGATGTAACAACATTTCTAATAGTCTATGATAAAGGGTTTATTGATTCCATTCCAGCTCCCATGATTGACAAATTACAAAAACCAAAAGTTTTCCAGCTGAGATTTGGAACTTTTTGCTCAATTATGAACCGTTATGATATCATTGTTGTCAATGTTTTTTATAATATTATAGATGTTGAGCCTCCACAACAACATGTTGAGCCAAAACTTCATGATATTGATAATCCTTTCATCCAAGAAGTTGTTGCATCTGCCTCTAAAAAACCTCTTCTATTAAACCCAATAACTCCAACACATATTCCATCATCCAGATCTCACGTTCATACCCCTTCGCGGTCATAAACTGTCAAACATCTACTATTTGAAGATGAGATACCTCTTAAAAGGAAACATATTTCTTCCTTTCTTCATACCTATTACCTTTAAATTTCAATAATATCGTTTATACATGTTTGCTTCATCAATATTAAATGCATAATTTATTGGTTCTTTTTAAATTCACAGGTCTACAACAAATGCTACAGTCAGACCTCCAAATATATTCACATTGCTCGATGACAATGCATCAACCATGTCTAAGGAAAAAGATCCACCAAAAAAGTAATGTCAATCTAAATCAAAACATAATTAGGTGATTTTAACTTAGTCTTCAATTATGTCATTTCGCCATCTATAGCATTCCTTTGCAAGGGCTTTTTCGGTCCCCACAAAAAAATTATGTTATATATTGTTTCATGCAATGTCATTTATAGTTTTTTTACTAAATGCTTCATATAAAATAAAATAGCCATCTTTCTTCTTAGATTTATTATAGCTTTTTTCCAAACCAAAAAATTTCTTTTTGGATAAACAATATAAAGACAAGGTGTTTAAAATTATAAAATCAATTCATATGCTAACAAAATTACTTACAGCTGTGGATATCATGGTTTTTTTATAAATGTCACTATTAATGTCAATTATTTTTTCATTGACAGGACCTCCCGATGACCACTATCTCTACTCATTTTGCATTCCTCTATGCGTTGTTTCAAGGTCACTATACTCTTTTGAAAAGCAATGATACTTTATGACATTGCTATGGCATCATTCTGTTATAATAAATTAATATGTTTATTTTGTTGTGCTTTTAATTCTTGAATTAGTAAGCTAATCCATTTGCTATTTTGGATGTAAGATATGATCAATAAAATAGTTTAGCAGCTTTAATCATGTAGTTGTTTTATCGCATAGCAACTATACGTTTTCAATGTTTTGGTTCTTTAAGAAAAAAACTCCAATAGATTCTTTATTTTGATGAACTTTTATTGGAGTGACAATTCACTTTAAAAAATAAGGATGACATGTTAGTTTATTATAAGAAAGTTTTTGTTAATACTAGGTTCTCCAACTTTTTGGAAAAATGGTAGTAACAATATTTTCCAGTAAAAACATGTGAAAATCTTTTATTATGCCAAATAAAATCTTAAATTATTGTTTTCCATCTCCTTTCCATTGATTATAAACATTTATGCAAACAATATAGAGTTTTTTTTTATAAAAAAAAAAAACCAACATAAAAAAAAGCTTAATCATGTTAGGTCCCTTCAAAAAATTGTAGCAGCATACTTCTAAAATTGCTAGAAAAGAAGTATGCAATGAAGCATTGGTTTTAAATATTGCTTATGATAGAGAGAAAAAGGCAACAAGCTCCATTGTTACCATGTCTTTCTGAACTTATAAATCTCTAATGAGTTTATTCGAATGGCAAAACAAAACTATAATGCAGCAATGATTATTGCTTTATTAATGCTTACACAAAGTGTTTCCGCACTCAACATCGTGCTTTTTTTAAAGTGGCAAATTGATTTATTATTGTGCATGTTTTCATTAGTTAACTAATTATATAATTAGTAAAATCATCGACAAAATTCATTAAAGGTTGGTTATTTTCTTTGTCTATTGCCTATATAGTTAAATCACAACCAACAATCAAATAATTTGCTGCAAAAGAAAATCACTAAACTTTAATAATTTTTTTCGAAATTCATTTTGCAATTTTCCAATTATATAATTGTTCAAATAATTATAACATGTCTAGATTCAATTAATTTGTTCCAGATATTAAATAACTCATATTTTATAAATTTTAACAATTACAGTTTTGCAATCGATCAATTAAATAATTATCCAGAAGTTAAAACAATAACAATCACCAATCAGTTCGATGCACAAAGCAAATAACTAATCTTTAATATAATTTATCCATTATAATTTTTGTAGTCTACTGATTAAATTACTTTCCAAACAATTATAACACGCCAACAATCAATTAATTTGTTGTAAAAAGCAAATAACTCATCTTTAATGGATTTTATCGATTATAATTTTGCTATCTGTCAATTAAATAATTCACCAAACAACTAAAACAAGCTCAAAAACCAATTAGTTTGTTACATACAACAGATGAAGAACATCCAACCATAAATGGTTTGATGCAAAAAAACTAACAACTTATTTAAAAGTGTTTTTATCAATGATCATTTGACTAATTAAATATTTAATTAATCAATAAAAACAAGCAAAGCAATCATTCAATTTGATGCATCAAAAAAGTCCAGCACAACGTGCAGAAGCAGTCTACTCCTTTCATTTAAGCAAACAGTAAACTGTGACATGAATACATTGTTGATTCAGGTAAAGTGCATGAAACAACAGAAAACTACAAAATGAACTGCCTTGATTCCCCCCTGAACCTTGGCAAACGACAGGCAAGATCAAATCCAATTACCTCTATTATCAAAGAGAGAAGTGAACAAAAAGCTTTTCTTCATAGGAAGGCTATGCACGAAGCGAAAACCTGATGCCACAAACATGGGAAACATTGGGGCAAAGATAGATTGATAGCCCTATCAAAAGCCAGGGTTATGAAGCAAATTTATCTCTCCATTTGTATTCTCTTGTCCCTTATCGGCAAGTCAATCGGCTTCTGAGCCTCATGTGGATGAGTTGGGCCCGTGTAAACCTTAAGGTGATTGAATAATGCTCTGCCAAGCTGCAGGAAACAGACGTCAAAACCAAATCATTGAGAAACAAGCAGGTAACCAGTAAGGCAGTCAGCATGAAGTAGAAGCATTTTAGACAAGACATCAAATAGTTATTGAAGGGGAAAAAATCATTCAAAAAAGAAATGAAATAGATCTATTTAACTAAAAAACATGAAGTTAACACACTTTATCTCAAGCATACCAGTACATGTAAATTCCACATGCATTTCATTGTTTAAGAGAAACAAGTATTTGTCAGAGTTTCGCTTTTGATATCTAATTGGACTCTGTAATTGTCCTCTCATATTTACAGAGACTAAATGCCAAATCAACTATCCTGCAATCCATCAGGCCATCACTCACAGAACTACTTGATGCCAGACTCCCCTATCCTACTAACTACCCAAACATATAAAAGTTCTCATCATACTTAAGTATCATCTAATGGCATATAAACTTACATCAGTTTCAAACAGAACAAACCCAAACAAAAAACAATGGCAGCATAGGCAAAAAGGCTAGCCAGGGACAAAGTGAGAGCTACTTCAGGTATAGCATAACCTGCCAATGAACTGGGGAAAAGCCAGGTTTTTTTGGAAATGTAACAAATTGATTCATCCAAAATCTGTTCTATAGTAACACGAGGAATTTAACCTTCACGTCCAAGTCAACAATGAGCATAAAGCAAGTAGTATTCAGTTCTCACTAAGCCATCCTTGTTACCTTTTCTTCTCAGCTGCATACATTTTCTACAAGCTCAAAATTACCTATGCTTGACAATCCAAAATCATTATGAGGACATCGCCAACTTATGCTCAGCCTCTATGGCTACTCACTATCTTTTCAGCATTTTCACATTGTGGGCATATCCCCAAATATAGTTCTGATCATGTGCATGCATTCACATGTTAGGTTATGCAGCTCATCAAAAAGGCAACATGTCAGAGCATGCCAGCATTAGCATCACGAGGACTGCATCCCCTCAATCTTTTAGCATCAGCTAGTTTAGCATGCTGATCTTAGCAGCCCAATTACATACAGCGCTATTCCCTAACAGTGTTATCTTAGCAACCCAATTACATGCAATACCATAATTGAATGGGATATCAATTATGAATTAGGCTCTACCATTCTAACTTGTCCAATGACAGGCCAATGATTTAAAATCAAAGCATTTTAAATAAAATCGTTGCAAAACTATGTACACAATATGCTTTGTGTAAGACTGAGCAAAAAAGGCAATACAATTGGAGAGTGAAGATCAAAGCACGTAAGAAAAAACTACAGATCCATGTCAAAATATGAATACTGCAGAGCAAAGCACCAAGGATAACTAAGAATTTATTTACAAAAATACAGAATATAATCATACTTCATGGAAAAACTTTGCTGTAAAAATACAGGCAAAACAGAAATCCTAAATATATAAAGGTCAACATCTGTACTTTGTTTTATAAGCAATTTTATTGAGAATGGGAAAAGAATTCAGTACAGCTAAAAGGATAGCTGGATAAGACATCCTTAAGGAATGAGAAAGCTTGTAAGTAAATAAATACTCATACTCATTCTGAGTTGGAACATAAGCACTTACCCTTCCTTTAGGAAGCATACCACGAACAGCATGTTCAATAATTCTTTCTGGAATCCTCTGTTGTAGCTGATCAAATGTCTCCACTTTCATACCACCTGGTCTTCCTGAATGCCTTCTGTATAACTTTTGGGTCCTCTTCTTACCAGATACAGCAACTTTCTCAGCATTTACCTTAAAAGATCAGATAAAGCAATAGCTTTCAGAACTTTAGCACAAGTTAAATGTAATTGATAAGCACTGTACAGTAATTGACATTCAGGGATGAAGTAGAAATGTCCCACTAATCCTTTCACCAGTAACTCGTACAAAGCACTTTAAGCAATTGATTGTCTTATCAGTAGGAGTGTTAAGAGATAGATTATATTATGCCACCATAATGATAAAGTTAGTAAATAATCCATCATGTAAGAAGATTTTTCTTAATGAGGATAAACATTCAGCAACCTAGGTGCTGCATGAAGCCTTCAGTATCAACCCATTTCCACCACTTGATGCTTATGATACTAAATTGACTGGAAGATAATTGGTTTCCTAGAGGAAAACAACCTCAAAACCTATAAATAAACGACAGTATACTTTCTAATTGCTTTTTTTAATTTGGAATGCTAATTCTTTAAACAATTTTATAACTTTCTATGTGTTCTTCAGAACATTCTTCTGATGCATTTGATAAGATTTTATGAACCATCCAACTCCAAATATGCAGCACTGAGCTTGCAAGTTATACAATTAAGATAGAAACAAGTTAAAGTCGGTGAAACAAATAATATATCATGATCCATACTTTTCAAATTCACTTTGACTGATGCAGAAAGTGCATTACACACAAAGCTAACCATACCAGGAGCTTTAAGGATATAATCTAGTAGAAACTAATCAAATGCAATGTAATGTGACACAACAAGAAATATATAGCAGTTCTATCTACTTGAAAACAACAAAAGCTCCCAAGTTCAGCAATATTTAGCATATGAAAATAAGATAAAGTGATACGTTACGCATTCAACATTCATTGCAAATGGTTAAAGAAAGGCATGGAACATGCGTCCTCATTCGATCCACATACCACGATCACAAAAGCCCCCATATCCACACTAGGAGTGTAAGTCGCTAAATTCTTTCCACGAATGTAAATGGCAATTGTAGATGCCAGTCTTCCAAGAATCTTGTCAGTTGCATCAACAACATACCAAGTTTTCTCCGTGTTAATATGATCTGCTGCTTTAGGATACCATGTCGTATTCCAAATATCCTATTCAAAACAAAACCATAACAAAACAAAAGGTTGTAATAAAGCAAAACTGAACATCACGCACCGCCATAAAAATCTTACAAAGGAACTCAAAGCTTTGGCAAATATCAGAAAGGAAAAAAAACCCAATCAGCAGTTTTTCCTTGTTTAATAGACAACAAAAAAAAAAAGACAACCAAAAGAAATAAAATAATTATACATCGGGAGTTATAACGCTTAAATTAAAGAAACGTGGGAAAGAAAGAGATGAAATTACAGGGCCATTAAGTTCAGATTCTTCAAACAGCCAGCGTTGGTCTAGAGGAACACGAGTGACGACGTTTATCTCTTTTTTCTCGCACCGAACCTCAAAACTACGGCTGCTATTTTTCAAAGGAAACAAAGATGTTTTTACACACGGTTTTAATTTTGATTGTGAAAATGAGAACCCAACAACAAAAGGGGTAGTAC
Organism: Salix dunnii; assembly: GCA_015731905.1. Lineage (NCBI taxonomy): Eukaryota > Viridiplantae > Streptophyta > Magnoliopsida > Malpighiales > Salicaceae > Salix > Salix dunnii. Next base: position 29,072,936 of record CM027674.1, on the reverse strand, counting down.
AAATACTAGTGCCATTCCTTGTTGAGTAAGAACAAGAGGGTTTTGTTGAAGTAAAAGAAGATGAGGCACAGAGCATTGCCATTCTCGTCTCTCTCTCTCATACACTTCACTCACCCCCTCTCTCTGCTAAGTCCTTGCTGCGGTCCTCTGGTTCTGTTTCATGCGACTGGATAAGATGGGGTTTGTATTTTCATTCGAGTTGTGTGGTTAGGGCTTGGATGAGCCCATATAAGATGGATTTGAGTTTCGAGAGACAGTTTATCCAAGCCCACATTTTAATGAGCCCATGTTAAATGGATACGATACTTTCAAGTGGAGCCTATTTCAAATAAAAATTCCGTAACACGGTTACTTGAAAAACTAATACATGAGGCTGATTACTGTGAAGTCTGGACTATTTATAAAACAAAAAATAATGATGATACTATTTATTTTTTAATAATTCATTTTGATCTTTAAAGTTTTATTTTGCAAAATTTGATCCTATTTAAAAGTTGATTGATTTGAATTTCTTAGGAAATAGTGGAAAGAGAAGAATAGAAACAAAAACACTATTCAAATGTACACGAAATATTATAGATGACATTGTGTATTTTTATTTGTAATTCATTTTGGTTCTCAAAGTTTTATTCTGGAAAATTTAACTCTAATTGAATGCCAATTGATATGGATTTCTTAAGTAATGGTGGAACTGTAAAAATAGGAGTTAAAATTAAAAAGACATTGAACATAGATGACGTGTTAGAGATTATATAAAAAATACATTTAGATCCTCAAACTTTAAAAATAAGGCAAGTTACAATTTAGATCCCTTAAACTGAGGTAAAATTAGTTATTGTGTAAAAAAAATATTTGTAATATTTTTAGTCTCTAGTTAGAAAAAGGAGAGGGAGAAAACAATTGTTAAATTCTAGTAATGAGAAATAAATTCATCGTTCAAGCCATTTTCGACCATTAAAATAATTTTTGTTGGTGTTCACAAGTCACCTGAGATGAGAGGAGGGACTTGATTATAGTTTTTTAGACCCACAATGTTGCTTAAAACAATATATCTAGCCCGATAAAGATAAATCTAACTAGATTTGAATTAATGCTTTTGAATTTTTTTTAGGGTATTTTGAATTAATGGAATGGTTTTGTAGGAGTTCCAAGGGTGTTAATTGGGATAATTAGTGATCACAGGGAGACACAAGTGTTATCTTTATATTCTTCCAACATCACCATAATTATATTTTTCATGTAGATTTAATCAGGTTTGGGTGAAATGTAACACAAATGTGTAGGAAACCTTCAATTTTTAGTTTTATAATTGTTAAAGAATAAAGACTTGATAGATGTCACATGAACATTGAAATCCAAGCATCTTTATCGTAGTTGTCAACTAGAAAAACTCAATAAATTACCTTTTTCATGTTCAAAAAACTCTAGCATTGGTTTTTTTTTTAATATATAAAACTCATTGTGACTTATGGGGGTCTTCCATTATTTTACCCATTGGAAAATTTTATATTATACACATTTAATATATGATTTTTCAAAATATACATGGGTTATACCTTTGTGGCATTAGTTAGATTTTGTGAAAGAATATTTTGCGTTTAAAGAATAAAAAATAAAATTCAACAAAAAAAACCACTCTGACAGGAAAAAAGTTTTTTGTCAACTCAAAGCTTACATCTTATTTCCATACATAAGGAATCATCCATCACATTCCTTATTCATATAATCCTGAACATATAGATATAGTAAAATGATGTCATAAAATTGTACAAGAATTAGGAATGACCATGTTGGCCAATAATGGTGTACCTTTGTTTTAATGAGTGGAAACATTTATTATTGTGGTACATCTCATTAATAAACTATCTTCATCTACATTTAACTCGAAAACACCATACTTTAAATTGTATGGTTCTGACTTGAACTAATCTTCATTACGTGTGTTTGGGTCAAAATGCTTTGCTTATACTTGGAACACATAAAATCACTAGTCTGATCCAAAAATGATTTTTAGTGATATCATCCTCCAAGAAAAATAAATTATAGTATCATGTTATTTTTTATTTAATACTGACATATTTTTCACACTTAGTTAAGGGAGAGTTCTGAAAAATATACTTATAAGAACAATTCCAATGCAAAATGCTACTTTGAAAAGCTAAATTGATAAAATAGCTTGTTGAATAGTGTAAATATAATTTTTTTGTATAAATTTATTTCAATGGTAAAAGCCATTTAGAATAGCCAAATATATTTTAATATATACCAACCAATAATATAAAACAATTTTTACAGGATCAAACAATATTATAATTTTTTCATTGTTTTTTATATTATTTAAAATACTACCTGACAATATTATATAATTTTTAATTATAGTTTTTTAAATAAATTTTAAAAATATATATCTTGTTGAAAAAATCTCATGAATTCTTAAATATAAATAAATAAATTATCTTAATAAATAAAAAATATAATATTATAGTTTATATAAGATAACATGTAAAAATAAATACTATTTAGCAAATCAAATAATGTTTTATACATAATTGAGAAAAAAATAAAAACTCACCCAATACTAAATATTTTTTTTGTAATTTCTAGACTCAATATAACCATTAAAATAATTTTGTGGCACTTTAGATAATATTTAATACTGTAATAATAATGGTTTTTTAATATGTTTATCTAAATTATATATTAAAATAATATTTTACTTATTCATGAACAACATATTTTTAAAATCATATATGAAAACAGTTTTAAAAAATTATTATTATTGTCACAAATCATGTACGAAACAACATCAAACACGACCTCTAAATTAAACCTCTATATCTTTCCCTGTCTATGTTTGTTTGCCAACTATTTCTGCTAGTCTCAAACAATATTATATAATTTTTTTAATTTCTAGCTTTTATGCAATAACATGTAAAAATGGCATCTTGAAAAACAAAATATCATTTTAACTATTGATATAATTACTGGGTTGGAGAAATAAATAAAAAATGATTTCAATAACTAAAAATAGCTTTTCTTATACAGCTAGCAGGTTAGAGATGTTCTTTGACAGACTTCACGATAGACTCGACATGAGAGGCAACACCAAACCATATAATAGTCTTTATAACATATCCTGCAACAATACGAATCTTATGATATGTTCAAGGAAACTTAACATAGAATACATTTTACTGCCTATACTTGCACTTAATATTTTTGCCTTTTCAGATGTCCATTGGGCATGAATCGTATGCTGTCTCTTCAAATTATTTATGAATCCCATTCATATCATGCCACACTATTTTATTGAGTAACATATTCCTGATCTCTCCTTTTCCTTTCTGTGGATCGGATAAATGCACCTGAAGCAGTTATATGTGTGATTGCTTCCCAAAATTGTAATGTAGGTGAGAGCAGAATACTGCAGGATAAAGAAGGATTTCAACGGGTAAGCAAGCAGAAAACAGATCGCTTAATTTCTCATAATGCGGAGTTTACAGGACTACTTCCCCATTACACACCCCCTTTTCCCTGTTCCAGGGGCCGTATAAGGCTCAAACTCAGCAGTCACTGGTGGACCAACCTATGGAATGCAGCCAGCAGCTGTACTTGTTTTGTTTCTCTGGCATTTTCAATATATGTTCTGAATTCTGATCAGTTGTGTGGAAGAGTGGGTTGCACTTGATTGTCTATCGCTATTAGGAGACTATTAACCAGCTTTAACCTTAAATTAATTATTTGTGTTAGAATGTGGTTAGCTTTGAATTCAAATTTGGATTCATGTAGCTTACCTGACTAGTTTGGGATTGTGTATTATCACCTGAGTTGAGATGAAGCATCTGATTGGTTTTGGATTTACCTAATGAATATACATGGTGTATGCGAGGCACCTCTTTTAACCAGAGAGTATTTACAGCTTCATGGCTCCTAGCTTGTCTGGACCCTCCACTATGAAATGGGCATGTTAGGAGAACTCTATTGCAGCCACTGTGTACCTGGCTCGATGTTGCTTAGGTTCAGGATTTCATCAATCACATGATAGGATGTTTGATTCTGTGTTCACCCATAAGCTTCTGCCTCTTATATTATATAGTTTGATGCTTCTGCTCCTTTTCTGCAGCTCAACAATGATGCTGTCAATGTCATCAACATATCCGAGGGCAGCATTTTAGCAGTACTGATTCAGATAGTCATTCTCCAAAACTGGAGTGCTTAAATCTATGAATCACTGGAATACAAATGTCAAAACATTTTGGATAGTAGCATCAACATCATTCCAGCCATCCGCGAGTTCCATTGATGAACAAAGCATGATCAGGTGAAGATAAGGTTTAATGCCCTGTTTCACTTTGAGCTGTGAGATTGACTGTTTGGTGATCTGCATACAAAAGTCTCTGCTACTTCGCAACATAGTGCCAAACAAGGAGGTATTTACAAGCACTTTTGGATCTGTCTGGGATAATATTCGCTGTATAGTTGTTAGATACAAAATGTTACCGTCTTTATTTGTATATCTATTCTTATGAGCTGATGCATTAGTCCTCTGTTAAGAGGCCAAGATGATAACTGGACAAAGTGATTTTTTAATCTTCTTTTGTGGCAATTTTCTGATGATGCAATTTTGAAGTCACCGCCTCGAAAAGTATGAACAGCTGAAACAGTGACAAATAATCAGGGGAATGTTTCCAGGGATACGGGGTAATGACAAGAGAATTTACAATTTGTACAGTAAGTCATGAGTTCAAATTAGGACATGTATCTAATATAAATAAGATTTTATTCGCTTATCTAAATTCTAAATCTATAAAATATGTTTTCTGGAAAATAGATTTACTCGCATCCAAATAATAATAATAATAATAATAATCAGGGAACGTTTTACACACTAAGCTTTTATTAAGCAGCTTATACACCTAATTTAGCGCTGCTAATACACATGCTATGGCCTATGGGTTTCCTTTCTCCATTTAGGTTTTGTAATTTCTATTCTGTTTACATGTCACCCATGTCTTCATGGCTATTCCTGCTAGTGCCTCCCTTGGCTTCCTTAAGAATGAGTTCCAATAGTCTCTCGTACACTCCAATCGCAGACTCCAGCATATCAATGGCTTTGCTCCTATCTTTTGCTGCCACAGATAAGACAGTCTCTATCCCTACTGTATCCTTTACTGATCTGGTAAACTCTTTTCCAAATGGCACAATACCTCCACCAACAGATTTACTCATGTCATCGCCTGCTCTCACACCTTGTCTTCTACCATCACCAATCCCAATGGCGACAACTAGATCACTTATGCTTTCCATGTTATTGCCAAGAACCATAATCACCTGCCCTCTTTCAACTTCCCACAGATACAACCTCCCATCTTCTGCTGCAGATACCAGATTCTTCCCCTCATTCATCATCACCACAGATACGATTGCTCCACCATGTTTGTCAGCCAAGATCACCAATTCATGCATGCGGCTCACTTCTTTTCTGCTTCGGACTTTCAAAAATCCCTTATAAATCAAACCATCTGCCCCTGCAGCATAGAATTCTGTCCCTGTTGGGTCCAGAGCAATCCCTGAAATTTCACATGGAAATGTAATTATGCGCAGGTTTGTTCCATCCAAAAGGCTCCACAACTTGCAAGTGCAATCTGTTGAGCATGAAATAACAGTATTGTGGCAGAACCCAATACAAGTGATAGCCGTAACTGGACCATCATGTGCATCAAAGCTATGCAACATCAAGTCGCTACAATTCTCAGCCGTTGCTTGCTCGACAAGTTGAAAAATTGGAACAGCAAGTATGGTACCATCATCACCACCAGAAATTAGGAGTGACCCGTCATTGCTGATTGTGAGGCAGGATACAGGTTTGGTGTGGGCAGGAAATGATTTCAAAATGTTACCTGAAGGGATGGAGAGAGCATAGACATTCCCAGAAAGGCCACCAGCAAATAAAAATGACCCATCAGGAGTGGCAGCAAGTGGAGCCACAGGTTCAGGGACAGGCAGATGGTGAAAAGCTGTCGGGGACCACCAATTGTACAGGTGAACTGAGCCTGAGGCAGTGGCTGAGGAGACATGGGAGGCAGCAATATAAGCCTTCCCTGCAAGGACAAGGCCATGGCGTGGCGACCTACTGCCAGAGAAGCGAGCTAGGGTGGTGCCTGAGAAGATGTCATAAGCCGTAATGGGGCCGTCAGGAGAGCTAGTAAGGACAACAATTTCACGAGAAGACATTTTCTTCAGGTGGGACTACTAGCTACTGGGCATGCAATAAATAATTTGAATAGAAAAGGATATCTTGTGATTTACTAGGGGGCAAACGTGGATTCCATGCTGGGTTTTTTGTCTTGGGCGTTGAAAACGAGGCTGCTTATCATCAGCAATTCGCTTTCTTTATACACCTGTAAACTAGGAAGATGGGTTGGTTCACGTGGCAAGAACAAAACCATTTCAGCGTTTAGGTCAGTTTCAAGTTTCGCAGAGTGATCCTGTTCATCATCAAATTAAGTATAACCTTAAGCTTTATTCTTACCAGGAGAATCACAATATTTCTTACCAAATCTGCGCTATACATCCCTTTTTGTATCCAAAAACGGACTGAGGTGTATCATAATCGACTCGAGTTATATTACAGATGCTCTGGCAAAAGGATGTGATAATAGCATATCTCAAGGCTGCGTCATTGTTTACTATTGTTTATAAATATTGATCATCCCCTTCACATATCAAAATATAATATATATTATTTTTTAATATATTTTTTTAAATAAAAAATTTTTAAATTTAAAAATTACACGGAACTTTATTACCTTGTATTTAGAAATAATGAGATTTGAACTTATAACTATTAGATCAATAAATTTATATTTCATTTAAAATCTTAAACTATTAATTAAAATTTTAAAATATAATTTATATTATTTTCTAGTATGTTTGATGAAAATCTCCCTTCTAAATTTCTTTCTTATAGGCTGCAAGAAAGGAGCTAACTTCAAGTTTTTTCTTTTTTATCTCAAGTTGATCATTTTACCATTTATATGCTGAATCTCATAACCCGTCAAGATTGTCTACAAATCGCCTGATTAACTGGGGAGGGACTCTTGTATTGGAATTATAATTGTGATTGTTTTTAAAATTATTTTTTATTTAGAAATATATTAAAATAATATTTTTTTAATTTTAGTATATTAAAATAATTTAAAAATATATAAAAAAAATAAAAAAATTAATTTTTTTTAAAATTATTTTCTAAATACATTGTCAAACACTCTCGCAAGTGTGATTTTACTTTCTAAATACATTCTCAACCACTCTCTAGCAAGCGTGACCCGAGCCGCTATATTTTTTAATTTTATTGTATAATTATTTTTATTTTAATATTTATTTAATTGTAAATATTTTTTTAGGTTAATAATTTTCATGCTACTCGGATTCCATCAACTATGTAACTTTCAATAAAATACCATTTTTTATAAAGAAATTTAGGTCAAGGCTGACATAAACAGGGATGTCTAGCTTTTTACAGCATTGTGTAGGAGTGTATTTGTGGTTATTTTTTAAAGTATTTTTTATTTAAAAATATATTAAAATAATATTTTTTATTTTTTAAAAATTATTTTTTACATCAACACATCAAAATATCTAAAAACACAAAAAAAAAATTCATTTAAAATAAAATAAAAATTCAAACCACAAAAACTTAGTGTCTTGTCATGTCAACGTTAGGGATAATGCTTTCATTTTAGCCGCGTAAAGCATCAAACGAATACAAGAAGTGGAAGCGTCATAGTTTCTTGACCAACTGTCACTATTTGTCACATCTTGTTTTACCACAAATACGTTAAAATAATATTTAAAAATTATTATATATTAAAATATAAAAATAATTTTAAAATATCAGAAATTTTATTTTAAAATAAAAAATAAAAATTTACTTATATATCATAACATTCTCAGATCCCAATCAATTTGTTCTTCTTTTCTTTTTCCTACAATTAAATTTTTGCTTCTCCTCTGTCACCATTTCATCCTATAATTAAAATAATATTATTTTATTTTTAAAAAATACTTCTAACATTATGAAATAATTCAAAAACATTGGAATTAAATTTTATTAAAAACAATGTGTTATACAAAGATCAGATATTTCAAGCTAGATGCGTTTCTAGTGGATCTTAAAGACATTCAGTAGGTTTTTGTAGATAATAATCCATCTTGCTTATGTTTTTGATCGAAATCCATTAACTACTACTATGCGTTCTTCGTAAAATATAAACTAAAGATTCACAGCTTTGGCTAGAGGCATAAATTAGAGAGTTAATTCTCCCAAAACCGAAAGAAAAAGATGAAACTATCGTAATTTCCTTTTTTGAGGGGAAAAAAACACAAATGGCGACCTAGCTCATCATTTAGAGGAAACTAGGGTTCTGTGTAAGAACCCCAGGACACAAAAATGAAAAATTCCCCCGCATATCTATCGCTTTCGGTCTTTGAACTCCACTCCCTCCGCTCCTCTCTGTTTTTTATAGTTTCTCTTTGCAGGTTCACTTCAATGCTTTCTATGTTCACCCTATAAATACACGCGTCCACGCTACTTCTCTTTGCTAGGAATCCTGTAAAACAAAATTCCTTTCTCGCGTTTTCCCACGTTCCAAACATCTCCTTAGCTTCACATTGTCACAGTATACTCTTATCTGTTTTATCTATATCCTCAGTGTTTAGTAATAATAACCCACCATGGCCCTCAATTCAACTGACCGGAAAGATGAGCTCTGTCATGAAGGTGTTGACGTGAGGTCAAATGACAGCAACACTGGAGGAGGAGGGAGGATTTGGAGGGAGTCAAGCTATGATTTCTTAAACAATGCAAATAGCAAGGACAAACGACCTCTCATGAATGGCGACAACAACAGTACCAATACTAATGAAAGTAGAAGCTACAAATGTGATTTTAATGGTCATCAGAACAATGATAGTGGTGTTACTGCCAGTGCTAGTGATAGCGGCTCAGTAATGGAAGAGGAAGATCCACTCTCGAAGCTGATTGGTCATTTCTTGCACAAACAGCAAGCATCAGGTGATTTTTGTATAGATATGGACTTAGAGATGATGACTCATCTTCCAAACGATACTGTTGTTCCGCATAAGAATTTACCTCCTGTGGCTGAGTCTCCTCTCACTTATACGAATCGGGTTTCTTTTGACCCAAACCCACCCGGCTCAAGGGAGACAGTGAGGAGGAGAAGGGATTTCAAGAATTCTTCTCCACATAATCAAAATAATGGTGATGGTGAGATTTTGAGGTGTAGTTCTAGCAACGACGGATTGATTTGTAGAAATTCCCCGTTTAAGAGGAACTCTAGTTTGTCGAAGGAGAGGACAAAGTCTAGATTGATGGACCCGCTACCGGAGAGGTCAGGGAGAGTGGTTGTTGGGAGGTCAGGGCAATTGAAGTCTGGATTTTTAGGGAAAGGGAGTGTTGTTGATGACGAGGAAGATGACCCTTTATTGGAAGAGGATTTGCCTGATGAGTATAAAAAAGATAAGCTTGATTTTTGGATTTTACTTGAATGGACGAGTTTGATTGTTATTATTGCTGCTTTAGTTTGTAGTCTTGCAATTCCATTTTTGAGAGCTAAGAATTTTTGGAGACTTCGGTTGTGGAAATAGGAAGTATTGGTTTTGGTTCTGATTTGTGGGAGATTGGTTTCTGGATGGGCTATTAAGATTATTGTGTTTTTCATCGAGAGAAATTTTCTTTTGCGAAAAAGGGTTTTATATTTTGTTTATGGAATTAGGAAAGCTGTGCAGAATTGTTTGTGGTTAGGGCTTGTTCTGATTGCTTGGCACTACTTGTTTGATAAAAAAGTTGAGAGGGAAACTAGGAGTACGACACTAAGGTTTGTGACTAAGGTTTTAGTGTGTCTAGTGGTGGGTACCTTGCTGTGGTTGGTGAAGACCTTAGTGGTTAAGGTTCTTGCATCTTCATTTCATGTGAGCACTTACTTTGATCGGATTCAGGAGTCGCTTTTTAATCAGTATGTGATCGAAACCTTATCTGGTCCCCCATTGGTTGAAATGCAAAGAAATGAAGAGGAGGAAGAGAGACATCTTGCAGAGGTAAAAAAGTTGCAGAATGCAGGTGCCACCGCGCCCCCTGGACACAAGGCAACGGCGAGCCCATCGCCACCACAGAGTGCAAAGGTGATAGGAAGTGGTAGCTTTCAGAAAACCCCTCGAATTGGTACCCCCAAGCTTTCTCGTGCACTTTCCAACAAAATTGATGAGGAAGGTGAGGGTATAACGATCGACCACTTGCACAAGTTGAATCCTAAGAATGTTTCTGCTTGGAATATGAAGAGGCTAATGAATATAATTCGACATGGTGCTCTGTCAACACTGGATGAGCAGATACACAATTCTAATCACGGCGATGAAGAGTCAGCTACAAAGATTAGAAGCGAATTTGAGGCAAGAGCTGCAGCAAGGAACATATTCACAAACGTCGCTAGGCAAGGGTCTCGGTAAGTCATTATTTCCACCTAATTTTCATATTTGGAGTCCTTTGTTAAATTTTGTCTAGTCAGGTCTTGCCTACTTCTGCATTTACAATATAGTGAGTGTGTTTGATTTAATTTACTTTCACTCCACGCTAGGCATCTGACTTGCTCCATAAGTCTTAGCTTCTTGTTTGATAAAATGGGCATTGCCATATGGAATTCAACTGATTTCCAAATTTCGTTAGGATTTGTCTTTGATATGAAAGTAATCATTTTGGTGTGAATGTTGCAATAATTGATTGAGTTTTTCTATGATGGTGTTCTTCTTTGCGGTACCCTTTTCATCCTGTTTTGATCCTCTGTCATTGCTTTACCATGCAGGTATATCTACCTGGATGACATCTTGCGTTTCATGCAAGAAGACGAGGCTTCAAAAGTCACGAGCCTCTTTGATGGGGCATCTGAAAGCAACAAAATCAGCAAAAAATGTTTGAAAAATTGGGTGGTAAGAACAAAGTAATAATATACTCTTTTTCCTTTTTGTCTTTTTCTTTTTTCTCTTTTTAATTTGTATTAGGGTCAACAAGTTTCTTTTGCTTGTAGTGTTTACAAATATCTCATGGTATCTAAACGTGTAGTAAGTGCACCTGAACTCGTAAATGTAAGGGATTGGACTGGGAACCTTTTAACAATCCATAGGTCTCTGAAATGTCAAAGTTTGGACATTAAAGTCTAAGCTCTGAAATTTGAAATCTCCATAATTTTTCTAGATGTTTGTCTCTGAAAGAATGTAAAATTTTAATGGTTCTGCATACTTTTCACATTAAATTTAGATTGTGGTTTCCAAGAAGCATAAGTTTATTTATCTTCCATGTATACACCACCACTTTCTTTTCACTTGGATGATCTCCTCTCTTAAATGGGGATTTTCTTGTCATGGATTATGCAAAAATGGAAACCTGCTCATATTTGATTGGATAATTGTGAAGTTTGTCTGCTTCCATATTTTCTTGGCATGGGAATGTGATTGTTCAAACTACTGGCAGGTGTAGGCATATTCTTGCATGATTTTTATTTTACAGTCATATGACAAGGCGCTGTATGATTCTGTCAGGTTAATGCTTTCAGAGAACGGAGAGCACTCGCTTTGACACTCAATGACACGAAAACAGCTGTGAACAAACTGCATCGTATGGTGAACTTTCTGGTTGGGATCATAATAGCAGTTATTTGGCTTCTTATACTAGGAATTGCTACAAGCAAGTTCCTCCTCTTTCTAAGCTCACAGCTTCTTCTTGTGGCTTTCATATTTGGAAACACATGCAAAACCGTGTTTGAATCTATTATTTTCTTGTTTGTGATTCATCCATTTGATGTGGGCGATCGCTGTGAAATAGATGGAGTTCAGGTATGTAAGCTAACAAGTGAACTGTATCCCAATTTCATGGATTTAGCATGACCAAAATTTTGGCTTCTATATATTATGGGCCTAATTTGTTTTTCTACAAATTTCAGATGGTGGTAGAAGAGATGAACATTTTAACTACTGTCTTTTTAAGATTTGACAACCAGAAGATAATAATCACAAACAGTGTTCTTGCTACCAAAGCCATTGGCAACTACTACCGTAGCCCTGATATGGGAGATGCAGTTGAGTTCCTCATCCACCTAGCTACTCCAGCTGAAAAGATCGCAATTGTGAAACAAAGAATAAGCAGGTGAGGACATTAATGGGAGGGCTAGTTTTTTCCTTGTCAAGTTTTCTGAAGAAATTGTGAGTCAATAATCTCTGTTTCTTATTCATACAGTAGGGTAGCATACAAGTATTTATAGAGAAATTGACAGTTGTTTACGGTTACAATTCTAATACAATAGAAAGTCCTTATAGAATTAGGATAAAGGAAACGTCTTCTTCTAGAATTAGAGCACTGGCTTCTTATCCTAATCTTCATGCATTGTTCCCCTTAATTGCAGGACATGCAGACTTCAATTCCGCAGCATACGCAGCAGCAGCAAATCACGATCACCAATATTGCAGCAGAGGCAGAGGAGGCTTTATCTGCAATACACCCCCTCAAGCTGGATCCAGTGGATTAATGGAGCCAAGCTTGCTTATAAGCTGATGGAATTGGGTAGTGGACATAACTTTTGTAAACACATCTGCTAGTTGATCTGTTGTACGGACATAATGAGTGACAATAAGTTTAGTTTGAACTTGTTGCCGAATGTAATGACAGTCTACTTCAATGTGTTTTGTGCGTTCATGAAATACAGGATTCGACGCAATATGCATGGCTGCTTGATTGTCGCAATAAAGTGTCATTGGAGTTTGGCATGAACACCCTAGGTCAGTGAGGAGGCGTTTCAGCCATATGAGTTCACATGCAGCTAATGCCATAGCACGATATTCGGCTTCCGCGCTAGAGCGAGCCACCACATGTTGTTTTTTGCTTTTCCACGAAACGAGATTCCCTCCTACAAACATACAGTAACCAGTAGTGGATCTACGATCAAGTGCATTACCAGCCCAATCTGAATCCGAATATCCCATAATGTTTGTATGTCCGTTATTACGCATGACGATGCCTCGACCAATTGACCCTTTTAAGTATCGCAGAATGCGTTTCACCATACCTAGGTGTTGGATCGTTGGGGCATGCATGTACTGGCTTACAAGACTCACAGCAAATGCAATGTCAGGTCGCATAATAGTTAGATATATCAGCTTGCCAACTAATTTCTGATAGTGTCTAGGGGTTTCAAGAGCTTCTTCATTATCTGCAAGTTTCAATTTGTTGTCTAGTGGAGTGGCTGCAGCTTTAGAATGTAGCGAATCAGCATCTTGTAGCAAATCAATGACATACTTTCGTTGATTTAAAAACAGCCCTTTGCTAGAAGTTCCCATTTCAATTCCAAGGAAATACTTCAATTTTCCGAGATCCTTGATTGGCAATTTGAGCTGCAGGCTTTGTTTTAACAGAGCAATAGAGTCACCATTATTACCTGTGATGATGAGATCGTCGACGTATATTAGAACCATGAGATGAATGTTGGCTTTGAGCTGGACATATAAAGAAGAATCGGCAGAGCTTCTCTTAAAACCAAGAGCTTCAAGAACAGAACTTAGCTTAGCATGCCAAGCACGAGGGCTTTGTTTCAACCCGTAAATAGATTTGTGTAATTTACACACCATTCTGGAATCTCCCCCTTGAGGGTGGCCCGGTGGAAGTCTCATAAAAACTTCTTCTTCAAGGTCCCCGTGTAAGAAGGCGTTTTTAACATCCATTTGCGACAAGTTCCATCCATTGTTGATTGCTATAGACAAGAGAACCCTGACAGTAGTCATCTTGGCAACAGGAGCAAAGGTTTCCTTGTAATCAATGCCGAATTTTTGGGTGAATCCCTGCGCAACAAGTCGTGCTTTGTGTCGCTCAACTGTTCCATCAGACTTGAATTTTGTTTTAAAAATCCACCGACTCCCAACTGCATGTTTTCCAGGAGGAAGAGAAGTTATACTCCAGGTTTTATTTTCTTCGAGAGCTATTAATTCTTCTACCATGGCCTTTTTCCAGACACTTTGGGATTGAGCTTCTTGGAAATTCTTTGGTTCATGAACACTTGAGACTGCTGAGAGATAAGCTGAGTACACAGGAGATAATTTTTGATACGTCAAGGATTTATGCAATGGGTACCTGACAGTGTAACTTGCATAATCTTGTAGCTTGGCTGGAGGTTGACGAGCTCTCGGTGGATTTCGTCGCAGAGTTGCTTCCCTGTTTTGTACATTAGGTGGCATGCATCCCGTTGAATTGTTGACCTCTGTAGAAGAGGTGTTATCAGCGTCTTCAATATGGGCAGTAGCTGTCGTGTCCGTGCCCATTTGCTGTGCGTCAATGGGATGTTCAGTGCTAAGAAGAGGAAATAATTTTGGCAGATTTTCTTCTTGCTCTGTAAAGCTTTCTTGGAAATAAGGGGTTGATTCTGCAAAACGAACATCTCTAGAGACATACATCTTCTTGGATTTAGGCTCGTAGCACTTGTATCCCTTTTTTATCTGTGAATAACCCAGAAATATGCACTTCACTGCTCTAGCATCGAGTTTGTCTCTTTGAATGGCTGGCAAATGCACATAACATGTGCAACCAAAAACTCTTAGGTAAGCAATATCTGATACCTTCCCCTGCAAAACTTCAAGTGGACATTTGTAATCTAGCACTCGGCTTGGTAGCCGATTTATAAGATGTGTGGCAGTGAGTACCCCATATGACCAGAAATGTTTAGGCACTTTCATTTGCAGCATGATTGCTTGAGTTTTTTCCATTAAATCATGATTTTTACGTTCAGCCAAGCTGTTTTGTTGTGGCGTGTTTACACAACTGGTTTGATGCAATATGCCATTAGAATTTAAATAGTGAGTCATGTTATGGGACATGTATTCGGAGCCATTATCTGATCGCAAAATTTTAATTTTTGCCGAGAATTGTGTAGTGACCATAGCATGAAAATTTCTGAAAAATTCAAAGGCTTCACATTTAGTTTTTAGTAGATAGATCCAAGTAACTCTAGAGAAATCATCAATAAATGTTACAAAGTATCTAAAACCATCAATTGAAGAGGCAAAAGGTCCCCAAATATCTGAATGTATTATTTCAAAAATTTGAGAAGTTTGCGACAAAGAAGGTTGAAATGGCAGCCTAAATGATTTAGCAAAATGACAGGTTTCACAATCAATGACTCCTTTAGGTAGACTGGGAGATATATTATTGAAGACTTTTGTTGAAGGATGAGCAAGCCGATGGTGCCAAAGAACATGCTCATCGATGGGAGTGGACAGTGCAGACAATGCTTGAAGACTTTGTGAAATTTGGGGGTCTGACGAGAAGAAGTAGAGTCCATGCAAGATAAATCCTTCACCAATCATCTTCTTGGTTATGAGGTCCTGAAAGATAACTTTGTAAGGGGAGAGAATGACTTCACAATTTAATGATGTAGTTATCTTTTTAACAGAGAGTAATTGGAAGGGAAAAGAGGGAACATAGAAGACTTCTGATTCAATTATAGGTGACACCAGTTTTAATTTTCCTTTACCCTTGACAGCAGCTTCTTTCCCATTGGCTACCGAGACATACACAGGAGTGGAAGGGACTGAGAAATCAGTGAGATTGGTCATTTTATTAGACATGTGATCAGTGGCTCCAGAATCTATAACCCATAAATCATGCAAACTACTAATTTCTAATGCAGTCATAAAAGCAAGCAAAATACCTTGATTGTTTTCAGTGTTGGTTTCGGCTAGAAATCCTGCAAATTGGCTGATCATGGCAGCTGATTGATTCTGTCCCTCATTGGTGGTTGTCCCTTGTCCATGTTTGGTTTGCAGATAACTTGCAAACTCATTCAATAAAGCCACGGGGCTGGAAGTAAAAGAGTCACTGGAGTGTGTAAAATTAGCTTTGTGTTGAGTAGCTAGTTTCCCTTTGTGATCTTTCATAAACTTTGGCTTCAGTTCTGGGTGGAGACTCCAACACCTATCAGTCGTGTGTCCAATGTTATGACAGTGGTGGCACTTTAAATCCATTCGTTTGCCTCTGTTATTTTTCCCTTCAGAGTATGGCCGAGTGAAATATGCATGCACATCAGGTTTGTTTGAACTGGTGGAACGATTCATGACTTTTCTCCTTACTTCTTCACGTTGGATTGTGGCACACACACTCTGGAATGAGGGAAGATCAGTGTTCATCAGGATGTGGCTTCTAAGATCCTCATAATCAGGATTGAGGCTGGCCAATAGTTGGAAAATTCTATCTTCTTCTGTTCTTTTCCTCAGAATTGCAGCATCAGTGGTGTGTGGACGGTAGACCTCCAGCTCACTCCACAATCTTTTTAAATCTCCCAATAAACTCACAAAAGGCTTTCCCTCTTGATTAGTTTTGGCTATGTCCAGCTGGATTTGAAAGATTCTTGCTGCATTGTTTTGGCTCCCATACATGTCACGTACAGCATTCCATAGTTCTAAAGAAGATTCTGAATAGCTGAAAATCTCAGCTAGATTGCGCTCCATAGAGTTTAGGATCCAAGACATAACTAATTGATCCTTTGATAACCAAGCTTCATGCTCCTGCGTTCCAACTTCTGGTGCTTTGATTGTTCCATTGATGAACCCCAATTTTGATCTTCCACCTAGAGCAATTGTAATGGCTCTTGACCAAGGAAGGAAATTGAATTCATTTAATAACATGGAGCTCAATTTATGAGCTGTACTGATGTCAATATCAGTAGTATTGGAAGTGGAGATAGTCATCTCCTTTGCTCCTTTAGTTTTTTCGTGACTGGTTTCTTCAGCCATGTTCTTTAAGAAAGGAGTAAATAAACAGACAATTTTGCGCAGTGAAGAGAGGATCACTGCTCTGATACCATGAAGAAATTGTGAGTCAATAATCTCTGTTTCTTATTCATACAGTAGGGTAGCATACAAGTATTTATAGAGAAATTGACAGTTGTTTACGGTTACAATTCTAATACAATAAAAAGTCCTTATAGAATTAGGATAAAGGAAACGTCTTCTTCTAGAATTAGAGCACTGGCTTCTTATCCTAATCTTCATGCATTGTTCCCCTTAATTGCAGGACATGCAGACTTCAATTCCGCAGCATACGCAGCAGCAGCAAATCACGATCACCAATATTGCAGCAGAGGCAGAGGAGGCTTTATCTGCAATATTTTCTTTACTGAAGTAATGATGGTATTTAACATATGATTGGACAACAACCTGTTCTCTTATATCCGAAATCACTTTAATAAAGTTACATTAAAAAATAAATCATGCTATACAACCTGAAAACCTCGGCAAAAATAATCACATCCCTTGCGTTCTGGGATCCACATGTGGAGCCTGCAAATTCAATGGCTGTGATTCTTTCAGGTTGTTGTTTTTGTTCCGAAAGCACTTGTTCATCGTAAATTTATGCCTTCTGGAAGACTAAATCCAATGCAATTGTCTATTGAATGAGTATGAGTTTATTATACTGCTGGATATTATCTATGAAAATTTTAGTTATTGTTGACTGACTGACTGGAACCTAGAGACTTGGTAAAAACAGCAGATACACACAAGTACTGTTACATATATGCATGATTGTGTGTTCATATAGTGAGAATCTTTGTTTCAATGCTCTTTTCTGTTAAGATCCTGGTTCAATTATCTATTGTCCTTTCATTAGTTTATATCGCGTGCATTGAGTTCAATAGATTTTTTCTTCTAATTGATCATCGATGCCAAGAATTATCCTGCATCTGTCACTGCAGCTATATTGAGAGCAAAAAGGACCACTGGTATCCCTCCCCCTTGATTATATTCAAGGATGCAGAGGACTTGACCAGGGTGCGGATAGCAGTTTGGCTGACACATAGGATGAACCATCAAGACATGGGAGAGAGGTTTATAAGAAGATCTCTCTTGCTGGATGAGATGATAAAGATTTTCAGGGAGCTTGACATTCAATATCGCTTGCTTCCTCTTGACATCAATGTTCGTGCCCTGCCTCCAGTTATGTCTGACCGCCTTCCGGCCAGTTGGACCAGCTGAAGGATGAAACAAAAACAAAATGATATCATGCGATCACTCTGGCCTGAAGATCTCTTTTGGGGACAAACTAGCATCTGGGAAACGAGCAAGTTACAATGAGATTTTCCAATATATTATTTATCCTTTTATCTGACAAGAAGCTCCTATTAGTACGCAGTGACATTTCGAACAAGGCGGTATTATAGAACTACATTCCAATTCATATTGTTATATAATTAGCTACTGACAGAGTCAGTGAATTCTTGTAGAGTTATTCATGATTCTCATGGTAGCTGCACTCGCCAAGTATCAGAAAATTGGCCCACCATCTGGCTAGCAAATTCTGTAACTTCTAGTTAAAGAGTATGCTGGTATGGTGATTTAAGTTGATTGGTTATATGGAGCCACTTAGCATGTGTTCCCACTGCTTTTTTGAGGCATCATTGCCGTTTTACATCCCAATCCTGTCTGAGAATTCTTAGGTTCTCAACCCTGCACGAGATTTTTTTGGTGAATAGATAGTCAGCAAGTTTATATCACTTGCTAGTGTTAATATACACGTCTCATTGTTAATCAATTGATCATACATTATTATATATAAATCATTAATAATATGTTTTATTAATGAATCTAGAGTAAAAATAAAGTTTTTGGGACAATTATTTTACAAAAAAAAATTATAAAGTTATAATTTTGAGATTTTTATAGCATTAAAATATTGTTCTTAAATTCTCCTAGTCAATGTTTTATTGAGATTGCATATTTATTATTAATTAGAGTTGATGAGACTAATAAATATTATGCTTTATATGTGTGTGTGTGTGTGTGTCAATTGTTCTTATAAATTAAGAGTAAGAGATGTCAATAAATAATATATAGGTACTTGTTAGATAATATGCACGTTGAATTGACTTGCATGAGAACTTCATATGGAGATATCACTTGTGTTTATGGAAAAACTGTTGTCGATTGTATAAATGATCTTTAAACTTGAGATTATTATGTTATTTTATATATGAAGTGTTATATTATGATTTTGTCATATTTTTCTAATCAAGAATAACAAATAGATATTGAGTATAAAATGAACTATATGAATACGTAGGGTGGAATGAGATTTGAAAAAAAAAAACAATGACTATAGTGTTTGAACAAATATTATTTTGACATTATACACACTTCATGCTATAATACATAAATTGAAACATTATTGATAGAAAAATATATAATAACTACAATAAGAAATTAGTAATTGAAAAATTCATTCAAATCACGTGTAACTTCTAATATTTAAGGGATCATAATAGGGTCCTAGATATTGTATTTGTACTTTAAATATAAATTAATTAATTGTTGATTTGATAATAAGCTAATTTATTTAATTATGTTTTATTTAAGATTATGATTAATATTTGGGTTGACTTATTAGATAACCTAATTGATCACACATGTAAGAACTATTGGCCAAAAATTAGAATGTAGTGATTAATCATGTGTGACTTCATTGTAAATAAATTTTAGATA
Source organism: Salix dunnii (assembly GCA_015731905.1). Classification (NCBI taxonomy): domain Eukaryota; kingdom Viridiplantae; phylum Streptophyta; class Magnoliopsida; order Malpighiales; family Salicaceae; genus Salix; species Salix dunnii. The sequence continues at coordinate 29,053,349 of CM027674.1, read as the reverse complement.
TTTATGGCTAGAATACAATTAATAACTTATAATGTGATGACAATTATGATTTGATTGAAAAGAACATCATTCAATTCTAAAAGAAATAATATTGTTATTAGAAGAAAAAAAGTCATAAATATGATTTGAATAATAAAATCAAAAACTATATAAAAAAAAAAAAACTTTGACAAGAGCCAAGGAAAAAGAAAAGGAAATTAAAATTATGACTGAATCAAAAAAGTACTATATACACCAATAAAAATTAAAGGATTAAATGAAACTTTAATATAAAAAAAAATCAAAACTAAGAATATGGATTCTAAAAACCAACAAAAACTAGGTTCTTTAATTGGAAATTAAGATTTTGTAAGGGTATAAGAGAGAGGGGGAGTCATGAACGATAAATCAACTATTTTTGTATGGCACTTGTCAACTATAAAGAAAAATAAGAGAGCGATGACAAACAAAATGACAAGATAAAAGTATATTCTTTTACAGCCGAGAAATGTTGAGGTATTATTTAAAATACACAGTGCCTCCAACATGTTGACATGTGTTGTGCACGAGCCAACAACTGTTTCCATTAAAAATAATAATAATTAAATAGAAAATATATCATCACCCCAAACAAACCTAGCAAAAAAAAAAACAATCTAAAATATTTTTTTATCAATTAGTTAAGATTTGTTAATTTCAATGTGAAATTTGTAATTTCATTGTATATAAAAATATAAAATACTTGAAAAGACAAATCTTTTAAAAGTAAGTTATTTTATTACACATGAACATGGAAAAAAAAAAAAAACCTTTGAAAAATTATAAAATGTTTAACTCACCAAAGAAAAATATTAGGGGTGAGCAAAAAAAAAATAAACAGAAAAAACTAAAAAGAAAAAAAACCGATTAAACCGACCAGAACTTGTTTTAAAACTTTTGGTACAATTAGGTTTTCAGTTTTTTTAATAAAAAACCAGTAAACCAAACTAAACTGCTTAAAATTAAAAAACATATATTATAATTTTTTTTATTCTTCTGGTTTTAATTCAAATTTTTTGGTTTGTTTTTATTTTAATGAAATAAAAGAAAAGAAAATATGATTACAGTACAAAAAAGCTTAAAACAACTGAAATTATTTTTTAATTAAAAAAATTAAACCAAAACCGGTGGTTGAATTCTTCGATATACTGTTGGAAAACAAAGGAGGGTGTTGTAACTGAATTACGTCGTATAACATGAAATTAGAGTCTGCCTAAAAGCCAAGTCGGCTATAACCGGGTATGATTTGGGTTTTCTTTTTTGTTTTTTTAAGTGTGTTTTTATTAATAAAAACCGAATCAAAGCAAAAATATTAAACCTTTTAAATTACCATTTTATCCTTGAAAATACAACATTTTAAGAGTTTTTTTTAAGGGTTAAAATATTATTTAGCTATTAAAATTCACAATAAACAAAGGCAATCCATTTTATCTTTTAATTTAATAAAATAAAAAAAATAAAAAAACCATTCAGCGTTCTCCCGTCCTTGGATTCACAATTTTGTGAAGCAGAAATTTTCATCAAGTTTGTTGAATTGTTTCTTGAAGAAACTTTCCTACTCGTACATACATCAAATGTCTCAGGTGAATGAATTATAGAGTCATAGTACTAGTGCCCTTTATCTTACAAGCTCCCAAGCAGCCGCGGTGGAATGGAGTCGTTCTAATGTCAGGAGAAAGCTACACGAACCATACCAGTAAATCCTCTAAACCACCTAGAATAGCGGGAAGATTTCATTGAAAAGATGGCATCAAACTCCTGGACATCCATGAACTTGACAGACAATTCTAGAGTTGCTCCCGCCATTTGGAAACAGTGCCACGATGCTGACAATGACGATGGTTTTGCACAGCTGAGCCACATATATCAGGCACAAGAATTGCTGTATTGGAATAATGAATACTTTTTGGCCAGTAGAGCCCTGAGGCCGTAGGTGGGGATGGGATTTGGGGCACTGCCCATGAGCTATCTGGCACCTGACCCGAGCATTCATCATCTACCTCTTCTTCGGCGGATCTTAAATTTGCAGAGCTGTCAGAATCCCAGCGTTTGCCACTATCACCCTGCTTGTAAGAAAGAAGCCAAAATTACAAACAGTTTAGGACACCATGTAGGATAAAGTCACGTAATGTTGCTAACAACACTCATGAGGACGTAATCATGAAAAACAAGTAAAAAACACCAGCTCAAGATGTACAGAACAACCTTGTGTGTGCCCACTCTTTTGTGACAAATGAAACAAATCCAAAGTTTTGAAAATACACAACAAACACAAAGCAATATGGAATCCGATTTTAACATTGGATGGAAAAATGCTACACAAACATATACATATACATTAGATGATCCAGATTACATAATCATAATCAAGAAAATGCAAGTGCATATGGAAGAGAGGGAGGAAGAAGGGGGTTCGAGGACTTGGTTATCTGATTCAGTTTTTCCATCACATCAGTTGCTTTTTCTCAATCAAAATCCTATAATCTCCATGAGCAAGTGGGTACCGACTTGGCATGCAATCAAAAAGAATAGAGAATTTGAAAAATAGACAAGAGAGGTAGATGAGAGAAAACGGAGAGACATTGATTTGAAACACTGAATTTTATCTCCACAACTCAATTACCAAACTTGATAGCAGTCCCTATCTTGGTTTTTTGGAGAGTTCTTGAGATAACATTCTGATCATTTTAAAAGCAAGTGCATACAAGGATAAAAAAATGAAAAGGATAAAAGGCTTAGTTTCTCAAAGAAATCAACTTCCTGACAAATGGCCTTACTTCTAACAGCAACAACACATCAAAAATCATTAGTATTACAAGGGCAGGCAATTTTTGGTACTAGGCAAGCCTAAGATCCCTGGTTCTTGGTAAACCAACTTTTGTGAGAACCTTGTGAAGAAGGGCTCATGATGTTACAATTGTACCAAAACAAGTTACAATTATTAATTACTGTACAATTATACATGTGAAAGTATGTAGTCATGTTTTTCTTAAATGATTTTTGGATAGGAAGAACATTTAGAAGTATGTAAATCCCAACCACCTAAACAAGAATTAGATCAAACTTCATTGTACTACCAATAGATCCGGTCTGGTTAAGATCTTACTCTCAAGCAGTACATCTGTGTTTGATTAGACAACAGTTGCACCTTAGATCATCCATTATGCAGCATATAGCCATAATTCTCATTAACCCAGCCAGTTCAAGAAATTCATCTAATAATAATATGTATACAGTAGGTAAGATTTAATTCATGTTCTGCTAGAGTGATGTGATGTAAATCTCAACCAGCTGAACATGAATTAGATCACAATCAGCCCGTGTTTGCCTCGTGAATCTGCATGCATACCTTGGATGGTTCATTATCTATATAGCCATAATGTTGATTAAACTCAGCCAGTTCAAGAAATTCATCCATTTGCCACTGTGAAATGCTGGAAGCTGCTGAGCCTCCAGAATAGGGCAGCTTTGCCGGCCCAAATTCTCTAACTCCACAAACATTTGTAGGCAAAACTTGATTGCATGGACCAGCCGAAGGCATTGACGTGCCTCTTCTAGAAACAGGACATGATTTCGCTTCCAAGGTTTTTTCCCCTAAAGGTGACTTCCCTGAGGAGGAGGATGCACCAGGATCAGTTGGTTCCAGACCTACCTTTACTCCAGTGAGCAGAAACCTCTGATGAGCAGACACGTGGGTATTTGCTGTGTGTATGGCAACATCACATTTCCTGCAGAGCAATGCTCGATCTTCTAGACAAAAGAAAAAACCAGCAGCCTCCTGTAATAAGCGACAGGTTCATTATTTAATAAACAAGAAGAAGAAAAAAATCATAATTCATATACCAATAAATTCAATATGGCTCCAACCAAGATGAGTGTACAATTGGACAAATGCCCCCAAAACAGTAAAATGTAGACTTCAAAAACAGAACTTGAAAGTTCTAAGGAATTAGATTTTCTGAAAGGGAATGATATGTTTAGAACAACCTATCCCATAAAAAAGAATGAAGTTGCTCTTTGATGGTAAGTAACCCAGACAATCAAATCAACGGGACATCTTAAGGCTCCTAAGTAATGAAACATACTGGTAGCTATCTACTTAGCTCTGAACCTTATATACTCTTTGAAGTGGGAAAATACTAAGCAGGCTGCCTGCATGAGGCATAACTAGCTGAAATGTAAGAGTTTGTTGCCAAACCCAGAGAATGATTCTTCTCCTTTCTTTCCAATTGTCTTGCTTTATCCTTTCCCTCAGAGTATTGTCTTCCATGACATTAATTTACTACAGAGACCACATTAAACCCTAAACCCAGAATCATATTGGGTTTGCGATTAACTAAACATATAAAAGGGAAATCAAGGCATGCATTTCATAAAGCAAGCACACTTCACAATTTTTTTTCCTTTCCTATTACATTCACAAACTCAAAATCAAAATTCTAAACCCCTTCACTTCAAGTATGCTTAAAACATCTCCCAGAAGTCCATAAACACAAGAAACGCAAGAGACGTGAAATTCAAAATCTTAAATAGCATCATCAAATTTTAAAATAAAGGTTAAAAAATATTAATTAATTACCTGACATATATCACATTTAGGTATCTGAGGGGAAGAAGTAGAAAGAGGAACCCTCTGGTGTTTACTAGCAAGCTTGTTGGCTGCATGAACCTTCTCATCACATGCCCAGCACAACGCCGCCTCGTCAGCACAACACAGCACGTTCGCCTCCGCTGCCTCACAAACGTTGCACTGTATCTTCATCTTCCCTCTCTCTCTCTAAGGACAACCAATATTCTTTTTTTTCTCCCCCTCAAATCCTCTGTATCACTATCTCCGCATAAAAAGAAAACACAGTAGTTTCTCTTGTTCTACAACCTTAAACTCCTCTCCCTCATTCTTCTTCTTCTTCTTTTCTCTTCTATCTTAAGATAAAAGAAAAACCTCTTATAAATTATTTCCACTGCTTGAATCTGACTTTCTCCTCCCTGACAACAAAAACCCGGTTCGTGTTTCCTTCTCTCTTCCTACAAGGTGTTTCTACGGAAAAAAAAAAAGAAGAGGATGAAATCGAGCCACGAGAGCTGCTTTGATATTTTTGTAATTATATATATATATAGAGAGAGAGAGAGAGAGAGAGAGAGATAATATATAATAATCATCATTATTAAAAAAGAAATTGATACAATTCACATTAGAGTTAATTCATTTTATCATCCAATTTAAATTAAATATAATAAATAAAATAAAAATTATAAAAACACCTATAATAATCAAATAACAAAAATAAATAGTTATTTTTTTATTTATAAAAAAAATAATTAAAAATTCATCCTTATATTATTGTCATTATCATGATTATAATAGTTAAAATTATTATCAACATATTTTCCCAAACAATTAAAATCATTAAATTACCCCAAAGAATAAAAAAAAAAGCAAAATAATTTAATAAAAAATAATCACTAAAATTATCATTATTATTGTGCAAATAATGAAATCATAAAATCATTTGACCCGAAGAATAGATAAAAATAACATAAAACAAAAAAAAAGAATAAGGAGAAAAAAAGAAAAATATTAATTTTAAAATGATCACTAATATAAATTAAAATTTCAAGATTGAACCAAATAAAAATAAAACCCAAATAAAAAATAAAACAAAAAAAATTAAAAACAGAAACTAAAAACATAGGTATATAAATACAAGTAAAAAATAAACATTGTCAAAGAAAGATAAGAAAAATAAATAAATTAATATCAAATAAAAAAATTTAAAGAATAAGAGTCGAAATGAAAAATAAAATACATAATTAATTCAAATCACAGGACAAACTTGAAACAATAAAAACCTTGGCACCAAAACAAATAAAAGCATTTTTAAAGGAAATTGCAGTGTAATCTTATTAACAAAATTAAAAGAATAAGGATTGAAATGAAAACCAACATATATAATCAGTTTCAATTGAAGTGGACAATTAAAAAAAATCAAAATTTCCATTAAGAAATCAAGAATAAAACTAAAATAAAAAGAACAGTGACTAAATTAAAACCAGCAGAAACATGAGGAACTTACCTGTAATTTACAATGGCATAAGAGACAGAAAAGGGATAAAAATCATAAAATGTTCACCGGTGATTACTCAACCACCGGACACGCATAACACCGGGAGGTAGAGGACATGGAGGCACACTAGTTTAGACGACGGACATTCGGTTTCCACCACCATAAGACACTGCACGTGAACATGAAACACTGTTAGGGCATCTGTACGACACACCTGTAATGTTTTCGAAAATAAATAATAAAAAAATAGTAAATTATTTATACACCTCTATACCCAACGATAATCACAAAAAAATGGTGATGAAAGTACCACAATATCCCAGGTTTCAGGGTTGCTTTTATGTTTTTTTTTGTGGTATTTTAATAGTTGTACTGTGCATGAATTTCTGAAAAACCAAAAATACTGCCCACTACGTCGAGTCCTTTTGTCAACTCCCAGGGGTAAAATGGTAGCTTCACTATGCAAAAAATTTAAAAACATCATTCATGTCAAAAATATCCCCGGTTTCGGAGGTTAAATTTTTCAGCCCTAGGATAAAATGATAATTTTACTATTGCAATCTACAATAATTTGAATCTGTGTACACAATGAAAAATCTACAATGAAACTAGCACGTCTTTTATATTTTAGTTAATATGTATACTTCCTTTCAAAACTATTTTTGAAAATTTTTTAAAAATAATTATTTTTATTTTTGTTTAAAATTATTTTAATATGCTAATGTTTATTATAAAAATCAATTTAACATATTTCTAATCAAAAATCAATTTGAAAAAAAAAAAACCAATCACACTCCCAAACAGAATGTTTTTGTGGGGCGATATTTTTAACGGAGCCTGATATTTTTTTTTTATACACATGGAAGGCTTAGATTATATTTTGCTTTAAATATGTTTTGAGTTACTTTGTGTATTGTTTTATTAATACATATATTAAAAAAAACTATTTTAATATCATAATTTTAAGTAATTTTTAAAAATAAAAAACAAATTATTTTACAGGTTTTATAAGTATTTCATGTTAATTTCTAAGATAATGATAAAGACACATATCAATGTTATGGATTTATTTTTAATTATAATGATTTATTTTTAATTGAAAATTAAAAAAATTATTTAAGCTTTATAAAATAAATTAATATATATATATATATTCTTGGTTAAAATATTAAAACTAATAATAAAACAACTAAAATAGAATTCACACTCATATTTTTATACTCTCCAATGTAGTATAATAGTATAATGACTCTTTTATTATTCCCATTAAAAATGGCTTGTTTTTGAATTGGGAGTGTTTATCTTTTCATGCGGAAAATTAGTGATTAATGATTTATTTGAGGATATTATTGGTTTTTTTATATATTAATAAATAGTAAAAAACAAAATAAAACCTTAAAAAGTGAAATACTAACATTATCAGGCAAGAGTATTTAAGTCTTTTTATATACATTTTAAATTTACAAATATATCTTTGGATCCAATAAATTCAAGTTACGAGAATCAAGTCTTTTAGCCTTGGATATTTTGTTAATTGTTACTTTAATTGAGGATGATAATGTAATTTAGTATTTAATTAATACTTTTTATTTGAGAAGTTATTGGTGTGTACTTTACACATGTCAACGTGTGTGAGCTGTTATGCACTTTGAGCAACAAGTACAATGATTTTTATGGTGGAAAGTATGCTTTTACAATCTCATTTATTCTTTGGCATCTCATATTTCTTTGCAAGTGGCAATGTGATCATATGATGGTTGATTTGTTGTTAATGGTCTTTTCTTTTCTTCCCTTTATTTCTCTCGTTTACGCCAAGAAATATGTTTTGATCTTCATTGTTATTATTGTTTTACATGACTTTTTTTTTTTTTTGTTAAAGTCTTATTTGTTTTCAAAATCCTTCAATTCTAACTTGCATATATATTATTTTCAATTTTCAATTTGATTTTTCTATTTTTTATTTTTTATTTTTTGTTTTTATCAAAGTTTTTATGGTTTCCAATTTCATCCTTCAAAACAAATCTATGATTTTATTTATATAAAAATAGTGATTTTAGTTTGGTCCTTCTATTTTGATATTTTTTCTAAGCCTTTTTTATCAAAGTTTTTATAGTTTTTTTTTTTTATCCTTCAAATCATGTTGATTATTTTTATTTTTTAGTAGTAGTAATATCAATGATAATAGTAATAATAAAAATAATAGTAGTAATAGTAATAATAATTTTAGTAGTAGTAGTAAGAACAACAACAACAATATTAATGATGCTACTAATAGTGATTATAATGGAATAATAGTAGTAGTAATAACACTTTATTATAATAATAATAGTGTTAATAATAGTAATTATTGTGATAATAATATTTTGTTATAATAATAGTGGTTATGGTGATAGTAATAATTCTAATGATAATAAAAATATTAAGTACGATATTAATAATAGTAGTAGTAATAATGATAGTTGTTAGGGTAGTAGTAGAGGAGGAGGATAGTAATAGTAATAAAAATGTTAATACTTTTACTAATTATAATGATAATAGTAATAGTAATGATAATAATAATACTAACAATACTAACAATAACAACAATGTTAATAATAGTAGTAATGGTTGTAATTATAATATTAATAGAATTAATAATAGTATCGATGATGATGATGATGATAATTGTTGGTGTTGTTGTTGTTGTTATAGTGATAATTATAATTCATCATTCAACATTAGACTTGCTAGATTGAGTTTTATTGATTTTTAATGTATGATATTTTCAGTTTATTAGTTCAAGTTATGAATTTTAAAAATTTATATGGCTCACATTTTTTTTCTTATTATTTTTTAGGTTTAATAGTTTAAAATTATTTTTTAGATAGAAAAATCTTTATGACTTTATAAATTCATTTTCTATCATATTAACATGAGCTGACTTCTTCTTGTTACCCAACTTACACATCTAACATATCATTTGAGATTAACTCAATCCTATTTTCTCTATTCTTAATCCAATTACATACTTCTAAGGGTTTTTTCTAGTTTGTCGTGATCTTTTTTTTTAACTTTAATTGCTTACTAACATTGTTAGTTATTGTTTTATCATATAATTAAAATAAAATCAATCTATTAAGCCTCAGTAAAATATAATTCAAGTCATTTTATTATTTATTTAAAAGGTACTTATAGTGCCTAGATATCATCTTTTTCATAGAGAAAAATATAAATATGTGGTGTAATACAACCCCAAATCTAGCTAAATATTAAAATAAAAGAGTGATATTTCACTTGAAAGCGACAAATAAGTATGTTAATATTTAACCTAATCTTGTTTTCAATTTACATGATTTTATTTAATTTATCTTAGATGTTTTTCTCATACCAAGAACAAAATATTTTAATTTTCAAAAACACATCATGCAAATATAATTTTATTTATATAAAATGTAAAAAGAAAACAAATCAACATAAATAAAAACAATATCTTCGAAAAGTTATAAACTATTATTCAAAAACAATTAACTAAACAATTTTAAAAAATAAGAGCTAGTGTATTGACTAAGATACAAATAAAAAATATCAATGAAATGTAAAACAATGCATCAACCGAGGGCATTATTTTAAAAATAATTAACTTTTATTTTTTAATTAACTCAATTATTACTAATTCTAGTAGGCTAGGCCTACACTGGCCATTAACTTTCAACCATGTTTAGACCTAGAAACCCGAGCTTGAATGCCCATGCTAATTTATTATTTTCTGTAGTTAACTCTAGTTTTATTATTATTATTGTTGTTGTTGTTATTATTATTATTATTATTATTATTATTATTATTATTATTATTATTATTATTATGATAGGTTTTATATTGTGGCCTACTATCTATCATCCTTTACAATATTTATTAATCATATCTACTAACTAAAAACATCAAGTTCTCATTTTTAAAACCCCAAAAACCTATTCTTAAATTTGTTTTCACTGTAAAATACTTTTAAAAAACTTCATCATGACTTTTATAAACTTGTTTTCAAGAACAAAACAAATTTTAATCTATCTAAAAAATTAAACAATAAATGAATTAAAAATACTTTCATGAATTTTTTTAAGATATTTTTAGATAAAAAAAAATCCGCATTCATTGAACTTCCCGCCCCGTTTGTTTGCTGGAAAGTGGTTTCCTTTTGGAAAGTGAATTCCGGGGAAAATGAATTCCTGGAAAGTGAATTCCTAGAAAGTGAAATCCGATGTTTGGCAGTGTTATGGAAAATGAACTGGAAAACACTTTCCAGTGTTTGTTTATGTTATGGAAAATGATCTGGAAAATAATTTATTAATAAATTAATTTTTTTTTCAAGTTTATTAAAATAATGAGGAACAAATCTTACAAATTAAAAAGTTGAATGAGAATGAAATTGAAAAAAAATATAATTTCATAAATTATCTCAAATAAAATAAATAATAATCAAAATAATAGAGATCAAATCTAATTTTTTTTAAAAAAAATAAAAGGTGAATAAATTAAAATAATAATAATTAACATTTCATAAATTATTTCAAATAAAATAAGTAACAATAAAAAAAATGAGGACCAAATTTGATAGATAAAAAATTTCAATAAAAAAATGATAAGAAAAAAGCAAATAGCAATTATAAAAATAAGAACCAAAATTAATATAAAAATTAAATTTTAAGAGATGGAATTGAAAAATAAATATTCAAAACAAATTATATATAGCAATCAAAAGTTTGAGGATCAAATTTGATATAATCAGCAAATAATGACATTTCTAAATTTTTCACAACTTCTGGAAAGTGTTTTCCGCCCAAATTTTCCGGAAAACACTTTCCTGAAAACCAAGCCAAATTCTTCTTTGACTAGAAAGTGTATTCCGTTGACCGGAAAGTGTTTTCCGTTGACCAACTTTCCAGAACACAAACAAACACAGGAAAGTTTGGAAAATGGTTTCCCGGAAAGTGAATTCCGGGAAACAAACGGGGCCTAAGAGAATACAAATTCATCCACAATAATATCATGATTTTATTGGCTTTAATGTCAACATCTAATTATTTTCTAATAAATTTTGTTTTTCCCTCTCAACTTCTAAAGATTGAAATAGAAAAGAATGACGTTTGTGGCAAAAAAGTGAAATTCTAAAATAATAGGGACTACATAATAGTGAACTAAAAACTACAAGGAGAAAATTAGATTTTTCTATGCTAATTTCAAAATGAGGTTTGTTTTATTTTTTTTGTTAAGTTTGGTCCTTATTTTAATTTTTTTAAGTAATCACAAATAATTTTTTTATTAAATCTAATGTTCAAGTTATCACCAAAATACCCATAAACACCTTATATGCAAAGAAAACACACAAATTAAAAGACATCTCAACATATGAAACTAAGTTAATGTAATTTGGAAGGATAAAAGTAGAATTAAGAAAACATTAAGAGTATTGAAAAGGAAAAAACTTTGGTTATTGTTCTTTAGTTTTTTCAAGATAATTGTTTGCTTTATGGGATAGTCAAATGAAGTTTTGGTTGAGTATTAAAAAAATCTAAAGTGTTGTTAACATGTTTTTATAGGGAAAAAAATATATGGCGGCTGACTCAATATAAAATAGTCAACTTTTTAGATTCAAAAATAATCTTAATGACAAATAAAAATATAGTTTGACTAAAAACATAAAAACAATTTCTTTTTTTACAAATATTGAGATGATAATATATACACACTACTTGGATTTACTTTGATTAACTTAAGTTAATTTGTCAAATATCTAACCCTAGTAATAAAATCCCGACAACCCTATAAACACGAGTCAAATCAACTCTCAAACCTTAGATATGAGATCATGATAACCATATAAAAAATAAATAAAAATTATAAACACAATTCTCAATCAATCTAGTGTTAAAGGTTTAAATTTAAAGATAATGAATAAAAAAACACTCTACTTAAACCCAAGTTGAATTGTCAAACCTAGATAATAAAATCAAGATAACTCTAAAAAAAAATTAAATTCTCAATCAACCTAATATTAAAATATAAAATTAAAAAAATCAATAAAAAAGATAAAAAAAAAACTTGAGTCAAGTTAACCAACCAACAAAATTTGAGACTCGAGCTATGAGACCATAATAACCCTATAGAAAGTAAATAAAAAAAATACATAGTTAAATTCTCAACCAGCATAATGTTGAACGATAAAATTGAAATAAAAAATAAAAAGTTGAAGAAAATGACTCATGTTAACCTCGGCTAATTTGTCAAAATGAGTTCATAAGACTAGGATAACTCTTTAAGGATATAAATTAAAGTAAATTATGAAATTCAGTACGTATTAAACCTAACACTAAAAAATATTTTTTTAAAAAAACCTTGAGGATCTAAAAAACCTTGACATTTCATTGATCATTACTACATTAAAATACCAATGCCTTTTTATATATTGAAGTAAAGGATATTTAAGTTATTTATTAGTTTTATATACAAAATATGGAAGGCATTTTGAAAAAAAAATAGAAAGAATTTATCTTAAATATATCAAAGTACATGTAGGTCAAAATTAAAATTAAGAGCACGTGAACTAATTAAAAAAACACCACTTTTATGAAACCTAGACAGCTCCAACAGTTGACTTAGGATTTGATTTTCTTAAAATCATTTTGATCTTTTTAAAACTATTTTAAGTTAACTAGCCTCACTTTAAACACTGTTTCACAAGAGATAGATCTCTGAGTTTAGTTCAATAACTATGGAATGATCAATTCAATATATCAAGTGGGAAACTGAGCATTGTCCCCACATGTTTTTGCAACACCTTTTTTTAAATTTATTTTTTATTTAATTATATAAAAATCAAAATAAATATTCATAAAAATCAATATTTAGACCAAAGAGAAACAAAATGTATTTTTTGGAAATCAAAGTTATCTTCTCTTATTCATTTAATAACTTTTTTTTCACAATAATACATTATTTTCATTAATAATTGATGTGATCATATTATTTGATAGTTTCATTCATATTTATCTAGTGTTTTGCATATGTTTTGTGTATAAAATACCTTGATATTCTTTGTTTGATGTTCTAAAAATATTTTTGGATGAAAGATGCAAAAAGAAGGTAATTAGAGCTTATTGACAGAGACCTTCAGTCGATATCTTGTGCATAGTGAAAGTTCTAGAGATTAAAATGAAGTAATTTCAGTGGCATTCAGATTCATAACTTTTTGTAAAGCTAAGGCAAAAGAAAAGAGTATGGAAATTGCAGCTTTCAAAATCAAATCTTGCACAATGCCGATGTCAACCTTTATTCGTTTCAACTTAAATATATGGAGCTAAGGAAGTTTGATTGTTGCGAACCCAATTGTTTTGGATTCAAGACTCAAGGACCTATTAAACGATTCAAATTTCAGCTCCAAACAATGTGTTATGAATGAGATATAATTTTTAAAAGGAACAACTAAATTCTGCCAATTTAAGGAAATGTTATTTTGTTAAATGAAAAATAGGGTTTCTAAGCATATATAAATGAGGTTTTGGCTAGTAGTAAAGAAAACACAAATCTTCCTCCTCCAAGCCCTAAATCATGTTTTCTTCTATCTTTATAATTAGTTGTTCAACAAACATCCACGACTAAACTCTTTTGTTTGATTACAAGGATATAGAAACCTTCATATTTCAAGAGCTATTAGATCTATTTTTACTTGAATTTTCAAGTTTATACAATGAATATGTTTGTTCTCTTATGTTTATTTTTCAATAAATGTTTATTTAACTGCTAAGAGTGGACTTGAAGTTAATATTGTAGATAATTTATTGCTAAGTTTGATATCAAAACCATAGTTATGGTATATGAACTTGTGAAGCAACTGAGTTAATAATTGTGAAGGATTTACGTTATTAATCACAGGGAGAACATTCAATCAAATTAAACATAGATTGCGAAAAATTATGTTTCTTGATTAATTAATTTATCTAGTTTTTAAGGTTGCCATTGAATTAAATTACTAGTGTGAACACTGTGGTTGTTTGATGGTTAGAGTAACTTATATGACGGATCTATTAATGAACCAATGTTAAGAAGAAATAAATATTCAAAATATAAATTGATGTTTTCTTTGTATAATAAGTTCTGATTTCTATAGGTGGATGTTAACTTGTAACCAATATTTGTTTTAATTGATAAATTTTGATTTTATATATTTTTCGCTTAATTTGCTTTAGCCTAATTTAGACAACTTACAACCTTCCAATTGCATAGCATATATAACACGCAAATCTGAACTAAAATGTTCTCATGAGATCGACCCCTTGCTTGCTCTATACTATCTTGTTTGATTTGTTTTAAATTAAGGTAATTAATTTGTATGACCATGGCATCGCAACAATAACATGATTTATTGAATAGAAACTTATGGAGATCAATAAAATATTCATTAGAATTCTAATATGTTGAATTATAAATTAAAAAAGAGAGTATATTTCTAATGAAAAACTCTCTTTCATTAGCTACGTATTTTTTTATTATGAAAAACATAAGAATTTGTGATCATCTTAAAACCAATTTCAATAAATATAATAGTAAAAGATCCATGAATATATTCACTTATATACCAATAATAATAATAATAATAATAATAATAATAATAATAATAATAAATAAATAAATAAATAACAATGTAGATACTCTAGTCTTATTAAAATATAACGATAAATTATTTTAAAAATTCTTCAGTTAATATCTAATTATTCATAAAATAATTTTATTATCATTATCACCTTGATCATCTCAGCATCATTATTTTTACCATCTTATTATGACACCATTATTGCTATTTCATTGTTACTATCAACACCATTAACATCTAACAACCGTACCCTCCATAGCTATAATCACCGTTATCTCACCACCACTGTGATAACCTCATCATAATTAACAAAAGTATTTATCTATATAATATTTTATATTTACATGAAACAAACATGCCCATATTATCTAGAAAATTGAATAAACCAAATTTATAACTTATAAAATATTAAAAGTCTTTTTTATTATAGTTATAGAGCAAAAATAATCAATTATACCCAACATGAATTTAAATTTTTTTAGTATTTTTAGATTATTTTTATGTATTAATATTAAAAATAATTTTTAGAAAATTAAAAAATATTATTTTAATACATTTTAAAATAAATAAATCTGAAAATCAATCTCAACTATATTTACAAGCAACCAAGCATCCAACCCCGAATTCAAATTCGCTAAAATAGTAAATACAGTATTTTAATAGAGAACTCGTCATGTTAGGACAACTCCAAAGTAGAAGGCATTCTGAAAGGCAAAACCAAAATTTTTAAATTTTAGCTATTTTTATTCAATTTAGTGTCTCCAATGAGAGATGCATCCTAAGAGGCAAAATGCCTTTTCTTCAATTGAGAAGACATTCTTACATACAAGAGAATCAAAAGTCAAAATAAATAGAGCAGTTATAATTATACCGTTGCTTGCACTTGTTGCCTTGGATCTAGAAGCAGGACATGCCAAGTGATAGATTTGATCAACTTCTATCAACGACATCATGTCTAACTAATTCGAACCTTGAATTTCCAAAGAATACGCATACTTTTCTGATCGATCCCAGCTGGAACGTGACCTGGAAACGTCTTCTTAGAGAAAAATCAGGAGGACCTAGAAGACGAATCCTGGTTATGATGGTAAATTGAAGAGGAGAGAGAAATGTTGGATCAAATGGGTTAAGGCGGGAGAGGGTAGGCTGGAAAATGAAGAAAATGGAGCTAATTAAAATGCTAACAAGAATGAAAAGAAGGCGTTGTTCTTTGAAGATATAATTAATGGATCTAGGGAGAGATTGGGGGTGTTTTAGCATTTAAGGAGAGTAGGATTGAGAAGTTGGGATTTCTTCATCTCTCCTGTAATTTGCACTTGTTTGTTTGTGTAATTGTTTTATCATCGTGGGAATTGGGATTTCTTTTTTACCAAGTCAAAGAAGAGAAGGATGGTAGGGTGTAATTTGCATTTGTCTATGCTGTTGGGTTTGTGGGTGGGTGGGGGGTGGCGGCACAAGGGGGAGAAAAAAAGGATGGTAATATAGTTGTTTAAATCGTGATTTTGACATGACATATAAGGCACTTCTGAAACTCGGATTGTAAAATCGAATCGTAAAATCGTAAAATCCTACCTAAATTTTTCCATACAAAAATCATAAAATCATAACTAAAATCATGTAGGTAGAAAAATTCTAAAATCATAAGTAAAATATTTCTGAATACAATACAACATAATTATGGTCATCAAACTTTATTAGCTAAGGTTCATACATGATTCAAAATAACTTAAAATACATTACAAATTAATTATGCCTATAAAATTTCATTAGGTAAAAACTAACAAATTTAAAATAAATATTTTGCTAGTGTGCTATATAAATTAAAATCAGTCTTATAACCGTTATTTTTCTATCTATTTTTAATTCATTCATCAAAAGCATTATTATTGAAAGGATTATCAGTACTAATACTAATATCAACACCGATATTGCTAATACTAGCTCAAACTACAACAAATTATTTCGACATCAAGACATGAAAATAATTTAAAAACATCGAAAAAAAATTAATTTAAAGTAAAAAATAAATTTTTTTTTTCAAAAATTTTAAGTATAAATTTTAAAGTTAATATTATTGATTTTCAAGAGTGATTCTATACTACTGATATATATATAGAGGGGGGGGGGCTTCTAGGGCATTGCCTATGGCCTACCCTAGGGGGCGGTAGTAACCAAACATTTTGAAATTTTGAAAGATTTGTAGGGATCGTAAAATCGGACCTATATGGTCTGATTTTACAATTTTAATCGATTTTAACTGGATTCGATTTTTCTATCCAATTTTACCAGATTTGTTCTTTTGACCGGTAAAATCATACGATTTTACGAGTTGACTGACGATTTTGACAACAATGGATGGTAGAGTTTTCTAAGTTTGAGATAGAGGGGAACGGACGGGTGTTGGGGGGTGAGGGGTTTTATACTAATTATTATTATTATTATTATTATTATTATTATAGTTAGCATAAAAATAGGGGTATTAATTTGTATTTAATTTGATTGAATTATTTGTAATCAAATATATTTTAATTAATTATATTTGAACTTATTGGTTATTTGTTAATGTGTTCATTTTGTTTTTTTAAGTTTTTCCAACACTCAAATATAATAAGTAACATTACTTAACTTCAAATACAACATCCATAAAAAACATATAAATTACTTGAAAAACATAAAATAAGTAGCTTAAATTTCAAATTTCAAATATTGGTGGTCTTTTAATTATATTTAAATTCATTGTTTTAATTTAAATATAATTAAAAATAATAATTTTATTGTTGGGGGGTTTTTAAAAATAATTATTTAATTATATAACTTACTTCTATTAATTATATAATTAATTGCATAATTAAACTATATACAAAATAAATGAATTTTATTTTAAATAATATATAAAAAAATGACTCTCCAAAATGACTTTAACCATTAAAGTATACATCAACAAAACAGTTATATATATACTATTTAAAAAATTATTTTAAAGATTTGGTTCTTCAAAATTGACTATTAACATTGGAATTGTTTTGATTGTTTTATATAGTATCTAATGGTTTATTAATTGCCACGTGTACAAAGGCTTTTAACAAAGCAACGGCATTCTAGAAAGCTGGCGTCTAAAAAAATCAAGTTGCCGCCATTTCTCTCTTTCAAATCCTCCACACACAGCCAATAAGAGAGAAAAAAACATCTGAAGCCACAACTCTTTCAGTTTATGGATTCACATTTCTCTCTCTTTCAATTCAAATTTCACTGCAACAAATTTTCTTTCCAAAGTAATATGTGAATAAGATTTCACCATAGATATTGCTTCTCTTTTTTTGACAGCTACTCTATTCGTCCGAGTTAGCGAAGATTGAGCTTTTTACGATCTCAGGGGTTGGTGATTCTGATTAAGGAGAGCGTGAAGGCATGTAATCATAAGCTTTCGCGCGGATTTTATCAATTCGATTCGCAGGTAAACCCTAATTTTACATGATTTTGTTTATGCGTTTCCTGTTTTGTTGATGAGAAAAAGAAAGAGAGAAATGGAAAGGAATTTCAGAAATTTGAATAATAAGGCTTCACTGTTTAGAACGCCTTTTAAAATGGTGATTTTGATGGACATTTGAGGGCTGTGCGGGCTCTTTTTCTCAGTATTAAACTGAGGGTGTTTTTGGACAATTCGAAAATCTTGGCTGGTTTTTTCTTGATTATTCGTTAACCCTACCTTAATCAATATTTTTACACTTGAAAATCTGACAACTATGGGAATTTGACAATATGTATCCTTTAATGATGTGATGGAAAAGTGTTATGTGGTTCATCAGATGCTTCTTTATTTCACAAATTATGCATCTCAATCAATTTGAAGAATTTACTGGAAATCGAAAATTCTATGTATTTACACATGATGATTTTCTTCAAATATTGTTTTTCAAAAACATGTGGCTGCTTGCTACAGTGATGCAGATCAGTCTGAATCTATGTGTCTTCCTGTGTTATAGCAGTTGATGCTAACGCTACGAACCTCCTTTTATTAGGTTCAGATTATACATATTATATTTCGATAGAAGTCTCATATTGAAGGTCAAAATGAGATGCAATGCGTGCTGGCGAGAATTAGAAGAGCGAGCTGTTTCTACTACTTGTGGTCACCTCTTATGTATCCTAGTGCAGATTATAATTATGCCTTACAGCTCTATGCTTTCTGGATTATTATTGCATTGGCATATAGTCCCTTGACGGAGTAAACAGGTACTGAAGATGCAAGCAAGATCCTTAATAGTGATGCACCGTGTCCAATCTGTGATCAAGTGCTTTCTGAGAGGTCAGTACTTTATGGTAATGCTCAGTCATTGAAATGTTTGTTGTGCCTGTGCTCTGTAAAAAATGGTTGCTAAATCACATGGAAGCTCTAGGAATCATGATTAGTGAATAAAGATAGTGTGTTCTAATTTTTCATAGTAAAGAATTGTTTCTTGACATACAGAATTTATTTTAAATTATTGACTGATCTTCGATTTCATCCATGATTGTATATTTTGTTGAGTTCCCACTAGGTCATGCAGCTGTGTGAATATATCAGCCAATTTTATTAAACTCCTTTAATACGAACGAATGATTTGGGTAATCTTTACCAACGTTTCTTTCTCATGGTATTCTGATTTTAGTTTCAACTTTGGTTTCCTCTTGACAGCCTTATGAAACCTGTGGAGATCAATCCAAATGACGAATGGATAAATGTAAGTAAGGACTTAGCTTTGAATATTATGAATAGCTTGCTTCTTCTCTTACACCTTATCATGGTTAAATCCGAAAATGCTTTCATTATTCGGCCAAACATTGCTAATTTCTTAGTTTTACGGTTCCTTTTTTCCTTTTATTCGCAATGCATTTTTTTTTCGCAGATGGCAATGGCTGGAACATCTCCAGAGATATGTATCCTCTATATGCTAATACCTTTTTTTCCCCTTAAATCCATCCACTAGTTTGAATAGAACTAGAAAATTTGAAACGATAAGATTATTTGGTGGTACTCATGCTTCTTCTAGTTCATTTGAGAGAGTTACCAAACTGAATAAACAGAATGGTTCTTAGCATTCCCTGGGAAACATGCAAAACCAGTATTTTAATTCATGCATTTTCCTCAATCAATTCAGTGATGAAAAGTGCATACAGAAGCGTGATGTTTTATATTGGGCAAAGGGAACTTGAGATGCAATACAAGATGAATAGAGTTGTAGCTCAGTGCCGGCAGAAATGTGAATCCATGCAAGAAAAGTTCACAGAAAAACTGGAGCAGCTGCATACTGCATATCAGAAAATAGCCAAAAGGTGTCAGATGATGGAACAAGAGATTGATAGTTTGTCAAAGGATAAACAAGAGCTCCAGGAAAAAATTTCAGAGAAATCTAGGTCAGTGAATATATTGTTCAAAGCCCTATTCCCTTATGATGTGAGACTGGATCCTCAAAACACCAGTGCTTTCCCAGGCAGAAGAGGAAACTTGATGAAATGTATGATCAGTTGAGGAATGAGTACGATTCAATGAAAAGATCAGCCATCCAACCGGCAAACAATTCTTTTTCAAGAAATGAGCCTGATTTGTTCTCAAACCATGCTGCTACCATGTTGGATAGCAGAAACCCTATCTGGAAAGGTAAAGATGTCCATTTTAAAATGACAATAGGACAGCTTAGGCTCTGGTTGGAGCCAGAGAAATCATTGTTTCTTCAGCATTAGAGTTCTTGTTAATCTTACAGCAGCGGAAAATGTGTGCTTTGCAATGATATTGTCACGCTATAGCTTAATAATGCTTTTTGCTTAAATATCTCCAAATGCAGTTGACCTAATTCCTGCAGATTGGACGGTTTCCACTCCTCCAACTCCAGGGCCTCGGGAGGTTACATGGCCAGCAAGACAGAACAGCCCTAATTCTGGTCCATTTGACATCTCTGATTGTTCACCAGCAAAACAAGCAGCCATGCCAGTTGATTTTGGAAATAGAAGACCTGACGCTGTCCGTGCCTTTGGAGCTGGATCTGGCAACCCCTCAATGACGTTAAGGAACTTGATTCTATCGCCGATAAAGCGCCCTCAGCTTTCACGTAGCCGGCCTCAAATGTTCACGTAAGTGCTGGCTTAGGTTGCACTAACCAGTCTTAGCAATAGCCTAGATCAATATTGGTATTCTGACTCAATTTACTAGATCTGTTTATATTTCTGAGTATTCGACCTTTGATATTTACATTCCCAGTTTGTAGCCTACATGACAAGGCGTGCAGTTTACCTGGACCATTCTGGTTTAGTTGGTTTTGGTATAGCTGTGCTTTTCTCTCTCTCTCTCATATTTTTCATTTAAAAAGGAATTAAAAAAAGATAGGAGAAAAGGGAGTAACACAAACAAGGAAGTGTAATCCTGATATCATGCAAGTGTAGATCCTGGGTTCCTTTGCTTACTTGTGATGGAATTAAAGAGGGTACATAGAAGTTGTCAAAGTGTGATGCACAACTATAAAGAGGCACATATGTTTCAATACCCATGGGAACACTGTTTTGTTTTTCCTTGCACTTGTAGCAGTAGCATCCTCTGTAATATCTGTAGATCAAAGTTTGGAAATATATATTATAATATAATAATGGTGAATAAAAATGTTTAATTTATCATAATAAAGCATGTTAAACATAAAGATATTTTCAAGAAAAGCCTAGTGTCCTTGCAGGTTTAAATTTGTAAGCATGCAACCTGATAACTCTTGGTAAACATGCTTCCAACATAAATATAATCAAAAGAAACTAGCATGCATGCTAATCATATATTCAAATTCACAGTTGATATAAAATCAAAATCCTAGCATCCCAAAAGTGTCAGATGATGCACAACTATGCCTAAATCAAAACTAGAAAGGTACTTGTAAAAGCACTTTAAAATAATGAATATTTTGTTATTGTCAAGAATGAATCTTTTGTTCTTAAGACTTTATTGGTTTTTACTTGTGAAACTATAATGTTTGTAATATGTTTATCATGATTCCGAAATTGTCACCTTAGTTTAGATGCACTTGTAAATGAGATATTGAGACCAAATAATATGAAACTCATTTATCTCTCAAACTGGAAGAAAAACAAAAACATAAATGAGAAAAAAGCACTAAAATATAAGATAAGAAAAGACATGTAAAAGTCTAAAACATTAAAGCTAGAATCTCTTTTGATTAGTCACTATAATCAAGAATTAAATATTAAAAAAATCAAGGGTTCTTTCAAATTAATTTCTCATTCACATATAATTTGTTTAAATCAAGTTAATTACAACATGTTTTCAATAATACCTTACATTTATGAAAATTATCTCACCATTTTGAAAATAACTCAAAGATTTGTTAAGAAATAATGATTTGATAGGCTACTACATCAATATAGATAACTTTTAGTTTTGATTCTTTTTTTAATGTAGTATCAAATCTACTCAACTAATTAGTGAATATAATATCTCGAATTATTCAGTTTTTTATGTAATACTCATATAGTTCTCTACCTGAAGATTTCATTTGATTTTCATTGTTGTGTTTATTTTTCCCCTATAAAATTTTAGATCTATGAGTACTTTAGAGAATTCATTATTCATCAAACTTTTCAAACAATTAGTCATATTTTTCACTCATATAGTTGATTTTTCATTAATAGTGTTATATTTTATTCTACTAGGTGTATGAAGATATGAAAGTTATTAAGAGCTTAACTTATCTTTTATAATGCTCTAACTCACATTTATTTCCATCATAGGAATAAGTAGGAAATAATAATTTTATATTTGTCACCAAGAATGTTATACGACGACTTAGTTTTTTATTTGAACCTAGACCTTGGAATCTTTAATCAACTAGGTACGATTACTATCTTTACACTGTTTAATCTTTTTAAGGTTGTAGGTTTATTTTCCACAACAAATTATGCACAAGCTTTCTCAACAAACTTTTAAATAGTAGATCCGTAATATTTTTCTTTAACTTTACATAGCCTATGAAAATAATTTCATTCAAGAGCAAATGTTTAATAATATCTTGTTTATGATGTATATGTCTAAATTTTTCATTATACATACTAGTATGTGCATTTTCAATTGTTGGTTGACTATTAAAATGAACATAAACAATTGACATTGTTTTGGCCAACCTTGAATATTCTCTAAGAAATTATAAATCAATTAAGCTTTCTCTCCAACTTTATAAAAATAATAAACTCTAATTTCATTGTGGATCTAGAAATACATGTTTATTTGGAGGATTTCAGTAACATAGTTGCTCCACTATGTATAAAAACATATCCATTAATGGATTTTGAATCCTTAGTATCATATATTCAATTAAGGTCTCTTTAGAAGTGTGATAGATGTTGTTTTTGAAAATATTTTTCATTTAGAAATGCATCAAAAAACTATATTTTTTTATTTTAAAAAATTAGTTTTGATATCAGCATATAAAAATAATTTAAAAACGTTATTTTTTTTAATTTAAAATGAAAAATAAAAAATCAAAATATTCTCAAAAATACTTTTAAAATATAGTGTCAAACATCTAGTTAATATCACCATACCTATTTAGCATTGTTAGGTAACTAGTGTAGTATAACTTATAATCTAAGGTGCACCTCAAATACTTTATTACTTTTTTTATTGTCTTTCAAATATCCATGCTTATATTACTTATAAATTTACTTAATTTATTAACAGGGTAAATAATATCAAGCCTTGTACAGTTCATAATGTAAATTAGACTTCCAATTATTCAAGAATATTCCAATTAATTCATATCAATTGGTGTTTTGATATTGCTATTGTCAAATTTAGAAAAAAATATTGATAGTTTTCTCATCATAATTAGATTGGACAATACTAATGCATTATATGTCTAAAAAAAATTGTATTCTTAGTGTGATGTTTGTAACACCTAAGTCTTTTGTGTCAAATATGTTAGTTAATATTTTCTTAATATATTTGATCATGTGATCATTATTGCCTAGAATTAGCTTATCATCCATATATAGACATGCAATAACATAAAATTTATTTGTGTTTTTAACATAAACACATATATCAACTTCGTTGATTTTAAAAGCATTTAACAACATTAACTTGTCAAGTTTTTCATGTCATTGTTTAAATGATTATTTCAAACCATAAAATGATTTGACAAGTTTATAACTTTCTATTCTTATTTATTGACAACAAACCCCTAGAGTTGTTCCATGTAAACCTATTTATCAAGGTCATCAATCAAGAAAGTTCTTTTACATCCATTTAATGTATTTCAAACTTATTAATAGTTGTGATGATTATCAATGTGCATATAATGATCACTTGAAGGAGCTAGTTTTAGGGAGTAAAATGAGAAATTTGTTTAACTTTCTAGAGGAGAGTGGTGGCCAAAAATATTGTCAGTGGTACATGGAAGGTGATGGATATTTATCGGATGTGGTAGCATTGTCGGATATGGAAAAAAGAAAGGGGAAAAAAAGTTTGAAGAAAAAAAAGGGTTCGAAAACAAGGAAAATAATGATTTTTTTTGCAAACTTTGAGATTTGATTATTTAATGATTTGGTTATGGAATTCACTCCTATTTATAAGTGGTGGAAGATAATAATCTTATATTTATTGGGGTAAAACTTCATCTTTTGATTCAACTTGAAATCAACCTAATTGTTGGCTCACATTTGCTATCAGAAGTTGTCAAATTTGAGGTTAAAGACTTTTCAAGTTGGCCATTTTAGAGTGGCATCGTCTAATTCACTCTATTTTTTTCTTTTTCCTTTCATCAAAATAGCTTCAAGTTTTAACAAATTTCAAGTTGGTCTTTCAACTTAACTTTAATTCCTTTCAATTACACCCCTAATTGGCCATAAATTTCTAATTTTATGCAATTTTACCCCTACCAAGCTTCAATTTCATCATTGAATTTGCATGAATTTTTTATTTTAATCCTTATGGTAAGTCCAATGGCAAAAGCCATTTTGGAGAGTCAAATCCATAAAATGGCTATTTAAATAGTGTATATATGGTTTTTTAATTGATGTGTACTCTAATGGTAAAAACCATTTTAGAAAGCCATTTTTTTTTATATTATTTAAAATAAAGTTCAATTATTTTGTATATAGTTTAATTATGCAATTAATTATATAATTAATAGGAATAAGTTATATAATTAAATAATTGCATTTGAAAAACACTCCAACAATAAAATTATTTTTTAATTATATTTAAATTAAAAAAATGAATTTAAATAAATTAAAAAACCAGCAATATTTGAAATTTAAGCTACTTATTGTATGTTTTTTTAATAATTTGTATCTTTTTTATGGTTATTGTATTTGAAGTTAATTAATGTGACTTATTGTTTTTGAGTGTTAGAAAAACTTATAAAAACAAAATGAACACATTAACAAATAACCAATAAGTTCAAACACAATAATTAAAATATATTTCATTACAAATAACTCAATCAAATTAATTACAAACTAATACCCCTATTTTTTATGCTAACTATTATTATTATAATTATTAATAATAATAATAATTATAATAATAATAATTATAATATAATAATAATTAGCTTAAACCCCCCACACCCATTTGTTCCCTCATCTCAAACTTATTAAAAAACCCTACCATCCTTCTCTTCTCCTTTCTGCTTGCGCACCCCCCACCCGTTTAATCTCTCTTGAGACATCGTTTTCCTCCCGCCCTCTCTCATTTTCTCTTTTTTCTTCTTCTTACAGTTGATTGATCAATTGAGATCTCTTCCTTTCCTTTTTCTTTTCGAACCTAAACCACACTAGTACCAAGAGAACAGCAACACCCACTGAATTTCTCTTGCTTAACAGACAACAAGTAGCTCAATTTCTCTTTCTTTCTAAAAATGCAAC
The DNA here is from genome assembly GCA_015731905.1 of Salix dunnii. Classification (NCBI taxonomy): domain Eukaryota; kingdom Viridiplantae; phylum Streptophyta; class Magnoliopsida; order Malpighiales; family Salicaceae; genus Salix; species Salix dunnii. The sequence continues at coordinate 29,027,744 of CM027674.1, read as the reverse complement.
AGTAGAGGCTTAAACAGCAGCAACAGGCACTGATGCAACAAGCTCTTCTCCAACAATAGTCTCTCTACCATCCTGGTCTCCTCGCCCCTCCTTAAGTGCTCCCACTATTCTTATGTTTTTCCTTATTGGTTCTGATTGAAATGATTGGAACTATGACTATCGTATTTTTAAAGCTATTTAGAGTTAGATTTTGGGAGCTCAAGGCAAGAGGATTTTGAGTTTCCTTATGGCTTTTTATTGAAATTTTAGGGTTTTTGATTTCCTCTTATTACTACAAGCTTGCTTGTTTTTTTGGTTCTTTTGGGTTTTGTTGGAATTAAATGAGAGGTTTTTGTTGCTGATTGTTGTTGCTATGTTTTATGTTTCTACAATGGTATAATTCTTTGGATTCCAACAGTTATTTTTCAATTTGACTCTGCATCCTCCCATCTGTAGGAATGTCTTCCCTGAAGTTAAAAAGGCAAAATACCTCTCGGGATACCTCTCCGGTTGAAATCGTTAAATTGAACAACAAGAGCTAAAATTTAAAAAAATTTCCTTTGCCTCTCGGGATCCCTCTCCCATTAGACTTGCTCTAAGTCTTGGATTTATATAAATGCCCTTAATTAACCATTCAACTTTTTTTTTAATTCACCTATAATTTCAATCAATTTAGTCCTCAAGGTTTGGTGTTGTTTACAAAATCATTTTTTGTTGCAATTGTTTTCATTCTAGTCCATAATTGACCTTAAACTTTCAACTTGCTTGCAATCTACTCTTAATTTACATCAATTGACTTGTTAAAAAATAAATTGTGTCTTCTAAAATTTCAATATTCTCAATTAATACAAAATTAGACTTCCAAACTTATTTTTTCACAAATTACGTTCATAATAAAATCAATTTGATCCATTTAAAGTATAATTAAATCATTTCACCTAATTGAATCTTTTAATTGAACTTAAGTTAATTCTCAAACATAATTAAACTTTACTTTGACCCATGTTTAGATTAAATTGTCATACTAAAAATCTAATTATATCAATGAACTTAATATTTATGCAAGTTTATCCAATAATAATTTATTTTGACCTTGAATATGTATTGCTTTTTTTTATTATTTGACACAATATGGTACAATCAGGCTTTAAGTTTTTTTCAGATGTTCGAGTTTGATTTTTCCACCACGCCATTCTCTTTTATTTTATTTTTTGTTTTAGTTATTTTTATTTTGATTGAATCCAGGGAATAACCTAGAAATAGGTTATGATAATTGGTTACAATAGTCATTAAATTCATTTTAAAAAGACCATCATAGATATATCCCATTCCTAAAAACAAAAAAAAAATAAAAAGTATAAATTTATCACTCTCAAACACTATTTTTGCTCAATAATGAACCAAATTCTAAGTTTTTCCTAATATCAACAACTTACAATATATTGTTGAGGGTGAGAAGCTTTTTAAAGTTTATTTTCAATATGAACTTCCCAATGTCTAGTACCTTCGAAGTTGATGAGTTCTTCATGTATAGTTTTTTTCACCCACTTCTATACAAGTAGGAAACATCTTTTTTCTCAATGCATACATGTCTTGTAATTGCAATATCAACTCATCATTGCTCGAAATCGTTGACTGGATTGACTTAAGAAACAACACAAAACATGTTCATTTTTAGAATGTTATTTATAAATAGATTTAACTTAATGATTTTGGCTTGAGTAATGTTTTCTTAGGGTTTCCTTGCTTACCCTTATTTCTAAAATCTTTGTCTTGATGCCCAATCTTATTATAGGTAAAACATTTGCCATTAAACTTCCTAACAGTTCCTTCCCCTTTCATAACAAGCATTTTATTTTGATTTCTATTGTGGAACTTTACCACTCATTCCATAACATTTATTTTTAAAGCACCAAAACAGTTGGTTCTCTTTTAGGATAACTTATTTTCTTCCTAATCCTTATTCTTGAAATAATGTCTTTAAATCTTGTCTCATTGTGTTTATACTTAACTAGTTTTTGAATTCCTTCCAAAATGATGATGATTTTCAATAATTAAAGCCATTTGGAGGGATTTACTTAGAGATATACGCATAAATTGTATATCATGTAAGAAAAGTTGAAACTCTTGAATTTAACTCATTAAGCTCTTTGATTCGACCATCTTGAAATCCATAAATTTATTGACTTTGAATTTCTTAAAAATGATATCTTTAACATTATATTTTCTTATATCTAAAGGTTCATATAAAAAATTGTATTTTTTTATTTAACTACGCATATCATATAGTTTATTGTTCAATCTATTCAAGATGTAGTTGTACACATAATCTTCATCCATAAACATCCCACTCAAAATAAGAACAAGTTTATCAGATTTAAAAACCAACATAAACCTATTATTACTTAAAAAGACAAAAATTATTTTTTTAATATTAAAAGCATGAACCATTATTGAGAGTCAATTATTTACCAAATATCATCTTTAATACCACATTTAGCCTATCCACTTGGTTCACTTCTAACATAATTATAGCAAGTTTTGTAGAATCCTCATTAATTCTCAAGTATATTGTATTGTGTATTATTTTTAGCTTCTTGTAAATAAAACAAGTTCTTTTAAACTTCAAACCTTTGCAAGAACTTGATCATTATGCTTCCTATTATTGATCTTTTATATGTATTCCACCATATTTTCCTTAGTCTTAATAGAATAAACTATAATCCTCTTCTTAAAATCTTGGTTGTATTTTTTAATCAGTAGTCATTCTATAAGTATTATAGTTTTACAATAAGTGTTTTGAAGGAGTCACTTAGGACTATTTCTTTTATATAAATTAGATGGAAGATTAATTAGAGATATTATAATTTATTGATTACATAATTGGAGTCCATCATTTTATAGTCCAAAAACCAGTCAATAACAAATTTCTTCATATCAGTCTCCTTGGTTTTATACTTATTATTTAAGGACTCTTGTAATGATTCAACAATCTTGACTTGACTATACATATTATGTAAAGCTTTGTCCTACCCATTAAGAACATAGTTTTTGCATAGAAAAATTAAGAACTTTCACTCTCATATTACAACAATGGTGGTTGGATCTCATTTTTTTATTATTAAGAATTAAAACTTTTTTTTATAGGGATCATGAAATTCAAAAAGAAAAGTATAACAACATATTTTTATATCATCTCTTAAAATTTATGCCACTAAACTAAAGATTTTTCCTATATAAAGCATAAACAAGAATTAGGTTACCAAAGTAGGCAACTAGGCTAATGCAACTAGAGTAACTGGTGCATCAATGTTATTAATATTAGTTTCATCCATTTATTATCATCAACAATATCTACATTACAATATTTTTAAACATATATCAAATTTGTTGTTTGTATTATATTACGTGTTAGATATAATTTATGTATTACATCATGGTCTAGCAATGAGCATTAAAGCTAATAAGTATAAAGGCATTTAGAACATTTTCTCTTTTTTTTTTGGTTACAATAATAAAAGTGTGCATGAATATTATAAAGGATAAATATATATTTTTCAAAGGGAGATATGGTAATTATGTAATTTTTTATAGGTATTACTAAATATACACATACATAAATCATTGTGTATGGCATTTAAAACAAAGTTTTGTGCTATTAGACGAATCAAAATTTTGTTAAGAGAGAAGAAAATAAATAGTACTTCTAATTTCAACATGAAAAACTAAGATCATTCTAAAGCGTGACTTCACTTGCATCAAAGTGTTCTTATTAGTGTTGATGATCAAGGTAACAAAAAAAATAAAAATGCATTGGAATAATAATAAAAAGAATCTAAAACATAGTTTTTGAAATGAAAATTATAGGTATGCGTCTAATAAAAATTCATGTGAGTTAAAATAAAAACTATGTAAAGATGGAACACAAATAATGAATTAGAAATAGTAAATGATACAAACAATAATGTAGCAGCAGGATACTTTTCATAAACTATATAAGATGTTTGCAGCTTAATACATTGGTAAAGTGACATGTTTTTAGGTGTGACTGACACTTGTCAATTTTTGAAAGAGGAGCTTAGTGAAATATATTAGTTATTACCAAACAAATATGACAAATATAAATTCATAAAATGATTCACTCAAGTAAAGGTGTGTAGATTATAATATACTAGAATATAAGCTACTAAACACTATTTATTGTTGCAAAATCAAGATGTAGAGAAAAACCATTTCATCTAAAAATAGCAAATCTTTCATGGATATTTCTTATATGTAAAGAAAAAATACCTCACAAAAAAAGATAAAAGGTAACTGATGCAAAAGAATTCCAAGATAATAATTATAAAAAAAAAAACATATTTTTTGTGACAATATGCATTAATTTTTTTTTTTTTTTACGTTAAAGACATTATAAACCAAAACTCTAGATTTACAAGCACATTTAAAGTTTGTGCCCAAAAAAATATGTGCAAGTAAAAAGAAATAATGTACATAATAACAAACCAAAATACAAAATAACAACATCATCTAACATTTAATTGAAACAATGACTAAACAGATACAAAGAGATGATTTTAGGTAGGATTTTAAATTAAAGCTTTACTGGAAGAGATAAACCTTAATGTTTTTTTTCTTGGTTTTTAAGTTTTAGATCATGTACTAATTATTGCATTAACATAATTATTCATGCTCATCATCTTCATAATTGACGTTGAGTGGTTGACATTAACATATCCAAACTAGTTGAAAAGAAGATAAATCTACGCACTATTTTCCTTTTATTTTATGTAATGAAGAAAATAGAAAATAAATGAATCGGATCTATTGCACTTTTAACAAATGTGATTCCTTAAAAGATAAAAAAAAAACAGTGAAAGGAAATAACATTTTTATTTTTAGGTGTAAGTGTATAAAGTGTATAAAGTGTTGTGTTTGGAAAAAAAAAACATCACATGGGCAAACGACGAATATAATAATAATCTAACATAGTTAGTATAAGACAAGTTAACCAAAACTGTAAGGAAACAAAAAAAAACATTGAAAACTCAGACAATTAATTATAATTTGAAAGAAAAAAAAACAAAAAAAAAATGCCACCTTTCCTAAGTTTTATAATTCTAAAAAGAAAGGCAAGGCATATATGGATCCTAACAAAATAATAAAACATATTAAGCATATAAAAAAAATAGAATTATAAATTGTAAAAGGCAATATAGAAAGTGTTATTTCAAGAAAAAAACTTTGTAAATCCAATAACAATTATAAGTAGATGACAACTTTTAAAAGTTTTATATATAACAAGTAAAACAAATTGATAAAGGGACAAGTAATAATTTAATGAAAAGTGAAAAATAATACCTTTAGATATTATAGTTAAACACATGAAAACATAAATCCAGACCACATCGAGAGAAAAAAAACACAAGGCAAGTATGCAAATCAATGAGTTTTTATATATAAAACAATGCTAGAACTAAAATAAAAAAAAGATCATTGTTAAACTTAAATCACCTTTATGAATGTCAATCATATTGGAATCTCAGCAAGCTCGATTAAAAAATAACATGTTAAAATTAATAGAAAAGAAAATCATGAAAAATAAAAAGACTTGGTCAAACACCAAAACTCAGGATCAATCCAAAATCTCAATACATTATAAATATTATACAACTTCTAAAAAAATAAACTCAACACATAACAAAGGACCTAAAAAAGGAGAAATCTAAAAACAGCTTCATACAATACATAATAGTAATACCCATAATAGTAATACCAATATGTTTTTTTTTAAAATGGAATTAAAAGTAGCAAAAGCTAACCAACACATGCATAATAAGCCAGACGCGCAAAGGTGAATGCAAACATCATAATTGTTTTTTAATGTAGTTACATCGAGATTAAAAAAAACATAGACAATATACTATAAATATTTTTAAAATGAATATTTCATAATAATTAATAGCCATGAGACCAATCTTGTAATGACTCTGAAATTTAAAACAAATAAATAAAATATATATAAGAGTATTTCTATTATTATTAAAACTTCCAACTACAGTTATTGTCAAAACGAATCGAAAGGTATACTTGAAGGAACAAAAAACACCTAAAAAATTAAGAAAAGATGTTGATTAAATTATAAGGATTTTACACATCATATTAAAAGTCACTTGGTTTTCTAAAGAAACCATGTGCACTCAACCACCTATAAAAATAGAAAAATACAATTGTCTCATGCAAAAAAGTCCCTATAAACATTTCTTGAAGAATTGATTTTTCTTGAAGAAATGATTTATTGGGATTGTTGGAAAATTTAAAAAGGTTAATTGCAGTAGGATTTATAGATTTTAGAGCATAGGAAAAGAAGGGAAAATAGGGGAAGAAATATATTAGTAATGATAAGGTGATGGAATTATAAGAATGGTCATTATTAAAAGTTTTTAAAAAAAATATTTGAAACTATAGGAGTGATTTCTCTTGAAAACATTTTTATTTAAAAATAGATTCAAATAATTTTTTTGTAAAAATTATATTTTTTAATATTAAAATATCAAAATAATTTGAAAACAAAAAATAATAATATGAAGAAAAAAATAAAATAAAATAAATATATCTGAGAGAAAAACACTTTCGAAACAAGCAAATTGTATTTAAAAATTATATGATATTTGTCTGTGGATTTAGAAAAGAAGTCGAGAGCCTAATTTATAATAAATAAAAAAGAAAAGAAGATCCTTAGACTTGAGAACTTTGTTTAACACATTAGAAACTTGATTAGATCCATGCGCAAAACCCACACACACTTGCAAAATCCAAAACCTAGCCCCCGCCCCCGAATAAATGGACCCAAGCATTAGCATGGGTCTAGCTCCAAATTCAATTTCAATATGGTCCAAACTATCTATTTAGTTTTTCAGTTTGGTCCAAACACTCCTCGTCATCATACAACCACCGCCTTCACATCCAGCTTCCTAAAAACAAAATAAAAATCTAATCTTGGTGTTGAACCATAACCCATACCCAACTTGACCCTTTATCCCATCGGATCCTTACCCGTTTTCTCTCAAATTTCAAGAACCCCCCCCGCATCGGATCCTCTCGATGTTTTCCAAACTCTAAACCTTCCCGGATCCTCTGATCGGGCTCTGTGGGTTTCAAAAAGGTAAAGCTTATCCAAGAATCCATGTAATACCCTCTTTCGCTCATCCATTTTGTCACCCTTTTTTTTTAATGCTTTTATCTTCTTCTTTTTTTGGTTCGTTCTTGAATATGCAAGCCGTTCACTTTCTTTTTTAATGCGAATTTGTATTTATTTTCTGTATTTTGAGATGGCCCATTTTCTGTTACTGTTTAGTTGATGGTTATAATGGCTGAAAGATTAGATCTTGCATTGATATTAAAGAGGAAACTGAAGTTAAAAAGTTTCTTTCTTTCCTTTTATTGTTGATGGGAACCATGAATTTTGAGTTTGGTCCATCTATGTTTTATAGTGTTTGTTGGTGTGTGTGTTCTTGATAGTTCTAGAGGTGATTGAAGCTGGAATTATTGGTACTTTTGTTTATTTTGTTCGAGAGTTATGAATTTTGAGGTGACGGAATGGTTTGTATACTGTGTATCCGTTGAGTTATGGTCTACGAGGAAGGCTGAAGCTGAAATGGCGGTTTTTGGTTTTATGAGAATTGTGAATTTAAAGATGGTTGGTTCATTTGGTTTTTGGGTACATTTGTATATGCACGGATATGGTGTCATCTCTTACAGTTATTTCTGGTGATTCTACGGGGAACATTAAAAGTGCATTTGAGGGAGAATAATCATCTCATATTTTTGTTTTATGACCTTACATTTTGTATATGAAAGCCTTTTGTCAATGAGGATGGTGTCTTAATTGTAAGTTGCTTTTGTTATGTGAGTAGTACAATAGAAATTTGATGGATCTAGATTAATCTATACTGGTGTTGGCTCATCAATTGAATGTTATATACCTTGGATTGTCCAATTCTGTTGGACCAATGCAAATTTTGCTGATTAGGTAGATTCACATTTGTAATATGTCATGCTCTTCGTTGGCCCTGTATATTTTGGTTTTACATGCCTCAACTTGGATTGTTTGACCATAATTAATTAGCAGTTCTTTCCTCTTTTCCCCTTTTGATATTTTCTTTGTCTATTTTGATCGAGTTCCCTGAATTTTTGCAACTGCAATTTGTCTGCCTTTGGATGTTGAGGGGTTTATAAATTATGCTATATTAGTTGTAAACTATGTTTTTGATGTGTACATATGATGACCTGAACATTATTTCTACATCGGGTTTTGGCATATAGGATGGTGGTACAATGAGTCATAATTTCTGTTGATTCTTGTGAAATGCAGACTCTGGCTAGTTGAAACCTATTTCAATGGAAGTATCAAATGAGTTAGCTATTAAGAAACCAAAGAGGTTGACATCTGTCGTGTGGAATCACTTTCAAAGGATTAGGAAGGCTGATGTATGCTATGCAGTTTGTGTGCATTGTGACAAGAAACTCAGTGGGTCAAGTAATAGTGGGACTACGCATCTAAGGAATCACTTATTGCGATGTCTTAAAAGATCTAATTATGACGTGTCACAACTGCTTGTGGCAAAAAAAAAGAAAAAAGACACTTCTCTTAGCCTTGCAAATGTCAATGTTAGTTATGATGAAGCACAAAGAAAAGATGAATATATTAAGCCCGCAGTTACGAAGTCTGATCTTGAGCTGAGAAAAGATGAAGTTATTAGCCTTGGAAGTTGTAGGTTTGATCAAGAACGGAGCCGGCTAGACCTTGCCCGTATGATTATATTGCATGGTTATCCGTTGACCATGGTTGAGCATGTTGGATTCAAAATATTTGTGAAGAATCTTCAGCCTTTGTTTGAGTTTGTGCCAAATAGCTCCATTGAAGTCTCCTGTATGGAGTTTTATTTGAAAGAGAAGCAGAAAGTGTATGAGATGATAAATAGATTGCATGGAAGAATTAACCTTGCTATTGAAATGTGGTCTTCTCCAGAAAATGCTGAATACATGTGTTTGATAGCACACTATATCGATGAGGATTGGAAATTACAACAGAAAATTCTAAATTTTGTGACATTGGATTCTTCCCATACTGAAGATGTGCTTTCAGAAGTGATTATAAATTGTCTCATGGAATGGGATGTTGAATGCAAGTTATTTGCCATGACCTTTGATGATTGTTCTGCTGATGATGATATTGTGCTTAGAATTAAAGATCGGATCTCTCAAAACAGGCCTCTACTGAGTAATGGTCAATTGTTTGATGTTCGCTCTGCCATGCATGTTCTGAATTTGATTGTTCAAGATGCCATGGAAACACTCCGAGAGGTGACTGAAAAGGTTCGGGCAAGTGTTAGTTATGTTAAAAGTTCACAAGTAATACAAGGGAAGTTCAATGACATTGCCCAGCAAATTGGAATCAGCAGTCAGAGGAATTTGGTTCTTGATTCATCAGCTCGGTGGAACTCAACATGCTTCATGCTCGAAACAGTCATAGGATACAAGAGTGCATTTTGTTTTCTGCAAGAGCACGATCCAGCCTACACATCAGCTTTAAGTGATATAGAGTGGGAATGGGCCAGGTCCATCACTGGTTATTTGAAACTTTTTGTTGAAATCACCAACATCTTTTCTGGGGATAAATGTCCAACAGCAAACAGATATTTTCCTGAAATTTGTGATGTTCACATCCAGTTAATTGAGTGGTGCAAGAACCCAGATGATTTTCTTAGTTCCATGGCATCGAAGATGAAAGCCAAGTTTGATAAGTATTGGAGCAAGTGCAGTTTGGCTTTGGCAGTAGCAGCCATCTTAGATCCTCGATTCAAGATGAAATTGGTGGAGTATTACTATTCCCAGATTTATGGTAGCACTGCCCTGGATCGAATCAAGGAAGTTTCTGATGGCATCAAGGAGCTTTTTAATGCATACTCTATTTGCTCAACTTTGGTTGATCAAGGCTCAGCTTTACCTGGCAGCAGTTTACCTAGTGCCAGTACTGATAGTAGGGACAGGTTAAAGGGCTTTGACAAATTCCTCTATGAATCTTCTCAAAGTCAGAGTGCAATATCTGATTTGGACAAATATTTGGAAGAGCCTGTCTTTCCTCGCAACTGTGATTTCAACATATTAAACTGGTGGAAAGTCCACACACCAAGGTACCCTATCTTGTCTATGATGGCACGAGATATTCTGGGGACTCCCATGTCAACTGTTTCACCAGAGTTGGCTTTTGGTGTTGGAGGCAGGGTTCTTGATAGTTATCGCAGTTCTCTTAATCCAGGCACTCTACAAGCTCTGATATGCACACGGGATTGGTTGCAAGTGGAATCAGAAGGTGTGTGCATAATCTTTGAATTTACTTTGATATAACTAATTGAACCATAAATTCTCCACTGCTAATTCTGTTGCTGTAATTTTGCCAGATCACAATTCATCTTCTGCTTTAGCGCTTTATGTTGAAGCGAATTAGTCTGTTCATGGTATGCAATTAAGTTACTTGAGTTGCAATTACTTTTATACATACTTCTGCTTATAAGTATTTATTATTTATTTTGTGGTCTTGCCATGCAAGGTTAATGGAGGCTATCTTGAACTTAAGTGCCATATGACGGTTTCCTGATTGTTGCGCCATGCCTGCACCTCTAGAGTTTTGTGTAGCTTGGTTAAAAGTTTCTCCTCAGTGTTCATATTGCATTGACTGGATTGCTACTTGGGTGCAATTCCTTCATCGAGAAGCGTAAGTGTACATTTTTAGGACAGTGACTAAAATGTTTAAAGGGCATGCATGGATATGTTGATGGTATCCTGTGCTTGAATTTTAAGAATTTAAGCCTCTGTTGTGCAGATCTCTGATTCTTGGAAATTTACACATGGTGGATGATCTTGGTACAGTACTCTCCAACTCGTCATCTTCATAGATTATGTTCTCGTGTGAATTCAGTGATTTTGAGTTTCGACAGATGATGATGTTACTCACTATTTACCTAATGGATGGCGTGGTGAAAACCCTTGTTTACACAATGTATATTCATTCCATTGCTGCATTATTGCCAAATAGTGGAGGAGTTTTTATAATAATGCAAAAGTCTGGTCGTCTGGAAATTATGCAAAGTCCTATAATTCAGAGAGAGAAAACACTAAACTCTTGAATAATGCCTTGAGAAAGTTAAATAATTAGTGCGATCCTGCATGCTCATGAATGTCTAGCCAACCTGTCATTTCTTTATTATATAATTGAATCTAAGGTCATCGTGCAGAATAGTGGTTTTCTGTTAAAGATAGAGTTAACAAGTGGTTTTTCTTTGGAATTTCTGGTGTATGGTATTAATAAAATTGAATCGTTCATAATCAACCATGTTTAACCTGACTGAATCTATCAAATCAGGTTAATTTAATAATAAAATTAAAAAAATAACATCGAACAAGATCTGAAAGAACCCATGTCATTTTCAAGGGGATGCAGGAGAATAAAATAAAATTCAATTAATTAAAGTAATTAAAATAGCAAAGAACAAGTCCCATGGGAAAAAACCTGAAGTGTTATCGTGAAATGTTCACGTTTCAAGGAAGAAAGAGAACAAGATAACCAAAGAAAATAATTTAAAATAAAAATCAATTTTTTTTAAAATTATTTTTGAAACATAATATCAAATACATAAGGAAGCTGAATTTTACTTGTTGGGTGGCACCACATGCGGCATGTGAGGATAATAACACTATTTTTGATATTGTATTTTTTTAAAATAATATATTTTTGTATTTTATTTTTAATAAATTTATTTTGGTATTTTTAAATTATTTTCATGTATTAATATCAAAAATATTTAAAAAAAAATATTTTAATATATTTATAATAAAAAATATTTTAAAATATCCTTGTCAACACTTACCATTAGAAAAGAATTAGTGCACTTACTGTTGCGTTCCACGAACATGTCAATAGCTTTTTCTTTTTCTTTTTCTTTTTGTTTATTAATTAAATTACTTTCAGAATTACTTTACCCTGATCAAATCCTAAAACTTTCTAATACAAAGTACAAGAGACCAGTTACATTATGCTATGCTAAAAAATCACTAAAATCATTTTTTTCTTACTTTTAATGGTAACCATGGAACTTAACTGTGCAAGAACAATTTATGAAAAAATACTAAGATTCTCTCAGACAAAGATATATATGTTTTACAATATAGTTGAATTTGTTTTTGAAAATATTTTTTTATTGAGAAATGTATCAAAATAATATTTATTTTTTATTTTTAAAAATTATTTTTGACATCTTCAGCACATAAAAATAATTTAAAATCATCAAAAATATTGAATTTAAATAAAAAAAATCTATTTTTTTTAAAATGGTTTTGAAGTACAATGTTTTGCAATTATTATTTCCACTGTGCAGGAGTTGCCGCCATTCAGCCACGGTGCCGGGACAGCTTAATATTTGGTCACATGATGCACATAGATTCCATCGGACATGGTAATCAGTAATCACCATCTCGCCCCACTCTGCTTCCCAATATTACGTTTGTGAACATTTATGGGAAAAAAAAACTTTATCAGAAAGAACAAAGCAAGCCTATCATCATGCTCAACGGACCCATCTGTTCAAGAGATTCTAGACCAAGTGAATCATATTCCTAGACCTACTTTGCCCCTTCATCGCCACAAGTGATGATGCAGCAACGGAACCCTAGTCAATGGCCCCCCACCACCACCATGCCCCGATGTTCTGTCCATACATATGCACAAAAACTTTTCGAATATTTCTTTATGCGATAAATATTTTCCTAGTAAGAACTCTCCTTTTGTTTTGTTTTATTAACACCACATATGTCTGAATATCGGTGTAAATATTTTCCTAGTAACAACAATCTGTGCTTGCTTCAGGCCTTGCGGAAACAGCAGGGGTGGTCTCTAGAATATACCCAAGGCAAGATTTATTTGTAGATAATATGTGGAAACTGAGAATAGATATGATGAATTAAGGCCATCATTGAATATTTCCCCTTTTAACTGGACAAGATTCGTCTAATTAAAGGATCAATGATACATGTAATGTCTGACAAAGTCTTGATAATAACCATGGTGCTTGTCTGAAAATAGCCTGGTGGTTTCCATGAAATCTGCTGGAGTGATTATTTCTTTTCGTCAAATACTCTTTTCTGAATCTTTTGCCCAACCCATGCTGACTCCTTTTTCTAAGATAGGCTGCTTTTTAGTGGGAAGCTAAGAAGAGTGTTCTAAGTTGTTTTTTATTTATAAATATATTAAAATATTATTTTTATTTTTTATAAAATTATTTTTGATATTGTCATATAAAATATTTAAAAATATCAAATTTTTTAATTATAATAAAAAAATACAATATTATTTAAAAATATTTTTGAAACGCAGTATTAAACACCTCTTTATCGATTCCAATCCTCGCTCTCAAGTGTTTGAATTTAAAAAAAAAATATTTTTGACATCAACATATTAAAATTATCTAAAAATATGTAAAAAAGATTTAAAACTAAAAAACTAAAAATATTTTTAAAATATAGAATCAAATAATTACTTGATTATTTTATACAGTATTGTTCAATGACTTGATATATATATATACAAAAAGATTGAGATTCCTCTTTAGTACAAGATACAATGGTCCTCACACCAATTAAAATTTTTTTTATTTAAATATATATTAAAATTATTTTTTATTTTTAAAAAATTAAAAATATAAAAATTAATATTTTCTAAAATATTTTTGAAATAAAATGTAAAAACTCTAAAGTAATATGTCACCGTAATGGTTACGCAATAGTACACTGTTTCCCACATAACAATTACCAAGTGGTATATTAAAAACCACCAAAGCAATTAAATAAAAAAAAAAATTGACATCCGCAGATGTCTCATTTGTATTGTATTATATTATACTACATAGTAAAAAAAAACTATAAAAAAGGGTTTGACTCAACCTTCAGTGTTCATGTGAACAAATTTTCTTTCATTTTTTTATTATTATTATTTAAAATATAATAAGTACAGATCTGGGTATAGGGTTATACTGCACTGTCATTAATTATTTAAAACAGTATTTTAGCACGCAACATATGTATAAAGGGTTATAATTCACTTTAACCCCTTTTACTATGGAATATAAAAAGCGAAGGAGATACTTTTTTTTCTTTTTTTTCCGTTTGCTTTTATTTATTTAATATTAACTTTAACTTCACTTCAACCTCGCTTTTATTTTTTTAATATTAACTTTAACTTTAACTTCACTTCAACCTCGCTTTTATGAATTCTGTTGTAATTTTCGCTGTTTTTTAAAAATATTTTTGAAAAAAAATATTTATATGTTAAATTAAATTTTTTTAATATTTTTAGATCATTTTTATATGTTAATATGAGAAATAATTTTTAAAAAATAAAAAAAATATAATTTTGATATTTTATTAGATCATTTTTATATGCTGATGTAAATAATATATTTTAAAAAAAAAAATTATTTTGATATATTTATAAATAAAAAATACTTTAAAAAACAACTACAACCAAAATATCAAATTAATTTATTTTTTAATACACAGGAGAGGAAGGCATTATTTTAGTATTTTTGTTAAGACATGTTTTTGAGATTGTGGTGAGTTATTATTTAAAAATAGTTTTTTCAATTAAAAAATATATTTTCATTGAAACAATAAATATATGCATTAATAAAGAAATGAGGTTTAGATAAGCTAAATGTTTTTCCTCTTTTAAAATAATTAGCTTTTTTTGACCAAAAAATATTTTTAATAAAATATTATGTTATTGTTTTTAGGAAGATCATGGTTTCTTCATGATTGTATTATCTATTTCATCATGAATAATTATGTATTACCCTTACATGCAGCATTTTTAAATATAATATGTTATTGATATTTAATATGAATAAATAAATATTTTCTTAATTCTTATGATACTTTTTTAAAACATTATTGTTCTCATATTTGTTTTACATGCAAGGACATATTTGTTTGTAAATATTTGTTTTAATCATTATTTTAATATATTTTTAAATTAAAAATATTTAGAAAAACAACTTAAACAAGTATACAAACAGACCATAACTAATTATTATTTTTTTATAAGAAAAGAGATAATTATAATTTCTATGGCTGAATAATCATCCACTTGCCAACTTGAGCCGTCCTCGTATCGGTAAGAGAATAGATACTCCGGTACTAATAGATACTCCCTACTCAATTATTTGTGTTTGTCTGTACATGGAGCTAGCTGCTCTTTCGGCTCACAGCAAGAGCACAACGGTGCCGCGTAACCTCTGGTATGGTCATAAGAAGTGGCGGAATTGCTGATTCATTTGCCTTGTTTTGTCAAGTTGCTGCCCTAGTTAGCTAGGTATATGATGGAGTTCGTAGAGTGCCAGTTCCCATTTTCCAATGGGTGCTTCATAATATATTTTAAAAATATTTTTGAAAAAAAAATATATTATTTTTTTAATATTTTTATATATTAATATCAAAAATAATTTTTAAGATTTTTAATTTTAATATATTTTTAAATAAAAATTATTTTTAAAAATAAATTCAACCATGCCCCTTGCCAGTAAATTTCCTAGTGATAATCCACTCAGCCTAATGCAAGCAGACCGACAAGGAAGCTTGGTTCAGGGGAAGTGGATGGTGTCCTTTGAATGGTGGAAACTTGCTTGGAATTAGTTTGTTTACGGCACTAATGGTCATGGGTATAGCCTATTATTTGGATCTGCCTCGTCTCTCAATATTGTTTTATTAAAAAAATAAAATAAGATTGATGCATTTATTATCAAATATTGGCTTGATGGTTAAAAGATAGGATATGTCTTGACCAATATATTAATTTCAAAAATCAAGCGAAATTGTGGGGAAAAAACAAATATCTTTATCAAGTTAGTTTAAAAAAACAATCCAAAGATGCTACTGGGTGAAAATCTTAAATAGATGAATAAAAATGCATTAATTTTTCATTAAGGGCTAAATAAGTTGATGTATTAGTTTGTCTTAATTTTTTATCCATGATCAGGTTTGAGAATTCGGTTGTTTTTTTAAATATTTTTTAATTTATATATATATATATATATAATTTTAAAAACTATTATTGATGTCAGTATATTGAAACAATTTAAAAATATTTACATAAAAAAAAAATTGAAACACGCCTGCCTGTTACTAACATCATGTTCATGTTTTCCCCAATTTAAAAAGAACAGGGGGGAAAGGAGGCACTTAAATGCAAGAATCTAGCACCACTCCCTAGGATAAGACACGTTTTGGTGGCTTTAGAAAACGACACGTTGATGGAGATGGTAGGGGAGAGAGAGGGAGAGGGAGAGGGAGAGGGTAAAAATCGTAATAATGATATTGGAGATAAATTCTTCATCAATTGCATGCATTGTTTTTTGTACTGTAAAGGTATGAAAGAGAGAAAACAAGAGAGGACTGTTAGACGTGCATGCAAATATTATCTCTTCAAATCGAGAGTTTCCCCCACCACCATGGAAGTTTGAATGTATCACAGCCTATGCTGCCTTGAGCAATTAGAGATGGACAGTTCTATAGTATCATTTTCATTCTTTTTTGGATCAATCTTATTACTTTTTAGTGATCCATCAATTTTATGTTTTTCTCTCTTCTTTGTGCCACTTGGCTTTTAGAAGGAAAAAAAAAAAATTATTCCAAATAATAATTAATAGGATATCTCTTGTTGTTTTATGAGTACCATAAAATTCCTAAAACAAAAACATTATTGAATTTTTTTTCTTTTTATTGTGTAACCTGTGTTTTATAAGTAAAATCATGAATTTAATAGGTTAATCTAAGTTTTTTTTTTTATGAGATTATCCTATCATGATGACCTCAAGTTATTAGTTTGGTAGGATGACTCGAATTATTTTTTATATTCTTTTTTAATTGGTTTCTTTTTAATCTCGTGCTTTAATATTGGGCTAATTGATAATTTAAATTTATAATCTATTCCAATTTCTTTTCTACATAATTATCTCAATCTTATAAATAGAATTATAGGTATAATATAATTCAATATATCATTATCTTGATATTATAAAGATATTAAAAGCATCTCTATATATATATCTTAAAAAAAAAAAAAACGTAGCATAAAGGACTCTTTCTCAAGATTTTATAACGAGCACTGCATCGTAGGCTACCATTACAAGAAGCTTGCTTTTCCTCCTCTTCCTCCTCTTTTATATATATATATATATATATATATATATCAAAAATATATATATATCAAAAATAAAATAATGCAGCCTCAGCATGCTTCCTGCAAAAGGCATGTTATTCTATATTCCAATAATAAAAAAGAGAAGAAAAGGAGGGGGGGGCAAAGAAAAGTAGAGGCATTAATAGGATGTGAGCTGAGTACTGACAGGAAAAAAAGGATGAGATACGAAGGCATAAAGTTGAGATCATGTTGGGCTGACGATCCCCGTGCATGATGTTAAAGAAATCTGCAGGAGATCTCACTCGACAGTTGAAGAGAATATATTTAACACGTAACATTTTGATCAGAGCCGCTCCTCTCCTTTCATCAGTATAATATACTGTGGTTTCTCGTGCGAGTCCAAAAGTAGTGGTGGTGGAGAAAATAAAGGTACCTCGCTAGCTAGATAGGCTGGCCGATGCCCTCCCGCCCGCCCGCCCGCCCGCTGCTGGAACAACTAAGGCCAGTCAATTTAAATAAAAATCTTGTATCCATTTGATTGATCAATCATCCATTGTGTCTATGAATATCTTCTTCTCACATATTTTGGCCCCTTTTTCTCATTAATTTACAATATGTCACCACTTCACCGTACGTTTATTTGATTGAAATTGACTACAATTTATTTGGTTTTTCTTTTTATGATTGAGAATTTTGATTCCTATTTTTCCTGTTTGTCATCAGTATGGTAATCCTGATTTTATAATCTAGTCCATCAATTTTGAAATTTAAGTTTAGTATTTTACAAAATTTATTTATTTATTTTCATAATTCAACGTTGAGTTATTGAGACTTGAGCTTTACTATTTATCTTGTATTTTTAGATTATCTTTCTCTTAACTTATGTCATATAATTTACTATCTCTGGCACTCGCGTCTTGTTATCGGCGGGACCATATTTTTTTCAATATAAAAATATATTAATTATATATAAGTTTTTTCATAATATAAATTTAGATGAAATAATATATTTGTATAGAATTTTTGTGAAGTGCTAGTTTTTTATAAAATATATGAATTTTAAATGAATATAAATTTATTTGTTTAGTAAGTTTCAATGAAATAATCAGTTTAAAATAAGTAGATAATTTTCTAACCACAAAAAGATGAAAACATAAATTAAAAATTTATTCTTATATTATTTTCATTATTATTACTATAACAGTTAAAATTATTATCAACATTACTGTCAAAATAATCAAAATAATTAAATTACCCTGAAAAATCATTAAAAAAAACAAAATATTTATAAAAACACAATAAAAAACCAATCACTAAAATTATCATTATTATTGCGTAAATAATAAAATCATAAAAATCATTTAATCCAAATAACAAATCAAAATAACAGGAAAAAGAATGAATAAAGGGAAAAGGAAATAATATTAATTTTAAAATGATTACCAATATAAATTAAAATTTTAGGATTGAACCTATTAAAAAAAAATCCCAACAAAAAAACTAAAAACATAGGTGTATAAATACGAATAAAAAATAAACATTGTTTAAGAATTTTTTTTTAAAATAAATTAATATAAAAAAAACCTCCAATATTCAAATAAAAAAATAAGTAGTTAATTTTCTATTCATAAAAAGACAAAAATATAAATTGAAATCTATCTTTATGTTATTGTCATTATCATTACTATAACAGTTAAAATTATTATCAACACTATTATCAAAACAAATAAAATAATTAAATTGCCCTGAAAAGTCATTAAAAAAAGCGAAAGATTTTTATAAAAAACACAATTAAAAAACAATCACTAAAATTATCATTATCATTGAACAAATAGTAAAATAAAAAAAATCATCTAATCCAGAAAACAAATAAAAATAACGGAATACATAAAAAAAAAGAATAAAGGGAAAAAAATATACAATATTAATTTTAAAATAATTACCAATATAAATTAAAATTTTAGGATTGAACCGATTAAAAATAAAACCTGAATAAAAAAAAAAATAAAAGCATAAATGCATAAATATGAATAAAAAATAAATATTATCAAATAATTAAAAAAACCAAATGAATTAATATAAAATAAAATAATAAAAAGAATATGGACCAAAATGAAAAATAAAATATATAATTAATTCAAATTGACTGATAAAATTGAAACAAAAAAAAATCTTGGGACCAAAATAAATAAAGAAATAAATAATAATAATTGTTGTGTAATATATCAAAAAATTAGAAGAAGAGGGACTAAAATGAAAAGTTTCAAAAATGACCAATTTTAATTGGAGGACCAGATTAAAAGAAATGAAAACATTCATACCGAAAAAATTAAAAGAACTAAAAAGAAATCAAAAATCAAAAGATTAAGGACTGAAATGAAAACTTCATTATATAATCAGTTTTAATTGAAAGATACAATTAAAAATAATCAAATTTTTAGTTAAAGAAATCAATAATAAAATCGAAATCAAAACCCAAGGGACTAAAATAAACTTAATACATAAATGATGGACCTGTCAGACATTTTTGAGGTCCAGAGAGAGAAAAACATGAACTAACATAAAACCATCTATCACCGTTTACCGACCACATATGACTGGAGCGTGCCGTGACGACAGACAGAGGACACATTGGTGCATATCCGGACATGGCGGAAGTGAATTTTTTACCACCGGAAAGAGCTTCACGCGCCGCCTAAAGAGAGCGCAGGCGTGGAACAATGCTAGTATGTCTGGAGGATGCGGCTGCAGTTTGTCTGAAAAAATAATAAAATAATAGCTAATTACCTACGCGCCCCTGACCCTACTGATATTAACGGAAAACCTGGGTGGGAAATACTTCCCTGTCCCATTTACTGTACACAATTTTGTATTTTATGGGGGTTGTTTTCATTAATGCACTTTGCAAATAATTGGGAAAAACCGAAAGAGCTCCTATTTATAGAGTTTTTCCAAGGTGAAATTCACAATCAGCCCTCGGCTTGCGCGCCTTTTCAATTTGGTCCTTGATTTTCAATTTGTGCGATTTGATCCTGCATTGACTGTTAAATTCTCAATTTATTTAATTTTGCCCCCGTACCAAGATATTTTTTGGATTTTGTTTTTTTTATATACTTTTTTGCCTTTTTTATATTTTTTGTCTCTTTTATATTTTTTTATATTTTTTTTTTTGAAACATAAAAATAAAGGGTCAAAATTTGGGTAGCAACATGTCTGCATCACTATTTTGTCTTTTTAGGGGGCTATTTGTGTCGTTTCATTGTGCAACGAATCTGAAAATACCACCCCTGTCCCGTGAAAAACTCGAAAATGCTCTTTATAGCGGGGGCAAAAAACTTTCGGACCTAGGGTGAAATCATAATTTTATTGTCGCAATGAATAGTAATCTGTGTCTAGATGAACAATA
The DNA here is from genome assembly GCA_015731905.1 of Salix dunnii. Classification (NCBI taxonomy): domain Eukaryota; kingdom Viridiplantae; phylum Streptophyta; class Magnoliopsida; order Malpighiales; family Salicaceae; genus Salix; species Salix dunnii. Next base: position 29,007,108 of record CM027674.1, on the reverse strand, counting down.
GAAATTTGCATAGGAAAAAGGGCACGACGTTTATTTTTTAGTTATTGTCATAAGCTAGTCGAATTAACTCTTGTTGACCTATTTATTTAGATTGATATTTTTTATTATATCTTTTAACAATAAATTATTAACCCCTAAGCTAACCCCTAAGCATTGTGAGTTTTTTTTTTTTTTTTTTAACTTTTTTCTGTGCAATTTTTTTTTGGATTTAAGGAAATTTTATTGTTCTTTAGATACTCTTTACTGGCCCTGGTTAAACGAGTAAAATTCTGGTTATTTCTAATTTTTATAATGTAAATACATTTCAATTCAAACCTAAGACCTGTAAGTTAAATCTCAAATTATTTATCATTGCCCACATCTCTTAAAAACTATATTATGTTATTTCAGAAGTGTTAGTCACGTGAACATGTATTGGATCAAGATTTTTTATATATACAGTTTTTTTTATTGGTCTTACTTCCATTTTTTCCAGTTTTATTTGTAAAAGTTGTTAATCTCAATCTTGTATTGTGCTCATGAAGTTGATTAATTTAATTCAGATTGATTTGATATTTTTTTTAGAATTATTATTTTTGCTTGTCATTTAATTATTGGGACATAAACTTTATATTTTTTTTTTACTTTCTTTTAATAATAGTATACTGATCTCATATTAACTTGAATTAACTTTATCATTGTCTTATCATGGGAATAAAAGATGTTCGAGTTTATAGTTTAAATCATGACTAGGTTAGTCATGGATTGTAAATCAAAAAATATAAATTTACAGCGAATGTTTGGTAAAAAGTAACGTGACGAATAATAATAATAAAAAAAAAGAAAAAAAAAAGAGGAATGTAATGAACTGGACTACAACGGTCATCACATTTGTTTTTGTTTCATCAATCAAAATTGACTCAACGTGATGGAAGGAAATTATTCATCAAGTTAAGATCAAATTCCTAAGATTTAGAGCAAAATAGATAAGGATCTCAAAATTTAGACCTAAATCCAATTATCATTGGTTCTTTAAGACCTATGCCCAATTTAATCGCCTAAGTACTAGTTCCATCTATCCAGTTATATAAACTAAGTTACAATTATAATTCAATTTGCAGTATAGTTTCTTCTAATTATACGATGACTCTTAATTAGTACATTCTAGTATGTTCGGGAGTGCTTTTCGAAAATATTTTTAAAAAGATTTGATTTTTTTTTATTTTTTAATTTAAATAATTTTTTTTGAGTTTTTAGATTATTTTTTTATATATTTTTAAATAAAAAATATTTTAAAAAATAACAACAACCACATTTCTAAACAATTACTAAACATAGATGCGTTTAATTTCTTGAATGACAAAATTAATTTTGCATTAATAAGAAACTTGGCATGGAGTATTAAGTTTTTGAGATTTGAAAGAGTACTGTAAAAACAACAAATAAAATGAGAAAATAAATATAACTAACAGGTTGTTTGATATTGTATTTTAAAAATATTTTTGAAAAATTTTAAATTTTTTGTGTTTTTTATTTTTTATTTTAAATGAATTTTTTTGATGTTTTTAAATTATTTTTATATCCTGATATCAAAAATATTTTTTTAAAGAAATATTATTTTGATGTATTTCTGAACAAAAAATACTTTCAAATCAAAGTTGCTAATATTGTTTTGGTTGGTGCTTTGTTTTTTTAATTGGAACAAAATGTTTCAGTTCTAGAGCGTTTCGGCGTACCGTTTCGAGGTTGTATTGTTTTATATATATATAATTAACTATATTAATTCAATTTTTTTTAGTTCAAATCCAAAAATAAAATTATTTAAAATTATGCAATTTAATCTAAGAAAGACACAATAAAATAATTTTTTTAAACAAAATTATGAACATGTAAAATTTTATGAGAATATTATCATCAATCTCGCAAGTGCATTATATTATCTGATTACTCTAAAATTTTAATATGATATATATAAATATGCTAAGAGTATCCTCGTAAAATTTCATTCAATCTAACGACCAAATTAAAAGATATAATTGATATTGTAAAATTATTCATTATTTAAAAAAACACTATTGGGACAAAAAGGAACGGCCAAGACGAAATTAGAATATTTCGACAAGTATTTGGTTGAAAATTTTGAAACAAGTAGGAATTTAAACCAAGGCAAAAACGATATTTTTTTGTCTTGTTTTTTTAACTGGTACAAAATATTTCGGCTGAAACGAAACGAAATTGAGAACCTTGTTTTAAAAAATAAACCCAACCACATTCCTAAACATGTAGCGAATCTCGTTGTGTTTTACAAGGAAAAATAAGTTGTTTGAGAGTATGGTAAATGTTATTTTTTTAAAAAAGTTTCAATTGAAAATGTATTATTTAAAATTATATTTGACACCAATATATATGCATCAAAATATGTAAAACATTATTTTTTTTAAAATAAAAATAAAAATAAAAAACAAAAATGAATTAGATGGAGGGTGGCTTTGGCATCGTACATGAGCAGGAGGAGCAGTAGACTCCACAAGATGGGCGAATAGTAAATTCAAAACTGATGAAAGAAGAACAAATTCCCTCCAAACGATTGGGCAAAAGAAGAAAGCCACCCGCCAAGAAAAAACAAAACAAAAAAAAGCTAATCTGGCTGGCGGAATCATGTCTCCCATGTATAAACCATTTAATTCCAACATCTGGTTTTCAATATCCATATCTCTCCCTCTTTTTCTCATTCTTCTTCCAAAAATCTCTCTCTCTCTCTCTCTCTTCAAGCGTACATTCTATCTCCAGGAAGATCCTTGATCAACTCAGAGACACTCCATCCAAACAGCTTATCGTATCTCCAGGTTCGTCGTTTTCTCCTCCTCCTCCTTCCATTCTTCTCAGCACTGAATTAAACATTTTTTTTGAAATCTTCGAAACTTAGCTTTTACTTAATTAGAACTTTGGCTCTTTTTTTTATTCTGCTCGAAAGATTTCCAATCTTAATTAGACTACAGATTGAATCTGAGTTTAGTTTAGTATCTACTCACTACTGTCTGCGTATATGTACAATTTTCAAGGCTCTTGTTGATTAGTACTGATCGCTTCTTCAACTGGTTGATCCAAATTTTTAATGATGCATGCTTCGTTACTGTTAAAATTCAGGACTATTAATAACGGGAAGTGAAGCATGATAGTATGAATGATATCTAATCTAAATTAACTGGATAGATACAATTTGAATGAGTAAATAGTTTATTGATATTATCAAACCTCAAAACCTAACTTAATATATATATATATGAATGACTACTTAATTTAATATTTTAAAATCTAAAAAATAAAAAAAGTATAAATATTACTTTTTATTATTTAAAGCGTTTCATTTGAAAAAAAACATTACATAGAAGAGGGATGCTAAGGAATGAGACCAAAGCCATGAAATATGGCTATATTTCTTCAACATAACACCTTTTGGATTACAGAGAAGATAATGGCTATGAAATTGTAGAAGAAATGCACCAAAATCTAACCTCTCATCTCCCTTCCCCCCATCTCGCTGCGAGCGCTTGAATTTCGCATTACTCCAAGTACTCAGCATCTCCACGGTCACATTCAGTCCGTAGAACGACAAGTTGGTTAACAAGGACACGTACATGACCGAAGAAATGGAATCAACCCTAAGCCGCAGTCAAAGGGTAGATGTGTTCAAGAAGCAAATGGCTACAACGATTCTGGAGCGGCGATATCTTGCTTCGGAAATGGAATATATTTACATGATTTTTTTTTTTATTTTTAAAAGTTAATACCACAAAAGTTACTTTAAAAAAAATAAAACTATAATTTAACCACATAAAATTCATCACAGCAGTGAAGCTTCTTAAAAAGCCGACGGCTCATTGAAGACTCCAAATTTTGACCACTCCTCAACCTCCATCATAATGTTTGGAAATTAAGGTTTGATTTCGGGAGGAAAGAAATTTCGAGGGATGGGCAGATTCCCATGTTTGGTATAGAGACGAAATGGGAGTAAATAATTTTCTACCCTTACCCTCCAAAATCAATCCCTTCGAGAGTTTGCGAAAAAACATTTCACCTTCACTTGGTATAAACGTAATTCTGCACTGTACATCTCCCCGTTTTCATTGCTTTCTATTTCACCTTATTCAAACATATAATAGAGAGAAAAATACATTCTCTTCAGTCTTCTCTGCTATCTTCCCTTCCACTCTCAGTCCTCTCTAATTTTTGTACTCAATTATGAAACTCAACATCTGGGTTAGAAGTTCAATTATTATAACTCCATTCTCTCATAAAATTGACAGTGCACGTAAATACGGGTTTATAGAAAATTCAAAGATATATTAAAAAGTTTTGATATATATATGTATATATTCTCGAGTCCTCACTAAACATATTAATATTTATTTTGAGTGATTCTTCTGCAATAACTAAAAATATAAAAGGTTTTTATGGTCATGTTAAATTTTGGTACGAATATCTCATAGTTTTGTGTTTTAAATTAATTATTTTTGCTGTTTTTAAGATATTGTTATTAAAAATATTTTTTTATAAAAAATATTATATAAATATAATTGTTACCGTTGTTAAACATCTTTTAATCGAAGTAAAAATCAATAATGGTAACATGCTCTGATTTAACATGGTCAATATTAGTGGTATCTGGCATTTCTGATTTTGGTTGTCATTCTGGATTACACCAAAGATTTCCCCGCGATTCATCCGAGGCCAATAGGTATTTATTGACCATAAGTTTCCTCACAAGTTGCTCAGTGGATGCACTGCCTTGTATGTTTTCCAACCTGACCGTAAAGTGATTTTGCTGCAGCTTTCCAGGTCATGTAACGGTCCTGAAAGATTTAATTGGCAGCAAGTCGTATTCAATAAATGCATGAAACAGAAGAAAGCGAAACTCACTTCTTAGTTTTTTCTTTCTTTCTCGCGGTTATATTATATTTTTTATTTTTTGTTGCTTTAAGTTATTTTTATATTTTTGGATTGTTTTGGAAAATATTAAAAAAATATATTAGTTTAATATATTCTTTGATAAAAATCATTTTGAAATGCAATTCTACCATTGCTATATTTAAGAGAGGACACTAAAAGACTCAAATTAAATATATTTTTTTTAACCATGTAATTTAATTTTGGTAAAAAAATTGGGCTTCTATTTTGACAAATATATTTTTTATAATGTTGTTTTAAGAAAAAAACAATTATGATGTGACTCAAATATACATGAAACATGAAAGTCTGCCTAATAATTGAACAAATGGACTGTGCTAAAATGAAAAAAAGCCTAATTGTTGGTGAGAGAAGTAGAAAATTTACCTTCTTTTGCAAACTTGACTATCAGGCTGCTGTGTGGTTGTTCTGTATCTATTTTTTATTTTAATTATTTTTTTGTGCTTTTAGATTATTTTTGTATTTTAATATCAAAAATAATTTAAAAAAAAATAAAAAAACTATTATATAAATACATTTCTAAACAAAAAAATTACTTTAATAAACAATTTCAGTCATTACAGTATAAGATAACAAGTCTTCTTAAATTGACAGTCTTCCCGACAGCCCAAGGAAAACAAATGTTAGGCCATTTACTGTCGCCTGATCATGAGCTCACCAGTGACATTTTTTTTAAAGAAGTTTTGGCCAATGCACGTCACCCATTTACTGTTTTGCAAGACTTTTATAGCCTTGAGAAAGATTTTCTTTTTTTCACCACCTGTTAATTATGCAGCTGAAATTTTACTGTGAAGTTTTAAAAAATGACTCTTGAAAAGGGCGACTTATAAATGAATGGCTGAGATCATCTCATCAGATGATCAAAAGCCTTGGTCTAAGATATCTTCCTAGCGGGACCCACAAGAAATTTGAGTGCTATACATTCTTGCATGCGTGACAAATTTATGGCTGCAAATTCCTGGGTGTTTGTTGGTCTTCACGGGCTCTCTTCCTCTAGAATCCCAAGTAACTGACACAGCAATGATACTCAAGTCCACTTGCCTAAAGTTTAGCACTGAAGAAACCATGCTGAATGCCAGTCTTTTTCTGTCAATATCTGATTTTGTTTGAGTTTCCTTCGGCCTATTCATTCATTTAGTCACATGTATCATGGTACTCCTCTTTTAAGTACAAGAGGTGGAGAAGAGGGTTACTTGTATTCAGAGATATTTCTTGTTGTCACTTCTCAGGACTCAAAGTTTCCCCCCTGCATCAGCATGTCAATTAAGGTACGTGCTTCTTGAACAGGTTATATGGTGTTTTCTGCTAACATTTTGGGATCTAAGCTTCTTTGCTTATGCGTTACTTGCTTGATTATTGAGATCATCTTGACTGCGTCCGCTTTACCTGCTCTTTACATTCTCATGAACAATTCTTTTGGCATTTGTTTTCCCTGAGCATGCCTAGGGCACGCATGCACCCCAGCCTAATTTTCAAATGTTATATTCCAGGACTGGAATCCAGAGTAGGTAAAAATAAAGCCTACCTTTGTGTATCAGCATGCACTATGCTTTGAACAAATCAAACTAATGATGCCAATTAGTTACGGAACATACAAAATGCTCACTTAGATTATCTGATTGGCAATTATAACAACAGTAGCCTCATAGCATAGGGTGGACCACTTAGCTTTCAGATGATCAATCTGTGCTAGCATGTGAGCTTTTTTTTTTCCTCTGTAAGGCTTCAGCAGCCATAGCATACTGCATTTGGTAAAAAGTAAAACTGCCACTAGTGATATGTATAAACTCCACACCCAATCAGTTCAGTTTATTAAAAACATCAACTGTGTGATCAAGAAGGTACATATAATAATCTCAAATGGTCTACTGTAGTCAATTACTCCCCTCTCGAGAGAGCATCTCACCGTGCTCTACACATCTTTTGAAGCTATAAGAAAACGATGATTTAGAAAATACTGAATTTGGTAATTAATTGCAGATCAAATCCTTTTTTCTTATTGTTACTTTTAGGACAGAGTGTTGAATTATACAAGAAATCAGTCCTTAATCTTCCCTTGCAAATCAAAAGGAGTAGCGTGATAAATAGCTTAAGCGGAATATAAAACAGGTAAGAAATTATGAGGTAGTTTTGGTCTCCATGTCTTCAATAGAGGAGGTGGTAGGGCACAAGTCAATTTCTATTTGTCAGATGAGTTGGCTGCTATTAATTAAAAATAATAATACATATGTTAGCAAATATGTCATCGTGAACCTTTTCTCTGTTGGGATTGGATGAGAAATAAATTCCAACAAAACATTTCGTTTCCTTATTGGTGCTTTCTCAAAAATGGCCAATGAGTGAGATATTTCTTGGTCCCCTTCAGAAATGTTCCCCCCCATATGCATCCTCCGTGAAGGGCCATGTCTTTTCTGGTACCTGTAATTGGTGGGGGAGTTGGATACCACTCACTCAGCTAACCACTTTTAGAGCATGTATTTAGCCTGTTTCTGGCGAGGAAAGTGTCATTGTGATTTTCTTGGGTGCAATTTAAGTTCATGATTGAAGCAAGGCCCTAGTGGACACTGATGTCTTTTGCCATTAATTGGTCGCTTACGTTGAACGATCCTTCCAGTTTACATTGCATGTGCTGTTCTCAGCTACTGGCTTTCTTCCCCTTTTAATCCCCAACTTTGGCATGTGGGCCTGGTTGGTTGAACTTGACATCATTTTCATTAGAGAATCTTTATCGCAAAGTGAAATTACAGCTGGGTAGATGTGGCTTGTTTAGGGTTTTATTATTATTATTATCGAATCTAATAGTGGATAGGAACAACATTATGCCAAAACTGTGTCAGGTAGTGGTGGTTTCAATAAAGCTCACACGGTATAAACGTACAAACTTTCTTTGCAAATTAGTATCTTGTAGAAAAAGCTTGTACAAGCCCTCTACAGTACCATCTCATTACAATTACCAAATGGTGCCTCATCCAACTATAGATATATAAAAGTTCGTTAGCCATCTCAAAAGAAAAAGAAAAATGCAGTTCGTTTACAGGATATCATTGAAATCGTATGATGTGTGTATATATATATAAACAGTTAAGTCATTTCTCTAGAAAGTTTCAAATGAGAATTTAGAGATTAAAGGAGCTACTTCTGTTGCATTACGGGATCTAAACATGAGATTTCCATTCTTTCCATTCACAAACGTAAATCTCGTGTTTTATTCTCAAATTCTTCTCTTATGTTTATACTTACAAATACACTCATAAAGAAAACTAACCTTAAAGTTGTTCCAAATTGCTATTTAATAATGATAAAAATTGCCCCTTAGTATCACCGTTGCCACCCCCACACCACCACCTTCATTATGTATGCTTGAGATTATTTTTAAAATTATTTTTTATTAAAAATATATTAAAATAGTATTTTTATATATTTTAAAATTATTTTTTATATCAATATATGAAAAATACTTTAAAAATATTACTTTAAAGTAAAAAAATAAAAATAATTTTTTTTTAATTTTTTTAAAATATTTTTAAAATATAATACCAAACAAATTATTTATGATTGTAACTTCTTTCACCTTATTACCATCAACTTCATTATGACTATTTTCTACTACCATCACTCTTTTCTTTTTTTCTCGAGGCATCATCTCATAACAACAAAACATCATCAACATTTTAATATTATTATGTTTTTCATATCATTATTGTATTTATATGGGTTTTTATCTGTATATTTTACGTTCTTTAACATGAAGTTTCTAAGGGATGAGATTTTAAAATAAAAATATTTTTTAAAAAATACACTATTTTTAAAATGTAGTGTCAAACAAATCACTTATGATGACAGCTCCTTCATCTTATTATCATCACTTTCATTATGACTATTTCCTACCATCACCATCTTTTTTTTTTTCCTTACTGCCACCAACATTATCTTCACCTTTATCACCACCACCGCTATAACCATCATCATCTCATAACAACAAAACATTATCAGCAATTTAATATCATTATACTTTTCATATCATTATTGTATTTACATGGTTTTTTTATTTTTATATTTTACACACTTCAACATGAAGTTTCTAAGGGATGAAATTTTAAAATAATTTTTTTAAATTTTTTTCAAGAATACTTTTAAAATATAGTGTCAAACAAACACTTATGATGACAGCTCATTCACCTTATTACCATCACCTTCATTGTGGCTATTTCCTACCACCACCATCTTTTTCTTTTTTCCTTACCGTCACCAACCTTATCTTTACCTCTATCACCACCACCACTATAACCATCGTCATCTCATCACAACAAAACATTATCAACAATTTAGTATCATTACAGTTTTCATATCATTATTATGTTTACATGGTTTCTTATTTATATATTTTACGCTCTTTAGCATGAAGTTTTTAAGGGATAGAATTTTAAAATAAAAATATTAATTTTTTAATTTTTTCAAAAACATTTTTAAAACAATGTCAAACAAACACTTATGATGATAGCTCCTTTACCTTATTACCATCACCTTCATTATGGCTATTTCCTACCACCACCATCCTTTTCTTTTTTCCTTATTGCCACCAACATTATCTTCACTTTTATCATTGCCACCGCTATAACCATCATCATCTTATAACAACAAAACATTTTCAGGAATTTAATATCATTATTGTATTTACATGGTTTTTTATTTTTATATTTTACGCACTTCAACATGAAGTTTCTAAGGGATGAAATTTTAAAATATATTTTTTAAATTTTTTTCAAGAATAATTTTAAAATATAGTGTCAAACAAACACTTATGATGACAGCTCCTTCACCTGATTACCATCACCTTCATTAGGGCTATTTCCTACCATCACCATCTTTTTCTTTTTTCCTTACCGTCACCAACCTTATCTTTATCTCTATCATCACCACTACTATAACCATCATCATCTCATCACAACAAAACATTATTAACAATTTAATATCATTATATTTTTCATATCATTATTGTATTTACATGGGGTTTTTTTATTTGTATATTTTATGCTCTTTAACATGAATTTTTTAAAGGATGGAATTTTAAAATAAAACATGATCTAATCTAGAATTAATGTCAAGTGTTGGAATTAAATGAGGAAATACAAGACACCAAACAACAAAGTAGAAAGATGAAAAGAAACAGACTCAACTAAACAACCAATACATGATTAATATAAGGCTCGAAGTAACTTTTGGAACTGAAAATGAAATATCAAGCGAAGGATTTGACAAAATTGTTGCTGACATGCAATGGAGAATCCATTTTCGTTTTTATTTTCAGGTGATTTTAGTTAAAAATAAATAAATTGAAATGATATTTTTTTAACTATTTTGACATATTAATATTAAAAAAAATATTTTGATATGTTTTTAATAAAAAAAAAAAAACACCTAGGCAATAATCTCGAACAATTCTCGAGAGGGCAAGCTATTTGGGATAACAGAAAGGGTAGAGTAAGAGGGCATAATATCATGGTGAGATTTACTTATAGCTAGTTTAGGCTGCCAAAATCAATTTGATCGATAAGATCATGCAGAGATGGAGAAGAAAGCACCCCTCAACAGTAACAAGGGAGCAAGGAGGCTTTGCCGATAATATGTTCGTTTTGTTGCTTTCTTTAAAGGCAAGGACAATTGGAAATAACATACCCGGATTGGTAACGATGCCTATAAATGATCTTCCTCAAGTCATCGATCTTCTTGACAGATAAAGTAGCAAGAGCACATCTACAGATGTTACCAATAAGAAAACGACCTGAGAAGAAGTTCCTTTTGAAGAGAGTAGCATGAACAGGCTTAAAATCATCATATAGCCCTCTTAAAAATTGTTCGGCTAGGCAATTTTTTTAAGAATATCATGAATGTGGAGATAGATTCTACCACAAAAACCAAGGCGAAAACAAAAATAGCATGGCCATAAACCTCAGGAAATTGTTTAAACAAGAAAAAAAAGGGCAAAACCAGGCGAGCTGATAGACAATCAAATTTCTGGAAACAGTCAAAACGGATTATGACTGGACTAGTTGGAAGGCATTGATCGTACTCTCTGCGGGCAGCGTTGCAGGAAGCTTAGGAGGATGGGGCTGGATTTTAACCGCAAAACTTGTCAGACAAAAAAGATGAGTCCACGGCACGGAGTGGTGTTTCAAACAGAGTCTGAAATCTACAAAAATAGTGACACCGGTGGCTTCGCAGGTGATGGCAATTGATGCAAAACTTGCTGGAAAAAAAATATCGGGTGGTAGGATATAACACCATAAACCTGAAAAATAAAACTCCATTGTTGGATCGGAAAACAATTCAGGTAGCAGGATATGATAGCTTGATAAACTAAACCCAAAACAATCCTGTAATAATTGCGTGATATAGTAGCACATGGTATTTTAACCACAAAAAGCTAAGGTGTGTCCTTAAAATATCATTACAGCACCTTACAAATATTATCTAACTACATCTATTATGATGCATAGATTGTTATAAATTTTATTGTGATTTAATAATATATATTATTTCCAAGAAATAGTGGTCTTAATTTTATTCTCAAGGATCACTTAAATGAAAAAAAAACTTATGGTGTTTAAATTGTAACTATTAAGTTTGGCTAAGCGGCGGAAATGTCTTTTAGTCAAAATTCAATTTTTTTTTTTGCATTTTAAATTAAATTTTTTTAGTGTTTTTAGATCATTTTGATGTGCTGATGTCAAAAATAATTTTTAAAAAATAAAAAAAATATCATTTTAATGTATTTCTAAATAAAAAATATTTTAAAAAATAAACGCAACCACACTCCCAAACATTCCCTAAATATTTATAGCATGTCTTTCTCATATACTGAAAAATATATAATATTTTAACTTTGACGTCATCAATTTTTTCCATTTCTATCCATCGAAGTTACATGAATCTATTTATCTGTGCTAGAAATAGCATCGCCCAACACAAAAACAAGGATCTGCAAGGTAGATAAAATTGTATCTATACTATGTATGAATATAAATTACAGAGAGTTATAATTCATGGCAACAGAACGGTACGGTAATAAAAAAAAGATGTTTATCCATTTCTAAGGGCAGCATTGCTTATTAATCTTTATAATCGATCTTTATACTTTACCTAAACAGTACATCAATCTTATTTAGTATCCATTCGATGCAGTGCTGAGAATATATATTTTTACTTATTATAGTAAAATTAGTTCCTTGAATATTTTTTTAGTGGATTTCCTTCCTTTTCCTTTAGAGGGCAAAAGATACAACGCTTTTTTGAAAACAAAATCCTTGCATGGCTCTGGAGCTTTTGTGCACCTTATAAAGCAAAGCTGACACGGGGATTTTGTGTTCCCTCTCTTTCTTCTTTACCCCCCACCTCCCCAATTCAATAATAGCTTCAAAATTGAGTGAAAAAACCAGGCTTCTTGCAGAATCCTGGTGTTTTTTAATTTATTTTATTTCCTTAATCTCCTGTTCAAAATCAGTTCTCTTATTGCCTGCTGCCTAGATGGGTTCTTGATGTCTTTCTTGTGTGATTTATAATTCATCTTGTGTGTTTGGTTACAAGGGAATGAAGGGAATTCTTTTGCTTGTGTCAGTGTTTTTGAGCTCAACTTTATATCCAAGTTGGAAGTGTTTTGTGTATCTTTACATGCAATGTGTTCACCTTTTATCTATGTGAAAATAAACGAAGAGAAAGCTCTGTTTTTGTGTGCTGGATTAAATTGCTTCTGTGGATCTTATGTTTCGTTTTGTCTTCCCTCCGACAATCTGTCAATCTTGTTTTCATGAACTTGAAAAAAGGGTGGTGATGATATTTTGGATATTTGAGGCTTATTTTTTCGAATGAGAAAGCTCAAATATTTGGGCTTAAATAGCCAGGATTTTTCGTAGACCCCATTTTTGTTGCTTCAATGCAGTTCTGGGGATCCCATTGTCTGTGTTCTCTCTTTCTCGTTGCCCTTCTGTCATTTTGTTTTTTGTCTTGTTTTGATGAATACGCTTATGATGCTCATGCGAATTAAATTCACTCCGATTATTGAGTTTTATACGGCAGTAGAAAAGTGTTTCACTGTTTTAAGATGTGACAATGATATGATGTTGTATTCTGAGTGTCTAACTTTCAAGGATTTAAGATTTTTGTGTGGCTTATAGTGATCATTGTACACTCATTTTACTTTTCAAATAAAAATGTAGGAGGCTCAATTGCTCTAGAAATACCAGGAGCCCATAGAATTGGTGATTGGAGGTTGGGTTACTACACTGAGCGTATGCCTGGAAACCAGTACAACGGTAATTCCATCCATAACTCAGGTCGTGTCGGACGGCTCTTAAAAATAAGAGAGCAAAGGAGAAACAAGTCTGCCTATTCAAATGAGTTAACTGATAACCATAGAGGAACTGAACCATGTGAATATAATTTACGAGCGCGGGAAGGTGACAGCTTAAACAATTCCTATATTGAACAAAACTTGGAAGGGGCTATTGCGCAGGGATGTGAAAAGCCAGATGCCAGGCCTTTAAGGCAACGCCTATTGGTGGTAGCTAACAGACTGCCTGTATCTGCTGTTAGAAAAGGTGAAGACTCATGGTCTTTGGAGATGAGTGCCGGGGGCCTAGTCAGTGCTCTTCTAGGTAAGCAAGTAAAATATTTGATGCGTTGATTGTTGTTCTACACAATTTTTGGAAGGGAGAATAACAAATCATGTAATGGACCATAAAGTGGTTGAGACTAAGAATTTGTTGAGTGGGGTTTGTTATTTAAACTATTCATTCCCACTGTTCAGGCTTCCGCATCCTCTCTGGTTTGTCCTCCACCTCATTAAACTTCATCGTTTTTGAAGTTATTTTTTTATTGCATTAGCTCGTTCCTCTTGTCATCATGTGCCTAATGCGTTTTGGACAATGTTTAAACAAGGTGTGAAGGAGTTTGAGGCGAGATGGATTGGCTGGGCTGGGGTTAACGTGCCAGATGAAGTAGGCCAGAAGGCGCTTACTAAAGCTTTGGGTGAAAAGGTTCTGCCCCCAGAAACCTTTCGAACTTGAATTCTTCCTTTCTGATTCTCGCACATTATACGTATGAACTTGAAAGTTGATGATTCTCTCTTCTTCTTCAATTATTGCAGAGGTGCATTCCGGTATTCCTTGATGAAGAGATTGTTCATCGATATTATAATGGCTACTGCAACAATATACTGTGGCCTCTCTTTCATTATCTTGGGCTTCCACAAGAAGATCGACTCGCCACAACCAGAAGTTTCCAGTCTCAGTTTGAGGCATATAAGAAGGCAAATCAAATGTTTGCTGATGTGGTTCACCAGCATTATGAGGAGGGGGATGTTGTCTGGTGCCATGATTACCATTTGATGTTCCTCCCAAAATGCCTAAAGGAGCGCAACAATAATATGAAAGTTGGTTGGTTTCTCCATACACCCTTTCCTTCTTCTGAAATCCACAGGACACTGCCATCTCGATCAGACCTATTACGTTCTGTTCTTGCTGCCGATTTAGTTGGGTAAGTTCACTTATGTAATGCAAGTGTCTTAAATCATACATAGCATTTGATACGGTTAAAACATTGGCAAGGGAAAATGGCTGGATTTGTAAATTGTCTGAACTTCACTTTAAACTAGAATGGTCCATTTATTCTTTAATTTTCATATATTGCATCCTCCACCTGAGTGAGTATCTCGTATTCACTGCCCACGTGGTTGATGGAGGGGACTATATTTCTGTCTCTTTGCTGAACTCCCTTGTCTGTTTAGAGACAAGAGCGACGAATGATCTCATGAACTTCATCTCACTTGTCTGTCTTTTATGGCAGACAAACAAAAAGCTGCTGTGTATATGAGTGCATTCAAGCTTGAAATAGTTTGACTGAACTTCATCTAAGTTTTGACAGTTATAGTTAATGGGGAAACCTAGAGGAAATCAGTAATTTAGGAATAGGTTTCATACATAACTGAGACATAGAATTCATTGCCCTGAACAATTTTGATGTAGGATCTTTAAATCTATCATTATTGATTGAAATACAGAAGGAACATCGCTTTCAAACTCAGAAATAAAACTTTGTTGCTGCAAATCAATCTTGTTGTAAAACGAATGGGACCCCCTTTTCTTTGCGTTTTTTGCTTCAGATGTAAGAGCATTCTTTCAGTATCTGCTAAGACTTGTGTCACTACTCCCAACACTATAACTTAACATATTAATATTGTCCTCTAGATTTCACACCTATGACTATGCAAGACATTTTGTTAGTGCTTGTACTCGTATTCTTGGGCTAGAGGGCACACCTGAAGGGGTTGAGGATCAAGGGAGGCTGACACGAGTTGCTGCGGTATGTTTGAGAACTATTCATTTGAAATCCCCTTGTGTTGGTTCGCTAAGCAACTCCGTTCTTTTTGTTGTAGCACCATAGCATGTCAAAGTTTTAAAATGTTTAATGAGCAAACAAAATTCCACTCTTGTTATAATAATTATGCTCTATCTTCTTGAGATCAGTTTCCAATTGGGATAGACTCGGATCGGTTCATAAGAGCTCTTGAACTCCCTAAAGTCCAGGGTCACATTAACGAATTGAAGGAAAGATTTGCTGGCCGAAAGGTAGATGCAATTTTGACTTGATTAAGTTCTCTATTTTCTGCAATATGGTGGTTGAAACTTGAAGTTTTTTCAAGTATCACTAGGTTGACATTGAATGCACTTGTAATGTTTATGGTTTGAAGTACTTGCGACATATGCAATTGGCATGACATTGGAACTCTGATTTTTGTTGGTCATGGAAACTAGGAAATCATATGCATATTTGAGTTTCTGTATTGTTTCATGTCATTTGAATATTGTTTCTCATGAACAGCTCTAGCGGTCAGACCTTGAATATTGTTTCATGTTTCCTTATCTAAGTATTTAAGGAAAGAAAAAGAAGAAAATGGTCAGTTGTTTTGACCTGTGTTATTTTCTAAAATGATCAACTACCTCCAGGACCCAGCACCAACACTAGCATAATCTGAAAATGAACACTTCTCCATGAGAACCTTTGAATTGCCCTTTTAATGTAATTATCTAATGTGTTTTAACTTTTAAGGTTTAGGTTCTCTCACACTGTCGCTTTTACTGCCATCCATTTGATGCACTAACCATGTCTTTAAATTATATTCTCCTATCTGATTACTGCTGAAATTCTTATAATTAACAGGTGATGCTAGGTGTTGATCGCCTTGATATGATTAAAGGAATTCCACAGAAGATTCTTGCATTTGAAAAATTTCTCGAGGAGTATCCTTCCTGGTGTGATAAAGTTGTTCTACTGCAAATTGCTGTGCCAACAAGAACAGATGTTCCAGAGTGTATGATTTCTGACACCCTTGATACAGTTTCTTTTACGGTGCTGCTCATCATGTTGTCGGCATTTTAAACTGACTATTCTCTGAAATTTATTTTTCTGAAAGAGTTATATGGTCCCACATGCCTAAACAATATAAACTACTAAAGAAAAGGTCTGGGCATGGAAGTTAGATCTTAGCTCATAAGCACTGGTGATGCCCTGTGTGTACAAAAATGTTCCAATTTGCATAGCGTATGTATTTTTCCTAAATGGTAGAAGCTACACTAGATCACTGTAAATTGAACCTAATGTCTCTGTGGAAACCCTAACCTTGGGCCTAAAAGTTGAACTCAGCTTGAGCCTTGAGCTGGCGCTCAAAAAGAATTGACTCTTGGCCTGGTGTTGCATACCAAAATGTGGGTTTTGTATCTTAACAAAAAAGATAATCCAGTAAGTTTTGCTTGTTATATTCACAGATCAAAAGCTAACAAGCCAGGTTCATGAAATTGTTGGACGCATTAATGGAAGATTTGGAACATTAACTGCAGTTCCAATACATCACCTGGTATGTTTTTAATTTGAGAACTCTGTTGGATTATGAAAGCTTGTTATACACAGCTTGTTGGCCTGACAAATTAAAAAGTATTTGAAGGGTGTAAAATTTATCATTGGCTTTATGTTGATCTAGTTTCTAGCTTCTTGTGATACTTTCAGATGTGTATATCTGCTGGAAATTTTAAGAGATTGGCAGGATTACGTTTTATAGCTGAGAAGGGAGGAAGGGTGTGGACCAAGTAAAGCTAAGGACTGTCCATATTGTTATAACTTGACTTAATTGTATAACATCACAGACTTTGGTGCCTTGACATTATCAAGAAATTAACGAAGCATTTCAAGAATTCAAATTATGTGCAGTTAGTACCTTAATAGTCTACTATATCCGTAGTTATATTAGTAATTAGCTTTAGTATAACATTTTATTCTAGAATGTGAAGCAAGCTTGATATTTTTCCTTTAAGATTATTTTAGTATAACATTCTATCCATAAGAATAAGATCCATGAAACCAAATTTGTTGGGATGTGTTAGGACTACAAATCTATTCTTGTTGGTTCAAGTAGAGTGCCAACCAGAACTTTTTTACATCCTTGTGTATCTTCTTGTGACCTGTCATTTGACCAATATTAGCTGTATTTGTTAATTAACATGATGATAGCAATGAACAGCTCAGGAATAATGACCAGTTCTATCTATCAAGTTTCAGAAAATCTACCTGTTTCTCTCTAATCTAAACATTTGAATGTAGAAGAACTCTCATGCAGATCTCTGTTTCAAAAGAAAAGGAAGATCCATAGGGCCTACCTTCGTGAAATATAGTTCATAGCCAGACTTGCTATCACCTAATATCTCTTTCTTAGGTCTGACCTTTGAGGTATAGCCCTTGATCCTGGGTACGTACATGGATCAAATGTTGTAATTCTGAGTGCTCCGTTCTCTTCTCCTTTCCTTATAGCTCACAGTGAGACTAGTATGTATACAAGGAACTCCAATTGGCCTTCATATTGAAAGGCAAACCCTGACATACAAAGCTGTAGCCAAACATAATTGGATGTTTTAACATTCTAGGTCCAAGTAAAGTAGAAGCCATTGAAAAAACTTTTGGGAGACAATTTTTGTGCACTTAGCTCTGTTAAGGCCTCAACAAAACATAGCAGCATGAAAATAAAATGAATGAAGATATTCCAGTTTTTGAGCTGGGTGGTTTATAACTAAGCGAACTGACGACCTTGGCTGGGTTACTGCTTTGCTTGTGGGAAACTTTATTTGAGCAAGCATAGTATTGGAACTTATTTAAATATTTTCGATCTAATCCTGGAAAAATGCCTAGTTTTTCTGAGTCATCTTCTAATGATTTAATCTTGCATCTGAGTATCATCAATGGGAAGTTTCTGAAGCAGTTTCTTTTGTGCTTACAGGATCGCTCTCTCGACTTCTTTGCCTTGTGTGCATTATATGCAGTTACTGGTAATTTTTTCTGTCCTTCAAAGCTTGGGTTCTCCAACTATTTTTTCTTTATGAAATCCTTTTATATATATTTTTCTTTTTTTCTGGTTAAGGTTTGCCTTTTTGTTATTTCTTCAACTGAAAACAATGGACAAGCCAATATTAGTGGTTCTTATTACCATTTCTCAAAGATGGGTCACAAAAGACTCATAGTAACGATGTCCTTAGTTTAACCTTCCTACACCTTTTTTACGGGAAACCCATCTTCAAAATGAGCTATTACCAACAATTGACAAGTATCTTCTTAAATATAGCTTCCAAGAGATAAACATTGCTATTTTGGCAGCTACTATGTTCTTGTATATATGGGCAGCACACAAATGTCTTTCATTGAAATATTTTCAACCTATATAGATTGATCAAGAGCTATAGCTTATAATCTTCAGAGCAGGATGTTTAATTCCCTTAATTTGCTCAAGTTTCTCTTCCAAATTTATTTCTTTTTCCTTTTTCCTTCACCAGCTATTTGTAAACTTTTTAATCCTTCTTAACTTTGCCACTATAAAATGTGCTATGTGGCCATAATGTTATCAAAAAGAAGAAATTCACCATCATTCACAAGCACTGCAGATTAAATTATCAATAATAAATATCATAACGAAAACAACAATAATAATGACTAGGTAGAGATGGAAATGACAGCCCATAAAGTTCACATCCTTGCCGGTCATTCATTCTACAGCCATAAACTGCTTGAAACTCTTGCATCAGTTACATGTTAGCTTATTTGTTGGACATGATCCTTGTTTGAATCTGTACTTATCTGAAAAGCTACATGGCACTCATTTGTATTTAATGGAGTGGATATGCGAGTGGAAGCGCAAAAATTTCCTAGATAGTTGCATGCATATAAGCGGAGATTGGGAATGTGTTCATAAGCCAAATCGTTAGGAAAGCTATATCATGAGTTGAAACTTCTGAAGTGGAATGTAACTAGAAAATTATCAGTCTGGGACATCAAATTGAGCGCGCGCGCCATGTATGCATGTTTTTGTTTAGTAGTGTATCCATTGTGTTGAGAATTTTTACATAAACAGTATCAAAACCCAAGATGATGGTTATGACACGATGATACTAAAATTGACATCACTTAGGTTTTTGCTCCTATAAACTGTTCCAAATACATTTGCATCACTTAGATCTTAGCTCATTATCAGGAAAGATATGGTGTTTGTTCAAGACATGCTTATCTCAAACAGCCATGCTGCACATATTCTTCTAAATGGAGTGGGCATAATCATTTATGCACGCACACGCACACGCACACGCACACGCACACGAACACATATGTATGTATATATTTCTATGAGTGAATCCTTTTTATATGAAATCCTACTTGCTCAGAAATAAATTTATTCACGAGTCCATACTGTACTCTTCTCATCTTAACTATTTGAATATCTGCCTTTCCATGTGTATTTTTTGTTCAACTATTAATGATATACTTTCAAGTAGGGTTGTATGCCGTTGTTTAACTCTTGTTACTGGTGAAATGGCATTTTTCCAAGAAGTAAATATGAAAGTATGCCAGCTGCTCTAGGGTACCAGATGGTGTCAGAACTACTGCAGTAACTAGTCAATTAACGTTGTTAGAAAATTTGAAATTAGGAAATGTATCAATGTCCATCTGCCAGTAGAGGTCTGAAAATGCTTTCATTTTTAGACTTTGGACAAACTTCAAGAACTGGAATTTTGTCTCAGAATGTTAGCAGTATTAATCACAGAAAATTCAAAATGTTTTCTCCTAAAAGTGTAACTCTCACTGATTTAATTGTATTGTTATTGGAAACGGGATGAACACAGAAGAAACCTGGTCTGTTTTTCAGCTGGTGTCATTCACCGTGATGTTCTTTTCTCTCTTTCCAGATGTTGCTCTTGTAACTTCTTTGAGGGATGGAATGAATCTTGTCAGTTATGAGTTTGTAGCCTGCCAAGATTTGAAGAAAGGTGTGCTCATTCTTAGTGAGGTAATTAAACATCAGTTAAAATGTGTGATGTCTGATTTTCTCTAATATTTGTGATTTTGTTTGTCTCTTGCAATTGTGAAAATGAAGTTTTGTTAGTCTTCTTGTAATCTTATCTAACTATTGCTTTCGTATCCTTCTAAGTGATATCTTCTTCTTCTTTTTTAACGATTTGGCCTTATGTGGCTGGATCTGACACCTTCATTGATATTTGCTGATTTAGCAACAAGCAACAACTTCATAAACATGATTATTAACAATTGTTCAGGAAATTCATTTTATTTCAAAGTTAGTGACCTTAATGCTTCTTTTTCCTGCGAGTAAACAGTGGACATTGAATTTCAGTTTTCAAAATATATTACATTTTTTTTTCTTCCAGTGAAATAATTAGGTAGCAATGAGAATGGAATTTCATTCCTTATGTAATTGTATGAACATGTAAAGACCACCAAACACTTAAATTCAAGCTTGTAACTTACTTCCTCCAAACTTCAGAGGCAGCAGATCCTTTTTTTGAAAAAAAAATAGCATATAATATTAACTAGTGCGGGATTTCATAGAAGCTCCATGATTATGATTTCAGCAATATTTGTAGATTTTTTTGTTTACTGATGACAAAATACAAGCTCCGCAAAGCGCATCAACACCAACCCTTTGATGCTGTGTTTTTCTGCATTGATTTGGAATGAAAATAAATTATATTTACTATAAATTGTTAATCAATTTCTATTTGAATAATTAATATTTTATGTATGTTACGCATTATATGTCTCAGTCTAAAACAATAGGTTTTTTGTATTTTGTAGTTTGCAGGTGCAGCCCAATCTTTGGGTGCTGGAGCAATCCTTGTGAACCCGTGGAACATCACTGAAGTTGCTGATTCAATACGCCAAGCTCTAACTATGACACCTGAAGAAAGAGAGAAGCGACACCAGCACAACTTTGTCCATGTGACAACCCACACTGCTCAAGAATGGGCTGAAACTTTTGTGAGGTACACTTATAACAGTGTTTTAAGTAAGCATAGATTATCTTTGAGAAATCGACCAAAAGTACTTCAGTGAAACCTTTCCAAACACAAGTTGTTGATATTATTTGTCTTTTGTGATTACTGGGGTAGGTCTGGAAACCTTTTTAAACGCAAATTGTTGATATTATTTGTCTTTTGTGATTACTGGGGTAGATCTGGAAACCTTTTTAAACACAAATTGTTGATATTATCTGTCTTTTGTGATTACTGAGGTTATGAGTTAGTAGCACTGTGGAAACCTTTTGAATGCAATCCCCTGGCGTAATCATAACCTTTTCCCTCTACATAAGGTTGTTCCACAGAGTTATTCTGTAGAGCCTTTGAAGTAGGATAAATTAAGTGTGGATGAGCAACATTGGTTTCAATATCGTTGTCTCTTATCATATTTTTTATTTTTATTCTTGAATGCTGTTGGTGCATGTTAATAAATGGCTGCATCTGGCATACCACGTGTGTGTGGAGTGAAGTATAATTGGGAATGACTGATCAGCACCAATAACATTTAAATAGTTATGAATAGACTAGTTAATTATGTGAACATGAGTATCACCTGGTGTATCTTCTCAGCAATGTCAAGCTCTTATATTTCTAGTAGTCATAATTCAACTTCGCAATATATAGTGCTGATGTATGAAAACTTCAATACTAAATGTAGCTCTTTTGATATTTTGCATTTTTTAAGATAACAAAATTAGAAAATTTTAGCTTTTCAACTATCCTTTTGTGGTACTAAACTTTGATTGGTGAATAATTTCTTCCCAGCGAACTAAATGATACAGTTATTGAGGCACAACTAAGGACCAGGCAAGTGCCACCTTCACTTCCAGAAGATGATGCAATTAGACGTTATTTGTGGTCTACTAATCGGTTGCTCATACTGGTATGCTCCTGTTTCATACACACACACACACACATATATATACTGGTTTGCTCTTCTTAATTTCAGTAGGTCATCATGTCTCTCAGCTCAGAATGAGAAATCCTATTACCAGTATATTTTAAAAAGCGCTTTGAATGGTTTGCAAAAACAAACCGAAAGTTGTGCAACTTGATTCTGATGAAGCTACACAATCTGTTTCTAGTGAAGGAATTTTGTTTCCTTCACTTTTTTTTTTCAGCCAGTTTATGTTAGTCTGTGTCCGATTTTATCAATGAGTACCCTGAGCCAATACACGAGCGCGCGCGCACCAGATGCTAAATGCAATTAAATAAACATTAATTCACTCGAGGTTGAGCTGAAACTGAAAATTTTATATCTTGGAGAAGTGCCAATTTCTACCTCTATTCCATGCTTTGAAGTCTGCTAGCACCGTATTAAAAATTGCAAATTGCATTCTGAATGCTGTGAGTGAAGCAGGCTGGCAGTAGTGAATAAGGTCAACGTTCTCATGTGTTTCACATGGTGATTATCTTGGCATCACCCATTCCCTCAAATAATTTGTAAGAAAATGAATTCATAAAATCAATGATCTGCTATTTTTCTGAATCAAAGCTTAACCTTCAAAAATATTTCATGGGAGTTACCTTTCATTCTAAGCACGTGTTTTTCTTCTTTCCACCATGCTATTGATATCCTAACGAGGCTTTTTGAAAATTCTTAATATCAGAAATTAAAGTTTAATGGTATTAGAAACATATAGTATCTCGTAGTAGATGTTTAAGTACCTGATTTCTAATGGTCTTAAAATTGTTTCTGTGGTTGCTTTCTTCCCTCGTATACAGGGATTCAATGCAACATTGACTGAGCCAGTGGACACTCCTGGGAAAAGAGCTGACCAAATTAAGGAAATGGAACTTAAATTGCACCCAGGGTTACAAGAAGCACTGACGGCACTTTGCAGTGATCGAAAGACCACCGTTGTTGTTCTCAGTGGGAGTGACAGAAAAGCATTAGACAAAGTACTTTCAATATTTCACTTTCATTTTCTGTTTACACTGCTATGAAAATGTTCTAACCAAATGTTCTCTTCTTCAGAACTTTGGAGAGTATGACATGTGGTTGGCAGCAGAACATGGAATGTTTTTGCGATTTACAAATGGAGAATGGATGACAACAATGCCTGAACACTTAAATATGGAATGGGTTGACAGTGTGAAGGTACTTCTGTTATAATAGCATTCATTTTTAATTATTGATTCTTGCCTATAGATAGATGACACCATTCATTTCTTTTCAGCATGTTTTTGAGTACTTCACAGAACGTACACCCCGATCACACTTTGAACCCCGTGAAACATCCCTTGTATGGAATTACAAGTATGCAGGTACCTGTCTTTTTGGAGTTTGGACCGGCTAATCTTTCGAAGCTATGTATCTCTGCTTGCTTCCTTGATATTTTGTACTAATATTATTGTGCTTGTAGATGTTGAGTTTGGAAGGCTTCAAGCAAGGGATATGTTGCAACACCTCTGGACAGGCCCAATTTCAAATGCCTCTGTTGATGTGGTCCAAGGGAGTCGATCAGTTGAGGTTCGAGCGGTTGGTGTTACAAAGGTAAATGCATGGTTAACGTAGTTAAAATTATTGACATTACCGTATTCTCAATGTACTAGTCGTAGAGTTGTTTGTTCTTTATATGACAGCTTCCTATTTATTCAGGGTGCTGCTATTGATCGTATACTGGGAGAGATTGTCCACAGTAAATCCATGACAACACCAATTGATTATGTCTTATGCATTGGCCATTTTCTGGGAAAGGTAATTTCAGCTATCACTTGCAATACGAAGCAGAATCCTGGTGAGACCAAGATCTTACATGTGATGTTGGTTTTCAAGACGCGGTTCATGTACTTGGATGAACCTTTATCATGCTGGATTTGTTTTTGCGCAATTGATATGAATGGAAATTATTGTGCAGTTGATTAGGTTGGAAAACTGTAATGATTAAATAGCTAATGGTGTGCTTGTACTTCAATGGTGGAATCTCACTGTCATGCACTTGATCATCAGGATGAAGATGTGTACACCTTCTTCGAGCCAGAGCTCCCTCCTGATGGCTTAGGTGCTGCAAGAACAAAGCAAAATGATGGACAAAAATCACCCAATGAAAGACGCCCTTCTATGAAGCTTCCTACAGCCAGTAGCAGAAGCGGGCCAAAATCATCTCAAAGCAAGGCACAACGTGCTTTAACAAATCCCGAGAAGGGAAATCCTAACCACAGCTGTGGGAATTCGCGGCAGGCATCAGCAGAAAAGATTTCATGGAACGTGCTTGATCTCAAGGGCGATAACTACTTCTCCTGTGCTGTTGGTCGAACTCGTACCAATGCTCGCTATCAACTGGGCTCATCAGATGATGTCGCGTCCTTCCTAACGAGACTAGCCAATGCATCTCCGTGAGACACATGGTGCTGAAAGTTGATAAACCTGGAGATTGCTTTGCATACACGCGAGGTTCAAGAACCAGCAGGTATGGTTTTTGAGAGTGACCTTTGCTGGAAGATTGAGGACGTGAATTCTTAAAGCCTCAACTTCTTCATTTCGCTTCTTTTGCATCTATCGTTGATAACGTTTGTGTTTTAGTGTTAAAATGTGAGGAACTAGCGGTAAAATAATAACAAATAGCTTCTATCCAACTTATTTCCTAAGAAAAACTGACGGCCTTCTTCTGTGGAGTTAGGTTAGTAATTAAAAAATAGGACATGCGACACCGTCTTAACACCATCACATTACACCCTCAATTTTCATGCAATCCATGTGTGAATATGTATGTATGTATGTATATGTATATATATATATATATATATATATATAGTTTTTTTTTTTATAAAAAGTACCGAAAGAACAACCCTTATTATTTTACCCCACAAAATAACGCTCGTTTTTCTTTTTTTATTCAATTAAAGACATTTATTATCAGCCCAGTTTCAACAGACAAAAGAGTCTGAGATTGGTCTTCTCATCTATAATATATAATATTTAATATGAAAGTTTGATAAAAAAAAAAAAAAGAGACAGCATTCGAATGTGTTCCTGTCATCGATTGAAGAGGATAGCGAAATCTTTTATCCACTCAATACAAAGTTTTATTATGAAAAGCTATAACATAATATATAATTATTTAAAAAATATTCTACTAGATTGAATTAAAGCGAGTCTTATTATGAAATGTAACAAAATAAAGAACAAGGATATGTGCACGAAATAAGTAAATCTTTAAGTATTAAATTGAATATTTTCATGATACTTGATCAAAATTGAACTTAAAGAACGAATTGGTGGGACTTCCTTGATTATTATAGTCTAACGGCTGCTAAAAAGAAAGAAAAATCCCAGCAATTAAAAAGAGAGAGGCGGGAAGTAGAATATCTTGACTCTTCTACGTGGAGTCTTGAAAACTAGGTGAGAATTTTCTGTTCAGTTTTTATTAATGAAAACAATTAAACTGAAAAAAATTATATATATATAAAAAAGGCTAAACTAAACCCGATTTACCTATTTTAGATCCTGACATATTAAGGAGAAGGTGGTTTGTGCTAAGCGAGATAGTTTATCTGCTAGCTAATTTTTTTCTCCTTTTATATGCTCAAACTTTATCTTTATCCCGGTCTCAATGATGAAATCACAAAAGTTTAGTCACCTTACACATGATGGCTTATTCTGAGCTTGCTTATCATAGATGGAAATAATCACTTGACAATCAGTCTTGATTGTTACCTCTTTCTTATCTAGATAGAAAATCTTCAAGGAATCTAAGGTTTTCATCACAACAAATATTTCAGCATCGATGGTTGATTTTGGCACAGGAAATTTCCCACTTACATAGGAACATATCCTTTCTTCAGACCTTGATGAACCTTTGTGAGGCTTCCACTTAAATATGCCTCTCCATCCATCCATGCAACCGTCTATTTCAATTACCATGTACGCCGTAGACGGTGGTAATTCTAAATCCGGTAGATTTTTGATGAGCCCTTTGATTTCTCTGACCCTTTTCCAGTCAGCATCCTTCTATCTTTTGTCACCATGTGGTCCTACCTTACTGTATAATGGTCCTAACAAGGTCCCATAGTTAGGTATGTGTGATCTGGCATAATTTAGTACCCCTAGCCATGATCGAAGACCTTTTGTTGTTTTGAGCTCATCTTCAGCCACGTCTGCAATCTTCTTTATTTTATTTGGCTGCAACTTGATCCTCATGTTGCCAATGGTGGCCCCTAAAAAGTCTACCTCAGTAGTGGCTATCTTCATCTTGGTGGGGGACAGCACTAGTCCGTGTTCCTCGCATATTCCAAGCATCCTTTTGAGATGTTGTGCATGTGATTCCATATCTTGGCTAAAAACCAAAATATCATCAATGTATACTGCAATAAAGTCAGTACCTTTAAAGCAGTTGTCCATTTTCCTTTGGAATATAGCAGGGGCATTTTTAAGACCAAATGGCATCACGAGCCATTCATACAATCCTGTGGGTGTGATGAATGTTGTCCAAGGGATTGATTCTTCATCCATGACCACTTGATGGAAACCGCTTTTCAGATCAAACTTTGAAAAGACTTTAGCGTTCCTAATCTTCTTGATGATGGTATTGATCCCAGGCAAACTGAATTGATTCTTATTGGTGTTGTCATTCAGCGTCCTGTAGTCATATACCATTCGTTCCTTGCCTCTAGTTTCCTTGCCCGTTACTGGATCCACTGAAGTTCCTGACTGAACAATTATGGCTGTGGACCTGTGTCTGCTGGTACTAGGCCTTATGACTGCTAGCTTGAGTAGGCCTCTATATGCTGGGCAAACTTCTTCTTCATGTCAGGGGTGACATGTTTTAGTGGGTTGGACTGTATAGTTTTATTTGGGTCTATTATGTCCAACTTGCATACCACTCGATTCTTAGCCCAATGTAGCTGTGGGTTTTCCCCAATGTAACCCTGAGCTTTTAATCTTTCCAAAATTGGCCCATGAGATATTATAAACTTCAGCTGTTGGGTTGGGTCTCCAATCTGGACTTGATATGAGTATTCCTGCAGGTCTCTGAACTCTTCTATTTCTAACTGGACTTCCTGTAGGGCCATAATCTTTTCGGGCTCAAGGGTGGTCTGAATTCTAGTAATATTTTTATAGAATGTGACCTCCATCCCTTCAAGACGAACCCCTCCTTCCATGTACTGAACAGAGCCTACCAAGATCTGGTGAGACTAACATGTAACAACATGAAGGACATTATGCCCTTCCTCTCAACTTATTTAGCACTGGCTGCTAAATCAGGAAGAATGTGGACAGGATCAGAGCTGTCTGATAAGCTATTTAGAAAACTGCAACATTTAATTAGCAAGGAGATAGAGGAAGCATTTTTCAGAAAGAATCCAGGATTGGGAGTCGGAGTACCAACCAGGGTAAGTTTCATCTGGAACTACCTGACAGAGATGTGCAAGAGAGCTGCTATCCAGAGGAGCCAGAATGATCTTTCATTCTGTAAAAATGCCATAGTACCTGGATACTACAATGCACCAAAAAGATACGGACTCAGAAAGGCTAAAACATACAAGGGTAAGCCGCACAACACTCATGTAAGGCTTATCAAAAACAAGGAGAAACCCAGAGTACTGAAGGAGAAAAAGTGTCGTTTCTACATATGTGGTGACACCAAGCACTTTGCAAGGGAATGCCCGAAGAATCAAGGCAACATCAACAGAGTACATTTCTTAGACAATATGGAACTTCCAAATGGATGGGATGTAATGTCTGTTGAACAAGGAGAAAAAGATTCAAATGGGATTTGCAGCCTGTCTGAGCATGAAGGAACAAATAGGCCACCAGTAGTTTAAAACCCACTACCTTATGAACCAGAGCCCACTGGGCTTCAAGAGCAAATAGAAAAAGGCTTATTCAATGAGTCTTGTATGGGTACAAGTGGAGAACTTCGTGCCCTTAACATCAACATGGATGGTAACATACGAGCTCACGGCCCAGCAACAAACATGTGAACATGAATGGGATGACAAGACGGTTCTTCCAACAGGGAAGATAGAAGATGCAGCTACTACCACAACGGAACAGACGCAAAATCTAGAATCCACTGTAGACCATGCAAAGCTACAGTGTGTGCAATATGTGCCATACTATGTCTCGGTATCAAGATCATGGATTATCATCCAACATCAAGGGTATACCAAGATAAAGATACCTTAATCAGGGAGCTATATGCACACAATGCTCACCTGATGAAAGAAAATGGGGAGTTGAGAGAAGAAGTAAAAAGATTGAAAGCTCACCTAGAAGACTCAGTATCTAAAGACTACTTAAGGGTCGAGTTTGAAGAACTCAACAGAAGAGATAAAGGCAAAAGCCCTATAGTGATCATCCAGGAACATGAAGAAGACGAAGACACTGCTGGAGTAGTCTATGCAGAAGAAACATATGAAAAGGCAGCATATGAAGCTGCACTGGAAGCCTCTACAACACTACTGGGACGAAAGGTACTCAACAACCTCTATAATGTGGTGGCAAGATTTGAAGTAACCAAGGAGAATGGTGAGTTGGGTTACTTCAGTGTAAATGCTGTGATTGACACAGGATGTACGAACTGTTGCATCAACCAGGACTCAATTCCTAGTTGGGCTCATGAAGCGTCAAACAGCATAAGTAAGTTCCATGGGGTGAATTCAGTTCAGGAAGCAAGAAGGAAGTTAAAACCAGGTAGAATGTTTGTTGGAGGCAGTACATTCAAAACACCCTTCACCTATTGCTTCAATGTCAAGATGCTAGGGATTGCAATGCTCATTGGTTGCAATTTCATAAGGTCCATGGAAGGAGGGGTTCGTCTTAAAAGGATGGAGGTCACATTCTATAAAAATATTACTAGAATCCAGACCACCCTTGAACCCACAAAGATTATGGCCCTGCAGGAAGTCTAGTTAGAAACTGAAAAGTTCAGAGACCTGCAGGAATACTCATATCAAGTCCAGATTGGAGACCCAACCCAACAGCTGAAGTTTATAACAGCTCATGGGCCAATTCTGGAAAGATTAAAAGCCCAGGGTTACATTGGGGAAAACCCACAGCTACATTGGGCTAAGAATCGAGTGGTATGCAAGTTGGACATAATAGACCCAAATAAAACTATACAGTCTAACCCACTAAAACATGTCACCCCTGACATGAAGAAGAAGTTTGCCCAGCATATAGAGGCCTACTCAAGCTAGCAGTCATAAGGCCTAGTACCAGCAGACACAGGTCCACAGCCATAATTGTTCAGTCAGGAACTTCAGTGGATCCAGTAACGGGCAAGGAAACTAGAGGCAAGGAACGAATGGTATATGACTACAGGACGCTGAATGACAACACCAATAAGAATCAATTCAGTTTGCCTGGGATCAATACCATCATCAAGAAGATTAGGAACGCTAAAGTCTTTTCAAAGTTTGATCTGAAAAGCGGTTTCCATCAAGTGGTCATGGATGAAGAATCAATCCCTTGGACAACATTCATCACACCCACAAGATTGTATGAATGGCTCGTGATGCCATTTGGTCTTAAAAATGCCCCTGCTATATTCCAAAGGAAAATGGACAACTGCTTTAAAGGTACTGACTTTATTGCAGTATACATTGATGATATTTTGGTTTTTAGCCAAGATATGGAATCACATGCACAACATCTCAAAAGGATGCTTGGAATATGCGAGGAACACGAACTAGTGCTGTCCCCCACCAAAATGAAGATAGCCACTACTGAGGTAGACTTTTTAGGGGCCACCATTGGCAACATGAGGATCAAGTTACAGCCAAATATAACAAAGAAGATTGCAGACGTGGCTGAAGATGAGCTCAAAACAACAAAAGGTCTTCGATCATGGCTAGGGGTACTGAATTATGCCAGATCACACATACCTAACTATGGGACCTTGTTAGGACCATTATACAGTAAGGTAGGACCACATGGTGACAAAAGATAGAAGGATGCTGACTGGAAAAGGGTCAGAGAAATCAAAGGGCTCATCAAAAATCTACTGGATTTAGAATTACCATCGCCTACGGCGTACATGGTAATTGAAACGGACAGTTGCATGGATGGATGGGGAGGCATATTTAAGTGGAAGCCTCACAAAGGTTCATCAAGGTCTGAAGAAAGGATATGTTCCTATGTAAGTGGGAAATTTCCTGTGCCAAAATCAACCATCGATGCTGAAATATTCGTTGTGATGAAAACCTTAGATTCCTTGAAGATTTTCTATCTAGATAAGGAAGAGGTAACAATCAGGACTGATTGTCAAGCGATTATTTCCTTCTACAATAAGCAAGCTCAGAATAAGCCATCAGTGTAAGGTGGCTAAACTTTTTTGATTTCATCATTGGGACCGCGATAAAGATGAAGTTTGAGTATATAAAAGGAGAACAAAACTAGCTAGCAGATAAACTATCTCGCTTAGCACAAACCACCTTCTCCTTAATATGTCAGGATCTAATTCTGCCGGCCAAGGAACAGGAGTTGCCTACAATTTTGATCCTAACAACCCAAGATGGGATGGAAGGCGACGAATAAACTCAGGTTTTCTACAGGGAGCAACTCCCCCGATACTACGAACAATTGAATGTAATTTTCCTTACTCATTTGGAGAATTCAAGGAGTTCAAATCCTTAAGGTCAGTCGAGAATTTCCGATGGAGACCTACGGAAATATCTTCCTTCAATGAACACCAACGAGTTCGTAATGTCGCTCATAAAAGAAAGTGGGAAGAAATTGACAATCTAGGAACAGCTCTGGCCAACGTTCAGGCAATTCTTATTGCTTAACGGAAGGCTTGTGAGGACTTCGCCGCTTCAGCTTAAGGAAGCTTTTGGTGTGACGCCATGCCTCACCTGGACAAGCAAATCAACTCCCTGCTAAAGATGGTGAAGCATTTCAAGGAAGTCGTAGCAGAAGACAGGGACATCTAAACCGCCCACTAAAATCCAAATAAGTGTGTCGGCCATTTCCATGGGCTAGTTGTCATGGAATCTTTTACTTTAGGTCACGGGCTGTACCCGTGCTTGTTTGTTTGTAATAATTTAAAAGAGCACTATGCTCTCGTGTTTCTGAAAAGCTTATCTTTTTGAAAAGTTGTTTGTAAACTTATGCTTTAGTGTTAGTGGACGATGGGGCCCAATGTGCACCCGCACTAACTTTACAGATAAGCAAATTTGCTAAGGGGTTTCTATATAAACCTAGTCCAGTCGAGCGTCTAGGCATCAAGAAACACTCAATAGCCTATCTCTCTAAGAGTCTATTGTATTCCCAAGTTTCTTGCAATAAATTTCCAGTTTTCTTATTTCTTACTTCTGCTTTAATTTCTCATTGATATTTTCATAGTTTCCGGTGAGAAAAATAGATCCAATTACGGCCTATTTTGGATACTCCATTTGCTCTGTGACTTGTTCCGCCAATGTATCCGTTGGTGATTTTGGTGTTGATGCTACGACTGGCACCTCTGGTGGAGGTGATGGTGGTCTTTCCTCTTCTACCCCTACAAAAAGAGCAAATGGGTTCACCCATTTGGTCTCATCTTCACTTGGAGTAGCATCATAGATGGGTTGGTCAGTCAACTGCTCTGGGTAGTCAAAATTAACTTGGATATCTGTGATATATCCTGCTGACTGTAATAATCATCAAATTCTTCTTCAAAGGGAGATGTGACGAATCCATAGGCTTCATTATCATATTCATACTGATCAAAGTTTGAGTGGTTGTCTTCTTCAAAGTCTGAGCCCCATCCAGTGGGCTCTGTTGGGCTGTCGTCATAAGTCCAGGCTGGTGCTGAATACTGGACTTTATAACTGTAACCATTAAGCCCTTCTTCTCCCAGTGTATCCCAGTTTGGGCCTTCATATTGTTGTCTTCTAGCTTGACGAGCCCATTGGGCCCAGGCCTCCTCATTGTGGGGGATACTATTATGGGCTGTTGGTTGGTATAGTGGGCTGACATCTTCTTCCCATACTAAATGTAAGTCTGGCATTTGTACCCATGCTAGGACAATATTGTCCTCACTGTCAGCTTTATTGGAATCTGAGACCCTATCCTCATCATCAGTAAATCTTGAAGAGGATGCTCCTGGTGTCTCCTGGTAATTTTAAAATCTGATAGATAATGATCCATCATTGTTGGCTTTGGTAATTGCATTCCTGGGAACCATAGCCGGAGCAACAATCCTTGATGCTTCAATATGCCACCCAAGACCTTGTAATGAGCGTACACTCCTGGATTGTCCTTCAACTGCTCTTATTCCCTTACTAGCAAGATATGTTAGTACTCCTTTTACCTTGTACTGATAGCCTGCAAGACTCGTATTTGTCAATCTTGCTATCAGTCCTCTTGTGATTATTAGATTGCTTTCCCCACCAATCCAGTCTCTGTACCCTCGTGTGACTATTGACACCTGGATATGATTGTAGAAATCATGTATAG
Source organism: Salix dunnii (assembly GCA_015731905.1). Taxonomy (NCBI): domain Eukaryota; kingdom Viridiplantae; phylum Streptophyta; class Magnoliopsida; order Malpighiales; family Salicaceae; genus Salix; species Salix dunnii. The sequence goes on along the minus strand of CM027674.1, from coordinate 28,974,381 downwards.
AGGTCATAATATCTGGTGTCATGTACACCAATTGGGATCCTTAACGTCTCCTGCTCAATAGGTTTTGGCTCTTCTACTACGTCTGCTGCTGCTTCTGCAAGTCTGAGCAAGGCTGCTGCAACTGCTTCTTGATTTTGTTGGAGGATAAAGAGCTTGTCTTCAATCCTATTAAATTTCACAGTTGTTGCTTGAGCGAACCACAAAAATCTATCGTAGATAATAGATTGATTGTGAGCAGAGGTGATTGCAAAGTCAGACAAAGTCCTGAGAGTCTTTGTCTGAGACTGTGTTCCTCTTTCGAGGTTTTCGTGGATCAATCCGATGTTGTGTGTATCGGAAGTTTCTACTTTATGATAACAAGGAAATCCGGCACCATGTAACTTCATGTAATTAGACTTAGGATATTCAAGGTTTAAATAATCAAGCCTTACCGACCTTGGATTTCTTTCCCAATTCAAGATGAAGCTGTCATACTCTTCTTCATTACTGCTCATTAATCAGGTAACTTCCCTGTAAAAACTTACCAGTTTCAAACTTTCCATTCAGTCTAAAATACAAAATAAAATTCAGTTTTTCTATTTTTTTATACCATATTTTCCCTTCTCCCATCTAACTAATATAAACCAAAATATCTGAATTGAATGAAAAAAATTATAGCATTTTTTTTAAATTTAAATCTGTTTTTTGTCAATTTTTCGTTTTTATTTTTTGTCTCACCTCTACTGGAAACCACATGCCTCTCTAACTCGGCGTAACCCCACACGGTCCAGCTGTGCTCCTTACAGCTGGGTGAAATGGAATTTCAAGCTCAAAGCATAGAGCCCTTTTAACTATTTGGTTAAAGCATAAATAGGTCCTTGAATTAAGAATTCAGTATAATTAGTCCATAAACAAATCTGGGGATTTATTCGAGTACAGAAACAAGTTTTTCATCTACAAGTGCCGAGTCCTGTCAAATTTCTTGAAACCCTATAACATAACAACACAGTACCAACCTTATATTGGAAAGCTCAGCGATGAAGAATCAAAACACAACATCTGTGTAAAAGGAAAGATATCATATGACCACAAATTTTAAGAGCTTATTAAAAGTTTCGTGCGGAAAGGAATGATAATAGGCAAATAAAAATACAAACCGAGATAAATAACTAGGATATGGGTACCTAAAGTGTGGTAATGGAATTAACCTCCTTACTCTCTAAGATGGCAGAAACAATGAGATGAATCTAATAATGAATGGCAGGTAGACCAGAAATGTTATAGTATAATTAGGAAACTTGGAGGTAAGGCAATGCAAAATAGGGTCTGCAAGTGAATCTCTGGCTTAGGTTCTCTTGTTGGGTTCAAAGACATACTTGATTAATGACTCTTTGACTGTAAGCAACTCAGGGAACTCGTTCTTCAGCTTGGACGCATCCATCTCATTGTTGCTCCGGGGGGCAACTATCACCTTGGCTTGCTCCTCCAGGTCAAAGTTAACCCATGTAAAGTCCGGGTTAATGTAGTTCTTGTACATCTCCAATACCTCATTATGGCTCACAACACTAGGGTTTGTGAAGTTCCATATGCCTCTCAAGTTCCTCTTTGCCATCTCAATTGAAATAGGTAGAAGTTCGTCCAAGATAGTAACGCTGTTTGGAATGTTCACCACCTTATTATAGCGAGAAATTTTTGTAATGAAGTTGCGTGGGTTGTTTAGGTCTGATGATATTGGCATTCTAACTCTTAGGGTGCACACATTGTCATACTCTTTCAAAAGCTCTTCGACCTGGTTTATATTTCAAAGAAAATACACGTTAGAGATATAATTTGGAATAAGAGAAAGAGAGACAGAATCTAAAAGAAAATAATTACCATGGCCTTAGTCTTTGAATAGAAAGAACCAATGAAATTGGGCTTGTCTTCCTCAGTGAAACCAATGCCAGAACCCTCTGGATGACCAGCATTATACTCAAATATGCAGCCTGTAGCATAATTCATCATCAGGAGGTTGTGCTCTCTGCAAAGATCTGCTAATGTCAGAGTTCCAGTAACATTGGCGCGTATAGTTTCTGTCTTATGGGATTCACACCAATCAACATTGGGCCTGCCAGTGACCCCAGCAGCATTAAAAACATGGGTAGGCCTAACATTTTGAATATCTGACAGAAGAGAGGATCGATCTTCCATGCGTCCCCTTCCATATTCATAGGAAATTCCTTGTTTCTCGCACAACTTCCCAAGCAAACCCCCAATCCACCCAGTCCTGCCATAGATCAGGAACTTAAGTGAAGGTTTTTGAGGAGAGTCAGTGCCGCTTCCTTTTGAAACTGGAATCACCATCCGGGTCTGATTTGAATTATTTGAGACATGAGAAGCATCTTTCTCTTCAGAGCCATCAAAGTGTCTCCCACCAGGCATCATGAGCATTCTTGGATGAGGAAGCAGGGCTCCAGAGACATCACCCCACCAATCAGGATTTTGAGTGTACCACTCCATAGTCTTTCTCAAACCCTCCTGCCATGTAGTTTGCTCTGACCACCCCAAATTATTCAGCTTCTGATCATCCAAAAAGTACCTCTGGTCATTGAATGGTCTATTGTCTACAAACTTGATGCTTGTATCAGGGTCCCTTGAGAAAAGGTTGCAAATATCTTTGGCTACATCAATCACTCTCCTTTCCTTCTTTGTCCCAATATTGTAAACATGGCCTACCTCTCCCTTGTGAAGAATGACTTCAAAAGCCTCAGCAACATCCTCACAATACAAGTAACTTCGCACATTAGAACCATCACCATGGATGGGAAGATGCTTCCCTTGCATGGCTAAGAGAATAAACTTTGGAATTAATTTTTCAGGAAACTGATTGGGACCATAAACATTGTTCCCACGAGTGGTTATCACAGGCAGCCCATATGACCTTCCATATGCCATAACAAGCATTTCTGCTCCAGCTTTGGTTGCAGAGTAGGGGTTGGTTGGGAGGAGTTGGGAGGCCTCATGATTTCCTACAACAGCATCTTCATCAGTCTCCCCATATACTTCATCTGTGCTCACATGGATGAACCTCCTGATCTGACCAGTGACTTTGCAAGCTTCCAAAAGGACATGAGTTCCATATATGTTGTTCTTGGTGAACTCAAAGCTGTTACCAAAAGAGTTGTCCACATGAGTCTGTGCTGCAAAGTGCATAATCGTGTCAATCGACTCCGTGATCAGAAGGAAGTTGACGAGGTCAGCACTACCAACATCACCCTTGACAAACTTAAAGTTAGGGGATGACTTCGAAGGGAGGAGATTTTTCAGGTTTGAACAATAGTCAAGCTTGTCAAGAACAACTATTTTATAATCAGGGTAGTTACGGATAAGCCGATTGCAAACATGGGACGCGATAAACCCAGCAGCTCCAGTAATGAGGATGTTCTTCGGAGTATAGGTAGCCATGCCAAAACAAACTCTAAGATAAAAAAATATTAGATCCTAGAACTGCAAGTTAAAGAATGCAATGGTTTGGCCCGGAATTTATAGGGAAATGTAGATCTAGATCACCATATAAGACAAAGTAGAAGGAATGCAATTAAATATGTGTCCACAATTATATTTTTTGGGAGAAAAACAATAGCCAAACACCACAGCACACATCAAGTAAAGAATAAACTGAGAGAGAACGAGTACGAGAAATGGACAATAAATCCGAGTGCAATCTATGGAGGACGTCAATCATCAATAAACCGAAGGAGTACTAAATCTCATTTTTCCCGGTTTTATTTTTCAATATAATGAAGCATTAGTACAGTTAAACTAAATCTAAAGCAATGGCATTTCCATGTCATCAAGAAACTACCTATATACTTCAGTTATATATGCATTCAAAATCTTATGAAAAGCAAACATTAAGAGCAGTTAGCAAACATGAATGCAAGATGACTACAAGATCAGCACCCAATCATCAGATCCTATACATAGTAAATAAGGCAACAATACATCAAAGATCCACAAAAAGTGGCACGCAAATGAATGCTTCCAAAAGCCAATTTCAACAAAACAAATATAAAACTGATATTTCACAATAGTTCCAAATTATATTTTCTTAGTACGAAAAACCCAGATCGAACTGAGCAACAGACGTGGATCATCCAAATCTAATAGCATGCAACTGATTATACATAAAGGTTCCACTTTTATTAAAGATCTGACAAAATGGAGAAAATCCCATATCATAAAAAAACGTAAGCAGCTTGAAAACAACAGCAACTGATCAAGATCAAAACTTGCATAAATCATGCTTCAAATTAGAAAGGAAAAGAAAACATTTCAAGACAAGAAAAGAAAGAGAGGGAGAGAGAACTGTTAACAGAGAGAAGCGACAAGATATACTTACAAATCTAAATCACGTGAAGATCAAGCAAATCCAAGGGAAAATGGAAATTTAAGAGACAGAGATGAAACTGGGACAGAAACGGTGTGACGGAGAAGGATGTTGGGGAGAGTTCTTGTTATGTATAGTGTATGTCTGTTCGCGAGTACTAGAAATTGAGACAGTTATGGAGGACCATTTAATATTTTTTAAATGACTAAAATATCCTTAATTGTCAAGTTATAGACTGACCAGTGTCGCTGTTTAGAGTGGATTTTGAGGCGGGCTTGGGTTGGTCAGATATTTAAGGGGCGGAAAGAAGGCAAATTACCACTACGGTCCCCCAAGTCTTATATTTGATTCTTTCTACCCTAAATTCGTAACATGCAATCATGCATGACCTCTCACGGGTGTTTGGAACCATAAGAAAAATACTTTTTAAAAATTTTGATTTTATTTTATTTTTAGATCATTCTAATGATATAAAAGAAAATTTTAAAAATAAAAAATATTATTTTAATATATTTTTAAATATAAAATACTTTAAAAACAAATTTAATTACAGTGAAATAATAACTTATTCTAGATCTTTTAAAACGGAAAAATTAGCAGGTGATTGGTTGGGGGGGGGGGGGGGAGATTTTTGGGTTAAAATGGGTGTTTGATGTGAAATTAGTATAGAATAAATATATTAAATTAGTATAGAATAAATATAATATACTTTTTGAATAATTAATGTAGAGGAGAATAAACAAATGAATTAAAAAGTATATGTTTGAAAACTCAGGTGCATAGGGTAGAGCTTTTGCTTCTTATTTATTTATATATATATCTATATATATATATATATTATTATTACAGACCTTTAAGCTCTCTAAGCACACGCTCGCACTCACACCCGGAGAGCAAGCTTGCATGTGCACGTTGCAGATCTAGTGAACTTTATGCATGGAATTTGAGGGGCCACAGATGGAATAAGCTGCACCTGAACTGTTACCGACAGACAGTCTTTCACGTGAGCATCAATGAATCATCAGATTCTTTTCGTGCTATTGAAATCGTTTTGGTTTTTAGCACACGTGTTTTTTTTATTGCAGTTTAAAAGTATTTTTTAAAAAAAAAAAAAATATTTTACATTATTTTCTTATATTTTTATATTATTTTCATGTGTTGATAAAAAAAATAATTTTAAAAAAATATTTTGATGAATTTCAGAATAAGAAAAACAACTTTAATCATTATCTTAAACAAGCAATAAGAAATTACTAAATAACATGTTCTTTTTTTTACTTTTCACCACTAGTTGTTAATATGTTAATATTAATAGTGATTTCAAAAGATAGTGACAACTAAATAACATGTTTTTTTTTTTACTTTTCACCACACCACTTGTACTTGTTTTTTTTATGTTTATAAATTTTCTTTATTGTTTATTTTTAATATTGTCAAATCAATGCCTAATTACATTTGATTTTTTAAGAAAGAGCATTCTTTAAATAATTTGAGCCAAAGTGGATAGAAAGAGGCCAATTTCATTTTTCATGGTGAAAATTTCACTTTAATCTTTATATTTTTTTAATTTTAAATTTTGAATACTTTTAGATTTTGAAAAAAATAGATTTTGCACGAAAGATTTTTTAGTTTTTAGTTTGTAAGAAAACAAAAATGAGTTGTCATATTAATGTTAATGGGAGTGAAATGATGTTAATATCGAAGTCATGAATGAGTTTATCAAATTCCTTAAAATGCTTTTATAGGTGGTTTTGTTAGCAATTTTTTTTCTAAAAATATGAAGTTCTGGGCATAAAATACCCATAACTTGACTTTCTAGTGACTTTCTAGTCGATAGATTATGCACCAATAAATAACTAATCATATGTATTATTTTTAAAAATAACAATACTTAAGAGGCCCGACATGCAAACCAACTCTTTCATATGATCCCAATACATATTGAAAATATGCTAACAACAAAGTGAAAGTATCAAAAAGAATTGACAATATAACACATTTTTTTTTTAAGTTAGCTTTATTTGTAATGCCAATGTCATTTTAGAATTCAATAATATTATCACAGTGTTGGCATCATAAAATACAAAAGGGTTCGTATGAGGTCTCTTTCTTATTATTGCACTCATGTTTACCATTTGTGACCGAAAAATTCATGAACATGTCTTTCTTATCCTTGTATTTCATGACATATTTCCCTTTATATTTAGCAATAATGATCTCTTTATCTTTATCATATTCATAGACTAATAGGAGAGTTTGACATAATTTATGAATTTTTATTTTCACATTAAATATGAATATATCTTTCTTTCATATGAGCAAGTGTGACAATCCCATTATAGATATATAATTCATGCAACAAAATGATTCATCTTATGATAACTTGATTTTCTCTAGTTGCCTCTACTAACAAGCTTTTAAATCAAACTACTCATTCCGGATGCATATATATATAAAAAACTTTTATCAGAGCACAACTTGGGATTTGAGAAACCTATAATCTAATATCCAAGGATTTGTTCTTACCGCAATCATTTCAACTCTTAAAGTATGGTTTTGTGTTCTGGGGTTATGGAATTTCTGTCATTGAATAATAATAGGCTTATAGATACTGTTAAGGTCTATTATATGTTTGATAGAGTAAGATACCTTCACATGTTAATGCCATAATGTTTACTGAGTTAGGTAAATGATCAAGGAACTCCCCATGATTCATCATAAATATGGCATAATATTCATCTCTAAGTATGCTTTGTATGAAGAACCCAAATATACTATTAGTTCTTTGGGTATGTAATTTGACAAATATGGTTTTTAGGTAAATTTGTTACTCATTTTAGAAAGAGATCTACCTCTCTCCTTTCCTTATACTTTATATTGATGATCATATTAAGATCTCAAAAACGATATCCAAGCATAAATCTAAACCTGTGTCTTAATGAGCAATAAATTGTGCTTCAATATGGACTGATCATTTCCTAGAAACTCTTTTCCCATATAATTGACACGTCCTATCGTTTAACATTTAATATATTATCATTTCTATTTCATAATGAATCTTCAACCTTCAATACTCGAGAGTTGTCAAATTCTTAACTTGATAGAGGAATCCATTACTCAATGTCTTGTATTGTAATACCGTGTTCTAATATTTGTCTTTTTATTGTCATTGTATTAAGATATTTTATTTATTTATTTCTAATTATTTGAGAAAAAAATTGATGATGATCCTTAATAATAATAATAATAATAATAAATAAATATATACATATGGTTATTCACAAAAATAAAATCTTAACCTCAGTCATGTTTGGGGTTATTTACATAATAAATTGGTTATTGGTCTTTTTAAAAGGAGACCCATTGCCTATTTCCACATCATCTTGTAAAAAAAAAGAGTCAACGAAGTCATTGCTAGGATAGACATTAAACGTACATGAATGAAAAATAATTGGGCTTTGAACCCGTGTTAATGATGCGAGTTAAATTTTGAATCTTATTATTAGCTCCATAGACCTTGATAATATTTGGGCTTTGGCCCATCTGGTTCTGTGTGAGGGAGTTGAGGATGAGGATAATTGGGTTTGAGGTAAGGAAGAATTCGGGTTTTGATGAGGCTACGGTGGCTTTGTGGGTTGGTGGATGAGATCCTGGTTGTTTTGGAACGGAAGAAGATGAAGGCTCTATGCTTGGTGAATGGGAGTTCTCTTTTTGGTTCCTACCGAGTGCTATGGTTAATGGGGGGGAGAGAGGTTGGTGTGAAGAAAACAATGGCTAGACGGAGGCTCCGTCCTGGTTCTTGGTGGTGGCTCTGTTATGGCAGGGCAGTAAATGGTTTTTTGTCTTGGGTAAAAGAGAGGCTAGGAATATTGGCATGGTTTCTGGGTGGAGAGGAATGGACAGTGGTGGTTGAAGAAGACATTGTTGGTGGTCCTCTGGTTGAATGTGACGGTCTCGTTTTTTTCTTTCTGAATGCTCTGTGTTGTCTTGTGTTTTCATGGGGAGCTTGAATCGATTGATGCAGATAGTGGGGATTGACTTGAAGAAATCAATTTGTCAATTTAATTTTAAAATAAAATCTTTATTTTTCAACATATTTGTAAAATGCAAAGGGTGTTGCCCAATATTCCAAAAAATACAAAAATCTTATTTTTAGGGATTCACATTATTCACTGTTAATATTTGGATAAAAAATCCTAAAAGGGTTAATTTCCAAAATATTGGCGAAGATAATTCGTTATTATTCATTGTTGATATTTGAGTAAAGAAATCCTAAAGGAGTTAATATCTAAAATATTAGCGGGGATAATTCGTTGTTATTCACTATAAAATTTGGATAAAAAAACTTAAAGTGGTAAATAACCAAAATATTTTTACGGGGATAATATGCCATCATCATTTAACAAATATTTTTTTTTGAAAGATTAACACCATAGCAAATCATAAGCAAACCAAAATACCAAGCAACTTGCTTTAGGTAGGGTGTACTAGGGATGCTAAAACCTTCCATTTATGCAACTAGTCCCTTACCTTAGAATCTCTAAAAGATAGTTTAGGTTTTTTAGTAATCATAATACTAGGTGGTAACTCTTTTTTTACAAAAATAAAGATAAAACTCTGATAGAAATTCTCCGCTCAAGGAAAAAGTCACTGTGACATTGGGTTCTCAAGGAGGGCGCGACATTAACTACTAATTGAGTTGAGAAGAGTTTATAGGGTCACTAATTTCTTTTTATTTTGTCCAAAAATCTTAACGGGTCTCCTCAGGTTACATTTGACACGGCTAATGTTTTCCCCTAATGTTAAATACACCTATATCATTTTCATTTCTTCTGATTTTTATGGTATATGTCACTTTCATAGTTAGCAAATTATATATATAATGATGACGACGATGACGACTAGTCTCTTCTACATAGTATCATTGAAAAATCATCATTGTTTCTTTATTTACAATACAAATATTTTTTATTTATGAATTTGAATGTTTGTGTCAATTTACGTATACCTCAAGTAATTTTACGAACCCTCAAATTAACAACTATGTAAATTTTTAATAATTATCTTATTAGTAAATATAGGGTTTGAACTTGAAATGACAGGAAAAACAACCTACTAAATAGTTATAATCTTATTATTTTGATGTTATATGTGGTTGAAGATGCCCCTTTGTTTCTTTCTTTCTTTTTTCTTTTTGTAGTGACAATATTGTATTGACAAGTCTTAATAATGTATGGGTCCATATTTGATGATGTGATAAGAAAATTATCCTCACCCACGATATATTAAAAACAATATAGAAAAATGATTTAAATAATATGGGCTGGGTCATTGATGATTTATGCCATTTTGTCTTATCTTTTCACCTCTTTTTTTCTTCCAAAAAAGCAGGCTGAAATGTTAATAATTGGAGTTTCACTATTAATCAATCAAATAAATCATACATTGGAAAGAGACAGTCAACATTGTAAATACAAATGTATATTATTAATCATAATTGATTTATTTCTAACACAATAATTTATCAATAATTTGATTTTTTTTATATTGTTCATCTTCAATTTTAAATTTAGGAAATCAAATAAGAGAGTAAGCTAGCCTTTTTAATTACAAGACTAACCCCTTAATGTTATTTTTCAACAATTACTAGAATTGGAAAAAAATGATTAAGGTTGTTCAAAAAATAAAAATAAAAACAAGTAGTTCGTAAAATGTATTTTTATATTTTTTTTATTAATCATAGCTCCAAGCAAAATAATGCTCCAATAATAAAAAAAAGAGAGTAATTCTTTGTTATTTAACTCCTTCCCCCCTTTTTATTGATATTTGAATATATTATCAAAATCAACTTTTTTTTCCACTTTCAGGGGGAAAAAACACACAAATAAAGAGCAACCTCATATTTTTTATTTTATAAAAAAGTAATATCATATTAGCCCCCAATCCTTTTTCTTATCAATTGGATCCCTAACCTGTACATTAAATAGAAGGACTTGATTGAGAGCTGTTGAAAGATTGGGAACCAGATTGATAAAAATAAAGTAACAAAATTCGGTGAGGGATCTATGTATACCTAATTCCAGCTACAGACACACCAATCATGAAACAACCTTTCAAATTAATTATTAGAGTACGGTTTGCTGTATGTGAATCTTCCGATTACTATAGTATTTTATTTTAGATCTTTTTAAAAAACAATTATTTTAAAATATATTAAAATAACATTTTTATTTTTAAGAATTTTGTTGATATAGTATATTAAAAATATTTAATAGATAGTTTGAAATAAAATATTTTTTTTTTTAAAAACACTTCTAAAATAAAAAAATAATTAATTTTAAAAAAATACATATTAGGGCAACTTTGAACCGTATCTATGAATTAAAAAGAAAAAAAGTAGAGTGATCTGATGAGTCGTCATGGATATGGATGAGGATGATAAGTGGATGAGGATATCACCAACTGGACCCTGCCAGCTCACCCCAGCCCCCATGTCTGAAGGAAAACAAGGGTCCCCCCTCTCTATGTCTCTGGTCATATTTAACAAAAATCTTACATGGAAAGACGAGTTGTCGTACTAATTTTACTAGAGGTTGGGAAATCCTCTTTCTTCCATTTATTTCGAAAACGTTAAAAATTTAGAGAGAGAAAGGCTTTGCTATATGCATTATAAAGAGGGGGGGAGGTGGGTTTTGTTTGTAAGGCTGAGATAAAAGCTCAAGGCTGGGTTTTAATTGGGGTTAAGGAAAGAGAGGTTGGTTGTTGTTTAGTGAAGGAAGGAAGGATTGATGAGTGAATCTTTTCATAATCCTGTCTGGGCTACTTGCAAGGATGCAGCAGGAATCGCCGGTAATCTTCTTTCAATTCCTACTTCTTCCACATGTTTCCAGCTTAAAACAAATGACCCTTTTGTTCTGTTTTTCGTAACAATTTATCTGTTCAGGAAAAAAAAAACTTGCCATCTCATATGGTTGTATATGGGGGTTAGTGCCTCATCAAATTTCCCTTTTCCGTCTTTATTTCTTACAATTTGGATCGCAGCAGGAATCCATGTACAGTTTGCTCAGAAAGGGAAGGGGGGGGGGGGGTGGGAAACAATGTTAAATTCTATGCGTGCATTGGATACTTTATTTTATGCCTAGTCGATTCGAAACAAATGTCAAATTAGATGATATGAGGTATGGAATGAATGTATTTTGCTATATGAAATGGAATTGAATATCTTTTGAGAATTTTGCTTTGACACCGATACTTGATTGTTGCAGGGAATATCTTTGCTTTTGGGCTGTTTGTATCGCCTATGTAAGTTGTTCTTCTGTCCTCGGTGCTCTTTGACTACAGAGATTGATATAATCATCCCTTTGACTAGCATTTTTTCCCCTCCATGTTGAAAATCACAGACCAACATATAGGAGAATCATCAGAAACCGTTCAACGGAACAGTTCTCGGGGTTGCCGTATATATATGCACTAATGAATTGCTTGATCTGCATGTGGTACGGCACGCCCCTCATATCTGCTGATAATCTATTGGTTGTCACTGTCAATTCGATTGGCACTGTATTTCAATCAGCCTACCTAATCTTGTTTATAATATATGCCGAGAGAAAAACAAAGGTATTTTGCCCCTTTTATTTGCAGAACTTAACAACATTTTATGGGTTCTACGTGCTCACTCACATACATTTCTATCAATTGTTGCTGGCAGGTTAGTATGTTAGCATTCCTGCTAGTGGTGCTCGCCGTATTTGCAATCATAGTAGTAGGAAGCTTGCAAATTCATGATCAAATGATACGGTGGATCTCTGTTGGGTCATTGACTGTCGTTTCTCTCATATCAATGTTCGCTTCCCCATTGTTTATAATTGTCAGTAAATCAACTATTTCCTTTTAATATAATATCTCCTTAAATTGCTTAATATCTTATTGCTTTTGGCTTATATCTACAGAATTTGGTGGTCCGAACAAAGAGTGTTGAATTCATGCCATTTTATCTCTCCCTTTCCACTTTCTTGATGAGCACCTCTTTCTTGCTATATGGAGTATTGAATTTCGATGCCTTTATCTATGTAAGATTCCTCTGGCACATGCATTTCCTTTTCCTGCAACATTTACCTTTTCCCTCTATATTTTAGTGATTCAGATTTAATGTACAAGTAGTTACAATTGTTGTGCAAAACCCAAGCAAACTAACTAATAACACAAAATAAAAAAGGATTGGTTTGCAAAGTCTACTCCACCACAACACTCCACTATTAAATATTAGGGATTATAACTACTAATCAAGAACACTTAAATACCACACTACTGGAAAAAAAACCGATTACACAAATACCACACTAATTCTGTTGACAAAAAAATCACAAACCAGGGTGACTGTTACAAGTTACCAATTTCTGCAGCATACACATGTGTACACACACGCGCGCATGATTAAAGCAAGGTTACACAAGTCTATATCCAACTAGGAAAGAAGTATCAAGACAAGGTCCAAAACTTATTATAATTATACAAGGTTTTCTTGGGAATGGAACAATTTATTGTAACTCCGCTTAATTAAACTAGCCAATCAATTAAAGCCACCTCATTATTCAATTTAAGCCATAAATTCCAACAAATCTCCACCTTGGTTTAAATTGGGACAAATCATCTTCTACTTCAACCTTGTTTTCGTTAAGTAAGCAACTCTACTCGTCTTCACACACACACTTGCTTGTACCTTGTAAACTCTTTTGCATGATAATCTTCTTTTCCACTATCTATCAAAGCAAACCAACTCTTTTCTTGGATGCAACCAAACACTACTTTTTGTATATTCAACTACTCACTTCATTCCATGCTCCAGCTTGAACTGCATGTCCTATCAATTTGTACAAATTATTATGCATAAGTTTTCCTTTTATCACTACCAAAAGACCATGAATAACTTTTATATTGCCACCTTCAATTGAGCACGCATAACCACACTAATCGAGTAGCTTTATTGAAATTAAATTCCTTTCAAATTTTGGCTTGTGGCTAACATCACCAAACATCTTCAATGTACCTTCATGCATCCAAATTTTAACAAAACAAATTCCATTAACTTTAATTTCATTATCATCTACTAGCACTAAAATCTCCACCAAATTCTTCACAATTATCAAACCATTCTTTCTTTGAAAAAGAATGGAAGAAGCTTATAAAATCTAAAATTCATGGAATTTCAAAGTTCCTTACCTTTGGTTAACCATGAAAACATTGTCATCATGGCAACTGCAGCATCTCCAAACTTCTTGCAGTTTAGTTTCATCTATTCTACGTTGGTTTTCATCTTCTCAAATGTTATTGAATAAAAGCATGATAATAAAAGCATTCTGTGTTATTGTAATCAACTTTAGGTCTATAATTTAATCTAGAGATCTTTCTATCAAGTCTACCTCTTCATGCCATATCTCTACCACAAAAATCATAATTTTGTTTTCGAGATGAACCTTCCACAACCAACCTAAAACGTATCATTCTCTATTAAAATTGTAGTCACATCATTAACCCAAAGTTTACCTTCAAACTAGAATTGTTTGTGCCAACAACTTGTATGATGTGCAAAGATGATAATAGGAGGGATTGCTCATCATTCTCAGTTTTTTCTCCAGCATTAACTATATGCGTCATCAACCTGTTAAATTTTGAAAGATGGGTGTGGATGCTCATTCCTTCATCCATCCTCATCAAATATAAATCTAATTTTAAAAGAAAATGATTGGTTAATGACTTGGAAGCATAAATACTCTCAAACTTTTCCCAGGTGCCTCTAGTTGCCTAGGACATTGTACTTGACCTTTGAAGCCAACACCAAATGAATCTAACTCGCCACTTTCTTCTAAATTAAGTTCCAATCAACATCCTTCAGTTCAGGTTTAGTCTCTTTGACAACAATATCAAGTCCTTAAGCTGTTAAAACGTACTTCATTGTGCTTTGCCAAAGAATGAATTTTTTTTCCCATCAAACAATTTAATGTCTAATTTCATTACACCAATTCGTGTCCTCATCATCTCCATTTGATTTGCTTAATTCTTCAATCAACCAGAATTTGATACCAGTTATTGTGCAACACCTAAGCAAACCAAACAATAACAAAATAAAAGGACATCAAATTTAATGTGGTTCGGAAAAGCCTGCTCTACAAAACTTCACTATCAAATATTGGGGATTACAATTAATAATCAATAACACAATTAACTCATTACCCAAAAACCCAACTACATCCAAGAAATCACTAAAGAAAATACTACAGTAATTCTATTGATGGCAAAATCACAAACAAAGCTGATGGCCACAAGAAGTTTTGGCTATCCTCCCTCTAAAATTTATGCAACTTACATGTGTGTGTGGGTGCACAATCAAAATCAAGTCACATAAGATCATATCCAACCAAGAAAAAGTGTCAAGCCAAAGTCCAAATCTTAGGGTTTTCATGGTTGTGGAGCAATGTATTGCAACTCAATTTACTCAATTAAATCAACAAATCAATTCAAGCAAAGTCATTATTTATTTTAAGCCATAAATTCCAACGATTATGCCCCTCTTTATGTAACATAAATTTATGAGTGTGTTTTCATAACTATGTAGTTGTACATGAATGAATTTTATATTTATGCTTTTCATTTACAAACCATATATATATTAGCATGGGTAAGTTTGCCCACTAACAAGTTTGATTTCCATTTAAACTCCAGGTTCCAAATGGCATTGGTACCATTTTGGGAATTATGCAGTTGTTGTTATACTTTCACTATAAGAAGAAATCCATACAAGAGTCCAAAGAACCCTTGATAGTTTCACATGCATGAAATGGACATACTGGCAAAAGAAGGTGAGGAACCAGTAATGCCTCAATTCAGTTGTTTTGTTACTTGTGATTATTTTCTATTGTATGAGATCGATCTATCTTGATGCTTGTGGTATATAATGCTGGGGTGCCAGGGCATGTTGATTTGCCTAGGCAATGCTTCACATAGGAGTGTATTCATAACTTAGTCTAGATAATGGATGCTTTGGAACTTCTTGGTTTAAGGAGTCTTTGTGTGCTGTCTTTCTTTCCATATTTTGTATGATTTTAAATTGATATGAATCCATCGGTTTATCCAACTTCCTAATTAAACGATAATCTAGGCTTCTGGTGCCACTGATATAAGAAGAGTAAAGGCCCTAAGAGGAACATATACATGGCCAACATGATCCAATCTCATGCTCTTCGGTCACTTTTGTGTATGTGCACACATGTTGGTAATCAAAATTCAATCCAGCAGCGGTGGTTTTTTTCTTTTGTTCATGTTTTCAGTGCACTGCTGATGTGTGCATCCACTATTTCTGTTCTTGCCTTGAATCTTCAAATCTATTTCCTTGCCCATCCTTTTGATATCAGGGTTGATATACACCATCCTAGCAAATGCTTCACCTGAATATTCATATTTTGAATCTCTGTGCTTTAGGACATGTATGAGAAACACAATCCTCTTGTCTTAAGCCTGTAATTCTAGTAGCTTCTTGAGCCTGTAATTCTAGTAGCTTTGAAAAATCCTTAATATACAGTAACTCTTATTGGGCATATGACCAAAAAAAGAAAGAAGAAAGAAAAACAACTTGCAGTTTTTTCTCATCCTTGGAATAAAAAATAGGTTAAGGCCTCCATTGTACAGTCAAAAGTCAATTGGATTGCTGAATGCAGAGCATAAAAGAAATCACCTTATAACTCTTACTCGCTCCACTTTCAAAATTTCAGAGAAAAGGATGTCAAGTCATGATTTTAGTTGCTTTGCTCTCCAATTTGGATAAATATGCTATTAGTTGTTGGTGTTATGAATATATATTTGTCTCATACTGATTGTTAGGAAAATGTAATCCATTAACAGCTGTTCTTATTCCTGCATGGAATTCATGGTTGAACTAGCAGCTAGTAAAGTTAACGTTTGTTCTGTTTGCTTGTCATCCGAGGCAGTGTCTCGATCGGTTGCTGTTTGCCTTTTCAAGCTGACCGTGGTTTCCGAGATGTTTGCACAAAAACTCTTGCAAGTATTGTGTTGATTGGGAGCCGGACCCCTGAAAATATTTTTTTCTCCCTGGTGATGGCATCCATTTATTGAGGACTGCTTTCCCAAGTCGCAGCCTTTTCTACGCGGGTTACTCTACTCTTACCTTTTCTCACATGCTTTTTCAATATTTGATTCTATCACTTGGTTAAGACGTAGGAGCCTCATATGTTCCTCTTATCTGTTCCTCCTGATCTCCTATTTTAATGTTGTCTGATCAGTTGCCCCTCCCTTACTTGTAATGTTGTTTCATCTGTGATGAACATCATTATTCTTCCAAAAATAAAAGTTTATTTGATGCTGTGTTAGTGAACACAGCATTACTTGGGCCACTTGATAATGGTAGATGTTTGTAATGTCCACCATTTTTTTTTTAATTTTTAAAAAGAAGTTACTAGATCATGCATTGCACTTGTATAACACAAGGGGTGTTGAATAATTAAATACTGTGTAAATCAAGGTAGAAAAAATAATCAATCAGTCAACAAAATTTAAATAATTTCTGCAGAATGGAAATGTTTTTTTTCTTATTTCGTTTACCGTAGTCAAAGATATGGAGCGCTGCTCTAACTCCTGTATCATCAATTTTCTTGCCAACGATAGGGTTCCAATTCCAGAAAGTGAAATTATCAGGCTGTGTATTCACTTATAGGGTGTCAATTCTGGGGTGCTGGGCTGTAACACGTCACAGTCCCTCCCCTATGCAGCATGAATAGTGAGTGATCATCCCAGGCTCCAGCCCTCGCTAGACTCATTTAATGCACTATTCTATCGTTTTTATTGACAGTTTGAAAGTGGAGTTGTAGTTGTTTTTTATAATATTTTTATGTTTATAAATATATTAAAATAATATTTTTTATTTTTGATATTAGTATATGAAAATATATGAAAATATTATTTTTTTAATATAAAATATAAATGGTTTTAATTAGATTTAGATAATAAAAAACCAAATAATGATAGTAAATAGAAGAATCTTAAGAAAACATATAATAGCAAGCCAAACAACTCAATAAAAGATAAACGAAAAAGGATTTTGAAGTTTAATTATAAAACAATCTAATGATGAAGG
Organism: Salix dunnii; assembly: GCA_015731905.1. NCBI lineage: Eukaryota > Viridiplantae > Streptophyta > Magnoliopsida > Malpighiales > Salicaceae > Salix > Salix dunnii. The sequence continues at coordinate 28,956,889 of CM027674.1, read as the reverse complement.
ACATGATATAAAGAATATTAAATTAAAAAATCCTAAAAAAACTTAAGTAAACTTGAGCTAACCTATCAAGCTTGCAGTCTACATGATGAGACTGATAAATGAATTTGAAAGAAATAGAAGAAAATAATGAAGTCAAATATAAGAGAAAATTTAACCTTGAAGTATGGAAATGGAAAAAAATAATCCTCACCAATCTAATGTTGAGTAATAAAACAAAATTATATTAAAAAAAATCCCAAAATAAACTCAAATAAATATAAATAACATAGTCTAATCACTGATGGAATAAGAGATAAATGATGATATTGAAAAACTATGATCTTAAAAAAGAGAGTGAACTTGTGCAAAATTTTTAAAGTTGATTTTATCTCAAAAAGTCTTAAATCCTATATCTAGGCTCAATCAATAAACTCATTGAAAGGTAAAATATCAATATATTTTTTTTTTCAAAAGTAAACGAAAATAATAATAAAAAGAATGATGATTAAACTTGATAGGGAAAAAGAACTTTAAAAGCATTAAACAGTAACAGCAAAAATCCTACATCTAGGTTCAAGTAAAAAACTCAATTCCTAATCAATTTAATATTTAAGGATGAAAATAAAATAAAAACATCAATTTTAAAAGTTTTTCTAAAGTAAAAAAAATAACAACAAAAAGAATGATGATCAAATCTAATAGAAAAAATAAAACTAAAGTAGGATGAAATCCGTAAAAAAAATCAAATTTAAAAACCACCTCGGATTAAAAAAAACACTTGGTCCTAGACAACAATATATAAATTGAACAAAACAAATTTGACTCGAGTTAACCTAAATTAAGCTAGAAAATTCACAGCTCGACATATAAGATTTGAATAAACTTATAAAAAGATAAAATAAAATAGTTAATTGTAAAGAAGATTCAAATGACTTAGGTCTAACTTTCTAAATTTGTGACTCGAGTTCTTAAACTATAACTATCCCATGGAAGACAAACATGAAAAAATCATGAAGTCAAATCTCAATCAACAAAATACCAAGAGATGAAATTAAAAAAAAATGTTTTAATACAAATGATTTAAAAAATAATAATAATTAAAAGAACAAGGATCAAATTTGAAATAAAATATTGAGAGATGTAATTAAAAAAAAATCAATTAAGAAAATGATAAAAATAAGGATAAAATCTAAAAAATAAAAAAATCAAAGGTATATGAAATTAAAAGAAAATCTTAGTTTCATGAATTATTTAGAATAAGACCAACAATAATAAAAAAAAAAAATAAGAGCGACAGAATGTGAAAGAAAAACTAATTGAAGAATAATTTTAAAACTTTGTAGGGATATATGCGAAAATCATGAAGAAAAGGAAAAAAAAAGTTGTTAACACTAATTGAGATGAAATCTGATCATTCACTTCCCAAATGAGGAGGGATTGCAATGGATATTCCAATGAGTAGACGGTTGGACACCGAACAAACATTACAAACATCACTCTAAAAAAATGCACACTGCCCCAAACTCTCACGTGAACAACACACGCCCCATGAACTTTTTAATATTAAATAATATTTTATTAATGATAAAATACTAAATTACCCTGGGTCCAACCAAGAAATTAAAAAAAAATGAAAAGACTAAAGTGCCCCCTTAGGTAAACTAAAAGTTTTTGAAATCAAGAACAATCAAGTCATTTTACTATGGTATTAATAAAAAGTCAAAACAACCCATATACTATTGCTCAATTGTTTTTTCTGGCTTTAAAATGTATTTTAGTAATTTTATTGTGAAAAAAAAAATAATAGAAGAAACCCAGATTTTTAGTTGAGGAGGGCAAATTTGTAATTTTAGTATTACAGGCTCACATTAAAAACGCTACAGTATTTGTGCAGTGACTTTTTATTTTATTTTATTTTATTTTAATTCAATGTTTAATTAGTACTTACACGAGCGAATTGGCCCGCGCGATGCGCTAAGCTTTTTTATCTATGTTGAAAACTGATTGATTTTATACGTGTTGTATTTGTGATTTTAATATTTAATCAATAAAATTATAATTGATAAAATCTGCTAAAAACAGGTTTTTTTGTACCAAAAAGTAAAAATAAATATTAAAGCTCTAATATTAAATAAATATCAAAAGATATAATTATTATGATATATTTAAAAGAAAATAAAACTTAAAAATAATAAAATTTCAATACCTAACAATATTAATAAAAAAAATAAATATTATTATATTCGAAGAAATTCTTTAACTTGAAAAATAAAAAAAAGATAAATAATAATAAACATTATTTTTTCAATGATGACCAACACAAATTAAAATTTAAATATTAAAAAAAATCTTAATAATAGTGGAATAAAAAAAACAAAAACAAAAACTAAGAGCATGTACATATAAACATGGACAGAAATAAGAATTATGTAAACAATATATAAAAAAAGAATATTTTTTTCAAAAAGTAATGAAAAGTGAAAACCATAGTTGAAATAATTGTTCATTATTGTTTGAAATTGTGATATCCTTTAGCCATTCTATAAAATAATAGTCGTGGTGCCTATAAGCTGATTCGTACACCCCAATTATAAAAAAAAAAAAATTCTAAGTGGGAAAAAAATACAAAAAAAAATGTTAAAGAAAAAGTGTTTATGGGGATTATTAATGGTGTGCGTAAGTTGTCCTGTATACTCTGGTTATAAAAAAAACTGTATCCGTGGAAAAAAGATCAATGTGCACGTAAACTGGCTCGAACATCATAGTTATAAAAAAAATGTATAAATGAGAAAAAAACAGGAAAAAAAACGTAAAAAAATGGATCCAGAGATAAAAAAAAATATACATGGGGAAAAAATCGTGGTGCTCGTAAGCTGGCCTGAACACTTCGATTATAAATAAACAAAAAAAAATATATAAGTGGAAAAAATCAGGAAAAAAATGTATTAAAAAAGTGGGTTAAGAAATTAATCGTATTGTATGTAAGCTAGCCCCGACATCTTGTTGTAAAAAAACAAAACAGAAGCCCGGTTTTTAAGAAAAGAAATAACTTTTTCAAACAGTAATGAGAAAAAAAACTGTGGTGTGCGTAAATTGATAAAGACACCTCAATCATGGAAAAAAAATAGAAAAATGTATAAGTTGAAAAAAAAATGTAAAAAAAAAAATTGATCCGGAAATTAGTCGTGGTGCACGTAAGCTGTTACGGATACCCTGGTTAAAAAAACACAACAAAAGAAGCCCGGTTAAAAGAAAAAAAAAACTAACCTGGACACCCTGGTTCTATATTTTTTTTTAAAAAAAGGTTTCCGTTTATGAAAAAAAAATACCTGTTTATAAAAAAGGTGTAAGGGGAAAGCACCTTTTGAGCAGTAATGAGAAAAAAAATTATAGTGCGCATAAATTAACCTAGACACCCCGGTCATGGAAAAAAAAGTGAAAAAAATATATAAGTAGAAAAAAAAAGTGATAAAAAGAATTCCTTTATAAAAAAACAAACAATACCGAGCTCATGGAGGCATGAAGTGGCGGATCAAATATCCAGTACACAATGTTTTGTTTATGTGTGAGCAGTAATCTACAGTACATGACCCATTTTGTTTTAACTCTTTTGTAATGGGAAAATAAGAAAAAAATAATTAGAAAAAAGGCAAGAAAGAAAGAAAATTAGAAAAAAAGTAATAAGAAAAAAAAAGCAAGAAACGAATAAAATACCAAAAAAAAAAGCAAAATATAACTCGGAAGTAAAAAAATAAAAAGCAAAAAAAACAAAAACAAAATAGAAATAGAAATGAAAATTTTAAATCGGAAGTAAAAAAAAAAACATAAAAAAATATAACTCGGAAGTAAAAAATAAAAAGAAAAAAAATTAAAAAAAGAAAAGAAAAATATAACCAGAAAAAAATGGAAGTAAAAAAAAAAAGAGCAAAAAAAAGTGAAATCAGAAGTAAAAAATAAGAAGAAAAAAAATAAAAATAAAAATAAAAAATGTAACCCAGAGAAAAAAAAAAGCACATATTATCGCGAAGCAGAGAGTGAAAGTGGCAGTGAATAGTAAATGAACAATAATTTCTCATTCTCCTTTAGCTATAAGCGAGCGGTATATTCGCGCGTTGCGCTGAGTTTTTTTTTTTTTATCTATATAGAAAATTGATTGATTTTATATTTGCTATAAATTTTTTATTTTAATATTTAATAAGTAAAATTGTAATTGAAAATATTAGTTAGAAAAGGATTTTTTTTCTAATTAAAAAACGACTAAATGTTGTTATTGCCAAAACTATGCTGATAAAATCTTTTTTTTTCTATTTAAAAAAAACTTGTAAAATTTATTGTTTATATTATTATATTAAAAATATTTTAGAATAATAATAAATAGGTCATTTATATATATATATATATATATATATATATGAAGGTGTTCATATTAAATAAATATCAAAATATATCATTAGTCTCATATATTGATAAGAAAAAACAATATTATAGATAACAATTATTATTATTTTGAATGTGGTACCTATAATAATAAGAAATTTTAAGACCTAACAATATTGTAAGTAAAGCAACTAAAAAACTAAATAAATGAAAAAATTAAAAATATTATTATATTTTAAAAAATTATTTGCATGGAAGAATAAAAAAAATAAAATCATTTTTCAATGATCATAATTATTGTTAGAGAAAGAAATTCTATATTTTTTTAACTTTTCAATTATTAAATTAAAAGTATTTCAGAATAATGATATTAATTTTATTTAAAAAAAAAATTAGCACAATGCGCAGTGATTTTTTATCTGTATAGAAAACTGATTGATTTTTTATGTGTTGTAATTATAATTATAAATGATCAAATATGTTAAAAATAATTTTGTTTTTCACTAAAAAGTCATTGAATATTGCTACTGCTAAAACCTTTTTGATCAAATTTATTAGAATTTTTTTCTATATATGAAACTGATTTTAAAATTTATTGCTTATATTCTTATATAAAAAATATTTTAGAATACTAATAGTAAATTATTATTTTTTGAAAAATAATATACATATGTATATACACACATATTAAGCTTGTATTAAATAAACATCAAAATATTTAAATAGTCTCATTTATTATAAGAAAAAAATATGTTATAAATAATCATTATTATTATTTTGGATACCTTGTCTATAATAATAAGAAATTTGAACACCAAACAATATTAACAACAAAAGACAATTAAAAAACTAAATAAATGACAAAATCAAAATAAATATTATTAGATTTAAAAAACATTATCTGAATTGAAGAATTAGAAAAGAGAAAAAAATTAAAATATTATTTTTCAAATGACCACCAACAGAAATTAAAATGCAAATATTAAAAATCTAAACTTGAAGATAATGTTATTATATTTAAAGAAAATGTTTAACTTGAAGAAAAAAAAATAAATATTATTTTTGAAATGATCACCAATATAAATTAAATTTTAAACATTGAAAAAAATCTTAATAACAGTGAAATAAAAAAAAATTGTAAACAATAGCCAAGAGCATGTACATATAAACATGGACAAAAATAAGAATTAAATGTATAGCATTAAATATATAAGGGATAAAATAAAAAAAAAATATCTGTAATAAATCTAATTTAAAGGACAAAACTGAAATAAATCCTAATATGGAAATTCCATAAGCCGAAATAAAACCAGAAATTAAAAGACGTGGGACCAAAATGAAATTCAAATATGTAATTTATCTGCATGGAAGGATAAAATTGAAAGAAATCAAACTTTAGCACCAAAATTATTAAGGATTTATAATTAATTTTCTTTGAAGGATAAAATTGAAATAAATCAAAACTTTGATACTAAAAATATTAAGGATTTCAGGCTAAAACGAAAAATTTTATCCATTTTTTGAAATATTGTAAATATTTTCTAAAAAATGAACATAAATAATAGAGTATAAAATTTAAATTGAAAGCCATTTTTTTTTTATAAGATTTAGGGTTTAGGTCGTCATTTATAATATTGATATCAATTTTTTTTTTAAAATCCTAGGTCATTTATTTGCTCTTTCTATATATTTTTAGGTGATAATATTAAATAGATATTAAAACATATAATTAGTTTAAAATATTTTATAGAGTAATCAAAATGGAAAGTGGTTCGTATATTTTTTAATTGTAGATAGCTCAGGTAAATTTGTCATTTTTTTTATTAGTTGTTGTTTTTCCCCAGTAACATTAGATCTGACACATAAAAATAAAAATATTGTAATTATTTTTAAAAATAATTTTTTTTTGCGAGCTATAGCTACTTATCTGCCGTCTAAAAAGAATAGTGTTATCAAAACGGGAAGTGACTCGCATATTTTTTAAGTGTAGATAATCTAGGTAAATTTGTCAACTTTTTATTTTTTTGAGTTGTATTTTTTCCTCAGTAATATTACATTTGAAATATTTAAAAATCAAAATATTGTAAATTGTTTTTAAGAAATAAGCTTGAACAAAAGAGCACAAAATTAAAATTCAAAGCTAATTTATTTTTTATTTTATCAGATTTTTTATTATATTAGATGTATTTAAGAATATTGATATTATTTTTTTTTCTAAAAAAATCCTAGGTAATTTTCTGTCTCTGTCTATATATTTTTAGGTGTTAACATTCAATAAATATTAAAACTTATAATTAGTTTAACATATTTTAATTTGATATAAATATACAAATGTATAATTAATTTGACATACTTTAAATAATATATTTAACTTGAAGGACAAAATTGAAGTAAATGTAAACATTGAAATTAAATAATTTAAAAGAAAACTTGAAATTAAAAGATTTGGGACCGAAATATGAAATCCATGATTATCTTGCATAGAAGGATAAAATTGAAAGAAATCAAACTTTGACACTGAAAATATTAAGGATTTATAATAAATTTGCATGGAAAGATAAAATTGAAATCAATCAAAACTTTGATACCAAAAATATTAAGAATTTCAGCCCAATCTGCAAAATTAAAAGCATGAGGACCGAATTGCAACTTCAATAAATAAGCAATTTCAATTGAATGGTGAAATTGAAACAAATCAAAACCTATATAATAGTAATAAGGGCTAGAAAACGCAATGAAAAAGTTGAGGGACTAAAATGAAATTTGAAAAAAACAGCTTTGCTGACGTCAGCTGGCGCAGGCAGGAGAGAGAAATTGGGGTAGGAAATTCAAACGATCATTTGCACGTATACGGTCACCGTAGGGACACCCGTGCCGCCCCATATGGAAGAGAACATGCTGGAAAATTATTCTAGACGACGGATAGATATTTTTGGACACCGGAGTAGGCTGCACGCGTCGTCCAAAAAACACGTGAGTGAAGAGCCGGATGGCGCGTATGGCGACGTGCCAACAGTAATCCATCGAAAAAATAATAAAGAAATTGGCTAATTACCAGAACACCCCTCACCCCTAGGTGTTTTTTTTGTCGTTTTGCAGGGCCATAAGCGTTAATACACTGTTCAATGAATGATTTAAAAAATAAAAAACCGTACCGGGTCAACCGGGCCGGACCAAACCGAAACAGGTCAATTACCTTTGTGCCCCTAAAATCGGCGGTGTTTTTTTGTCTTCTTAGAGGGGTTCTTTCGTTAATATACTGTTTCCAAGCGAGAAAAAAAAGGCAGTCATGTACGCGCGATACACCGGAGCAAATTGCAAGTGAATAGTGACAATGAGACATGATGAACAGTGAAAATCCGAGCTGTTTTAGCTCTTTAGGTAATTAGCTAATGGGATTTATTTGGGCCGTTTTAATATTTGAGCCCAACCACGCACCATATATTAATTATAATATTTTTAAAAAAGAAAAGAATAATAAAACCTGTCTTCTCTTCTTCTGGGCTTTCAGTCAGTTGAGCTGCCAGACCTTCGTTTTCTTTCTTCTTCAACATCTCCTCTCGTGCTTTACTCAGGCTTCCATCCAAATTTGACTTTAGGTTTTAATTAGTTAAATTAATTAACTAATTAGTATAATAGAAATATAATAGATATTTTATAAATATATATTTTCCCTCCGATTATAATTCTCCTCTCTCTTTATAGTGTCTCTCAACCATCCAAATTCCTCTCCTCTCCTCTCCTCCAAAGGTCAGTAATTCTACACTGTTACTAATTGTTATTGTTATTTTTAACATTTTCTTGATTTCCCTATTTTATTCATTATTTCAAGCAACCTATCTCTGTTTTTTAGGGTTTATAGTCTGTGACAAATTTGAAATTTAGAATATTGCTATGCTGATTTCGTCTTAAGGATCTATTACTATGGTTTTGTTGGTTTTAATTTTCAGGTTTGGATTTTTCTTTAATAAATAAACAGTAGAAATATGTCTGCGAGAAATCGGGGACCGCCTCTTCCCATGAAAGGTGGACCTCACCCTTCGCTACCACCGGCTGCCATACATGAGTCTCGCTTTGGCAGGGGACTTGGACCATTGCCTCCTCATCCAGGTTTATTAGAGGATATGAGAGAACCCCAGTTTGGGATGGACCCCAGGCGCCTTCCTCCTCATCACGTTATGTTTGAGGATCGTCTTGCAGCCCAGCACCAGGATATTCAAGTTTTGCTAGCTGACAACCAGCGCCTAGCTGCGACCCATGTTGCATTAAAGCAGGAATTGGAAGCTGCTCAGCATGAGTTGCATAGGATGGCACATTTTGGGGATGCATTTAATGCCGAGAAGGATGTTCAGATGAGGGAGTTGCATGAGAAGTCTGTGAGGATGAAGATGGATCTTCGTGGGTTGGAAGCTATGCGGAATGAGCTTCATCATGTGCGTTCTGATATTAAAGAACTTACTGATGCAAAGCAGGAGCTTACGGGTCGGATGCAGGCGATGGGTCAAGATTTGTCTAGGTATAATGTAGATTTGCAACAAGTGCCAGCTGTGAAGGCTGAAATTGAAAATATGAAGCAGGAACTGCAGCGTGCGCGGTAAAAGTTGCATGATCTCTATTGTTTAGTGCGATGTAACTTGAGCCCTGAATTTCTTATTATTTTTTTTATTTTTGCATTTAGGGCTGCCATCGAGTATGAGAAGAAAGGCTATGCGGAGAATTACGAGCATGGTGTGGTGATGGAGAAAAAACTGGTTGGCATGGCTCGGGAGATGGAGAAGCTTCGGGCAGAGATTGCTAATGCAGAGAAGAGAGCTCGGGCCGCCGCTGCTGTAGGAAATCCAGGTACTCTGTTGTTTGAATACTTAATGGGGATTGTGGTGTTAATTTGTTTGAGTTGGTTAGTGAGGTTGGAAACAAGCCAATGTGTACCTTGAATGTGAAAACAAAGGACAGAAATCACATGTTCAAACCTGTATAATCCCCTGTTTTAACTGCTTTTAAAGGCAAGTGTCTAGATGATTTTATTCCTCTTAGATGATGGATAGGGTCTACTGGCGTGTCTGATTTGAAGTGTCCTAAATGACATCAATCTCTTAAACAAGAAATTTTTATGGTCTGCCTTCCTTTAGTTTCTATTTTCACTCTAGAGATTGGTGCATCACTTTTGTTGACATTTGGCTCTTAGTTTTCATAATCTGAAGTTTTCTATGCAGCTGCAGCTTATAATGCAAATTACGGAAACCCGGAAACTGGATATGCAGCAAATCCATATCAGTCTGTCTACGGCATGAATCCTGTAAGATCTCACTGTGTTTCCAAATTTATTTTTATGTGCACTAACATGTTTGTGTTCTGGGAAATGAGTTTCAATATCTCTCATTCTGAAAAATTTTCAGGTGCAAGCTAATGCTGAAAGTTTTCCTCAGTATGGAGCTGGACCTGGTTCCTGGGGTGCATATGATTTGCAGCGAGCACAAGGACCCAGATAGATTGGCTTTCAAACCAAGCTAAGATGTGTTTCAAATGGTATCCTAGGCTGCACTTCATTAGATACTTGGGTTTGGGTTTGAACTGTTATCTCAGTATGCTTATTTTAAGAGTCTTGCTCATCTATTTCACTTGATGAAGTTGTACCTGCTAATAATGACAGTTCATATTATTTCAGGGTGCAGTGCACTACATTAATTTGTCATCTTCTACTGCCAACGTTTGCATAAACCCTTCTTTTAATGCATTATGGTGTGTATTTTGTCCGTGCTTGAACTCATGAATTGCAATTCTTGTACTGGAAAGGTCAGGTTTTCATGCTTCACAGCTGTATATGGTTTATAATGCTTCTCAGTTGTGAGGCATTTGGTTGTGAATAACTTATTTTTGAGACAAACACCATATTCAGGGGGCATTGAACTTTAGGAAACTGTGTGGTGGATGACCAACTGGGTTATGTTAAATATTTTGCTCTGTGATCTCCTGAAGTTCTGGAGTTTGCTTTGAGGCACTTTCTGATAATTGTTATTGTGAAGTTTACCGTTCATCTAGCTCCAGTTTATTGCAGGCCTTAGTTGGTTTACTTCAGATCTTAGCTCAAAAGGTTCTGCTTGAGTTTTCTTTTGTTGTCCCAGATATCAATTTCTTTCTTAAATATAGAAAGAAACAATGATCTCTGGAATCTGTTGGTAGTTCTGGCAACTAAAATGGTAGAATGAGGATAAAGCTGCTATTTGGTGAGCATCTTCAAGGTTCAAATGAATTTAACTGGTGATGTTTGATCTGGCATTGAGTTGTCGATGAGCCATCTATAATTATCTGTTACAATTTCCAGTAAGTTCACTGCTGGTTTGTTAGGATGCATCCTTAACCATTAGGATAGTGTTGCTGCTTTGAGAGCATCTTCAATGTGCAGTGAAAGTAAACTTGGGGACCCCTAAACTGCCATTGAGCAGGTGATGAAAATCATCTATCCTTTGGTTACTGTTTTCATTAAGTTTATAGCTTCTTCTTTAGGATGCCATTTTCCCACCACCCTCTTTTCTCCTTTTCTTCTGTTTCCGGAGAAAAGGACGAGTGTAAAGCTAAATCAATTGACCTGCTGACATGCGATACGCCTACATTTCAAGCAGTTCTTGTCTTAAAACCTAATCTTCTTTTGTTTTGACCAAGAGAATTGCTCTACAATGTGTGATCAAATTCAAATCATTACCACTTTTGAGATCTTTGCTTAGTTCTTCAGTTAGCTACCTTGTTTCAGTTTAGTTTTTATGCTTTATACTTCGATGTTTCAGTCTAGTGTTTATATTTTATACTTCTAAGTCCATTTGACATCTGCACTGTGGCATTGCTCTGCAAATTCTCTTCTCATTACACTCAAATTTTGACTAATCTCTAACTGGCATGAGATTCTTACTATTCAGAGTAAGATGCTCTTGTAGTTGTTTTGATGCCAGACTGTCTTGAAGAATCCTTCTATTATACTTTACATTCTGATTTGGAACTAAATATGAAAAATCAGGATTTAAGGTTCGAAATGATAAAAATATGATTTTAGGGCTAGTCTGATTAGGTTTGAATTGGTTGAGGGTTTAAAGGAACTCAATGGCTTCATTTGGAATTTGAGAATTGGGTTGCAGGAATTGCTAGACAAACAAATTTAGGCTTAAAAGGGGTTATTGATGGTTGATAGTAACGAAATAATCAGGTTTTAGGCTTCAAAAAGGTGTTAAATGCAGGGTTTAGTCAACAGCAAGACAAGCCTAAATTAGGCCTAAAATGGTAATTAATTCCAAAATTTCATGCACATATTTCTTAATATTTATTAACCAAGTCCAAAAGTGAATTGGCTTATGTAATATTCTAACATCCTAGAGTTGACCTAGTTTTACATTTAATTTGTTTATAGATGTTAATTTAGCTTTAGTGTACATATATACCATCTTCATTTCTTCGCCTTCAGCGACCAGGACTATGCAGTCAAGTGAACCTTTAGCATTTTGGCAAAGTTCTTAGCTGGCTTGTTTTACTCCTCTTCCTTTATGATGGCATTGCATTTATTTCTTCTGGAATCTTAGAGCACTGACATCAGGCTTAGTTATTTGGATTTAGTCAAAGTTTGTTCTTCTTTGAGGGAGAGCTCCATGTCCCCCTCCCCCTTCCACAAAGGGAGAAAAGAAAACACGAAAACACGCTTTCTATAACAGAATTACGTTGTTTGCCAAGGTAAAAGATACACATCCCCTCACCATTAGATGATTTGTCATTCCTGCAACAGTGAATTTCCCATTATGACTAAGGTGAGAAATGAGCAATGAAAAATGGAACTGAACTTTTAAGGTGGAGGCTCTCAGTTCCTGAACGGGAGACCTTCTCCTCTACTACTAGTCTATCATGTGGAGAAACGCCTTTCATTTTCCCCCTATGATATGAATTCATCTCATTAAAAATATCAGTGGCTGAGTGTTGGTTAGACTTTTATTCATTGGCCAAGGTATGCTGGTCATGCGGCGAGACATGTTCCACTGTGAAGCTGCGAGATGAGGTTTATGGTCAAGTAAGTGATATAAATTTCTGTGAGTATGCTGTTGTCTTTTATTTGTATCTCCATTCCCTCCTTTTTTTTCCCAGTCAAAATCTTTTTAATTTCTTCCCTTTAAGTACACAAGTAGCTTGGTGCGAATCTCTTGGTTGTAGCGAATGATAGGAGCCTTTTGTAATCAACGGTCGAGGCATTTCAGAGTCAAGAAAATAGACTGCTTGAGCTGTCTTCTGGTTGCAATGTTTGGATATTGCTAGATGTCTTATGTTCTATTCATTATATATTGTATTTCTCTGATTGGGAAGCTATTGGTTTGCTTCTTTTTTTGTTCATTATTTTGTTCTTAAGATTTTCTCTCTCTTTTGCATGCAAGTGTTAGGGGCATTTCCTGATCTCGGTAGTGCGGGAGAATAAGAAATATTAGGAGAAACAATAAAATGAAGGGATTTGCATTGATGGTGATGAACTTCCTAGGAAGCAGCATCTTGACAGAGTTATACAGCTGGAAGGATAAAACTAGAAAATGTGTTGTGATGTTGAATTCATATGTATCCTGACAGATGTGAATATGCTGGCAGCATCAACGGTCATTGTCTTGGTCATATCAGTGCTTCTTTTGTTGATTTTGGATAGGTGTTGTAAGCATGTGTTGGAGAATTGTCCTACTTTTCACTCACTCCGTGTTTCACATTTGTCTTGATCTGATAAAATCTAAAACTGGTCTTTGTTGGCTAAGTTGAGAGAGTGTCCTTGGTATGATTGTAAACATTGCAATCTGAATAGGAATCAATCCCTCTTACCCACATAAAAAAAATCTAAACTGGTAGGATTTTAGTTGGCTAGATTCAGATTGAAAAATCAAGTAGGGCTGTGAGCCTATAGCTTACAACAACCACTTCAGGACTATCGATGTACTGCTGTTTTGTTTTTTCTTATAGGCTCATTGCCTATCTTGATTTTCATTTGTCAACTCAATATATTGTGTGTTGAAGTTGAAAGTTATTTTTTCTGTTTGACATTTAGTTTCTAGAAAAGCTAATATTTGATCGAGCAGCATGTGTTAAGCAAAATATTTTACTTTATATTGCAGAGATGTTAAGTATAAATGTGCTTGTATTGATGCTTATTTTTTAATATTTTCCACTATATTTTACTATAGCTGCATTGTTCTTTACTATATTTTGTGAATGGGGGATAGGGTCTTATAAGTTATACATCCATTTCTTTTATTTTTTATTAGTGGATTTTCCTAGATTTTTTTTAATGCAAGCATTGCTTTCCAAATGCCTGCAGCCTACCTTTTCTGATATGCTGATCAGTTTTTTTTTAATTAGCTGGATGTGATTTTAGATTGTCATGTAGTTGGCATACAACATGTTGAAACAGCTGTCTGTCAAAAAAGTGAATGTAAGACTTGGTGTTGTTGTTACGCATTTGTATGTATATTTTTCCTTGAGAATGGTGTGTAGTTGTATCTCAGGTGGATGCCTTCTATCTTCCAGTTCATATTTACATGACAGTATTTTTTTTTTTTGTCAAGCATTTAGGTTTCTTTCCTCCTTTGACATATTCTCATGTTATATATATATATATATATATATATATATATATATATATATTCAGCAGTGCTGTTATCTTATCTACGATAAAGTGTGATTGATACTTTTATGTTTCTTTTTTAGGGCTCATGACCTTTTGGCTATCAAATTGTTGCCTTCGGCATGGTGGATCATGGGGTATGTAAAATCAATCTCTCTCTCTGAAGCTAATGTCAGTTTCATAACTAAAATATGAGTACTTAGATGGTGGATTTACTCAAGAGCTTGCTTTGGACCTTTTTATGAGAGTAAATGAGACAGTATTGGTTTTGTTCAACTTTGGTGCATCAGTATATTAGGTTTAAAATCAAGTTTTAAGTTTGTTAGGGTTGATATACAAGCGGATACTTTATTAAGCTGAAATACAAGGTTATCATAAGCAGCTTGCTTTGTTTGCAAAACTTGCCGGGTGTACTACTCTGGTTTGGGCACTAGTAGAATGAGAAGCGTGTTTCCAAAATGGAGTTACTTTTCCTGGGATCTTCTGGGATAAGAATGTTTTATGAACTTTTGGGACCATTAATCTGGTGGCCTTTCAGACCATATATATGCAGATCCATGCTGGTAAATGTAAAAACTTGTGAAGATAAGCAAGACCTGCTCTAATCTTCAAGCAATGTTTTTTCATTCATGCCAGCTCGACTGGCTGATATCTAGAACTGCCAGTTGACTGTCTCTTTTCTGGTCAAGTTTTGCTCGGTCAATGGGAGCAAATACTTCATCCAAGTCAAATCTTTGGCTTTTGTATTTGCTCACATACTTTAGCCTTACAGCAGCCAAAGATTTGCCCCATCGTTCTTTTATCCAGTTATGCCTCTTATTCTTTGTAGAGATTTATCAGGATCTCCAACTGACCTATAGATTGCTTGCTAATAAAATTTGGATCAAATCTGATTTCTTAAATGTTTTTCCTGTTTACTTTTGCATGTTTATTTTCATATTGGTAGCATTTATCTATCACATTTAACAAGTTATTCTCTTCACAGGTTCTGCTGTCTGAGAGGCGCAAATAACAATTTGCAAACAAAGTGATATTTGGCACTCTAATTGGGATCGAGCCAGTATACTCTTCTACTTGCCACCATAATCTGTCAATTTCAGTGGCAGAAACATCTGTGGTTGCAATTAGTTTTTGAGGCTTCCATCAATTCCGTTGGAGAAGGTTCCTGGCAAGGATGTGCAAGGCCTTGTTTGATTGGCAAAAGTTCAGTTTGCTATTGAAGAAAGAATCAATATAATGATTCTCTTCTTCGATTCTGTCTATCTTGGATCCTTCAAGGTCACGCCATGCATAACACTGGTAAAATTTGCAGGAGTGAAGTAGTCGTCATTTTGAGCAGGCGATCCTTTATTGTTTATCCAGCTAGTTTTCTTCTGTAGCATATATTTCATATTATAGCTGCTGAAAGAAGAATAATAAGGAAAGAAAAGCCGAGGATTTGAGACAGTTTCATTGAATTTTATCATTTAATATTACTTGATTATTAATTGGTTTTAATAATTTTTTACCATGTTATAATAATAATAAAATTAACCCAACGTTGTTGAGTTAATAATTCTAACTATAAGTTTGGTGGGTTGACAAGGATTAACCTTGTCTATTTGTTCTTTTTTATTTTTCTTTGAATTTGCCTAATCATTAAGATAATGTCGAGATAATTTTTATACAATTTAATATAAAATCCAAACCAAACCAATCAAAGAGTTGAATTGGAACTTTCCAAACTTGAACTTTTATATCAAGTTTTATATAAATGCTGAAAGCTCTCCGTTGATATTATTTGTTTTTTCTTTCAAAAACTACCAATCCAAATCACAATGATAGTATATAAATAGCCTTGAATAAGGCCTATACATCATAGGAAAGGATCCATTAGCTTTCAATGCGTGTTTGACTTTTGGTTGCATTAATGCTTGTGCTAAAAAAAAAAGAATAGTTTCCTAAAAAGATAATTTAGTTGAGTTTTATAAGTTAAATTTAAGTATTTGATTAAAAATATAGTTGAATAAAACATTATTATATGTGTTCGGTTAATAAACCTTTTATATTGAGGTATTGAGGTTTGATTGTGAAATTATATATATATTGTAGATCTATTATTATAATTATATAATGAAATGAATAATCCATGTGCATTATGTTCTTTTATTGTTCCATCAAATTATCTGTAATTTCATCGCATATAAAATCCTTGTATGAAGGCCCCTTGTGATAATTAACTATTTGAGTAAGCAATAACATATAGAGAAAAATAATTTGGAAAAAAACTATGATCAATCATATTTAACAAAAGCCACAATATCTTGCGATCACCTTTAATATCAATCATATTTAACAAAAGCCACAATATCTTGCGATCACCTTTAATATAATTATGTAATGCCATTGATGTAACTACAATATATACTTGTGTTTTGTATGGATAGATAGATGTGTTTTGTAAAATTCTTCACCCCTATTTCTAAACTATAAGGGAATATTATATCACATTACATAGTGATGAGTGTGCATGATAACAAACTTCTTCCCAATCACTTGGTTGTCCATGACGTTTAAAATCTTGTAAGTGATACATCACACCTTTATAAGGACTTAAATATCTCTTAAAACTCAACAAAGTGGTCGTGTCCATCCTAAACATGTTAAGACATTATTTTCAATGATCTCTTAAAACTTCGTTTAACCACCACAACCTTACATTATAGAAACTATACATGGTTTCTTATGCATATAATTAATATAATACATGTTTATAGATTTAACTATGCATATAAATAATTTGTTCATATCAAATTGTCTTAAAAAATTTCACCATCTTCATCATTATTGTCATCATCGTCATCGTGGTTGTCATTTCTGTCACTATTATCCCTAGCATCACCATCCTTTATTGAGACACCAATACTTTCATAACCATGATAATTAATATGTTCTATAACAAGGTTCATTATATTTTTATAATCGTCATCAAAATTTTTGTCAAATATAACATTGAACCATGGATTATCTATATCTTCAAAAACATGTAAATAAAAAAATTGACAGTTTTTTTTAATAAAAAACTATAAATCAAATCAAATAATATTCAATATAAAAAACAAAGACTTGGTAAGAATAACTTTACAACATAATTGTCAAAACCACTAGGGTATTTCATTTTCTTATAACAAATTCAATTGAGACGTTTGTTTTTAAGATGATTAGTTTATTGAAATACCTAATAGAAACGCTCCTATTTATATAGAAAGAAGTATGATGACTTGCAAGTCATAGTCATTTGAGTTTGTTTGTCTAAGACTATTTCCCATGCTTTTTGTTTTTATTTTCTGGTATTATAGAAAAGTCACAAACCATCATAAGAAAATATTTGAAAAGTTACCCATTCAACTGTTTAACTCTATCTTAATTAATTATATAAATATTTATAATAAAAATATAAATTGAGTAAATTATTTTGGCTGAAATTATTTTTTGTTTAGAAATATATCAATATATATATAAATTTTATTTTTTTTAAAATACTTTTAATCTCATCATGTTAAAATAAAAGATTTAATAACACAAAAATAAAATTTGAAAAATTGCCCAATCAAATGTCGTGTCAACTTTTTTTTTACACATGCCCACGTTGTATTGTACGGCGTGTTTGACTTGTAAATGCACTTCTTTGTTTGGTAGTAGCCCAAAAAATAAAATAAAAGCCAGTTGCTGGATTTATAAAGTTAGTATTATTAATTACGTGGACCAGGAGTACAGCTCACAGGATGTAGCCTCTAGTTTACTTGTTCTAAGAAAGAGATTCAAGTTTTGTAGCTTTTGGAAGGGATTTTCGTGCATAGCCCATATTCAACTCTTCACATTTATCATGTCTTGATTATTGGGATCTTAATTTCTTGTTTGTCTTCTTCCTGGAAACGCAGAAGAATAGCTTAATTTTAGAGGATATAATATTATATTATATTATATAGTTGAGTAAGCTCATATTGAATATTACATATATACCCTCTCTCCTTCTCCATCTATTTTTTTAATCTCTTTATACATCATAAAAACAATAATATCAAAAAAACTTCAATTTTTCAATGTTTTCCGATTAGTATTTGAACTGTAATTGAGCTCATCATCACCGTCAATTATTATTTTAACTATAATGTGTTAGAGAACAATATAAATTATATTCTAAGACCTCACTTACAAGTTTGAGCTTTTAAATGAGATGATTCCTTAACATGGTATCAGAACCTTGTTAACCCAGCGGTCGCGAGTTTAAATCTTACCACCCTCATTTTTTTTGATAAAAATCAAGCACAAGATAATGTGGACCTATGCAAGATTCAAGCCTAAAGTGCTTTCACTTGAGAAAATATATTAAAATATATAAATTATATTCTAAAACCTCAACTATAAACTTGAATTTTTAAATAAAATATTTCCCTGAGATAATTAAACTAATCTTGATACAAGTATGGGAATGATTTGCAGTGGGAAATGGTATTGGAAAGTCTTGCGGGAAGTGTGAAAGAAAGGACGGACGAGAGAGCGAGGGACTTGCTTTGAGCGTGAAAGGGACAGAGTGTCCTTTGAAGGCGATGCGGCAAGCCAAGTCCACTATCACGCCAACCTCTCTCTTTCTTTTTTCGTTTAAATACGATTAAAATAACAAAACGAATAAAATCATGGCTGTTTTTTTTTTTTTTTTTTTTTTAATAATTTAAATTTATTTCATGATTATATAGAAAAGGAGAATTACTTTCGTTGGGTAACCCAGATGCCATGTAAACTTAAAAAAGAAAAAAAATGCACAAAATAATTGAATTATAAATGTATCAACGACTTTAAAGAACTAAATTTATGGATAGCGGGGATGCCCAATGACTATCATGTAAACCTTTGACTCGAATTGGCGGATAGGTAACACCTTTTTATTCTCGTTTAATAGACACTTCCTCTTGTCCGTGGCTCTGAAGAAAGTCAAGGTGGCATCGTTAAGAGAACCTTTTTACAGCATTATACTAATAAGTTTGCGATGGTTTTGAGGCTTTGAACATTCTATAAGAAATCCGTATGAGATGGTAAAAGTTTTAATTTTTTTAATTAGAATAATATATTTTAGTTGTGAAGTATTTCAACCTGTCATTTCAAGCATGTTTTGTTATATATATATATATTAGCCAAATGATCCGTGCCTTGTCACGAGCGGTGTCATATTTTTTTTAATGTAAAAAATATTAATTATATGAATTTTTTTATTGTATTATAAATTTAGCTAAAATAATAAATTTGTACACAAATCACGTGAAGTGTGAGTTTCCTATAAAATATATGAATTTTAAATCGTTATAAATTTATCTGTTTAGCAATTTTTTTATAAAATAATCAGCATTAATTTATCATCATAATTAAAGAAGAAAGAAGATTTGGATATTTGAATTATTAAATCAACTGTATTAAGATTAGTTTATTTGATAATTCAATTTCAACCAAACAAAAACAAAATATAAATTGTGAAAATATTTGTAATAATAAAATAACAAAAATAATTAATTAATTTTTTATCAACAAAAAGTGAAAAATATAAATTGAAAATTCATCCCCACATTATTTTCATTATCATTGCTATAATAGTTAAAATTATTATTCATATTATTATTAAAACAATTAAAATAAATAAATTCCCTGAAAAATCATTAAGAAAATAAACAAAAGAATTTTACAAACAAAAAATTAAAAAAACAACAAAAACTATTATTATCATTGCACAAATAGTAAAATTATAAAAATCATCTGATCCAGATAACAAATAAAAATAAGAGAAAATACAAAAAAAAATAAATAAAGGCAAAAAGGGAGCAATATTAATTTTAAAATGATTATCAACATAAATTAAAATTTTATGACTGAACCGATTAAAATTAAAACCCAAATAAAAAAATAAAAATTAAAAGCATAGATGCATAGATACGAATAAAAAATAAATATTAGCCAATAATAAAAAAAAACTAAATGAATTATTATTAAATAAAAATTTCCAACAATCAAATAACAAATATAAATAGTTAAATTTCTTTTGATAAAAAAACAAAAACATAAAATAAAAATTCATTCTCACATCATTGTTATAATAATTGTTATAACAGTTAACATTATTATCAACATTATTGTCAAAGCAATTGAAATTATTAAATCGACATGAAAAATTATTAACAAAAGATATATAAAAAAAATTATGAGGTAAAAAAGTCATATGATGTAAAAGAAAAGGTAAAATATTATTATAACAGTCAAAATTATTATTAATATTATTGTCAAAATAATTGAAATAATTAAATTGATCTAAAAAATCATTAAAAAAATGAAATATTTTGATAAAAAAAATACAAAAAGGAATAAAAAAACTAAAAGAAAGAACCAAAGGAGAAAAATTATTAAAAAAAGCAAACGATTTATAGGAAAACAATAAAAAACTAATCACTAAAATTATCATTATCATTGCGTCAATAATAAAATCATAAAAATCATATAATCCAAAAAACAAATTAAAAAAAAATTGAATAAAGGAAAAAAGGAAACAATATTAATTTTAAAATGATTACCAATAAAAATTCAAATTCAAAATTGAACCGATTAAGAAAAAAGCAAAAAAAAAAATTAAAAGCATAGATGCATAAATATAAATAAAAAATAAACATTATCAAACAATTTAAAAAAACCAAATGAATTAATATAAAATAAAAAATCAAAAGAATAAGGGCTGAAATAAAAAATAAAATATATAATTAATTCTAAGTGCAGGATACAATTGAAATAAAAAACTATTGGAGGACCCAAAATAAATAATGAGCTTTGCTGCCATTTTATAAAAAATCAGAAGAAGAGGGACTGAAATCAAACTTTGTATATATTACTAATTTCAATTGGAGGACTAAATTAAAGATTTAAAAACATTTGTACCGGAAAAATTGAAGGAATAAAAAATAAATCAAAAATTAAAAGTATAAGGACTGAAATAAAAACTTCTTATATAATCAATTTTAATTGAAGGACACAATTGAAAATAATAAAACTTTAATTTCAATAAATCAGTAAGAAAAATGAAATCAAAACATAAGGGACCAAAATGAACTTTGTGCCAACATCAGGGACTGGACCTAACTTTGCTGCGGCAGGAGAGAGAAAAGCGACGGCCGATGAAAAACCGTCCGCCGACGATTAACTGGACATATATGACCGGAACGCGCCGCGGCGGAAGATAGAGGACACTCCGGCGCAGCTTGTGGTACGGCGAAAGATAATTTTTAACGGTGTAAATACGCCGCCTAAGAGG
Source organism: Salix dunnii (assembly GCA_015731905.1). Taxonomy (NCBI): domain Eukaryota; kingdom Viridiplantae; phylum Streptophyta; class Magnoliopsida; order Malpighiales; family Salicaceae; genus Salix; species Salix dunnii. The sequence continues at coordinate 28,935,581 of CM027674.1, read as the reverse complement.
CGCGTAAGCGTCGAACGGTGTTGGCGCGTCTGTGCGACGCGCTAACAGTTAATCCGAAAAAATAATAAAATATTAGCCAATTACCAAGAAGCCCCTGTCCCCACTAATATTTACGGAAAAACCGTAGGGGAAATGGCGCAGCTGCCCCCATTCACTATGCGCTATTTTGTCTTTTACGGGGTTTTTTTTGTCTGTGCACTGTGCATATAAAGTGGAAAAACCGGTGATGCCCCTGGTTCCTGTGCACTATTTTGTCTTTTTCGGGGGGCTTTTTCGTTAATACATTGTTCAAAACCGGGAAAATAAAAAAAAAAGGCGGACGAACTCGGTCGACGCACGGACAAAAAATGTCCAGTGAACAGTGAAATGTGAGTGTGTGCACAGTGAATTCATGCACAGTAAATGAGGGATTCCGTTTCTATTTTAGTTAATATATATATTAGTCACTTTCGTCGCGTTGCGTCGCAGCCGGAACCATGTTTTTTTTCAATGTAAAAAATATTAATTGTGTGAGATTTTTTTTATTATGATATAAATTTAGAAAAAAATAACAAATTTGTGCAAATTCCTGTGAAGTTCAAGTTTCCTATCAAATACATAAATTTTAAATTGATATAAATTTATATGCTTAGTAAATTTCAATGAAATCACTAGCATATAATTATCATCATCATTAAAAAAACAAAAAGATTCATATACCTGAACTATTGAATTCACTTTATTAGAATTAGTTTATTTTATAATACAATTTAAATTAAACACAACAAATAAAATATAAATTGTGAAAACACCTCCAATAATCAAATAAAAAAATAAGCAGTTAATTTTCTATCTATAAAAAGAAAAAAATCATCATTGAAAATTCATCCCTATGTTACCATTATTATCATGAATATAATAGTTAAAATTATTATCAATATTATTTTCTAAACAATTCAAATCATTGAATTGCCCCAAAAATAAAATAAAAAAAGAAAAAGATCTTTACAAAAAAAAATCACTAAAATTATCATTATTATTGCCCAAACAATGAAATTACAAAATCATTTGACCCGAAGAACAAATAAAAATAACATAAAACACACAAAAAAAGAACAAAGAAAAAAAAGGAGAAATATTATTTTAAAATGAACACTAATATAAATTAAAATTTCATGATTGAACCAAATATAAATAAAACCATAAAAAAATAAAAAAAATAAAAAACAAAAACAAAAAGTATAGGTGCATAAATACGATTAAAATAAAAATTGTCAAAGGAAGACCGACAACACAAAAGGAATTGATACCAAATAAAAAATTAAAAGAATAAGGGCCCAAACAAATATATATATATATATATATATATATATATATATATATATATATATATATAATTAATTCCAATTGAATGATAAAATAAAAATAAATAAAAACCTTGGGACTGAAACAAATAAATACATTTTTAAATGAAATAAATACATTACAAAGTATTTTTTTTCAAAATTAAAAAAATAAGAACTGAAATTAAATGTTTCATATATGTCAATTTCAATTAGAGGACAAAATTAAAACAAATTAAAAACCTACATACTGAAAAAATTAAAGGAACAAAAAACAAATCAAAAATCAAAAGAATAAGGAATGAAATGAAAACTAGCATATATAATCATTTCCAATTGAAGAACACAATTGAAAACAATCAAAATTTCTATTGAAAAAATTAGGATTAAAACCGAAACAAAAAGAATAGGGACTAAGCTAAAACCATCAGAAACATGAAGGACTTACCTGTAATTTTTGGAGGGAGGAGAGAGAAAAGGAAAAAAACAATTCACCAGCAATACACCAACCACCATAACTAAACATGCGCCACACCAGGAGTCAGATTGAATGGTGGCGCACCGGGTGACACGACAGAAGGTCAGTTTCCATCGACACGCGATGTGCCTGCAATGTTTTAGAAAAAAGAAATAATAAAAAATTACTTATACACCCCTACACCTAACGATAACCATGAAAAAACCGGGGGTGAAAGTACCGCACTACCCCCCACTCAAGGCTATTCTTTGTTGTTGTTTTTGGGGGTTATTTGTGCTGTTGTACTGTGCATGAATTTATGAAAAACTTAAAACACTCCCTACTGTTCCGTGTCATTTTCTCAGCATCCAAAGGTAAAATAGTATTTTGAATTTACAAAGAAATTAGAAATACCATCCATGTCCCCTAAAAATGTCTAAAATGACCCTGATCTCAGGGGTTACATATTTTCAGTCCTGGGGGTAAAATTATAATTTTACTGTCGCAATCTACAGTGAAGTGTCTATGTGAATAGTAAAATTCGCTACAGTGGAAAGGTCATGCCTTTTTTTTTTTTTTTTTTATATATATATGTATATAATTTAAAATATTAATTTAATAAACATAATGTTAACTCAAATATAAAAATATGCAATTTAAATTTCAAACATATGTCAAAAATTAAGAGTTGAACTGATATGACTTGATATTTCTAAAAGCAACTAGTATAAATATAGTTTGAATTGATAAAATAATTCAAGATCACATATTTTTTTTTTAAAATATTGAGATGACAATATATTGGATAAACATAGGTCGACTTGAGTTAACCTTTTAGATCCATGACCCAGGTCATGAGACTATAATAACCCCAAATAAAGTAAATCAAAATAAATTATTATTGAATGATGAAATAGGAACACAAATCCAATCTAATAAATAAAAGAAAAAAACTTAAAAAAATCATGAATTTGAATAAAAATATACGAATATCATTGATAGTCTTGCAAGACCTTTCTAAACTCCTATTTCCCTAAACTTTGAACCTGAGATATAACAATATTTTATGATACCTCTCGTAAAATTTTAGCCTAATCTAACAGTCAAATTAAGATATATGATTAATATTATAATACTAAACATATATTTAAAAAAAACTATAAAAGCACTATTTGACCAACTTTGAACCTGTTTCTCTTTCTACACTGGAATCTAGGTAGCCCTATCTTCTCCTCCACAAAATAAAAATTGTAAAAATAAAATAAAATAAAGTTTGGTACTAAAATTAATTTTTTGAAAATTAGAGGGACTATTTTCCTAATATTTAAGAAGATAATGTACTAAGATGAACTTTTCAAATGAATTTCCAAGTCAACATCTATTTTATTCTTTTTTCACTTTAGTTCTTTATCTTTTAATTCAGCATTTACTCCTAAAAGATATGTAATTGGATGCTAATTTGGGATCATAAGAGCTCCATTATGTAAACTCAAAAGAGTTCAAGGACTAAATTAATTTTTTTTAATAAATTCATCGTTAAAATCCATAATGACAATAAGTCTAGTTAAATAGTAATGAAGAGGTAAATCATCAAATCTTTTAGTTTAAACTTGATAGGTAGCCTCCGCTACATTGCACAGGCTCAGCTAAATTATTTCCAATGCTAAAAAAAATATTCAAGCAAAAACAATCCAATATAACCTAGGTTAAACTAATTAAAACATGACATGAGATATGAGACAAAAAAAAACCCTGAAAAAGAAAAAAAAAGTTTAAGGTCTAATAACATAATGTCAAAGATGAAAAAAACACTAAAAAAATTCAATGTTAAACAAGAAAACCCAAGTTAGCTCAGGATAACTTGACAAACTTGTAATATGAGATCTAGATAAAAAACTTCAAAAGGATACCTAGTAAAAAAATCAAAGTTAAAAAAGCATCAAAAAACCTTGTAGCCAATATAGATTAACTTTACCAACCTACTCTCAAAATAACCAAATAGTAAGAAAAGTTAGAAAATGACAAAGCTCAAGGGTAAATAATTTAATACAAAATGATGAAGTTGAAAAAAAATCAAGAGAAATTTTTTTTCAAGTCAACCTAGATTAACCAGCCACACACAACAAAAGATTTGGATAAAAAATAGACCTCGAAAATAAAAAAAGGTCCAAGTTGAATAAAAAAACCACCATGAACAAAAATTCAAGCTGATCTATGAAATTTAGAATGATCAACCCACTCTAGAAATAATAAAAAAATGAAAGAAAACAAAATGAAAAATAATTTAATATAAAATAATAAAATTGTGGAGAAAAGAAATTCCAAAAAAAATTACATAGAACTTTTAATTTATTGGAATAAGATGTTATAGCAATAAATTTTTAACATATTTAAATGATTTTGTATATATGATTTCTTAATTGCATCTTATTGATCTATAATATTCTATATGATTTATACACAAATAAAAACATCATTAAAAAACTAGGGTCCTGTTTGGTTAAATTTCGTTTGACTTTGCGGTGAGCCTCAACCGCAAGTTACACTGCAGAGTCAAACATCCACTACAAGTAATTTGATGGGAGAATAAAAATAAATATCTTCTTTTTTCATGAATTATTAATTATATTTTATTTGTTATGATTATAAATCTACAATATATATATATATATATATATATATATATATATATATATATATATATATATATATATATATATATATGTGTGTGTGTGTGTGTGTGTGTGTGTGTGTGTGTGTGAGAGAGAGAGAGAGAGAGAGAGAGAGAGAGAGTGGGCGCGCACGCATGTTCCTTAAAATAATTTTACAAGTTGACAACAATATAAAAAGTATGATAACCAAACACACGAAATTGCTTTTCATCAATCTCAAACTCAACCACAGTTTTAACTAAACACTTCAATTTCATTTATGATCCATAACTAAAAATGCTTTTAATGAAACCGTTTTTTTAAAACCTTAACTATAAAAGTAAACGCAATACCAAGCAATGTTTATGTTGTTGAACGACTAGTAGTGTGCTGTTCTTTGAATCATCATTCCAAGATTTCCCCCAAAAAAAAAACAGCCATTACCACGAGAGCAAGTTGTGTTTTGTATATGCGTGAACATGGCGTTGTGGCCATCACTACTGTCGAAGACTTTATCTGTTTTGGTTTTTGGATTTGTGGTGCTGAATTGCTTTGTTAGGGACAAATTTGGATCTCATGCTCAAGGAGTCACTCCACTCTTACCACTCAATGAAGGTCCGTCTGTACTCCTAACTGTTAAAGAATAATATAAATCATATTCTAGGATCTTATCTATCAGCTTAAGCTTTTAGGTGAGATTATTCCTTAACATGATATGAGAGTCTTGTTGACCCACCGGTCACGAGTTCGAATCTCACCACCTCTATTCTATTTGATAAAAATCAAACACAAGTTAGTGTGGGCCTGTGCAAGTTTCAAGCCCAAAGGGCTTTCACTTGAGGGGAGATGTTAAAGAATAATATAAATCATATTCTGGGACTTTACCTATCAGCTTAATCTTTTAGATAAGATGGTTCCTTAACACTAACAGTTCAATAATCTCACCTTTTTATTTCGTGTGAATGGAACTTCCTTTTTCATGGAAAATAACTTATATTTTCTTTAGTGGGTCGGGTCAATGGTTTATTGATTTGTTTATTTTTTTATATAGTAAAGTAATTATTCAATTCCTCGAAAAAGACAAAAAAAAAAAGCATTGGCGGGGTGCCATAAGTATTTCATATTTTTTAAAAAATGAATAAATACTAATTTGCCTTCAAATAAGACAAAATTGAAGAGTTGGTTTTAAAGGTGTTATGATAATTTATTATTTTTTTAAATTATTTTTCTCTGAATACTGTGGGTGTGTGTGCCACAAGTGCTCGCAGTATTTGGCCTCATGCACTCTTCAGGCGGCATGTGCGATGTCTTTCAGTGGAGGTAAATGTCCATCTGGCATCTTCGTGGATGCACTGCCATATCCTCTTCCTCATGCTATGACATGTGGCCTCACATGGTGGCCAAAGATGTGATGGTAGATGGTTGAACTTCCCCCTATTTTCTCTCTCATTTACCCTAAACTACACAATATCCCGTTGATATTATGGTTGTTTCATTTTAGTCTATTCTCTTTTAATTGTTATATATGATCCTTATTTATGGTATTTAAATTTTGATTTGTTTCAAATGTGCCATTCGATTGAAAATGATTATATATTATGCTTTCATTTTAATCCCTATTCTTTTAATTTTTGATTTGATTTTAAATCCATTAATATTTTCGATACAAAAGATTTGATTTTTTCAATTTTATCATGTGATTGAAATTGATAATATATTTGGTTTCCATTTCAGCCCTTATACTTTTAATTTTTGATTTTAATTCTTTTATTTCTTTATGTTTCTTAAATAGTCCCTATTTTGATTCATGTTTATAGATATGTGCTCTTAGCTTTGATTTTTAATTATTATTATTAGTTTTTTTGTTGAGGTAACGATTTTTTGAAAAAAAATGTTCTTAAATTTTAGTTTGTGTTTGTGATCATTTGAAAATTAATATTTCTGTTTTTTTCGGTTGTTCTTTCTTTTGATTTTTTTATTAGTTTTTTATTTATTTTCACGTCAAATGATTTTTTCTCAGCTAATATTTTTTTTCACTTTTTTATTTTTATTTTTTTTTTGCTCTTTTGTAAAAATTTTGGGCTTTTTTTATTCTTTTATTGAATTTATTTTCCTATTATTCACGCAATAATAATAATAATAATAATAATAATAATAATAATAATAATAATAATAATAATAGTAATAATTTTTTTTCTTACTTCCTCTTTTGGTAACGTTTTCGAGTTTTTTCATCGGGATAATTTAATAATTTTTATTGTTTTAACAATAATAGTAATGATATGTTTAGATGTTAAACGTTCGATATTTTTGATGTTATAATATGGTGTGTTAATGTGTTTCATTATATCAAACTTTGCATGTATAGATGCTATATTTTATTTTTGAACCAACAAAATCTATTAATTTTTTAAATCTCAACGGTTTAAAAATAATTTATTCTATCAACATAGTGTGGACAATTTAACTAGTACACTAATAAAAATACATCATTAAATTTTTGTTAAGAAAAGGTGTGGGGTTGATAAGTTTATAAGATGAAAAACAAAGTGCATCCTTTTCTTTCGAGTCGTCGTTGATTTTTCTCCAGCTGCCAAAGATTTTTCTCCAGCTGCCACAGAGGACTTTCCGACTTCATTATCACTCTCTTCCAATCGCTCTATAAAAAACGTTCATGTTTCGACAACCATCGGCAACAATTTCCATAAGAAGACCTTTCCCCAAGCAAATTAAAGCAAACCGTGGTGCTGTTGATCATCTTTCAAATCGCTTTTTTTCTTTCCCTCAAGCAATCCAACTCTCAGTATTGAAAAGAATACACAGACACTGTTTCTGTCGTTGAACGACTAGTAGTCTGCTGTTCTTCGAATCGTCATTCCAAGATTTTCCCAGAAGATACAGCCATTGCCAAGAGAACGAGTCGTGCTTTGCGTATGCTTGAACATGGCGTTGTGGCCATCACTACTAAATTTAAAATTATTTTCCCAGAAGACTTCATCTGTTTTGGTTTTTGGATTTGTGGCGCTGAATTGCTTTGTTGGGGACCGATTTGGATCTCATGCTCAAGGAGTCACTCAACTCTTGCCACTCGATGAAGGTCCGTCCGTACTCCTAACAATTCAATAATCTCACCTTTTTCTTTAGTGTGATTGGAACTTCCTTTTTTCCTGGAAAATAACTTACATAAATTATTAAATAACACTTGGCTCAAGGTTTTCATTTATCAGAAATCTAAACAAACAAATAGGATATGATTATTAATTATATTTTATAGAATAAAAATGATCTCCATGATAACTTATAAATATACATAAGAAAAAATAATAAAAATATATATTTTTATCCCCCCCCCCCCGATTTCTTTCATCTTAAACCAGCTTTGATGTGTGTGTTAGTTTGACTTGTTATCCATCTAGCAGTTTGTATAAAATCAAAGATTAAGTAGGCTTAGAGTTATTTAAGATCTCTAATTACAGTTAAGCAAATCAAAATGAAGAATAGTGTTGATCGAAGAGAGAGAATGAAGATTAGTCTATCCACTCTCTTCCAAGTTGGCTTGAAATATTATTTCTGAAACTCTATAACAACAATTATTTGAAGGTTGAAAATGACTAAAATATTCATATTGTGATGCTCTATTGCAAAGTGTTTTTTGTGAGGACTTATAATAATAATAATAATAATAATACTAATACTACTACTACTAATAATAATACATGTGATCCTTAGGAAAGCCTAGCACACCAAAACCTTGTTTATTTAATTTTTAAAATGATGAATGATATGTTGTTGTTGTTTTTTTTGTTTTTTTATTGAAAAAACAATACCAGGAGACACATCACTTGTTACTGAGAAAAATGTGACCATGTTATGGTTGTCTGGAATCCTAGATTTTGATGTTGATATTATGTTTTTCAACCTATTTTACCCCAAAATACCTAATAAATGCCATAACATATACTTTATACCAAATAACACTGAAATCACTTAAAAACAAAATCACCCGAATAAAAATTAAACATGATATGGAATCTCATTTTTAGGGATATTTGTAGAAAAAACAAAACATATAGCAATCAAAATTGTATCATAGAATGAAACACTTTGACACCATGAACTATATTTTATTTATATTTAAATTCATGATTCTGTCGAGTTTTTTAAATTCAAACTTGTGAAAATAATGCTTAGATTTTTATCTAACTAACACATATACACACACGAATGCAAGTTGTTAATAGAAAATATACAGTTAAAGATATTCTTATTATACTATATACTAAAAGAACTCAGGGTTCAGTTATTGTAGCATCTTAGGAGAATCATTGTGGATTATAATAGTGCTACTCAGTTTTTGGGTCATTCGGTTCGCCTTTTAACTGATATTTATTTAGTTTTGCATAATATAAAACCAAGAAACGCCTATAGCTCAGTTGATAAAGTCTCAGTTTGCTACCTAGGAAATTAGGGTTCGAACCTCACTAGCCCTTTCTCTTGCCCCTTCCCCCCATTATGCTTTTTTTTTTTTCCCTTTTTTTTCCCTCTAAATCATTTTTTTCCCGCTTATAATTTTTTTTCCTTTTCCATTTATATATTTTTTTTTGTTTTGTCTTAGTTTTTTTCTTCCATGTTAAATGATTTTTTTTAGCTAATAATTTTATTTTTTTTATCATTTTTTATTTACTCTTGTTAAATTTATTTGTCTGTTTTTTTATTTGATTGAATTTCCCCCCTATTATTAACACAATAATAATAATAATAATAATAATAATAATAATTTTAGTTTTTTTTCTTACTTCCTCTTTTGTTAATGTTTTTTTTTTTATTTTTTTCTCGAGATAATTTAATAATTTTTATTGTTTTAACAGTAATTGTAATGATATTTTTAGATGTTAAGGCTTCGATATCCCTGTTATTATAATATGATTTGTTGATGTGTTTCATTATATCAAACCTTGCATGTATAAATGTTATTCTTTATTTTATTTTTTCAATTTTTTCATTTAATTGAAATTGATAATATGTTTGGTTTTCATTTCGGCCCTTATAATTTCAATTTTTTATTTTAATTCCTTTAATTTTTTATAGTTCTTTTTTTGTTTGCTCCTTTGTTAAAGTTTTTGGGCTTTATTATTCTTCTATTGAATTTATTTTCCCATTATTCACGTAATAATAATAATAATAATAATAATAATAATAATAATAATAATTTTAGTTTTTTTTTCTTAATTGCTCTTTTATTAATTTTTCAAGTTTTTTTCTCCTCGGAATAATTTAATAATTTTTATTATTTTAGCAATAATAGTAATGATATTTTTAGATGTTAAGCCTTTAATGTTGTTGTTGTTATAATATGATGTGTTGATGTATTTCATTATATCAAACCTTGAGTGTATAGAAGTTATATTTTATTTTTGAACTAGCAAAATCTTTTAATTGTTTCAATCCTAATAATTATAAAAAATATTTGTTCGGCGCGCAATGTATTGTGGGCAATTAACTAGTTATGAACTAAAATTGGTACGAGATAAATTATAGCAATTAATTATTTGACTTGGTCAGAATAAGAACAATTTAAAAAAAATATAAATAAAAGAAATAATTTGAAAATTTAAATAAAGTGTTTTGTCATTTTGGTTTAACAATAGATAGGAAGGGTCGTAGCTGAAATATTTTGCAATTTCTGATATCAAACATGTTAGAATTAAGAGATGGCAGAGAGCTTTGCAAAGTATGATTGCACGAAAGGCTAGGAGAATCTTTATTAAATTGGACTAATCAATAAAAACTTTATCAATTGTTAACGGATGAAAATAAATTTAAAACTAACGGCAGAAACTGGGCACTACATATGATAAATCAATGAAATGCAAATGGATCAAGTATACGTTTTTTTTTTTTGTCAAATGTCTCGAACTTTGTTGGTTATCCAATTAAGAGTCATGCTTATCCAAATAATTTGTTGAAAAATATAATTTGACAATATTGTCAGCATTTTCTTTATTATTATTATTGTTGTTGTTGTTGTTGTTGTTGTTGTTACTATCTAGTTGTGTTTTACTAAGGCCTTCATACAATATTTTATGGATGATTAATATTAATATTATTATTGTTTTTATGGATCATTGAAGTTCCTGAATTGTAATGTAACAGTACAAATTCTTCGAAACATATCCGACAAGTTGAATATCAGCAATTGGGTCACCATTGATCGAACTTCTTGTAATTTGGCACAGTGGTGGAAGCAGACCATCGACGACAAAACTCAAAGCATTGTTCAATGCAACTGTACATTTGAGAATGGCTCCGTTTGTCATGTCACTAACATGTATGTTTTATGTTTTGTGAAAGAGTAGATTGCAACTCTACCTTTCTATTTTATATAGTTATTTTAACAAGTTCATGGTGATGGCGATACGTTTTCCTATTTTAAATATGAATTTATGCTACTCTTTTAGTAATAAAAACACAAGCAAAATTGTGTTCATGCAACAGCTAGTGAGTAAAAATAATATTTAATGGAGAGAAGAGTCTCTGTGTAGTCTATAAAATGGTGATCGATACTTCCATTTTCTTTTCTTTTTAATTACTACTAATTCTTATATCTTGTTTTTGACAGAAGAGTGAAAGGTTTTAATTTGAATGGAGTTCTACCAGAGGAACTAGGAGACCTTCCGGAACTGGTTGAAATGTAAGTGATGAGTGCATTTTCTACGATTCTTAGTCAAGTTCATTAATATCATTATTGATTAGAGATCAACTGCTATATATTTGGATTTCTTTTCTTCACATTTCCTGGCATGGCACCTTCACATAGGATTTTAATTAATTAATTTATTAAAACAAATAAAAGTTTTATGATGATTCAAACGGGAATAGGTTTTTGTCCAAGTGGCTAAGAGAAACAGTGACTTGTAAACTATAAGGATTTACCGAATGACTATAAGATGAAGCATTTTTCGTTGGACAGTGATCTGACTCGCAACTATATTAGTGGAACAATCCCTCCAAGACTTGCACAGCTTCCTAAACTTAAGATTTTGTAAGTTTTTTCGTGCATTCTGTATATTTGAGGGGGGTTTTATATCCCGATATAGCGATTCATGTACAAGTTAACCTGTTCGCCAATTTTATCATGTCTTAGGTCTCTCATCGTTAACCGACTCACCGGTCCAATTCCACCGGAAATAGGCAACATTACCACCCTGGAGCAGCTGTAAGTCACAAAACGAACTTCTTAAATCAAACACTAAGCTAGAACGTTAAATCTTGAATTTGACAAGCTTGCAGGGTCCTGGAAGATAACCTGCTGGGAGGGTCTCTTCCTCCAGATCTTGGAAATTTGACAAGCTTAAGAAGACTGTAAGCCAGATGCCTTCACCTTCTATCTGAGTTTATCTGTGTATCTACTACATGATATTCAATCTAACTCTTTTTATGTACGGTGACGATGTATGATGCTCACTCAGAGAAATTTATTTACCCCTGCAGTGTTCTTTCCGCAAACAAATTTACAGGAACAATACCAGACACATTTGGCAATTTAAAGAGTTTAAATGAATTGTAAGTGATGACGTGGGTCACAATTTTATTTACAGTACATGATATGCTGAGCTTAAGCATCCATCTGTTTCATATGCTCCTGCAGTATGATAGATGGAAGTGAACTGTCAGGGAAGATACCTGACTTTATTGGGAACTGGACCAACATTACGACATTGTGAGTAATTAGTTTTTGTCCATTTTTCTTCTCATGGTATCCTCTTGGACAAGTTAATTTAAATCTCATTTTCGTTTCTATTTCGCATTCCTAACAGCTTCACCTTCTTTCTCAGGGATTTGCAAGGAACATCCATGGAGGGTCCTATTCCATCTAACATTTCACAGCTAACAAGTTTAAAATATCTGTGAGCACAAACAAGTTCATTATTCCTGTCGCTTTCCAATCATCTTGCAATTTTATGCCCTTTTGCTTTTAAGAAAGTTCATACACATGAGTAACCGATTTTTCTCTTCCAGGAGAATATCCGATTTGAGTGGATCAAGTTCAACTTTGCCTAATCTACAGGCCATGAACAGCTTGGAAATTCTGTGAGTTGCATAACCCTGATCAAGATTCCTATGTATTGAAAAGCCTTTCTAATTACCTTTGGATTGCCTTAACTATAATTAATTGATCATTGTTCACATTTTTGAGACAGCATTCTGAGAAATTGCTCAATTACTGGTTCAATCCCAGACTACATTGCAACTATGTCGTCTTTGAAAATTTTGTAAGTTTTTCTAACAGTTATCCTTGTGGAACTGCTTAATTTCATGGATTGTACTTCTTCCCTGTAGATGTTACTTTGAATTCAAAGAAACCAAAAGAGGCAAATGATTGACATAAGTTTATTCCATCATTTGGCTTTTGATTGAAGATGGATGAAGTAAAGTGCATCAGATTGGTCTAGTGATGAGCTGATCCCTTTATTTATTTTTGTAGAAATAAGAGAGAGTTGCCATAGGTTGTGCATATTTAAGAAACAGGGATGGCTAATTTGAACTCCTTTTACATATGATCGCACAGTTAGGACTTGGGACTCTCACAATTTCCTTGAAACCTGAGCCACAATCTAGTAATGTTAAGATTTCATTAATCTGTATATATTTCTTTACAGGGATTTGAGCATCAACAGGTTGACAGGCAATATCTCTATCTTCAAGAATTTGAGAAGTGTAACGGTGTAAGTCAATACGTGCACATGCTGAAACACATAGGAACTTAACTAATTAATTAATTTTCTTCTCGTATTGCCAACTTGTTCATTGACTTCTTTTATGATATATATGTAGATTTCTGAGCAACAACTTACTAACTGGAGAAGTGCCAAATTGGGCATCGAGCTCCAGCAAGCAAGCGTGAGTCGACAGTGATGCTATCAATCTTTGTATTACTATTTGGTTACCATGTTATTCATACTCTGATAGAATTTTCAGAAATCTTTTGTGTCCCGTCATACAAGAAATACGTTAATCTTCATTTTTCACCGATCAAGAACTGTATTATCCATACCATGGAAAATCTATTTCAGGGATCTGTCCTACAACAATTTTAGCAATTTTAGGAGGCCAACTTCTGGTGGATGCCAACAGAATAAAACACTGTAAGCATTATTTAGCTCATTATTTGTTTTCTCTTCCTAGTTTGTCTCATGTTGCTCATTATTCTACTTTAAAATTCAACAGGAACTTAGTTTCTAGTTATTTATCAAATAGCAAGTAAGTTCCTCTTTCACTGAGATGCTTTGTGAAAACTCTGGAACGATGAATTGCTGACAGCTTGAATTCTTGTCTTTTAGTACTGATGAGTGGTGCTTCACGAAAGGCCTTCCTTGCACTCAAAACCCTGAACGTAATATGAAAGAAACCACACAGTACTGCTATTCTATGAAAGAGTCATTACATAAAATCACCATGTTTACTGCCCTGTTGAAAGATATTGATTGTTCTGCAGATCGTTCCTTGTTCATAAACTGTGGAGGGGGCAGCAATGTGCGTTTTAATGATAATACATATGAAGTCGACTCAACTGATGGTGGGCCAGCATCATTTTTCTTTTCGCAAGGAGAATGGGGTTATAGCAGTACTGGGAGTTATTTGGAAAGTAGTAATACAGGTCCATTTTTAGCAAAAAATGTTTTTAATCTGAGTGTGGAAGGCGTTTATGCAACTGCTCGCCTTGCTCCTCAATCACTCAAGTACTATGCCCTGTGTTTGGCAAAGGGAAAGTATAAAGTGCAGCTTCACTTCGCGGAAATTATGTATTCTAATGACCAGACATATAGAAGCCTTGGGAGGCGCATATTTGATATATCAATTCAGGTAAGCATAATGATTTTCAAAAAGCATGCATATTCGTCTAAGATTTTGTTTATTTCTTATGATTTTAATCTCTAGATTTCCTCATGAGGCTTACCCACCATGTATTTTGTTTTGTCCCTAACAAGTTTAGTATGCCAATGAAAAGATTTTATACTACTGTTTGAAACTTTGAAGTTATAATTTGAACTTTTTGGCCCAGGGTATCAAACTTCGGAATAATTTCAATATTGCTGAGAAAGCTGGCGGAGTTGGCATTGGCATTACTGAGGTATTTGATAATATAATTGTTAACGGTAGCACACTAGAGATACACTTGTATTGGGCAGGCAAAGGTACTACTTTCGTTCCTGACAGAGGTGTCCATGGCCCACTCATATCTGCCATCGCAGTGACACCATGTAAGTCATGGAATCTTCAAAGTTTTATTGATTTTCAACCCACGAACTTCTCATCTAACTATTTCTTTCTCTAATTGTAGACTTTAAGAAGGGAGGATTATCAGTCGGAGCTGTAATCGGCATTGCAGCTGCTTCATGTGTGTTTGCTGCGCTGTTTTTGCTACTGCTGCGAACGAAAGGTTACCTCGGAGGAAAGGACCTCGAAAACAAAGGTAGGACTGAAGGCACAGGTATCTCGATCGCTTGTTTGATTGTGCGTATGTTATAACACTTTTGAGTTTGAGATTTTCTTTTTGTAACAGAACTTCGCGGTCTGGATCTCCAAACGGGTTATTTCACGTTAAGACAAATTAAACATGCTACCAATAATTTTAACCCTGCAAATAAGATAGGAGAGGGAGGATTTGGGCCAGTTTACAAGGTATTCTTGCATTTTCAATTTATTATTTACTACTTGGTGATGCACGCAGAAACATAATCCGACTATATTACTTAGGCTTTGCTCTTGGTGTGCATTGGAATGTCTTGGGCCATGAATAAAATCTACTATGCTTTTTATACAAAAGAAAAGCATATCATCTTCAAAGGTTCTAAAATTTCTGTGCGCGCCTTTGATTTCAGGGTGTGTTGTCAGATGGTCCTGTAATTGCTGTTAAACAGCTATCATCGAAATCAAGACAAGGAAATCGTGAATTTGTGAATGAGATAGGCATGATATCTGCTTTGCAACATCCCCATCTCGTGAAGCTTTATGGCTGCTGTATTGAGGGGAACCAGTTGTTGTTAGTCTATGAATACTTGGAAAACAATAGTCTTGCGCGTGCACTTTTTGGTACTTGCTTGATTGACCAACTACTTCACATCCAATGAGAATACGATCGAGATGTTTGCCCTATTCCTCCGTATCTTTGTTTTTCAGGTCCCGAGGAACACCAGCTTCAACTGAACTGGCAAACAAGGAAGAAGATATTGTTGGGTATTGCGAAGGGGTTATCATATCTTCATGAAGAATCAAGGCTGAAAATTGTGCACAGAGACATAAAGGCAACCAATGTGCTGCTTGATAATGATCTAAATGCCAAGATATCTGACTTCGGTTTAGCCAAGCTTGATGAAGAAGAAAACACTCATATAAGCACGCGAATAGCTGGAACAATGTCAGTTCTCCCCTCCCCCCCTTGATCTCTCAATTTAATAGAGTGTTACAAAGTTGATATTAATTTGGAAAAATTGTAAAAAACAGACTTATAATTTCTTGTAGTGTATGATTTACTCTGCTATATCATGACCAAATGCTCACCATACAATTTCTCTTCCAGAGGTTATATGGCTCCAGAATATGCAATGAGGGGTTACTTGACAGATAAAGCAGATGTTTACAGCTTTGGAGTCGTAGCTTTAGAAATTGTCAGCGGGAAGAGCAACACGAATTACAGGCCTAAAGAGGACTTTGTTTATCTTCTTGATTGGGTAATATATCTTCTACTTTGTTTATCTTACATTTGATGGAAAATGCATGGACTTGATTTTGTTAAACATTTCTTGAGTATCTATTTTTTTCATGAGTTCTAACTGCTTAGTTTTCCCCCATGACATTGAATCGAAGGCTTATGTCCTGCATGAGAGAAACAACCTTCTAGAGCTTGTGGATCCAAGGCTAGGTTCAAGCTACTCGAAAGAAGAGGCAATGAAGATGCTAAATTTGGCTCTCTTGTGCACCAACCAATCTCCCTCTCTGAGACCACGAATGTCTTCCGTGGTGAGAATGCTTGAGGGAAATATTCCAGTTGAAGCTCCAATAATCAACCATGGTGGCACGGACCAGGAGGCAAGGTTCAGAGCTCTCGAGCTTTTATCACAAGATAGCCAAACACAGGTCTCCACTTCCTCTCGAAGCAGTGAGGTGCAGATAAGCAGATCAAGGGATGGACCATGGATAGATTCCTCATTTTCCCTCCAAAGTCAAGATGAGACCAAGGATCTTTATCCCATCAGCATAGATTGACCGATGGAAATCAGATGAAAAACCCGAGCTTTTTTTCAAAGTGTAACAATATTATTGTTGCTAAGAGAAGAAAACGTTTTCTAGTTATTTAGAATTTTATTTTCAAGGTGTAATAATAGACCGGATTGTTTTGGATCAATAAAGTTAATTAAATCTACACAGAAGAAAGATTCCAACATTCTAATGAACCTATAACAATGACAAGTCCATTTAGATACAAGATTAAAAACAGCAGCCTGTAGTTTTTAGTACTCCGGTGCTTCAAATCAAACATCTATTTTCATATTATTTTGAAAGCAATCAGAAGTGAGATTTAATGCTTCTTCAAGCTTAGTGCTTCTAAACATGTCTTTTGATGATATCTCTGGTTCCATTCCATCCAACAATGTGTTTAGATTGATGGGTAGCGGTGCTACTAATGAGAGAAATCCAAAGCTATGTGGACAACAAAAAGGTACGAGAAAGATTCAATATCCGTGGAAGAAAAATCTTATACAACAACAATGGTTATTGTTAGAGCGGCCAGGAATCATCCTTCAATTTGGTCATCAATATATGTGGCTAAGTGTTGGGCTAAAAAACTTCCATAGGATTGTTGGCTTCTTGTTGTCACTGATGAGAAAGTTGGGTTTCAAAGATAGGATGGTTCATGCAAGGAGCTAATAGGAAGAGGAAGCTTTGGCAAATGTATATTTTTATTTAAATGCATTTTGTTCCAAGATTGGCAAAGCATGAGACAACAAAAGAAGTATCAGACCAGCTGTAAAGGTTATTTGCTCAATCGAATTTTGCAAAACAACATTAATTGGAGAACGATATATGAGCTCTTCACTAGAAGAAGATGAATATTAAGGAGTTTTATTCTGTCATGACAAATCTTTGAGATCAATTAGCTCTTACAGAATCAATAAAATTAAAGGCATGTGGTGTTTATATTGAACATAGAGAGCAACAACGATTAATATAGTTTTTAACAGCACTTCACAGTGATTTTGAAGGAATAAGAGGTTCAACTCTGTATCATTCCCCACTTCCCTTTGTTGATTCCGTTGTAAGTAAGTTATTGGTTGAAGAAATACATCTCCATTCGATATCTGAAAAAGGGCATTCTCTCTAATCCTTCGATGCTAGGAGATCCTTCCAAATCATTTTTCAGTAATCAGTTTAAGTCTTTTACAAGGGTTGCTTTTGATGAGTGCAGTTTTTATAAGCAGAAGGGTAATTGGAAAGCTTAGTGTTCTAAGTTAAGACAACATAATCAGTCTTAAAAACATGACAACTAGTCACAATCTAATGCTCATAACCAACTCAAGGTTATAAACCACCACACAATTATATATTATTAACAATTTTCTTCCTTACAACTATAAACTATGTTTGTCTCTTCTTCTATAGGTCAGTTGTCTTATAATTCTTCAGGTATATTGCAATTCAAATGTTTCTTGGATTCTTGTGTTTCACATCATATGTCTCCAGATCCTTTATCTTTTGCATCCGTGTCCCCTTCGCCCTCTATTCATGTCATGAATGGTGATGGCATTCCTATGCCTTTAGCAAGTTTTGTTTCTATTCTTACACCTCACATGTCCCTTTCTAATGTCTACCTCATTCTGAGCATAACATTAAATCTTGCTTCTATTGGTCAAATATATGATTCTAGTTGTTCTTTATTCATATTTTCCTTTTCTTTTTGTTGTGTACAGGATTTGCAGTCTCATAAGATGATTGAGACAGCCCGTAGGAGAATGTACTATATATTCTTGATGAGTTAATAGTGCCTCCTCTTATTGCTACTACCGGTGTTGATTTGTTTTCTTTTTGATAGAGTCATTCCTCTTTTAGTTTTTATTTACGGTATTCTTGTCTAGGTCATGTTTTATCTTCTCATTTGAGATTTTTAGCATCCATAGGAGCTTTAGGAAATTTACAAACTTGTGATATTTCTGCTTGTAGTGAATATAAACTAATAACATTTTTTGTTTTACCTAATTGTTGGAATTCTGCTTCTTCTTCTCCATTTGATTTGATTCATTGTAATGTATGGGGACCTTCTCTTGTTGCCACTAAAGAAGGGGCTCAATATTATTTTTCCTTTATCGATGATCATACTCGTTATTATTAGATCTATTTGATGAAACATGATTCTAAATTCTTTGGGATATATACAACATTTTGAGCTCTTGTCAAAACTTAACATTCTACTATGATAAAATGTTTAGGTGTGATGTTAGTGGGGATTACACCTCTAATAAATTTTATGAGTTGATGGCCTTAAATGAACTGTTCACCAAATCTTGTGTACAAATACTCCTAAGCAAAATGATGCTGCTAAAAAAGACGAGCATATTGTTGAAACTACTCCTTCTCTAATTTTGTTTGCTTTGGTTCCTACTGAGTTTTGGCGAGAAGTTTTTCTTATATGTAAGTTTGATTAATACAATTCCATCTTCTTATATGTAAGGTTTATCTCCTTTTGAAAAGCTTTAAATTATGGTCCTGATTATTCTTCTCTTAGTGTTTTTGGTTGTACTTATTTTTTTCTTCTCCCTCATGTCAAACGCAACAAGTTTTCCCTTTGATATGTATTTGTGTATTTTTTAGTTATGGTGAAGGTAAAAAGAGATATTGTTGCTTTTATCTTATAACTCAAAAGCTTTATGTATCTTCAAGTTGTCTTTCTCAAGCATATCCTTTAATTTATATTTCATCCACTCCTCCTAGTTTCACTAGATCTGATATTATTCTTATACATTATTTTTTTTTCAGGATTCTGATAGTTTATCATCTTAGGTTTCTAATACCTGAAATGTCTCTCCTCAGGTTTGATCAATTCATCCTAACCATCCTGTAAATACTGACACTTTACTCTCCAGTGCACCTAAAGCTATATTCTCCCATACGATCCCTCCTGCTCTGTTTGAGATTGTAGATCCACCTTGATGTCAATCTATATGTATTTGTAAGTCCATAAAACTACTTGATTTTGCTTATTCTTGTTATTCTTCACCATTTACTTTGTTTTTGGTTTCTATTCATTGTCTCTCTGAACCTTCTTTTATAAAGAGACAATTTTTGGCAACAATCTATGGATAAAGAACTTTCTACTTAGCATAACACAAATACTTGCAATTTGGTTCCTCTACTTTCTGGTAAGAGTGTTGTTGATTTTTGTTGGGTGTATAGAATCAAGAGTAATTCTGATAGATCTATTGAGTGATACAAAACTCGGTTGGTTGCAAAAAGATACTGTCAATAGTATGGAATGGATTATGAGGAGACATTTGCTTCTGTTGCTAAAATGACTACTATTCACACATGAAAGAAAAATCTTATACAACAACAATGGTTATTATTAGAGTAGTCAGGAATCATCCTTCAATTTGGTCATCAAACTTTGTGGCCAAGTATTGAGCTAAAAAACTACCACAGGTTTGCTGACTTCTTGTTGTTTATGATAAGAAAGTTGTGTTTCAAAGACTGATGGTTCATGTGAGGAGCTAATAGGAAGGGGAAGCTTTGGCAAATGGATATTTTTTTTACTTAAATGCATTTTGTTCAAAGATTAGTTTTCATTATAATATTTGGGTTTATGAAGATTATGAAATTCAGGTTGGTTTTGTATTATTTTCAAAGACAAAGTGTTTGATGAAATAACATGTTTTAATTCTTTTCTATTTTTTAGCAAAATTGTAATATTATTTTGATGATAATTTTATAAATAATTAGATATTTTTTGTTAACCTTTTTGCGAAGAAGTTATAGAATTTAGTTTTCTAAACTATAGCTTATAATTGCAATATCAATATCAATCAAATTATAGGGATGCTAATGGTACTTAGGTTTCCCAATAAAAAAAATTAAATAAATAGACCAAACATTTTTTGATGATATTTATCCCTACCTTTCCTTTTAGCTAGTTTACTTGATAAGTTACCTTTTCATATCAAAAACAAATAATTTTATTTTTATAAACGCATCATGAAAATAAAGTTTGTTTATATAATATAAAAATAAAAAAAAATTGTAGATAAATTAAAATAATCTCTTTGAAGTATTGTGTGTGTGTGTGTGTATATATATATATAATTCTTTTTTTAAATATAAAATAAATATTTAAAAATGAAATAAAAAGGTATTAATTTAAATATATATAATAGAAATTAATTCAAACAAATAAAATACATAAAAGAAATAATTAGGGTATCACTTAAACATAAAAAAATTATATAAGAAGAAAAGGTCAAGCATTACCCATTTAAAAAAATTCTACATGATCCAATGCATGTAGGATTCCTTTTTTTTTTCTCCTTCAAATAGGATGGATGAGTCCTCTAAGATTTTTTTTTTTAAAAAGAGAGAAATGAATATAATTTGCTTTCCTGTTTCCAATTACTATGGAGATTGTCAAAAAATTTGGTAGGGTGTTTTCTTGTCAAAATATAATTTTCACAACAAAACACTTAAAATAACCCTATTATGTGAATAAACAAAAAAATGTTCAAAGATAAAATCTTCTCTTAGGTTTGATCTTTTTTTTTTGGTTAATATAAAAGGAAAACATTTCAATACAATTTTCTCATTAAATGAAAATGATTGACATTGGTATCAATATTGACCTTTTAAATGGTCAAAATTGATCTCAATTGAGATTCTCTCTTGCAACACTTTCCTTCTCTTCGTGCGACCACAATGATACATGTAACGTGCATGGAGGACGTGCAGTGGAGGATGCAGAGCAGTTATTAGCAAGTGGGGAGGTGGAAGAAGTAGTGGCAGCTTTTCTGTTATTCAATTCTTAGAATAGCGTATGTGTTTACTTTCTAGTTATTTTAAGTAATGGGTTCCTGTTTTTACTCAATGGTGTAACTGCTAATACTGGTGTATAAAAAGAACCAGTGAGTAAATGAATGAAGGCATTGATTATTACGCCCAAAAAGATCTCTCTTCATCTTCTTTCTCTACTACGCTGTCCTTTAAAAACAAATTGGTATCAGAGCGTGGAGACACGTGGGAAATCAAATGCTGAGTTTCGTAGTGAAGTGCAAGAAATTCTAGCACGTCATGAGACCAATTTCGACTAAGTTCATGCTACTATGCAGGTTGTTCTAACAGAAGTGCAAGCATTGCGAATGCAAAATACCCAACCCAGTTCAGAAAAAGGATTGAACCCATCTTCGATTGAGGAATCCTCACACAACCCAAACCATACTCCTCAACCACAGACCACAACGTCAACCTACCGCAGTACAACCCGAGAACTATCAGACCTCAAATTACCATTTCCTAAGTTCAGTGGAGAAGATCCAGTGGGATGGGTCTACAGGTCAGAGCAGTATTTTGAGTTCAAGGATATTCCTCCAAGTCAACGAGTGCAACTAGCTTCTTTTCATCTAGAAGGAATTGCCCTTCAATGGCATCGATGGGTGGCCAAATTCTATGGTCCGTTAACATGGGAGGAGTTCACAAAGGCCTTATTGCAATGATTTGGCCCTACTGAATATGAGGACTCGTCAGAAGCATTAACAAGGCTAAAACAGGTATCTTCTGTTGCACATTATCAAGAGAAATTTGAGCCACTGTCGCACAGAGTTGATGGACTACCAGAACACTACTTGGTGGGATGCTTTGTGGCAGGACTACGGGATGACATCAGACTTGATGTCAAAATTAAGCAGCCTCGGACTCTCTTAGATGCATTTGGTGTGGCTAGGCTGGTGGAGGAGCATAATCCATTACAACGACGAGTGGGGATTATGAATCGACCACCAAACACTTCCATAACTGCCAAGTCTAGACCAAGTAATGCAGTCGGAGTCTTAGGACCCCCACCTCAGACCAAAACCAGTAATGGAATGGGAACATTTCCCATGCCTTACAAACGAATAACACCTCAAGAGGCTCGGGAATGTCGGGAGAAGGGACTCTGTTATTACTGTGACGACATGTTTTTCCAAGGTCATCGCTGTCAACGACCACAATTATTTATGATTGTTGATGAGCCTTTGCTCAACGAGACGGAAGCTGATTATGAGTAGGGAGATAGTGAAGTCCGAGAGCTAGTACCGGAGGTATCTTTCCATGCAATATCAGGTATAGCTCACCCACAAACTATAAGATTAGAAGGGAATTGAAAAACAAGGAGGTTACGGTACTAGTTGATGGGGGTAGTACATATAACTTTATGGATCAATCTATTGTTGAAAAATTGGGATTAACCGTGGATCGAACACAAATTTTTCAGGTGGTGGTCACTAACCGGGAAAAGATTGATTATCCTGGGAGATGCTTAGCTCTCACATTGCACCTCCAAGGATATGAAGTCACAACTGATTTTTATATTCTTCTCGTTGCTGCATGTTAAGTAGTTCTGGGAGTCTAGTGGTTGGAAACCCTAGGGACTGTCCTGATAAACTACCGGAAGCTCACGATGTCCTTTCAAATTCAGGGGATTACCTATAGCTTGAAGGGAATGGACCGGCCATCCTTAGCAGCACTAAAGGATAAAGAACTCTCACATCTCTAAGGGTCAGTGTTTTTCTTGCAGATTTTATCTAACCACATGGAGGTTCATAAACAAGACCACCCAGCAGATATTCAAGAAATTCTCCAGAATTACTCTCAAGTCTTCTCAGTACCCACCGAGTTACCCCCCAGCGAGATAACGATCACCGTATCCCACTCCAACCGAATAGCAGGCCTATCAGCGTAAGACCTTACCGTTATCCTTATTATTAGAAAGTTGAAATAAAAAAATTGGTCAAAGAACTTCTGCATTCTGGTCTCATTCGCACCAGTAACAACCCCTTCTCATCACCGGTTCTTCTAGTCAGAAAAGCAGATGGGAGTTGGCATTTTTACGTGGATTATAGAGCCTTGAACGCAACAACGATCAAAGATAAATATCCAATTCCAGTGATCGAGGAGTTATTGGATGAACTCCATGGAGCTAAGGTTTTCTCTAAATTGGATTTGAGGTCAGGTTATCACCAAATCAGAGTGAAGGAGGAAGACATTCCCAAAACCGCTTTTCAAACTCATGAAGGTTATTACGAGTTCTTGGTGATGCCTTTTGGCCTCACTAATGCTCCAGCCACTTTTCAAAGTATAATGAATGACTTGTTCAGACCATATTTACGAAGATTTGTTTTGGTTTTTTTGATGATATTCTAGTTTACAGTGCTACTTGGCAAGATCACATTTCTCACCTTTCCACTGTTTTGTCTCTCTTGGGTACTAATCAATTATTTGCGAAGGAGTCCAAATGTAGCTTTGGGGTTTCTCAGGTGCATTATTTGGGTCATGTCATCTCTGAGCAAGGGGTCGCTGTGGATCTAGCAAAAATAGAAGCGATCATCGCATGGCCTACTCCCACCACTGTAAGGGCAGTTCGTGGATTCTTGGGGTTGGTTGGATATTACCACAAATTTATTAGCGATTTCTGAGGGATGGCAGCTCCACTAACATAACTTTTGGCTAAGGACAACTTCTCTTGGGGGCTGGAAACAGAAACTGCCTTCAATGATCTCATGAAAGCCCTCATGACAGCTCTAGTTTTGGTCTTGCGAGACTTCAAACAACCATGTATGGTCGAATGCGATGCATGTGAGAGGGGCATTGGGGCTATCTTAATCCAGCAAGATAAGCCGATCGCTTATTTCAGTGAGGGTCTCAAGATATCTGTGCTCGCACTTTCCACATATGAAAAAGAAATGCTCGCGATCGTCAAGGCTATCCGTAAATGGCGGCCATAACTTTTAGGGAAGGCTTTCATAGTCCGTATAGATCATAAAGCCTTAAAGTATCTCATGGAGCAGCGTATCATGACACCAACTCAGGCATGCTGGCTACCCAAGATTTTAGGGTATGACTATGTGATTGAATATAAGAAAGGTAAGGAAAATCAGGGGGTTGATGCACTCTCTTACAAGGTGCAATTTGAATTTCAAGCTATATCGACTTTGCATGCTGACTGGTGGACTGATTTGCAAAAGGAAGTGGAGATGGATCCTTTTTACGCGTAGTTAGTGGGCAACCAAAAGTATTGTAAGAAGAATGGAGTTTGGTTCAGAAATGATAAAGTCTACTTGAGTCCCACTTCACCTTTAATTCCTTCTATCTTGGAGGATAATCATGCTTCGGTCATTGGAGGCCATTTTGGTTACATCAAGACTCTTAGTCGCGTTCAAAATGTTTTTTGCTGGCCAAGGATTCACTCTATCACAAAGGAGTTTATTTGCAATTGTGATGTGTGTCAACGTAATAAGGCTGAGCACATGCAACCGATTAGACTCCTGTAACCTCTGCAAATTCCAGAACAGATTTGGACAAAGGTGTCAATGGACTTTGTGGAGGGTCTTCCTAGCTCGCAGGGATACACAGTGGTTATGGTTGTGGTGGATAGACTCAGCAAATACAGTCACTTTGTTCCTCTTAAGCACCCATATTCAGCGTCGACAGTAGCAAAGGCCTTCATTGCCAATGTTGTTCGTCTTCGTGGTGTTCCATCTTTTATTATGAGTGATCAGGACAAGATATTTATAAGCTCTTTCTGGCAATCACTATTTCGTATATGGGGGACCAGTCTCTGCATGAGTACTAGTTACCATCCTCAAATGGATGGCCAAACGGAGGTTGTTAACCTGGTTTTGGAACAATATCTTCGTTGTTTTGCAGGAGAACAACAAAAAAAATGGGTGGATTGGATTCCTTGGGCGGAGTTTAGCTATAATACTTCTCTTCATACTTCCACCAACCTGACACCTTTCGAGGCAGTCTATGGCACGCCACCACCCAAACTTCTTCCTTACACTCCAGGCACTACTCGTGTCCAAGAAGTGGATGTCTATCTTCGTGATCGTGAGACAATTTTACGAGAGTTACATCGGAATCTTCAGCTGGCACAACAACGTATGAAGAAACATGCTGACTAGCACCGCCGGGAAGTCACTTTCGAGGTCGGTGATTATGTTTATTTGCGCCTCCAGCCATATTGCCAACAATTTGTGGTCAAGCGACAGTCTCCAAAACTTGCACCTTGTTTTTATGGGCCCTTTCAGGTATTGGGCAAAGTGGGTGCGGTCGCTTACCGTTTAGCTCTTCCACCATCAGCTCAAATACACAATGTGGTTCATGTCAGTAAATTGAAGTGTTACTTTGGTCCTATTCCTGACCACTTCACTCCTTTACCTCTAATCATAGATGATTCAGCCATTCTTCCACAACCAGAAACAGTTTTGGATCAGCGTGTCATACATAAGGGAAAATATCGACCAAAGCACGGAGTTTTAATTTAGTGGGCAGGGGGTTCAGCTGAGGATGCCACATGGGAGAATGCGTGGCGCTTTTACAAGCAATACCCACACTTTATCCTTGCGGACAAGGATGTTTCAAGGGGTGGGGAATGATACACGCAATGTGCATGGAGGACATGCATGGAGGATGTGCAGTGGAGGATATAGAGCAATTATTAGCAAGTGGGGAGTTGGAAGAAATAGTGGTATCTTTTCTATGATTCAATTCTTAGAGTAGCGTATGTGTTTACTTTCTAGTTATTCTAAGCACTGGGTTCCTGTTTTTACTCAATTGTGTAACTGCTGATACTGGTGTATAAATAGAACCAGTGAGTAAATGAATGAAGGCATTGATTATTACACCCAAAAAGATCTTCTCTCTTCATCTTCTTTCTCTACTACGCTGTCCTTTAAATTCTACATAATACTTAACAGGCCACCATTCCCTGGTCCATCACCTTAGACAGAACCAGCTCGACCTCCTCTATACAATGGAAATAATAGGTAATCCTCTCTTCCTTCTACTATTGTTCATTACAAGTGAATAGTAGGCTTGGTTGGGTTGGACACTACCCCCTTTATGCAATTTGGGCAATTTCTGCCCATTTGGTTGGGCAATAACCCCTTTAAGCATTCTAGGCCATTCTGGCCCATTTAGTTGGGTAGCCCAACCCCTTTAGAATGTCAAGACATTTTGGTCCATTTGGGTAGACATTCATACCATGAATACACATAAAAAAATAATATAAATTGCATCTAAAATAATGTTTTGTTTTCGTGAATGTGGTCGAATTTCAAAGTTTTTCCAAGCATATTTTTTATAAAAAAATATATAGCATTTTTCTCATGTTTTAAAATAAAAATGGGATATTGTAACCAATTTATGATTATCTATTGAAATTTAGCCGAAAGACAAAAAATTAACAATTATTTTGTTTTCACTATCGGGGTATAAAATTACATTGTAAAGTACACCTGTAAATAGTAAAAAGAGGTTTTCTAAATGCAATGAATTTTTTTCAGACTTTAGAATGATTAGGTTTTCGACTCAATAAGATTGCTACTTTCTTATGAAGAGAGATCTACTTCAAGCATTAGAAAAGACCAGCAAATAAAAAATCTAAATTAGAAAACAATCAAACCACAATGCAACTTACCTTAGGTAAGGTGCATTGGGGGTGATTCTTCTTCCCCTTGCACAACAAGTTCCTTTACCCTGACTCTCGCAAATCTTTAGGTTTCCTAGTGATCTTAACACTAGGTGGCGACTTCTAAAAATTATAGTCATAACTTTATGATTATTAAACCTCTTTCCTTTATGTCGTCTCCTCTATGGAGATGGTAGAGTACGAATCGCGAAAAAAACCCGCTGTCACTATAAATGACAACTACACTATGGACTTGTCTAGTTGGACTAAGCTTTGCTTGTTTGATTTTTTTATTTAATTTAATTTTTAACACTCTTTTTTATTGTTTTAGCATAAATCTTTACTTCCAGTTCATGTATAAGCATCATATATGAACTAATATCATAATGCATTTTAATTCTGCAAATGAACCCAATTTTAGGTTAAGTGGGGAGTAGCAATCTGTTTTATGACTTTCAGTCGGGTTCAAATTCGTTAAACATTTAACTATGAACTAAGTGTTTACTTGATAATGGTGGTCACACCGTTACCCAACCATTTCTTGTAAACCCCTATACTACCTTCATGTAAGGCGATTACTGGGCAGTTCATAGACCTTTTAAGACCAAGTACAAAGCTTACCCTTCATATAATACCTTAGAACATATCTTTAGGATACGAACTCTTTAATAAGCCATTTTTTAAACATTGTAGAATTTATCAAACCAAGACCATAACCTTTTGGAATAAGGGGAAAATTTGAAATGATGCAATTAATTAAAGGAGATTGCTCAAGGACTAAGGTTAATGAATTACCACACATAACCATAGTACATTGCTCCATAGAAAATATAAAGAATCTTATTCCAATATTGAGGTATATAAATGAGACACTGTTTGAAAGAAAATATGGAAGAATTGTTCATCTAATGAAAATCTCAATTCATATATTAGGAGTCAAAGCCTCTATATATTTTTGGGATCCCAGTTATAGATGTTTCACCTTTGGTGATGTTGACATGACCCCTACAATTAAAGAGTATGTTCAAATCCTGAATTTTCCTCATAACCCTCACTGATTTTATTTCAGATAGAGGATTGAGAATACAACTTAAGAGGTCACCAAGCTGTTTTGCTTATATCAAATAGACCAATACAGGACATCCATTAGAGGTTTCAAGTGGAAGATGATTGAGAGCAAGTTGAAGATGGATAAAGATATAGGGAGGCTTAGAGAAGAGATATATTGATAAGTGGATTTTACCATTTTTGGTTTAGTATTATTCTCTTAAGATGCCATTAGGATTATTACCTGTGTCTTTATCGAATATAAGTAAAGAATAATCCCATTTCAACTATATTAGTTGAGACCTTCCTGTCTTTGAACCATTGTAGATTACGTGGGAAAAGAGCAATGCAAAGTTGCATTCCCTTATTGTTTATGTTGATCTTCAGTCATTTGGAAACTCTAAGAGAAGTTTTCAATAATTTTTGATAGTTTAACATGAAGCATCTTAGGATTGTCCTAAATGAAGAATGGAGGGACCTAGATGAAAAGGCTTGGTTTAAGAAATATCAGGAACTCCATAAAAGTACTTTCATATGGAAGGCCTCTTTGGTAAATGGTTTAACTTACCTTATAACTTGTTGTAATAAATCATGGGTTCCATTGATTGGCTTAATTAGGTATATTAGTTAATCACTCTCATTAGTAGCCAGACAATATGAAGGGACACAATATGTACCAAGGACTAGAGGCTGGCCGAATACATTGGTTCATTTAGAGAAATTAATTCATTGGTTGAGCTTAGAGTTTTAAGAGAGACTGAGAACAACCTGTTCTAACTGGCAAGGAAATCCACCAAATAAATTTCTCAGTTAGTCCTATTTATTTAGTATGGAGGAGCTGTGAAACATTACAGAGTGTAGTTAGTAAAAACCAAATGCAAGATAAGTCACCCGTTATCACCAGGGCTAAAAGAAAGAGAGTTGTTGAAGGAGACTTACAAGAAAAACTGGATAAATTAAGGAGTGAGCTTAGTAGCAACAAAAATCATCAAATATTCCTCGAAGAACAACTCCTAAAAAAAGAACAAATGAAGGCTTCTTTGAATCAACAATTGTTAGGAAAAGATGAGCAGATAAATGGGTTGATATGGGGAAAGAGCCAACTAAAAGAGAGGATTTCCCAATATGATGACTTGGTTAATAAGCATATAAAAATGGAAAAGGAATTGGTCATTTTAAAGAAGGCCTTCGAAAGTATGGAACATGCAGAACAAGAATTAATGGTCTCAATGAAAAGAGAAGGGGATCACTATAAGATGAAATGGGAAGATGAGAAAGAAAAAAGTAAAGTTCTCAGTTTTGCCATTGAAGAGGAAAAAGATTTGAGAGCCTGATACCAAGTTTTGGCTGAAAATGAGATGGAAGTAAGAAAGGTAGCTCAATCAGATATGAGAAGGTACTTAGACAAAATAAATGCCTTAAAGTTTTCGTTATGGAAGCTAAACTTGAAACTCTAGAAGAGGAGCTAAAAAGGGTGTAAGAGTAGTTTAGAGAACAACAAGAATACACCAGTAATATTGAAGTTCAGTTAAACGCCAAAATAGTAGGGCTCGATATAGAGATAAAGGAATCACAAAGGGCTAAAAGTTAGATCTAATAGTTAGAGAAAATGGTTCAAATGCTAGAAAGAAACAACAAATCGTTGGCTGCTAGTAATGGAACATTACTTCAAGATAACACTGTATTCCATAGATATGAAGAATACTTGAATGAACTCCCCTCTTTTTTCACGATTGTAGCTAATAGAGGAGTAGCTAATAAAAGAGTAACATTTAAGTAAATGTATTTGTATGACTTATTTTGATGAATGAAATGGACAAGATCCACTCTGTTGGTAGGTGTATGTAATTCAATTAATCTAAATATTTGGATAAAAGTCCTTCAAATTTATCAAACTATGGATTCTACCCAATAAGAAAGTCATGGATTGGTTTTTTTTAGAAATAATCATACATACATTCATTCATTGTAAATAACATGCATATCATCAACAAGTTGAAATAAAGGTCCCCGAAAGGCTTCAATCAACAAAGTTTTGTGAAGGATGTGCACATCAAGATGCTCACTTTCAAGGAGAGTTGGATACTTTGAAAGAAAGTGTAGCTCCCATTGCTAGCTAACTTGAGCGGGCATTGAGAAATGCTTCTGGTGAGGGTTCTTTAACTAGACCCATAATAGCTGCTCAAACACAAGTGGTGAACCACTCTTAAAAGATAATTGGAGAAAGAGTTCAGTATCCTCAACAAAATCCTACTTTTATACAATCAGCAACACCAACACTTGTACTAACACCTATTATTGAAGCATTTATAAATGAATCCCATAAGATACGATCATATGATGACATTGATTAGACAAAATGACAGCATTAGAAGCCAAAATAAGGGCCATTGAAGGGGCAAATTTGTATGATGTGGTAAAGGCCGTAAAAATGTGTTTAGTACCAAATGTGGTAGTGCCAAATTTTTTTCGTGTTCTTAAGTTCAATATAGTAGGGAACAAGGCCCCATCACTAATCTAAAATCATACTATAGCAAAATGGTGGAAGTGGTGCATGATAAGAAGTTACCAACACATTTTTTTCAAGATGGTTTGAGTGGGGAAACTTTAAGTTGGTACATGAGGCTTGATAATACTAGAGTTTGCAATTGATAAGACCTAGTGGATGCTTTTATTAAACAATACAAGTTTAATATGACATGGCTCTTGATAGGACTAGTCTGTCTAACCTATAAAAAAGAGAAAAAGAAAGCATAAGAAAATATGCTCAAAGATGGAGAGACTTGGTCGTACAAGTACACCCTCCCTTTTTAGACAGAGAGATGGTTACTCTATATTCATAATCACACTTAGAGCGCTATACTACGAGCATGTGATGAGAAGTTCAACACAACAATTTATGGATGTCATGGCCATGACAGAGCGTATAGAATAAGGAATAAAAAGTGGAAAAATCTTTGCACCAATGGAAAAAAAGGCTTTAGTGGAAAGAAAAAAAAGAATGATCACATTGAAGGAGGTTATAGGGGCAAGAATACCTAATTTCAAAAATATTACACCCCATCATATCAAATTGCCATTATTAACTTCAACTCTCCATTATCTACCAAGAGACCTCAGAACCAAATTGAAAATTTACCAAAAAATCAAACCGAAAGTTTCCAAAAAAGAGTTACCAAAAAATTAAGGAATAATTACCCCCATTGCCACTAACCTTGAATGAAATATATCAAAAGCTATTAAGTATTGGACAAGTAGCTCATTTACCATTGACACCCTTACAACCACCTTATCCTAATTGGTATAAGATAGATCATACTTGTGAATACCATGCAGGAATTGCAGGACACAATATCCATACATGCAATACTTTGAAAAGGAAACTCCTCCAATTAATAAAGGCTGGATGAATAACATTCGAAGAGCCCCTAAATTTAAGGACTAACTCACTACTTAGTCATGCTTTCGGTAACGAATCAATTAATATATTAGATGTCGAGTATCCAAAAAGCTTAAAGGTGCCAATAGAAAGAATTTATCAAATGCTAATAAGAGCAAAATATGATGTCTTAAGATGTTGCAAGCACCATAACCAAAAACATTACTCTATTAGTCATTGCAAAGGCTTCTATAAAAATGGAATGCAAATGTTAAATAGAGGACTGCTTCAGGTAGAGACAATAATGGATGATGAAGTGTTCATGATAGAGATGCCAAGTAAAGAAGTATGTCGGGTTCAGTTGTCCCAGAATGGCCACCCAAACTAGTTTTGTCCAAACCTATAACTATGTATAAAGAAGACTATAATGTCATACCATACAACTATGGACATCCATCTCGAAGCAAAATACATCCACTTGTCTTTCTACTAGAAATTTGAGGCTTGACCTGAAGTGACAAATGTTTTACCCTAGAGGAGTTAAAAAGGTAAAAGGGAAGGAAGTGATTGACACGATCAAAGAAATAAATAAACTTTTCATAGAAGAGAAAACCAATGAATTCTTAAAATTGATGAAACACAGTAAATACAATATTATGGAACGACTCAGGAGAACTCTTGATAAGATATCATTGTTTTCCTTGATATTAAGTTTCGAACCTCATCAGAAGGCTTTGCAAAAAATGATGAATGAGGTCTATTTACCCCCACGACATCAACTAAGAGACCATGCAACACTTAGTGGGGAGAATACAAGCTTCAAATTACATGTAATTTACTGAAGACGAATTGTGCCTGATGGTACTAGGCATAATAAGCCATTATACATCACAGAACGATGTAAGAATGTTTTGGTTGGAAAAGTATTAATTGATAATAGCTCTACATTGAATGTTTTACCAAGGCGTATGCTAAGAGAAATTCCATTGATGAATTATACATATAGCCAAGTACCATGATGACAATAACATATGATGGATCACCAAGACAAACAGTGGGGATTCTGGAAGTGGAGTTATACGTAGGACCACAAATGTTCTAGTGACATCGCAAGGAATGTATATCCATTAATCCTACAATATATTATTGAGAAGGTCGTGGATCATGCAACTAGAGCGGTGGCTTCTTCACTACACCAATGCTTGAAATATATTATAAATGGAATGATGATTATTGTGAAATCTAAAGAAATAATTTCAATGACTAGAAATGTGGTCGTACCCTTTGTAAGAGCATAGAACTATAGAGAGGGGAACATTCACGCATTTGAAATGGTGAATGCATAATGGGTTCCTAAGGGTGCAACAGTAAGGAAACCTGGAATTTCAAAAGCAATAAAGATGATTGCTAAGTGTCTTTTATGTAATGGGATTCCCTTCAGTATGATTCCATAAGTGGAATGCTAGAGAAAATTAATATAGTGAAGTTGAAATGTGTGGATCAGAGGTTCAGGGCTTGGGTATAAGCCAAAAAGAGAGGTTTACAAATGAGTTGTCCAAGTTAGGAAAGAGGCAAAGATGGAAAAAAATTAAAGGAAGATAGTCAAATAAAGAAGAGCTTGTCATCCCACCACTCCAAATATCTTTTTGTAGTTTAGTTGAGGTAATCAAGTGAGGCATAATTGATCTGTATATTAGCACTCTTGAATACCAAGAGGAAAAGACAAATTTCCTGTAGCTTTCTATCCACAACATTGATGAGCCCCCCACAAGAACTTTTATGTTGGAATTAGTTGAAGGGAAAGTCTACTAGAATTGGAAGATGGAGCCTACTCCTATTGTGTTTAAAAAGTAATTATTTTTATTTGATCATGACCATATTTTGATCTATTTTGACCTTGATAGTAATTCAACTAAGGATGCCACAAGATTTGCCTTAAATGAGCACTCTTTTTAATAAGATCATGCATTTTGTCATCATATCCATGTTTTTTTTACAAATAACACTCTTACATAAACACACCTTACACTTTTAGGGATCTTAAAAGTTCCAACTACTCATAAAACTACCACACTAAGAATTGTTGTTACTCATTTTTAGACCCATGTGCTGGAAATAGTTTACACTTCTTTGGAACCAATTGAAAGAGTTTAACACATGATTACTAGACGATGGATAAAAGTAATAAAAGTAGAGAATAATGTTTTTTTTTCAAACCCTGTCCTTGTTGCTTACTGTTTTTCTTATCCCCCTCATTTACTACTAAAATCGTTAGGATTCTTACACCAATTAGGAATTTTCATAAAACTAAAGTCATTGTTTCTTTATCTAGGTTTAAGGTAGGATAAATCCCTTATAATTTGAACTTAAAAAAAGATTTTTCTTCCACAACAAAAATCCTTTTCTTCAAAATAGTTTTGACAAATAGATTACAAGTACATTTTGTTCGTCAAAACAATTTTTTATCACTTCAAGTCCTTCATGAACGTTATAATCGCACACGTGTAGATGAATTTGGGGTTTCAAATTACCTTATTTGGATATCAAAATATCAAGATTTTCATGTTTGAATATCTAGTATAAAAGAAAAAAATCGTACCGCGAGAATGATTATGACCCGAGATTTACAAGTTTTATTCGAGAAACCCAATTTAATATTTCAAGGATTTATTAGGACAATCAGAGACCAATTTAAAAATTTTGGAAAAGTTAATTAGTCTTTTTGAAAAATAGGGGGGTTGGTTCAGGTAACGCCACAATAATTTATATTGCTCGACTGTCGTGCAGCGTTATAATTTCTTTCTTTTTGCAGAACCAGTGATGTTTTTTTTATTTATTACTTTTTTACCATAGGTTTGAAGTTATATAAATTGCTAAGAATTTGTGCTGAAAAAAAGAGATTTGTCGATGACACAAATATCCTTTTCTTCAAAATAGTTTTCACCAAGTAGATGGCAGGTTGATTTTGTCCATCAAAATGATTTTTTCTCACCTTTTGTTTTCTTAATGAAAGTTGTAGTCTTGTACGAGTAGATGAATTTGATAAAAGAAGAAAATCCTATTAGAATGTCATGTATAAAAACAAAAAATCCTTTTCTTCAAAACAATTTTGACCAAGAAGATTGCGGATAGATTTTGTCCTTCATAACAATTTTTTATCACTTTGAGTCCTTCACAAAAGTTGTAATAATGCACATTTAGATGAATTTGGGTTTTTAAATTTCCTGATTTGGATATTATAATCTAAAGATATTTTTGTTAGAATGTCTGGTATAAAAGCAGAAAATCCTTTTGTTCGAAACATTTTTTACCAAGCAAATTGCAGATCAATTTTATCCCTTAAAAAGATTTTTTCTCACTTTGTGCTCTTCATGAAAGTTGTAGTCCTGCATGAAAATAAGAATTTGGAGTTTTTAATTTCCCAATTTGGATATTATAATCACAAAATAACTCCATTTTAATATACAGGGTAAAAGCAAAAAATCCTGTCACGATAGTTACTATTCACTATCACTTTGAAAAAGCCCCTATCTGCAACTTCTTCCTTTTTCAATGTAATTTCTCATTTGATTTCCATGATTTACATAATCTTTGAGCTACAAATCATACTTTTTCTGCCTCAAAATCACAAAATATCAACCAAAATATTTCTTTCCCTATTTTGTTTATTTAATTGCAAAAAAAATATATGTAATCTTGCATCCTAGATTAAATGCACTAAATCTTCCCTAAATAAGAGCTATGTCTAGGCTATATATACCCTTACCCTACTAACCTAAAGGATAGAGAAGAAAGAGGAAAACAAAATGAGAAAAATAAGAAGAAAAACAAAGAAAAGAGAGAAAGAAGAGAGGGAAAAGTATGAGAGATTGGTTGTCAAGAAGAAAAAACAGTAGCCAGCTATATCCTCTTCATCTGAACTTCTCCCTTAACCAATAAACTACTAGTAATAGCCCCGATTAGACCCCCCCTGTCGGCCACCAGCTTTGCAAGTTTCTGTCATCGTCCCTATAAGCAATGATCATCGGTTGAGTAAGAGTTCCGGAGGCATCACCTCTGCCCATTAGTTGCTAGGTTAGTATTCCATGCATTCTTCTTCATTTAGTAGGTTAATCAAACCCTGTACATGCCTTTTTTTTTATTGTTCAAGTGAATTATAATTACTTGAACACTAACTAAATAGGCATGCGTGAGGTAGCACTCGCGCATGCCTCTTATTTGCCCAGCCAGGTCATTGGTTTGGATAAGTGACCTGACTCTTTTTTTCTCTCTATTTTCTAAAAAAATATAAAATACGAGGAAAACATTTATGATTTTATGGCATATTTATTTTAAGGTATGTATTTTCTTTATATTTTAAAAATATCAACGTCGTATTTAGAATGCCTGATTTTCAGCGCGATGCGACAAATATACATATATACCAAAAAACAAATGTTTTCATGTATACGATCAATATGCTAACATATCATGAAAATTATTTTTTTCTAAAAAAAAAAGAATCAAATATTCAAAAATTATTTTCTTGTATTTTTGGATTTTACAACATGCTTGTAAATTCCAAAGGGTATTGGCCAATATTCCAAAATATACCAAAATCTTATTTTTTAGGGGGGATTCATATTATTCACTATTAGTATTTGAGTAAAGAAATCTTAAAAAAGCTAATATCAAAAATATTAGTGGGATAATTCGTTATTATTTACCATTAATATTTAGATAAAGAAATCCTAAAGTGGTAAATATCTAAAATACCTTTGCAGGAATATTAAGTTGTTATTATTTAATCAAAACATCTTTGAAAGAAATCCTGATTATAATTGGAGATATTTTAATTTTTTACTCCATGATTTAAGAGTTGTAAAAGTATGAAATATTAAGGCAAAAATAGATTTTTAAAGCACTCTGGATTTCCTTAGATTTCTAAGTTTTCTGTTCCTTTTCCTTGCTAACCAATCCTAGGAAAATTGATTAGATAGAACCAACACCATATCAATCATAAGGTAAACCAAATCACCTAGCAACTTACTTTATAATACTCCATCCATTTCTTTTATTTTTGTTGGTGGATTTTCCTAAAATTGTTTTTGTAATGCAAGCATTGCTTTCCAAATGCCTGTAGCCTACCTTTTCTGATATGCTGATCAGGTTTTTTTTTAGCTAGATGTGATTTTAGATTGTCATGTAGTTGGCATACTACATGTTGAAACAGCTGTCTGTCAAAGTAGTGAATGTAAGACTTGGTGTTGCTGTTACGCATTTGTGTGTGTGTGTGTGTATTTCCTTGAGAATGGTGTTTAGTTGTATCTCCTGTGGATGCCTTCTATCTTCCAGTTCATATTTACATGACAGACTTGGTGTTGTTACGCATATTCTCATGTCTATATATATATATATATATATATTTATATTTATGTTCAGCAGTGCTGTTATCTTACCTACGATAAAGTGTGATTGATACTTTTATGTTTCTTGTTTTGGGCTCATGACCTTTTGGCCATCAAATTGTTTCCCTTTGGCATGGTGGATCATGGGGTATGTAAAATCATTCTCTCTCCCTCTCCCTCTCTCCTCCTCTCTCGCTCTCTCTAGCTTGTAGAAGCTAATGTCAGTTTCATAACTAAAATATGAGTACTTAGATAGTGGATTTACTCAAGAGCTTGCTTTGGACCTTTTTATGAGAGTAAATGAGACAGTATTGGTTTTGTTCAAGTTTGGTGCATCAATTATATTAGGTTTAAAATCAAGTTTTAAGTTCTTTGTTAGGATTGATATACAAGCTGATACTTTATTAAGCTGAAATACAAGGTTTTCATAAGCAGCTCGCTTTGTTTGCAAAACTTGCTGGGTGTACTACTATGGTTTGGGCACTAGTAGAATGAGAAGCGTGTTTCCAAAATGGAGTTACTTTTCCTGGGATCTGCTGGGATAAGAATGTTTTATGAACTGTTGGGACCATTAATCTGGTGGCCTTTTAGACCATATTTATGCAGATCCATGGTGGTAAATGTAAAAACTTGTGAAGAAAAGCAAGACCTTCTGCTCTAATCTTCAAGCAATGTTTTTTCATTCATGCCAACTCGACTGGCTGATATCTAGAACTGCCAGTTGATTGTCTCTTTTCTGGTCAAGTTTTGCTCGGTCAATGGGAGCAAATACTTCATCCAAGTCAAATCTTTGGCTTTTGTATTTGCTCACATACTTTAGCCTTACAGCATCCAAAGATTTGCTCTATCGTTCTTTTATCCAGTTATGCCTCTTATTCTTTGTAGAGATTTATCAGGATCTCCAACTGACCTATATATTGCTTGCTAATAAAATTTGGATCAAATTTGATTTCTTAAATGTTTTTCGTGTTTACTTTTGCATGTTTATTTTGTTGGAAAAATGGAAAAAACTCTTATACCAATTGTTGGAATGTAGAGGTGTCCATTATTTCAATTGAAATATTTCAGCCCTCAGCTAAGAACAAAGAACAAGTAATTATAGAGATCAATAGGTAAAATCCAAGATCTATTATTTATTGTCATCCCTCTAATTATATTTATAGAAGAATCAAAGCATTACACGAAGAACTCTAATCACACACAAACTTTTAAACTAATCTTATTATAGATAAAATTTAAACTAGAAATAGAAAATAAGAATTAAAACACATCACTAAATGATGGAATTAAATGACTAACATTAATAAACAAAATTATCATTAATTTGTAGCAGAATTGGAACCAAATTCTTCAACACTCCTCCTTGGTTTCAAGGCTACACATATCTATCTTCTCCTTTAGCTTTTTTAATTTGTCTCTCTTTAGGAGTTGATTGTAACTCTCCATTAACTCCCATAAATCGAAAGCTTTTAGGTATGTCTCTATTTTTACAACCCAAATATCATAATTCAAACTTGTGAATGATGGTGATTTAGCAAGAAAACTTGTAAACACCCGAAAAAAAAAGAAAAAAAAAAGAAAAGAACAAAACCGGTTCATGAATAGAAATGCAAAGAGGAGAGAGGGAATATGGATTTTTCTTTATTTTCAGTCATCTACATCTCTTCTCTTTTTCCCAGCCATCCAAACCCTTTTTTCTCTGCTCCCAGCCGAATTCCTTCTCTTCCCATCTCTTCCCAACCGAATCCCTTCTCTTCCCATCTCTTCCCAACCGAATCCCTTTCTCTTCCCATCTCTTCCCAACCGGATTCTATTCTCTTTCCATCCTTGCCCAGCCGAATCATCACCTTTCCCACTCCTCACAGCCGAAGCTTAGGATAAATTAAGGGAGAGTATTTGGTAAAGATGTGAGAAAAGTTGAGAATTTGAGAAAAAAGTGGACTTTTGCCGAGAGGAAGAAGAAAAAAAAAATAGGAAGTAAAGCAAACAAGAGAAAAAGAAGAAGAGTTGCAAATCTTTCGAAAAAAAATTGTGAGATACAAGAGGTAAGAGTCATGAAATTTTCATGTGTAAATGGTGCTAAAAAATGTGGGGTTTTGATGAAAATTTATGGGTAATGTTGCTGAAATTTCATGTGTAAATTGTGCTGGAAAATGTGTGGGTTTATGATGAAAATGGATGAGTATGTTGCTGAAATTTTTCATGTGAAAATGGTGCTAGAAAATGTGGGTTTATGATGAAAATTTATGGGTAATGTTGCTGAAATTTCATGTGTAAATTGTGCTGGAAAATGTGTGGGTTTATGATGAAAATGGATGAGTATGTTGCTGAAATTTTTCATGTGAAAATGGTGCTAGAAAATATGGGTTTTTGATGAAAATTTATGGGTAATGTTGCTGAAATTTCATGTGTAAATTGTGCTGGAAAATGTGTGGGTTTTTGATGAAAATTGATGGGTAATGTTGCTGAAATTGTTGAAATAAGTATATTGACGAATGTGAAATTGAAAATAGAAGTATATTAATTTTTAGACATTGATGTCACAGGCGGTGCAGTCGGGATTGAACCATCGACCAGACAGGAACAACCCAGAAGTAGAATAAGTAAGTGATTTATGCCTCTCCATTCATATGACGTGTATGAAGTATTTTAAATTGAATATTATACCAATACAATGAGGTTTATTCTAGAGTAATGAATATGTAAATAAGAATAACGGTTGATTAGCTACGGCTAATGGCATCCGGAAGGA
The DNA here is from genome assembly GCA_015731905.1 of Salix dunnii. Lineage (NCBI taxonomy): Eukaryota > Viridiplantae > Streptophyta > Magnoliopsida > Malpighiales > Salicaceae > Salix > Salix dunnii. Next base: position 28,895,881 of record CM027674.1, on the reverse strand, counting down.
TGGCCGGGATAAGAGATTGATTAGCTACGGCTAATGGCATCCGGAAGGATGGCCGGGATAAAAGATTGATTAGCTACGGCTAATGGCATCCGGAAGGATGGCCGGGATAAGCGATTGATTAGCTACGGCTAATGGCATCCGGAAGGATGGCCGGGATAAATGCTTTATTAGCTATGACTAATTGCATCCGAAAGGATGGCCAGGATAAATGCTTTATTAGCTACGGCTAATTGCATCCGAAAAGATGACCGGAATAAATGACAATCTAGTTTCGGCTAATGGCATCCGAAGGGATGGCCGGAATAAAAGGAGGTTTAGTTTGTGTCTAACAGCGTCTAGAAAGGACCCTAGGGGAGGAATGGTTGACCCCGAATATGAGTGCCTTATAAGAATATTCGGAGTAAAGATAAGGTTGCTCGAAAAAGAGAAATGGAGTTCCTAACAACTTTATAATTAACCGGCATTATGCATATATAGAAATTTCAATTTGTTAATGTCCTTTTAACCGATAGTTCATTTGGTTAAATTTATTTAGTACTATAATTAAGAAATTGCATTTCATTAAACGTTTGTATTACTGCAAGGACGTCACAACCATGAGAGGTCTAGGGAGCCTAATACCAGGGGACCTACTTTTGCAAAGAACCACGTAGATTGCATTCTAAACTAAGATATTTTTAGGATGAAACAATGTATTGAATGCATAAATTTTATTAGACCCTTTTGAGTAAATTTGTAAATTCCCCTAGTAGGCTAAAATGTAAACTCATGTCCATGTATGTATATTTGTTTTTATCCAAAGTTTTAGTTATAAAAATTGTAATATTGTACGTTTATGCAAATTCTATTTTCTAAATGGTATGTTTATTGTATGGTTGATATTTTTACCGATGGGAATGGATATGGATTGTTGAGTATGGGTAATAAAAAAAAAAAAAAAAAAAAAAAACATCCGGGTTTTTACAAAACTTGTGATTGATTCCATTGAAATAATACTCTACTCACACTCTTAGTTTTTACCTCACAAAACCCTTCAAAGCCCTTAGCTTTGATATCTCTTAAAACATCATTTTTAAACTCTTATGTTTCACACAATCCCTTCAAAGAGCCTAATAGCTCTGATAGTTTTTTTATTTCAAAAACTCTTCAAAGCCCTTAGCTTTGATTTCCCTTTTAAAATCTCATTTTTAATCTCTCGTGTTTCATATAATCCCTTTAAAGATCCTAATAGCTCTAATAGTTTTTTTTTCTTTCAAAAACCCTTCAAAGCCCTTAGCTTTGATTTCCCTTTTAAAACCTCACTTTTAATTTCTCATGTTTCACACAATCTGTTTAAAGATCCTAATAACTCTGATACCGATTGTTGAAAAATTATAAAAAACTCTGATACTAATTGTTGGAATGTAGAGGTGCCCACTATTTCAATTAAAAAATTCTAGCCTTTAGCTAAGACCATAGAACAGGTAATTGTAGAGATCAAGGGGTAAAATCCAAGATCTATTTTTTATTAACATGCCTCTAATTGTATTTATAGAAGAAATCAAAGCATTATAAGAAGAACTCTAATCAAACACAAACTCTTAAACTAATTTTTATCATAGATAAGATTTAAACTAGAAGTAGAAAAGAACAATCAAAACACATCACTAAATAATGGAATTAAATGACTAACATTAATAAAAATACTTATCATTAATTTATAACAGAATTGGAACCAAATTCTTCAATATATATTCATATTGGTACCATTCATGTATCACATTTGTCATCACCTGATTTTTGGGTGATTCCCCAAAATAAAATAAAAAATAACAAAAATAAAATAAAAAGGGTTCGGCGTCGGTAGAAAAATCACGGTGGGAATTTTGGAAATTTTATGAGGCGAATCAAATCTCTTTTATGCTAAAAAATGAGAGAACATACAAATTCAAGGTAAAAATTAAGTCAAAAATTATAATTATATTTTTTATAAGCCAATTTGATTTAATCATGGGCTAATTCAAAATATTATTATGTTTGAGAATTAATTTAGGATCCAATTGAAGAATTTAATTAAGTGCAAGGACTTAATTATGCTTTAAATTGGTTAAATTAATTTTATTAAGGGCTTAATTAATGAAAAATTTAATTCTTGAATTTAATTCGGGCTTAATTGAGAAAATCAGAATTTTTGGAAACCCAAATGAATTTTTCCAAGCTAATTTGGCATAATTAGGGATTAAATTGAAGACAATTGAAAGTTTAATTATCAATTGAGGGCCAAATTATGTGAATCAGAAGTGAGGGACCAAAATGAAAAAGGCGCGCAAAGCCAAGGGTAATGTTGAAATTCGTACAGGGGCACAATTGGACAAAATTATAAATTTAAACCCAATTGAGGGTGCAATTAGAACAATCATAAATTGAGGGACCAAAACAAAACTTGGCCTACCCAAAGCTGCAACAACCCCGGCCTTTGCCACCTCACCATGCACGCCTGCCGACCAGCCGCCTGAACTCCAACGACCCAATACTCACCAACAAATCAATTCTTTCACCAGTGCATTCTGGTTGTTGGTTATCTGGAAGAAAAAAACGAAGAAAAAAAGAAAAAACTGGGAGAAAAACGGGAAGAAAAATGGACAGAAATTTGGGCAAAGAAAAGCAAGAAAAAACAGAGAAGTTTTGAGAGAACAGAGGCGAATATTTTAGTTTCAGTTTCAAATTAAGGCTGGAGGAGGAAGACGAAGACGTGGTAAATTTGCAGAACACAAGCATACACACGCAGAGGCAGCCACACTTTCTTCCTCTCCAGCTCCGGCGACACAGAAGCGGAAAACACCTCCACCGTGACCTGTAGCAAACCAGCCTTCATCTCCAATGGCATTAACCAGCTCCGACGAAGAAGAGCACAGCAGAGGCAGCAACGAACGACCACAGACCAGCCACTTACAGCCCTCCTCCCGGCCACCACGGGCCTCCGTTTCCAACGCCACCACGACAGGAAAGACCACCTCGATCCCCTCTACACGGCTGCATCATCAAGTAATCCTCTCGTCGAAGTTGATAATTACTGTTCACGAACGTGAACAATGCTGATATTGCACTGTTCACGTTCTTCCCCGTTTAATCTTTTTTTGTTTTTTTTGTTTTGGGCTGGGTTGACCGACCCAGCCCAGAAGACCTTTTGGGCTTCCAGCCCAGAATAAAATGGGCTTCCAGCCCGTGAGGACTGGAAGCCCAGCCCATGACCTGTTGGGCTTCCAGCCCGTGAGGACTGGAAGCCCAGCCCAAGACATTTTGGGCTTCCAGCCCGTGAAGACATGAAGCCCAACCCATGACCCCTTGGGCTTTTAGCCCGTGAGGTTGGAAGCCCAGTCCATCAGGGTGGGCTGTCAGCCCATTGTGCTGACAGCCTAGCCCATTAAAAAAAATAAAAAATAAAAAAATAAAAAAAATAAAAAATATTTTTATTTTTATTTTTATTTTCCCTACTACTTTTTAAAAAAAAAAGATTTTCAAAAAATATAAAATGTTTTGTTTTCGAGCATACAGCCGAACCCCAATATTTTTCAAGCATATTTTTTTTTTTGTAAAAAAAAATATTGCATCTTTCTCATGTTTTAAAACAAAATTTGATATCGTAACCGGTTTATGATTATGCATTGGGATTCGGCCATAATATCAAAAATAATCAAAACCATTTTTGTTTTATCTATCAGGGTGTAAATTTACATTGTAAAATACATCCATGGATAAAAAAAAAAGATTTTAACTACGGTGTAAATTTAAAACGTAAATTACATCCGTAGATAAAAAAATAAAAAGAAAGAGGTTTCCTAACTGCGGTGTAAAATTACATCGTAAATTACACCCGTAGATAAAAAAAAATATTGTTTTTATGCAGGGTAAAAAAAAATTAAACTTAAAAAAAAAAACAATCAAATGACAATGCAGCTTACCTTATGTAGGGTGCACTAGGGGTGATGCGTCTTCCCCTTGCACAACAAGTCCCCTTATCCAGACTCACGCAGACCAATAGGTTCCTAGTAACCTTAATACTAGGTGGCGACTCCCTCATAATTATAGTCGTAAATTTTACGGCTATAAAACAAACACTCCATTTTTACTGCGCGCCGTTATGACGGGGCGCGAAGCGCGCAAAAATCACCCTCGCGACAACATTTAACAAGTTATTCTCTTCACAGGTTCTGCTGTCTAAGAGGTGCAAATAACAATTTGCAAACAAAGTCATAATTGGCACTCTAATTGGGATCGATCCAGTATACTCTTCTACTTGCCACCATAATCTGCCAATTTCAGTGGCAGCAATATCTGTGGTTGCAATTAGTTTTGAGGCTTCCATCAATTCCGTTGGAGAAGGTTCTTGGCAAGGATGTGCAAGGCCTTGTTTGATTGGCAAAAGTTCAGTTTGCTATTGAAGAAAGAATCAATATAATGATTCTCTTCTTCGATTCTGTATATCTTGGATCCTTCAAGGTCACGGCATCACGGTGAAGTAGTTGTCATTTTGAGCAGGCAATCCTTTCTTGTTTATCCAGCTAGTTTTCTTCTGCAGCATATATATCATATTATAACAGCTGAAAGAAGGAAAATAAGGAAAGAAAAACTGAGGATTTGAGACAGTTTCATTGAATTTTATCATTTAATTTTACCTTGCTTATTAATTGGTTTTAATATTTTTTACCATTTTATAATAATAATAATAAAATTAACCCAACGTTGTAGAGTTAATAATTCAAACTATAAGTTTGGTGGGTTGACTAGAATTAACCTTGTCTGTTTGTTATTTTTTGTTTTTCTTTGAATTTGCCTAATCATTAAGATAATTGTCGCACCCCAAAAAAAATGGCGTCGTGGCGACCGTCCCCGCGTGCGAGGGGGGTTCAATGAGAAGGGGTCTAATTTTTATTTTTCATAGAAAGGTAGTCGCCACCTAGTATTATGGTTACTAGGAAACCTAAACTGGTCTTTCGGAGATTCTAGGGTAAGGGACTGGTTGCGTAAAGGGAAGGTTTTAGCACCCCTAGTACGCCCTACCTAAGGTAAGCTGCTTGGTGTTTTTGTTTGTTTATGATTTGTTATGATCTCGATATTTTTTTAAAAAAAATGTTGGTTAAATGGTGATGGTGTATTATCCTCGTCGAATATTTTGGATATTGACCCCTTGGGATTTATTTATCCAAATACCAACGGTGAATAAATGCAAATTATCCCCGTCGAATATTTTGGATATTAACCCTTTAGGATTTATTTATCCAAACACCGACAGTGAATAATAGCATATCATTCCCGTTGAATATTTTGGATATTAACCCCTTAGGATTTATTTATCCAAACACCGCCAGTGAATAATAGCATATCATCCCTGGCGAATATTTTGGATATTAACCCCTTAAGATTTATTTATCCAAACACCGACAGTAAATAATAAACCCGAAAAAAGATTTTAATATTTTTTGAATATTGGCCAATACCCTTCGGATTTTACAAACGTGTTGTAAAATCTCAAAATGCAAGAGATGATTTTTTTCTTTGCGAAATCCATGCCAAAATATATTTTTTCCTTAAAAGTCCAAGATAATATATTTTTTCAAACAAAAAGAATATTTTTTTTAAAATATGCTAGTGTATTGGCCGTATGCAAGAAAACAACATATTTTTTTCTTTTAAAAAAATATTTTTATGCAAATTTTATATTTTTGTATTTTTTTTATTTTGTATTTTTCACTATTTCTTTTTTCGTGGGCTGGCTGTCAGCCCACCTAAAAGGGGGTCAAGCCGGGCACGAGCCCGGCCCGACCAGCCCACTGTCCACGTGAGGGACAGTGGGCGCCCTTGCATGCAAAATGCAAGTAAAGAAGACGATGAACAGTAGATTTTGGAGTGTGATGAATGGCGTACCTGTTAGTACCTCTGTGTAGAGGACGTCGAGGTGATTCTTCTGGTCGTTTTTTCGGCGGAATGGTGGCTGGTCACGTTGCAGACGCTGCTGCTGCCCCTGGTATCTTTGCCTGAGATGATGGATGAGTTGCTGAGAAGCTAGGGGAGGATTCTGTGACGATGGAGTGGGGTGAAATGGCTGAAGCTGGTTGTCGGAGTCGCTGCAACGAGAGGGAGAGAGAGAGAAAAGCTCCTCTGGTTTTAGAGAGAGAAAAACGGTAACTGATCGATAAAGAAGAAGAAGAGAAACTGGTGATATCGAGCGCCTGTAAAAAACCGTTTAGAGTTTCTTGCTTGAATTCTTCCCTCTTTTTTCAAGTGATTTTTTTCTGCCTTTTTCTTCGTTTTCTTTTTTTCCTCTCTCTGCACTCCCCTCCTTTTTTCTCTACGTGACTTCAGCCCTCAGCCTTTCCAAAATTTTCCCTTCTCCATGCTCGCTTTTTCCTCTCAACTTCGCCCCTCCTGTCTGCATGCATGGGCATGCCTTTTATAGGCCAGAGGCAACCCTTCGGTTGCCCCTAGCATGCGCCGATGGGTTGCCACAGCCTGGAATTGCAGCGGCGTGCTCTGCACTGTTCAGGTGACTGAACAGTGCAGGCACGCTTGCAATTTTCGAAAGATTCAGGAGGGTGAAAGTGCGATTTGGTCCCTCAGTTTGTAATTGTCTGATTGCACCCTTAATTGGATTTAAACTTGTGAATTTTGTGCGATTGCATCCGCGTTAAAAATTTGAGAGTAACCTTAGCTTTACGCGCCCTTTTTTTTGTTTTGATCCTTGATTTATGATTTGCGCGATTTAAACCCCAATGAACCATTAGACTCTTAATTGATTCAATCTGGTCCCCGATTTCGCATAATTGGCTTGGAAAAATTCAAATCGGTCTCCGAAAATTCTAATCTCATCAATTGAGCCTGAATTGAATTCGCAAACTTGATTTCCCATTGACTAAGCCCTTAATAAAATTAATTTGACCACTTTAAAATATAATTAAATCATCGCGCTTAATTAATTCTTTCAATTGAACCATAAATTAATTTCCAAACATAATTACACTTTTAAATTAACCAACGATTAAATCGAATTGGCCCCTAAAAATATAATCATATCTTTTGACTTGATTTTTACGCAGATTTTTCCGATAATAAATTACGTTGACCTTGAATCTGCATTTTCTTTCGTTTCCGGGCACGAAAGAGGTATGATCGAGCTCTTGAAATGCCAATAATTTTTGCCTTGATTTTCTCACCGACACCGGCCCTCTTTTATTTTATTTTTTTATATTTTTGGATAGTTTTGGGGACTGACCCAAAATTGGGTTATGACAATAATGTTGAGATAATTTTTATAGAATTTAATTTAAAATCCAAACCAATCAAAGAGTTGAATTGGAACTTTCCAAACTTGAACTTTTACATCAAGTTTCATATCAATGTTGAAAGCTCTCCGTTGATATTATTTGTTTTTTCTTTCAAAAACTACCGGTCCAAATCACAATGGTTGTATAATTGATTGTGTCCATCCTAAATATATTAAGGCATTGTTTTCAATGACCTCTTAAAACTTTATTTAACCATCATAACCTTACATTATAGAAACCATAAATGATTTTTTATGCATATAATTAATATAATACATGTTTATAGATTTAACTATGCATATAAATAATTTCTTCATACCAAATTGTCTCGAAAATTTTCACCATCCTCATCACTTTAATCATTATTGTCATCATTGTCATTTTTGTCACTATTATCCCTAGCATCACCATCCTTTATTGAGACATCAATACCTTCACAACCATGAAAATTAATATGTTCTATAATGAGGCTCATTATATTCTCGTAATTATCATCAAAATCTTTGTCAAATATAACATTGAACCATGAAATATCCATATCTTCAAACACATGTAAATAAAAAAATTGATAGATTTTTTAATAAAACACTATAAATTAAATCAAATAATATTCAATATAAAAAATAAAGACTTGGTAAGCATACCATACTTGTCAACATAATAAAAAATGAATCTTTTTGCTTATATGGTTAGCTTTCCAAAAATTAGACTTTAAAAACCATCAAATACTTTATTTCACATTTGAGTTCTAGGAATGTCCTTTGTATTGCCTTCTATCAAAGAGGCTTTCATTGGCAAACTTCTGACAACCTTTCAAGGACTGTTTTGGCCAATTTTCTTTAACTTTTGCTTAGTCCTTTATTTCATTTTTTTTAATATGAAAGCAATGCAATCATTTGTTGTCTTGTTTGGGCAATAATTATGCTATTGTCCAAGACTATTTCTCATGTCTTTTGTTTTTGTTTTTATTTTTTGGTATTATAGCAAAGTCACAAACCATAATAAGAAAATATTTGAAAAATTGCCCATTCAAATGTTGCATTGTATCTTAATTAATTCCATAAATATTTACAATAGAAATACAAATTGAGTGAATTTTTTTGGCTGAAATTATTTTTTGAAGTGTTTTTTTTATTTGGAAATATATTAAAATAATATTTTTTTTTATTCCTTAAACAAATAATTTAATCTTAGCATGTTAAAATGATTTAATGACACCTAAATAAAATTTAATATTAAAATCATTTAAGAATACAAAAATAAAATTTTAAATTGAAGAGATCATGTAACATATAGTATTTGCCATCATATGTCATGTACACCTAAAACTAGGAGTCTGACTGCAATCTAATCCATATCGATAGCTGTGACAGAAAAATAAAAACATGGAAACAAACCAACCATAATTCATTACTGCACAACTTGGCCACTGGGCCGTCGTCTACGCGGTCCTCTTCTTCGTCGTCGCATCCAGTTTCCTTATTCAAAGAAAGAGATTGAAGTTTTGTTGCTTTCAGAAGGGATTTTTGTGCATAACCCATAACGCGGTCCTCTTCTTTGCCGTCGCATCCAGTTTACATATTCAAAGAAAGAGATTGAAGTTTTGTAGCTTTCAGAAGGGATTTGTACGGCGTGTTTGACTTGTAAATGCACCTCTCTACTCTTTCTGGGTGTAGTCCAAAAAATAAAGAAAAGCCAGTTGTTTGATTTATAAAGCTAGTAATATTATTAATTACGTGGACTAGAGGAGGTACAGCTCACAGGATTTAGCATCCAGTTTACTTATTCAAAGAAAGAGATTTAAGTTTTGTAGCTTTCAGAATTGATTTTGGTGCATAACCCATATTGCAATCTTGACATTTATCATATCTTCATTATCGGGGTCTTAATTTCTTGTTTGTCTTGTTCCTCGAAACGCAGAAGCATAGCTTAATTTTAGAGGATATAATAATAATAATAATAATAATATAATATAGTTGAGTAAGCTCATATTGAATATTAAAAACACCCTCTCTCCTTCTCTATCTACTTTTTTAATCTCTGTATACATCATAAAAACAATAATGTTAAAAATACTTCATTTTTTCAATGTTTTCCAATTATTATTTGAACTATAATATGGGAATAATTTGCAGTGGGAAATGATATCGGGAGCTGGAAAGTCTTTTGTCGAGTGTGAAAGAAAGAACGAACGCGAGATCGAGGGACTTGCTTTGTACTTAAAAGGACAGAGTGTACTTTGAAGGTGATGGGGCGAGCCAAGTCAACTATCATGCCAACCTCTTTCTTTCTTTTTTTCGTTTAAATATGAATAAAATAACAAAACCACGAATATAACCATGGATGTTTTTTTTTTTAATAATTTAAATTTATTTCATTGTTATATAAAAAAGGAGAATTACTCTCATTGGGTAACCCGTGCCATGTAAATTTTTAAAGAAAAAAAATGCACAAAATAATTGAATTATAAATATATCAACGACTCTACAGAAATAAATTTATGAATTGCGAGGATGCCCAATGACTATCATGTAAAACTTTGACTCGAATTGGCGGTTAGGTAACATATTTTTATCTCGTCGGATTTTTTACAAAATTATACTAATAAATTTGTGATGGTTTTGAGACTTTGAACACCGTGATTATGATTTTGTTCTTTTATTTTTTTTAATTAGAATAATATATTTTAGTTTTGGAGTTTTTCAACTTGTCATTTCAAGCCTGTCTTGCTATATATATATATATTAGTCATTTACCTGCGTCTTATCATAGTCAGAATTATGTTTTTTCAATGCAAAAAATATTATTTATGTGAGATGTTTTTATTATAATATAAATTTTAAGAAATTATTAAATTTGTGCAAAATTCCTGTGAAATCTAAATTTTCTATCAAATATATAAATTTTAAATCAATATAAATTTATATGTGTAGTAAAATTAAACGAAATCATCATCATAAAATTATTATCATTATTAAAAAAACAAAAAGATTCGAATACCTGAATTATCGAATTCACTATATTAGAATTAATTTATTTTATTATCTAATCTAAATTAAACACAACAAATAAAATATAGATTGTGAAACAACTCTAATAATCAAATAAAACAACAAATAGTTAATTTTTTTTATCTATAAAAAGATAAAACATCATTGAAAATTCATCCCTTGTTACCATCATTATCATGAATATAATAGTTAGAATTATTATCAATATTATTTCCCACACAATTCAAATCATTAAATTGCCCTAAAAATAAACTAAAAAAAAAGAAAAATATTTTAACAAAATAATAATAATAATCACTAAAATTATCATTGTTATTATACAAACAATGAAATCACAAAATCATCTGACCCGAATAACAAATAAAAATAATAGAAAACGCAAAAAAAAAGGGGGGGAAGGACAAATATTATTTTAAAATGAACATTGATATAAATTAAAATTTCAGAATTGAACCAAATAAAAATAAAACCACAATAAAAATAAAATGAAAAAAAATAAAATAAAAACTAAAAGTATAAGTACATAAATATGGTAAACATAAACATTGTCATAGAAAGGCCAACAAAACAAAAGGAATTAATACCAAATAAAAAAAATAAAAGAATAAGGGCCCAAACAAAAATACATACATAATTAATTCTAATTGAAGGAAAAAATTAAAACAAATAAAATACTTGGGACCGAAACAAATAAAGACATTTTTTAAAAACATTGTAGTGTAATTTTGTTAAAAAATTAAAAGAATAAGTACTGAAATTAAACGTTGCACATATGTCAATTTCAATTAGAGGAAAAAATTAAAATAAATTAAAACCTGCATACTAAATCAAAGGAACAAAAAACAAATAAAAAATCAAAGAATAAGGACTTAAATGAAAACCAATATATATAATCAATTTCAATTGTAGGGCAAAATTGAAAACAAACAAAATTTCCATTGAAAAAATCAGGACTAAAACCAAAATCAAAAGAATAGGGGCTAAACTAAAACCATCAAAAACATGAAAGACTTACCTGCGTACTGAAACAATTAAAGGAACCAAAAACAAATAAAAAAAAAATAAGGATTGAAATGAAAACTAGCATCTATAATCAATTTTAATTGAAAACTATCAAAAGTTCTATTGAAAAAAGTAGGATTAAAACCAAAATCAAAAGAATAGGGACTAAACTAAAACCATTAGAAACATGAAGGACTTACTTATAATTTTTGGAGTCAAGAAAGAGAGAAAGAAGAAAAACCATTCATCGGCGATATATCGACTACCAAAACTAGACATGTACCACACCAAGAGGTTGACTACATGGCGACGCATCAGGTGGCATGACGGAAGGTCAGTTACTATCGACACGCGACGCGGCTGCAATATTCTAGAAAAAAATAATAAAAAAATAGAAAATTACCTATATACTCCTAGATCTAATGATGACCACGAAAAAACCAGGTGTGAAAGTACCACACTACCCCCCCACCCTCCAGGCTTCTTTTTTCTTGTTTTTAAGGGTTATTTATGTTGTACTCTACCTGAATTTATGAAAAACTTAAAACACTCCCCACTGTTTCGCATTCTTTTCTCAGTACCCAAGGGTAAAATAGTATTTTGATTTACAAAGAAATCAGAAAGACCATTCATGTCCCCTAGAAATGTCTAAAATGACCCCGATCCTAGGAGTTATATTTTTTCGATCCTAGGGGTAATATGATAATTTTACTGTTGCAATCTATAGTAAACTGTGTCTATATGAATACTAAAATTCGCTACAGTGGAAAGGTCACGCCTTTTATTATTATTATTATTATTGTATATTAATATAATAAACATAATTTTAACTCAATTATAAAGATAAACTAATTTGTCTCACCTTTTTCTTTAGTGTGATTGGAACTTCCTTTTTACTAGAAAATAACTTATATTTTCTTTAGTGGGTTGGACAACCAATTTATTGAATTTTTTATTTTTTTTACACAGTAAAATAATCATTCTATCTCTAAAAAAGACAAAAAATAGCACTGGTGGGGGTATCACAGGTATTTCATATTTTTTAAAAATGACTAAATATTAATTTGCTTCCAAATAAGACAAAATTCAAGAGTTGACTTTGGAGAAGTTACGATAATTTACTATTTTTTCAAATTATTTTCTTTTGAATACTGTGGGTGTATGTGTCACGCGCGGATGACACCTGCCCACGATATTCAGCCTCACACACTCTTTAGATGACACATGCGGTGTCTTTCAATGGAGGTAAATGTCCATCTGGCATCTTCATGGATGCACTGTCGTGTCTTCTTCCTCGTGGTATGGTGTGTGGCATCACATGGTGGCTGGAGATATGACGGTGGACGATTGAACTTTCCTCCACTTTTCTCTCTCCTTTACCCTAAAGTACACGACAACCCCCTAATTTTATGGTTGTTTAATTTTAGTCCATTCTCTTTTAATTGTGTTGTATAATTCTTATTTATGGTATGTAATTTTTGATTTGTTTCAATTGTATCCTTCAATTGAAATAAATTATATATTATGTTTTCATTTCAGTCCTTATTCTTTTAATTTTGGGTTTGATTTTAAATCCCTTATTATTTTCGGTAAAGAAGATTTGATTTTTTCAATTTTATCATTTGATTGAAATAGATAATATATTTAGTTTTGATTTCAGCCCAAATACATTTAATTTTTTATTTTAATTCTTTTATTCCTTTATATTTCTTAAATAGTCCTTATTTTTGTCCATGTTTATATATATGTACTCTTAACTTTGATTTTTAATTTTTATTATTTTCTCTTTTGTTGAGGTAACATTTTTTTGAAAAATTTTGTTATTAAATTTTAGTTTGTGTTTGTGATCATTTGAAAATTGATATTTCTATTGTTTTTTTTTTCCAATTGTTCTTTCTTTTGGTTTTTTTATTAGCTTTTTTATTTATTTTCACGTCAAATAATTTTTTCTCAGCTAATATTTTTTTCACTTTTTTTTATTTTTTGTTTGCTCTTTTTATAAAGTTTTTGGGCTTTTTTTTTTTATTCTTTTATTGAATTTATTTTCTTATTATTCACGCAGTAATAATAATAATTGTAGTTTTTGTTTTTTTTTTTTCTTGCTTCCTCTTTTGTTAATGTCTTATAGTTTTTTTTTTCTCGGGATAATTTAATAATTTTTATTTTTTTAGTAATAATAATAATAATAATATTTTTAGATGTTAAGCGTTCGATGTTTTTGCTGTTATAATAGGGTGTATTGATATATTTTATTATATCAAACTTTGCATGTATAAATGCTATATTTTATTCTTGAACTAGCAAAATCTATTAATTATTTGAATAACAAGAGGACTTTATAAGTTTCTAAGATGAAAAACAAAGTTCATCCTTTTCTTTCGAGTCGTCATTGATTTTTCTCCAGCTGCCACGGAGGACTTTCCGACTTCATTATCACTCTCTTTTAATCGCTCTATAAAAGACGTTCATGTTTTCGACAACCATCGGCAACAATTTCCTTAAGAAGACCTTTCCCCAAGCAAATTAAAGCAAGAATTTAAATAGTACACTAATAAAAAACATCATTAAATTTTTGTTAAGAAAAGATGTGGGGTTGATGAAAAAACAATTTCTTTCGAGTCGTCATTGATTTTCTGCAGCTGCCACGTACGGAGGACTTTCCGACGTCATTATCCTCCTGCAGCTCTCACTCTCTTTCAATCGCTCTATAAAAGACGTTCATGTTTCGACAGCCATCGGCAACAATTTCCATAAGAAGACCTTTCCCCAAGCAAATTAAAGCAAACCGTGGTGCTGTTGATCATCATCTTTCAAATCGCTTTTTTTTTTCTTTCTCTCAAGCAACCTGACTCTCATTACTGAAAAGAATGCACAGACACTGTTTCTGTCGTTGAACAACTAGTAGTCTGCTGTTCTTCGAATCGTCATTCCAAGATTTTCCCAGAACATACAGCCATTCCCAAGAGAACGAGTCGTGTTTTGCGTATGCTTGAACATGGCGTTGTGGCCATCACTACTGTCGAAGACTTCATCTGTTTTGGTTTTTGGATTTGTGGCGCTGAATTGCTTTGTCGGGGACAGATTTGGATCTCATGCTCAAGGAGTGACTCCGCTCTTGCCACTCGATGAAGGTCCGTCCGTACTCCTAACAATTCAGTAATCTCACCTTTTTCTTTAGTGTGATTGGAACTTCCTTTTTTCCTGGAAAATAACTTGCATAAATTATTAAATAACACTTTGGCTCAAGGTTTTTATTCATCAGAAATCTAAATAAATAAGATATATTCATTAATTATATTTTATAAAATAAAAATGATCTCCATGAAAACTTTTAAATATACATAAGAATTCTTTTTTTATTTTTTTTATTTTCCCTCGTTTCTTTCATCTTAAACCAGCTTTGATGTGTGTGTTTTTGTGTGTGTCTGTTAGTTTGACTTGTTATCCATCTAGCAGTTTGTATAAAATCAAATATTATGTGAAGGTTGAAAATGACTAAATATTCATATGTGATGCTTTATTGCAAAGTGTTTTTTGAGAGGACTGATAATAATACTAATAATCCCCGGATTATATACTGAATGACCCCCACTGGATATACAAAAGAAGAAGAAAGTAAATATTTACAGTCGAAGGACATAATATTAAAAGAATGATACCAACAATATATTTAAATTCATAGTTTATTAAACATAAAAGGATGAAATAAAATAAACAAAAAAACCTAAAAAAATTAATCATAAAATTGAAATAACTTGATAGTTTTTTTTTTTTTTTTATAAAACCTATTTTTTCTTAAAAAAATATGTGTTTATCTTCTTATACTCATGACCTAGGTAATTAGACTTGAAGCATTTTATCAAAAAGCTAAAAAGAGGATAAGAAAAAAACAAATAATAATATCAACAAGTGCTAACTTTTCAAACCCATAATTTAGGGCATAGACTAGAAGCATCATATCTAGAAATACTATGAAACATGATTTCAAACCAATTAATTAATGAAGGATTAACTTGGAAAATAATTTTTAATTACACAAAAAGATCCCAAACAAAAAAATGATAGTCAAAAGAATGAAGATAAAAAATTGAAATATAAAATAAAATATTTTTTTTATTGAAGGGTGTTATTAAACAAAAATAAATCAATAGCATTTTAGCTTCCTAAACATGCATCTTGTCATCCTCACAGGTCATGATAACGCATAACTAAACAATTGGAATAAAAACAAAGAAAATAAACACATCAGAATACTATATTTAAACCTATGGTAATGAAACTTAAAACAATGAAACATAATATATCTTTTGTGTTCGTGCAATCTGAATTCAAAAATTGTTTTTTAAACCTTTTTATGCACAAACAAACTTAGCTATGATGAGGATGAACATCCAATCATTAGCTAAGCCTAACTTATGTCCAAATATCAAGCTAAAAGAAAAAAAATGAACTAAAAGATATACTTAAACAACAATGATTTGAACAACAATACAAGAATTAAACAAAAGGTGAATAAAACTTTGAGAGCAACAAACGTAAAGCAATAAAAACAAACACAAATAACATTTAGAACCCAACATTTACCGTTAAGCATCCTAACCATTTTTCTAATGCTTTTCCAACATAAAGCATCAAAAGCAATGCATAACAAGGCAAATACAATGAAAAGGCCTGCGATAAAGCCTGCCTTTGATTAGAACAATACCTAAAGAACATTATTTTTTTTCTATTTTTTTTTCTATTGCTGCCTCCCCCTCCTCTCAAACATGCTTGAGCAGTGGGGTATTTATAGGGATTTTCTAAGATCTTGGGATGTTTTGAATCCAAATCTGACCAATTGTTCTTGATGTAGATGTTATAGACTTTTGATATAAAGCAAATGGAGTGTTTCATAGTATAACCAAGTGAAGAACACATTGGTCTTTACATAGGAGTTTCACCGTCGAGGCTGACCGAGTGGCCTACTTTTAAGGTGTTGTTGGAGAAAGTATGACGTTGTTGTCATCGAAAAACATCATAACTTGATATAAGAGACGCATATTTGTCATTTGAATCCATTCTAGCTTAATTTTAAGGTTTGTAACTCCATACTCATGCATTTGAAGTTGCTAGCCCGATCAACCAAAACAACCAAAACAAAGTCTTAATGACATGTTATCCACCTTTCTTCTTTACATCCGAATGACACGTCGTCTATAGGGATTAGGTTTTTCAGATTGAGATACTAGATAATTTCAATGAAGTCTTAACTTTTAAATTTTTTTCCGATGACACTCCTAATTACTTATAAAATTTCAATTTTACCCCTGTGAAACTAAAATTTCAACCTGTAAGTTGACCTCTATTTGTATTATAGTCCTTAGTTATGAATTTGTACAATTTGATCTTTATTGACCAATAAACTTTTTATCTCTTTGATTTGGTCCATGGTTCATATTAAATATGACCCCAATGTTTACGCACCTTTTCTATCTTGGTCCTTGGTTTTGGAAATAATTGGCCAACAAACTTCTAATTTTATGCATTTAAACCCCTAATTACACCAAATCATTTTTAAAATTACAAATTAAACCCCAGATTTGAATTTCTTGCAATTCAAGGCCTAAATTGGACTAAAAAAGGTCTTTCAATTAGAAAAGAAAAAAGCTTTTTTTTTTATGTAGATATATAAAAAATAAAATTATAAAAAAGGTCCATAATTGGGTAGCAACAAAATGATCCAAATAAATTAAATAGAAACAAATATTAAAAAATGAGATTGAAAAGATAACAAAAAACCAAAGAGAAAAACAAACAAACATGGAGGTGTGAGTAGCCTAGCATGTGAGCCTTTTTGCAAAAAAAAAGAAGTAAACATTTGATCCTCAAGAAAGCCTAACACACCAAAACCTTGTTTATTTAATTTTTAAAATGATGGATGATATGTCATTCTTTTTTTTTTTATTGAAAAAGCAATACCAGGAGACACATCACTTGTTACTGCGAAAAATGTGACCATGTTATGGTTGTCGGAAATCCTAGGATTGCGATTTTGATGTTGATATTATGTTTTTCAACCTATTTTACCCCAAAAATACCTAATAAATAGAATAACATATACTTCAAACCATATAACAACGAAATCACTTAAAACAAAATCATCCTGGAGTTGGTGTTGTTAAAGATATTCTTAGATTTAATTATGAACTAAAATTGGTACAAGATAAATTATAGTAACTAATTATTTGACTTATAATCGTGGTGCATGACTACATTAAACAGAAAGCAATACAAGAATTATTCAAACTAACAAAAATAAACATACAAAGGCTAGGGAACAAGTGAAGAGATTATTATTGTTTATTAAGAACCAAAAACCTATTTACAAACAATTTTTAACATATAAAACTAAGTTGAATATTTGAAAATTTCGAATACTAAACTAAAATCAGGTTGTTTGGATAAATTGCTTAATTGATACATTTGATTTGATTTTATTTTATTTTATCCCTGATAATAATATGCAATAATATTGTTTTTTACATTTTCCTTAACTATGTAAGAGTTGTTTTGGTGTTGTGGACTAATGTTTTTAATAATAAATAGTTCATTCCTAATATTCTTGAGTATTTTGTGATTTTTGTTGGAGAGTTAGTCAATTTTTTAGGGCATTAAGAATCATTGTACATAATTATTTGATATTAAAGAATTCCAATGAAATTCAAATAGAAAAAAATAAATTTGAGGATAAACGTTATCTTTTTTTTTTTTTTTGTCTCAAAGAACACAATTAAGAGTGATGCTTATCCAACTAATTTGCTGAAAAATATAATTTGACATTATTGTCAGCATTTTCTTTAACTATTATTACTACTAGTACTATTGCTGCTATCTAGTTGTGTTTTAGCTAGGCTTTCATACAATATTTTATGGATAATTAATATTAATATTATTATTGTTTTTTTGGATTATTGTTTGTATGTAACAGTACAAATTCTTCGAAACATATCCGACAAGTTGAATATCATCCATTGGGCCACCATCGATCGAACTTCTTGTGATAAGGCAGATAAGTGGTGGAACCAGACCATCGACGACAAAACTCAAAGCATTGTTCAATGCAACTGTACATTTGAGAATGGCTCCGTTTGTCATGTCACTAACATGTATGTTTTATGTTTTGTGAAAGAGGAGATTGCAACTCTACCTTTCTATTTTATATAGTTATTTTAACAAGTTCATGGTGATGGCGATACGTTTTCCTATTTTAAATATGAATTTATGCTACTCTTTTAGTAATAAAAACACAAGCAAAATTGTGTTCTTGCAACAGCTAGTGAGTAAAAATAATATTTAATGGAGAGCAGAGTCTCTGTGTAGTTTATACAATGGTGATCGATACTTCCATTTTCTGTTCTTTTTATCTACTACTAATTCTTGTATATATTTTGTTTTTGACAGAAGCGTGAAAGGTTTTAATTTGACTGGAGTTCTAGCAGAGGAACTAGGAGACCTTCCGGAACTAGTTGAAATGTAAGTGATGAGTGCATTTTCTACGATTCTTAGTCAAGTTCATGAATATCATTATTGATTAGAGATCAATTGCTATATATTTGGATTTCTTTTCTTCACATTTCCTGGCATGGCAGCTTCACAGAGGATTTTAATTAATTAATTTATTAAAACAAAAAAAAGTTTTATGATGATTCAAACGGGAATAGGTTTTTGTCCAAGTGGCTAAGAGAAACAGTGACTTGTAAACTATAAGGAATTACAGAATGACTGAGATGAAGCATTTTTCGTTGGACAGTGATCTGTCTCGCAACTATATTAGTGGAACAATCCCTCCAAGACTTGCGCAGCTTCCTCGACTTCAGAAAATGTAAGTTTTTTCGTGCATTCTGTATATGTGAGGGGGGTTTTCTGTATATTTCAGATATAGCGATTCATGTACAAGTTAACCTGTTCGCCAATTTTCTCATGTCTTAGGTCTCTCATCTTTAACCGTCTCACCGGTCCAATTCCACCAGAAATAGGCAACATTACCACACTGGAGGAGCTGTAAGTCACAAAACGAACTTCTTAAATTAAACACTAAGCTAGAACGTTAAATCTTGAATTTGACAAGCTTGCAGGGTCCTGGAAAATAATCTGCTGGGAGGGTCTCTTCCTCGAGATCTTGGAAATTTGACAAGCTTAAGAAGACTGTAAGCCAGATGCCTTCATCTTCTATCTACTACATGATAATCAATCCAACTCTTTTCATGTATGGTGACAATGTATGATGCTCACTCAGAGAAATTTATTTACCCCTGCAGTGTTCTTTCCGCAAACAATTTTACAGGAACAATACCAGACACATTTGGCAATTTAAAGAGTCTAAATGATTTGTAAGTGATCACGTGGGTCACAATTTTATTTATAGTACATGATATGCTGAGCTTAAGCATCCATCTGTTTCATATGCTCCTGCAGTAGGATAGATGGAAGTGAACTGTCAGGGAAGATACCTGAATTTATCGGGAACTGGATCGATATTACGACATTGTGAGTATTAGCTTTTGTCCATTTATCTTCTCGTGGTATCCTCTAGGACAAGTTAATTTAAATCTCATTTTCGTTTCTATTTCGCATTCCTAACAGCTTCACCTTCTTTCTCAGGGATTTGCAAGGAACATCCATGGAGGGTCCTATTCCATCTAACATTTCACAGCTAACAAGTTTAGAATCTCTGTGAGCACAAACAAGCTCATTCATTCCTGTGGCTTTCCAATCATCTTGCAATTTTCTGCCCTTTTCTGTTAAGAAAGTTCATACGCATGAGTAACCGATTTTTCTCTTCCAGGAGAATTTCCGACTTGAGTGGATCAAGTTCAACTTTTCCTAATCTACAGGCCATGAAAAACTTGACAAATCTGTGAGTTGAATAACCCTGATCAAGATTCCTATGTATTGAAAAGCCTTTCTAATTACTTTTGGATTGCCTTAACTATAGTAAATTGATGATTGTTCACAATTTTGCGACAGCATTCTGAGAAATTGCTTAATTACTGGTTCAATCCCAGTCTACATTGCAAATATGTCGTCTTTGAAAATTTTGTAAGTTTTTCTAACAGTTATCCTTGCGGAAATGCTTAATTTCATGGATTGTACTTCTTCCCTGTAGATGTTACTTTGAATTCAAAGAAACCAAAAGAGGCAAATGATTGACATAAGTTTATTCCATCATTTGGCTTTTGAATGAAGATGGATAAAGTAAAGTACATCAGAATGGTCTAGCGATGAGCTGATCCCTTTATTTATTTTTGTAGACATAAGAGAGAGTTGCCATAGGTTGTGCATATTTATGAAACAGGGAGGGCTAGTTAGGACTTGGGACTCTCTCACAATTTCCTTGAAACCTGAGTCACAATCTAGCAATGTTAAGATTTCATTAATCTGTATATATTTCTTTACAGAGATTTGAGCATCAACAGGTTGACAGGCACTATCTCTATCTTCAAGAATTTCGAAAACGTAACGGTGTAAGTCAATACGTGCACATGCTGAAACACATGGGACCTTAACTAATTAATTAATTTTCTTCTCGTATTGGCAACTTGTTGATTGAATTCTTGTATAATATATGTGTAGATTTCTGAGCAATAACTTGCTAACTGGAGAAGTGCCTCCTTGGGAATTGCACAACGGCAACCAAGCGTGAGTCGACAATGATGCTATCAATCTTTGTATTACTATTTGGTTATCATGTTATTCATACTCTGATAGAATTTTCAGAAATCTTTTGGTTTTTTTCATACAAGAAATACGTTTATCTTCATTTTTCACCAATCAAGAACTGTATTACGTTAGAAATACGGCAGTAACAGAGGAGAGGATTGGAGGGTTTAGGTTGCACACTCAGATTTTTGGTAGAATACAATACATTAAGAAATGGTAGTCTCACATCTTTTCATTATGAAATTCATACAACATATATAGACAATATAAAATGTCTTTTACAATCTTCAAAGTACTTAATTAATATTGAGACTCTTCAATACTTACTCTAGATTCATAGCACTACTAGATTCAAAGTATTTCTAGATTCATAGTATTTCTAATGTGGATAGTAATTCATTGTACTAACTTCAATAAACTTAATCTTGATAAATAAGTTTAATAACTAATATATTATCCATACCATGGAAAATCTATTTCAGGGATCTGTCCTACAACAATTTTAACACTTCTACGCTGCAAGATTCTGGTGCATGCCAAGAACAGCATAGAAACCCGTAAGCATTATTTTGCTGATTATTTGTTTTCTCTTCATAGTTTGTCTCATGATGCTCATTATTCTACTTTAAAATTCAACAGGAACTTAGTTTCTAGTTATTTATCAAATAACAAGTAAGTTCCTCTTTCACTGAGTTGCTTTGTGAAAACTCTGGAACCATGAATTGCTGACAACATGAATTCTTGTCTTTTAGAACTGATGGGTGGTGCTTCACGAAAGGCCTTCCTTGCACACAAAACCCTGAACGTAAGTATGAAAGAAACCACACAGTACTGATGTTCTATGAAAGAGTCATTACATAAAATCACCATGTTTACTGCCCTGTTAAATGATATTGATTGTTCTGCAGATCGTTCCTTGTTCATAAACTGTGGAGGGGGGGACGCTGTGCTTTTTAATGATGACAGCTATGATGAAGACTTAAGTGAGGGTGGGACAGCATCATTTTTCTTTCAACAAGGAAAATGGGGTTATAGCAGTACTGGGCGTTATTTGGAAAGTAATAATGCAGGTCTATTTTTAGCAAAAAATGATTTTAATCTGAGTGTGGAAGGCGTTTATGCAACTGCTCGCCTTGCTCCTCAATCACTCAAGTACTATGCCCTGTGTTTGGCAAAGGGAAAGTATAAAGTGCAGCTTCACTTCGCGGAAATTATGTATTCTAATGACCAGACATATAGAAGCCTTGGGAGGCGCATATTTGATATATCAATTCAAGTAAGCAAAATGATTTTCAAAAAGCATGCATATTCGTCTAAGATTTTGTTTATTTCTTATGATTTTAATCTCTATATTTCCTCATGAGGCCTACCCACCATGTGTTTTGTTTGGTCCCTAACAAGTTTAGTATGCCAATGAAAAGCTTTTAAACTACTGTTTGAAACTTTTTGAAGTTATAATTTGAACTTTTTGGCCCAGGGTATCACACTTCGGAAGAATTTCAATATTGCTGAGAAAGCTGGCGGAGTTGGCATTGGCACCACCGAGGTATTTCATAATATAATTGTTAACGGTAGTACACTAGAGATACACTTATTTTGGGCAGGCAAAGGTACTACCTTCGATCCTGAAAGAGGTGTCAATGGACCACTCATATCTGCCATCGCAGTGACACCATGTAAGTCATGGAATCTTCAAAGTTTTATTGATTTTCAACCCAACAACTTCTCATCTAACTATTTCTTTCTCTACTTGTAGACTTTAAGAAGGGAGGATTATCAGTCGGTGCTGTAATTGGCATTGTAGCTGCTTCATGTGTGCTTGCTGCGCTGTTTTCGCTACTGCTGCGATCGAAAGGTTACCTGGGAGGAAAGGACCTCGTAGACAAAGGTAGGACTGAAGGCACAGGTACCTCACTTGTTTGATTGTGCGTGTGTCATAACACTTTTGAGTTTGAGATTTTCTTTTTGTAACAGAACTTCGCGGTCTGGATCTCCAAACGGGTTATTTCACGTTAAGACAAATTAAACATGCTACCAATAATTTTAACCCTGCAAATAAGATAGGAGAGGGAGGATTTGGGCCAGTTTACAAGGTATTCTTGCATTTTCAATTTATTATTTACTACTTGGTGATGCACGCAGAAACATAATCCGACTATATTACTTAGGCTTTGCTCTTGGTGTGCATTGGAATGTCTTGGGCCATGAATAAAATCTACAATGCTTGCAATATAATTTTATACAAAAGAAAAGCATAACCTCTTCAAAGATTCTAAAATTTCTGTGCGCGCCTTTGATTTCAGGGTGTGTTGTCAGATGGTCCTGTAATTGCTGTTAAACAGCTATCATCGAAATCGAGACAAGGAAATCGTGAATTTGTGAATGAGATAGGCATGATATCTGCTTTGCAACATCCCCATCTCGTGAAGCTTTATGGATGCTGTATTGAGGGAAACCAGTTGTTGTTAGTCTATGAATACTTGGAAAACAATAGTCTTGCGCGCGCACTTTTTGGTACTTGCTAAATTGACCAACCACTTCACATGCAATGAGAATACGATCGAGCTGTTCGCTCTATTGCACTGTATCTTTGTTTTTCAGGTCCAGAGGAACACCAGCTTCAACTGAACTGGCAAACAAGGAAGAAGATATTGTTGGGTATTGCGAAGGGGTTATCATATCTTCATGAAGAATCAAGGCTGAAAATTGTGCATAGAGACATAAAGGCAACCAATGTGCTGCTTGATAATGATCTAAATGCCAAGATATCTGACTTCGGTTTAGCCAAGCTTGATGAAGAAGAAAACACTCATATAAGCACGCGAATAGCTGGAACAATGTCAGTTCTCCCCTCCCCCCCTTGATCTCTCAATTTAATAGAGTGTTACAAAGTTGATATTAATTTGGAAAAATTGTAAAAGACTACATACAAATTGACTCTGCTGTATCACGACCAAATAATTTCTCTTCCAGAGGTTATATGGCTCCAGAATATGCATTGAGGGGTTACTTGACAGATAAAGCAGATGTTTACAGCTTTGGAGTCGTTGCTTTAGAAATTGTCAGCGGGAAGAGCAACACGAATTACAGACCTAAAGAGGACTTTGTCTATACTCTTGATTGGGTAATATATCTTCTACTTTCTTACATTTGATGGAAAATGCGTGGAATTGATTTTGTTAAACATTTCTCGAGCTATCTATCTTTTTCATGAATTCTAACTGCTTAGTTTTCCCCCATGACTTTGAATCGAAGGCTTATGTCCTGCATGAGAGAAACAACCTTCTAGAGCTTGTGGATCCAAGGCTAGGTTCAAGCTACTCGAAAGAAGAGGCAATGAATATGCTTAACTTGGCTCTCTTGTGCACCAACCAATCTCCCTCTCTGAGGCCACTAATGTCTTCCGTGGTGAGAATGCTTGAGGGAAATATTCCAGTTAAAGTTCCAATAATCAACCATGGTGGCACGGACCAGGAGGCAAGGTTCAAAGCCTTCCAGGTTCGATCACAAGATAGCCAAACACAGGTCTCCACTTCCTGTCAAATCAGTGAGGTGCAGAGAAGCAGATCAAGGGATGGACCGTGGATAGATTCCTCATATTCCCTCCAAAGTCAAGATGAGACCAAGGATCTTTATCCCATCAGCATAGATTGACCGATGGAAATCAGATGAAAAACCCGTACTTTTTTTCAAGGTGAAACAATATTATTGTTTCTAAGAGAAGAAAGCGTTTCCTAATTATTTAGAATTTTATTTTCAATGTGTAATAATAGACGGGATTGTTTTGGATCAATGAAGTTAATTAAATCTACACAGAAGAAAGATTCCAACATTCTGATCAACCTATAACATTGACAAGCCCTTTTAGATACCAAGATTAAAAACAGCAGCCCGTAGTTTTTAGTACTCCGTTGCTTCATATTGTTACGATGATGATTTTTTTTTCCACACTTTACGCCCTGTCATTCCTGAGATTTAGGGGGATAACAGCGCGCAGTAAAAATAAAGATATTTTATAGTCATAAAAATTATGACTATAATTATCAGAAGTATCCACCTTGTATTAAGGTCACTAAGAACCTATTGGTCTATGAGACTCTGGATAAGGAGACTTGTTGTGCAAGGGGAAGACACATCACCCCCAGTGCACCCTACCTAAGGTATGTTGCAGTGTTATTTGATTGTTTTTCTAAATTAAAAATTTTTATACTGTATTTTCAAAAAAAGAACATATTTTTTTGTTTGTGGGTGTATTTTACAATGTAATTTTACATCGCAGTTAAAATCTCTTTTTATCTGCGAGTGTACTTTACAATGTAAGTTTATACCGCGAAAGTTAGAACAAAATAATTGTTAAATTATTTTTGATATTTTGGCCAAATTCCAATGGATAATCATAAATTGGTTACTATATCCAAATTTTTATTTTAAAATATGAGAAAGATGCAACATATTTTTTATGAAAAATATGATGGGAAAACTTTGGGATTTGACCGTATGCACGAAACCGACATAATTTTGCTTCTTTTTTTTAAATGCATTTTTTTTACAATAAAAATAAAAAATCAGGCCCGGCCTAGCCAGGTGGGCCAAGGGCCCAAGTCTACTGGACATGGCCCCGGCCCAGCCAGCTAGGCTGGGCCGAGAGAGGCTGGCCCAGAGGCTCCGAACAGAAGAGAAAAAGAAAGGGAGAAATGTCATCGTTCCGTAAGTGAATTAATACTATTCACGTAACTTATGTGAACAGTAAAATGATGGTCGGCCGACCACAACGAGAGGCTCACCTTCCACTGCAGTCGGGTAGAGGAGGTCGAGATGGTTCTCCCTGTCATGGTGGTGTCAAAAATGGTGGTCTATGGTGGCCGGAGGAGGCGCTAGAAGCTGCTGGTTTGTTGCTTGGTTCGAGCTTGTTGTTACTGCTGTTGTGCCCTTCGTAGCCGGAGCTGGAGAAGAAGGCTGGGTTGTGGCTGGAAATGGAGCTGAGGAGGGAGACCTGGTGTTGGTCGTAGGCTGCGCTGGTGGAGGAGAGGGAGCTGAGAAATGTTGAACAATAAGCTAATTACTAGACTATACACACTTGAAGAAGACAAGCCTGCAAGTTGATTACCCGAAGAAGAGAGAAGAAGAAGGAGCTCAAGTTACAGCTGGACAATCAGTAACCAAAATGTAACTAACTAAGTCTAAGAGTAGAAGTTGTAACAAACTAATTCAAGTAATTTCAATTCTATTACGGGTTGTTGTAAATGTAAAACTCATGCTAAAAATCAGAACTATATAAGAGCATTTCATCAAGCATTTAATATGCAAGAAATACAGAAATACATTCTTACCTTTTGCTCTGTAATCTTCTCATTCTTAGTTATCAAAACTTTTCATTTCTCTCCCAAAATAAATAAACCTGCAATCAAACCACAAAACAATCACAATCAACACATAAAGTCTTACAAGAAAGAGTTAACTGCTGCGACACGGGGAAAGAGAGAACCACCATCGGGGAGAGAGAAAGGAGGGAGTTGCAGCGGAGAAGAGGAAGAGAAGGATGCAGCTGCTACGGGATGGTGGGATGCCTGGTTCTTGGTAGTCGACAGTGAAGATGGAGAGAGAGGGATGCTGGCGTTGTGGCTTGTTTTAAAGAGAGAGAGAGAGAGAACGAAGAAGATGGAGGAGCTGCGACGAGGGATGGTCGCCGGTGCAAAAAAAAGGATGAATTGTGTTTGTGTTCGTGTGCAACCTCTGTTTTGTAGTGTTTAATAATTGTCCCCTCCGTGTATTCTCTCAGTTTCAAAATTCCCCCTTATTACGTAGATTTTCTCTCTTTTTTCTCCCACCTACATGCAGTGTTCATGGCTGTTATTTATAGGCAAAATCGACTTGCTATGGTGGTTGGCTATCGGCGGCGTGGTGGCTGCTGGTCGACGTTGGGCAAGCATGGGAATTGCAATGGCAGCTTTGGGGAGCCATAGTTGCAGTTTGGTCCCTCAATTTATAATTGTTCTAATTATACCCTAAATTGGATTTAAACTTGTAATTTTTGCAATTATATCCCTGTCAGAAAATCAATGTTAGCCTTAACTTTGAGAGCCTTTTATTTTGGTCCTTCGCTTTCGATTTATGCGATTTGAACCTCAATTCTCAATTATCTTCAATTTGATCCCAAATTTCGCATAATTAGCTTGGAAAAATTCAATTGGGTCTCCAAAAATTCCAATCTTCTCAATTGAGCCCGAATTAAATTCAAGAATTTGATTTTTCATTAATTAAGCCCTTAATAAAATTAATTTGACCAATTTAAAGCATAATTAAGTCCTTGCACTTAATTAAATTCTTCAATTGAACCCTAAATTATTTCTCAAACATAATAATACTTTAAATTAGCCCATGATTAAATCAAACTAACCTATTCAAAATATAATTAGGATTTGTATTTTCTCTCATTTTTAAGCACAAAAGAGATATGATTCAGCTCAGAAAATATTTAAAATTTCCACCATGATTTTTCTACCGACACCAAACCTCTTTTATTTTATTTTTGTTATTTTTATTTTATTTTAGGGAGTAACTCAAAAATTAGGTTACGACAGTTGCCCGACTAAAGTCTTGTAAAAGACTTTAAATAATAAGCGTTGTAAAGAAAAAGAAAAGTAGATTTACCAGACCAAGAAATGGTTGATCCATCTAGAAATGAGAATGAGGGAAGGTCGAAGTGGTTCTTCCTGTCGTGGTGGCGTCGAAAATGATGGTCTGTGGTGGCTGGAGCAGGTGTCAGAAGTCGACGGGCTCACGTTGCTGGTTCGCGCCTGCTGCTTCACCGTTCGTGGTTGCTGCCATGGGAGATGAAGGTTGATCTGTTGCAAGTCATGGTAGAGGTGTTTTCCTTGCTGTGCTTGCTGGAAGATGTGGCAGGAGTTGGCAAGGAGAGAGAGCTAGAGGAGAGAGAGAGCTTTTTGCCAAAGGGAGAGAGAGTGGAAGCTGACCGAGAGAAAGAGGGAGAGCTATCGTCGCCAGGGAAGAGAAAAGAGAGAGAGAGATGCTAATGCTGGAGTCGAGGGAGATGAAGAGGGATCGTCACTAGTTCCTCATCTCGGGTGTCACCATGTATAAATTTTCATTCTATGTATTTCTGTTTTTATCTCCTTTGTTACCTCAACAAAAATCCTCTACTCAATTTCATAAATTTTCCTCCTCTCTACGTGATTCTCTTGCTCTCCATTCTACTCTTTACGTGAATTCTCTCTCTTTTACTTCCTCTCCTCTGTCTTTGCGTGAATCACTTCGTTCTGCTCTTTTTTTTTTAATTTCTCCCCTCTCTGTTCATTTTTGAAGTGAACTTGGCTCTGTAAGTTGTTCCAGCTCTGCATTTTGATCTCTCCTCTCTGTCCCCTCCTTTTTTTTCCTTCGTGCACCTCTGCTCGTTGTTTTTATAGCCATTTGCAGAGGTTGTCATTGCAAGCAACAATGGGCTCCCTCCTGCAATAACAGGCTTGCCGGTGGCGTGCAGGGGGCTTGTTGGTAGGTGCAGGCAATGGCGTGTTGCTTTGGGAGGTCAAAGTGCATTTTGATCTCTCAATTTGTAATTGTTTTAAATACACTCCCAATTGAATCTAAATTTATGAATTTTGTGCAATTACCCTCGTCAGAATTCCAATATTAGCCTTGACTTTGCACGTCCTTTTTTATTTTGATCCATGATTTCTGATTCGCGTGATTTAACCCTCAATCGTCCATTAAACTCTCAATTTGTTCAATTTGGTCCCCGATTCTGCATAATTGGCTTGTAAAAAATTCAAATCGATCTCTGAAAATTTCAATCTCATCAATTGACCAATAAATTCAAGGACTAGATTTCTCTCGATGAAGCCCTTAATAAAATTAATTTGACCAATTTAAAGTATAATTAAGCTCTTCTACTTAACTAAACCCTTCAATAGGATCTTAAATTAATTCTCAACAAAATTACATTTTTAATTGGCCAACGATTAAATTGAATTGGCACATAAAAATATAATTATCTTTCAACTTTAATCTTTACACAGATTTATTCAATAATAAATTACGTGAGCCTTTAATTTGCGCTCTTCTTCATTTCCAGTTATAAAAATAGGTATAATCGAGCTCTCGAAAACGTCCAAAATTTCCGACTTGATTTTTCTACTGACATGAACCCTTTTTATTTTTTTTTATTTTTGGGTAGATTTGGGGAATAACCCAAAATCGAGTTATGACAACTATCATCATCCTCATATCTTAAGCAATTAATCGAGACTAAGTCTTGCAACAATTCGATATCAAGAATGCTTTCCTAAATAGAGACCTTGAAGAAGAAGTCTACATGGATTTGCCACCTAGAGCAAAATACAAATCCTCATGTAGAAGTGAAGTTTGAAAATTAAAGAAGGCATTATATGGTCTGAAATAGTCACCACGAGCATGGTTTGGAAGATTCTCCTCTACGATGAAGGAATTTAGCTATAATCAAAGCAACTCAGATCACATGTTGTTTATAAAACACAAAGAAGAAAAGATTACAACATTAATTGTGTATGTGGAGGACATGGTCCTAACAGGAGTTGATCAAAAAATAAAGCGCTACTACAATTCTTGACATCAGAATTTGAAATGAAAGATCTTAGACAATTGAAGTATTTTTTAGGGATGAAAGTCTCAACGTCAAAATCAGGATATGCCTATCACAATGAAAATATATGTTAGATTTGTTTGCAGAAACGGGAATGCTTACGTGCAAACCAGTCGACACACCGATGGAAATGAATCACAAGCTAGGAGAAATAAAAAATCAAACGCCAATGGACAAAGGATGTTATCAATAGTTAGTTGGAAAACTGATATATTTATCACATACAAGGTCAGACATAGCCTATGAAGTAATTGTGAAAGTCAATTATGCATTCACCAGGAGAAGAACATATGGAAGCAGTATATCGGATTTTAAGGTATATGAAGAGCACTAGGTAGAGAACTACTGTTTTCAAAAAGGGTGATTCACGAGATTGAAGGTATACAAACTCAGATTGGACAGGAAACCAAACTTATAGGAGATCGACATCAAGTTACTTTATATTTGTAGAAGGCAACCTTGTCACTTTGAAAAGTAAGAAGCAGAAAGTAGTTACTAGATCAAATGCAGAAGCACAATATCGAGATATAACTCACAGTTTGTGTGAATTATTATGGATAACACATGTGTAATAGGATTTGGGAATTAATTATAGGACATTTATGAAACTTCATTGTGATAATAAAACGGCTATCGAGATTGCACACAATCCTATACAACATGATCATACGAAACATGTCGAAGTCAACCGACATTTCATTAAAGAAAATCCTAATCAGAAGATTATATAATTTTCATTTTTTCAGTCTAAAGATCAGTTAACGGATATTCTCAAAAAGACAGTTTCAAGAAGGGTATTTTATGACGCTATTAACAAGATGGGCATGATAAATATCTATACTTCAACTTGAAGAGGAGTGTTAAGAATATAGTTTGCATAGAAAATGGCCTAATACACTGCTCTAATATGAATAGTTCAAATCAATGTGTAATCAAATTTCTTAAATGTTCTTATTGTCTTTGGTGGTTTTTTTCATGTAGTGCTTTTTGAACGATTTTTTTTTTGTACATTTCATTAAAGATTTATATGGAAAAATTAAATAAAAGATATAGGCAAAATTGTATCCTAAGCAGGTTCATAAAATCCTCAACCATTTGTTATAATGTTGTATACTTGCATTGTAGTCATAGTCTTGTGTTTCATTTTTAGTAAATTCAAGAGACTTCTAAGAGTAACACATTCACTTTCTTGCTATTATGCTCTCCTAATCCGCATCTATATTTTTTCTTACTAAGCTTATTGAAGTCTTCAATGAAGAAATTAATGACAAGATCTAATGAGTGCTTGCTTTAGCTAAACTATTAATTATCAGGTGAAATTTCTTGTGTTGTGGAAGTGTAATTACAATTTTTGTAACTCATTTGTTAAAGATAATATCTTTTAAAAAATATTAGGTGCAATTTTATGCTAATTCCTCTTAAATAAATACAAGAACAAAAAAGTGAGTTAATTTTGAACACTGACATGTTTGAGAGTGTGATTGATGTTGCTTTTTAAAGTATTTTTCGTTTAGAAAAGTATCAAAATGATATTTTTTATTTTTTCAAATTATTTTTGACATCATCACATTAAAATAATTTAAAAACACCCAAATTTTTTAATTTAAAATAAAAAAATTATTTTTTTCAAAAATATTTTTAAAATACAATACTAAACAATATCTTAGTGTTCGAATTGATGGGGTTCAGAGCCTAGATAACAATCATGCATGCTGTGATTAGTTATAGCATCAAGAAAACAAGAACAGGAATTCCTTAGTTTTGATCGACTATTCGTTCATCTAAAATTACCAGAAGTTGGGGACCTAAATGAAACCTTACTGATAGTTAGAGGGCCGGACTTCGAAGTTTTTTAACAGTAAAATTCTAAGCCCAAATTTCCTCGTTCAAATTATGGGACCAAAAAAATGGAGGGGGTTTACAATTTTAGCTTCCCGCCATAACAAACTACCCTTCCCGGGTTCTCTTCTCTTCCCTCCGCATTCAATTTGCTTTCATCATTCAAAAGGAAAAAACCCACCAAAACGAAAAACCCTCCCCACCCAGTCTCTCTGCTGCAGAATCCAAAAACACACACAGAAACAACAATGGATACCAAATTCCAAGCCTTGCCTCCTCTCAAAAGACACAGACTCTTACAACAGCAACAACAACAAGAAAACAAAGAAAATGTACCCGTCGCTTTGCAATTGCCGGCCAAGAAGCGAAAGGAGTCCCGGAACCCACTTCTTGCTGATGCTGCTCCCCAAGTCACTACAACTGCTGCATACTGTTTGCCAACCAAGAAGAGGGTTTGGGCATTGCATCCTGATTTGGTATCCGGTGAGCCACTTTCGCCTTTCAATCTCAATGTTGAGTATGTTCCTTCTTTCAATGAAGAAATTAAAACAAACGAGGAAAAAAAGAAAACCCCACTTGCAATTGTTACTGATAAGTC
The DNA here is from genome assembly GCA_015731905.1 of Salix dunnii. NCBI lineage: Eukaryota > Viridiplantae > Streptophyta > Magnoliopsida > Malpighiales > Salicaceae > Salix > Salix dunnii. The sequence goes on along the minus strand of CM027674.1, from coordinate 28,863,796 downwards.
AATAGAAAGTGAACAAGAAGGTTTAAAAAAAGAGAAGGAAGTCACAGTTCTTGATGAAAACAACCAAGAGTGTAAAGAGAAGGAAGTCACAGTTCTTGATGAAAACAACCAAGAGTGTAAAGAGGAAGGGGAAGAAGAGGATGATGGGATTTTGTGTGCTATTTGTCGAAGCACTGATGGGGACCCAATAGATCCTATAGTGTTTTGTGATGGGTGTGATTTAATGGTTCACACAACTTGCTACGGGAATCCTTTAATAAAGGGTGTTCCTGATGGTGAATGGTTTTGTATTCAGTGTCTGGCTTCTAAATCTGACAGGTCAGAAAGTAAGCAATCCTCCTTATCTTGTTGCTTGTGTCCAACAAAAGGTGGCGCTTTGAAACCCACCACAACCAAGGGTGGTGAAGGGTCATGGGCTCATGTTGTGTGTGCACTTTTGATTCCTGAGGTGTTCTTCGAGAACCCAGATGGCCGTGAAGGAATTCATTGTTCCAAGGTTCCCAAAAGGAGATGGGAAGGGAAATGTTATGTCTGTAAGAGGAGAAAAGGGTGTGTTATTGACTGCTCTGAACCTAAGTGTCCTCTGGCTTTTCATGCTACTTGTGGGTTGAAAGAGGATCTTTGCATCGAGTTTAAAGAAGGGAAGAAGGAGACTATAGTTGCTGGGTTCTGCAAAAGCCACACTGAATTATGGGACAAGGTAAAAAAAATTTGTCCTTTCGTTTTTAATTTCAGATTTTAGTTGGAAAACTGAATCATATATCTATGGTTTTTCTTCCTATTTTTGCAGCAACAACAGTCAGGGAAGTTCAAGATTGTAGCCAGAGACGAACATAGAAAGTAACTGTTTAAGTGGAGGCTTTAGGTCTGCTATTGAATGACATATTGAGAACGAGTTAGTCCTCGATGGAAATTACAGTTTTTTTCCTCTCCCAATGTTGATTAGATAGCCATCTTTATTAGATTTTAGGTTGCTAATTCTGATGCTCTGGACCTATACAATTAATTTGACTCTCTGTGATGCATCTAATGGCCTAGTTGATTTCTTCTGAATATCAGTAATTTTATCTTCTGAATATCAATAATTTGTGGCTAGCCTTCTAACTCTCAAAATTTTCTTCTCCATTGAATTAGTTGGTGATTGACATTGTCGCACCCCAAAAAAATAAGATACGGCGTCCCAGCGACCTTTCCCGCGTGCGGGGGAATTCAAATGTCGAGGAGTCTAATATTTATTTTTGTGAAAAGGGAGTCGCCACCTAGTATTATGGTTACTAGGAAACCTAAACCGGTCTTTCAGAGATTCTAGGGTAAGGGGCTGGTTGCGTAAAGGGAAGGTTTTAGCACCCCTAGTACGCCCTACCTAAGGTAAGTTGCTTGGTGCTTTTGTTTGTTTATGATTTATTATGATCTTGATATTTTTTTTTTTTTTTTAAATATTGGTTAAATGGTGATGGTGTATTATCCTCGTCGAATATTTTGGATATTGACCCCTTGGGATTTATTTATCCAAACACCAACAGTGAATAAATGCAAATTATCCCCGTTGAATATTTTGGATATTGACCCTTTAAGATTTATTTATCCAAACATCAACGATGAATAAATGCAAATTATCCCCGCCGAATATTTTGGATATTAACCCTTTAGGATTTATTTATCCAAACACCGACAGTGAATAATAGCATATCATTCCCGTTGAATATTTTGGATATTAACCCCTTAGGATTTATTTATCCAAACACCGCCAGTGAATAATAGCATATCATCCCCGCCGAATATTTTGGATATTAACCCCTTAAGATTTATTTATCCAAACACCGACAGTGAATAATAAACCCGAAAAAGATTTTTATATTTTTGGAATATTGGCCAATACCCTTTGGATTTTACAAACGTGTTGTAAAATCTCAAAATGCAAGAGATGATTTTTCTTTGCGAAATCCCTGCCAAAATACATTTTTTCCTTAAAAGTCCAAGATAATATATTTTTGAAACAACAAGATTTTTTTTTAAATATGCTAGTGTATTGGCCGTATGCATAAAAACACATTTTTTATTTTTAGATATTTTCTCACAAAAATAATACCAATACTAATACTAATAATAATAATAATAATAATGTATTATTTATTTTTTTTTTTTGCAATTTATATTTTTTATTTTATTATTATTTATTTATTTATTTATTTATTTTATTTAATTTATTTATTTTATTTATTTTATTTATTTATTTTATTTAATTTCCGGGTGGGCTGGCTGTCAGCCCGGGAGGACCTGGGCCGTCGGCCCAGCTCATTTGTCCTGGGCCATCGGCCCATATTGTCTCGGTCTGGGCTTCAGCCCAGACCCGTCTAAAACTGGGCTTCTGGCCCATACGGGCTGGAAGCCCACCTTCTTCAACGGGTGGGCCGGGTACAAGACCCGGCCCAACCCGACCCGGTTACTGTTCACGTATAGTGAACAGTAACCGGGACAAAATACAAAGACGATGAACAGTAAAAGGGTGGTTTTTCGAGTGTGACGAATGGTGTACCTGTTAACACCGTTGTGTAGAGGAGATCGAGGTGGTTCTTCTGGTCGTGGTGGCTTCGGCAATGGTGCCCTGTGGTGGCCGGAGGAGGCGTCGGAAGTGGTTCGGCTTGTGTTGCTGTCAACTGGCTGGTGCTCTGCTGCCTCGCCGGAGAAGACGAATGAGTTGCTGGAGTGGTGGTGGGGATGCTGGTGACGACGTGGAGGTGTCAAGTGGCCGGAGTTGGTGGTCGGCGTTGCTGAGCCGAGAGGGAGAGAGAGAGTTGGACCTCTGGTTTTTTAGAGAGAGAAATGGCCAAACAGGCCGAGAGAGAAAAAGAAGAAAGAAAGAAAAAAAATAAAAAGTTGATGATGCTGGGCTCGTGTAAAAGTGCTAGAGTTTTTTCGCGTGAATTGTTTCCTCCTTTCCTCTGTTCCCTTCGTTTTTTCTCGTTTGCATGCATGGGCATGCCTTTTATAGGCGAGGCAACCCTTCGGTTGCCCCTAGCGTGCGCTGTTCAGGTGACTGAACAGTGCAGGCACGCTTGCAATTTTTGAAAGATTCAGGAGGGTGAAAGTGCGATTTGGTCCCTCAGTTTGTAATTGTCTGATTGCACCCCTAATTGGATTTAAACTTGTGAATTTTGTGCAATTGCATCCGCGTTAAAAATTTGAGAGTAACCTTAGCTTTACGCGCCCTTTTTTTGTTTTGATCCTTGATTTATGATTTGTGCGATTTAAACCCCAATTAACCATTAGACTCTTAATTGATTCAATCTGGTCCCCGATTTCGCATAATTGGCTTGGAAAAATTCAAACCGGTCTCCGAAAATTCTAATCTCATCAATTGAGCCTGAATTAAATTCGCAAACTTGATTTCCCATTGACTAAGCCCTTAATAAAATTAATTTGATCACTTTAAAATATAATTAAATCATCGTGCTTAATTAATTCTTTCAATTGAACCATAAATTAATTTCCAAACATAATTACACTTTTAAATTAACCAACGATTAAATCGAATTGGCCCCTAAAAATATAATCATATCTTTTGACTTGATTTTTACGCAGATTTTTCCGATAATAAATTACGTTGACCTTGAATCTGCATTTTCTTTCGTTTCCGGGCACGAAAGAGGTATGATCGAGCTCTTGAAATGCCAATAATTTTTACCTTGATTTTCTCACCGACACCAACCCTCTTTTATTTTATTTTTTTATATTTTTGGATAGTTTTGGGGACTGACCCAAAATTGGGTTATGACAGTTGCCCCCTTCTTTGCAATGCTTACGACTAAAGTCTTTGTAAAAGGCTTTAAATAGTAAGTGTTGTAAAGAAAAAAGATGATGAAGTTGGTCTCGTTATGATGGGTGACCCACCCAAGTGAGAATAGTTGAGATGGTCTTATTATACTGGGTGACCTACCCAAATTAGATTGGTCTCATTGTTCTGGGTGACCTACCCAAGTTAGCGGTTAGAAGGGTCTCATTATTCTGGGTGACCTACCCAAGTTAGATATGGGGTCTCATTATTCTGGGTGACCTACCCGGGTTAGTGGTTAGAAGGGTCTCATTGTTCTGGGTGACCTACCCAAGTTAGATATGGGGTCTCATTATTCTGGGTGACCTACCCGGGTTAGTGGTTAGAAGGGTCTCATTGTTCTGGGTGACCTACCCAAGTTAGATATGGGGTCTCATTATTCTGGGTGACCTACCCGGGTTAGTGGTTAGAAGGGTCTCATTGTTCTGGGTGACCTACCCAAGTTAGATATGGGGTCTCATTATTCTGGGTGACCTACCCGGGTTAGTGGTTAGAAGGGTCTCATTGTTCTGGGTGACCTACCCAAGTTAGATATGGGGTCTCATTATTCTGGGTGACCTACCCGGGTTAGTGGTTAGAAGGGTCTCATTGTTCTGGGTGACCTACCCAAGTTAGATATGGGTCTCATTATTACGGGTGACCTACCCGGATGGCAGTTGGGGTCTCATTATTACGGGTGACCTACCCGGATGGAAGTTGGGTCTCATTATTACGGGTGACCTACCCGGATTGGGTCTCGTTATTACGGGTGACCTACCCGGATTGGGTCTCGTTATTAAGGGTGACCTACCCGGATGAAAGTTGGGTCTCATTATTACGGGTGACCTACCCGGATAGAATTTGGGTCTCATTATTACGGGTGACCTACCCGGGTCTTATTATGATGGGTGACCTACCCGGATTTAAAGCATAAAATAGTAATGGTTTTCAAATCATCTTTCGTGATCTCATTGACCTGAGACTTGTTTTCTCCATTTTTTTTTTTTTTTTTTTAATTTGGAATGATATTGGCTTTCGTCACCTTTCCTGTCAGGTAGGTGACATGCATGTTTTATGACATGCATGTTTTGTTACCTCATTTGGAAACATAGATCCCCCTGCATTTGCCTGACTGATAGGAGGTACTCCCCGCATTATATTTCCATGCTCGATGAAGAGTCTTTTTGGTTTCCTATGGGACCCTTTCTTGCTCCATTGAAGTTTCCCTTTTAATATGCTGTTATTGATTTTCTAAAAAATATCTTTTCCATGAAATCGATAAGAATTAATAAATCAATAAAAAATTATGATATCATGTAATTTATGAAAAAGAACCTATTTGAGAAATCATGGCCAAATTTATCTTATTGATTGGGAGGCTAAGCATAATATTTCTTTACAGAGTCAGAATTCACAGGCCTAACTAGATCTTCTCCATCCATTCTAGCTAATAGCAAAGCTCCTCCTGAGAATGATTTCTTCACCACATAAGGGCCCTCATAGTTTGGGGCCCATTTACTCTGATCTTGTCCCGGTATGGGTAATATCTTTTTCAGCACTAGATCCCCTTCTTGGAATTTTCGAGGTTGGACTTTCTTGTCATATGATTTGGCAATTCTTTTTTGGTATAATTGATGATGACAAATTGCGGCTAACCTTTTTTCGCTGATTAAATTTAACTGCTCATATCTGACTCTGGCCCATTCTGCTTCTTCTAGTTCAGAGTCTATCAATACTCTTAATGATGGGATTTCCACCTCTAAAGGCATTACTGCCTCCATTCCATACACTAGCATGTAAGGGGTGGCTCCTGTCGAGGTTCGAACTGCGGTACGGTAGGCTGAAGGGCAAACGGCAACATCTCATGCCAATCCTTATAGGTGACTACCATTTTCTGAACAATCTTCTTGACATTCTTATTAGCGGCTTACCACGCCATTCATCTTTGGTCTATAAGGTGAGGAATTTGAGTGCTTGATCTTCCATTTAGCGCAAAGTTCTGTTATTAATTTCCCGTTGAAATTCTGTGCATTATCGTTATAATCTTTTCTGGTGGTCCATACCGACATATCAAATCTCTCTCAATGAATTTCTTCACCACTTTTTATGTTACATGAGCAAATGACCCTGCTTCTACCCATTTTGTAAAGTAGTCGATAGCCACGAGAATGAACCTATGACCATTGCTGGCTTTTGGATTGATTGGTCCAATCACATCAATTCCCCACATCGCAAAAGGCCACGGAGAGATCAAGTTAAATAGAGGGGCCGGAGGAACATTGATTTTGTCACCGTGGATCTGACACTTATGACACTTGCGGACATAATCCACACAATCCTTCTCTAATGTCATCCAAAAATAACCAACTCTTTGTATTTTCCTAGCCATCATATGTCCACTAGCATGGGTTGAGCAAATCCCTTCATGGACTTCCCGCAACGCGTTCCTGGCTTCGGCTTCATTTAGGCACCTCAACAAAGTTCCGTCAGATGATTTTTTATACAAAATCTCCCCATCAAGATAAAAACCCATCGCCAACCTCCTTAAGGTCTTCTTTTCGGTTTTGGATGCCCCCATGGGATAGATCTGGTTCTGGATGAAATTCTTGATATCATAGTACCAAGGGTTCCCATCTAGTTCTTCTTCAACTGAGCAACAATGAGCTGGGTTATTTCTGATATCAATGTGTATCGGCTGTAAGCTTTGCCCGAAGTCTATCCTAGCCATAGAAGCTAGTGTGGCCAAAGCATCTGCAAACCGATTCCTTCCCTTCCTAGATGTGTGAACTCTATTTCCTCGAATTCTTCAGCCAATCTAGATAAGTATTCTTGGTAAGGTATTAGCTTTTCTTCTTTGGTTTGCCATTCTCCTTTTACTTGACAAATAATTAACATCGAGTCTCCATACACGTCTATCTTTTTTATGTTCAACTCCAACGCAGCCTCTAAACCAAGAATACAGGCCTCGTACTCGGCAGTGTTGTTAGTGCAACCAAATTGCAATTTAGTTGAAACTGGATATTGTTTCTTCTCAGGAGAGATTATCACTGCCCCGCTCCATTTCCACACACATTCACAGCACCATCAAAGTACATAGTCCACCATCCTAGTTTTCCTTCCTCGATTGAAAGCACGTCTTCATCAGGAAAATCAAAGTCTAATGGCTCATAATCTTCCATAGCATGGTCCGCCAAGTGATCGGCAATAACACTCCCTTTCACAGCTTTCCTCGTCATATATACTATGTCATATTCTGCTAATAAAACCTGCCATCTTGCAATTCGGCTGGATAGGTAGGGTTTTTCACATATGTACTTCAATGGGTCTAATTTGGAAATTAACCATGTGGTATGATACAACATGTATTGTCGTAATCTCTTTGCCGCCCATGCTAGTGCGCAACACAACTTTTCAATCATAGTATACCTAGACTCACACTCCATGAACTTCTTACTCAGGTAATAAATGGCTCTTTCCTTTCTTCCGGTTTCATCTTGTTGCCCAAGAACACATCCCATTGCCGTTTCAGTCACTGTTAGATACAAAATCAATGGCCTCTTTGATACAGGAGGAACGAGTATGGGTGGATTTAGCAAATACTGTTTGATTTTCTCAAAAGCCTCTTCACACTCTTCATTCCAAATCCCAGGGTTATTCTTCCTTAACAAACGAAAGATTGGGTCACAAGTCGTGGTTAATTGGGTTATAAATCGAGCGATGTAATTTAACCTTCCTAAAAACCTCTTACTTCTTTCTCGGTCTTAGGAGCTGGCATGGCTCGAATAGCTTTTACCTTCTCAGGATCCACTTCTATCCCTTTATCGCTCACCACAAATCCTAATAACTTCCCGGATTTCACCCCAAACGAACATTTTGCAGGGTTAAGTCTCAACTTATATTTTCTTAACCTTTCAAATAGCTTCCTCAATATCTGGACATGATTCTCTTCTTCTCCAGATTTAGCAATCATGTCATCCACGTATACTTCAATCTCCTTGTGCATCATGTCGTGAAACAAAGTAACCATAGCCCTTTGGTAAGTTGCACCAGCATTCTTTAACCCAAATGGCATGACTTTATAGCAGAAGGTTCCCCATGGTGTAACAAAAGTGGTCTTCTCCTTATCTTCTTGTGCCATTTTTATCTGATTATAACCTGAAAAACCGTCCATAAAAGAATATGTGGAACTACGAGCTGCGTTGTCAACTAGCATGTCTATATGCGGTAGAGGAAAATTATCTTTAGGGCTAGCACGATTCAGATCCCTAAAATCCACACAGACTCTAATTTTGCCCTCTTTTTTGGGTACTACCACTATGTTTGACACCCATTGTGGGTATTTGACCACCTCTAAGAAACCCGCATTCCATTGTTTTTCAATTTCCGCTTTTACTTTGATCAAAACTTCCGGATGAGTTCTTCTTAGCTTTTGCTTAATCGGTCTGCATCCTTCTTCCAATGGTACCCTATGTACTACGATATTAGTATCCAATCCGGGCATATCCTCGTAAGACCAAGCAAAAACATCTACATAATCTCGCAGCAATGTAATCAAGTCCTCTCTTTCCTTTTGTGTAATCAGAGTCCCTATCTTGAGCTCCCTCTGGCTTTCTTCATTTCCCACATTTATGGTTTCAAGTTCCTCTTTAGCGGGTTTCCAAACCTGCTCATGTTGTTCTATTAACTTTGTGAATTCCCTAATGCTATTTTCATCCCTTTCTTCCTTTTCTACAGCTATTATATATTCTTTAAAATTTGGCCACTCATTCTCAGTGTGAAATGCAGGTGCTGTTGTGGAAGTTCCGCTTTCAGGGTTCCTGAAAGCGGAAAGTGAGTGTAAATGCATAGCATAAAATAAAACAAAAGAAACGAACTAAAAATGCATGATCTCATAAATATTTGGTTCAAAAACACAAAGATAAAATTCGATTGACTTGTTGAGCCTCGAATAATAAAACAAAACAAAACAGCAAAACAAACATTGTTTATTACATTCTGAAAACCAATGGAGCTTCTTGGGTTTCCCAATTCTGAAACTTTTCTCCCTCAGCTAGCCTCCGAATACATGTACGGGCAATAACTTCCTCCAGAGCATAGATTGTTAGTTGTGGCAGTTCTTCCTCCTGTCTCCCAGATTGAGTTTTCTCGGCAATGCCCCCAACTTCCTGTTCTTCCACCGTATTTATGCTCATAGATGAAAGCTTTTGCAAACAGCTTTCATGAACCTGGTCTGGTTGCACCACATATGCAGCCTTTGGGAATGAAACCCTGATTGGAGGGATGACTAAGTCTTCTTCTTCAGGCTTCCTTCCTTCAATCCGCGCCATCCTCTTCTCTCTTCTCACACCAGCAGCCCGCTTGTAATCCTCTTTTCTAGGTTTATATCCCAAACCGAACCTTTGCTCTGCAGCTTTCAACCTTGTTACACTAATCCACTCGGCTTTCCTTTTTCCTGCCTCAAATTGGGCCGGAAACTCACACCTTAACAGGCTTTGAGCGGCCACCCTGGTGGCCTCTGAGATCCTGGGTTTTCTTACTATAGTGTTTTCAGGCACCCACTCGGTATTTACAACCTCGAACGCATGAAGGTTTCCATCCACACAGTTTTCAGCCTCAATAAAAGGGACCGCCACATTCTTCATCATCGATATGGTCTCTTCGGCCTTAACAGTAACCAAGACACCATTGGCAATATACTTCAAACATTGATGCAGCGAAGAGGTGACCGCTCCGGCAGAATGTATCCACGGCCTTCCTAACAACATGCTATAGGAGGGGTGGATGTCCATCACCTGAAGAGTTACTAGGAAAACTTGTGGACCCACGGCAAGCTCAACTTCGATTGACCCTAACACTTGCCTCGGTGAACCGTCATATGCTCTAGCCATCATCGCACTTGGTTGCATATGGGAGGGGTCCACTGGCATCTCATTTAGCATATGCCTTGGCACTACATTAAGAGCTGAGCCGTTATCGATAAGAACTTTTCCGATGAGAAAATCCTTGCATCGAACCGTGATGTACAAAGGTTTGTTATGGCCGGTTCCTTCAGTGTCCAATTCATCTTCGGTGAAGTACAAGTAGTTCGAAGCATGAATCCTTCCTACCAGGTGCTCCATAGTCTTTTGTTCGATATCCTGAGGCACATAAGCCTCATTCAATACCTTCTGTAAAGCACTTCGATGAGGTTCCGAACTGAGTATTAATGACATGATGGAGATCTTGGCAGGGGTCTTCTTCAATTGATCCACCACACAGTACTCACTATGCTTCATCAATTTCAGGAACTCATTCGTCTCTTCCTCTGTCACGGGTTTATTTACCTCCAGCTCTTTTTCAAAACCCAATGCTTCTTTGCCCTTGGCCTTTCTTTGTTTTTCCAACTCCTCGGGGGTGAAACAACGGCCGCTTCGGGTCAGCCCACTTATCTCAGTTTGAAAAAAAGGAGCTTCGACATTTGTGGAAGAAACATAATCTCCTGGCATTGCTCTGTAATCTGCCTCCTTTGCATAGGAGGGCTTAGTTAATACCAACCTTGACAGCCCATTAGCTGTTGATTGGATCCTGTACTTCTCGATCCCTGCTATCTCTATATTGCCCTCCATGTCCTCAATCCTCAGTTCCCCTAGCGTCAGCATCCTTGCGACCTTTTGATGAAACTCCATGCATTCATCAATGTGATGCCCTTTCTTGTTATGGAATGGGCAAAAATCATTTCCCCCCATGATATATCTGGTCGATTCCCCAAAATGTCCAGACTGCACCAACATTTCGTATAGCCTAGCCATGGTCACTTTCAAACCTTTTCTTTTATAATCGACTTCCAACGCATTCACCCCACTACCCCCGGCAGCATGATGGGGCAAGGGATTAGAGTTCACATTGGGTGAATCTTCAAAAGTGACCCACCCGATTTTGATCAACTGCAAAACCTTCCTTTTAAAAGCTGCACAAGTTTCGATGCTATGACCTGCATTACCAGCATGGTATTCACAAGTCAGGTTGTGGTTATGCCATGCAGGGAAAGGGGGTTGTATTGGTGGTACTGGTAAGGGAGCAATCTGCCCAATACTTAGTAATTTGGCATATAGCTCCTTTAGGGTTATTGGCAAGGGTGGTAATTGTTCTTCCGGTTGTTGGTAGTCTCTCCTTCGGTAGTTATTTTGGTTGTTTACAGGGGACTTTGTGTGAAAGGGCTGGTTTGGGACAGAGGGTTTGGAAAAGTTGATGTTGGTGATTTGGGGGGTAGGTGTTTGGTAGCTTCGATAATTTTTGTCCTTCCCTTTATACCTATCTTCAAGATTATTAACCTCAACTTCCTTCCTTTTCCCGACAAAACCCTTCTTCTCTATGGGTTCCAAAATTCTTCCGCTCCGAATCCCTTGTTCGATCCTCTCAGCAATTCGCACTGCGTCATAAAAATGTTGGGCTGAACTACCCATCAGATGCTCATAGTACGGGGCCCTAAAGGTGTTAGCGAATAAAGTCACCATTTCTGTCTCTATTAACGGAGGTTGCACGTTGATAGCCTGATCCCTCCATCTCTGAGCATAAGTCCTTACAGACTCTTGAACTCCTTTCTCCATAGTTATTAAACTAGTTCTATCAGGGGCAATTTCTAGATTGAACTTGTATTGCTTTAAAAAAGCATCTGCCAAGTCCATCCATTTTCTGATCCTTATATTATCCAGCCTCATATACCAACTGAGGGCCGATCCTGTTAGGCTGTCCTGGAAGAAGTATATTAATAGCTTATCATCATGGATAACCTCAGCCATCTTGTTGTAGTATGAACGAAGGTGAGTCTTCGGGCATTCTATTCCGGTATACTTTATAAATTCGGGCACCCTAAACTTCCTCGGAATTATAATATTGGGTACCAAACATGCCTCGGCTGCTCGGATTGGGTCTGACAAATCATTTCCTTCAACCGCCCTTAACCTCTCCTCTAGTGCGGTCCATTTATCATACCCTGTATGATCAGAGAATCTGCCGTCTTGTGGATCTTCCCCGTTAAATCCATTGTAATAGGTATTTGGATAGGCCGAGTGGGATCAGATTGCCTATTTGGTGTTTCCGTCCCTATATTTTGTGGTGCCACCGGCTTTGAACTACTGGTGGTGCTTCATCGGTTTGAGCGGACGTGCCTTCTCCATCCCTTGCCCTTAATGTCTTCTCCAGCAAACTAGTTAAACGTGCTACGTCATTCCGCACAGCTTCCAGCTCTTTTTGGTATTGGGATTCTTGCTCTGTCCTTTCGTGGTTTTCCATCCTCTTTCTTAGGCGAGTGTTGTGGACTTTAGCAGGGGGACCTATGTTTCGCGGTTGAGCTGTTTGCATGAATGTATAAGAGAATGTATGATATAATGCACGTGTTATGATAAAAATGCATTATGCTATGCATGGATGCGCTTTTCTTGTGAACTAATAATAGCCAACACCTCACCAAAATATGGGTTTCTTGTCACAATGCTGTTAGGAGTACTGCTTTTTGAGTCATATGCTTAAGTCATACACACCACAAGACTGATTTTTCAAAAGAGACGGGTCAATGCCCTTTTCATTTATGTTGAACAAGTTTGCTACATTTTTTGAAACAAGGAGGAAAAAACAAATTAATCTTCTTCCTCTACTATCTCCTTAGCCAAAGGTAGGAAAACGGATCCGTGGTGCTCGATTTTCTCCAAGAAAGCATCGGTCTCAGCTAGACTTCGACGGTAACGGATGATGTCCCTCCCCACATTTCTTGCATTGATTCTAATGACCCGAGCGTGTGCAGCAGCTCCATCCCTTAGCTCATCCATCTTGGATATTTTTTCAATGAGTAGCATGTTGGTTTTGTTCAATGAATCATTATTGGCATCAATTTGCTCCTTGTGCTTTTCCATTAAGGCTAGTTTCTCATCCAGATACTTCACCTTTTCTCTCTCTTTGCTAAGCTTTAGCCTTAACATTTTTATCTCATTTTCTTTAACTACTAACTCTGCTTCAATAGCTTCTTGTTCTACAGAACGACTTTCTGACATTACATATTTTTTATACAAATCTTCATACTTCCCAATTCTATCCATCAATTCACATCGAACCTCTGCAAATTTCTCTTGGTAGTATTCTATACTCCCCGCATTCATTATGCTCAGTTTTCAATGCACCCAGCTCAGAGTGACTTTGCGTCCAATTCAAACTCATCTCTGTTAATTCTTTCTCAATTCTCTGCCTTACGTTCTTTTCTTCAACCAATTTTGACTCGAGCTTTGTTATCTTCTCGTCTTTGTACTGTATCTGTTCATCTAAAAACGCTCTCCTCTTATCTCCTTCCACTACCATTTCTTCCATCATTGCCTTGTCTTTCCTGCTTTTGCTTAACTCCATCATGAGTTCTTCTACCTGTCTCTTCAAATCCTCTTCATTATCAGCTCTTTTTCTCTTAACAAGTTTTTCTTTAGTTTGAGGAGATTTGATTTCCTCATTGATCGTGGTTAAAGGTACCAAGTCTCTCCATTTTGCATACCCTTTCACTTGTATTGGGATCTCTCAAACCTTTTATTTCCAACAGCACTAGATGCTTCCAATCTTGTTTAATGACCTCCAAAACTTCTTGTGCAACAAGATCCTTAAACAAACCATAGAACTGAGCAATTCCCTTGGTCCTTGGAATAAACTGCATGCCCCCATGCTGTCTTATCACCATAGCAGGAGCGTAACTCACATAACCGGTAATCCCCACCAATGGAACCCAACAATGCCGCCCACAACTCATTAGGACATTTACTGCCTTAACCCAAGGGGCTCTCCATTTGAAAACACGACTGGGTAAAGTCTCCAGCTTCTCTAACCAACCCTGGTTGTCTAGACCTCCCCACTCTTCTTCTTCCACAATCTTCAAAGGTTTTTGGTTAAACCACCAAAAATTATTAAAAACTGGTTTTTTGTTTCGATATGGCTAACCATCCAAATATACAATAACTGCGTGCAACATCTCATT